>JAROYE020000005.1:48665181-51065181 GCA_029619315.2 Dynastes maya
CTTTTAGCGTAAAACTAAATTTACATTTAAGAAAGATGCAGCTGTGTAAAAACCATATTTATTTAAAATTAAAAAAAAAAAACGTTTAGACCAAATAAATATGATTTTAGGACAAAATAGGCGAAAAACCACGATTTAGGCTGTTAAAAGTCCAAATAGGCAACTAGGCAAAATAAAACATAGCTAGATCGCTTTGATTTGTCGAGAAACATAGATTTTGTATTATTTTTAATTTGCCTTGAATCTAAACAAAGAGGCATTTTGCCTAAAATCCCGTCTCTAGTTATCATGTTACAAACATTTTGAATTGCTTCGATAAGTGCTTGTATTATATGAATCTTTTTGGGTGTGTATAATTCCTTATAGCGTTTTAAAGTAAAAGTTTGAATAATAAAATTTTGCATGTTGTATCCGAAAAGTAGAAACAGATGTAGAACAAATATGTATAGTTTAAAATCATCTTTTTGTTTATTTTCCACAATTAAATGCAATATAAAACAATCATTCTATTACACATTATAACATACTACTTTTATCGTTAGGGAAAACAACAAACAGCGAAAAAAATGGAATAAATAAATAAAACTAAGCCTACTATGTATGTACATAGAATTAACGCCTCGTCTATATAGGCATAATGATATTATGTAGTTATTAGATACACTCGAACTATGCTACGTGAGTAGAGGTTCCTACGGACTGCTTGCCTGCCTGCCTGAGTGCCTAGTGTGTTCACGCTACACCGGCCTACAAACCCACATTCCCATAATTGTTATTGCATCACACGGTTTGCGCCTGTAGTCGCGGCGAAGCTCTGTTCGAATCGCTTCTTCCGTCTCTCTCTTACGTTAGGCGATTACATAGCGATCTCGCCTCTTGATCGTATTCTCAAGCCTACACTTCGCGGATTGAACGTTTGTTTTAAGTGTCAGACACACTTTCAGATTCGTTTAGCATACATTTTTTGTTACTTTTAGTTTTTTACGTAAGTTTTATCTACGCACAAAATAGAAGAAGCACTACTAGAAGCACTATCAATAAAACTTGTCTTTCTTAGATGAAAATGAATAATTTTTGATTTTGGACAGAAGCTGTGTAAAAAGTTATCTTCGATACAACTACCGACAAATGTTATCCACAAAGCTCAGCAACACATAGGGCAGGATAACAATCTTTTTTAAATGTCATTAATTTCTATAAATATACAGACTGTTCCATATAGTGTAATCGATAAAACTACATATGTATAGAGCGGGCCAAATTGCGCCATCCAACAGAATCGGAATCAGGCGCAACGGCCGCTTATTGTAAATAGCGTATATGTGAGTCACAGCAGATATGTGATATTTCGAAATTAATACACAAGAGTAAAAAAATAAAAGCTGACGCAATAATAATGTTTAGTAATTAGAGCGAATATATATATATATATATGTACACGCTGAGGTGTTTTTATTTTCATTATGATTTTTTATTTGATTGAAAACGGTATGCGTTGTAAATGGGATGTAATAAGGAAATAACTGAGAAAACTGAACGCTTTTTTTATTCTGTTGTACTTAATAATGTAACTGTAAATAAAGATATAATAAATAAATTCTATCCTTCTTAATAATGCGGATAGGCTTGTTTAAAAAGTTGCACCATCAGATAAGTTTCCACATTTGCCTCGGTGAAGGATGTTCGCCGAGACGAAAAAATGTTCTTATATTTCGAAAACGACCGTTCCACGTCTACCGAAGTAAGACAGGCGTAATTAAAATAATCTTTAGACTTAGTCAAGGAATCTGCAGATGCCCCATCGCACATTTGTCTTAATCTCGTGTAGTCCGGATTCTTTTTTAAAACACTATCGAACTTAGCTAAAACTCGTCCACTTGTTGCATCGTTTATACTGTGTAACAATGTACTAACTTCGTCCACGACTTGCACTGATTCTACCAACGACAATCCAGAATTTTGCAAATTTTCTATCGCGTCTACTAACCCTTTGTAATTGTTGCTAATATTCTTTAGATGTGTTTCAACAGAAATATCGAGAAATCCCTTCTGGCTCATCCTAATAGCTCTAGCTTCGGCAGGAACGAATTGCAAAATAACGGATTTGACTTCTTGAAAATGTTCATTATAATAAAAAGCGGCTTTTAACCACGTTCCCCAACGCGTAAGAATGGGCTGTGGTGGTTCTCGAATACCAGGGCATAACCTGTGGAATGCCCTAGTCCTCTTAGGACTTTTGAGAAACACTTTTTTTGTGTTTGCTATTAATGCATCCACCTCCGGGTAACACTCTCGAATAGTTTGTGCCACAAGATGTAAAGCATGGACTTTACACGTAACATGTAAAAGTCCTTCACACTTTTCTTTAAGGGAACGGCCTACACTACACATTGTTGCTGCACCATCGCTCATGAACAACAACAGTTGACTGGTTGACACTTGAAATTTTTGTAACGTTTCGAGAACTACGGCCGTAATTGCTTTACTACTACACTGTTTTAATCTTCTGCTGGATAGAATTGCAAAATTTGGTTTAATAGGATCTAATACGCGCACTATTATATTCAAAATAGAAATTCTTTTTTGCAATCTGTCGTCTCATCAAGACATAGCCACAGCTGTTTATCTTTTAATTCGGCTTTAATTCGATTTTCAATGTCCTCACGTATTCGTGGAATATCTCTCCGTAACGCTGTCCGAGATGGTAGTATCCACTCGGTATTGTATGTACCCCAGAATTTTCGAAATGCTTTTTTATCAAGTATACGAAGTGGTAGACCACATACCATAAACGTTAAAAGCAATTCTAATTGAAATTGACGTTGTTGTGACACACCATTTCTTTTATTTCTGTGGTGTGGCGCTATTTATATGTCTTTCACAATCACGTTTGCTCCAGCACAGTAGTTTCTTTTTACAAACTTTACAGAAAATTGTACTCCCATTGTAGTGTAAATCCACAAATTCACTAAGAAATTTATTAACTTTCGTAGGTAATGGCCGTTTATTTTTAATAGTTACGTTAGACATAATCACTAAAGCGAGCACACCGACGCTTGTTTCTAGTATGCCACGAAGTGGTGCAAACGTAACATCTGCAGACTCGTCATTTGTTGATGAATAGAGCGCGTCATCCTTAAATGAATAAGCGCGCTGTTAGTTCGTAGCCGTCGATGAATGAACTTTTTTTGTAGGTGGCCCACTGTGAACAACGCCCTATTTATCAACGAACACCCAAACTGCAGGTGTATATTTGCGCGTCTTCACGACGTAATAGAGAGTGGTTTTGGTCCTCGTCCTAATAATTACATATTTAAATTACCTATGTTTACATACATATATGCGCCCGGCAGCCTGATTGCGAACCTGGCGCGTGGCGCTCTTGGCCCGCTCTACATATGTACATACATACATATGTAGTTTTATCGATGTCCGTGCATGTAAACATAACAACTATAATATAAATAAAGTTACTAGGATATTTCAAAAGATATCACTATTTAACCTGTTGAAGGTGATGTGCATACGGAAAAAGCAAACTAACAATATTTTTATATATTCAGAAGATTATATTTATATTAAATATAATCTTATGCTAACCCTTACACGATTTATTTAAAATAAATACATATAATAATATATCAAACCATTTAAGTATATAATAATAATAATAATAATAATAATAATAATAATATATTTCGTGTTAGACAAGTATCATCTTGTATACACATGTCAAAAAAAATACAATAAAAATACAATCTACGACACACAATACATGCTATGATAAGACCACACTCGCTATATCAACAAACTCCCGGATACTGTATATCGGTTTTTTTTTTAAATTTCTAACTGTAGCTGCGAATGATTTGTCGTTTTGCTCTTTCCAAATTCTAGGTAACAGATTATAAAACTCTATTGAATAATATCTAGAGTAACCTAAACTTGCGGACTCGCATAGGCGTCGGTATTACGGGTTAATATAAGAATACGAAAAATTCATAAATAAACTAAACCGGTAGAGCAGCAGGCATGTAGTGTCGACCTTGAATACAAATCATGTTAAACCGCGCTGAGAGAGATTTCGTTTTAGTACCGGTTGAGCTGTTGCAGAGATTAGTCGAACGGTCAAGGTTATGTACTTACGTGTCGCGTTTGAAAATATAGCTGGTGTTTTTTGTGTTTGTAGTATTATACCAAGTACATAATTAGTGTATCGTTTCATATAGAACTAATATTTACATACCTAAGAAAACAATGCGTCGTAATAGATTTGCTACTAATGTACATAAGTATGTGTCACTTTTTCCCCATTTAAAATATGACGGTAGTGCAGTTTTTTGCTTAATATGCAATGTTCGTTTGGCTGCATTGGATAGAACTGATTGCCAGAGGCATGTCAATGGTATTAAGCATATGAGAAATGCAAGAACTGAAATACCTTATACACTATTCCTCATACATTTATTAATTATGTTTACCTCTTGTAATCTTCCGTTGTCGTTGGTGAGAAAAGCCGCTTTTAAAACGTTTTGGCGACAATACGTTCCAAAGTACCCATTACCCTCGCAAACACAATTACAGAATCATTTGCCGCGAATGAAAGAGATGCTAGAAAATGTGTGTAAACGTGATTTGTGTTCCAAAAAAATATGGATTACCGTGGATGAGACAACCGATATAAAGAAAAACAGTATTGTGAATGTAATAGCTCGCGTTTTATCTAGCGAGAACACAGCATCTCGATATTTGTTAGCTTGCAAACGTGTTCAACAATGTACCGCTGAAAATATTCAGAAAGTGATAATGAACGCTTTGAAAAAATTTAAAATTGCCCAAGATCAAGTTGTGATGATTGTGACAGATAGTGCAGCAACGATGTTAAGTGTTGGGCGATCCTTAAAACATATATTTCCTAACTTAATACATATAACCTGCGTGCTGCATGCTTTGCATTTAGTTGGTGAAGTTGTTCGACAACATTACGGACACGTTGATCGGACGATTGGAAGTACTAAAGCAGTGTTTCGTAAATCTCCTAAACGTTTAAAAGAATTTCGTAAATTTTGTCCAGGTATTCCAGAACCTCCTGAACCAATTTTAACGCGATGGGGTACTTGGCTAACAGCAGCTTCTTACTATTTGATCCATTTTCAACAAATTCAATCAGTTATAATGCGATTTAATCGGAATGAATCCAAAGCAATTAGAGAAAGTCAAAGAGAATTTCTTTTAGAAAAATTCCGATTTTAATACTTTAGAGGCCGTTTATAATAAGTGTAAGAATAGTGAACTTTTAAGTGATTTTGAAAAACAGTTTCTACATGCAAATGTAACTTCCTTAGATGTGGAGAGATCGTTTTCTATGTATAAGAATATTTTTTCTTGTCGACGCACAAGGTTTAAAGAAGTAACTGTGGAAACATATGCAATAATGCAAGTTTACAGTAGTTCACATCCTGATGCCTCTAATTTGTTGAATAATTAGCAAGTAAGTTTATTTATGAATTTTTCGTATTCTTATATTAACCCGTAATACCGACGCCTACGCGAGTCCGCAAGTTTTGGTTACTCTAATAATATCTGAAGGAATTTATGTTTTTAGTAAGACGGAAATGCGGCTGCACAAAATGTCCGTGCCCAGTATTATACTCGCGACTCGAAAGCCGATCTGTTGTGTATGCATCTACGCTGTCGTATACTATATCGTAGTTCTACGTTTGTTTTGAAAATGTTTCCTACGTCGTGAAAACGACCAAAGTTGGACACAATAAGAGAATTTATTGCAGAAATGCCTGATTTAAAGTGTGATGGCGCTAAGATTCAATGTGTAGTGTGTAAAATAGATTTAATGTGTTGGTCGAAAAGTGATTGTCTACGGTACGTAAATAGTGCAGGCCGTTTAAAAAAAAAAATTCCACACGAGATTATGACAAATTTAAATTTAATTTATGTGTTTATTGCATGTAATTTACCATTTCATTTACTAAGGAAGAAAGCATACGTCTCGTTTTGGAATAAATATTCCAACTTTAAGTTAGCAAGTGAGAGAACATTACAGAGAGTTGTGCCATCTGCTCGTGAGCATGTCGAGAAAAGAATTAAATCGGAGTTGCAAGATAAAAAACCGTGGTTATGTGTGGACGAAACAACAGATCGTAAAAAACATTCTGTGGTTAATGTAATGGTACGCACAATGGAACCACATCGACCGTCACCCTCAATTTTACTAGCTTCCAGACGAATACAACAATGCACTGCCGAAGTAATTTCAATGTTAATGTTAAATACATTGGAAAAGTTTGAACTTCCAACAAACCAACTGTTGATGTTTATGAGTGATGGTGCCGCAAACATGCTTTCTGTAGGCCGGTCTCTTAAAAAACATTGTGCTAACTTGTTACATATTACGTGTAAAATTCATGCTTTCAGTCATGTGGCAGATAGTATTAGAAAATATTATCCTGAGGTAGACGCTTTAATAGCGCATACAAAAGCAGTGTTTGTCAAATCCCAAAACGTATTCGCAAATTTCACAGACTGTGCCCCCGTATGCCTGAGCCACCAGAACCTATTCTTACACGTTGGGGAACATGGTTACAGGCCGCGTTTTATTATCATAATTTTTTTGAGAATATTAAGAACGTGGTTTTACAATTCGATCCAAAGGAAGCTGCGGCTATCAAGGAAAGCCAATCGAAATTTCAAGATAGTCAGGTTAAAACGGATTTAAAAACTATTCAGAACAATTTCTTCGGACTAGTGGAGGCAATAGAAAAATTACAAGATCCTTCGATGTCGTTAGTGGAATCTTTGCAAATAGCGCAACATATTCACGCACAGCTATGCGCGGTAGAAGGCGCAAAAAATGTTTGTGTTCTAGGAAGGTTTGAAAGTGTTTTAGAGAACGATTCTGATTTTGACACATTAAGACAAAGTTGTGAAGGTGCGTCAACAGAACCGTTAAGTTGTTCCACAGATTATTTTAATTACCCAAATATGTCACTAGATGTAGAACGTTCGTTTTCTGCATATAAACACACTTTTTCCTCACGCCGCACGCGATTTGCTGAAACAACTGTGGATATTTGTAGATATTTAACAGACATTATT
This sequence comes from Dynastes maya, assembly GCA_029619315.2. NCBI lineage: Eukaryota > Metazoa > Arthropoda > Insecta > Coleoptera > Scarabaeidae > Dynastes > Dynastes maya. The sequence goes on from JAROYE020000005.1 coordinate 48,672,295, forward strand.
CACTTTGTGATTTCACGGAAGACTCTTAAGACGGTAAGTGTTTCAGCACGTTTTATAATTTATTTCTAACCATTTATTTTGTGTAAACTTTTATGCGCCCGCCGCTGACTGTTGGCGCAAATTGAGCAACTCTAGTAATGAGTGTAGATTATAGGTAACGTTCTCCAAGTCTATTTCCTTGTTATTATCAACATTTCCGCATATTGTCAGTAGCAGTAACGATATTTTTTCCTTCTATGTTTATACAGTTTATGTCGGTCCTTTCATTTGATCTTGTTGTTTCGCACTAATATACCTAATGCTGCCAGATTTGTGTCACAAGAGGGAGAATATTTTTATTTTGGATTTATGAAGAAAATATTTTTTGTTATTTGTGGGTTTCAGAACAAGCAAAAACTTTTACAAAGAAAAATATTTTTTCATAAATCGATAATAAAAAATATCAACAAACAATTAATAGCAACAAAAATCTACTCGTTTTGCTAATTATTGCCACTACCTACATACTACTAAAAAATATATATATATATATATATTACTCGTAGTCATTTCAAAAACAAAAAGAAAAAAAAACAAAAACAATAATAATAGGTGTAACAGTAGTAAATTGTGTTTATTATTAAATCATTTTATAATTTTTATTTCGACACATTCTACTACACCAAGCTCCTATAATAGCAACAGCATAGCAGTACCCGTAGTATGTAGTAGTAGCAATAGAGGCAACAGCAGCACAGCATAACATAGCCAATATAGAATAGATAACCTTGACACACTTAATTTCTATTATTACAGCAATAAACGTTCGAAACATTAAAGTTTACGAGACCTTTGTTTATTTACTGTAAAATGCGTTATCCGCGGAAAATCTACAGTGAAATAAATAATAAAATGAGCAGGATATTTGTTTTCTTCAATACTCTGTTTCCTTTCAGATTTCGATTCTTCTCATTTGCTTTGCGCACGATTGCTTACTCATACGTTAATGAAGTTTTAGCTTGGTTAAGGTTATAGGGGTATAACTGGATGATTTTGAAGGATTTTGGATAAAAGCAAGTGGCAATTACTTTAAAAGGCTTTTAAAGAATTTGTGATTACTACACTGAGAAAAACAGATTGTAGAAATTAGATTATAAATCTCTTTTTAGTAGTGATTATAACAATTATTATAAAAAGAACAATATTTGACAAAATTTAAGATTTTATTAAGTTTATAATAAGTATGATATACGAGGTAGGTGCCATAAATTCTCGGCCTGACAGGCTCATACAAGTTCTAGCGCGTACAAACTCCGTTGCGTCATAGTTGTACATCTGCGAAGCCTACACTATATACAGTACCGTTCATGGAAGTTCGGGCAAGCTGACAAATTATATTAACTGTTTAGGAAAAAATGTTAAAATTATATAATATACATTTCTGTGAGGCATTATTAAAACTAACCTTTTCTGGAAACCTTTTACCAATTTCCAGGTAGTATTTGTCTATTATAAGACCGTTATCATAAAATATATAATTATGTTGGAAATCCCCAATAATTACAGTGACAATAAAGCTTTATAATAATCCCTAGGAGGGTTAGCTGATTCACTCGTGTTACCTGGAAATATTCGTATACCCTTTATAAAGTATTATAACATATGTAAACGCAGTAGTTCTAAAGAGATTGTTATTGTGAAAGTATCTGTGGTTGTGCAAGTGAAAAATAAAATAATTTCGGTTTGACTGCTTAAAATGCCCCGCGGAAAGCCTCTAGCTGTTTCAAAACGATCTGCTATTACTACCTTACATCAGGAACGATACGCAGAAAGACGGATTGCGGATAAATTAAAAATAAAAAAATCTACAGTACATGATACTATAGTTCGATTTAAGACAACCGATGACGTGCAAGATCGTAATCGGCCGGGACCGTCAAGAAAAACGACTCCTGCGGAAGATTTACGAATAAAAATAATTGGTAAGCGCAGTAGAAGATTAACAGCATCAGAAATTGCCGCAGAATTCAATAATGAGCGAGATTCCAAAGTTTCTGTGAGTACTGTGAAACATCGGCTGAAAGAGGCTGAGTTGCATGAGCGAGTGGCTTGTCGAAAACCGTTACTTCGAAGAGGAAATAGGCTGAAACGACTGAAATGGGTACAAGCTCATAGAGATTGGACAGTGGACGATTTTAAAAACGTTTTGTGGACTGACGAATTCAAGTTTGAGGCATTTGGAAATAGACGGAGAGTTTTCGTACGCAGATCAAGAGGGGAAAGAATGTTACGGGAGTGTATAGTTCCTACGGGGAAGCATGGAGGCGGATCTGTAATGGTTTGGGGTTGTTTTTCCTTAATCGGAACAGGGGACTTGCTCGAAATTGAGGGTATAATGAAAAAAGAAGAATATCGGAAAATCCTGGAGGAAAATGCCATACCGTCAGGAGTCGTGGATTTGAATTTATGCGGGACAATGACCCCAAACATAAATCTAAATTGTGAACAGATTACCTGCAGCAAGAAGAAAATGAAAGAACCCAAAAAATTATGGAATGGCCTCCACAGTCCCTCGATCTGGACCCGATAGAGTTGTTATGGGAAGAATTAGACCGATGTGTTAGGAAAAAGTGTCCAAAATCGAAGGAACATTTGTGGACCATTCTCCAGGAGGTATGGACAAGCTTGCCCAATGAAACATTAGCAAAATTAGTGAATCGGATGCCGAGAATAGTGGCAGCAGTCCTGAGGGCAAAAGGCGGATTGTTCGACGAAAATCGGATTTAAATTATTTGTATTACATTAACTTTTTCTTTTTAATAAATTTGTGTTTGAAAATATGTAAAATCATGTAAGTAAGTATTAAATACATGTCCATTTAATATTTCTCTTATTTTCTTTGACTTCCGTACATTTTTTGCTTGCCCGAACTTCCATGAACGGTAGTGTACATCAATAAAATAGTAGAAACTTCTAAAGTTTTTGTTAAATTTCTTTATGATTCCATCCACTACTTTTTTTCGGCGTTAGTAAATATATCATCTTTGAAAGTCAGCTTAAAATTTGGTATTAGAATGTGCTTAACCCTCCAGTGTACGGTTTGAGTCCCAGGAACATCGCTGTAGGAGATGTTTGGAAATTTTTCTAAAAATGCTTAAAATAGCTAGAAATTTACAAATATTTTCATCAGTGTATATGGGCTATTCCATTCAAGCTTTTGAGAACTGTTTGGGATAATCTTCTATGAATTTCGCTTTATTCTCAATTACTTCCTTGCGTACACCAGTTAGATTCACGAGAAACTTTTCTTCCAATTCCATATGCATAGTTTTTTTTTCTGTAAACGCAAATTTCAGCACTTAAAAATAAATATATCTTTCGTAAAGTAAAGCAATAACATCTGAAATTCCGTGTAGGAACTGGAATTCTTGTTGTTGGTGTATCGTTCTCCCCCTTCTCGAAGGGGCGTCACGTTACCGCTTTAATTGCTTCATTGTTTATGCAGTCGCGTTGATATTTAGAGTAGTATCTATATAGTTCTGATGTCGCAAACGTTTTCGTACTCGTGGCTTGTGTTTGTATGTGGAAATAACGCCTACAATTCTTACCGAGCTCTGTAATACCGGTCGCGATCGTCCTACACTTTAATCTTGACCGCTTTGTCGCGAACTGAAGCGTTGCTGGTCTTAGGAAATGCTCGAGAGATCGATGCCGATGGATATTTTATTAGAAAAAAAAACTTGAATTGAGTGGATGATTGTTTTGAAAAATTCTGAAACGAATGCATAACCGCTTTGCGTTTTGCTTGTGTCTTCAACTGCCTTGAAAACATGTTCGTTACAAAATGTGTAAAAGCACTGAAAATTATCTTGCGGAACAAGTTTTGGCTTAACGCCTTCGAAAGTATGTAGATACAATTAAAGGGGAAAACACGGAAAATAAACACGACGAACATGTTACCCTAGGAATAAAGTGGACCAAATAAATTGACAAGATTAGTTATAAAAAAAGGATAGTTATATACAGGTCCATTCATTTTCGATCTTCACCATCGGGATTTCGCTTAGTATTAGAAATACGGGATAGGTTGAAATTTGGCAAAGTTTTGGGTCCCTTATGATCTCAAAGTTAGAATGGATCTGTAAACCAGTGGATACTTTGACATCGGGGATTACTTTGACACATATTGGAGCTATTTTGACAAGCACACGTTAATAATTTTGACGTTTTTGCTGCATACATGCATATGCGCAAGTTAAACAATCACCTAAGCTTTGAAGAAGAAGAAGAGAAGATGATTAGTTTAGGGATATGTTTATGTTGCTACTGCTGAAATGCGTAGTTGGTCGGGTGATTACTGTGAAGTATTAGTTGTAATGGTTACAAAATATATGAAAAAAAGTAGGCAGTCGGGGATGCAGGAATTACAGTGAAGACGATTTACAGAAAGCTGAAGAAGAAGCAAGAATTGGAAAGTTATATCAAAAAACGGCATCGAAGAAATACGAAATAAGTAAAACCACACTATTATACACATTAGGAAAATGTGAAATTAGCTATATCTATATATGTACGGCGAGAGAGCGAGGAAGGGATTGAGTGGAATCCGATTGATTCGACGCGGGTCAGTCAATTTTGTCAAAAAACAGTCAATTTTCGGCAGTACAGTAGATACTTCAGTAAAAAAAAACAGTAGATGGCCATTAAAATACAGTAGACAGTTTTTTTTTGCTATATAATTTATTATAAACATAAAAATAACAAATAATACACTAGTAAAATGGAGACAATTTCCAGTACAAAAAATTATAATACAAAAAAGATACATAAAAAAGTACATAAAGAAATATTTATTTTATACCAATTTAATATAAAGTACTTATTCTGATTCGGAATCTGTTAACTGTTAACTCTGTCTTTGTAGTATTATACTTGTATACAGTGTGTAAAGCGATGGGGTATACAAGAGGGAAAATTTTTGTAATATTGATTTTTGAAAAAAATGTATTCTTCATGATATTTTTTGCTTGTTTTGAAAGTACCAACAATATTTCGAAAATCTAAAATTTATTTCTAGTAATCTGTAAAAATAAAAAACTAAATTTTTTTATTGTAAGTTATCATTCTACATTATAATGAAGATAGCAATGATAAATAAATAAATAAATAAAAAAAACTAAAAAATAAAAAAAAAAAACTATTTTATTTATTATAAACTGTCATTCTACATAATCTCCTCCGTTTTCTACGCGCCTTTCCGCTCTATTCCTGAATTCCTTATAAACATTCCCTAAAGTTTCCAAATTAACTTCTCCAACCGCTGAAGTTATTCGTTGTTTCAATATTTCTATATTGTTTCCTACAGGTTCTTGATATACTTTTTGTTTAGGATATCCCCAGAGGAAGAAGTTCATGGCGATCTGGCAGGCCAATATATTGGACCATAACGTCCAATCCAATTCCCAGGAAATTGCTGGTCTAACAATGTGCGAACTAATAAAGTGCTGTGAGCTGGACATCCATCTTGTTGTCAATAAATGTTCTCTAAGTTCACGTCTTGTAGTGATGGAATCATGAAATTTCGTAGCATACTTAAATAACTATGTTGATTCAAATTTTCGTCAAAAAAGTAGGACCCAATAATTTTATTAATTAACATTCCGCCCCAAACATAACGCTGATTTCTCGTGTTGATTTTAAAATTGGGATCGTGTCGTGACCAAAATCTGCAATTTTGTGAAGACACAACACCGTTTGTGGAAAAAGGTACATTCATTGGAAAACAATACGCGTTGATGAAAGTTTCTGTTTTCCATAAGCTTCTCACCAAACCATAAGCAGAAATCTAATCTAAAAGCATGATCGTGAATTTCAAAGGCATGTCTAAATTTTGGCTTAAATGGAAAAATTTTATTTCTTTTAAAAATTGTTTGTAATAAGGTGTGACTGACATTAAGCTCCGCTGTCCTCCGTCTTAATGATAGACATGGATTGTCTTCAACGAACTGCAATGTCATAATAGTTACCGCATCATCCCCATTGTACATCTTTCTTATCTTTTTTTAGTCGACCACCGATCCCGTTTCGTCGAATTTTGCAATTAATTTCTTAAGAGCCATTTTTGTTACAGCTACATCTGGATACTTTTGACGAAACAAATTAATCGCGTACTGATATGATACATCGCCAGTACCGTAACATTTACCTAAATAAATTCTTTGCTGTAATGTTAGCATTTTTGCGTCGTCAGTTTTACAGCAATAAACGTGAGTTTGAGGAAAGCAATTTATCATCGCTGTCTTCATTATAACGTAGAATGATAACTTACAATAAAACAAATTTTTGTTTTTTATTTTTACAGATTACTGGAAAAAATTTTTAGATTTTCGAAACATTACTGGCAGTTTCAAAGCAAGCAAAAAACATCATGAAGAATAATTTTTTTTCAAAAATCAATATTAAAAGAATTTTCCCTCTTGTATACCCCATCGCTTTACACACTGTATATCTCGGTTATGTAATTTTAGAATGTCTTTTGAAAAATTATTTCAATTTATGTACTTTTTTGTGTGCAAGAGTCCTACAGTACTACGGGTAGAGTGTCTGTTTCTTTGACTAGTTTTTTCGAGGGAAAGTCAGTAAGTAGGTCACAAAAAGCTATTATAAAAGTAATAAGAGAAATAGTTAGCCAAAAACAAGGTTTATTTTTCAACATAGTCTCCATCTACATTGATACACTTATCCCATCGCTTTATTAATGCCCCAATGCCTGCTGCATGAAAGTGTTTGGGCTGCCGTCTAAACCACGTGCCTACCTCCTGTTGAGCATCATTATCACTCTCGAAATGTGTTCCGCCAAGATGCTTTTTTAGTGGACCAAACAGATGATAGTCGCTTGAGGCTAGGTCGGGACTGTAAGCCGGATGTTGAAGAAGTTCCCACCCTAATTCTTCAATTCTCGCCTGGGTCAACTCAACCAAATGCGGCCTGGCGCTATCGTGATGCAGCAATATTCCTCTCGTCAGTAGGCCTGGACGTTTTCGTCGAATTGCATCCAGAAGCAACAACAAAACTCTACAGTACGATTCAGCAGTCACGTTCTCATTTCTATTCTGGAAATGGGCTAGGAGCACTCCTTAAGAATCCCAGAACACGGTAAGCATAACCTTATCAGCTGAGGGCACAACCTTGAATTTCTTTGTTGACGGTGAAGAACGACGGTTCCATTGAAATTGAAGCACGCTTTGTTTTGGGTTGGTAGTGGTGCACCCATGATTCATCACCAGTAACAATCTTGTTAAGCATGTCCTCCCCTTCCTCTGCGTACCTAGAGAGGTGTTGCAAGGACAAGCCCATTCGAATCCTTCTGTGTTCCTCGGTCAGTTGTCTAGGAACCCACCGTGAGCAAACTTTTCAGAAATTCAAACGATCGTGCATCAGTTCGTAGGCTAAACCATGAGAACACCCTTTTGCCGTTGCTATGCTGTCTATTGTTACCCGCCTGTCAGTTCGAATCATCTCTTCCACCCTTCGAAGTGTTGCATCTGTCGCAATCTGAACGGGGCGGCCACTTCGCTCACCGTCAACAACTTGAGCGCCCTTGTGAGAATTTCTCAGCCCAGTTATACACGGCTTTACGCGACCAACACTTTTCACCGTAAATAGGAGACATTTCCTTATGGATATCTTTTGCAGGGAGTCCTTTTGCCCAGAAAAAACGCACAACGGCACGCTGCTCTTCCACAGTACACTCTTCAAGCACGGTCGCCATTTTAACTCTGCTTGCGTACGCGCACGTCAACTGTCACTTGATTATCAATAAGCTGGATAGTGCTGCCTCCCAATGACAGATACGGAAAATAGCTCTCTGCTGTTTTCAGCTTTCCCACAACAGTTTGTGACTTATTTAATGACTTTCCCTCGTAACATATTCACTTGAGAAAAAATTCTCTCAACGTTTGCCGAAGAATGTGGTAAACTCAACATATTAAAAGCAAATCTTTTGCAGGAGGTATAATACTGTCATTTTTTCCTGCCAAAATAGTTGCAGGGTTTATTAAAATCATGTTTTTTAAAATACTATTGTTAAAGTCAAATCTTTTGTTAATTTGCGCAACACCTTCAATTAAAAATTCTAAACATCTTGTTCTCAATATATGTGCTTGACTTCCATCCAAATTATTTATTGACATTGCAACTTTTGCACCTAAATATATATCATTTAAAGGAACAAAATTGTCCGGATCTTTATAGTTTATCTGATGAATAGGTGTTTTCAACATTACCTCTCGTTTTATAAAACATTCCAATATTGTTTTATAAAAAGATGCAATTCATGAATTTTGGGACCCTCTGATTGCATTTTTTTGTTAAAATTATTAAAATTTGTCGGTGTAAACTCAAAAAATTGAAAAAAATTATTTTGTTAACGGATCGCAATATATTCTCTGCGGACAATACATGGTCAACGGAAACTGCATCGGTAAGAAAAAGAACTAATACATCATATTGTTCTAAAATTCGAACAACGACCGAATGCTTACGGAATCCTAATAGAGTATGAGAATTCGGCGAAAGCATGTTATAAACATAATGAAAATACAAACAAATAAATAATAGTTAGCTGTCATTCTTTGAAGAAACAAAGCCCTATCAGCCCTAGGAATAAGGATAAACAATTAGTAACGGTTACATTTATATGTGTGTTGCTTGGTTATGCTAGCAAAAATTAATTGAAATGTCACTATATTTCTTTCCGTTATAATATAATTTAATCCGAAATGTGAAAATTGTACAACCGTAAAGCTGGAGTAAAAACAGTTGATTTATTTTTTAAACAGTAGAACAGTAGAGCATAGGTCAAAACAGTAAATATACTGTTAAAACAGTAGACCTCGCAACACTGCCTACCTCGTAACTAACCGCCTCGGCAACCGTAGGCCATCAACTGCCGCTAACCGCTACGCTTGTGATGAATCACCTATTCGCGTGTACCGTTGTCGCATGTACGCTCTTTCGTATAGCTAGACATTTTTTTTTCCTAATGGGTATAAAGTGTATAACCCAGGAAAGTCAGGGCATCCTACTGTCTTATCATCTGAAGAAGAAAGATTATTGGCTGATACATTGTATTGCAAGAATTGTTAGTGACTACGGATTTCCCATTACTAAAACCGATATACGGGGTGCAATTGAAAAGTTTGTCACTAAGCAATTGTATTTTCCAAGGACTACTACAAATACACACATTATTTTAAGTGTTATATTTAGTGTTAAAGTAACTTCACAATTGCCATGCTTTAATACAACATGAAAATTTAACGCCATGTCAAAATAACCCCACCGATGGGGCTAATTTGACACCAAATTAAAAAAAAAATTCCTGGAAATCTCAGCATTCGACAAACTTTTCCTTTGATGGTTGTATAGCCAAAAGTCCGTTTGTTCTAATCGATATAGAATGATTGAAATGTATTACGAAAAAGACCATCAAAACTATGTTAAAGTAGCCCCGGTTTACAATAAATTTTGTACCTTATTAATAACAATGAATGAAAATAACAATAACGTTAATAATAATAATAGGAAACAAAACAATAAACCAACAATTACAGTAAATGTTCACGTAACTGGCCATTTTCATTAATGCACAAATGCGCACGCTTTCCGGCGTTTTGAACTGCCCTTTATATGGTTCTTGTAGGAATTACAACGGCATTCTGGAGTCCATCTCGAAGTTCTTCGATATTTGTTTTGTGGGACATTTTATAAATATTATTTTTTAAATCCATAAGACCCAAATTATAGAAGAGGTTCTGGAAAGTATTAATAAAAAACTAGAAACAATAGCATATTTGTATATGAGGTGACAACGAATAATTGGTCCACCTTTTTTTTTTAATAGTACCGTTTTTTATACCTCCTACAGACAGTAATGGTTCCATTTCACGGTGACATTTCGCCGATTAACCTGATACAATTGAAATATCACGTTCAAAAAGCGATTCTGAAAGGAAACAGAGCGTGTAAAATTTTGGCTAAAGTTATATAATGAATTTTGCGCAAAAATAAAAACTTCCGACGCCGAAACAATTATCAGGATGCAGATGTGATTAGTCAGACAAAGCGTAATCGGTTTTAAGTGAACTGGCTACATTGATTTAGCTGAGAAATTACCGCTTAAAAGTTTATAGGCGTACACAGATACTTCATGCTTCTGTATCTACATATTGCTGGTCCAAAAAGAGACAGAATCACTGCCCACCTGCAACGCAACACTTCGCTACTTGTTGTCAGTGTACGGGCGTTCTATTAACTCCAGCGAAGGTAGATATTTGGCAATTTAAATGGGCTAACTTAATATTTCCTACACGCACACTTGATTTGGTGAAATTCATTATTTGTATACCCATTTCACACTCAGCTTATATTATCGAACTATTACCAAAAACCACTTTCGCTTTTTTATTGTTGTTGTATATACAGTGGTGTGCGTAGGTTATAGACCATTATTTAAGTAATCAAAATATTGGGGATTTATTCATTTAAGGAAATCAAATCTTCACCTTCGAATGCTTCAAACATTTTTAAGGCACGGTTTTCAAGCTATTAAACTGTACAAAAGTGTATATATATATAGTTCGAATATGAGCTAAATCTTGTAAAGGTAGCAATCAGTGTAATCTGTATAATTTTAATAACGAAATAGTTGCGGATTCTATCGAAACCACATTGCTACTTTCATGTTCTGACTAATACGTACTATACGTAAGAGCGGTTGTTTTTTTTTTGTTTGTTTAACTACCAATTTGTAACCAACTATTTCCTTCAATTTCTTCGATTATATAGGGAGTTTCAACGGTCATACACATACATATAGTGTACGCACCATATGGGAAACTTCTTTAATATGGATTTTTGGAAAAAAAGTTATTCTTGATCCTCTAAAATTAAACATATACCAATAAAATATGGAAAATTTTCTATTATACGGGGTACGTCTGAAAACTTGATTTTGTCCCATGAGTAAAGTACCCTTATTTAAAAAAATATCGAAAAATGCTATTTGAAAAAGTTGTTTAGAATTAAAAGTTATATCTAAATTGAAGGTCGTGGCTAACCTGGGCAAATATGCGGTAACAGCCAGAGACGCGGCGAGCGCATAAAAGTTTACACATAAAATAGAAGGTAAGAAATAAATTATAAAACGCGCTGAAACACTTACCGTTTTAAAAGTCTTCCGTGAATCATTAAACATGTTTCCACAGCTGTTTCAATCAAGTGAGTACGACGTACGGAATAAATGTTTTTTAATGCCGAAAACGAGCGTTCGACATCTAGCGATGTTATATTTGCATATTTAAAATAATCTTTGAAACAACTTAATGCATCTTCACACGCACCTTCACAAATTTGTCTTAATATAAGAAAATCGGAGTCTTTCTCTAAAACACTTTCAAATTTTCGTATTACACACCAATTTGTTTCGCCTTCTACAGCGTAAAACTGTGCGTGGAGATCATTCACAATTTGAACAGAATCCACTGGCGACATCGAAACGTTTTGTAATTTTTCTGTTCCCTCCGCTAGTCCGAAGTAATTGTTGTGAATAGTTTGTAAATCTCTTTTAACCTGACTATCTTGAAATATTTCCTGGCTTTTCTTGATTGCTGCAGCTTCTGTCGGATTGAATTTTAAAACTACCTTCTTTCTTTGATCAAAATATTTGTTGTAGTAAAACGCAGCCTGTAACCATGTTCCCCAACGTGTAACAATCGGCTGTGATGGTTCAGGTAAATCAGGACACAGTTTGTGAAATAGTCGGGTACGTTTCGGGGACTTTAGAAACACTGCCTTTGTACTAGCAATCCATGCATTTACTAGTGGAAAACATGTAGGAATCGTTTGTGCCGCAAGATTTAAGGTACGGATTTTACACGTTACATGTAAAGTTGCCTAGTTGAAATTTCAAATTTGTTCAATGAGTTCAACACCACCTTTAAAATCTCATCGGCAGTACAATTTATAACTCTTTTGGAAGCAAGTAAGAAGGAGGATGACGGTCGATGCGGTTCCATTGTACGTACCATTACATTAACCACAGAATGTTTTCGACGACCTGTTCTTTCGTCCACACACAACCGCAGTTTTTTATCTTTCAATTCCGTTTTCATTCTTTTTTCTATATGATCACGAGTAAATGGTACTACATTTCGTATCGATGTCCGACTAGGTAATTTACAGTCCGCATATTTATTCCAGAACGAGACAAATGCTTCTTTGTCTAGTAAACGAAACGATAGATTACATAAAATAAGAGTAACACATAAATCAAATGTACATTTTTCTTGGTCTCGTATGCCACATTTTACAGAAGAATGCTGTTTGTTTTCGATGTGACGTTGACAATGGCTTCTGGACCAACACATTAAGGGGATTTTACAAATTAGACATTGAATTTTAGCGCCATCAAAGATTAAGTCCGGCATGTCCACTATAAAGTTTTTAACTGTGTCTGCCATAGGTCGTTTTCGCGACGTACCTAACTGCGACATTTTTAAAGCAAACATAAGCGTACAATTACGAAATAAGTTACGACAGCCTACATATATACAGAACTACTCGCATACAGCATTGATTTAGTACTGACGCTGTGAACGCGTGAAATAAATAATCGCCGAGGGGAGATTATATTGAAAAATAAAAATTGTTATTTTTCTATATCAGGCCGAGAATTTATGGCGCCTACCTCGAACATATTTACTTTATAGACAAAAATAAATATCAAATTTACTAAATTAAATTATCACCTTAACTCGAACATTAAAACGAAATCAACTTAATTTATATTTCTTTGAACTTTTACCTAGCCACTGGATTTAACATAAATTCCAATGGATTTCGTCAATTTTGCACGAAATAAGCAATAAATAGGTCCCATTAGACTTCATTCATACAGAGCAATTTGATAAAAGCAAAAATGAAAGTGGATATACACTAACACTCATGAAAGTTAGGATGGTTGACAAATTTTCACAAAGGTGTATATAAGGCAATTTTAAGTATACTTTAACTACGTTTTATCATCATTAACAGTAGTACACAGGGCGAATCGTTTGACTTGTGTGATAGCTGTATATCTCGGAAATGTTGTTACATTTTAGAATAAATAAAAGTGTATTGGAAGAAATGATTTGGACTGTACAAAATAGAATACATTTTTTTTTGCAATTTATTGTTCTTTGATATTTCAATATTTACAAAAAGATAATTTTTAAGTTAATATTACATATATTAACTTAAAATGGAAGGAATAGTAGTTCTCTAGTACGGAAAACAAAACTCATACTCGTGTCTTATTTATTCAGAGATTGAATTGAATGCAACTATATACTAACTATCATGAGCAATAGTGTATACACATATAAGCATAACATTTACGGCATATACCACCTATGTATGTGTATACATACGTGTGCTGTGTTATATTATGTCAGTTTAAAATCGAAACCATTTTAAACTTCGCCAACCAACTATAACCAACCTCCTTTCACTATTATGGTGAGTAGTTGAGCAGGCACACTACAGCACACTAAACGCTTAACATAGGTTTATCGTATTTATGCAAGTACGTATCTTTCAATATTAGGTGCTTGATACAACCGAGTCTCCTGTATACCGGTTGATTACGATTAGGTTCTGGTTTTTATATGGAGATTTTTCAAAACTATGATGGAGTTATATATAGCTGCATCATTCCCCGAGGCAGAACGGATTATCTTTAAGGCGAGGAACAATTTTTGCACATTTCGAATGCTTACATAGCAAAATATCGGTCTCTCTCGCATTTATCAAGATATTACACGTGGTAACGGACAATTAGGCATAGGGTATGGTATTCAGTCCGTAGCGTGGTATTTTGAGTAGGTTTGCGTAATGTCTAGGTAACATAGGTAAAAATATTTCTATAAGTCGAAACTTGTTAAGGATATAATCAAACAGTTTAAAAATAGCGGGAAAATTGCGGACAGAAAAGTGGAAGATTGAGAGAGTTAACAGATGCCTTCAAACGTTTTCAGGGAATTAACTAGCGAGTTGCAAAATGCAACAATTATAGGTTGTTTCACCCTGGCTTCGAAGCATTGGGTCTTATGGCTAGTTTACTACAATTTGTATAAAACTATCCTTATTTAGAATCAGCGCTGTTACCACGCCTTTTGGCGGGATACCTCCTAGGGAGGTCAGTCACCTGTTAGTTTCAACTCTTCCTTCAGTGTTTTATTTTCTGATTTTGCCTTCCTTTCTATCTATTGTTAGTAAATTAGTATTTATAAAAACTACTACATCGTTTAGTAGTATTAATTATCGTATGCAGAAAGAATTATTAATAATGATCAACCTACCTCGTTTTTCAAGAAGTATACTACTGAACAGATTACTGAAGGACAATGGCTATTCTTTTGAAAAGGTTAGAAGGAAGGTAATGCTGATGAATCGTGATGATATAATCAGGTCAGATCAGTATTAGAAGGTATCAAAATGAAGGGAGAAACATTGTGTTTACAAGCAAAAAAATGAACGGAAGTCAAAGAAAATAAGAGAAATATTAAATGGTCATGTATTTAATACTTACTTACATGATTTTACATATTTTCAAACACAAATTTATTAAAAAGGAAAAGTTAATGTAATACAAATAATTTAAATCCGATTTTCGTCGAAAAATCCACCTTTTGCCTTTAGGACTGCTGCCACTATTCTCGGCATTCCGATTCACTAATTTTGCGAATGTTTCATTGGGCAAGCTTGTCCCTACCTCCTGCAGAATGGTCCACAAATGTTCCTTTGATTTTGGACACCTTTTTCTAACACATCGGTCTAATTCTTCCCATAACAACTCTATCGGGTTCTGATCGGGGGACTGTGGCGACCATTCCATAATTTTTAGGGTTCTTTCATTTTCTTCTTGCTACAGGTAATCTGTGCACAATTTAGATTTATGTTTGGGGTCATTGTCCTGCATAAACTCAAATCCACAACCAATTAATCGGACTCCTGACGGTATGGCATTTTCCTCCAGGATTTTCCGATATTCTTCTTTTTTCATTATGTCCTCAATTTTGAGCAAGTCCCCTGTTCTGATTAAGGAAAAACAACCCCAAACCATTACAGATCCGCCTCCATGCTTCACCGTAGGAACTATACACTCCCGTAACATTCTTTCCCCTCTTGATCTGCGTACGAAAACTCTCCGTCTATTTCCAAAAACCTCAAACTAGGATTCGTCAGTCCACAAAACGTTTTTAAAATCGCCCACTGTCCAATCTCTATGAGCTTGTGCCCATTTCAGTCGTTTCAGCCTATTTCCTCTTCGGAATAACGGAGCCACTCGCCCAGCAACCCAGCCTCTTTCAGCCGACGTTTCACAGTGCTTACAGAAACTTTGGAATCTCGCTCATTATTGAATTCTGCAGCAATTTCTGATGCTGTTAGTCTTCTATTGCGCTTACTAATTATTTTTATTCGTAAATCTTCCGCAGGAGTCGTTTTTCTTGACGGTCCTGGCCGATTACGATCTTGCACGTCACTGGTTGCCTTAAATCGAACTATAGTATCGTGTACTGCAGATTTTTTTATTTTTAATTTATCCGCAATCCGTCTTTCTGCGTACCCTTCCTGATGCAAGGTAATAATAGCAGATCGTTTTGAAACAGCTAGAGGCTTTCCACGGGACATTTTAAGCAGTCAAACCGAAATTATTTTATTTTTCACTTGCATAACCACAGATACTTTCACAATAACAATCTCTTCAGAACTACTGCGTTTACAAATGTTATAATACTTTATAAAGGGTATACGAATATTTCCAGGTAACACGAGTGAATCAGCTAACCCTCCTAGGGATTATTATAAAGCTTTATTGTCACTGTAATTATTGGGGATTTCCAACATAATTATATATTTTATGATAACGATCTTATAATAGACAAATATTACCTGGAAATTGGTAAAAGGCTTTCAGAAAAGGTTAGTTTTAAGAATTCCTTACAGAAATGTATATTATATAATTTTACATTTTTTTCCTAAACAGTTAATATAATTTGTCAGCTTGCCCGAACTTCCATGAACGGTACTGTATATATACAAAATACATGTAGAATTCGCATACATTGAATTAAATTTCAGTCCAATGGTTCTGTCAATAAAGTAATTATTTATTTTATAAATATTTCGTAAAATTCCATAATTTCTGATAGTTTATTGTGATGCAGTTAGCTCCTATGCTCTTCCATGGTCTTCAGTTTCATTAAAACTAGGCTCGCGCCTTTAAGCCTTTTAGTCCTCCCGATAGGTGACCTTCCCCTCACCCGCTGAATGTTGAATTTTCTGGCTAGGTAAGGACTTCCTACGGTTATGCATTGCTGCTCCCTTCTATTTGTTGTCCTCAATAGGGGCTACATCAGGCATTTTAGGGACTCAGCGGCGCGGCGTTCGGTTCTGTAGATTTCGAACCACTTTAGTTAAGAGGAAGCTAGTTCGTGGCCACGTGCGTTTTACCAACTCACACAAATGCTCAAGAAGTGGCGGCATCTTAAGATACAATCTCGTTTGCCCGTTTCTAATAAACCATCTAGCTCTAGTTATCCAGCGCAGCATCTGGTTTTGTAAAACCTTCAACCCCTCGCGATTGAGATATCTTGTATAACAGTAGTGATATCTAGTTGACTCTTCTTACACAGTAGCGCGTTTTTCGCCATAGTAAATTTGTTTTCAACTTGATTGATATGAGGTTTCCCCGTAAATCTTCGTTCTAAGACAATCCTCAGATGCTTTCCGAGATGCTTCCATCCCAACAATTGACCGTTGATCCGCAGTTCCTGCGGTGGAGGTCTTTTTCGGTGTGTAAAACGCATAGCAATACTCTTGGATTCATCGATTCGGAGACCCCTCCTTTCGAAGCAATCGATTACGTCGTTGAGCTAGCACAGTAAATGGCTGTATCGTCCATAAAAATCGACAGTTCCACCCCCGGATATTTCGGAACGTTGTGAATGTAAATTGAAAAGAATTCAGGGTCTAGGAAGGAGCCCTGAGGAACCCCTGGACTCAACCGGCTTAGGGAAGGGCATTGGCTGTGCTTTTAAGTATATACTTTAATTTCAACTTTATTCCAGAGAGGATAAATCATCTTTGAAAATATAAATAAAAAAATAGTCGTAACAACTAAACAGTTCCAGGAAAGGTAGAATATTTTTCGTGGGATAAAAATTACCCATTGAAAACCATTGGTTGCGTTCTCAATTTAATCTTTATTAATGAATAAACTAACAAAAAGAACTTATAAAACAGTTAGCAAAGATACTCAGAATCATTTATCCTAAATCGAATTTCCTAAAACCGTGTCAAGGTGATTCTACTGAGAAGACGAAAAGTTAAAAATCGCCTGCCGTTGGGTCTATTTGTATTGGGAAAAATTCTCTCGACGCACGCACATACGCGCAGAGGGACGATCATCGTGTTGTACAGTATGGTATACATATATACATAGTGTAAATTGTAAATATAGCAATACATAGTCGAAGTTTCGTTGTGATTTTAGAAAGTTTTCGAGTCGTTACGAACGATTCACGTCTGTACGTTGTTGCGTTGTGTACGCAATCATCACCACGAAACGGCACACTGAATAGGTCGAAATCAGTTGCGCAAAAATTAAATAAAAATGGAATGTATCAAAATGTTACTTGAATCTCTTTTCTGCAACTTGCTATACGTCGGACTATATATGTATATTCCTCGCGCGAATATTATGTAGATATATTAATGATGCCTAGATGAATTACTAGATGTTTATCAAATAATACAGTTTTTAAAAACTTTATATAAAAGAAGGTTTTAATTTTCAAATTTGCAAATAGTATCTGTAGGTTGTTATTGCAATTATGCATTTTCATAGTTTTCTATCTAATTAATTGCACAGCAAGCCAGCATGTCGTGAGACAATATTACTTGTACGAGGGCCACGCTATATATTTTGAGATACAAGAAAACTATGAGTCTCTTTACGAAAATGATTTTATTTATGTTCAAAATAATCTCCTCCTGCATCAATGCACTTTTGTAACCGAAGTTTCCACAACGTAAAAGCGCGAAGCCAGTCATCTCTTGGAATGCTCTCAAAAAATAGATGAATTGCTTCATCTATCTCATCCTCCGTCGTGAAACGTCGACCACGTAAATGTTTCTTTAGGTTGAAGAACAACCAGAAATCACACATGGCCAAATCAGGCGAATAGGGTGGATGTTTAATGACTTTTACCTTATTTTCACGTAAAAATTCAACTGTCTGCTGTGCACTGTGTGACGATGCATTGTCGTGATGCAACATTAACCCGCGAATGTTGACTGACTCAAGAACTGCAGGTAAACATTTTGTGGTGTACCAGTTTGCTGTGACTGTACGTTGATTTTACAGCTTCATTGCTTTTACTAATCCGGTACTACGGAAGAAAACTGCGTACATAACTTTCTTGACAGCCCTTTGTCTTTTGGCCATTGTTGGTCTTCATGGGTCCACACGCGGTTCTTCTGGCGGGTAGGAATACCGTAAAATGGGATGTAAGTTTCAACACCTGTTACTATTTTTGATAGAATGCGATGTCCACCATTATTTAACATTTCCAATGTTTTCCGAGCGATTCTTACTCGCTCTGCTTTTTGGAAATCGGTAAGCGTGTGTGGCACCCAACGAGTAACAATTCTTTTCATCCGAAGATGATCATGTAAAATTGAATTTACTGTTGCGGATCCAACACCAAGAGTTGCCTCAATCACTTGATAGGTGCATCTTGGATGTTCGTCGATCATATGTCTCACACTCTCAATGTTTCCAGTGGTAACTGAAGAACAGGGCCTACCGGTACGTTCCTCATCACCAAGCGATATCCGTCCTCTTTTAAATTCGCTATAGCAGCGAAACACAGTTGCACGTGAAAAACTTTCATCACCAAATGCGAGTTGCAATCGTTCAAGACTTTGTTGTTCACTTAAACCGACCTTAAAATCGTAGTAAATCATTGCGCGTACATGTTCTCTTGACAAGTCCATGTTTCGATGACAAATCGTACCTACCACGGTTACTTTATGACAGCAGCGACTCAACTGACAGACAGAGTTTACTATTTAAGGATGGTGGTATTTAGAAATGCAGTGTTGCCAGCTCTAACTTCTCTACTTTTGTGGCATCTCAAAATATATAGCGTGTCCCTCGTATGAGGACCATTCCAACCCTAAAACGCTTGAAAATTTTGTAAAAGTGCTTGTATTAAAGTCTTTACAAAAACAATGAAAGAAAAAAAAAGAAAAACTATTCACCATTAAGATTTACACACTTTCGCATCCGCTTGAATCAATTCCCGAAACATATTTTCCACTCTGAAGGTGGTATCTACAAAACATAGTTTTTGAAGGTTTCAACAGCTTTTTGAGCAGATAAGAATCGCTGTCGGCGCATTTTTTGTGGTGGTGTTCCCTCTGGACATCGCTTAATTGGTCCAAACTTCATGCTTCAACAAGATAATGACCCTAAACATTGTAGTACAATTGTTAAAGATTATTTAACAGAAAAATGTGAGGAAGGCATTTTGGATGTAATGAAATGGCCTCTTCAAAGCCTAGATTTAAACATAATACAGCATGTTTGAGATTATTTGGACCGTACAAAGGTAGAGCGTTAGCCAACGAAAGTTTTCGTATACTCAGAGAAAAGTGGGATAGAATTCCACACGCATTTTTTGAAAAGTTGTATGCTTCTCTACCTAGAAGAAACGAAATGCTGTTTTCTACTAAGAGAGGGCACACAAAATATTAATTTATTTTATATTAAGATTATTAATTTCTTGAAATGCGAGGTGTGGCAATTAAATAACCGGACTGCTGCTACAAAACATGTTATTGATCACCAATTACATTACAAAGTTTATCCCCTTCAATGTACTTTCCTTGCCGATCCCTACAACGCTCCATACGAATTTTCCACTGTCGAAAGCAGTATTGGAAGTCCGTTTCTGTCAGCTTGTTGAGAACTTCCGTCGCTTTCGTTTTCACCGCTTCCACACTGTTAAATCTTGTCCCCTTAAGCTCGGATTTTACCTTAGGAAATAAAAAAAAGTCACAGGGGGCCAGGTCGGGTGAGTACGGTGATGCCGGATTTCGCGAAGAACGCCTTCACAGACAAGGCGGAATGGGCTGGCGCATTGTCTTGGTGGAGCATCTAGGATTTGCTCTTCCACAAATCAGATCTTCATCTTCTCACTCGTTCACGAAGGGTAGTTAGAACCTCGTGTTTCACAAGAAACTTGAGGTTAACTCGTTGCTCGATCTGAACACTCTGCATTTTTCCGACGCGACGCTAGCGTAAGGACTTGAACGGACGATTGCTACAGCGAGACTGAGCGACGTACAACCGTGCCCATAAAGCTCAGGGTGGGGGAAGCACCTACAAGCACAGACATGTTCAAACCTGCCGTGGCGTGCTCGCTGTTTGCCAATAGTACCACCAGTCCGGTTATTTAATTGCCACACCTCGTACTGTGTTTTGACATATAAATGTGTTATTTAACATTACCCGTGTATTATTTTGCCTCAGTTCTTACAAATGCTCTGTCTGCTATTATAAAGACGTTCATAGTATTTACTGATCTAAAACATATTCACCGTGCTGTATTTTAAATTATATCACCGAACGTAGCCATTTTGGATACTGATATATGTAAATGTCATATTGACAGCTGTGAACGTATTGCAACAATTATAATAACTTGTTCTACAAATACTCTACTTAAAAATTATTGTGGGAATAGTAATGATAGGTAAAACACCACATAATAGGAAAGATAGATTAAGTAAAACACCACATAATAGAAAATTAAAGACCCTGGTAAAATAGCGTCTTTGTAAATTTTCTCGTGAAATTGAACAAACTTTCAAATAAAATTACAATTGGTGTATCATTTCAACCTTAATTTCGCCAAATACATGTACAATTACAACCACAAATACATCTTTCACGAAAACGGTGCTCAGTTACGTGTGTCAGTTGACGACTGGCATCGTTTTTAAACTGGAACCCCTTCAAAACGTAAAAAGAAATTTAAAAAAAAAACGATTCCTTTACAGCTTAGGCAAATATCGTGCATGGCGATACATCACCTAAACAGAGTGACGTCATCGAAGAGCACTCAGACCTTGTCATATCGTAGGTAACGGCTGGGAACGTTCACTTTTTAATAGCAGCACGGTTAGTACGCCCGTCCGGTAAGCGGAAGGTGTCAGGTTCGATTCCTTACCGGGACGACTTTTTCAAATATTTAATTATCTCGGAAATTCCAAGGAAATTACGAATTTTCTCTTTATAGTGTATATAAAAATTAACAATTGGTATAATCTATCATGTGGATGTTTACATTTAAAATTGTTTAATAGATCTTTTAAAACTTAATAGTAAATCAGCTAATTTGAAGCTCGAAATCAATTAAATTAGAAAATGGTTTCATAAGTCTCATCATTTCGATCTGCTACTGACATAATTCCGACAAGTTTTCCCGCTTCTAAAGATGCAGTGCAAAAGTCAATAGTAATACTGGACGGACATATTTCAAACAAATCGGCAATTTTTTAATTAATTAGGAGAATACCGAGAAAATGATCGTTGTAATAGAGAAATGTGACTAACGAGGAAATGATTTTAAACCTTAATAGGAAACCCATGTAATTATGTCCGCTGCTACGTTAATGACTAATTCATTACTACTCAAGTATATTATGGTATAAATACGTGTGTGTTGCATGGTACAATGTATACGTTTTAAATATATATTCATTGTAGTAGGGAAGTACCCATTCAAATAAACGTATTTCTAAGCATTTGTTACACAGTGTCACAGATAAAGTCCCCATTATATATATATATATATATATATATATTTTATTATTCATTACAGGTCGATTTTGACTTTGCCATTTGTTTATGCTTAAAAAGTGATGTCAAATGACACAATTGCACACGAGCAATCACGTTACTTTCTTTGGCTGTTAAATTTGACATTTATTCAGGAAAAAGGTAAAGATAAAATGCGATATTTTGCATTTTATCTTTACCTTTTTAGAAAATATCATAGGAAAAAGTGTTTTGCTTTATATTTTTTTACTAGTTTACCGATTTTCAACACTCTAGCACAAATTTGTTTTATTTTTTCAACTTTTTTATACTGACTCAGTTTTGAGTTATTCTAATTAATACAAACCTGCATAAATGTAATTCTTTGTGTCAATGTCACCATTCAATTTTTTTCTTACTAAATATTGTTTTAGATTTTTTAAATTTGGTATAAACCAAAAATTCACTAATGAAATCAAATTAAATTTGACGCAAAATTGATTTAGTTTGGACAAATAACTACCGCGAGGTAATCGTCTCTGCGATGCATAGGCGTTTCACCGCAGTAGCGGGCTGTGTGCAAAAATCGATTCTCGCTTTGCCAGCGTCCGCTTGTTTATTTTTCGTTCAGTTTAGGAAACAAAGCGTGCGTTGTTTAGTATTACGTATTATTCGTTATAAATATATTAATTATTAATTTAAAATGTGTAATGTGAACAAGGCTAAAAAACGACCCTTTGCTGGCACAGTAAATAAGCTTATCCGTGACTTTCCGGATTTGTGGTGTGGATTCCCATTCTCAACCATATGACCGAATGCATTCAGTCAATACTACTTCATCAATTTGTCAGAATTTTACTAATATTTCATCATTAGAATATGTTTCATTCTCTGTCTCGATTATAAATTGGTATATTTGATTCCTATTAACTCAAATTTGTGATCATTGTCTTTAAATGTTTTCTTCTCGCACCGCTCTTTAAAGGACTGTATATTATGAACTTCTCGAATAACTTTCTGAAATACAAGAAGCCAAGGGAAAATCTAACATAAATCGACAGGTGCTACCACATATAATAAACCCCCTCTAGCTTTTGTTACACCCTTCAATTTAGAGAAATTATAGTAAACATTAGGAAGTCAAGACGACACTTTAACATAATTCATAATTACAGTTGGCCACGCGCGCCAACAGGCAGCTGCGTCGTATCTATACGGTTACATACCAGCCTCAGTGTAGTTTCGACCTTCCATTAGCGCGGTACGTGTTGTTTAGAAACGTTGCGTACGTCGCGCAAACGACCCAAGGCGGACCAAGTTAGAGAATTTTTAGCCGAAATTCCTGACTCAACGTATGATGGCGCTAAAATTGAATGTGTAGTATGTAATGTCCCGTTGATGAGTTGGTCCAAAAGGGACTGTCTACGGCACGTAAACAGTGAACGGCATGCTTCAAAAAAAACTTGCACATGAGACTATGACAAATTTACATTTAATTTATGTTACTTTTATTGTATGTAATATACCGTTTAATTTACTAGACAAGGAAGCGCTTGTCTTGTTTTGGAATAACCATTCGGAGTACAAATTACCAAGTCGGACAACGTTACGAAGGATAGTGCCATCTGCTCGTGAATATGTTGAAAAAAGACAGATCGTAAAAAACATTCGGTCGTTAATATAATGGGACGTAAAATGGAACAGCATCAATCGTCACCTTCAATTCTATTAGCTTCCAGACGAATACAACAATGTACCGCCGAAGTAATTGTAAATGGTGCTAAAATAGTTTCTAAAGCGTGCAGGAAACAGTTGATGTGCTGGAACAAGGCGAACTGTAACAAATATGTAAATACCGAAGAAACAGAAATAGAAAAAAGGGCGTTCTAACGAGAACTGCCTTTATTTTCGATTTACTTGTCATGATGATAACCTGTAATATGTCACTTCGCTTACTCGAAAAGGAACCGTTTCAGAACTTTTGGTATAAGTACAACTCCAAGTTGAAGTTGCCAACTACGAAAACGGCACGTAAGCATGTTTTATTTGTACGTGGTAAACGTGGCAAAGAAAATCAAATCTACATTAAAAAGTCAGTTGCTTTGGTTATGTGTTGACGAGGTAACAGACTGTAAAAGAAATTCTATTCTAGATGTTATAATACGTGTACTGGATCCTCATAAACCGACATTTCCATTGTTACTAGTTAACAAAAGACTGGAAAAGTATACTGGTGCACCAATTGTAAGAGTGATACTTAGTACGTTAGAAAATTTTCAAGTCTCATCACGTCAAGTGTTGATGTTTATGAGCGATGGTGCCGCGATAATTCGTTCGGTAGGCTGTTCTCTTCTTGAACACGGTTGCACATGTAAAGTACATGGTTTACATCTTGTGGCAGAAACTATTCGACAATGTTCACTCCAAAACGTTTTCGATCATTTCACGCACAGTGTCCTGGTATTCGTGAACCACCACAGCCGATTCTTATACGTTGGGGAACATGGTTGCAGGCAGCTCGTTATTATGCTGAATATTTCAAAGCTGTTCAAGCTTCAAGTCAAAGCTGTTATTCTACAATTCAATCCTGCCGAAGCTGCAGCTATTAAGGAGAGCCAGACAAAATTTCAAGATACTTCCGTTGAAACAGAGTTACAAACTATTCCTAACAACTAAGGGATTACATAACGCGGTAGAACAATTACAAAATAGAGCGTTGTCGTTAGTAGAGTCACTGCAAATAGTGGACGAAGTACATACATTGATACCCACTATATATACGACGCAATATATAATTCCGTTTTAGAAAAATTCGAGCGTGTATTAAGGAAAGATTAGGATTTTATCACATTAAAACAAATTTGTGGTGGCGCATCGACTAATCCATTAACTGAATTCGAATAGTGTTCTTATCATGCATGTATTACATTCGTAGATGTCGAACGATCTTTTTTCAAAATATAAACACATTTTTTTCACCACTGCGAACATCGCTCAACGAGACAATTGTGGAAACATATCTAATGCGGTGAACTTTTTACGACTCTTATCCAGTGGGTGATAATACTGATAATGGTGCTTCTACTTTTAATGTTCGGTAATTCCACATTAATGCAGCGCGCCAACCTACTTGATAACGGTGCTTAAGAGGGTGAGTGTTTCACAACGTTTCAGATATTATAATTCTTGATTGGTTCTGTTATTATTATTCGATTTATTACTTATTTTTTGATATTGTACTTACTGAAGGAAGCGCACGCCTATGCCACGCAAAAACATTACCTCGCTTTACAGATGACTAAAAAGCTCACGACTTTTTATTTAGTAATTATTTATATGTATAGAATTATGAAGAAATATTAACAAAAAGTGCTTTTAATAAAATTTAGCTGTTCTTCTAACAATACAATAATAAGATTAGGATATCGCATTTTGTTTTTTTTTGGAGTCACCCATTTTCATATTCCTTAGGTCAATATGATAGTTTGCCGTCAGAAACTATTAAGTTCTCCTGCTATTAAGTGCTGATAGTGTTTAATTATTAAAAAATGCTAACTCTTGGAAAAGTAAATTGAAATTATTTCAATATGCGGTGAACACGCAAGCCACCCACAAGCTGCAGGAACCTTTAATACTAGACACCTTGACAGATATGTACAATGATCAACGTTTAGTAGAATAACAGCTAAGTTTAAATCTACAGTGTAAATAACAATTTCAAGAAACTACATAAGCCTTCCAAAAATATTGAAGATTTATAACTAAATGTCTGTTTGGATGTTGGAGAACTTAAAAAAACAAGCATTCGAGATGTTGCAGAGAAAGCCAGCGTTGCAAACCCCAAACACGTTAAAGGAACGTGACTTTGATGTACGTTTGGATTGTTCTTTTTGGTTTGAAGGGAAATGAAAAGAAAATATCAATTTTCCTTACTATATTTTGTGGACAGATGAGGCTACATTCCTATCGAAATTGTTGTATCGACGTGTGACGATGTACCTACTCACAATTCAAGGATTGTTAAAGAACTTCTGGTGGAAATATTTAGTCTAAAGTAATTGGTTGTAATATGCCACACCATTGGTCATTTAGCCCTCCTGATTTGACCACAGCAGATTTTCTCTTTTGAGGTCTCTTAAAAGAAAAAGTTAAAAAAAGCAATTTTGTGAAAAATTTTTTAAAGATTTTAGTAAAGGTCTAACACAACAACAATGCATCAAATGGCTTCGTCCAACTTTTGGTAATGGAGCACCATCAGAATGCAGAATTTCGTCGTGGTCGTGGTTCCGTCAGTGATGAACTTCGTGATGCTGGACCAAAATCGGTTGTTGTCCCAAAAAATATCGATGCTGTGCGCAACATGATTCAAGAGATTCGGCGTGTAACTTACTGTGAAAAAGGTATCTAAGGCTTCGATTTTGCTTGAACATTTAGGTGTGAAAAAGATCTGTTTCCGATGGATTCCGCATAATTTGACCCAAGCACAAAAAGGGCTCGTGTCAATTGGTGTAAGGAAATGTTCAAAAAATTCAACAGAGGAACTTCAAAGTTCGTATACAACATCGTAACAGGTGACGAAACTTGGAGATATTCGTACCAGCTGGAAATTAAGCAACAATTAACTGTTTGGGTGTTCCCAGATGAACCGAATCCAACAAACATTGTTAGTTCGGAAGCATTTCCAAGAAAATTGCTTATTTCTTTCGTTGTATTGAACATGTCGCATGGAGGATCGAAGAACCGTTAAGGCTGAATGGTATACAACAATTTGTTTGCCAGAAGTCCTCGATGAAATTAAGAAAAACAGTCGACAACGTCGCATCATCTTTCATCATAACAATGCCAGCTCCCACACAACACGTCAACCAATTGATTATTTGGAGGAGAAAAACATCGAACTAATGTCTCATTGCCTTTATTCGCCTAATTTATCGCCTAATGACTTCTTTTTGTCCCCGAATGTCAAACAAAGAGCGCATTTTTATCACCTCAAGGAGCTCTTGAAGCCCTCAAAAACCATGTTTTGGAGATACCACCTTCAGAGTGGAAAAAATGTTTCGAGGATTGGTTCGAAGGCATGCAAAAGTGTATAAATCTTAATAGCGAATATTTTTAAAAACAATAAAACGATTTATACCAAAAATTAATTTTTCTTCTATTGGTTTTATAAAAACTCAAAAGGTATCCCTCCTCTTAGTACGTACATAACCTAAAAATAAATTTCATAAGACGATTATCTATCAGGTTTGTATTCTACGCAACATTCTGAACATATTTTCTTCAGGATACATTCTACCTAAGCCTAATAGTTTTGGAGATATTTGCAATAAAAAAAAATCTATTTTGCAGGCAAAATTCCTCCTATTTCATGTCAGCGAAATCGTAGCTTCACTTTGTGTATTACAGGTTTTTCTTGAATAATTTCTTTATAAAACTTATTTCACCTATTTCTTTGAAACACTGTAATAATCTAAAACCAGTATGCATAAACATTATTTCCAATTTCATAATGACATGAAATGGTACAATTCAACGAAATTTACATTTATTTCATTTATATCAATTCATTTGATGTCACGGCTGTAAGTTACATAATAGAATCTGTGAAAAAATCCCAAATTGTTGACGTGGGTTATTTATTATTTGGGCAACAGTTGCCATCTTGGATCTTTATAATAGTAGCATATATGATGCATTTTTCCGTATTTCTTCCTTTGAAACAAAGATCTAAGATGGCCGCATCCAGCAAACAGCTATTTCGTCAAACAAGCGAAACTCATGTCAGAAATTTGAGTTTTTGAAAACATTTTCTATTTGGTTCAGCATTTTTTATGCATTCTGTACATGATGGTCGTTAGCAATCTTACGATGTATTAAAATCTTGTACTAAAAACTCCTTTTTTTTTCATTTTAACGTCCAAAATAATCTAGCCATTAAGCACGTACATTATATGGGTTTTAAAATTTAATTACCTATATGCAAATTAAGGACGGTTATATAATCGTTTAACCCATATACGTATACACATGTCCGCTAAAAACATTTTGTAACACTTCTGATGACAAAGAAAGTTTATATTTGTCTGTCTTGATGCAATTGCCTGTGTATTGTTTGACTTCGGATTTTGCTCGGTATGTCAAGCGCTGCGCTAGCGACTCTCCAAGTCGTGCTTTGAGGTTATGCAACGCGCAGAGACGCTATTATAAAATAGTGAAATCGATCTTCTTTTTTCGCGTGTCTAACTGTCACAGACTTTACGTATAGGTTGTTTCTCTTCTTTTTTGCTTTTAGAAATGACTGTTGAATATTATAGAAAATGAAATGCTGCGCAACGAACTGTTTTTTTTTTGTATCAGTGAAGTTTGTGTTTTGAAAACAATTACGGTTTTTCGGAATTTTGTAATTTTTTATACTTTGTTGTCATAGTTCTTTATGACCCAATAATAATAGTTAATTTTTCTTATTTTACTTTATTATTTTTGATTCCAACTTGCCAAATTCTGTGAATATTTCAGAAATTACAGTTACAATATTACGACTCAAGTATTAAGTATGAATGTAGTGGAAAGCGAAATGCTTTTTTTAGGTGATGAAAAATCTGCAAGACAATGTCTTCAAAAAGTAGTGTACTGAAAAGAAAATTAAGAAAATATATGAAAATGTGTTACTGGCTTATTATGAGTAAGATCGTGAAACAACATTCTGGTCAATTTACTCTATATTAAAAAGTGTATTGAATATTTAAGAAAATATTAATATAAAAGATATTCAAGATCGGTGCCCTAATTGAAAAGTAAATCTGTTGAACATATGTAGTTCGAAGAAATCTAAGATATTTGACGAAAGTGACAAAATAATCATTTTCCTATTACCAGCTATGTAAGCCAATCATTACTGCCCTGATTGCAGGGACGTAAGTGCGATTTACGGGTTATTCCGTTACCTACGATATACACAAGGCCTGCGTGCTTTTACGTCAACAGGCGGTGACGTATTTTGACATGGGCCACACAAACGCGTTTACACACTGATACCATCTCTGCTTTTTGCATTGGTTTATCTAAATATTGTTTTAGAACAATTAGTTTACAGGAGAATGAAAAATGAAAAGCTCCATATATCACTCTCACTATCTCAACAAGGCTTTTATATTTGTACAATAACTTGCGCTAACAACAAATTCTTCTGTGAACACCTCTTCTCAAAGCAAAAAAGGGACAAATTTGTTTCGCCAAATTAAACCTGTCAATACAAAGGTAAATCAACCAATAGGTATCATATTTTGCCAAGAATCATAGGTACCTCTTTTATATACGTTTTTTTTACAACACCGTGTCTAATATTGTTTGACACAAGCATATTTATACCACCTGTATCCTGCACTAAGTGCACAACAACAAAACGACTTTCTTTGGCATTCAAAACGGGGATTTTTAAAAATTATTAGGGTAAATATTGGCTTTACCTGGGCGCAAGGTATCCCTTGTTCCTTTTGTTATACAATTTACACGGATCATCCTTTACATTCATAGTAAATAAAAACATCTAAATTACCGGAGGTTGTGTCGAAATTATTGGGGTAGAACGAATCTGCAGCAATTTATATTCGTATCGTTCGTGCCGGAATAGCTTTACGATAAGGGTAGTTAGTACTGGATTGTAAAAGACAGGTAAGCTTCGCGTGTAATGTTACAGAAATCGACGTCCTTCTTGGTATTGCTTTAATCTTTTCTGACGATTATAATATAGCTGGACTTTGGAAATTGTTTTTTCTAGTCGCATAAGTTTTTTTTTTCTAAATAAAGAACTATTAAATTGATTCAATTGAAACAGCGACGATGTAGAGAAGATTTGGGAAGTCAAATTTCATAATTTTAGAAACATACCCAAAATGTTTTTGCAAATGTATTACTTTAATATAATATGATCATAAAAAAAACCTTTTTTGTTGGTTTCAAATATACATCTGACAGTTAAATCCAAAATTGAAATTCAAATTACGTGTGACATTAATTTACTAGTTTGACAATTGAAATTACATTTGACGTTTATTGACGTATCTATTGCAGATCATTAAACATTTATCATCGAAAGCTATTTTCACCAACTCTGTATATAATATAAAATTTATCAACTAATTATTTTAAATAAAAGTGTGTGAGGTAATTCTTGGTATTAATTAGCCAAGAAGTGTATAGACGAGAAGGAGAGAATAACTATTCCCCGATCAAAGAAAGAAAGAATGAAATGATTTTCAAAGTCTGCGAACTGGCTGTTTCTGCCTTAACGAATGAGCACGACTCGCATCGGCTAGGGCTAAATAGAGCTGGCATAGATTAAAGCGAGCTGCATAAATTCAAACGAGTTCAACCCATGGGGTAATATCTTAATTTCCTTAACTTAAAATAATATTTTTAGTTTCCGACCATTTGGTAGGTGTGCTAGTATAGCCGAATTTAGGAATTGTTGGACGGCAGGTGTGGCATTTGTTGATGTTTTGATACGCCATTTTTTATTTGTGTTTGGTGTTTACAAATGTTTATCGCAGCGATATTTAGCTTTACATTATTATTTCCGGAGTTTTAATTTTGTTCGTTTTTGGTCTATACAGATTAGGTTTGTGTGTTGTAATTTAGTATAGTTTAGTAATATTGACAATACATATATAGTAATAGTTAACGCTGGCCACGAGCGGTACCGCGCATCGGCGTAGAATCAGTTCGGACCGAGAGGAACGGTAGTATTACATCGTCTGCGGAGCAGTACAGACACTTTCGCTGCCGGTCATTTGCGCAATTGTTTATCTGTCCTAGAAAAATTATGATTTCGTCAGCAAAACGACCGCGGTCGGACAAACTTCGAAAATTTATTGCAGAAATTCCAGACTTAATATATGAAGGTGCTAAAATTGAATGTGTAATCTGTAAAATCTCGTTAATGTGTTGGTCCAGACAACATTGTCTACGACACGTAAATAGTGAAAAGCATGTCTCAAAAAGAAATTGCGCACGAGACAATGAAAAATTTTTATTTAATTTATGCGTTACGTTTATCGCATGTAATATACCGTTTAATTTACTAGACAAGGAACCGTTTATCTGCTTTTGGAATAACTATTCGGAGTGCAAATTACCAAGTCGAACATCGTTACGAAGAATTGTGCCATCTGCGCGCGAACATATTGAACAAAAAATAAAATCGGAGTTGAAAGATCAAAAATTGTGGTTATGTGTCGACGAAACAACAGATCGGAAGAAACATTCTGTTCTTAATGTAATGGCACGCAAATTGGAACCTCATCAATCGGCACCTCCAATTCTATTGGTCTCCAAACGAATACAACAGTGTACTGCCGAAGTAATTTCAAAGTTAGTGTTAAATACATTGGACAAGTTTGAACTTTCAACAAACCAACTCTTGATGTTAGTGAGTGATGGTGCTGCAAACATGCTTTCTGTAGGCCGGTCTCTTAAAAAGCATTCTGCTAATTTGTTACACATTACGTGTAAAATTCATGCTCTCAATCTTGTGGCGGATAGTATCAGAAAATGTTATCCTGAGGTAGACGCTTTAATAGCGCATACCAAAGCAGTATTTGTCAAATCACCGAAACGTATTCGCGAATTTCACAGACTGTGCCCCCGTATACCAGAGCCACCAGAACCTATTCTAACTCGTCGGGGAACATGGTTACAGGCCGCGTTTTATTATCATAAA
The DNA here is from genome assembly GCA_029619315.2 of Dynastes maya. NCBI lineage: Eukaryota > Metazoa > Arthropoda > Insecta > Coleoptera > Scarabaeidae > Dynastes > Dynastes maya. The sequence continues at coordinate 48,703,926 of JAROYE020000005.1, forward strand.
TATTTTGACAATATTAAGAACGTGGTTTTACAAATCGATACAAAGGAAGCTGCCGCTATCCAGAAAAGCCAGTCGAAATTTCAAGATAGTCAGGTTAAAATGGATTTAAAAATCATTCACGACAATTACTTCGGGCTAGCAGATGCAATAGAAAAATTACAAAATCCTGCGGTGCCGTTAGAAGAATCTCTACAAATAGTGCAACATATTCACGCACAGCTATGCGCGATTGAAGACGCAAAAAATGTTTCTGTTCTAGAAAAATTTGAAAGTGTTTTTGAGAAAAATTCTGATTTTGGCACATTAAGACACATTTGTGAATGTGCGTCAACAGAATCGATAAGTTATTTGAAAGATTATTTTACTTACGCAAATATTACGTCACTAGATGTAGAACGTTCGTTCTCTGCATATAAACGCATTTTTTCCTCATGCCGTACTAGTTTTGCCGAAACAACAGTTGAAACATATCTAATGTTGAGAACTCTTAAAATGGTGTTTGAGCACGTGTTATTTAATTTTTATTTAAAAGATGAGCGAAATTATTTGCGGCAGCAAACATCTCTATTAGCAGAATAACTCTAGTGGAACGCGAGGCCTGGTCGACTCTACGCTACTGCGCGGTACCGCTCGTGGCCAGCTTTAGTAATAGTTATATAAGTGTAGAAATTTGCCTTAATTTATACATATTCAGCTCAGCGGTAAGTTTTATTTTCCTTCCTATAACTTCTACATTCTGGGCTTTCAGGAATATGAACAAGTTAAATCCTTGCGTAGTGCCCTCGGCATAGGTTTCCTGAGCCCACAAAAAATTTGGAAAGGCTAAATTTATGTCACAATTCTCACTTGAACATAATTACTCCGTTGTTTGTTTACCTTTCACATAGAATTTGCCAAATACATTTTTTTGCCAATTGACATAAGTCGAAATAATCATCTGTTTGCAACTGCACTTCCCAAGCTGGATTTACCAGGTAGTTATGTGATTGCTTTCTAAATAATGTGCAAGTAATTTTGATTATACGTATACATAAGAGGTATAGTTGATCGAATTATATCATTTAAAGTAATTATTAAAGAAAGGCTGCTACTTTTAGATACCATAACAGAACAGGAGCTACACAAGGACACAGAAGAAACTGGGGCAATATCAGTGCAATGTGATACACCAGGAATGTCAAAACTAGTTGCATCAGTGTCAAGAGGTAGAATTTATTTTTTTTTTTTCACTGAGTATAATATGATCTTCTTTACTGCAATGGAAGGTTTCTCAATATTTTAAAAGATATAATATTAATATATTTTCATTACCTGAGATGTATATGGAAAAAAAATACTAGAAATATTACTACTTTATCTGAATTTGTATGTTTTTTTCCTTGTTGTTGAACATCAAACTCAGATAAGAGAGAATGTATTAAAAAAAATTTCGCAACTGATTGTAAAAAAATATTTCATAGGTGCAAATAGAGTTTTAAATGGAAAAGTTCATGATTGCAATAGTTTTTATACATATTGTATCAAAAAACCTGAAAAAAGAGCGAAATAAATTTTTATGCTCAACTTTTATTTTGTTTTCTTTCGCCTAAGTAACCTTATAATTAAATTTAACTATCATCATTAAAGCTGGCCACGAGCAGTACCGCGCAGTAGCGTAGAGTCGACCAGGCCTCGCGTTCCACTAGAGTTATTCTGCTAATAGAGATGTTTGCTGCCGCAAATAATTTCGCTCATCTTTTAAATAAAAATTAAATAACACGTGCTCAAACACCATTTTAAGAGTTCTCAACATTAGATATGTTTCAACTGTTGTTTCGGCAAAACTAGTACGGCATGAGGAAAAAATGCGTTTATATGCAGAGAACGAACGTTCTACATCTAGTGACGTAATATTTGCGTAAGTAAAATAATCTTTCAAATAACTTAACGATTCTGTTGACGCACCTTCACAAATGTGTCTTAATGTGCCAAAATCACAATTTTTCTCAAAAACACTTTCAAATTTTTCTAGAACAGAAACATTTTTTGCGTCTTCAATCGCGCATAGCTGTGCGTGAACATGTTGCACTATTTGTAGAGATTCTTCTAACGGCACCGCAGGATTTTGTAATTTTTCTATTGCATCTGCTAGCCCGAAGTAATTGTCGTGAATGATTTTTAAATCCATTTTAACCTGACTATCTTGAAATTTCGACTGGCTTTTCTGTAAAGCGGCAGCTTCCCTTGCATCGAATTGTAAAACCACGTTCTTAATATTGTCAAAATATTTATGATAATAAAACGCGGCCTGTAACCATGTTCCCCAACGAGTTAGAATAGGTTCTGATGGCTCTGGTATACGGGGGCACAGTCTGTGAAATTCGCGAATACGTTTCGGTGATTTGACAAATACTGCTTTGGTATGCGCTATTAAAGCGTCTACCTCAGGATAACATTTTCTGATACTATCCGCCACAAGATTGAGAGCATAAATTTTACACGTAATGTGTAAGAAATTAGCAGAATCCTTTTTAAGAGACCGGCCTACAGAAAGCATGTTTGCAGCACCATCACTCACTAACATCAAGAGTTGGTTTGTTGAAAGTTCAAACTTGTCCAATGTATTTAACACTAACTTTGAAATTACTTCGGCAGTACACTGTTGTATTCGTTTGGAGACTAATAGAATTGAAGGTGCCGATTGATGAGGTTCCAATTTGCGTGCCATTACATTAAGAACAGAATGTTTCTTCCGATCTGTTGTTTCGTCGACACATAACCACAATTTTTGATCTTTCAACTCCGATTTTATTTTTTGTTCAATATGTTCGCGCGCAGATGGCACAATTCTTCGTAACGATGTTCGACTTGGTAATTTGCACTCCGAATAGTTATTCCAAAAGCAGATAAATGGTTCCTTGTCTAGTAAATTAAACGGTATATTACATGCAATAGACGTAACGCATAAATTAAATATAAATTTTTCATTGTCTCGTGTCCAATTTCTTTTTGAGACATGCTTTTCACTATTTACGTGTCGTAGACAATGTTGTCTGGACCAACACATTAACGGGATTTTACAGATTACACATTTAATTTTAGCACCTTCATATATTAAGTCTGGAATTTCTGCAATAAATTTTCGAAGTTTGTCCGACCGCGGTCGTTTTGCTGACGAAATCATAATTTTTCTAGGACGGATAAACAATTGCGTAAATGACCGGCAGCGAAAATCTCCGTACTGCTCCGCAGACGAAGTAATACTACCGTTCCCCTCGGTCCGAACTGATTCTACGCCGATGCGCGGTACCGCTCGTGGCCAGCGTTAATAATCATTCCTAAATAGTCGAATCTACATCTACTTGCTCATATTTATACTAGGGTACGTAAAGATTCATTTATAAGCGCTGGTCCCATACATATAGCGAATAATGTTGGCGCTTGTGCTAGGAGCGTCCCTGATTCGCTTTGCGCGGCTCCCCACCTTATACTTAGCGGGCAAACGTTGTAATACTGTCCATATATTTTAGCGGTTCACTTTACTACGGAACTTACTAACGCCGTATAATACAGTGACACAGCTTAAAAGATGTAGCATATATAAAATCACATGGTGCTGGAAAGGAAGGGGAAATAACAAAAAGAGAGTAAAATAGTAAATAAACTTTAACCAATCATAATGTTGTTAAGCATTATAGATTAAAATTAAACTTAAATTGTTATAAGTAACGTGTATAATAAACAAAAATCAAAATGATATTCAAAAGTAGCTCACAGCTTAAATGATGCAAACACAAAAACCAAACAGAAAATCTAACTAGAACCATCCAAAAATATCTTTAATATCGTGTAGGATATCCTCTTTGTTTTAACTCTTCTTTAAATCTATTGGGCAATGATTTGACTAATGTAAGTGTATATTCGGGGGTCATTTTTTCCCGTTCTTCCAAAAGAGCCTTCTCGAGATCATGTTTGTTTGATATTGTATGTTTTCTGATCTCGCGTTCCAATTTAAACCACAGATTTTCTATTACATTTAAGTCAGGAGACTGTGGGGAAGGTTTAGTTATACAGTAGCCATTCTTTCACCAAAGCAAAGGAATGCTTAGGATCGTTGTCCTGGTAGAAAGAGAAATTTTGTTGTATACCTAATTTGGCTGCGATAGATTTAAAATTTTGTTTCAGGATATCTAGATACATAAACCTGTCCATATTGCCCTCAATGAAGCACAAATTACCAACTCCAAACGCGGCCATGCAGCCCCAGACCATCACATGCTTTCCCCAAATTTCACGAGAGGATTCAAATTTTGTGGTTTTAACGCTTCATTCGCATGACATGAGCATTACCATCTGAGCCGAAGACGTTGAATTTACTCTCATCCGCAAATAATTGAGTTTTCCAAAAGTCTAGAGACTTATGCTGATGTTCACGAGCAAATTCAACTCTAAGCCGTTTGTTTTTTGTACTTACGAAAGGCTTTTTTCTAGCTACTCGACCTCTGTACTCCGCTTTTCTCAATATTATTCTTATTGTTTCTGGATTACACGATTTTCCTAAGTCCTTTTCTATCTTTGCTGTTATTTTTTGGACACTTAACATCGGATTGTTTTTTACTTTACGCTCAATATACGACTCCTCCCTTTGAGAACATATTTTGTTCGGCGCCTTTCTTGATTTATTTCCTAAACGATTTTCACGTGTGTAGCGTTCTATAATATGTTGGACGGTGGAGGCATTCTTATTCACTATTTTAGCAATTTATTCCACGTTTAAAATGAAAAATAATTAACTCACGTTCTTTAATTGTGGTACGTCTGCCCATTTTTAAGGTATCTTATTAAATGGACACCAAACACTGTTAGAGCTTTAAAATATAGAACTAGAACTCCCCGAGACACAAACCGGTATTTTACCGTAATTTCTATTTTGTAAATCCAACATTTAGGTTTTGCATAATTTAAGCTGTGAGCTACTTTTTGAACATCATTTTGATTTTTGTTTACTATACACGTTACTTATAACAGTTTAAGTTTAATTTTTATCTATAATGCTTAACAACATTATGATTGATTAGAGTTTATTTACTATTTTAGACTAGAAGATGTTTTTCATATAACATAGCCAACGTCTATAATGCGATATCGTTGGAACTCCGGCAACTGTCTTTTCTTAGATTTAAGAAGAAAATGAAAATAATTCTCTTGCGGCAGCAGAACTAAGTCTTGTGTGATCCGGACATTCAATTTATGTGATAATGTATTATTTATATTTTATTATTATTATTTGTGACTAACTGTAAGATATGTTTTTTCAATTCTCTTTTTTTTTCACGTAGTTTTAGTTTATTTTGGTGAGAATTGAAAACCAGTCAACAGCATTATGTTGAAGACTCATATTCTCTCCCATTTGATCCTTATGTATTACGTTTATCCTTTTTTTTTGTATTATTTCTTTTGCTTTTTTTTGATCAATAAACTTATTATTATTTTACTCTCTTTTTTCCCAAAATTATTCCCAAATATTTTTGGATGGTTCTAGTTAGATTTTTTTTTGTTTTTGTGTTTGCATTGTTTAAGCTGTGAGCTACTTTTTGAACATCATTTTGATTTTTGTTTACTATACACATTACTTATAACTAGAGTAACCAAAACTTGCGGACTCGCATAGGCGTCGGTATTACGGGTTAATATAAGAATACGAAAAATTCATAAATAAACTTACTTGCTAATTATTCAACAAATTAGAGGCATCAGGATGTGAACTACTGTAAACTTGCATCATTGCATATGTTTCCACAGTTACTTCTTTAAACCTTGTGCGTCGACAAGAAAAAATATTCTTATACATAGAAAACGATCTCTCCACATCTAAGGAAGTTACATTTGCATGTAGAAACTGTTTTTCAAAATCACTTAAAAGTTCACTATTCTTACACTTATTATAAACGGCCTCTAAAGTATTCAAATCGGGATTTTTCCTTAAAACATCTGCCAACTTTTGACTAACGCATAATCCTGGCGTATCATTTAATGTGTGTAATTTATTTTTTACACTCTCCACTATGTCTAATGATTCCTGCAATGACAATTCAGTACATTGTAGTTTTCTGATGGCATCTAGTAATACTGTATAATTGGTACATATTGTTGTTAAATCTTCTAAAAGTTGAGGAATTTGAAATTCTCTTTGACTTTCTCTAATTGCTTTGGATTCATTCCGATTAAATCGCATTATAACTGATTGAATTTGTTGAAAATGGATCAAATAGTAAGAAGCTGCTGTTAGCCAAGTACCCCATCGCGTTAAAATTGGTTCAGGAGGTTCTGGAATACCTGGACAAAATTTACGAAATTCTTTTAAACGTTTAGATCATCCGATCAACGTTTCCGTAATGTTGTCGAACAACTTCACCAACTAAATGCAAAGCATGCATCACGCAGGTTATATGTATTAAGTTAGGAAATATATGTTTTAAGAATCGCCCAACACTTAACATCGTTGCTGCACTATCTGTCACAATCATCACAACTTGATCTTGGGCAATTTTAAATTTTTTCAAAGCGTTCATTATCACTTTTTGAATATTTTCCGCGGTACATTGTTGAACACGTTTGCAAGCTAACAAATATCGAGATGTTGTGTTCTCGCAAGATAAAACGCGAGCTATTACATTCACAATACTGTTTTTCTTTATATCGGTCGTCTCATCCACGGTAATCCATATTTTTTTGGAACACAAATCACGTTTACACACATTTTCTAGCATCTCTTTCATTCGCGGCAAATGATTCTGTAATTGTGTTTGCGAGGGTAATGGGTACTTTGGAACGTATTGTCGCGAAAACGTTTTAAAAGCTGCTTTTCTCACCAACGACAACGGAAGATTACAAGAGGTAAACATAATTAATAAATGTATGAGGAATAGTGTATAAGATATTTCAGTTCTTGCATTTCTCATATGCTTAATACCATTGACATGCCTCTGGCAATCAGTTCTGTCCAATGCAGCCAAACGAACATTGCATATTAAGCAAAAAGCTGTACTACAGTCATATTTTAAATGGGGAAAAAGTGACACATACTTATGTACATTAGTAGCAAATCTATTACGAGGCATTGTTTTCTTCGGTATGTAAATATTAGTTCTATATGAAACGATACACTACTTATGTATTTGGTATAATACTACAACACACAAAAAACACCAGCTATATTTTCAAAAGCGACACGTAAGTACATAACCTTGACCGTTCGACTAATCTCTGCAACAGCTCAACCGGTACTAAAACGAAATCTCTCTCAGCGCGGTTTAACATGATTTATATTCAAGGTCGACACTACATGCCTGCTTCTCTACCGGTTTTGTTTATGAATTTTTCGTATTCTTATATTAACCCGTAATACCGACGCCTATGCGAGTCCGCAAGTTTAGATTACTCTACTTATAACAGTTTAAGTTTAATTTTAATCTATAATGCTTAACAACATTATGATTCGTTAAAGTTTATTTACTATTTTACTCTCTTTTTGTTATTTCCCCTTCCTTTCCAGCACCATGTGATTATATATGCTACATCTTTTAAGCTGTCTATCACTGTATATATAATATTCGTCTCTATTTCAGTAATTAAGAAAATGCAATAGGTGAATTGATCACTAATCAATTTCTCTGTGTGAAATATAAGGCTTGATTACACATTTAATAAGCTTTTTGCTTACTTTTGTGCACGTAAAATGGAAGTACATTTGAATTGTCTTGCTATTAGGAACTTTCGCGCGTTTTATTATTTAGTTTCCGACCACTTGGTAGATGTCTCTGAAATCCATTTATGTTACGACAGCCAAAACATCGCGACTTATATTAGTAGTTGTCTATGGACCAACCCGAAGCAAAATTGGAGTTTTCGAGTTAGATGTTTAACTCGAGTTAGCGAATTAAAACACTCAACCCGTTACGTCACTATTATTAAAAAAATATATGTATATATTACACGTTGTACTTTGTAGTTTTAAATAATCTCAATCATTTCAAATTAAATACATTAAACGATAGCTTCTTTATCACAGTATGATTTAATTTGTTATCAAAATATACTGCTGCTTTTGATAATAGTGCCTCTCATTTAAAATAAACACGCTTACCTATATTAAAAACAAAAGCTGGTGAAATTAATTTCATAAAAACATTTAATTTTTATATATACACAAGTATAATTTGTTTTTCTATACTTACGCGTATATATTCAAGTTATTTTCGATATTTTAAATATTTACCGGTATCTATATAGCTGTAAACTCCGGGTTATTTTTGTAAAAAAAAAATAGAAGAATATGACAACGTAAAAGAAGAGGTTATGTGATATTAAAAAAATAAAAAAAATTGTATTTCTATAATATTCATCAAATTACCAAATCCTGGTGATTTTGAAATAGTTTCTTTTTGAAAAACCTTTCAACATTTTTGTTTTTATTTGGAAAAGTCTCCAGTTTTTTTTTTTGTTTAATTAATTAAAATTCTCATTCCGTTTACGGTTTTAACACGTTAAATTAGAAGAAAGCAATCGAATCGTTTATTTTAAAAAGGGACTAACAACAAGTAACATTTTAGTGTTCCTGAGCAAAACGAGAAACACTATATATATTTTGATATATTAAACGGATACTCTAAAACTGTGGCACTGGAGCACTGAAACAGTTCACTAAAACCCTTACCACAACACTTAATTCGTACTGGACGCACGTTTCGATAGCCAAGCTATCATCATCAGCAGCAAGACTGAACTAACAAGCTAAGTGAAAAATTAACCTTATAAGGAAAATAAATTATGCAATATGTAAATTTAAAATCGTAAAATTTAATGAGCCGCTTCATTGCACAGGACTATAAATAGCCTAAAGGTAAATGAGCCGAATGACGTGTGTTATTAAATCCTAGATTACAATGAAGCGGTTCATTGCACATGGTTAAAATTACAACTATAAAAGATTAAACATGATGTAACAAAGGATAAAGGCTGGAATTTAGTGGTCCTAAATCTGAATTCATTAAGTGAGTTTTGTTTTTGTAAATTTCCATGCCTTCATAACAATTTAATTGAGAAGTACTCCTTACGTTTTTAATTAACTTTATATTATCAACATTATGGTTATTTTCAAGCATATGTAGGTCAACGCTAGATTTATCAAACCTTCTGAATTTGAGATGAGCCAAATGTTCTTTGTACCTAATTTTGATTGATCTTTTTGTCTGCCCAATATACACTCGATCACAATCTTTACATGAAATTTTGTAAATTCCTGATTTATCCATGTTATCCACTGGGTCTTTGGAATTTCCTAAAAGGTTTTTAAGGTTATTGCTCGAAGAGAAAACAATCTTGCGGTCAATCCTAGAAAAGATTTTTTGAAGACCCTTGGTGTAACATGGATAAAAGGGTAATTTAACATATTTCTTATTATTACGGCCGTCAATGCGTTCTAATGTGCTTACATTTCTAATTCTTAATCTATTCTTATGTTTCCTAATAGTATTATAGACGACATCTTCAGAGAATCCGTTAAAGTTAGAAATATTGATGATTTCTAGTTCATTTTGATATCTATCTTTCGTTAAAGGAAAATTGAGTAACCGGTGCACCAAAAAGTTAATAGCCGAAAGTTGTTTTCTCTTCGAGCAATAACCTTAAAAACCTTTTAGGAAATTCCAAAGACCCAGTGGATAACATGGATAAATCAGGAATTTACAAAATTTCATGTAAAGATTGTGATCAAGTGTATATTGGGCAGACAAAAAGATCAATCAAAATTAGGTACAAAGAACATTTGGCTCATCTCAAATTCAGAAGGTTTGATAAATCTAGCGTTGCCCTACATATGCTTGAAAATAACCATAATGTTGATAATATAAAGTTAATTAAAAACGTAAGGAGTACTTCTCAATTAAATTGTTATGAAGGCATGGAAATTTACAAAAACAAAACTCACTTAATGAATTCAGATTTAGGACCACTAAATTCCAGCCTTTATCCTTTGTTACATCATGTTTAATCTTTTATAGTTGTAATTTTAACCATGTGCAATGAACCGCTTCATTGTAATCTAGGATTTAATAACACACGTCATTCGGCTCATTTACCTTTAGGCTATTTATAGTCCTGTGCAATGAAGCGGCTCATTAAATTTTACGATTTTAAATTTACATATTGCATAATTTATTTTCCTTATAAGGTTAGTTTTTCACTTAGCTTGTTAGTTCAGTCTTGCTGCTGATGATGATAGCTTGGCTATCGAAACGTGCGTCCAGTACGAATTAAGTGTTGTGGTAAGGGTTTTAGTGAACTGTTTCAATTTTGACATATATTAGCGAATGATTATTTTTCACTGTCTGGTATATTACATCTTCAATTATTAGTATTATTACATCTATTAATAACGCATAAACATTTATTAGAACCTCAAAAAGTCAGTTAGCATGAAAAACAAAACATACACTTAGACCCTCCCTTTCAGTAATAAATGCAGCCATTATAAAATATTATTGTTTATAAAGTGCTGAAATAACAAGAAAATTAAAAACATTGCAAGAAGTTAAGTTGGAAATTCAGCATGGTTTACGTCATTCAGTTGATTCCATTAGTATTGATCTATGGGTTGCAAAGTGTCAAAACTTACCATATGAAAAACAACCCATTTTATTGTATAAGAAACACGGAATACCTTTAGAAGGTTTTGCATTTAATGACTTCTGTTTAATTTTAATGAATAGCTATCAAAGGAAAATGTTTTCTGAATTTGGAAAAACATAATTGCTATATTTACACTGTAATGATAGTAGATGATACCAATGAAGGTTTTCCAGTAACTTACACGTTTATAAACCGTAAAGATACACAAGTTTATTCCATTTTTTTCAAAATGATTAAGCTAAAGATGGAAATTATCAAATGCAATACATTCATGTCAGATATCACAGGAGTATTTTATAACGCTTGGGTGGGTGTTATGGGTGCAGCACCCTATTAATTACATTGCTACTGGAACGTTGACAGGGCGTGGAGATGCAATTTAAATAAAATTGCTAACAAAGAAAAAAGAGCAGATGTGTATAAAATTCTTAAATATCTACAACAAAATCTAAATGAAAATGAATTTGCTGCTCATTTGAAATTGATGGTAAGCCAATTAGTACCGGACAAAGACACAGAATCGTTTGATCAATATTTTCAGTCGTACTATGTATGTAGATACTTAAAATTTATAAGTATCTACATTGTACGCTTATGCTTGCTTTAAAAATGTCGCAGTTAGGTACGTCGCAAAAGCGACCAACGGCAGACACAGTTAAAAACTTTATAGTGGACATGCTGGACTTAATTTTTGATGGCGCTAAAATTCAATGTCTAGTTTGTAAAATCCCAACGTCACATCGAAAGCAAACAGCATTCTTCTGCAAAAAATGGCATACGAGACCAAGAAAAATTTACATTTGATTTATGTGTTACTCTTATTTTATGTAATCTATCGTTTCGTTTACTAGACAAAGAAGCATTTATCTCCTTCTGGAATAAATATGCGGACTGTAAATTACCTAGTCGGACATCGATACGAAATGTAGTGCCATTTACTCGTGGACATATAGAAAAAAGAATGAAAACAGATCGTCAAAAACATTCTGTGGTTAATGTAATGGTACGTACAATGGAACCACATCGACCGTCATCCTCCTTCTTACTTGCTTCCAAAAGAGTTATAAATTGTATTGCCGATGAGATTTTAAAGCTGGTGTTGAACCCATTGAACAAATTTGAAGTTTCAACTGTGGTGCCGCAAACATGCGTTCTATGGGCCTCTTTCTTAAAGAACACAGTGGTAACTTCTTATATATAACGTGTAAATCAAAATATATGTCGTAGTAAAACGCAGCCTGCAACCATATTTCCCAACGTGTAACAATCGGCCGTGGTGGTTCAGGTAAATCAGGACACAGTTTGTGAAATAGTCGGGTACGTTTCGGAGACTTTAGAAACACTGCCTTTGTACTAGCAACCAATGCATTTATTAGTGGAAAACATGTAGGAATCGTTTGTGCCGCAAGATTTAGAGTATGGATTTTAAACGTTACATGTAAGACGTTAACACTGTGTTCTTCGGTCCAAAGAACGCATGTTTGCGGCACCATCACTCATAAACATTAAAAGTTGCTTAGTTGAAACTTCAAATTTGTTTAATGAGTTCAACACCACCTTTAAAATCTCATCGGCAGTACAATTTATAACTCTTTTGGAAGCAAGTAAGAAGGAGGATGACGGTCGATGTGGTTCCATTGTACGTACCATTACATTAGCCACAGAATGTTTTTGACGATCTGTTGTTTCGTCCACACACAACCACGGTTTTTTATCTTTCAATTCCGTTTTAATTCTTTTTTCTATATATTCACGAGCAAATGGCACTACATTTCGTATCGATGTCCGACTAGGTAATTTACAGTCCGCATATTTATTCCAGGAGGAGACAAATGCTTCTTTGTCTAGTAAACGAAACGATAGATTACATAAAATAAGAGTAACACATAAATCAAATATAAATTTTTCTTGGTCTCGTATGCCACTTTTTGCAGAAGAATGCTGTTTGCTTTCGATGTGACGTTGACAATGGCTTCTGCACCAACACATTAAAGGAATTTTACAAACTAGACATTAAATTTTAGCGCCATCAAAAATTAAGTCCGGCATGTCCACTATACAGTTTTTAACTGTGTCTGCCATTGGTCGTTTTCGCGACGTACCTAACTGCGACATTTTTAAAGCAAACATAAGCGTACAATTACGAAACAAGTTACGACAGCCTACATATACACAGAACTACTCGCATACAGCATCGATTTAGTAGCGACGCTGTGAACGCCTGAAATAAATAATCGCCGACTCCGCACCACATATCTACTACACTGACTGTTACCGCTGTTTGCCCAGACTACTTATAAATTATGGGCCTATTGCTTTAGAAAAAGATGCGGAATTAACACAAATATGTTTTTAGAGAGTATGCATGCATAAGACAATCAAATACGTTTATTTGGATGAAAGAAAAGTTACAAGATTGGATAAGCAAAGAGAGATATTATTAATCGCCATCGATTAAGTGTAGCATCAACATTCACAGTTAAGCAAGATGCAAATGTATGGCTAGTAGGAAGTGAAGAAAATAAATATATTATCAAAACAGGGTTATTATCCAAACGCAGGTGTTGTAAATTAGCTTGTGATATATGCAACATTTGTATCCATACATACTCATGTACGTGCCCTGACTTTTACATTAAAAACACAATTTGCAAACACATTCATTATATATTATTAAATTGCTCCAAAATTACATTAAATAAGGAAATGGACATAGGGTACTACGATAAGAAAGAACGTAGTGAAATTATTGCGTCATAAATTACTATGACGAAATTCATTTGATTTCTGCTTTCGACTGTAGTAACAATTTCTTCTTAAACAAAGAAATACAATTACTTCATTACAAGTATATACTTCTCTTAAGCCGAGAAAGAAAGGCTAGAAGAGAGAGAGAATATTTCTTTTGATTTAAAACAGTTACTGTATTGTGGCTAATTGAAACAAGTAATTGTCTTGAATTGAGGAGGACAATCTTGGTACAAGTAAACGTTTCTCTACGTGTACGTTCCATTTAATTTTCATTGTTTTTGCGTTTTCGCGTTGGTAGGCCACCCAAGAATTTTATTATAAAAATCCATTTTAGTTTGTAGGATTGAAATTTTATCAGTGTATGTTTTTTAATTGAGCATTTGTACAGTCATTATTCCGAAGGTTCTGGGCATTTTAAGTGTGAATATATTAGGAGTGTGCGTGCAAAACCAGACATGTCCACTTTCGGTCAAAATTTAGTTTGATACGGTTTCGTAGTATTCTTGATCGTTTCTATCGCCTACAGTGCTCAGAATTGTTCAAAGTCAGTTCTATCCCATAGTAATCTGGGACTGAATGTCGACAGTTCAGCCAAAATCAGACATGTCCACGTTTTAAAATTAAATTTAGTATATTGGTCAAAACAGGACATATCCATTCATATTGAAAATATCTGCAATACACACAATATTACAAAAGCAGACATATCCATATGATAAATTCTGTATATGTACATATGTATGGTGTCTTGTTTGGTTAAAAAAACCGTTTTTTACACCCGGATCGAAAACCAAGCTGGTCGTGGCTCTACGAAAATTGGATCAGTTTTGTCGGCCCATCTTAGATCTCTAAATCCAGAAAATGTAGAGTCAGTACATTTATCTTGTGATAGCTGTGGAGGACAAAATAAGACTGGCCACGTTGTCCACATTTTGGCTTAGAACCGAAGGCCTAGCTTCTGTCAGTAATCTGGTTTTGCATTTCCCTGTAAGAGGCCATTTCTACTTGCCAGCCGATCGCGTTTTTGGCCGTACAGAAAAGATATAGAAGAAACGAAATGTCATCGTTAACACTGAAGAATATAAGTGATTTTATGAGAAAGTTAGGCAAGGACTGGTAATTATGATATTGAAAACCTGTTTGCAACTTAAAGATTTAAAACGAGTTTGCATGAAAATGTTTATTTCTAAAAATGAAAAGAGACGCTAAAATTTAGAATAAGTTCTTTTCTTAAGTTCGATGAAAATCAGTTTTACGTTTCTATTGTTAAAAGGGGTCGCACTGAAGGAAACTGCAACATAAAAGTTCTACCTTAGACAATTTTATATCTGCTTAAAAAAACTAATGCGAAATCTCTGCTGGAAAAGCAGTTTAATCACGACAGTACTCAGTGGCAAGACCTCCCAGCACTCAGCTTTTACAAGGGAATTCTTATGGGGGATAGCCCACGTATGTAAGAAGAAGAAGAAGACAAAAGGTTCGTTCCAACTACCGATTTCTGTACGGTACCTGTACCAGTTCACACATCGATTATTGCGCGTGTGTTAGATATACATACATCGTTTGTGAATTAGTACATGGTGTCGCAGATATTGGAACGCTTTTTGGAATCAATTGTGTATCGCTACTGAGAAAGAAAATGATAGATGAGGATGTAACATGCAATATGAATGTTTTCTATTGGCACAAATCCACATTGCGCATGTCAGTACAAACGGTTCTTGCTTGGTGCCGATATTGCCGTACAGTAACTGGTACTTGTACGATACAAAGTTAAGTTGGAACACTATTATTATCGTTCAAGACATGGTACATAATGTAGTCGGAACACTTCATTTGCACGGCGCAAGTACCGGACGGTAAATTTACGGTTTTATAAGCGTGTTGGGGCGAACCTAAAGAAACACAGTATAGTGAAGAAACTGAACTTATCTGTGACTGTTTGGAAGATGACCATGCCATACATATTTAAGTTTTCTTACCATTTTTCGTTTGTACTGTATCGTTTGTATTAGTTCCTTTTTTGACATGTCACTTGCATTCACGCAAAACAAGACATATCTATTTCTTTTTTTGAATTTTATCCTAGAAGGATGCACATTTTTACATAACCATGACAGTATTAAATATGTGATTCGATGTACTAGTCGTCATATCAATTGCACAATCCTAATTGCAGTGCTCTTGGAATAAACAGTTTTTCGCGTTTTTCTCAAAACTTCTATTTTATGTGCACATGTCTGATTTTGCATGAACGCTCCTCATATGATCAGCAGAACTATTAATAAACTCTGAAGCTACCAAACAGGAATTATTGTATCCTCATTTGAATGTTCAGTGTGATCAGCTTGATAACATTCGCCAATTCACAAAAGTGACAGAGAAAAGAATTTGAAGTTGTTTCGCCAACCTTCGATCAATTTATCAATCTATCAATTTGTTATTAGTAGCAAAGCGCTAAAGAAAAACAAAGAAACGCTGTTATATTGTTTAATACAGAAATGGTCTAACTGGTGTACTTAGTACATTTCTCCAATAAACGAAAGCAAATGTTTACTAATTACATGAATTTACATTTATTGTAGATAGACCATTTTTGCACCAAATGGTAGGCCTTTCTGTATATTTTATAAAACATTGCTTAACTCAAAATGGTTAGAAATGTTACTTAGTCCTTTTCTGAAATAAACGATTCAATTGTTTAAAATTCTCCACAATTTCATTAAGAAACAATAGTATATAAGTAAATTTGTTTTTAAATTGTCCACGTTAATTTAAAAGTCAATTTTAAAGAAATTATGACGTGTTATTAAAATAATGCTAATGAAAAAGTACATTAATTAAAGATCCTTTGGATAATTGACAATCAATAAAAGAAAAGCTGGCTCTAGAAGTAATGGATGAAGATACCAAAGAAGAAAAATATACAACTGAAAATGTTATGGACTTGGCTCAAAATTTGTTAAACAATATCCTAAGGTGAATAAATTTTCGTAACTTATTACTAGGTAATTAGGTCAAGGCTTTTAGATCATATTTAGTTATGTCACACATTTGATTTTGCAACTTTGTGCGAGAAATTGTGTCAAGGATATCAAAATAAGATTTTTCAAATCTTCTGGAAGTTTTTTTAGTTCAAATATCGTTGTCAAGTTTGGTTTTAAACGGAATAGCCTTTATACCTTTTCAGAATCGAATAGGGAAGCTCTAGTAAATTAAATATTAATCTATACAGATAAGTTTTTTTGTTTAAAAACATTGTTTCGCCAAAGATATTCATAAATAATAAATAGCGAAAATAACTAGTCAAATATTGATAATAGATCGCCATAAAACGAATAGATTAATTTAAAGCGCCCCACAGCAATAAAAAATATAATAACATACTAAAAGTTGTTTCAAAAATTTCGCAATTTTATTAAATATAAATGTTTATTCTTTCTGGATGAAATTCTTCAAGGCAATGCATGACGTGGACATTGCACAAAATACTCCTACCGAAATGTTAGTAAATGTTCAACAAAATTCAAGGAATTACAATTTGTATAAGAGAAGATAGTGTTCACTTCGAATATATGTCAAAATTATATGCATATATTAAGTTTTACAGATTATTTTTAAAGAATATCTTTAGAAAAACGAAAGTTTTTAGTATCTTGCCGCAACACTATACATTTTAACAAAAAACTTACCTCCAAGGCTTCTGAAATGTTTTAAATGTTGTAAATTGTTGAAAAACATAAATTTTCGCAAATTAATTAAATAATTATGTAAGCTGAGGGTTCGGAAGTGTTCTAAAACACTTTTTCGAACTTTAAGATCAACAAATGAGATTTTAAAGGAGATGAAAACTAAAAATTGAAACTTGAATTTTACGAAGATATCAATATAAACACTATGTTTAGAAACCTGCCTATCCTTAACCACCAACCTTCACTTCTAACTTGAATTTATAATACGATTTTAAGTATTAACACTTAAAACTGGTAGCGCAAGCTACCTCGATGAAAATTTGATTCCAAAGTGAGAAAATCAATTGGCGTTCCTCTTCTGCTTTATTTTAATCGCGATGGCGATTGTTTCATACACTGCAAATTTTGATAACACTTTCCAAATAGAATTTAACAATGAACTTTTGATGAATTAACTTATTTTTAAAAGTAGCATGATGAAATGAATGTAGTAACGCAACTGGACGACTGAAATTATACTATTCCGTAACCTAAAATACTACTGACAACTTAACAATAATAAAACTTACGGACGTTCTTGACAAAAACATGACGAAACATATTTAATTTATGAAATTATGCTCGAAATACCTCTGAATTTACGCTGCTATTTGTTGTAAGAACATTTTTCATTAATTTTGAAAAGTTACGAAGATAGGAAAATGAACTGATGAGGAATAACTTCACCGTTTCACCACGCTTGTCGTTGGCTGAACTTAAATTAATTATTTGGTGGAGTAGGAGCTATTGAAAAAGAACTAATAGCCGCTAGAGGGAATTTCACACAGGACGAGTGGCCATACGAATACACAATTGGAATGATCCATTAAGAAAAATTGATGCAGCATCAATCAAACATGGCAAGGATATCGGTAGCCATCTGGTAGACGCTAGTTAATACAACAAAATTTTCGATATATTGCCGAAAACCCCAAGAAATAATCAAATAAAATATGAATCACCGCTCTATCGTGTATGTAAAACGTTAAGAAATCGGCCGTTAAACAAACAGCGGCATTTGGTACAAATTTCAAATTATGTCAATTATCTCAAAAAATAAGGTGGAGAGGTATAGGGAATATTGACGATAGAAGTCAATATAAATTAAAGAGGGAGATCCAAAAACGTAACAATATATAGGATGTTCCATTTAAAAAACTAAACTTCTCTTGTGGGCTGCTGAAAACTGCACACCGTGTACAATTTTATATTGCCCAGTATTTGTCTCTGAATATTTTTTATTTGAAAACCTTTTCCATAAGTTACTCAGGGAGGGAATTATCTTGCACTAACGCAGGTGGACACACAGTATATCCCCCCCACATTGGAATTATGCAAAAACAACTAGGTCAAGTGCTTGAAAGAAAAAAGAGCATTAACAATCATTTTGCTGTTTGATTTTGATTTCAATGGATTTGATTTACATATACAGTACCGTTCATGGAAGCTCGGGTAAGCTGACAAATTATATTAACCGTTTAGGAAAAAAATTTAAAATTATATAATATACATTTCTGTGAGGAATTATTAAAACTAACCTTTTCTGGAAGCCTTTTACCAATTTCCAGGTAGTATTTGTCTATTATAAGACCGTTATCATAAAATATATAATTATGTTGGAAACGCCCAATAATTATAGTGACAATAAAGCTTTATAATAATCCCTAGGAGGGTTAGCTGAGTCACTCGTGTTACCTGGAAATACTCGTATACCCTTTATAAAGTATTATAACATTTGTAAACGCAGTAGTTCTGAAGAGATTGTTATTGTGAAAGTATCTGTGGTTATGCAAGTGAAAAATAAAATAATTTCGGTTTGACTGCTTAAAATGCCCCGTGGAAAGCCTCCAGCTGTTTCAAAACGATCTGCTATTATTACCTTGCATCAGGAAGGGTACGCAGAAAGATGGATTGCGGATAAATTAAAAATAAAAAAATCTACAGTACATGATACTATAGTTCGATTTAAGACAACCGGTGACGTGCAAGATCGTAATCGGCCAGGACCATCAAGAAAAACGACTCCTCCGGAAGATTTACGAATAAAAATAATTAATAAGCGCAATAAAAGATTAACAGCATCAGAAATTGCTGCGGAATTGAATAATGAGCGAGATTCCAAAGTTTCTGTGAGTACTGTGAAACGTCGGCTGAAAGAGGCTGGGTTGCATAGGCGAGTGTCTTGTCGAAAACCGTTACTCCGAAGAGGAAATAGGCTGAAACGACTGAAATGGGCACAAGCTCATAGAGATTGGACAGTGGACGATTTAAAAAACGTTTTGTGGACTGACGAATCCAAGTTTGAAGTTTTTGGAAATAGACGGAGAGTTTTCGTACGCAGATCAAGAGGGGAAAGAATGTTACGGGAGTGTATAGTTCCTATGGTGAAGCATGGAGGCGGATCTGTAATGGCTTGGGGTTGTTTTTCCTTAATCGGAACAGGGGACTTGCTCAATAGAAGAATATCGGAAAATCCTGGAGGAAAATGCCATACCGTCAGGAGTCCGATTAATTGGTCGTGGATTTGAATTTATGCAGGACAATGACCCCAAACATAAATCTAAATTGTGCACAGATTACTTGCAAGAAGAAAATGAAAGAACCCTAAAAATTATGGAATGGCCGCCACAGTCCCCCGATCTGAACCCGATAGAGTTGTTATGGGGAGAATTAGACCGATGTGTTAGGAAAAAAGTGTCCAAAATCGAAGGAACATTTGTGGACCATTCTCCAGGAGGTATGGACAAGCTTGTCCAAAGAAACATTAGCAAAATTAGTGAATCGGATGCCGAGAATAGTGGCAGCAGTCCTAAAGGCAAAAGGTGGCTTTTTCGATGAAAATCGGATTTAGATTATTTGTATTACATTAACTTTTTATTTTTAATAAATTTTTGTTTGAAAATATGTAAAATCATGTAAGTAAGCATTAAATACATGGCCATTTAATATCTCTTTTATTTTCTTTGACTTCCGTACATTTTTTTGCTTGCCCGAACTTCCATGAACGGTAGTGTATATATGTACATACATATTTAAGATTTTGTTGAATTAAGTAGGTTAAGTACAATAGCGTAATATAGTATGTTCAAATTATATTTTCAGTGTGAATCTTTTTTTTCTTACATTGAGATTTAAAAGTTATTAGGTCTTAGAACCTATTAAGATGCTTTTATTTTCATTCACATTTTATAGGTTTTTTGTTTAGTTTCTGTTGGCAAAAATTGATCTAAAAATTATATCTGATATGTAACAATACTAGGATCAACATATGTACATCACAGGTTTCTTTTTTTAATTGGGACTTCGCCAGATAACTGGGTCAATAACATTATTTTCGGGATTACTTTTGGTTTATCCCAAGATTTATAGCTGTTAAAACTAGATTTTAATAGTAGAGGTGAAGCGAATTAAGTTTTGATTTCGATAGTTCTGCTTAATTGAAACTTGGCCACAGAGGCTGTCACAAATAACATTTCCCACATCAAGATACAAATTCGGATAAATTGATCGAATTTCTTCAGAGCAATTCTTGAATTTACCTAATTCCATGTCGTTTAGTAGATATATTTAATTATTCATTACTTTTTCAGAGTTAACGCAGAATTAAAAAGAGAGAAGGTGAAACAAAAAACAGGAAAAGATGTTCAAATTCTGTATAGGAAATTGCATTAAGAAAATTTAATTGAAAATAATGTATGAATTACGATTTTGCGGATTGAAAAATATCCAGTAACTCTTCTCATACCAATTTAAGCGAATCCCATCTTGCTAATGTTATCTGGAACACGTTGTACAACTAGGTCAAGTACATCAAAATGTACTTTGATTCATAGCCTAGGTTAATTTTGGTTTTAAGAAACAGATATTGCGATAAAAAATTCAAATTAATGTCAATCAAAATACCATTGAATTGAGCTAAATAAATTTTAAATCCTAGGAAAGTGCTTTTAGTCTAATTGGGACTTTACAAGATAACTAGGTCAAGTACATCGAAATGGACATTGGTGCGTATTGGAAATTTAAATATATCCCAAACAAAATATATTTTTAGATATGGGAAACAATTAACCTTAATTAATTTTAAATTTCGTGGTGGAACTAAATAAATCTTTAATCTTTGGATTTTATCATTTAGACAATGGATTTCACTTTAAATTGGGTCAAGTACATAGGTTTTCCAAGTGAAATCTATGGTTTTCAAGCTAAATTTTCGCTTTGGGAGTGGAATTGAATTGTTAATTCAAATACGTGAATATTCCAGTTTAAATCTATTGTTTTTCAAACTAAATTTTGCCTTTGGGAGTGCACCTGGATTACTAGGTCAAATATATTAAATTTCCAGACCTTTTAAGCTAAATTTTAGCTTTCGGGGTAGACCTGGATCAAGTATATGAATTTTTCAGGTTAAATTAATTGGTCTTCAAGACAAATTTTGATCTTGAGAGTGCGTCTATATTACTCAGTAAAGTAAATTAATTTTCTAGCTTAAATTTATCCCATTTGAAGTAAATTTCAGCCTTAGGAATGAACATTGAGTTAAATCTATGGCTTTCAAGCTAAATTTTTATTTTGAATCTTTGAATACTGCATTTGAACAATAGATTTCACTTTTAATTGGGACTTTATAGAGTAAATGGGTCAAGGATATCAGTTTGTAAGGTGAAATCTACGGTTTTCAAGCTTAATTTTCGTCTCAGGAGTGGAATTGAATTGTTAGTTCAAATACGTTAATATTCCAGTTTAAATCTATTGTTTTTCAAACTAAATTTTGCCTTTGGGAGTGCACCTGGATTACTAGGTCAAATATATTAAATTTCCAGACTTTTTAAGCTAAATTTTAGCTTTCGGGGTAGATCTGGATCAAGTATATGAATTTTTCAGCTTAAATTAATTGGTCTTCAAGACAAATTTTGATCTTGAGAGTGCGTCTAAATTACTCAGTTAAGTAAATTAATTTTCTAGCTTAAATTTATCCCATTTCAAGTATAATTTTAGCCTTGGGAGTGGACCTGAAGTTAAATCTATAGCTTTCAAGCTAAATTTTGATTTTGAATCTTTGGGTACTGCATTTAAACAATAGATTTCACTTTTAATTGGGACTTTATAGAGTAAATGGGTCAAGGATATTAGTTTGTAAGGTGAAATTTACGGTTTTCAAGCTTAATTTTCGTCTCAGGAGTGGAATTGAATTGTTAGATCAAATACGTGAATATCCCAGTTTAAATCTATTGTTTTTCAAACTAAATTTTGCCTTTGGGAGTGCACCTGGATTACTAGGTCAAATATATTAAATTTCCAGACTTTTTAAGCACAATTTTAGCTTTCGGGGTAGACCTGGATCAAGTATATGAATTTTTCAGGTTAAATTAATTGGTCTTCAAGCCAAATTTTGATCTTGGGAGTGCGTCTAAATTACTCAGTTAAGTAAATTAATTTTCTAGCTTAAATTTATCCCATTTGAAGTAAATTTCAGCCTTAGGAATGAACATTGAGTTAAATCTATGGCTTTCAAGCTAAATTTTTATTTTGAATCTTTGAATACTGCATTTGAACAATAGATTTCACTTTTAATTGGGACTTTATAGACTAAATGGGTCAAGGATATCAGTTTGTAAGGTGAAATCTACGGTTTTCAAGCTTAATTTTCGTCTCAGGAGTGGAATTGAATTGTTAGTTCAAATACGTTAATATTCCAGTTTAAATCTATTGTTTTTCAAACTAAATTTTGCCTTTGGGAGTGCACCTGGATTACTAGGTCAAATATATTAAATTTCCAGACTTTTTAAGCAAAATTTTAGCTTTCGGGGTAGACCTGGATCAAGTATATGAATTTTTCAGGTTAAATTAATTGGTCTTCAAGACAAATTTTGATCTTGAGAGTGCGTCTAAATTACTCAGTTAAGTAAATTAATTCTCTAGCTTAAATTTATCCCATTTGAAGTAAATTTTAGCCTTGGGAGTGGACCTGAAGTTAAATCTATAGTTTTCAAGCTAAATTTTTATTTTGAATCTTTGAATACTGCATTTGAACAATAGATTTCACTTTTAATTGGCGCTTTATAGAGTAAATGGGTCAAGGATATTAGTTTGTAAGGTGAAATTTGCGGTTTTCAAGCTTAATTTTCGTCTCAGGAGTGGAATTGAATTGTTAGATCAAATACGTGAATATCCCAGTTTAAATCTATTATTTTTCAAACTAACTTTTACCTTTGGAAGTGCACCTGGATTACTAGGGCAATATATTAAATTTCCAGACTTTTTAAGCTACATTTTAGCCTTCGAGGTAGTCCTGGATCAGGTATATGAATTTTTCAGCTTAAATTACTTAGTCTTCAAGCCAAATTTTGATCTTGGGAGTGCGTCTAAATTACTCAGTTAAGTAAATTAATTTTCTAGCTTAAATTTATCCCATTTGAAGTAAATTTCAGCCTTAGGAATGAACATTGAGTTAAATCTATGGCTTTCAAGCTAAATTTTTATTTTTGAATCTTTGAATACTGCATTTGAACAATAGATTTCACTTTTAATTGGGACTTTATAGAGTAAATGGGTCAAGGATATCAGTTTGTAAGGTGAAATCTACGGTTTTCAAGCTTAATTTTCGTCTCAGGAGTGGAATTGAATTGTTAGTTCAAATACGTGAATATTCCAGTTTAAATCTATTGTTTTTCAAACTAAATTTTGCCTTTGGGAGTGCACCTGGATTACTAGGTCAAATATATTAAATTTCCAGACTTTTTAAGCAAAATTTTAGCTTTCGGGGTAGACCTGGATCAAGTATATGAATTTTTCAGGTTAAATTAATTGGTCTTCAAGCCAAATTTTGATCTTGGGAGTGGTCTAAATTACTCAGTTAAGTAAATTAATTTTCTAGCTTAAATTTATCCCATTTCAAGTATAATTTTAGCCTTGAGAGTGGACCTGAAGTTAAATCTATAGTTTTCAAGATAAATTTTGATTTTGAATCTTTGGGTACTGCATTTAAACAATAGATTTCACTTTTAATTGGGACTTTATAGAGTAAATGGGTCAAGGATATTAGTTTGTAAGGTGAAATTTGCGGTTTTCAAGCTTAATTTTCATCTCAGGAGTGGAATTGAATTGTTAGATCAAATACGTGAATATCCCAGTTTAAATCTATTGTTTTTCAAACTAAATTTTGCCTTTAGGAGTGCACCTGGATTACTAGGTCAAATATATTAAATTTTCAGACTTTTTAAGCTAAATTTTAGCTTTCGGGGTAGACCTGGATCAAGTATATGAATTTTTCAGGTTAAATTAATTGGTCTTCAAGCCAAATTTTGATCTTGGGAGTGCGTCTAAATTACTCAGTTAAGTAAATTAATTTTCTAGCTTAAATTTATCCAATTTCAAGTATAATTTTAGCCTTGAGAGTGGACCTGGAGCTAAATCTATGGCTTTCAAGCTAAATTTTGATTTTGAATCTTTGCATACTGCATTCAAACAATAGATTTCACTTTTAATTGGGACTTTATAGATAAATAGGTCAAGGATATTAGTTTGTAAGGTGAAATTTACGGTTTTCAAGCTTAATTTTCGTCTCAGGAGTGGAATTGAATTGTTAGATCAAATACGTGAATATCCCAGTTTAAATCTATTATTTTTCAAACTAACTTTTACCTTTGGAAGTGCACCTGGATTACTAGGGCAATATATTAAATTTCCAGACTTTTTAAGCTACATTTTAGCCTTCGAGGTAGTCCTGGATCAGGTATATGAATTTTTCAGCTTAAATTACTTAGTCTTCAAGCCAAATTTTGAACTTGAGAGTGCGTCTAAATTACTCAGTTAAGTAAATTAATTTTCTAGCTTAAATTTATTCAATTTCAAGTAAAATTTCAGCCTTAGGAATGGACCTGGAGTTAAATCTATGGCTTTCAAGCTAAATTTTGATTTTGAATACCGCATTTAAACAATAGATTTTACTTTTAATTGGGACTTTATAGAGTAAATAGATCAAGGATGTTAGTTTGCAAGGCAAAACCTACGGTTTTCAAGCTTAATTTTCGTCTTAGGAGTGGAATTAAATTGTTAGTTCAAATACATGAATATTGCAGTTTAAATCTATTGCATTTCAAATTAAATTTTTATCTTGGCAGTGGACCTGAATTACTAGGTAAAGTATATTGAATTTCCAGACCTTTTAAGCAAAACTTTAGTCCTCTGGGTGAATCTGACTCGTTAGTTCATATATATGAATTTTTCAGGTTAAATTAATTGATTTTCATGCCAAATTTTGATGTTGGGAGTGCGCCTGAATTACCCAGTTAAGTAAATTCATTTTCTAGGTTAAATTTATCCCATTTCAAGTAAAATTTTAACGTTAGGAGTAGGCCTGTAGCTAAGTTTATGGCTTTCAAGCTAAAAATGGGTCAAGGATATCAGTTTTTAAGGTGAAATCTACAGGTTTCAAGGTTAATTTTCGTCTTGGGAATGGAATTGAATTGTTAGTTCAAATACATGAATATTACAGCTTAAATCTATTACTTTTTAAGCAACTTTTTGATCTTGGATTACTAGGTCAAGTTTATAAATTTTTCAGAATTTTTAAGTCTGAATTTTAACCTTCGGCGTGGACCTGAATCATTATTTCATTACAGGTTAAATTAATTGCTTTACAAACTAAATTTTAATCTTTGGAATGCACCTGAATTTCTCAGTCAAGTATATCAATTTTCTAGGGTAAATTTATAGGTTTTCAAAAAATATTTTAGCCCTAGGAGTGCAAAATTTTCATTTTAAAAGTAGATTTGAATTGTTAGGAACAGACATTTGCGCTCTAGCTTGAATCTAAAGCATTTCAAGCTGAAATTATATCTTGGGAATAGACCTGGATTGAGTACTAAAATTCAATCACGGAAAAAGATGATACAAAGAAAGACTCACCTTCCAGCTTCATGCCAACCTCCAGGCACTTCTGAAACCGACAAAAAGGGCACCGTTTCCTCTGCGTTTTATCGATATGACAGCTCCTTTCGGCCACACATGTATACACCTTCTTGTTCTGCACGGTCCGCTTGAAGAAACCCTTGCAAGATTCACACGTGAGCAGGCCGTAGTGGTACCCGCTAACCTTATCTCCGCACACCGGACACAGTTCCTCGATACCTTCCTTGGTGTCCGGCATATCGCCGGAATTGATCGACGTGGTGGGACCTGCGATTTGGTAGTTTGCGCCCATATCCACGCCTTGCAGCGTCCCGACACCTGGTGAAAATAGATACGACGTATCTAAACTGTTCATATTGTGCGTGATCATCATATTCTGCTGTGGCATCCCTAAACTACCCTGCTGTTGGCAGCTACTATACCCTAAGGGCGGCGAACAGTATTGGGGCGGCATAGAACTAGCACCCGAAGGATTGGGGACAATATTCGGGGCGCTACTGACCGGAGAATCCCCGGAAGAACTTTGAGATGTGAACGGGGGCATATTTAACGATAAAATCGAATGATTCTCCATGTCGAGTAACATTTCATAGAGAAAATCGTCTTTAATAAAGGGAAAATTAAGAATCTTGGGATCTTAAATAAAATGGTACTGGAAGAATGGTGAGGTTATAATGTTTGTTATGAGAGGAGGCCTCATTTTTGTATGGAATTTGTTTTTTATTGTACCGTTTGGGTGTGATGAATCATTCATAGTAATCAATTAGTAATTAAAAGAAAACACGTGTTTATTTATTTGTATTATAATTGTATTTTCACGCACTTAATCCCGTGCTTTTGAATAATCCACAGGTCCCCTCTTGGTTTCCACATTTTCTTTCTTAAATCAAAGAAGAAAAACACAAAAAATCACATCAATTAAGCCGATGTATCACGCACTTTTCTTGTTGTTTTCTTATTGCATATGTATATAACAAAATCCTTGGGTATATAACTTAAAAATGTCGCTTATCGTTTGGTAAATAAGCACCTCTCTCTAACTTTTCCGCAATTTTTTAAATAATAACACTTCTTACATACAAAAATTCGCGTGTAACACGACGAAAACACAACACACAACACCACGCAACCGACGTAATATCTCTAATACAATATTCTTATGTGTGGTGTCGTTTTCTTCACGCGCTAGCTTCGATGGGATTACGTTTGTTGAGGTTGTAGAAAACGAATTCGCGTAGAAACGGACAGCGCAAGAGAACGCGGTGTCTTCACCTTCCGAACGGCGCGGATCTACAAAGGAAAATGATTAGGAGCCCATGTAATAAGTGAAAGTGACTCTCGGGGGACTGGTGACCCACTTTCCCAATAACCAGGTCTATGTTAGCGGCGTTGCGTTGCGTTTTGTGTGTGAAGTCATAGCGATCCGAGTGAGCCGGGCGTGTATGTGTGTGTGACGGGTGTGGTGGGGGGAGCGGAGGCTCTCTCTCCGCGTGCCGACGGTAGTGGGGGGTGTGCACGCGGTGGGGATGTCCTACTGACCCAGATACGTTCGGGCTCATCGCGTTGTCGTTTGTTTGAGGAGCGTACGGTCGACTACGATGCTTGGATGCGACGATCGTTCGGCGGGTTACGGGTCGGCCGCTTGGGGTAGTTTGGAAGGCGCTAGCCTTTACCTGCCGCAACCAACCCTTGAGCGTACTATTGACGGGATCTCGTCGAGTTGAGCTCGATTCGACCGTATTGTAGGCGCAAGGTATCGCGGTATATTCAAGCTTAGTAACCGAACAATTACATACAGGATGGCCCATTAGTGCGACGAAGTCCAATATCTCAGTTAATATACAAGATAGAAAAAAATGTTTCAAATAAAAGTTACTATATTTGCCCTTGTGCATATTTCTAAAACAGTACGAAATATACAGAGTGTTCAATTAATGCAGAACAGCACGAAGAATGTTTTTTTAAATGGCACACTACGTTCACTATCGGCTTATATTTTTGTGGAAATTGCGACGTTGTCAAATTGTTCCGAAAATTCAATAAAAATCAATGCACCGTAATAATGTTATTAGTGCGAATTTACGAAAGATATTTGGCAGATACGAAGAAAAAGGGTGACTTAAAGGTCTTAGATAGGTAGAAATTTCCCTTCATGTACAGGATGTTTTTTTACATGTGTACAAACTTCTCAATCTTCAAATATCAAAAACTTGGTTTTTTTAATGAATCACCCTGTATATTATTTTACCATTTGATAGAACTATTGCATCCCTTCAAATTACACCTATACCATAAAACCCCTAAAATTGATAGTTTCTGAGAAAATTGTAATTTTATTTTAGAATGTACAAATATTTAAGTAAAATGTGTGGTTTTTATTACCAAACAGGTGCAATTTCGATGCTAGAAATAAATTTTCAAATACTACGCTGCAGAAATAAACCAGTAGTGCGTTTTAGATCGATGTAAACTCTTTAAGCAATGCTCATAGTTTTCCTTTTCTCCGAAAGCCATTTTGACATTTTATCGAAGAAATTTTTTCCGGGCACATACATTTAGATTTAATTTATCCAATTTTTTTAATTTGTTGAAAATCGTATGTTTTTCAAAAATAGAAACCATATAACCTCTAAAATCGACAGTTCCTAGAAGAAAATTGCAATTTCATTGTTTATTTATTTATTATTGTCAAACAGTGTGGTGCATTATTAACTTTTGTGATAAATAAAAATTAAAATTATGAACTTCTCAATTAAAGAGTTAACAGACATAGTTTTTGTGTTGGGTGCAAGTGAAAAAAACTCTACTTGCTGTAAGGATTTATCATGAGAAACATCCAAACAGAAGACAGCCGAGAAAAGAGGCATTTGAAAATTTGCTTCAACGTTTTAGTAGAGTCGGAAATGTGGCCTACGAAAAGAGTGAAAGGGCCAAAACTGTAATAATAGATGATAATGAGATGACTGTAATGTTAGCAGTAACAGAAGATCCTCATATCTCCACAAGAAAAATAACCAAATAAATATAAGCCGTTCCAAACAAGTCTGGGTAAAAGCAAAATGCATCTTTATCATATTCAACACATGCAGGAATGATTAAATGATGATTTTGAGAAAATATTAACGTTTTGTGTATGGGCCCAAAAATTAATTCTGCACGATAGAGATTTTTTTAATTATGTGTTATTTGCTGATGGACCCACATTTCACAGAAATTGTTTCTTTAATAGACATAATTTCCAATATTACTCTACAGAACAGCCACATTACCAAAGACCACTAATCAGACAAGATGGCCGTTAAATCTATGGGGAATAATTGAAAATTATGTGATTGGGCCATATTTTTTTGAAGGAACATTGAACATTGTAGAATAGTTTCTGCCGCAAGATGTCAAGCATACAACATGTAAACACTTGCAACCGTGTTCAAGACGAAAACGACCTGCCGAACGCATTGTCGCGGCACCATCGCTCATAAACATCAACGCTTGACACGGTGAGACTTGAAACTTCTCTAACGTACTAAATATCACCCTTACAATTGTTGCACCAGTACCCCCTTTTCCAGTCTTTTGCTAACAAGTAACAGTAGAAATGTCGGTTTATGAGGTACACGTACTATAACATTTAGATTGGAATTCCTTTTACAATCTGCTTCCTCGTCAAAACATAACCAAAGCAACTGATTTTTTAATGTAGATTTGATTTTCCTTTCCACGTCTTCGCGTACAAGTAAAACATGCCTATGTATCGCTCTAGTTAACGCGGAAGTGCTTATACTTAACGACCCCAAAATACAATTTCTTAAGCTGACACAGTTTCTTTGGTAACTGTCGCAACACTGAGCTGCATTTATGAAGTTACCAAATAATTAAACAGGAATTAAGATTGCAATATGAACTGACCTATAACAATTGTATTCAATAACACCGGGAAAGAAATATCTAGAAAAATTAACCTCAAAATTCCTTACTTTCTATCCACTCTGTATAGTCTGCAGTTTTATTTATATCTATCTGACAGATGCGTGAAATTAACCGCGATTATCTATACAGATTCAATTTTGAGGCGACGTGACGTAACGTGACATAACGTGACGCGACATCCGCTGGCATAGGAAAGCGAATTTACAAGAGATTCCGACGAAAGTGAAACTATTACGCGGTAATATTACATATTGCATACACACATATGTAGATTCAATCCGCTGTGTATATTACACATTGTTTAAGCATGGTGTCCTACTTTTATCTGAGTGTTTCACTTTTGAATTGAATGTTTGTTTTCTTTTTTTTTAGATTATTTACAATCTTCTTCCATTTTTTTTTAATACACTGTGTGCAAATGAAATCGCAACAATTCAATATTTGTTAAAAAAGTAATTATGAAAATTAATGTTCGGCTTCTTCGAGGATTGTTAGTAAAGTGGGGCGTAGATGAAATTTGGATACGTTTGGTACACTTCTGAAGTCAAAGCACAGTCGAAACAATGGGCTGCAAAGGGTGAATCGGCTCCGAAAAAGGCGATGGCTGTTCCATCGGCCGAGAAAGTGACGGCGATCATTTTTTGGGATAATCATAGAGTTGTGGGGCATACTATGTATCATTACTTCATAAACTAAAGGCAGAAATTATGGAAAAGTGGCCGCATTTTAAGAAAAAGAAAGTTTTGTTCTATGAAGACAACACCGTCTCAGACTTCAGTGGTAGCCATGGCAAAAATTCACAAATTTGTGTTCGAATTGATAGACTACTCATGGTATTGACCAGATCTCGACTTTTTTCTGTTTCCTAGGCTCAAAGTTTCGTGGGAAGCGTAGAGATTTTCATCGAATGGAGAGGCCATCACATTCGTAAACGACTATTTCGCAGAACGAGATGCTAACTACTACTTGGTCGGATCAAAGGCATGGGAGCATCGCTAGGAAAGGTGTATAGACTTACAAGGAGACTATGTTGAGAAATAAAACTGAATTTACCAAAGAAAGCACTTGCTTCTCATAATTATTTCTGTACGATATGAAAGGGCAAGCAACTGTTCGTCCTGAGTGACTCTCAGAGATAATCTTTAGGAGAAACGAGGCTTTTTGGTAAATCGCTCAGTAATTTTGAGTTTATCATCCTTCTTAACCCACTCTGTATATTATAGACCTTAATAGCCTTAATTCGAAAGTTACGTGTACACCAATTTTCAAGTCAATATGGGCCTTAACCCTTTCAGTCTACAATTGTATACGCTCAACTTGTATGTACAGGGTGGGGCAGAATGGAAGGGTGTTTTTAGAACGGGTAATACATGCGAATGGGAGGGGCTAGAGGATCGCAGTTGGCGTCGTTTGATTCCGGTGAGCTTACCGTTCGTTACAATGGTTATCTGGACGAGAGAGCATTGTGCGTTCGCAGTTGAGGAGTATCTAAAATCGGGGAGTCTGTTATTGTCGTGCAGCGGCGCTTTCGTCAACGTTTCAATATTGGTTGCAACACAATTAAGAGATGGGTACAAAATTTTAGATTGACGGCATCGGCAATGAATCCGAAATCTCGAGGTCGCTCCCGAAGTGTCAGGACACCGGCCTCTGTAGAAAGGGTGAGACAAGCAGTAAATCAAAGTCCAGAGCGCTCTGTGCGGAAACGGGCCGCAACACTCCGAATCAGTAGTCGAACACTTCGCAGAATTTTACACCAAGATCTGCACTTTCACCCCTATAAGCTTATGGTTGTTCAGCAACTGAATGAAGGAGATTTTGCACAACGCCAGCAGCTCGCTGAAAGAATGGAAATGATTTTTGCTGATGAAAATGAACCAGTAATAATGATGAGCGATGAGGCTCGTTTTCATGTGAGCGGTTCTGTTAACAGACAGGATTATCGATATTAGGCAGTAGAAAACCCTCGTGAACTGCATCAACGCCCACTTCACAGTGAGAAAGTCACGGTTTGGTGCGCTGTGAGCCGTCTTGGAGTGATTGGATCTTATTTTTTCGAAGATGCAAGAGGAGCAACTGTAACTGTAACCTCCGAGCGATATGATGCAACGACGAAAAATTAACACAAGAAAAGTTTGGTTCCAACAAGATGGTGCCACAGCACATACAGCGAGAGCCTCAATAGAAGTTGTGCGCCGCATTTTTCCTGAACACGTAATCTCCCGTTTCAGTGATATGCCATGGCCACCTCGTTCCCCTGACCTCACACCTGCTGATTATTTTTTATGGAGACACCTAAAGGCGAAGGTCTACATCGATAAACCTATAAATCTGCAAGAGTTAAAAGAAGCTATCACGGCACAAGTTAGAACAATTCACATCGACTTGTGTGAAAGGGTGATGCGGAACTTTGAGGAACGATTACAGCAGTGCATTGCAGAAAACGGACGTCATCTGCCTGACGTAATTTTCAGAACATAATATCACTTTTTCATTGTTAAATGGTAACATCTAAACTTTAATTTTTCGTAATTAAACATTTTTTAAAATTAAAAAATACCGGAGCTTTTCTCATTTAAAAAACGCACTTCCATTCTGTCCCACCCTGTATTTGATATCTGCTTCTATCCTGCTGCAACCACTCCACGCGTTTGAATACTATTGTAGACATTTTATCGTACGATATCTCGAATTATATCGCCATTTGTGTTTGAATACGCGAATGAATGAACATGCGTGAAGTATGTGTAATGGCGTCAACAAGTACTATCTAATATTTATGCTTTGCTTGTCAATTAAACAGTAATTTTTTTTTCTGTTATAAAGAAAAATATAATATAGAGCATAGAGCTAAAGTGTAATATAATTATTTTAAATGTCACATATCTCAAATTTGTTGTTTGGTCGTCCAAAATTTCTCGTCTACAAATGAAGACAGTGTGGTACCTCAATATCTTTTTTATTTTATAACTGATTATTTTACTTGCGTAATCTTGCTACTGCAGATTGAAATAATGTCTTCATTACAGTGAGTACAAGGAAACGATATGTGCTACCCCTTACTGAGGCAGATGTATTGGAAGAGCTGGAAAAAAGTCTCTCAGATATTGAGCACTTCGAAGAGGATAGTGAAAATATGAAGAAGAAGCGTCGCAATTAGTTAGACGAGTTGGAGATCCGAATCCAGATCTTCAAGAATATGGCAATGATGAAAATCCTATAGAAGACTTAGAATGTGAAGAAAACGTTCCCAGAGGCACTGAAGAATTCGAAGCGTAAGGAACTTCAAAATCGCCAGGAAACAAGACATTCAATGGCTGACTAATATTCAGTACTTGACGAGAGGAATACATTACAATAATAGGGGGTTTCATAATTTAGGGGATAAAGAGATATCAAGTATTTTGAAGAATATATTTCCCTTTAGTTATTCCGGAAATTCAAAATTTGTACAAATGAGTATGCGAACGAAAAGGAAACAACATATTGGACACCAGCAACTGTTAACGAAATAAGATCTTTGTTTGGATTGCATATTATTACTGGATGTATAAAACTTCCTCGTTTGAAGATGTATTGGAATTCATCATTGCACATGGATATTTTTCCAGAAACAATGGCTTTGAACCGGTTCTTCAAGTTACAAGCAAATTTGGATTGTGTAAATAATGTTGACAATCACAATCCCAACGACAGATTGGGGAAAGTTCGTCCAATCTATGACGCAGTCTTACAAAGATTTAGAAGTTCAGCAGTAGAAAGTAACATCTGCGTAGATGAGCAAATAGTTCCTTTTAAAGGCAAGTCTATTATCAAGCAGTATATAAAAGGAAAATCCCATCCATGGGCTATAAAACTATTTTTAATATGCGGTGCTAGTGGTCTAGTATACAGTTTTCTTATTTATCAAGGCAAGAAAATAGAGCTTGACGAACAAACGCAAAAAACTTTTGGACAAGGCGCATCTATGGTACTGAAATCGATAGAGTCGTTATCACAACAACCTTATAAATTATTTTTGCTCCTATAACATTTTACAAGCATTGAATCAGAAATCAATTTTGTCAGCAGGAACTGTTCATGTAAATCGTTTTAGTAATCCTCCTATTATATCAGACAAAGAATTAAAAAAGAGGGCGCTAGCTACAGTACCGTTCATGGAAGTTCGGGCAAGCTGATAAATTATATTAACTGTTTAGGAAAAAATTTTAAAATTATATAATATACATTTCTGTGAGGAATTATTAAAACTAACCTTCTCAGGAACCCTTTTACCAATTTCCAGGAAGTATTTGTCTATTATAAGACCGTTATCATAAAATATATAATTATGTTGGAAATCCCCAATAATTACAGTGACAATAAAGCTTTATAATAATCCCTAGGAGGGTTAGCTGATTGTTATTGTGAAAGTATCTGTGGTTGTGCAAGTGAAAAATAAAATAATTTAGGTTTGACTGCTTAAAATGCCCCGTGGAAAATCTCTAGCTGTTTCAAAACGATCTGCTATTATTACCTTGCATCAGGAAGGGTACGCAGAAAGACGGATTGCGGATAAATTAAAAATAAAAAAATCTACAGTACATAATACTATAGTTCGATTTAAGACAACCGGTGACGTGCAAAATCGTAATCGGCCAGGACCGTCAAGACCGCAATAGAAGACTAACAGCGTCAGAAATTGCTGCAGAATTTAATAATGAGCGAGATTCCAAAGTTTCTGTGAGTACTGTGAAACGTCGGCTGAAAGAGGCTGGGTTGCATGGGCGAGTGGCTTGTCGAAAACCGTTACTCCGAAGAGGAAATAGGTTGAAACGACTGAAATGGGCACAAGCTCATAGAGATTGGACAGTGGACGATTTTAAAAACGTTTTGTGGACTGACGAATCCAAGTTTGAGGTTTTTGGAAATAGACGGAGAGTTTTCGTACGCAGATCAAGAGGGGAAAAAATGTTACGGGAGTGTATAGTTCCTACGGTGAAGCATGGAGGCAGATCTGTAATGGTTTGGGGTTGTTTTTCCTTAATCGGAACAGGGGACTTGCTCAAAATTGAGGGCATAATGAAAAAAGAAGAATATCGGAAAATCCTGGAGGAAAATGCCATACCGTCAGGAGTCCGATTAATTGGTCGTGGATTTGAATTTATCCAGGCCAATGACCCCAAACATAAATCTAAATTGTGCACAGATTACCTGCAGGAAGAAGAAAATGAAAGAACCCTAAAAATTATGGAAAGGCCGCCACAGTCCCCCGATCTGAACCCGATAGAGTTGTTATGGGAAGAATTAGACCGATGTGTTAGGAAAAAGTGTCCAAAATCGAAGAAACATTTGTGGACCATTCTCCAGGAGGTATGGACAAGCTTGCCCAATGAAACATTAGCAAAATTAGTGAATCGGATGCCGAGAATAGTGGCAGCAGTCCTAAAGGCAAAAGGTAGATTTTTCGATGAAAATCGGATTTAAATTATTTGTATTACATTAACTTTTTCTTTTTAATAAATTTGTGTTTGAAAATATGTAAAATGAAATAATTGTTTTGTATTATTTCATATTTAAATTTACAGTTATTATTATCTATATTTCATTATTGTAATTTACATTTATACATTTAACCATTTTTGTCTACATCTGTAGACATAATTTTTTTTAATAAACGATAATAGTAAATAAAGTAAAATGCAATGAAAAATGTTTCTTCAACCTTCAATAACAATAACCATCACAGAAAAAATTTATTGTCGGTCGAAATTAATTCGTGACTGAAAGGGTTAATACAATAACTCTACTTCCATCATATTATCGTTTCCAAATTAAATCTGAACTACCTTCACGGTACACATAACGTATGTACGTATAGGTATGCGTTTCTGCGATACATTCCGCCCAAAATGAAAGGAGCCGTACGCCGTGATAAATAACGAATATTGCACAAAACGGGAAACGACAAAACACGTCATCTCGTAACTGCCGCTGTGCAGTGTAAAAACCGGATGAAATTAATATTTCAGCACAATAGGAACCGAATTAGTTAGACTTGTTGCTGGGTTATATTTAGGTCGCCATACAAACTAGACATTCAGAGGCAAAATGGAGGTTTGTTTATGTATAATAGCAAGAGAAGTGTAAAATTGTACAATAAAATGAATACAAGATATTTCTTTAGAAATTATCTAGAATTATTTTGATATTTTTTCTTGTTTATTAATCTTACCTACTATTAGATATGGTTTTGCTGGCATATTTGAGTGTAAAACACCAATAATAACGTTAACTACATTTCTACCTAATGTATTCATGCATGTTTCGTCTGAATTGATTCAAAAATAATTATTTTTTACATTAAACTACATAACCAACCCTAAACCTAATAAAAAATAAAAATGAATCATGTCAATGACTGAATGAAAAGAAATAAAAAATCCTATTAAGAAATTGAAATTATAATACAAATAATAAAGGATTATTCGAGTAAAAGCACATTTTTTAAGAACAACAGATTGAATAAGCTTGGTAGGGGTAATGCTGTATTCCGTCAGGACACAAATCTGGTAAATAACGGGGTGAGACAGCGGGTAATGTTTTCTAATGAAACTCCTGATGAATTAAAAAGGAGTTTCATTAAAAACATTACCCGCTGTCTAACCCCGCTATTTACCAGATTTGTAAACAGATTGAATGATGTACAAACATTTTTATTTAACATCATTTTATTGAGACAAACAAGTACACTACCGTTCATGGAAGTTCGGGCAAGCAAAAAAATGTACGGAAGTCAAAGAAAATAAGAGAAATTTTAAAAGGCCGTGTATTTAACACTTATTTACATGATTTTCCATATTTTCAAACACAAATTTATTAAAAAGAAAAAGTTAATGTAATACAAATAATTTAAATCCGATTTTCATCGAAAAATCCACCTTTTGCCTTTAGGACTGCTGCCACTATTCTCGGCATCCGATTCACCAATTTTGCTAATGTTTCATTGGGCAAGCTTGTCCATACCTCCTGGAGAATGGTCTACAAATGTTCCTTCGATTTTGGACACTTTTTCCTGACACATCGGTTTAATTCTTCCCATAACAACTCTATCGGGTTCAGATCAGGGGATTGTGGCGGCCATTCCATAATTTTTAGGATTCTTTCATTTTCTTCTTGCTACAGGTAATCTGTGCACAATTTAGATTTATGTTTGGGGTCATTGTCCTACATGAATTCAAATCCACGACCAATTAATCGGACTCCTGACGGTATGACATTTTCCTCCAGGGATTTTCCGATATTCTTCTTTTTTCATTATGAAACCTCTGCAAATGCAATGAATCCCATAGGCATTTTGGGTGATAATTACTAATCCCTATACCTGTTTTGCATTGAGGTTCGCCGGATACCCACTCAATGCAGCTTTCAATA
Organism: Dynastes maya; assembly: GCA_029619315.2. Lineage (NCBI taxonomy): Eukaryota > Metazoa > Arthropoda > Insecta > Coleoptera > Scarabaeidae > Dynastes > Dynastes maya. The sequence continues at coordinate 48,741,326 of JAROYE020000005.1, forward strand.
ACCACCTCATAAGGCTGATCAGATTTGTATTCCGTAGGGATCGTACCATTTGCAATGTAGGTATGTTGAGATCTTCAAGGATTTTAAATTGCTTTTCAGCAACATTTAGGTTTATGAGAAGCTAGAAGAGATTCTCAAAAATATATTCGAAAATAAAGCAATTTCTAACATCAAGTTGGTTTGTTTCAATTTTAATCGATAATTTCCCTTATTTGAAACGTTTGCATAGACGATAATCTAATCTCACTTTATTTCCAGATTGTATATGTTTGTAAATGATACAAAAGTTCCACTGGTCGAACCCTCATACAAACGGAAACTTCGAGCAAGGTCAGTAGCAGACAAATTGATATACACCGTGTCCAAATTTCGAAGCTCACCATTGGTATCTTAGTTATTAGAAGGCGTAGAGCAAGGGTTAAACGGGGAATGTTTTGCAGAATTCAATACTCGCAACAAATCTCATTTCATATTCACCCTAACTTTTTTAAATTTTAAGATATTTTGAGAAAACTGGAATTTTAAATGACTCTGAACTTACAGTAAAGGTGCAGAGTTTGAAAAAACTGTTCAATATAACGACCATTCTGTTCCACACACTTTTGACACCTTCTTCTAAAAGACCTGCAAATTCTAGGAAGTGTGTTTCCGTTTAATAATCTTAGCACATCCAGAATTCTTTATTCCAAAATTTTCCGAGTTTCTGGCGGTTCCAAATTAAATACTTCGTTTTTAATTTTTGTTTGGAGCGTTAAGGATAGAACAGTTGACGAGCGGGTCCATACGGCGAAAGTTGTGTATCGCTAATCGCTATCTAGACATCTTAGGAGAGTTACGGGACACGTCCGGATAATAAACCGTGCCCTCGAAGGGTTTAATAGGCTGAACGAAATTTTGAGTTACCATCCGAAAACGGACTTAGAGACGCCTGGACGAGCGTCCGCCTATTTCGCTTCGCCGAATATCACGCCATTTGTTGCAAAAAACAACACGAAAAGGCGAGTTGTTATTCCCAATTGTTATATATACAAATGCTGATGGACAAGATGCATCAGAATACGCCAGCTTTATTAACGCACGTTCTAGATAGAAAGGAGAATTGTTAAAGCTTATCGTTCGGTCTGCCCAGATAAGGATGATTTAAAATTTAAAAAACCAAAGATTGAATGGCACGTACCCATTTATAATGAAACATTATTTTCTACGAACACGTAAATGTAGGTAAAATGTGCGTTGGCAAAGTAGAGTATTCGTCTAATCGCATACTTCCTTAATCTCTTTCGTAGTGAATAGTAAGCTTGGTTAAATAAATATATAATTAATAATCGTCAATCCTTTCGTTAATCTTTCTACTAATAAAAGCTAATCTGTCCCGGGTGACTCGGGTAGCATTCTTGAAATTAATTATAAATTGAAATAGAAGATATGTACATATGTAATAAATTTGTTTCAAGTAGGAAATAAGGAAATTAGCCATTACCGCAAGATACTTTTCTATATTCTCTACAGCAAAACGGATTCTTTTTGAAGTTAGTACGTCTTCCAGTATCGAAAACGTTCCTTCAACTTCACAACTTGTAATATAAGATATTGTGTGACAAGCAATTTTACTCCATTCCCATACAAAAGCTTGCTCTTCGTATCAAATTCTGGGTTAAATACTATGAGCCATATTTTTGTCAATTCGCGAAACCTATATAAAAGTGCATACCTTTTAACAATTTTTTTGTCGACGTGTTTTTGTAGCTACATATTTGAACATACTATAGTCTGTTTAAAGTTATCGGCACACTATACCTAACTTTGATGTTATTATTGCTGTTAAAATCAGGTTACAACTTCGAGACATCGAGATCTAGCCTAACCTAACCAGATTCACTTTACAGGATCCTGGGAAATGCGAGTAATCTGGAAGAAACTTGAGGGAAATTTGTAAGATTTAAGGTTCACCGTTTTTGCTTACGGCCACGTAAATCTTTAGGAAGGCTTTGATATCATCTTAACGTAATGGAGGAAGTTAATGGTATTTTAGGGAGCTGCTTTTTTTACAAGAATGGAAGCACCACGTCGCTACCAAATGGAGATTTAATTTTCGGCTTTATACTTATTCTTTATGTAGTTTTGTTAGTTTATCCACAATGTTAATAAAGTCTTTCAAAAGATTGTGTATTTTTAACACATTTATTTATGTGCTCATATTTTTAAATTTAACCCTACAGTACCCACTAGAACTTCTGGAACATCGTTACCCGCCATCTCTTCGAGATGGCACGTGTTTTAGCCATTTGGTAATTTCATCTTTAGCTAAAAAACATGGCTCATCTGCGTTTACATCAATATCGTCCAAGTTTCCAGAATCAGAGATTTCTTGCTCAGATTCACTATCTTGATTACATTGTTGGAGGATATCTTATTCATCGCTGTCTGAACTGTCATTAGCTTCTTCATCAAACAGAGTTTCTTGTTGGTCTTCAGCCAAACATTCCTCCATCAATCGGGTCAACCGAGCTTGCTCTATTTCATAATCACCCATGATGACTACAAATAACTTACAGTAGCAAAAAAAAAAAAACAACAAAAAGAAGCAAAAATACCTTATAAACTCAAATTTATACACAAACACTTTTTGAGACTTATGAAAACGTACTTAAAGGCTTCGGTCTGGAAAACCGAAACGGTAGCTGGAAAAGTAACAACTGTTCACTTCAATGTGATTTAATGCACTGAGCTGTCAATGGGCAAATTAGGAAGATACAAGGCGGCACATGACAATCGTTCAAAAAATGACTCGCTCGTTTATTAAAAATAGTTGCTTCGGTCTGAGAGACCGACAACGGGTACTGGAGGGTTAAACATTTTATGCAAATAATATGATTAATTCGATAAAAATTAGATTTTTTAGTATGTTCCCATTTTGGGAACGTTCACCATTAAAAGGTGAAATCAAATAAATGGCAAGGGAAAATATATTTGTTTCAAACTGACGAAGTTCTCTAAAAGAAAGAACTGCATTGTTGAATCAAAAATATTACGTATATCAAATCAAACAGATACATTTTCGAATCATACTTGAGGTTATTTGCTTCAAAAGATCATATGTTTGAATCAAATAACGATGTCGAAAAAATTATTTCTTTAAATTAAAAAAATATATCTTTGCCGCCATTTATAATTACGATTTAGTTAACTGAATGCATATTTGTTTGTGTCTAGAACTTTTTTTCTCTGTGTACACCACCCCCAAAGATGTACACAACTTAAAATATAATAAAATAAATATCTCAGAAACTATAACAGATATAATTTTTTTTTAGAATAAATAATTTGAAACGTATTACATAGTCCCAAGGATTATGCAAATTATTTTCGGAAAATCTTTTCTGTTATCAACAATTGTTTAAGTCTATGATTCTTGTTATTCGCACATCGTCTCTTTGCTCAATGTAGAAATGCAAAAATACGACGAACAATCGTAGTCAAATCATGTGAAAACGCAACCTGAAATTGTGGAAGTAACAATACGTCAGAGATACAAGAAAACGGAAAATACCTTCAACGCATTGCCCAACAGATGAGGAAATCTTCTCTGTTGCCTATTTTTTATGCGTTATGCAGCTATTATTATTACGTTGTTGTCCGCACATTGTCTAGTTGTGCAGGAGTCTGAAATTACAAAATATTGCGTGAATTTACGTATCTCGTACTATGCTTCAGTATATCCATATGTAATTAAAGTAGAATGATTGCTTAGGTTTTAGATTTATACGCCATGTAAAGAAAGTTTTCTTACTAGAAAATCCTGTATATTACACAATTTTTGTATTCTATGCTACATTACGATATAATATCAATATCAACACTAAAATATTTTGTATATTATTTAATTTTTAATTTCTAGTGTCGGTATCTTCAAAATCCTCGCTTGCGTTAATATAAATTTGTAATTCTCAAAAATTCATTTCGCCTATTTTCTTTCAAATATCAGCCAAATCATCTAAACAATTTGCTCCCTCTGCATATAAAAAAAAATATGCACAAAATAATTTTCTGAAAGTCCTCTACAACTGAATTGGCATTGGATTTCTTGTTTTTTTACTTTGTTGCCTAAAATTTCCCAAAAATAAGCTCCTGCTGTAATAAATTCAAACTCGCGAAATACTGCAACAACGCACATAAATAAAGGCCACTGATAACAATTTGGTGATGTTTTTATTATGAACACCACCGACAACATGACAGCTTAACGCATGCGCGTCAAAATTTGAATCCCAGAGTTTCATTGGCATCGTCAAGTTGCGACGTTGTCGATTGTTTTTCCTGATTTCCATTCAGCATTAATTGTTCTTTGATCCTCCAAAGCAACGTTTGCGACATGTCCAGGACAACGAAAGAAATAAGCAATTACTTCCTTGGAAGTGCTTCGTGAACGAACAACTTTTGCTGGATTCGGTTCATCTGGGAACACTCAAACGGTTGACTGTTGCTTAGTTTCCGGCTCGTATGAATTTATTCAAATTTTGTCACCTGTTACGATGTTGTATACGGATTTTGAAGTTCTTCTGTCGAATTTTTTGAGCATTTGCTTCCACCAATTGACACGAGCCTTTTTTTGTGTTTGAGTCAAATTATGCGGAATCGATCGGGAACAGATATTTTTCACACCAAAATGTTCTTGCAAAATCGAATGTACTGCAATTTTCGATATACCTTAGGATGACCCTATCTCACGGTAAGTCAAATGCCGATCCTCTTCAATCATGTTGCGCACAACATCGTTTTTTTTTGGAACAACAATCGATTTTGATCAATCCTCACGAAATTCGTCACTGCCGGAAGAACGACTACAACGAAATTCTGCAAACCAGTTGTAAACATTCTTTTCTGATGGAGCTTCATTACCAAAAGTTGAAAGGCGTTGTTGTGTTAGGCCTTTAGTAAAATCGTAAAAAACCCAACGAAAACCTTCACGTGAAATTTCCATTTTTTCACAAAATTCCTTTTTTGAAACGCTTATTGTAAACAAACCCTGGCAGAAACCACGACAACGACGTGGTGTTCCAACCCGAAACCCAAGAGTGTAGTGTTATCGACGACCGCGAAAGCCTACGCATCAGATAATAATCTTAAATCTGAATAGCACCATCTAGTGGTTGTTACAGAGATATATACTTATTTGATTCAAGAACTTTTTTTCTTTTTGTACCCCGAAATCGGGCGATTCAATCGCTAAAAAATTGTGTTGTTCTTATACCAACAAATCATCAAAAAAAAGGCATATTTGAAGATTGAAAGTTAAAGCCAGAATATATAGAAAATCGGGGAAGCCACCAGTGGAGATGTTGTCGTAGCGGTGGTTGTGAACCAAAGCAAATTGTGGATGTTGATGAGATTGGGTTATTTTGGAAGCAACTTTCTCTTAGGACGTACATTTCTCGAACTAAACAAACTGGTCCAAGTTTGTCCAAGTGAGTGAGAATAGGTTAACTTTGCTTCTTGGTGATTTGAAAATAAACTTTTAGTACATAACGAGGAAAAGTCTAGAGCATTAGAAAACGTTCCAAAAACTTCATTACCAGTACATTGGCGTTCTAATGGAAAGGCTGGATAACATCGGTCCTCGTTCGAGGTTGGGTTATAGTGTTAAGGAGAATTTAAGCTTCAAGATCCCAATTAATTGTCTTAGATTACGCTTCTAGCCATCCAATTGGCGTAGATAAACTATCAGAAAACAAAATTAATGTTCTTACCACCAAATACAACAGGATTGATTCTGCTCATCCTCAGCAGCCATACATGTAACTAACACCGAGCGGCGTATTGATCTAACAGAAACTATATGTTAAGAAGTTTCTATGGAAGGTGAAAGTCTTAGAATAATTGGAATGGATAAGAATGATGTAGAAGAATCACTGGCCACCCATTTACAGGAAGTGGCAGTGCCAGAACCATTGGAGCTTTCTAAAGAGAATGAACATAAAGCTATTGATACCAATTAAGTTTCTGACGAAAGAACCCTAACAATGAAGCATTTAGCTGGTGATGTGCGTCTTATTCACGAGGTAGATGCCATATTTACTGAAAACGATCCGGACAGTGACAGAAGCAATAAAATTGTGAGGGCTTTATCAGGAAGCATTATCTGTTATAAACAAATGTACATTGAAAAAAAGAATGAAGATAGAGAAAAATTATGGAATTAAGTATTTCTTCTCATCAAGTACGCATCTCCCCTTAATTTAATTCAACCTTACGTAAATTTCTATCTCGATTTACGTGATTTCAAAGTGCGTCGCAACGATGTTCTTTTTTTTATAATTTAATGTTGCGTGGAATTGAAATTAAAATATCTGCCAGACGAAATCGGTTCAATATACCATTCAGTGAGGAGATTGTTTTCAAATTTGAAGCGTTGCATCCAAAAAATGTAGGATATTATTATTTGCAATCTCTATTGGGCGGAACAAATCAAAAATGGTATAAAGTAACAGGTTTTATATGAAAGGCAATACCGTCATATCTAATCTAACTTTGAAAAACACCAAATAAGTATTGGTCCATTATCACTGACTTTCGAAACTAATCTCTTCATTTCATTAGACCATCATGCCCATTCTTCAGAAATTCCTCAGTTTCATATTGTAGATAACACGAATCATTTCTGTTTCGACAATTTCTGCAACAACACGCAACCATATTTGACGCAAAAATCAATTGATTCCGTGTGAGTAGTAAATCTTAGATAGAGTTGACATTTGAAATATCTACGCCTGGAGAATTTACACCAATATAACATACCACTCCCTTCTTTTAGAATTCTCCCGTTCCTATTACAGTGATTATCTTATCTCCGTGGTTAAAATTGAGCATAGATTCTTTCGAAATTTTCAATTTATTATTACTTCATGTTTCTATATTATAACGATAGCGATTGAAAACAAAAGAAGAACTAAAGAAATGCACGCAGAACAAAATAATTTCATAATCTTCATAGGTATTTTACACTGTTGTATAGGTAGATTAAGTTGTATTCCTAACGTAGTTAGATCTTTTGACAGAAAAAAAAAAACTGCAGTTGCTTCGAAAAATACTTAGATATTAGCAAAAACGAAAAGCAGCAAACTTTAAACACTTCAAGAAAACACAAGCAAAAAGCCTGTCAATCTAAAAAGCAACATTTAAAAGTTCCAACGTGTAATTCTTATTTCTAATCTTCCTATCCCATCCTTGTCCAGAAAACAGCCCAGGTACTTGAATTTGTCTACCTGCTTTATATGAATAGGGCGTCCGAGTTGATAACAAGATATTCCGTCCTTTCAGTATTAACCTGCAAGCCCCACTTCCATATTCTTTATATAATTTTGTTGCCATAAATTCTAAGTCATATGCGTCCTGAGCGATGATTGCTTGGTCGTCGGCAAAACTTAGGGTAAACAGATGTTGATATTGAATTGGTACACCCCGTCCCTCACAGCTTCGTTTCCAGTGTCTCAATACAGTTTCTACATATGTATGTTAAATAATATCGGCGATAGTCTACATCCCTGTCGTAGTCCTTTTGTGGTTTGTACGGGGTCTGAGAAGTTGTTGTTATGTTTAATGAATGCAGTGTTTTGATGATATAGTTCCAAAAGGCAAAAAAGGTAATGGGCGCGCTAAACTCCATTTGGTAGGACAAAAACATCTCGTCTCGAAACAAGAAAAATATAGGGAGAGCTATGGTTGAAATAATACTAACGTACGGAAGTGAAATGTGGGCAATGAGAGAGGATGACAAAGGAAGGTTATTGGCCGTTGAGATGGATTACCTTAGAAAGAGTGCCAGAGTGTCAAGAAGGGAAAGAATTACTAACGAAAAAATCAGAACCAGAATGCATGCAACGGAAGCAGTTGTAGACAGAATCGAAGTTAAGGGGTTTAAATGGTTTGGCCACTTACTGAGAATGCGAGAATTGAGATGGCCGAAGTTGTTTATATGGAAACCACCAGGAGCACGAAAAAGGAGAAGGCCGCGAAGGTCATGATGGGATACGAAAAAGTATGGCAGAAAAGAACCTAGAGGATGAGTCAGCACAAGATAGAAAGGCATAGAAGCGGAGGCTGGGTAGACAACAATTTGTTGTATGATTGTGTATTCTGACATTTAATGTTTTATTGTACATAATTGACCCTATATATATATAACGTGTAATTTTTGACACTCTTTAAAATTTAAAAGGTGGATTACAAAGGTAAACCAAATTGCGTCAATTTCCACTCTAGAATCGCATTTTGCACGTTCAAAAATATTAATCCACCTACCTTGAACCAAATTCAAATTCAAACATGGATCTGTGTGCCTTGAGCTATAGGGCACATCGATCCAGTAGTACGTTGGTCTTGAACACTAAGATTTTACAAATTCAAAAGTTACAACCGCATTAAGAAAGAAGCACATCATGTTTGGCGTATTCCAAGAAGTTCTTGAAGTTAATCATCCATAGTTGTTCTTGATGAATGTAATAATCATTTTTTCTGAATAAAAGCTTCTACGTAAGCTTTTCACAATCACCTGATTGATTTGGAAACTAAAGATGCAGTAACTTTCATAAAATACAAATTCCTGATCTTGTACCCCAACAAATTAGATCTGTTGGCAAAATCAAACAGGTTAATAAAAATATTGTATTGTAAAATGTATCTTTATTTGGGTTCTGGTACTAGAAGTCAAAACTGTATTCAACAATTAGAAATAACTTTTTCAACCTCTACTTTATAACAAACTCGTTTTATTTCCCTAGATGCCAGATGACGTCACGCACAAGTCTCGCTAATTTTTTCTTTATATTTTAAACAAACGTATTAGCTCATTTCAGATTTTCACCCACCATCTGCAGTACAGCACCAGAAACAGTATTAACAACACAACACAACCGCTATTAGGACAAGGTCAAGCGTCGAATTTCAACACTACGTTTCAGCCATCGACGCACAGAAAACTTATCCACGCTTAGAGCGTATTACCAAACCGCTATCACGTCTCGAGATACATAATTTACATTGCCACACATCGTAGAAGAGCTCTTTTTTACTGAAAAAAAGCGGTTTAATGCCTTTCTTATTGCTTAATTGCGTTAATGACGTTTTAAACTGGAACGCCACCTTGCGGACGGTTGAATTTACTACAATAAATAATTTGGTTTTGACGGTTGATGTATTACCAGCACTCTCTGTAGTAGGATTCTATTCAAAACTGTTACGTTTAAGAAGAGGGTTATAATCGTAAGAAAATACAGTGCAAACAGCGTCTTTAGTCAAGATAGTGATCAAATTTAGAAAATAAAAACAGCAAGTAGTTTGAGAGTAAACGACTGACAATGGTCTAACTATTGAGAGGTCACTTGCTTCAACTTGTTCGCGGGTGGATACGATCATGTCGCGGACTTTTTCAATAATATCGTCAGCAACCATGTCTGCCAGGCGACCTGGGCACTCTTCATCAAAAACCGATATACGGCCCCGTTCGAACTGAGCAGTTGTCTTAGGTGGTGAAAGGTTCCTGAAGTCAGCAACTTCGCATCCAAAAACAAAAAGCGAATTACTAAACGATACTGTTTTTTTTTCAATTTTTATAAAAAACACTAACCACGTCTTATACAAATGGATGTCAAATCAAAATTAACCTATAAATTTACTTGAAATTTTGTACGATGCCGTTTGAAAGATGGCAGTGCATGATAGTAATGGCAAAATCCCTCAGTAAAGCCACCTAGCTTCAAACACGGGTATTTATTGATCCACCCTCGTACAATACAATTAATTAACACTTACGGGGAGAATCCAATATTATGACATACAAAACCCATGGAATATCGTGATAGGGAGAAGCTGGAGATATTAACGAGTGCAGAATAATCTTCTGGGTTCTGGATTTCGGTAATCATACTGTTAGCTTCTTCAGAAGGTTTTTAAAAACAATCCTTATACATTTTGGTATCTTTTTTTTTGTAATTTTGTATCTAACTAATTCTATTACATGCTGAACCTGTATTGCATTCATATGAACGAAATTTCGAAATCGCTGAGAGTCTGAGTGTTACATACCTCCAATTCTACATTCCGTTGAATCCATGAACCCAACATTTTCTTTTCAGTCTTCTTCTGTATTTTTTTATAAGCAACAATTACAGCAACAACCTCTTAGACATCAAAATTATTAAAAGCACCATATGGAAACAGTTCTAAGAGTAGTTGCACTATAAACTTCCGTAGTACTTTATGTTAACCCTCCACGAATAGTTGAGAATGTACATTCGTAAAAGTTACTCTCAACTGGACATGTTTCTAAAAGTTTCTCAAAGTAGGTATCGAAAGTGATTCTCAAAAATTACTCTCTGGTGGACAGCTACCTTTAGAAAGCATCAAACAATTTAGCTACGACAAAAATGAATATAAGATGGGTGCCTAAAATCTTACAAATTGAGAGAAGCGTGGAGTATTATAACGTTTTTGTGTACTTGTATGGTCAAGATCTGGAGTACAGACCCCATTGATACTGAAGAATTGTGATCCTTTTTCCAAAAGGGATTTAGTAGGAACAAAGAGGAAATGAAAGCCCACTTAGAATGCAGAAGCAATTGCCAGTATTCTTTGGAATACAAAGACTATTTTGCTACTGGATTTTGAAATCAATCTAACCCGATGATTTGCATTCTAGTCCAAATCTAGCTTCTCTTGACTCTAAATCACGTAGGTTCTCAAACATTATGGCACTGGAATTAGATTTGTCAGACCTTCAAAATCTTCGCCTTTGGGGTTTCCTAACAGCATTGCAGGCTACATCTTCAGTTATTCAACAAAAGTTTGATTGTTAGTGAGGTCTTGTGGTAAGATGGTGTGAAAGTGAAGCGTTTTTTCTTAACTCCTGTTTGAAAATGGACCAAAGCCAGGTTTACTATAGTTACACTAAATAATAAAGTACTTCGATTAATAATAATAATATATGCCTTCGCATCCCTCGATTAACCAAAAATATACTTGGTCCTAAAAATGAATTTGATATTGCTTCAAATACACCATTTTTATCGTGATTTTGGATTTCTTACGACAATCTTCATGGAGCTCTACGGTGCGATGCCAAAATGAGGACGATATTACGTATAGGCTGCAAGCTGTTATGACACGAATCACAAACGAAGGAGGTAAATAGAAAGTGAAATGGAATGACGTGAAATTCATTCATAAGTATTATACAATAAGAAAGTAAAATAGCGGTAATACTACTTTAAGCTGTGCGTATCACTTCCACAGCCGCGAACGAGAGTGAAATGAATTGCTCATTACCAAGAGAATCGCAGCGCTTTCTACTGCACACACACACACACATGCGGCCGACGCTGATGGAAAAGTGCGAAGAAGGCAAAAGTGAATCCATTCCAGCGATGATGGTGTGTAGGTATGTAAAATGGAAAGAGGCCAAGCGAATTACGAACAGTAGAGCGTGTAATACGAGGTGAATTTGAGAAGTCATCGTTAATAATCTGTCAATACTACCTTGCGGTTAATGCACAATCATTGTGAAGTGACTTTGTATCATTTTGGAATAATAATTCTGGAGATGGCCTTTAGAAAAAAACTTTCAAATAAAGTTCGTGTCCTGTCGACGCTGTTTGCGGAGATTCTGCATCATCATTTATTATATATTATTATATATTTACAGCAGTGCTTTTGACATCATTGACCATGGGATTCTATTTAAAAAAAGTTGTCAGCATTTGGATTAAGCTCTTCACTGATAAAACTTTTGCAGTCCTACTTAACGAACAGATCACATTGTGTCTTTTAGAATGGATATAAATCTTTTGAGTTTCGTCCATCATCTGGTGTACCTCAAGGGTCGCATCTGGGACCACTTCTATTTGTGCTTTTTGTTAACGACCTATTAATATCTTTATCCTGTCCTGTGCTGGCTTATGCCGATGACATGAAAATCTATCTACCAATTAGATCTTAGAACGATGTCTTACATCTACAATATAATCTGGATGTAATTACCAAGTGGTGTTCAACCTTTAAACTAAAGTTAAATGTTAATAAGTATTTGTTCGTCTCTTACACCAGAAAAGTTAACTACATTGATTCGACATTCTCGATACATAATTCCGCTCTTAAAAGGGCTAATACTGTGAGAGAGTTTTTCTCTTCATATCATGGAGTTATGCGTCTCTGCTTCTAAAACGTTAGGTTTCATTCCACGTACTTGTAAATTATTCAATTCCATGTCTTTGTTGAAAACTTTATACTTTAACTTTGTTGTCAGCAAACTGGAATATGTGTCAGTTGTCTGGTCACGTCTGGTCACGGTTATGTATATCTTCAGCTAGCCATCGAAAAGGTACAACGGCGCTTCTTGAAGTAGGTGTCTTTTAAAACTGATGGTGTTTATCCGGAACGTTGCACAGATTACGATTCGCTCCTGGAAAGACATGAATTGGAGTCATTTAAACACCGCCGTGATGTTGCAGGAGCTAAGCTTATATGGAAGGTCGTGCATGGCTATGTTGATTCTCCTAATTTACTTTCCTCTATTAATTTCCTTGTGCCTCGCATTTCCTCCCGTTCTCCTTTTCATTGCCTTTTCCTCACACCAACCTACTCCAAAGTTCTCCAATAATAGCCATGTGCCGTAATGCGGAAATATTTTACAATGACATTTTTTTTTATTCAGTTCATAATTTAGTTTAAGTTTCTTTTTCTCTCTCTCTTGTTTTCTTTCATTTCATTTATAGTGTATGTATTTAAATTTAGTTGTCCTGTAATTGGGTATACCGTTGGACAAATAAATGGTATTATTATTATTTGCCACAGTGAAATTTTGGGCTGCTGAATTTAAACATCGTACCAACTTGGTCAACGATGAACGTTCAGGACGGCCAAAAACTGCAACCACTACCGATAACATTTGGAAAGGTATTAGATTATCGTGGAATTAAGGTTAGGAAGATAGCAAAGGCTGCGAACATATCGAAAGAACGTGTTTATCACATACTAACTGAAAGTTTAGGCATGAAAACGCATTCGAATGCATTTCCAAAGCTCTATTGAAGCAATTTAAGCGAAATAAGTCGAAGTGTTGGCATCAATTAACAACTGTAGACGAAACATGGATCCACTTGTACATACCAGAAGCCAAGGCACAGTCGAAACAGTGGTCTGCGACGAGTAAATCTGCTCCGAAAAAGGCGAAAATTGTTCTATCGGTCGGGAAAGTGATGGCGACTGTTTTTCAGGATAGTCATGGAGTTATGTTGAAAGAGGAAAAATAATAACGGGGGACATACTTGACAAGCTGAAAGCAGAAAATGGCGCAGTTGCAAAAATTTGGCACGAATTGGGTTCGAATTGATGGACCACCCACTCTATTCACCTGATCTGGCCTCTCAGCTACTTTTTTCTGCTTCTTAGGCTCATAGTTCGCTCGGAGGACAGAGATTTTCATGGAATTAAGAGGCATTTGGAAATGCCTATTTCGCAGAACAAGATGCCAACTATTATCTGGACGGATTAAAGAGATGGGAAGATCGCTGGGAAAAGTGTATAAACTTACAAGGAGATTATGTTAAGAAATAGAACAGAATTTAACAACCAAAATTCTAATAGAAGTAACAGTAGATGCATTTAACGTCTCTGAAAACTAGTCTACGACCCTCATATTTGGTGCTTGTTGTTGTTTGAAAGTTCTTATTGTTCTCCAGCTCAACTCAACTTTTATGAACAATATTTCAGGAGTATTTTTGCTGACTTTGGCGAAATTGATATGAAATCCTTCACCTGATTTTGTCCTGCTGAATTTCTTTCCAATATGATGCCTTTCTTTTCTATGGCAACTCTCTCATATTTTCCTTTTGGAAAGCTCTTCAGAAGACTAGAACAGCGCTTCCAGTCGTGCAGTAGCTTTTTTTGTACGCTTAGTTAGATAATTGTCTTTGAAAATACACATTTTAGACTCTCATTTAGATATCTGGCTTCAAAATATGGGAGATATTACTAACGAATACAGTGAACACTTCGACTACAACGTAAGAAAAGTAGGCTCCTGCAATGCTAGCAAACTATTATTAGATAATAAGAAGAGAAGTTATAGATGTTAATTATAGAAAGCAAAGCATTTCACTCATCTATTTTTGATGGCATTATTACTTTTATAAGTCAGATTCATATCAAACTTGAGCCGGGACCTATATCAAAACATGCATTTATAAAAGTTATATTTTTATTGACGAGTGTTTCCTAGCTGATGTTTACTTTAAATCACCATCAAATATTCATAAACGCACATACTTATCTCACACAAATCTGCCCGAAAGGATATATAAAATTATCCATTGTCTCAAAAATATATTCTGTGATGCGCAATTTTAACACCCTTTCTTTTCTCAAAAACTACTAGGTTTTTGTACAACGGACGATAGTGTGACTTTATACATATAATGCCTTTTCTTTTGTCATAAACAGAAGGAAATTTACTAATCTAAAAATAATTACAATTGGGGTACTACAGAGTTCAATTTTAAGACCATCACCTTTCAAAATCGCCTCTATTTAAACTTTTTACGCCTTTTTACAGCAGAAAAACTATTAATTCAATACTTTTCCTTGTTTATAGCATATTAGCAAATGGATTAGTTACTCTATTGAAAAGGCATGTAATCGTAGGCGACTGCATACGAGTTGAAAACTATGACAGAAGCGGTATATTCTTTTTGGAAATCTGACCAATTTTCCTTAATTACAACATTTAGATATGGCAAAGAAGAATTTTGTAAAATATCGCGAAATTGAAGATTATTAGTCTAGAAATCAATTTACTTCTAGCTGACACATTCTTTTTATGTGAGCGTAGTACTGCAAAATATAAAACAAAACCTTCTGATCATTTGCCAACCCTTTTTTGGGGAAGAATCGTAACTTCGCACAAAAGTTTCCCGATTTACAAAAGACTTCTTTTATGTTTATATTGAAAAAAATGGCAGCATATGACGTCTTAACTAAAAATTAATGCAATACAGCTCATGGTATTGGTGGCGCTCGAAACCTCGCTGATGACGCCGGGTAGGCAGAAACATGTCCGTGTGTTGGTGCTATTTTCTTTTGCCTACATTGTTTTTCCCGGTACTGATTCCAACAATACCATGAGCTATATTAGCATTAATTTGTAGTTATTGTTACTAGGCATTTTTTTCATGTGTATGATGTCTTATACTAGAAAATTACTTTTAGAAAGCTGTGAAGCTGGTTCTAACGAAGTTAACTAAGAAATAGACCTAAGATAAACCTAAGAATCTAACTATAAGATGGTGAAATTCAATTTAAATCACTATCTAGTTCCTTCTTTAAATTAAGTGGTTCATCCTTTATAGCGGCCAATTTTAATGCTTTAAAAGACAACAGCTGTAGTTCAAGATTCTCTTAAACACATGCCTCACTAAATAAATAAATTCTTTCTATAAGGATGAATGGTGGCTTCAATAATAAATATTATACGAAACACTTTTGGGATAATAAGCAAATTTAGGGCAATAGATGCCGAAAAACCTGATTGATCGATACATTTGATTGCGTTGAAAAATTTTTGTTCCAAATCCAAAATTCCGTTTTGTTTTCTTTGTCAATACAATTTTCCATTTACACCATTTAAGCGTGAGGAAAAAAAATCGGCTAGTACTCCAACTTCATGAAATTAACATTGCAAACCCAGGACTCTCAATCAATCATATATTTAAATCTTCGTTTTTCTAATCTCCCTCGTATACCGTTCATGAATAGCCGGAAAGAGGCCAAGCAGGCTGTGTGGCATTAGAAACAAGCGAATCTAATACACAAATACGTATACATGTACTGATACGCGCTACACATCTAATCTAGCAGGCATATACATACGTATTCGGTCGTACGCTAATCGTCCGTATGGGGGCGCGGTAGTGGTGGCGGTACTAGCAACCTGTTAATAACGCGCGACTACGTGACGTCACAACCGCTGGTCGCTTTGGCTCCGCAGTTGGTTGTTGCTGTATTGTCGTGTTGTACCATCGAGGAAATATTAAACGACTTAGACAATTATGGATAAACATTATGTTGGAGGATTTCAATGTTATACACTCTTAAAATCATGCCCATTTATTCAATTTTTTTTTCAATCCAAATTTTGAGCTTAGGAAACAAAAAGTATTGGGGCTATATTTTATGCATAGTTAATGGTCAACACAATGGTTAAAGCACTTTTAGTGAAGTGTTTTAAATACCAACTACCAAGCACTGATCCAAAGTGCTTAGCAAGTGAATATTACAAATACAATATTTGAAAAAGTAAAGCATCAAATACCAAGCACTTCTAATAGAAATATCAAGTACAAAGTACTCGTTGTAAAGTATGTATTTGAAGTCTTTGAAATACTTCAGTCACTGCGACAAGTGCTTCAACTACTTCTCAAAGTCGTACAAGCAAAACTAACCGTACTTCATTTACTTTACAAGTAATTGAAGTACTTAAACAAAGTATATCAAACATCAAGTATCAAATACCATCTTTTAAAAGTGATTGAAGCACAGTGCTTAAAGCCCTAAAAGTGCTTCAAACACTACACGGAAGCACTTTATTAGTTCTGACGGTCGGCCATTTTAAAACTAGTCAATCGCAAATTTTAACCATGACTACCCACAAAATCTGATGTGTCGCGTTATTTTAAAGATGCAACACTATCTTCCTCAAATGCAGTCATTTTCTTGTGATATCTGCCTTCAAATTATTGACTCCTGATGCGCAGGACTTAACTGTTGTTGTTTTATCTTATCTTGGACATCAAATTCTTTTCCAAGAAACTGTGCTCTTAGGGAAAATCTTGTTGAAGTGGTCAGTTTATAGACCACGCTAAGACATTTACATTCGTAAAATTTGAGACGAACTTACACTCAAAACAAATTAGATCTGACCAGTCCAGTAATCTATAAGCACACGGTTTGTGTTTCAATACTTTGTTCGTATACTGTTTGTTAAACAGTTTAGCTTTAGTGTATGATCTTCCAAAAGAAGATGCAATTTCAAAAACTCTAAAAGTAAAAAAACTTACTCTTACTAAGGAACTAAGCATAAACAATGGATTGAACAATCACAGTTGAGGAACTCCTGTATTGAGTAGAGTGCATTAGTCGCTAACATAAGCTTTAGGTTTCTGAACGTTTTTTCAGTGAAGAGTCGTTTTAAGCTTTGGGGCAGTTTACTATATATTTTAATGCCCCAGAATTCTACGTATCGGTGGGTGGTGTGTAGTCGGTGATACTGCAGTTTTATAACATTGCTCGACCTGATGTTATATTCATGTGTATCGTCATTCGAACTTAAGTGATCCATTTCTCGGTGAATGCATTTGACGGTAATAAGTAGTCTGGGCAAACAGCGGTAACAGTCGATGCTGTATGCGAGTAGTTCTGTGTATATGTAGGCTGTCGTAACTTATTTCGTAATTGTACGCTTATGTTTGCTTTAAAAATGTCGCAGTTAGGTACGTCGCGAAAACGACCAATGGCAGACACAGTTAAAAACTTTATAATGGACATGCCGGACTTAATTTTTGATGGCGCTAAAATTCAATGTCTAGTTTGTAAAATCCCTTTAATGTGTTGGTCCAGAAGCCATTGACAACGTCACATCTAAAGCAAACAGTATTCTTCTGCAAAAACTGGCACACGAGACCAAGAAACATTTACATTTGATTTATGTGTTACTCTTAATTTATGTAATCTGTCGTTTCATTTACTAGACAAAGAAGCATTTGTCTCCTTCTGGAATAAATATGCGGACTGTAAATTACCCAGTCGGACATCGATACGAAATGTAGTGCCATTTGCTCGTGAACATATAGAAAAAAGAATGAAAACGGAATTGAAAGATAAAAAACTATGGTTGTGTGTGGACGAAACAACAGATCGTTAAAACATTCTGTGGTTAATGTAATGGTACGTACAATGGAACCACATCGACCGTCATCCTCCTTCTTACTTGCTTCCAAAAGAGTTATAAATTGTACTGCCGATGAGATTTTAAAGGTGGTGTTGAACTCATTGAACAAATTTGAAATTTCAACTAGGCAACTTTTAATGTTTATGAGTGATGGTGCCGCAAATATGCGTTCTTTGGGCCGATCTCTTAAAGAACACAGTGGTAACTTCTTACATATAACGTGTAAAATCCATGCTCTAAATCTCGCAGTACAAACGATTTCTACATGTTCTCCACTAGTAAATGCATTGATTGCTAGTACAAAGGCAGTGTTTCTAAAGTCCCCGAAACGTACCCGACTATTTCACAAACTGTCTTGTGTCTTGATTTACCTGAACCACCACAGCCGATTGTTATACGTTGGGGAACATGGTTACAGGCTGCGTTTTACTACAACAAATATTTTGATCAAGTAAAGAAGGTAGTTTTAAAATTCAATTCGACAGAAGCTGCAGCAATCAAGAAAAGCCAGGAAATATTTCAAGATAGTCAGGTTAAAAGAGATTTACAAACTATTCACAACAATTACTTCGGACTAGCGGAGGGAATGGAAAAATGTTTCGATGTCGCTAGTGGATTCTGTTCAAATTGTGAATGATGTTCACGCACAGTTATGCGCTGTAGAAGGCGAAACAAATTGGGGTGTAATACGAAAATTTGAAAGTGTTTCAGAGAAAGACTCCGATTTTCTTATATTAAGATAAATTTGCGAAGGTGCGTGTGAAGATGCATTAAGTTGTTTCAAAGATTATTTTAAATATGCAAATATAACATCGCTAGATGTCGAACGTTCGTTTTCGGCATTAAAAAACATTTATTCCGCACGTCGTACTCACTTGACTGAAATAGCTATGGAAACATATCTAATGATTCAAATATTTAACAGATGTTACCCAGTTTGTGATTTCACGGAAGAGTCTTAAAACGGTAAGAGTTTCAGCACGTTTTATAATTTATTTATTACCTTCTATTTTATGTGTAAACTTTTATGCGCTCGCCACGCTTCTGGCTGTTACCGCATATTTGCCCAGGTTAATAATAAGTATATACATGCATGGTAACGTTAGTATACCATGATTAATAAATGCTTATTTCCACGACTGATTATTTTTCTGACCCGTTAATGCTCTCAACGCCCTCTTTTGAAACCGAAAGACACGGTCCGCCTCCGAAGCCATTCCCCAGAATTGCATTCCATACGCAAGGATGCTATGGAAATTTGCAAAGTAAGTCAATCTAGCTGCGTAATGATTAAAAATAATTTTAATTCTTCTTATGCTATAATAGGAGCCGATAGTTTTATCGCCTTTTTCATCGATATGCGCAGGCCAATTAAGTCTAGCGTCTAATCGCTGTCCGAAGACCTTAATGCTGGTACTCTCCTCCCTTGCAACCCGGCAATATAACAGAATGTATAAAAGAGGACGATCCAATCTTCCTTGTCTTAGAAGCGATGTACAATGACACAAAAGTAAACCTGGACGATATGCAATAAACCTGTACGAAAGTGAACTTTGTTTATGCTGACGATACTTGTCGCTTGCCAGTCGTTCAAGTTTACTTTTGTCCCATCATACATAGGTACACAACTTCCATCCAGTTGACAAGTTTTGCTTTGCTTTACTGTTTTACATTCACAAAATTAAATTGTGTAGTGTACAGGCGGGTCAAGTAATAATCCCTCCATGGTACAGCTTACTTGTTCGCTTGCTTATGCGCCTTTGCTAAGAAGTGAAGAGTAAGACCGTGCGCCATGGAGTACACTTTGTAACGGTTTGCGTAATCGCATTATAAAGGCGGTCTGACACCATTCCCAAAGAGCGCCCCCACCTTTATCGCCGACCGGCACTCCGCTCTTCGCCTCCTTCGGCCAGCCGATGAACCAACCCACCGTGACGATGGCATAATTCGCAAGCTCTACTGGCGTGCTACCTTTGTGGATTCGTATGAGGTAGACGATCAGGTTTGTTATTAAAACGCTTCAAGTGCCAGAAAAATATTTTTCTTCAATTTAAATCAAATTTGGTGCGAAATTCTGATTTGACAAAGAAATAGCGATCGAAAATCAACAGGTATACGAAAGAAAGAAATGATGCATGGTAATGTTGATGATTTATCTCCGTGTTAACTGTTTACCTTGTTTTTTTTTTTTAATTTCTTCTTCTATGTTGGTTCCAACTACGTCTAATAAGTTAATTCTTGCTTAAATTATATCAAGATTAAAACTTCAAATTACGTTGGAACATATTTCATAGTAATGATGGAAATATGTTTCTGTTTAAAGCGTAAAAAATTAAAGTAGTAATCTTAAGTTCTTGTATTGTGTGTGGTGTTTTTTTTAAAATTGTATCTTTTAGGTGTGGAAAAATAAAATAATCTAAAATAGTTGGATCAGGAGGATGTAAAGGAAAATCAACTAAAGGGTTAATATTCAATTAAGAGATTCATTGTTTGTAATGTTTTATGAACTGCGGCATTGTCTTGATGGAAGTATCCAACACTTATTATTAATTCGCCATCATGCATGTGGTTTAAAAAAGGTTATAATGAGTTATTAGTAAAGCTGGCCACGAGCGGTACCGCGCAGTAGCGTAGAGTCGACCAGGCCTCGCGTTCCACTAGAGTTATTCTGCTAATAGAGATGATTGCTGCCGCAAATAATTTCGCTCATCTTTTAAATAAAAATTAAAAAACACGTGCTCAAACACTTACCATTTTAAGAGTCTTCCGTGAAATCACAAAGTGAATAATGTCTATTAATTATCTGCAACATTAATATGTTTCAACTGTTGTTTCGGCAAAACTAGTACGGCATGAGGAAAAAATGCGTTTATATGCAGAGAACGAACGTTTTACATCTAGTGACGTAATATTTGCGTAAGTAAAATAATCTTTCAAATAACTTAACGATTCTGTTGACGCACCTTCACAAATGTGTCTTAATGTGCCAAAATCACAAACATTTTTTGCGTCTTCAATCGCGCATAGCTGTGCGTGAACATGTTGCACTATTTGTAGAGATTCTTCTAACGGCACCGCAGGATTTTGTAATTTTTCTATTGCATCTGCTAACCCGAAGTAATTGTCGTGAATGATTTTTAAATCCATTTTAACCTGACTATCTTGAAATTTCGACTGGCTTTTCTGGATAGCGGCAGCTTCTCTTGTATCGAAATGTAAAACCACGTTCTTAATATTGTCAAAATATTTATGATAATAAAACGCGGCCTGTAACCATGTTCCCCAACGAGTTAGAATAGGTTCTGGTGGCTCTGGTATACGGGGGCACAGTCTGTGAAATTCGCGAATACGTTTCGGTGATTTGACAAATACTGCTTTGGTATGCGCTATTAAAGCGTCTACCTCAGGATAACATTTACTGATACTATCCGCCACAAGAGTGAGAGCATGAATTTTACACGTAATGTGTAACAAATTAGCAGAATGACTTTTAAGAGATCGGCCTACAGAAAACATGTTTGCAGCACCATCACTCACTAACATCAAGAGTTGGTTTGTTGAAAGTTCAAACTTGTCCAATGTATTTAACACTAACTTTGAAATTACTTCGGCAGTACACTGTTGTATTCGTTTGGAGACTAATAGAATTGAAGGTGCCGATTGATGAGGTTCCAATTTGCGTGCCATTACATTAAGAACAGAATGTTTCTTCCGATCTGTTGTTTCGTCGACACATAACCACAATTTTTGATCTTTCAACTCCGATTTTATTTTTTGTTCAATATGTTCGCGCGCAGATGGCACAATTCTTCGTAACGATGTTCGACTTGGTAATTTGCACTCCGAATAGTTATTCCAAAAGCAGATAAATGGTTCCTTGTCTAGTAAATTAAACGGTATATTACATGCGATAAACGTAACGCATAAATTAAATATAAATTTTTCATTGTCTCGTGCGCAATTTCTTTTTGAGACATGCTTTTCACTATTTACGTGTCGTAGACAATGTTGTCTGGACCAACACATTAACGGGATTTTACAGATTACACATTTAATTTTAGCACCTTCATATATTAAGTCTGGAATTTCTGCAATAAATTTTCGAAGTTTGCCCGACCGCGGTCGTTTTGCTGACGAAATCATAATTTTTCTAGGACAGATAAGCAATTGCGCAAATGACCGGCAGCGAAAATGTCCGTACTGCTCCGCAGACGAAGTAATACTACCGTTTCTCTCGGTCCGAACTGATTCTACGCCGATGCGCGGTACCGCTCGTGGCCAGCGTTAGTTATTAGGATATCTTTATGCGTTTACCATTTTATGAAAAAAATAATGGACCAATAATTCTTCTCCGTGAAACCGCTATCTAAACACCAATCTTTTCAGAATGCAATGGTTGCTGTATCAAGACGTAAGAGTTTTCATTGGGCCATATACGCATGATTTGTTTGTTAATAAAATTATTAAGGTGCAGTCATGCTTCGTCTAAAAAAAAAGAATTAGTCAAGGATATTATCATCATTCATGTGATTTTCAAACCAACTGCAGTATTGCATTCTCACTAGGTGATTAACGGGATTGAGTTCTTGAAAACACGAATTTTATATGGATATTTTTCGACGAGATCTTTTCTTAGAATATGTTGATAAGTACTTTCATGTGAAAGCTCTCTAACTGACTTTTTACGTTAATGATCCATTCGCCTCCTTGCATCCGCAATTAATATTTATTATTATTATAGTAGGCCCATGACACAGATGCCTTTAATCACTGCGACCTTAATAGATCTATTGTAACAAAATGTGCGTTAAAATAGTTGGATGCTTTTAATAAACCTTAGTACTACTCTAGGATCTGCTTACCTCAGTTCAGTAAGTGCAAGAAATGGCCTACAGAAATGTTGGTGTCGTGTGCGACGAATGGCAACTCAATTACGTTGGATGTGTTCTGCGGTCTCCAGATCTTGGCATAGGCGACAGACTTGATCTTCAGCTTTTCCTACTTTAAATAAGTGGTATTTTAGGGCTACATGGCTTGTCAGAAATCTTACCAGTAATCTAAGATCCCCTTTGCTGAGCGATAGCTCTATTTTTGCTGTCTTTGGCGAGCCTGATATGAGTGCTTTCGCCTGCTTTTGTCCTGGAACGTTTTCCTAGTACGATTTGATTGTCCTCCTATGTTTTCATTGCTTGTTTTACGTGGCTTTTTTGGAGACCATAGAAGAGGTTCGAACCATTGAAAAGCGTACTCGCTGCTTCTTTGGCTAGCTTATCTACTTTTTCATTTCTTTCGATACCTTGGTGGCTTGGAAGCCACGGCGAAGTAACGTGGTTATTGCGTCCCAATTACCTTAGATTGTGTACACATTCCTGTATCAGAGCAGATTCGTATGTGTAGACCTTAATAGGCTTTAGCACAGCTGACTGTCGCTGAATATATGTATTTATAGCTGCGCCTCGTATCCCTTTCTCGAGGTTCTTTATGGCGCACAGGTTTAAAGCACAGAAATCTCTGCTTGAAATATGTTGGTGTGGAGTCCGCATCCGCAATAGTTTCAGCAGTTTTCTTTTCTTGAGTCTACCACTACCGGGTTTGCGATTTACTGCACCAGTTTCACGAAATTTAGCAACGCAGCAAACAATTTGTTGATAAATCAAGATATGTTACTGCGAAATGAGGAAACTGAAGACGAAATTCATCCATACGTAGTTGCATAGACCATTCCCCATTCTACTGCTTTTGTTCATTACGAAAATAGCTTTCAATGATAAATGTTAGGTGATCTTCAGGAAAGACGCTTTAAAATTTATAAGTTATAAGGTACGTCAATAAACATCCAAACATAAAAATAATAAAAAAAAAATATGGCCCTCTCAATGATGTTTTTTGAAGATCATATTGTGTGATTATTATTATTGAATTGTTATAAATTGCTCACATGCTTCTCCTACAAATACATATTTAGAATGACATCATTCATGGCCTCCGCTTACTATTTTAATACTAGCATCTTTTTTGCACCTTTAAGCCATTCTTCACACACACTACCGCTCATAAGTATTTGGGCACCTAAAAATTTCAGGGTAAATCATTAAATATTTTAATGGAAATATTAAAATATGTATTTGGTATTTAAGTGTACACAAATATACAACTTTAACAATTAAAATTGTTTATTTGACCTAATTTTTAGATTCCTCCGTGTGACCTTTACTTTTAATGATTGCGTCGCGCGGCGTTGTTGCAATTAATTTTAACAATGTTTCTAGAGTTATTCGAGCCCATGCTGCCTGTAGTTTGTTCCACATGTCATCTGTTGAAGTTGGAGCAGTTTTCTTTACTTCCCGATCGAGTTCTTCCCATAATAACTAGATGGGATTCAAGTCTGGGCTTTGGGGTGGCTATTTCATGACTGTTAGCGTCCCTTCCTCTTCCAGCCGTCCTAAATATTGCTTGTATAATTTTGAAGTATGTTTTGGGTCATTGTCTTGGAATACAAAATTCTGACCCAAAATTTTTACACCAGAGGATATTGCATTTTCCTGTAAGATGCGTTTGTATAGCTCTTTTCTCATTATGCCTTCAATTTTTACGAGATCACCTGCGGATGTACCAGCAAAACAACCCCAAATCATTACCGAACCACCGCCACGTTTGACGGTAGAGACTGTGCATTGCTTTAGTGCACGTTCACCTACAGATCTTACGAACACTCGTCTTCGCGAACTGAAAATCTCGAATTTGGATTCGTCGGTCCACAATACCTTGCTCCAATCTTCTACCGTCCAATTTCGATGTTCACGTGCCCATTGTAACCTCTTTTTCTTATTAATTTGGCTTTCGCATCGCAATTCGTTCGTACAGGCCGGCTTTTGCAGAGGGCGTTTAACCGTGGACACGATGGTACGCTAACCGGCTTCAGAAGTACAGTATTGATTTCTACAGCGATTTCTGGAGCTGTTTTTCTTCTATTTCGCTTGCTGGACACCACGATTACAACATCTTGAGCTGATGTTGTCGCCCTTGGTCTACCACTTCGTACTTTATTTAGAAAACTGTCACTTCCACTGTATTTTTTGATGTTATAATCAACAGTAGATGGATTTAAATACAATTTTTTAGCAATTTGATGATTGCTTGTGACTAAGTTATGTTATGCTACTATCAGAGCACGCGTTTCAACACTAATTTCTTTCATTTTCAGCATGTTTTAAAATTTTAAATGAAATTATAAATACTATTCATTGCGAGATGTTGTCGCTACTAACATGGAACGATAACTGACCGTAATTTAAAAATATTACTTCAAATGGCTTTATTATAGCTTCATGATTCATAGTAGTAATAGTACCAACTGTAACATTTTTCCTGGAATTTCAAAAAATACGCTCTTTGTTATTTCATACAGATAAAGGAAATAGACCGATATAAATACATTCTTTGTATACAAAAATCTAAAATCCAAGGGTGGCCAAATACTTATGAGCGATAGTGTACTTTTCCTACCCAAATGTACAACAGGATACACATAGACAAAATTTTCACATACCAACCGAATCGTTCACGTACAGTGATAGGTAGGCCTTAATGTTAAAAGGAATACCAGCATATGTTTCACTATACAGCTATAATTGGTTTCTACCAATGCTTTCTTTATACTTCTTACATCCTAAGACCTATGAATATTTAGCGTCTTTCACGTCATTGCAGATATCACAGTTTCTATTTTCTTGATGGAAACCACTTTGTAGCAAAATCCTAAAAAGCTGTGTTGTCCGAACTCCTACTAATGTATCATCATATTCATCATTTAATCATTCTTGAACATACTGAAATAGTTCGCCAAATGCGGATAACGTTCCTACAAGAATATTTTTGAAGGGCTTCCTTATTTTACAAGGAATTTTATAACAGCTTTGCATTCGATGCTATTTTACAGATACATATTTTCTATATTGTCATACAGGTTACTAAAGCAGCATATCTGATGTAAATCAGATTGTACACATTCGTTTAAACAAAAACGCTGATATTTCTCACGTTTGTCTCACGTTTTCCGAAAAAATCAAGGAAATGACCCACAAAGTAAAGGTAATCTAGTAATCTAATTCCTACATCGAGAAACACACATACAAGAGAATTTAGAGCAAATTGCAGCATCAGAGAAAAATTTATAATTCCAATTGCACAATGTGCGCACTAGCGATTAGCGTACAGGCAATACAGAAGTAACAGCAACCGCTAATGCACGTTTGTACGCATATACAGTACGGATTCGGCAGAATCGATAAATTTTTCCTTCTCGAAATGCATAAACGAAGAAAATGATGACTTTCATGAATTGAAATCTAATATAAACTTGTAAAACGGAATCGCGTGATAACTTCGAATCAATGTTTCGACATGTTTAAGCGCAATACGATGAGACACCACACGCCAGAAACTAAAGGTTAGTCGGCAAAATGTTTTTTTTTTTTCCCGGCGAACGTACATCAAAGAAGGCGAAGACGATTATTTGGAGAAGGGAAGGACAATCACGGGACAGTACAATGCTGATTTATTGGACGGATTCGATATTGAGCTAACGAGAAAAAGGCCCCACCAAGCGAAGAAATTCTCTGCCATCATGATAACATCCCGGCCCATTCATCGGCAATTGCGACAGCAAAACTAGTCTAGTTACGGTACGAAATGGTGCCCCATCCACCACATCCGCCAGATTTGGCCCCCTGTAACTTCTTTTTTTTTCCAAAGTTGAAAAAATGGCTTGGCGGAAAGTGGTCCACGTCAAATGAAGAGGTCATCGCCGAAACAGAGGCCTATTTTGCAGACTTCGACAAATCCTATTATTTGGATGGCTTAACAACGGTAGTCTAAGTGTATATAGCTATAAGATTATGTCGAGAAATAAATTTACTAAATGCCAAACAATTGCGTTGTATTTCTTAATGCAGGTGTTTATCATGCTATTCTCGTATTTTCCAGGGCGCACATACAGCAATTTCACTCATTTAGGGCGGCAAAAATAATTAAATGACAAAAACTAAATCTTTTGCAGCACCTCTATTACTAAAGCAACTATTTTGGAACAATATTG
The DNA here is from genome assembly GCA_029619315.2 of Dynastes maya. Lineage (NCBI taxonomy): Eukaryota > Metazoa > Arthropoda > Insecta > Coleoptera > Scarabaeidae > Dynastes > Dynastes maya. The sequence continues at coordinate 48,768,415 of JAROYE020000005.1, forward strand.
TGATATTATGCCCTAATTTACCTGGATTTGTTGAATGGGAGTATGAAGATAAATAACAAAATAAAAAATAATATCCATATTTATAAAAATTTAATATGCAAATAATAAAGTTGATAATTATAATGATTATTGTCCGTCATTATCATCATCCGAATCAGTTTCAACATTTTCAGCAGCTCTAATGAAGCAAAGAGTTTGCTTTTTTCTTCGTAATTTTTCTTTGTGAAGGTATTACTGGGTCCGACGAAATGAGTATTTAGTTCAATATATCAATATTTGTGTCAACCCGTCATGTAAAATAATCTCAATTTTTTGTAATCGTTCAGCCTTGCTTCTTTGGAAAGCTGTCCGATAGGTAGAGGCATGATATCACAATCACAATTTTAATGCACGGATAAAATTTTATGTACAGATGCAGTCGTGTTGTACCATAAAGATCACTGCATATCTGTGCCGTATCTAAACAATACTTTTTTAATTTTATGCAGTTTATGTAGTGACCACTGGATGAAGTGGAAATTTTCATCCAGTCCAATTATTATTCGAGTTGCCCCCACCTTGTTTCGGTTGTCGATCAACCGAAACAAGTCCCATTTCTGTACAAAAAGACGGAGCAATCTTCTTTTTCCTGATTTGGACTTTTTCCTGGGCTTCTCGTCCTCTTGTCTGTCATTGTTTTGTGTCTAGTTTGTAAGCGATATGCAGTAAATACTCGAAGCATCTTAAATGGGCATGTAATACTGGAAATCCGAACTTGTACAAGGCCTTTCTCTTCATTTCTTCAACAATTTTGATACAAAAACTCACTATATTTTTCAACAGTTTTTGAAAATCTATCGAAGGTTCATAAGAACATAATTTATCAATTATATAGCGGACCGATGATAACTTGATGAAACTTTCACTTTTCAACACTATAAACAGTTCTTGTCTTTGTGGCTGCTCCTGGATCACGACTTCCTGGAAACAAAAGGCCATATTTTAAAAAAGGATTGATTGGGATAGCTGCAATTTGTTATACAGGTTACTTAAGCACTAAACTTAGACTTAAAAGAGCAAAGAAAATGGTACTCGTTGGCACTTTTTTGAATAGTCTAACACAAAGTAATGGTATAATAAAAAAACAAAGGAAAAAATCTCAATTTTTCTTTATCATGTACTTAGGTGCAAAAAATATGAAGGAGAGTGAATGTAATTATATAAAACTATAGTACATACCTCTTGCTGCAATATCCATCACTAAAATTTGGAAAACATTTAATTGAAATCACAAATAAATCACTGTTACTCCGTTAAAGTTTCGGGCGCAACTGAACTTTTGCTGCGAAAGCAAAGATTTACTTGCACGCCCGCTAGTGCTTTTAATATCTTCAAACGATAGAATTAAGGGTACACATTGGGTAAACGGGTTCTTCAGAAATGTTAATTCATAGAAATTAATGTTGAAAGAACAAAATATAATTTTTATTTTTGTCGCCCTAAATGGGTGAAATTGCCGTATGTGGGGCGGGCAAAAATTCTAGAGAACCTTGCCCCCTTCTGACTATAACCCCGGAGTTCTATCTTAGGATTGCTGTTGTTTCTGTCGCTAAAAACAAGCAACCAATTTCGCATTATAGATCACGTGTTGAAGATGACTAACCAAATTCAGATTCAATACGAACTGTTCTTACATCTTCAAATTGAATTGGACTAAATTCTTTTAGTTATTTTCGCAATGGCCGACCTCATGAAAACATACTGAATGTTATCTAATACAATTTATCTCCTTAACAATATCCGTACTGTATTTGTGTACAAGTGTTAGTCAAAGGCAAGCCCAAGCCCAAAGAAACCACAATCGAGACAGTCTCTTTCTGTATGATACGTACTGTTTGTATGTGTTATGATTACGTTATGTGTTATATACGGCGGTGTTCTGTTTAGCCATTTTTCTTCCGCACGTAAATTGTGTCATGCTTGTAATCAGTCACGGTGCGCGATTGTCCTTGTCATGAAATACGACAAAAATGGAACATTTTCCATACTAATCTATGCTAAACTGGAAACAACCTATCCGCCTGTATCAGAACGGCCCCGTGTCTAACAAAGATGGCGATACGAGTATATGCAGAAATTGCAGGAAAACCGGACGGGTAGTTTTGTAACGCTGCAAACACGCCCACGCTTGATTTGCAATGAATCGCAGATACAATGGTTTTGTATGATCTATTCGTATTGCATATAATGGATGTTTTTTCAAGCCCGATAGAGTTTAAAATTATAAAAAATAATACGAAAAATTAAATTCTGATCAAATTTTTGGTACTATTTGAAAGATTTATTCATAGTATTAACATTTGTAAATGATTTCGGGTATATAGCCACCACGGCTGTTCTTAACGAAGCGTATTCTGGACGACAGTTGAAAGTTTCAGTGAAAAAAGTAATGGTGTCCACAACCTGGTCTATTCAGATTAGCAGCAAAAAAATGGCCAAATGCAGAAAAATTCCGTACTTATAGATTTCAACCGATTTGTATTTCAGCGCAAGAGATTACTGAGTTCTAGAAAGTAGCTAAGCCGATCTTCTTGTGCAAATTTAACCTTTCGATATGAATGTGTATAATCATATTGAAATACTTTACCACGTACCATGATTCTTGTAGACAAACATTTTGTAGCAATCGAGAAATCCAGAGACATACAACAGTGAACTCCAGGAGAAGATTCTCAAAGTAAAATATTCTAAAAACCAAATAAAGTCATATTATGCCTGAGCCATTGGCACCAGACATCTCAACCATTCGATTCATAGTTTCTGAAACCGGAAGTCGAGTATATGACTGACAGAAACTGTGATTATGGATTTTGTTCAGAATTACCTCTTTACAAAGTTGCTATGAATAAAAAAATTAATAAGGAGCCCAAGTTAGCCTATAGCAACCTCTAATTGAAAATAAGGATTACAAAGTTTGAAAGTGTTAATGACTTCTTGTAAATTCTTAATACACGAAATGCCACCCAGTGCGTGAATGGAAGATAATTTTTCCCTGAGTCCTAAGTTTTCAAACAAAAAACATTCTGAGACACGTGCTACAGAATACGAAGCTATATTCAAGTATACAGGATGTCCAGTATATTACGTTTTTTTTATGTCAACTCTCATCAATACTTTTTATTTTTATCTGAAATACTTGGACTAGACTGATCGACCTGTGAAATACCTTCGGACTGTTCGACCTGACCATTACTTTGACCGATAGTTGTACTTAAATTTTGATTTAAATTCTGACTTAATAGCTTACGATTAGACTCCTCTAACTCGTCAATGCGTTTCTGCATGTTCTCTGTCATGCATCGAAACTGATCGAATGCCCTATCTAACTCCATTGTTTCCGTAAAGTAACCGAATTCATCCCTAAGGTCAGATGCATCGCCATTATCCGCTCTATTCCTGTTTTTGGGCATTTTAATGACTTACCTTACTTTCTGTCGCTTATAACAGAATTTAAATTTTGAAAATTGCCTAAACGTTAGGGCGCCAAATTTGAAATATCTTTCTCAGGGGATTTTGGGAAAAATTGTTAAATTTTCTAATTTCAAACTAAATTTTCCAATTCTTAGTGGATTCGGGAGTATCCCTGGATACCTTTTCGACAATTTTATAACGAATTTCCAAGTTAATAAAACGAAATTAACGAATTTAAAAATTATACATGTAACTAACCTTGAAATTTGAACGATGCCAATGTTATATAAACTCTCTGTTTATATAACCTCTACAGGAAACTGCCTGTTCTGGAAATTTAACCCTTTTCTCTGCAAACAAATACTGTGATTTCACAATCGAGCACTTTAAATTGGAATCGGAGTTAAGAAAGACTTTGATTCAACGAAGTGCTGAATAAAGATTGATGAAAAATTATGGCGTCGCTCATCATTCTTTTATTTTAAATCGCGAAAGACCGGCGATTGTTTTATTCCGCAGCCATTTTTGATAATTTAACCCAAATAGAAACTTTTACGATGAATTTCGATGAAATGAAATTATTTCTGCAAATAGCATACGAGAATAAATGCAATGACGCAACTAGGAGGTTGTTTTTCGAGGATTCTATGATAAAATATGTTACTGACAAACTTTAAACGTAAAAATTATCCAACAATTTACTTAAACCTTTCAGATAAAGATTTAATTGATGAAATATTATTTAAAATAGCTTTCAATTTACGCTGTTGCTTATTTTAGACGATTTCTACATGAATTTGGACGAATTACGTGAATAGGAAAATTAACTGAAGAGTAAATTTGTTCATGTTACCCTACAATCGTCGTTATCCGGACTTATATTTTTAATATAATGTCCTCGCTCCACAGCCAGTTTGCTGGAGGGGAGATGGTGACTGGGAAATTTCCATTTTTCTTCGTGAGAGGGATATTTAGTTACCAATGAGTGGCTAACCTGACATCTACCCGTTCACAAGTGACAGCCGAGGCTGTTGTTGTCGCACATACAACGTTGAACATAACAATATATATATGTGGCTTTCCATTCCTGTAGGAATATTGCCGCTTCTTGTTGAAGCTTTTCTAATCCGAATTTTGGGGTGGATTACTCACCTGTGGTATTCCTCGCTTTGCGGTCCTATAACTTATTGTGTGTCCTAGCTAACTTCACTATCTCTCGTCATTCTTCCCTCTCCTTCACACTCTGATTCCAATTTCGTATTTCCATCAAATTAATGTCGTGTTTCACCTCGTCTATCCATCTTCCCTTTGGTCTTCCTTTACGTCTTCCGTTGTTAGTATTTACTATTGTTGAAAATCCTTTACCCCCTTCGAGTTGCGCAATCGGTTTCAATACAAATCCTTACTCGCCCTTTCATGTTGTTAAATACGTCGATGATGTATTCAGGCGTTCTTCTTTCACAGACATTTTGAATTGCTTCGGCTAGTTCTTGTATTCTGTGTGGCGTGTCTACCCTCCTTAGTTTTTGAGGTAACTAACATAATTTGAGATTTTTGGCAAATGCTACTGTTTCTTTAACGGTTGATGCTTTAAATGCCTAGAAACGCTAGAGCGTAGCAGTATTACTTGGAATTTTCAGCAATACTTCCGAAATTTTTTATATCAACCGTCCGTTGCCATGTTTGATTCATACTCTTTCAATTTTTTTGAAACGGAATCCGATAAAGAAACTGTTCTAGAAATTTTTTTATAAACATTTCCTTTACCTAAAATGTGCCGTTCTTAATTACGAAACTATGCAGATAAGTTTTTTTGATAAAATCCAGTGCTACGGCGAAATACTATAAACTTTTATTTTTCTAAAAATATTTTCTGTGGTGGACATTTTTTATGAATTTTATTTGCTTATTATGTTGGTTAAATCGGAAGAAATAAACACTTTATGGAGGGTATTGGATATAATCTTTGTATTTAATTTATAACTCAAAAATGGCTCATTTGAAAACACAATTTTATTAAGATATTTTGTTTAAAATTACGCCATTTGTCCTTACAATTAATTCGACCAATTGATTTTATAACGTAATATTTTCCCAAACGCAAACGCTTTTCGTTAAACTCTTCAAAGTTAAAACAAACACACTTTCTAATGTACAAATACTCACATTAAACACCGTTTGTTTAAAAAACAACTCCAAGAAATATTCCCTAAACAAACTGCGTTACATACAGATGCAGCTTTCAATACCAACCTGCTCTATTAATAACCAACTTTCTCTTGCTATTGCCTAACACAAAAAGCCCTTAAGTGACGAGAACGAAGTGTTAGACCTCTGCGACCTGTAGACTGTGATTTTCACCTGTTTCTAGTTCGTAATTGTCACAATAGATTCCCAAATTACTTTCGTCATACTTCTGGCATGCATATTCTTGCAATTAGCAGGTGTTTATGTGCTCAATAGACTCCTATAGATTAGAAATGGAGCGATGTATCAAGATGCAGTTTTACTGCATGGTATCCGTGGTGATATCGTGTGAATTGGGGCAGACACGTGTAAGTCAAACGCACGTGTTTTAAGAACGCGTTGCTGGGAAGGAGTATTTAAGTCAATACCTGTGGTGTCAAGATGGTAGTATTCTAGATTACATCGGTGTTGTATTCAGTATAAAAATTAACTATTATCTTTATAATTTTGATAAGGAAAATTATTCTTATCTCTATGTTTCAAGATCCATTTCTCAATTGGTCGATTGTTGTATCCCAAAGAATTGTGGTAATCTAGGATTTGTTTTTTTTTGCATTTCTAGCACGATGGTGTATTTACAAGCACCAAATCTACCCCCAGAAGTGAGTTAAGAAGCTGTGCAAAATGCAGGACTAAGGTCCTTTTTGTACAGAGGAAGCAATGTTTTCTAAGTACCAGCTAAATGTATCTGGGCCAGTCACATACTTAACTACGCATTCTGTATGGAATTGAGCACCAGAAAGTGCTTTGTAATCAAAATGCATTGAGTTTCATTCGTCGATATTTGATTGTTAAGATTTCAAACTCCCGCTTTTGCTTCCAACTTCTGGTTTTTCAATTATTTAGCTATCTTTCGCTTCTAACGGGTTTCCAAATTATTTCGGTCTTTTATTAGTTTGGAACATCCAGATCTATTTTGTTTTATTAAGTGCCGCCACTTTATGGTCCACATAATTTCCGTCTTGTCTTCGACAATCTTCAACATTGTGGCATTCTCTGAACTTCTCAAATAATAAGTTCTACATTTAAATGTGACATGAATCATTTGGGTGTTTGGTGATATGTTATTTCTATATTGGAAGACCAACGGCGCAAGATTTCATTTTTTTGCACTTTCAATGGATGGCATATTCAGATTAACGAAAACTATAGCGACAAAGAATCAGCATGTAATATAAACAAATCAATATATTTTATTATTGCACTAAGTTTTAGTTAGTTATGCGTTATATGTCGTTCAGCAAATCTATGGGACATTTCCTTGAAGATGTATTATTAACTCAAAAACTCAAATGACAACTGGTATGTTGTGGCCAAAATTATGGGAGTTTTGGTATCGATTAATGACTTTAGATGAAACTTGAATATACCAGTACACTCCTGAAGCTAAAACACAGTTGAAACACTGGATTGCGAAGGGTGAATCGGCTCCGGAAAAGGCAAAGACTGTTGGCCGGGAAAGTGATGGTTCGGACAGTGATGGATAGTCATAAAATTGTATTAACCGACTGTCCTGAAAAAGGAAAAACAACAGCGGAGGCATGGTACGCATCATTACTTGACAAGCTGAAGGCAGAAATTATGGAAAAACGGTCGCGTGTGAAGAAAAAAGAAGTTTTTTTCCACCAAGACAACACTCCCACATTGGGGTTCGAATTGATAGACCAATATAGAATTAACTAATAGAAATTTTAGACAGATGAAATGCATAGGACTTATTATTTTAAACCAGGGGTTCCCTAAGTGTGCACCGCAGCGCCCCGGGGCGCCGTAGAAAGCAGACAGGGGCGCCACGAGTCACTCCTGCGAACGCGGGCAGACATAGCGGTCTGTAACTTTCTGGAACATCTAGACTAGATCGTTCCCGTAGCTTGTAGAACTTTTTAGAAAGATATGGAACACTCTCGAAGCACATAGAATATTCCAGAAAAGCATGGAACTTTCGTGAAGCTTATAGAACTCTAGTAGACTTATATAGCACACTATCTGACATTGTCGAAATTTCGCGAAAGTTCTAAGTAGGTGGGGGGGCTAGTATAAACACCGTACCAGTTCGGCGAACCAGTTCAGTTTCTAAATAACAATCGAAGAGTAAACTTTTGAAAAGAAGTAAACGGTTTTAAGACGTCCGCTTTGTTTCAGTGTATCGCTTTGTGTTTTCGTAAAGTCGTAGAAAAATGGAAAGATTTTTATTAAATAAGCAACAGTTCAACTGAGAGTGACCAAGCATCGACAAGTAGTGGGATAGCAAAAAAACAGAAATACGATGATAACTATTTGAATTTTGGCTTTACTTCAGTAGAAGTAAACAATGAAGAGAGACCGCAGTGTGTGCTCAGATTAAAAGTTCTAGTATATGCTCCCAAGTAAACTAAAGCGACATTTCGAGATCATGGTTGGAAAATCTCGCGAACTCTTTAGTAGCAAGTTTTACAAAAGCAAAAAAGTTTGTTTATTAAACAAGCCTTAATACCAATGCACTGCTAGCATCTTTTAAAGTCGCATACAGAGTGGCGAAGTGTAAAAAACCTTACACCATCACAGAAGAGCTAATTCTACCAGCTGCTCTTGACATGATTAATATTATGCTGGGAGAATCGGCGGGAAAATTAATTTCAAAGGTACCTTTGTCCAACAACACTATTAGTCGAAGAATCCTTCACATAGCTCTGGATCTCAATGATCAATTAATAGAGAAAATGAATCGAACGGAATTTTGTCTCCAACTTGATGAGGCTACCGACAGCAACAAAGACGCACACCTTATTTGTTATGTACGCTTCCTGGATGATAGTATTATCGTCGAGGACCTTCTGTTCTGCAAAAGCATCATTGGAAGCGCAAATGCTCAAAACTTATTTGAGATGCTTAACAAGTTTATAACCGAAAATGATTTGGATTGGGGAAAGTGCATCGCTATGTGTACTGATGGAGCTGGATCAATGTCTAGACACCATGAAGGATTGCAGGCGCTTAATCGCAGAAAAGCTCCGCATGCTATGTGGACCCATTGCATCATCCATAGGGAAGCACTTGCATCAACGTCAATGAGCTCTCAATATAATTTCGCATTAGAACGTGTCGTAGACGAAGTAAACTACATAATGGCCCTGCTATAGTACTGCAGATCACGATGCCTTTCACGTGGCAACGTCTTATCCCATGCGTCAAGAAATTCACACTTTTCTACAAGAGGTAGGTCATGAAAACTCCAGGTACTTTGCCGAACCTGAAACTAGCGTATTTGTGCAATATATTTGACAAGCTAAATGCCTTCAATCTGTCTGCACATTTTGAGACTTTTGGAGAAGGACGCGACGTTTAGGAAAAAGCTGAAGGACGCGACGTTTAGAAAAAAGCTGCAGTTGTGGATAAGAAAAATCAATGAGGATGGCGGTCAACATTGTTTCCCGGAATTGCATAAATGCGCGAGGCCTGTAATAAAGTCGTTGTTTCGCAAAACTTGCCGTCCCTTTTCAAGGAACATCTCTCAAACCTCACTGATTGGTTTGTAAAATACTTTGAGGATGACAATGTCAAGAAATTTGCGTGGATCCAAGATCCTTTCCGTGCTCAAGCAAGGAAGAAGGGAATCTAATTGAACTCTCTTAGTAAGGTTATGGATATCAATTAAAAATGAATATTCAACTCTAAGTTCAAACGCTATAAGAATCCTCATTCCCTTTGCGACAACCTATTTATGCGAAGCCGGACTTTCAGTTGTAGCTGTAATAAAAAGCAAATATCGCTGAAAAATCGATGTGGAGCGAGAGATGAGAGTGGCAGTGTCAAACCTTATTCCGCGTTTTGAAAAAATGTGTGGCAAGCTCACCCGTCACATTAGCTTACTTGTCGTTGAAGGTTTTCCCCATTTATTTCATATTTTTTTGTATGTTCATATTTTAGTTTGATGGTTTCTGTGATTCCATGTTAATAAATGTGTGCTTCACATTGCGAGGTTTATTTTAAGAGTTGCTTTCATTTCTGTGGCTGATTTACGTCATTGTACACATATTTTGAAAAGGCGCCGCGGACTGATAAAGTTTGGGAATCCCTGTTTTAAACAATTTAAATATAATTGACTCTCAGTAATCTGTCCCATTTACTATCACCTGCATATAACCCACTTCATTATGAACCAACACAAAATATACAAAACAACCTAAATATATTTTTCAATTTCTGAGAAACATTGCCCAATATTTCCTCCAGTTACCATTGCTATACTGCTGTAATTTCGTCAAACTCAGCAAAAATATCTTACGGGAAAGTATTGTATCTCGTTCAATGTCTCTCCCATTTGAATACACACCTTTATGTTTATACAGTAGAATAGTTTAGGGAACTTTAGACGCTTTACTGACCGTAAAAACTTTCATTCCTTCTGTCACTGCTTTCAACGCTCTTTTCATATCATCTTCTATTCCCTGAAGTAAAGCATCGTCTTCACTTACGAATTTTAAAACTGTTGATAAAATGATATATTTGATTGAATTATGTAAATTTAATCTTTATATGAACAACAAAAAGGTACTTCCAAATGAGTAAACAAAATTATGTTCCTTTACAGCACTTTGATCGTGACCTAAAAAGGATAAATGCCCTAACAAAACATGTAGTAACATTTTTTTAGCTCTTGCAGAGAATTAACTGTACACTGGATGAAGAATCGGCAAAAAAAAGTAAAAGAATTAACAAAAGAAACATAAGAGTGTGATCCCAAGCGAATACAAGCAATTAGAATAAGCAAGCGACGTCCATACTTTAAAGTTGTCTCTCTCATACCGCCACCGCCGCCTTACATATAGTAACCAACAACGCCCGTTAGGAAATCAGTTCAAGTGCACTGGGTTTCTGGGTCAACGGGTGAATATAGACGCGTCCATCGTCCCGATGGCTGAGTTGCGCCGGTGCCGCGATCTAGAAACAAAATTAACCGCATATCTCTACCGAGAGAGCCTGGCTTGCCACCGCGCTTCTCCAAGGAATCCCGGTAATTACTACGGAGTTGAGCAAATGCATACGTGCTTGGATATAGAATGCTGAATCAAGTCTCTCTATACAACACATAGATGCTAAAGTTTTAAATTAACACCTTTGCAGAATATGCAGTGCTAAACAAGTTTCAAAACGTTTTCAATAGTGTTACGCCTAAAAATAATATATTTATTTTCCATCGGTCATAAAACATGACATCGTTTCGTCCAAAAAATACACACACTCAAAGACGATGACAAAAAACCGTAACAAAACATCAACGTGCGAATAAAAATAAGTTTACACAAGTTTAGGAAGATGTAAAATCACAAAAAACTCACTATATGTTGTGTTTTAAGAGGTTGCTGGATATACTTTCAACGAGAAATCCAGTATGAAAAGCATAGCGAAATGGTACTTGAAAGAAATTGGTAAAACATTCATTCAGAATGAACCGTTTTCGTTGCCAAAGTGTTAACTATGATTTTCAGCTTAATTTCGACATATCTTTTAATCCAGTAGATTGTAATGAGGTAGTAAATGTTTACCTCAGCAGTCCCATAAGATTGCGGAGAAAACATCGGCAGAAGCTACGACAACAACGCGGCTCCAACCCGGAAACCAAAAGTATAATGTTACTGACGACCGCGGAAGCCTACGTATCAAAATCGTATAAGTTGTTCAAAAAAAAAAAAAGATTCAGATATTTATTTAGATAGAAAATTGTCCGCTGAATCGATTGCGACCAAGCAGAACCTCCTACCTTTTTTGGTTTGGGAGCTACGGAACTTCAAAGTTAAAAAAATGAATCTTCTTTTCTAAACTTTGAGATGTCCTAGCATCGGAACGATTAAAGCTAAAGGTTTGAGCTTTTTTGGTTTTAAAGCGCTCGCCGAGAGCTTTGCAACGGACCTAAATTTAACCTCCCAGCTCATCCGGATGCTGAGATATAAGAGAGCCGAAAATAGTTTACGTATAGTTAAATACGTAGTGAAGTAGTGTTGTAATAAAATCCTTAAAATGTCTTCTAATTTTTCTCCAAATAAATGTGTCAATATGTTATTAATTTATGGAGAGTGTCAAAAATTCTCGTGAAGCAGCGTCACTTTATGGACAGCAATTTCCTAACAGTGTGGTACCATCACATACGGCATTTCTTCGGGTTGAAGCTAAAATGCGAACGGGCTCATGTCCATCAAATTTCAAACGTTACCATCATGTAACAAGAGTTAGCACAGAAGAAATGCAAATAAATGTACTGGCTTATGTAGGATTGAATCCACATATTTCAGTTAGAACTGTAGCAGAAGATATGGGAATAAGTAAATCAACAGTAGAGAAGACACTAAAATTTCACAAATATATCCTTTAAGGCAGATTTTGAACGGAGACTAGGATTCATTGCTGTAATGCAAATAATGTTAAACTAAACGATGATCCCACGATTACCAATAACATTTTTTGGACTGACGAGGGACGATTTCATAACAATGGGGTGGTGAATCGCCATAACTGCCATTACTGGGCTCCAGAAAATCCTCAAATATTCAAGGTGTTCCATTTAAAAAACCAAAGTTTGAGTCATTTCCGGTGAACTGGTACAGTCAATTGTTTTTTTTTGTACGATATTATGAATCTACGGCAAACAAATCAATTGTTTTATTATTTAACCGTCCTTGTATCTTTAGAATAAAAAAAGTTACCCCTAAAACGGGGTTCAAACTGAACATCCTGTATACAATAAATACATCGTTAAACCAAGAAACGAAAGTAGAAAAAAATAACAAAGATTTTGCGACGATGGGAAATAATCACTCACTAAACACATACAGAAAGAGAAACTCCCGTGTTTTTGCATCTCTATCTATCGTACGCGATATGCCATCTCGAATGCATGCATTTGCCTATATCGCGTCCAAGTGTGTCAAGGATAGACAAATAGTAAATCTCGAGATAATTATACAAATTCATTATGCGTAACTCGCGTACCAGAAAGCGTTTTAAAACGCCATAATGAAATGACCAGGCCAGGCCAGGCTAAGCAACAGGCATTGAATCATCGATCAATCGGCCAAAACAAGATTTTAAATTCAGATTTTTTTCTCGACCATTTCAGGACTTTGTGATTATGACATTTTAGCAAATACACGTTCAAAAATAGTTGTATAGTACGATATTCAATATGAATCATTTGTAAATTCTTTATTCGTTGAATATATCTAACATAACCACCATGAAAAGAAACTAAAAGCTTAGAAAAACCTAGCTTTGGAAAAGGAAATAACAAAATGTCGTAGATGTAAAGACAAAAAAAAACGTATTTCAGGTGTCCTTTCAAAATTTTTACTGACGCAAGAATTAATTTATCTCTAATAATACAAAATTAGTAGGCTATGAAATTAAACACTAATGAGAAATGCAAGCGAAGAAATACTGTAAAACAGATTCACTTAAAGAAACTGTTCAATATGACAACCATTCTGTTCCACACACTTTTGACACATTATTCTTATAGAGTTACAAACTTTACGAAGTGTGATCTTAGCACATCCAGCACTCTTTGTTCTAAAATTTACCGAGTTTCTGGCTGTTCCAAATTAAATGCTTCGTTTTTAGTGGTACGCCATAAACAATATTCAAGGGGGGAAGGTTGGGTGATCTCGCAGGGCATTGCATTGGTCCATTAATTGAAAGCACTCTCTCATTACTAAAGTACTGTCATGTCATGAGTGTTATGGGCTGGACCTGTTGGAACCAGATGCGTTGCATGTTGTCAAGGATCAATAATTTTTGTCTCAAACCAGGCATTACCTCGTTTGTTAATAGCTCCAAATATCTATTGTAGTTAAAAATGAAAAGACCTATTAAGTGATTATCTAAAACGAATAGAAACACAAACAACAAACAAAATTGTAAACAAAATTTCATACCAATTAAACCGCACCTAAGATTAAAACCAAATCGAACTTAAAATATTCTTTGATTTACCAAATGGAGATCAACAATCTATTGAACACTTCACAATTGGTAAATTGTGTTTTATCTGTCCACAATATTTTCGTAGGAAAATTAGCATCTTTCTCACATTTTTGTAGGTACCACCTGCTAAAGCATAATCTTTGAAATACACTTCCAATATATTGACTTTTTCTTAATTTCAATATTTATGTGCCATTATCAATAATTACTTATCAATAACCACAAATGCTTTTAATTAACTAGTCTCCGTGGCACTAATTGTGCTTTGACAGCTCATCATTTTGTTTCACATTGACGTTTAATTTCATACTGATTTTATTGGGCAGTCTGTTCTTTGTTATTCTGAAATGAAACGTCTTGGGTGTTTAATTTCATAGCCTACTAATTTCACTGTTAGAGATAAATTTATTTTTGTGTTGACAAAAAACCTGTCTTAAACAAGTGTCCGAACACTGTAAAACTTTAGAAGCGATTACATTAGATGGTGTCCAGTTATTCAGGTAAATTGAAATTTGGATTTCTTGAAAATATCTTAAAATTTAAAAAAAAGTTAGGGTGAGATGTGTTGCGAGGATTGAATTCTGCAACACATTCCCCATTTAACCGTTGCTTTGTCTTCTAATAATCGAGAAATCAGTTCATTTAAATTTGTCAGTTTTTTTTCGAGCTTTTATACAGTGTCATCCAATAAGAACGCACCATATGGCTAACTTCTTTATTGTGAGTTTTTCGAAAAAAGTTATTCTTAATAAAAGTTTGTGCATCCCCTAAAATTAAGCATGTACCAATAAAATATGGAAAACGTCATTATACAAGGTACGTCTGAAAACTTGATTTTGTCCCAAAGGTAAAGTACCCTTATTTTAAAAAGTATCGAAAAATGCTATTCGAAAAAGTTGTTTAGCGTTAAAAACTATATCTAAATTTGATGTCATGGTCGCCTAAGTCAAATTTTATTCTTTTACCTATTTCTCAAATATCGTCTTCAAAAAACAAAATTTGTTTAAAACGATAAATACACGACATTATGTAAATGTTTCATTTAAAACGGTGAGAACTAGAGTTGCTCAATTTGCGCCAACGGCCAGTGGCGGGCGCATAAAAGTTTAGACAAAATAAATGGTCAGAAATAAAATATAATACGTGTTCAAACACTTACCGTCTTAAGAGTCTTCCGTGAAATCACAAAGTGAATAATGTCTGTTAAATATCTGCAACATTACATATGTTTCCACAGTTGTTTCGGCAAACCGAGTGCGGCGTGAGGAAAAAGTGCGTTTATATGTAGAAAACGAACGTTCCACATTTAGTGACGTTATATTTGCGTAATTAAAATAATCTTTGGAACAACTTAACGGTTCTGTTAACGCACCTTCACAAATTTGTCTTAATGTGCCAAAATCAGCATCTTTATCTAAAACATGCATGATAACGACCCCTACCATACAGCAGTAGCGTGTAAAAATTATTTAAATAGTTAATACGAAAGAAATGTATTGGAAAATTACGACATGGCCCATGATTGTTGGGGCTAAAGTTTCTTCGACGAAAGGGATGTTTAAGTTATTTATAGTGTTATGTTTTGGAATCACTGTGATTCTTGTATTTTTAATGTTTCATAAGCACTTGTATATAGCAGTAGAATGATAAATTTTATTTTTACTTCAATTCAGTTCGAATTTCACTGAACGGTAGTGTACATGTTTGTCCCCACACATGAAATGTTTCTCGCACACTTTACAAACTATTTTAGCACCATCGTAGAACAAATCCGGGAAGTCAGGTAAACTTATTTACTGTGCCAGCAAAAAGTCGTTTTTTAGCTTTGTTCACATTACACATTTTAAGTTAATAATCATATATCTATAATGAATAACACGTAACACAAAACACAACGCACGCTCTCGTTTCCTAAACTGAACGAAAAAATAAACAAGCGGACGCCGACAAAGCGAGAATCGATTTTTGCACAGCCCGCTACTCCGATGAAACGACTATGTATCACAGAAATGATTACCTCGCTCTACTTATCACATTGTAGAACATTTCTGTGTACGAATTGCAATATCTAAATTTTATTTCTGACAAATATTTATTTCACATATAAAACTGGTAAACTCCCCCACATGACGTCACTTATTACATTAGATTCAATACATTCACTGAGTATTGAACGTATTTTTTTATACTTCATGCTGTATCATACCGTATCTTCCTGGTAAGGTGTTGACATTTAATAATATTTTGGACTGTTTTTAACTTTTTGCCCCATACAAAAAGATATTGAAGAAAAAAGGAGGACAAGATTGCCATCAACAAAATGGACGGGAGCTAGTTTCAATGGAGCTCTATACCGCTAAATACGATTCCTACATTATGAATGCTATTGAGATCAAATTAAATTTAAATTTTTTACCGAACAAAGTGAAGATTTAGGGATGCCGTTGATTATAAGAAATCCAAAATAGAATTTGGTCATACCTCCACACGCGCTGTCGCTACCTGAAACAAAAAGAAAGAATACAAGAGTCAGCAAAATGTCATTAAGTTCAATTATACACAGTGTCCAAAGCTAGTATTAAGACAATTATGACAATAGTGAGGAAGACAACCACGGACACAATATGCATAACATCCCGACACGTGTGCCAATTTTCATTGACAACCTAGTTACTTTTAAGAGGTGATACATTTTCAATTTCATATCTTAATTACCCTTTTTTTGCATAGAATGAATAGTTTATCTCTTTGAGCGGCGGCGGTTCAAAATACCACATTTATGACTAACCTGGGCAAATATGCGGTAACAGCCAGAGGCGTGGCGAGCGCACAAAAGTTTACACATAAAATAGAAGGTAGGAAATAAATTATAAAACGTTGAAATAGTATCTGGCTGGTTTTATTACCTTTATTTTAATTTTAATTAAGCCTGACGTTGTCAACACTTATTGTGAAAGACAATAAAACTATTATTATTATTATTATTATTATTATTATGTATATAATACGTCAGCATTAATAGGGGCAGAGAGGCGACATCGCATATGCATTGCTAGGTCACGTACTATCACTTGCATAAAACTCTAGAACAAGCGACATGTCTTTTGTAAACTACGAAAAAATATGTCAAATTGTCTGTCAGCGTCCTAAATGGACAAGTTATTATCACACGATTGAAAAAACGAGCTCATAAGAGTTGTTCCAGATTGTTGTGCAAGTGATCTATCATTGTCTTAGATAACGATAGAATGCTCTTTCTCTAAAACACTTTCAAACCTTTCTAGAACACAAACATTTTTTGCGTCTTCTACCGCGCATAGCTGTGCGTGAACATGTTGCACTATTTGCAGAGATTCCACTAACGACACCGAAAGATTTTGTAATTTTTCTATTGCCCCCACTAGTCCAAAGTAATTGTTCTGAATAGTTTTTAAATCCGTTTCAACCTGACTATCTTGAAATTTCGACTGGCTTTCCTTGATAGCCCCAGCTTCTTTTGGATCGAATTGTAAAACCACGTTTTAAATATTCTCAAAATATTTATGATAATAAAACGCGGCCTGTAACCATGTTCCCCAACGTGTAAGAATAAGTTCTGGTGGCTCAGGCATACGGGGGCACAGTCTGTGAAATTTGCGAATACGTTTTGGGGATTTGACAAACACTGCTTTTGTATGCGCTATTAAAGCGTCTACCTCAGGATAACATTTTCTAATACTATCTGCCACATGATTGAGAGCATGAATTTTACACGTAATGTGTAACAAATTAGCAGAATGCTTTTTAAGAGACCAGCCTACAGAAAGCATGTTTGCGGCACCATCACTCATAAACATCAACAGTTGGTTTGTTGAAAGTTGAAACTTTTCCAATGTATTTAACACTAACTTTGAAATTACTTCGGCAGTACATTGTTGTACTCGTCTGGAAGCTAATAGAATTGAAGGTAACGATTGATGTGGTTCCGTTGTACGTACCATTACATTAACCATAGAATGTTTTTTACGATCTGTTGTTTCGTCCACATGTAACCACAGTTTTTAATCTTTCAACTCCGATTTAATTCCTTTTTCAACATGTTCACGAGCAGATGGCACAATTCTTTGTAACGATGCCCGACTTGGTAATTTGCAGTTCGAATATTTATTCCAAAAGAAGACATATGCTTCCTTGTCTAGTAAATTAAACGGTAGATTACATGCAATAAAAGTAACACATATATTAAATTTAAATTTATCATAGTGTCATGTGCAATTTTTTTTTGAAGAATGCTGTTTACTATTTACGAGACGTAGACAATCCCTTTTGGACCAACACATTAAGGGGGTATTACAAACTCCACATTAAGTTTTAACGCCATCATAATTTAGGTCAGGCATTTCTGCTATAAATTCGGTAACTTTGTCCAACATTGGTCATTTTCGCGACGTAGGGAACATTTAAAACAAGCGTAGAACTACGAAATAGTATTAACGGCAGCGTACATGTGTACACAACAGATCTGGTTGAGACTCGCAGTTATACTGAGGGTTGTATCGAACCTGCGCCACTGCCCGCTAGCGCTAGTGAGCAGCTAATCAGTATAACATTAAACAACATAGAATATAAGATTGTAATACCTAAAACAAACAATAATATTTCAAATGTTTTTGCAATCACAACTACTACATAGATTGATTTAGTATTAAAGTATGCTGATTTACGAGCAAAAAATATGATTAATCGTTTCTTTCTTACATATCTGCTCCCACAGGGCTTAACACAACTGGAAAATTGCCTAAAGTTATTGTAACTTTTTTCAAAATTGCCAAATTCTGAGCTGAATAGTGTTTCGCATTGAGCCAATACAGGTTGCGATTTGATCACAATAAAGCGATATGAAGGACGAAAGTCATTTGCTGTAGCCAAGGCTTACATCGATACCTCCTCGATAAAGAGGAAAATCGAATTTGCACAAAAATTGTTGTCCCAGTCAAATACATCAAATAGACATTTTAGTTAGTATATGACAATCACGTTGCCGATATTCTTTGATTATCTAGTCATTTTCTCAGCAAGCCCGTACTGTACAATATAGATCCTATACGATTTCGCGTTATATACAAAAAATATAAATGCATGTAACCTCGTTTCACTCTCCATGCTCTAGCAATCGATAAAAATTGAATGAAAATGCTGCACATATACATAATTACCGATTCGACATCGCGAGCTGAAAAAGTGAGAGTATGTCACTGTCACTAGGTTAGTGTGTCAACGAGAGTGAATCTAACAAAACTGGTAAACAATTGTGTCAAGGTTGTTACACGTATTATTTAAAATTATTATCTTATCGTTGGCTGTAATACGCTCGGCCTATGTTTGTGTGTGTGTAGCGGTTGCGTTGCGTTGTTATTTTATAGTATTGGAGAGCTCGCCGATGTATTGTACGTTATGTATGAGTAAGCGGTGTATGTGTGTGACCTAATTATTACACTGCGGAGTGGAAACTTAATTTATGCGCGAGATATAGACGAGAGATTGAGTTCTGATGCATATATGTGTGCATGTATGTATGCAATTCTAATAGGTTAATATTTTAGTTTCTTTTTGGTTGTTTTTTAAAATTGAGAAAAATCTAAAACAAAAAATATTCTAAATTTACGAACTCTAAAGCACTCTACCACCTAAACTATTAGAAATAGAGGACAATAGTTTTTAAAATTGAATCGACTACCAAGCAGCCCCTACTGATTATAAACATACAAAATGTAAAATGATGATGGCAGTTACGAGAAAGAATACCACACACAGAGAAATGGTTTCTTTCTTGCAAAAATCAGTCTCTGTTCAAGAAAATATTTTTATTTCGAGGCTATAAAAATATATAATATAAGAAAATAATTTTCTTGAAAGTTTATTTGTATTAAATAAATATTTTCTCAGGGTTACAAAATGAAGAAAATCCAAGACAGAAAAATGTTTCTTCCAAGTAAATCATTTAGTTTTAAGTTAAGAAAATATTAATATTAAAGGTAGGAATGAAAAAATTATGGAGATTTCACAAAGTTCTATTGAGAAATTAGGCGACTCGTTTCGTGTTCAAAAACACATCATCAGGCCAGCTAAAAGGATATCCAATAAAAGAAAAATTACAATGGGAAAAAAACCTGAAGTTAATAATTAAAATTAGGAGCAAGTGCATGAACTAATGAAAAAATGTTTTTTTATGTTACAGTATAATTAAATTATTTCTCTGATAATGTAATTAAATAGAGATTCTTTCTATGTAGTTTAATAATTAATGAGTTAATATTTAAGATTGGACAGTGGACGATTTTAAAAACGTTTTGTGGACTGACGAATCCAAGTTTGTGGTTTTTGGAAATAGACGGAGAGTTTTCGTACGCAGATCAAGAGGGGAAAGAATGTTACGGGAGTGTATAGTTCCTACGGTGAAGCATGGAGGCGGATCTGTAATGGTTTGGAGTTGTTTTTCCTTAATCGGAACAGGAGACTTGCTCAAAATTGAGGGCATAATGAAAAAAGAAGAATATCGGAAAATCCTGGAGGAAAATGCCATACCGTCAGGAGTCCGATTAATTGGTCGTGGATTTGAATTTATGCAGGACAATGACCCCAAACATAAATCTAAATTGTGCACAGATTACCTACAGCAAGAAGAAAATGAAAGCCCCCAAAAAATTATGGAATGGCCGCCACAGTCCCCCGATCTGAACCCGATAGAGTTGTTATGGGAAGAATTAGACCGATGTGTTAGGAAAAAGTGTCCAAAATCGAAGAAACATTTGTGGACCATTCTCCAGTAGGTATGGACAAGCTTTCCCAATGAAACATTAGCAAAATTAGTGAATCGGATGCCGAGAATAGTGGCAGCAGTCCTAAAGGCAAAAGGTGGATTTTTCGATGAAAATCGGATTTAAATTATTTGTATTACATTAACTTTTTCTTTTTAATAAATTTGTGTTTGAAAATATGTAAAATCATGTAAGTAAGTATTAAATACATGACCATTTAATATTTCTATTTTCTTTGACTTCCGTACATTTTTTTGCTTGCCCGAACTTCCACGAACGGTAGTGTATTTAAAAAAAACTACAGTTAAATTAGTACACGTGGTAAATACTACTAAAAAGAAAAAAAATATTACATTAACCGGTATCTTAAAAATGTTAATGAAACGTACGTTAAAGGTTATGTCATGGTATGGGTAAGAATGGCATCTGTACTCGAGTATCTGTCGCTACTATCTAGGACGGCATGACTATGTTACATCTCATGAAAGTAGGTGGTGCCAGGAAATATTTCAGTTAGTGTTTTTAAAGATTAGTGTTATAAACTGACAAATGGACAACAATGTAGGCAGAAGCAAAATGCGTTAGTGCTTTTCTCTTCTCATATTGTTTTTGCCGGGAGTGATTCCATCTATACCATGAGCTATTTATTAGCATTATCTTGGTTAATGTTTCTCTAGGCACTTTTTTCATTAAGCTCACTTCTGTTTGAACACTGTCCTGCAGATAACCTCTACTTTAGCCTTTTTAAAATCACAAGCAATGAGAGTAATTTACTGCGTTGTGTACGGATATATCGTACTGTTTTAAACAAGGTAAGTGCAATTAATAATGTGGATATAAATAATAAAGCATTTCAAGAATTTTAAGTAAATAAATGCTTTATTTTAAGAAAATGAAACTATTGATTTATGATGATGATACAATACCTAAACGTTTTTTTGAAAACTATTTACTATTCTCAAGAAAATATTGTTTTATGTTATAACGGCCATTTACTTATACTAAAAATCGCTTTCTTCAAATTGTCTGCAAGATTTTCTTGAATCAAGTTAACAAATGTCTTAAACAAAGAAAAACAATTATTTCATTACAAGTATATACTTCTCTTAAACGAAGAAAAAAACGGCAAGAAAATATTTCTTTTGATTTAAAACAGCTATTGTATTGTGGATAACTGAAACAGTAATTGTCTTGAATTGAAGCGGACGGCCTTGATACAAGTAAACATTTCTCTGCGTGATGATGAATCGAAGATTCATCACACGGATTGCATTGTACATGAAGAAGTATGCGCGGAGGGATTCTTGCTCCAAACGGAAACATTTTACCCACTTTTTCACAGTAGAATATGAAGGAGATAAATTACCATAAACGCCGTCTAACAGTTGAACACTTTGATTACTTCGTCAGACGATAACACTTTAAAAGTAAACTAGGGATTTTCTTGTAATTTATCATTGGCCCCGTTACAAAACTGAAAACGTTCATCGAAATCCTGTTCAGTAAAGTCCTGATATAACTGAATATGGTAAGGATGTAAACGATTTTTCTATTTTTTAGTTCCTTGATAATCATCTCCGTAGGAGAAGGCTAAAGATTCAAACTGGTTCAAAGTTTCTTTAGAGGGTATGCTTGGATCTACTGGCGGCAATGTTTGAAAACTGATCAAAATAGAGCGATCTCTCGAAAATCTCTGTTTCAAGTTATTTAAAAATGCATCTAAAAATGGAATGTATATCGAAACTTGACAATAATCCTTTGCAGAAGCAACGTCCGCATTGCATCTGAATATTTATCTGTTAGATCTTTTTGATTTATTCATTAGAAAATCACATTTTTGAGCCTTCGTTCTAGCGCTTACTAATAATTTAGTTAATTCAAAGAACATTTTCTCTTAACTCCTTTATTTCCAGTACTGTATCTTCCGCGAGATCGCACGCCTTTATTAAATCTGTATTTCTTTGTTGAAGTAGTTTACATAAAATGGTGCTGTAGGAAAATACTTGATTTATAGCATGTAAAACAACAATAAAATCTGCCCTTTTTTACTGTACAACTCAATTGGTCTACAGCATTAGCAGAATCTGTATCTGGCCATTCAGAAATTCTATCTAAAGTCAAAAAAATGCCATCAAATTATTCAAGAAAAACAACAACGAAATTGTATCTTTCAATCCACCTAGCAGCGTAAAGTTGTTTTAATTACTTGTGTTTAGAATAAATATCTGCTTCTTCTAAACATTGCACCAGAATAGCACGCACATCTTTTTGGAGAATACAAGAAATTATATAATTCTTCAATTGTACCTAAGCAATTCATAATTAAAGCAACCCCACAGGAATTTAGTAGGGCCAAGTTTATAAAATGTGCAGAACAGAGGCACCACACCATGATCTTCCAGCTTGCTTCTTACATACGTAGGTGTTAAATAAGGATTTGGCGATGCTGACTTGAAATAAATGAGAATTTCAGATTACGAAACCCAATATTTTTAGGGCTGATAAGAGAATATGGTCACAGATCTTTCCGTAAGAAGTAACTCTTTCATCAAGAGTACAAACGTAGCGAAGGATGTTTGTCTTCCTCGAATACGATTCCGCATTACATTTAGGGAGATTCATTCGAAACCTATTATAAATATACAAGCAATTTCCTTAGAATTTGCATCAATTTTTCTCCCAAACTACTAATAACCTTATATCCACCAATATTGATTCAAATAAGTAAGCAAAACTTCAAAAACTCCCTTCCAACTTTAACTGGAAACGATAATCATGTTTTTGCAACATTTTCTACCGCAATTACGAGTCCCAAAATACGTAAAATCCCTCGATAGTAAAACCAGATAGCACGTATGTAGGTGGGCCAGCATTAAACCTAGGCGCACGCCGGTTTTTCATAGCCGTCAAAATCTGATCATCTAAATCCGTGACCCACTAACACAGTGGCATTGATACCACTTTTGCGCGTTCGTATACCGGCCCCTCTACCCCGCTTTTTGGCGTCCACTAGCATGAAACATGCAGTATCCATCAAACCGAACGTCCCAGCCCCGTTGACACACTTACCTATACATAAGTGATTAAAATGAGCGGCGTTGTATGCCGTAATAATAATTTTACTTTTATTTTCGCTAAACGGCCGGCAACGTACGCGGTGACATCATCGATACGGAGGTCTGAACGTTTCGATTTCGTTAGACTCTCGGCGGTTGAAGATTGGAGATGTAACGAAAGAAAAGACAGCTCTGCGTATACAGAGTGCAGTGCGAGTCAAACCGCTAATTCAAGTGTCTTTCAAACAGACCATATTGTTCATAATAAGGTTTTCTGATGTTTCTTAAATTTAAATTAAGGTTAGAATTGGATAAAATTTTATTGCATTGAGTAAAAATGTCTTAATTTTCCTAATCAACACGGATTGGTGAAGATATCAAGTAATTTCATTAATATATATGTTACCGGCAAAGTGGTCATTGTGAGCAGTGCCCGGGCAATATAAGCAATGCCTAATGGAGAAGGTCATTGTGAATAATATTTCACAATTAACCACATTGCCCGGCCATTTCCCATGATGACCATTATATCTCGGACAAACAATAATCCACCTAGAATTTGTAGCTTGCTACTATATTTTGTAACTTATAAAACAATAATGTACATCATGTACGAGAGGGGTACATATTTTTAATTGTCTTCATTAAAGCAGGGGTTGCTGTTGTAACACCTTGACTTATATAACTTTCCCCTATTGCCACGCTTACACTTTTTCGTTTTGCATTGCTGAACTCGCATTATAATAAATAAAATCTCTAGAAAGCCCAAAAGTAGATGGCGCCAGGAAATATTTCAGTGAATGTTTTTGAAGATTAGTGGGATAAACTGAGAAATAAACAACAATGTGGACAAGAGTAAGAAGCGTTAGCGCTTTTCTCTTCTCATATTGTTTTTGCCGGGAGTAATTCCATCAATACCAGGAGGAGCTATTTATTAACATTATCTTGGTTATAATTTTTAGGCACCTTTTCCATGTGTACTTCTACAGTAACTTCACTTTTGTTTGAACATTATTCTGTAGATACCCTTAAAATCGTATGCAATGTACTTACTGCATTATGTTACGGATACGTCGTACTGTCTTAAACAAGGTAAGTCCAATTAATAATGTGGATGTAATTAATATATTTCGAGAATTCTAATGTTTTATTTTAAGAAAATGAAACTATTGATTTATGAACAATACCTAAACGCTTTCTTGAGTTAAAAAAACTATTTTAATTAGATGATCTATGTAATACAATGGAATTGCAACAATACAATAACATCAGAAATATTGATGACAATATACTTGATTTAATTTTTGCAAATTTCTGTGGCGAATTTACTATTTCCCGCGAAGATTTTCCTTTAGTTGCTGAAGATAATTATCATCCTGCTTTAGTAATGAGCATCCAACTCGTTGGTTACAGTAAACCAGACTTATTTCCGTCTGCACAAAATATGCGCTACAATTTTCGAAAAAAAATTATTTGAAGATCTAGTTCAATGTGATTGGTCATTCATTGAGGATGTATCAACCATTGATCAAGCTGTCGATGAACTTTTTAATGTTTTGTACAAGGTAATTAATCGTTCAGTTCCTCTATACAGTCAGAATAGTTCTTCTCATCCTCCGTGGTTTACTACAACAATTCGACAAAACCTAAAAACTAAAACCTTCTATCATAGAAAATGGATACTAACTAAAAGTGAACTTTTTTACATGAAGTTTAGAGATATCAGGAGATTAGTTAAGCAACAGATTCAAGAAACTTACAACGCTTACATGTCAAGAATACAAAACACAATTAAGCAAAATCCGAAAGAGCTGTGGCGATATAGTAATAGACTAAAGAGTGTTTCACGCATACCAAACATAATCACTGATGGGGATGTGGTGTATCAGGATCCCCAAGAAATTGTTGACGACTTTGCTAGAAAATTTTCTTCTGTTTATCTGCCACACTCCGACAGAGTAATCGAAAATGTATTCAGCAACATATCATCTTTTGACGTCAAGCCTGTGAGTGAGACTGACCTGCTAACTATAATGAGTCACCTAGCAAATACGGACACAGCTGAGCGATGACCTCATCTCTAGTTTTTTAGTGAAGGAAGCACGCATAGTACTTGTCAAACCACTCTTGCTTCTTGTCAACATTTCTTTGAGATCTTCTACCTTTCTTAGGCGTTGGAAACGAGCAAGAGTTACGCCAGCTCTTAAGAAGGGAAGCAGCACTGATGCGATTAACTATCGTCCTATATCTATTTTATCTAATTTCGCCAAGATATATGAACAAGTTTTATATTTTTCTATATTCAACAATGTACCGCCGTATATATCTGCGAAGCAATATGGTTTTATACCTAAAAGATCTACAGCAACTAACTTAGCGACAGTAACACAGTTTATAAGTGACACACTGGATGATGGAGGGCAAATCGATGTTGTATACACGGATTTTTCAAAGGCCTTTGACAGAATTTAAATTAAGTTCTTTTGGCATGTCACCTCGCCTTCGAGATCTGATGGAGTCCTACTTAAAAAAGCGGTCATGTTATGTTTTCTATAGTGACTTCAGCTCATGTGAATATGCTATTACGTCAGGTGTTCCACAAGGATCCAATTTAGGACCTTTGCTCTTTGTGCTCTTTCTCGACGGTCTGCTGGAAGCGTTGATCTGTGATACCCTAGCTTATGCAGATAATGTAAAGTTGTACGCAAGAATTGATTCCATTAATGATATGGTTAATCTGCAAATGAGTATTGATTACGTATTTCACTGGTGCCAAGAAAATAGTCTTATGTTAAATGAAGCGAAATGCACGTATGTAACATATACTCGCAAAGTAAAAGGCTTGCCTATTACGTACAGTTTAAGCGGTTACCCGCTGCAGAGGAGCGAGACCATAAATGACCTAGGAGTTATCTTTGATAGTCAACTATCCTTTAAACAGCATGTTTCACAGACGTGTTCCTCGGCCGCAACCATGTTAGGATTCATCATACGATCTTCGAAATACTTCACGAATCAACATTTTCTGAAAACGGTGTATAGAGCATTTGTCTTAAGTCAATCAATCCTACGAGGATTCTATTGAGAGAGTACAGCGAAGGTTCCTGAAATTCCTATCTTTTAGGACCGACGGTATATATCCGGTGAGGGGTATAGACTATGCCACATTATTGGAACGACATGCGGTCCGGAGTATTTCGGAAAGAAGGCAAATTTGTAGTGCGCGGTTTCTCTACAAACTTATTGACAATCAAATCGATTGCGCATATTTGCTGTCAAAAATAAATTCGAACGTTCCTCGTTTGTCTTCGCGTAGTGTTCAATCGTTTCGGCCTTTAGCTGCAATAACTAATGTGCTGCTGAAATCGCCAGTTCAAAACATGTGTGTGAATGCAAATAAATATTATACAGATATTTTTGTCGGTGACGCGATGCATTAATCGGTGGAGTATATACATATATATTTTTTTTCTATTATTTTTCAGTTATCTTTTATTAAGTATTATATTTTATTTTTCTCTTTGTATTATGTGCACATGTGTTCGTATTATTATTTCGTCCTGTAATTGGGGTCTCCTGTTGGGCGAATAAAGTTTATTATTATTATTATTATTATTTACTATCCTTAAGAAAATATTGTTTTGTCATAACGGCCATCTACTTATACTAAGAATCGCTGTCTTCAAACTTTCTGCAAGATTTTGTTGAATCAAGTTAACAAATGTCTTAAACAAAGAAATACAATCATTTCATTAAAAGTATATAGGGTGACTACACCAGTAAATGAGCACGCACCAGTGAATGAACACATACCATATAACTAGACGTTTTCAAACTTAAAATGGCAGTTTATGCATTTTGAATGAGACTGTTACCTACAATGTGTAATAGGCATTAACTTCCTATTTGCTACGTCACTGTGACATCACAATATAGTGAAGTTATGATGGTCGACATGCATGTATGTTGTGATTGTGTTAAGAAGTTAGTTAATTTCTTTACAGTAAGTAGAAACACATGCTTATAGAATAAGGTTTTGAGAGTATATTTTCGCTATTTTCACAATAGATAACATGTTAGGGTTATATAAATATGCTTTTAGATTAGTTTTGTATACAGAAATCATGATTATTACTTTTCCTTACAAAAAATATGCTTGTTCAAGAAAATGGTAATCGATTTTTAAGTTTACCTAGTGAATGAATGAACATCCTGTTCATTCACAGATATTCATGATATTTGCTACTGTCTTCTTTTATTACGAAAATTGAAGACACTAAATTTTCTTTTCTCTTTTTATAACACGCATTAGAGTGTAAACCTAATGAACGGGGTCTACAACTTTCAGTTACACGATGTTCATTAACTGACATAAACCACTAGTGAATGAACAAGTAATGTAACCAAATGCTTTTTGAGCAAAGATTTTGGTCTTTTTTGACCAAATTTACTTCTTTTGCAGTTGGATAGTTCACGAAATTATGTACGGTTTCGCTATTCAGAAGAACAGTTAGAAGAAACTTTGAACTGCATTCAGAGTGACACTATGTCATCAAATGCCGCTAGTAAAAATTACGGTACCTAAAAGTACACTTCATAATAAATTGGACAATAAAGGTCCAAATGTTCGAAATGGGTCCTTCAACTTATCTTCCTGAAGAAGAAAAAAAGAAAATTAAAGAGTGGTTTTATGTAATGCAAAAGTTGGATTTCCTCTTCACCCTGATTACGTGAAGGATTCTGTGCAGGTTTTAAATGGTAGCAAAAAGCTAAATCCTTTTACGGACTCTAGACCAGGAATAAAATGGTTTAATTTATTTTTAAAAAGGCACAAAGGTATTGTCTTCAAAAATACAGAAGTGATATCAAAATCGCGAGCTGCCGTAAGCGAAAAAAGTATAAAGTTTTGATTTAAAGCACTTGAAACTTTTTAAAAAGAAAATAGCTGCTTTTCAATTATGCATGATCCAAAACGAATTTTAATCTGTGATGAGACAGGAGTGCAATCATATCCAAAAGGCGGAAAAGTGCTTGGTCCAAAAAATATTAAAAAACTTTTATGAAGTGGTAAGGGGAGAAGAAAAATAAAGTATTACTGTATACAAGTATGGATGAGAGTATCTAAGTAAAGATAAATCACTAAAATTGTCGAAATTAATCTCAAAGGAACTGTCAAAGTATACAGAGATGTAAGGGTAAGAATTGAATTATTTTCTTTGACTTTTTTGCTACTATTCATTCCTCCATCATTTGAAGATTCATGGGCTCCTGTATCCACACGTACAGGTTTGTAATTTGCATCGCATACAGCAAATAAAATTCTTCTTATAATTGTAATATATATGTAAAAAAAAAACAACAAATTGACTTTTTCTGTAATGGTTTGATTACAAAAAATAAATTATTATTATTATTATTATTATTATAAAGAGCCAGAATTGTTAGGTTGTTTTATATGAATGTGCATGCCTTGTATTGGACCTATATATACAAATAGGAGACTGCCTCATGTTCGTTATGTAGTAGACAGGCTGTAGTACGGTTCACAACGCTTTAACACTAGAACCGCCGCACCGCTCAATTTTAAAGTTTTTTTTTCAACGGAATTAATTTTGATATGATCTTGAAATCACGTGACTTTTCCTAAATTTAGTTTGGCAATGCAATTTTGAATATTTTGTAGAACTCTAAGCGGTGTTCTGGGAAATTTTACCTTAAACGGCCGCCCCGGTCAAATTGACTCGTACGTTAAAAAAATGTTTTGACAAACTTTATTTGTCAATTCTTTTTCTTGGTTGCAACATTTGAAAGAACTAAACATTTAGGCATGTACCGCATGTAAATATATACATAATTTCAAACATTTATTACATATAAAACAAGGCATGTAACTGCATCAACCGATCAGAGCTTGTTCCTATTTGTTAGTACTTGTTTCGACATGTTCAGCCTTGCCCTTGACAAAGAGCCTGTTTCTACTCGTGCTCTTTTTAGTGTCGCACATGCGCAGACTTAATTTGGCGCATGCGTACAAAATATTTTACAAGTTTCAACCTGCACTATTGTGAACATATAAAAAGATCGTTGTTATCAAGAATTATTGAAATGTACATGTATTTTTGGTGCAATTTGTTTCATCTCTCCGGTACATTTGGACGTGAATGGAAGCTATTCTAGAAATTCTCTGGTAGAAGATAAACTGCGATTAATGGGTGTCATGTGGGTTTTAAAAGGTGCTCAAACTTTCTGAATTACTATAATTTTATAAAAGTTTAAGTGGTACTTTCCTTTTTGTTTTCTCGTTTAAACATTGTTGCATAGTATACTTGCAAACTTACAATAAAAAATAAAGTTTCACAATATGTTACTTTTATTTATCAAGTAATATTGTAAGGTCTAATATGAAAGGATGCTTGTGATTAACATGTAATTATAGCAAACCAATTTGTTGAATTTTGGAATTTTGGTGCTAAAAATAGTTTTCGAGTTCCAACATTTTGGAGCCAGTATTTGATTTGATTTTATTAAAATGTCGACCAAAGCGTACAGCTAGAGCCTAAACCGGTTCCAGATTTATATGTTGCGGAAACGTTGCACCAGGGTTACGTACGAGGGTTAAGCTAAGACATATTTCTTTCGACCGCAATCTTAATTAAATGTATATAAATCTAGAACTGGCAGTTAAACGGATGAAAGTTAGGGTTTTTCATTTTTTTTGACCACTACTTATTTCCCTTACTTTGCAAATACAAAAAAATGTTTTAAACAAAAGTTGTAGTGTAGTAGGTTGTAGAATTTTTTTTTGACAAATGAGTCAAACGTCAATGTCATGTACGAACGTTTCTCTTAAACAGAGAATCGTTTATTTGTTAATTGTAAGAATGAAAACTGCTGCTATTGAAAATTTGCGAGAACGTACCGTACCGTTCATAGAAGTTCGGGCAAGCTGACAAATTATATTAACTGTTTAGGAAAAAATTTTAAAATTATATAATATACATATCTGTGAGGAATTATTAAAACTAACCTTTTCTGGAAGCCTTTTACCAATTTCCAGGTAGTATTTGTCTATTATAAGACCGTTATCATAAAATATATAATTACGTTGGAAATCTCCAATAATTACAGTGAAAATAAAGCTTTATAATAATCCCTAGGAGGGTTAGCTGATTCACTCGTGTTACCTGGAAATATTCGTATACCCTTTATAAAGTATTATAACATTTGTAAACGCAGTAGTTCTGAAGAGATTGTTATTGTGAAAGTATCTGTGGTTGTGCAAGTGAAAAATAAAATAATTTCGGTTTGACTGCTTAAAATGCCCCGTGGAAAGCCTCTAGCTGTTTCAAAACGATCTGCTATTATTACCTTGCATCAGGA
Source organism: Dynastes maya (assembly GCA_029619315.2). Classification (NCBI taxonomy): domain Eukaryota; kingdom Metazoa; phylum Arthropoda; class Insecta; order Coleoptera; family Scarabaeidae; genus Dynastes; species Dynastes maya. Next base: position 48,799,301 of record JAROYE020000005.1, read on the forward strand.
AGGGTATGCAGAAAGACGGATTGCGGATAAATTAAAAATAAAAAAATCTACAGTACTTAATACTATAGTTCGATTTAAGACAACCGGTGACGTGCAAGATCGTAATCGGCCAGGACCGTCAAGAAAAACGACTCCTGGGGAAGATTTACGAATAAAAATAATTAGTAAGCGCAATAGAAGACTAACAGCAGCAGAAATTGCTGCAGAATTCAATAATGAGCGAGATTCCAAAGTTTCTGTGAGTACTGTGAAACGTCGGCTGAAAGAGGCTGAGTTGCATGAGCGAGTGGCTTGTCGAAAACCGTTACTTCGAAGAGGAAATAGGCTGAAACGACTGAAATGGGCACAAGCTCATAGAGATTGGACAGTGGCCGATTTTAAAAACGTTTTGTGGACTGACGTATCCAAGTTTGAGGTTTTTGGAAATAGACGGAGAGTTTTCATACGCAGATTAAGAGGGGAAAGAATGTTACGGGAGTGTATAGTTCCTACGGTGAAGCATGGAGGCGGATCTGTAATGGTTTGGGGTTGTTTTTCCTTAATCGGAACAGGGGACTTGCTCAAAATTGAGGATATAACGAAAAAAGAAGAATATCGGAAAATCCTGGAGAAAAATGCCATACCGTCAGGAGTCCGATTAATTGGTCGTGGATTTGAATTTATGCGGGACAATGACCCCAAACATAAATCTAAATTATGCACAATTACCTGCAGCAAGAAGAAAATGAAAGAACCCTAAAAATTATGGAATGGCCGGCACAGTCCCCCGATCTGAACCCGATAGAGTTGTTATGGGGAGAATTAGACCGTTGTGTTAGGAAATGTGTCCAAAATCGAAGGAACATTTGTGGACCATGAGGTATGGACAAGCTTGCCCAATGAAACATTAGCAAAATTAGTGAATCGGATGCCGAGAATAGTGGCAGCAGTCTTAAAGGCAAAAGGTGGATTTTTCGATGAAAATCGGATTTAAATTATTTGTATTACATTAACTTTTCCTTTTTAATAAATTTGTGTTTGAAAATATGTAAAATCATGTAAGTAAGTATTAAATACATGGCCATTTAATATTTCTCTTATTTTCTTTGACTTCCGTACATTTTTTTGCTTGCCCGTACTTCCATGAACGGTAGTGTATTTATTCTGCCCTTGGAAGATGGACTCCAGCGGAAGTGGTGAGACACTTTACAAAAGGAAATTTTAGCCGGAGCACCATATATAGCATCATAAAACGTTTTTACGATAGCAAACCTACTACACCGTATATATTTTTATATTTTTGAATAGCCCTTCATTGCCTGATTCCAAATATATAATATTCGGTATATAAGACTTGGTTTCTAACAACAAATTTCCTAATTGTATTCAGTAAAATAACTTACTGATTGCTTAAAATAGTCTTATATATGTAATATAATATATTTGGAATCATAAAATGAGAGGCTATCCAAAAATATGAAAATATACAGTGGTGTGCAAAAAAATAGGTATAACGAAAAAATGAAAGAAATTGAAGGTTCATAGAACAGTAGTTAAATAATTTTGAAAACCAGCATGTAATTTACATAGATATAATTACTATAGACATTAAAAAGTAAACTAAACTTAAAAGTAAAATGTTAGACATAAAAAAAAGAAAAATTAAAAATAGCTTGTGTGAAATAATAGGTGTGATTATGAAATAAATATAAAGAAGTTTTAATAAACATGTTAATTGAAAAAGTATAAACTAAGTAAGTATGTAAGTCAATATTTAGTGGCCTGTCCACGATTTGTTAGCACGTCAGCACATCTACGCGGCAGAGTTTACTAATCGGCGAGAACTCTCAAGTGATATGGCATACCAAGCATTTTCAGTTGCCTTCCACAAAACTTCTTTATTTTGCTTATAGCATGACATCACCCCATAAATGTTCTATGGGGTTTAGGTCTGGAGACTGAGCTGGCCATTACAATACGTTAACATTATGATTCTCGAACCACGCTTTTGCTGTTCTGGACGTGTGTTTAGGATCATTATCCTACCGAAACGTTGAGCGCAGCGGCATATTCCACTCGGAACAAGGCAACATCTCTCCTATCAATATTTTTGTATATTCTACTTGCCTCATGATGTTTTCAATACGAAATATCGGATCTATGCCGAACCAGAAGAAACACCCCCATACCATGATATTTCCCCCTCCGTGTTTGATCGTTTTTATGGTGTATTCCTTCGAAAAATATTTGTATTTCGGTCTTCTAACATAGCTTTCTCCACCATCAGACCCGAAAATATTAATCTTACTCTTATCGCTCCATACGACGTTGTGCCATTTTTCGATCGCCTTTGGGCGAATTCCAATCTTCGTAGAACGTTCCACCGCGGTAATAGTGGACATTTTCTCGGACATCTTGCTGACAATTTTGCTGCTAATAATCGTCTTCTAACTGTTGATGTATCAATATTAAGCTGCAGCTCTTCCTTTATTTGCGTGGAAGTTTTAGAAAATGATTTTTCTTCACTAACCTTATGATTGCTTTGTTTCTTCGAGCATTTGTTTTTCTAGTCCTACCACGTTTTACTTGTCTATTTTCCCATTTCAGAGCATTTGTAATCATGTTTTGTGAACAACCTAAAATATCTGATATAACTTTATACGTTTTCCCTTCTTGTCTCAGTTTCCTAATTAGCTTCCGCTGTTCCTTTACCTCTTGATTCAACAAGAGAATTCCGCAAGTTTTAGAAACAAACACATTCCTCAACTCCCAGCACACTAATACACCTATTTTATTGCACACACAATTTTATGCCGTAAGGAAGAAAAAGTGGTATTCCCCGGAAGTTCAGTATTAGACCATAAAATAACATAGCAGCTTCCCAAATTCATATAAATTCCCTACAACGCACTAGATGTCGCATAATTATTCTTATGGAAACAGCATGAAACATTGCTTAATAAATTAGTGCGTAGCTCGCACCTATTTTCTGCCGCAAATTTCATGTTGCGACGAAAATTAAGGTACGGATAACCGTAAATTGCAGGTTATCCGCACCGGAATTTCATCTTTCAGTGTACAACGATAACTAAAATCTAACAAAGTAATGGTCCCGTTACAATTAGAAAGGAAACTCCCAAGTTAAAGCTGAGAGAAAAAGCGACAAAAATGAGCATATTCAGCAAGTCAAAATCTACCCAATAACATGATCGTAACCAATTCAGAATCAATTTTTTTCAATTCGACTATCGACACCATTCTCACTTCATATACCTGTCGTTTTCTTATTATGTATAACATTTATTATTACCATTTGTAACTATAAGATCCCGTAACGAGGCCAAGCTCGTTCTTCACTTTCATTCGAGAATTTGTCAATAATGTACCCAACGGAGACGAGAAGTGGAGCGTCTAAAAAAGGTCAATGCGCAGAAAATCGAGTGTTGGACGGCTTGCCCGATCTGGTATAAGCGGGCGGCCATACCTGTGCAGCATAGGTGGCCTACTGACCCACTGACATTGATATCACTTTTACTATGATTAATTGTTGCGCAATTGCGTCACGATAAACAAGTGAAACCTGCCGCGAGTCCCCGACGAAAGTGAACGTGCTGTTATGATTCGGATTAGGTGTCTCGCGATTTTCCTTTATTTGGACCGTTTTAAGAAGTCCCCATGAAACGATTTATTACTGGTAAGAAGACAGTACAAATCAAAGAAAAGATCATTTTTGTTTTATTCTTCTTTAATATAATCCTATAATGAAACAGACGTGTAAACATCATTTGTTTCAAGTCGAATTCCTTTGACAAATCGGAAAAAATTATGCCAATGCTCTTTCTACAAAGAAATCTATTCTCAATGAACCCAAACAATAGTGGTATCAGCAGAAGAGAAAGATTCTCCAACTCGACGGTTCTCAAAAGTTTAGTAGAAGTAAAAATCTCATAATTCTAATCTTTAAACTTTTTTCCAAAATTTTGCCTGAGACAGGAACAATAGTAAAGGTATGCGCCCACTGGTGATTTTTGTACCCCAACAAATAGGTGACTGTCATGGTGGCTTTTTAAAAATTTGCAATTTAATTTTAAAATGGACTTCACCGATGCTGCAGTTGTATGCGCTCTTTTAATTAAATATGGAAAAAACCATAAGAAAAAACATTACTAGGTTCGTCCAGTTTGGAGTGATCGATTAATACGGGTAAATTTTACATCTTGCACGTAAAATTGAATAATTATCCTAAGAAGTTTTTTAGATACTATAGAATGAGCGTATTGACAATATTAACAAATTGCTGCAGCACCTTCGATTACTTTTTAAAATACCTTTTTCTGAGAATCAAACAAAATGTAGGAAATACAGAAATAAATTTTCAACTCGTAGCCGATCTTGACAGTACCACGAGAGAGTTCAGAGCGACAGTACGTTACACGCTGCACGCCAAATAAGTATGCGGAGATGGGACGCCCAAAGGGTGTAACGTTCCCTTCGAATATGAATAAATATCTCAGGCATTTCCCTGGATTAGAATATAGAAGTCCACATATTTATTGCACAATACGCAATAGAGGATTGCTAAGTCGCGATAGATTTGAATGTAGAAAACATTGTAGTCATGTATTGAATTTAAGAAACAGTATTCCATACTGGCAATTTTTATATGATTTGATTTTTATGTTAAGTGTGTGCAACATCGCACAACATCTAGTATCTAATGAACACTTTCGTCTTTTTTGGGCTAAGGACGTTCCCTCATGGAAGCTGGTCAACATCTATGCAATTACGATACAATTTGCCACGTGTGCAAGCTACGGTAAAGGAACGTATAAAAGACGAGTTGAGAAATAAGAAAATCGGCCTATGTGTGGATGAAACAACTGATGCTCAGAAACACAGCGTCATCCATGTTGTAGCGCGTCCTTTAAAACGTGATGGTCCACCAGCTTCATTGTTGTTATCCAGTAAAAAGATTCAGAAAACTAATGCAGAAACCGTTGTCAAGATAATAAAAGATTCGTTGAGAGAATTTTGTATCACAGGAACCCAAGTCACAATGTTCGTTACTGACGGAGCCGCAACAATGCTGAGAGTTGGTAGGATGTTGAAAAAATGCTTTCCGACTCTTCTTCACATAACATGTCTCATACACGCATGTCACCTAGTAGCAGAAACCATTCGAAAGAAGTATCCGATTGTGGATAAGTTACTAGCATCTACCAAAAAAGTGTTCATCAAATCTCCCAAACACATCCGTGTATTCAAACAATTGTGTCCGAAATTACCACCACCACCTCAGCCTGTAATAACGCGATGGGGAACATGGCTGCAGGCAGTATCTTACTATCAGAAATATTTTTCATACGTGAAAAATGTCATCTTGAAACTTGATTCAAATGATTCTGCAGCAGTTCGTGATAGTCAGCAATTTTGTTCCATTTCGGACGTTCAACAACAGATGAAATTTCCATGAACTATTCTGAAGTTGCAGCAATTAGAAAACAGGCACTTATCTTCACGAGATGCATTAAATTGCATAAACAATTTACAAGCCGCTCTAGAAAACTTGACGACCACTATAGGAGTCGATGTTGCTCAAAAATTTGGTGCAATTTTAGAGAAAAATCCCGATTTACAAAAAGTTCGGCCTATAACTGAAAATCAAGAGTGCCCAGATGAGGAAAAGGAATATCTGGCATTTGCAAATCTTACTTCACTGGATGTCGAGCGATCATTTTCGAAGTATACGACAACGTATTCACAACACCGTCGACGGCAGAATGAATCGACAATGGAAGCGTTGCTGATGTTGCAATTCTACGCAGCTTACCAGGGCGGCTGCCAATTGCCACAGCGGACAGCAAGACGTTAGGAAAAGGTAACAATATTATTTTTCCTACTTTTATGCGGTGCGCCATTGCCGGTACCACCTTTTTAACAAACTCCAATAATTATGTTAACAAAATGTGAAAAGATTAACACAAAATATATACAATATAGACCCTCTTAAAGTGGTTGTTACAGGCGTGCGCATATGAGAGTGACAGTTTCGTCACGGGGAAGTTGCCTGCTCAAGTAACAAAAAAATCACTCTACTATCACGTCGCCTGGTGTGCGCATCTCCATGCCTTCAACGGCTTATACTGAAGAGTGACAGATTGTCGCGTGACAAAAGTCACCAGTGGGTGCATACCCTTATCGCTCAAAAATTGAATAAGTACAGTTTACAAAGCTAACTTAATAGCTACTAAGAATATCCAGAACTTCTACAGCTAAAGACTTCACTTCAAAATAATTAAAAGCAATTCCTGGAATAGTGGGTCAGCAATATCAGCATGAATATCGTAAGAATACGAGATGTTATGAAAATACGGACAAGCAAGGTTGAAACGAGATCTATGCAGCACATTTGTTCTACAATAGTTACAGGAAACTTAACTATTGGCTCTTTGGACAGAGAATCTTAGCTTCTGCAGCGCAGACAATCCAATTTGTTGTCCAATTGTTGGGATCTAATTAATGAGAAAACAGAATACTCAAACTTCGAACATTTTGAAACTCTCTACAATTTATATAAACAAATACAAAAGGCATAAGACATTTGCTGACGATATCTGAAATATGATTCTCGAATGACAATGCAAGGTCAAAGAGAACTCCCAAATCCATAATAGAATTGCACCTAGTTAAAGTGTATCCGCTAATGGGACAGGGGAAGTTAACAGGAGACACTTTTTTAGTGTAAGCAAATAACTTCCAACATTTTCCATCTTTGTGGTAGAATTCCACCGCGATCAAGACGGGTAAAAATCCCTTGTTCTCGCAAAACCACAGGCTGATCATTCTGTTCTCTTCTCTATCAAAGGTGTCAGAGAAAGTCGTTCTATCTAGAGTTAAGAACCAGGTGAAGTCGTTGGCGTTGCTTCTTGATGAGCAATTTGGTTTCAGGGAGATGTCCACGGATTTCCAACCTCTGTGCATTACGAAGCCCATGGGCGATGCGTTCGAGAAGAAAGAGATTGCAGGGGCGGTTTTTCTTGACATTACGCAAAATGGTTGGGGGATGGGGATTGACCGGGCTTTGATTAAACTTATCAGGTCTTATTTGGGGGAATGGTCGTTTCGGTGCGAGTCGCAACTCTCCACTCGTAGATTGATTCGTTCTGGAGTGCCTCAGGGTCCCTTGCTGGACCCAGAGTTGTTTTTATTGTACTTCTCTGATATTCCTCATTAAACAGTGGCTAATCTGGAAAGATACGCCGACGATACGGCCGTGTATCTCTCGTGAAGGAGTTAAGTTCAGACGGTCAGAAACTACTGACGGTTTGGTGGGGTGGGCTGCCAGATGGTGATTGCAGATTAATAAAAGTAAGTCTGTCACTGTCAGATTTACTAACAGGCGAAGTCACCCGGAGGATAATATAATTGCTAATGACCGCCGATTGCCATGGGAGAGAGAAGATATTTGGGACTGCAGCTGGATAGGCTTTTTGACCTAGAAGTCCTATGTCACTAAAGTTAAAATGAAATTTATTGCGGCGAAACATCAACTAATGCCGTTGCTAGAAGCATTCCGCTCGATATTAAGACCAAGCTGCGATTATAAACAGCCTGTTTGAGGCCTATATTAACTTACGGGCCGCTAGCACAGTCAACTGCCGCTAAGAGTCATCTGCAGACCCTGGAAGTGCCATAAAATAAGATGCTGAGATTGTTCACGGGGTCGCGTGGTTCGAACGCAACCAGCAGGGTGGGAGTCTTGGTGAACAAAACTGTTTTTTCCATTTTTACAGGAACACTAACATCGACCGACACAAAGACCTGTTAACTAAGCATTCAACATGGCTGAAATTTCCAAGATTATTTTATAACGCATGCGCAATTATATTACGCAGAATATTTTTGAAGAGTAACGCCATCTTTATGTTGCGGCTGGAAACTTTTCAGAATACCCTCGTACTTCCCTATCTACCAACTCTCATTTAACATTCAATTGCTACAATTAACTACAACAAATACGCATACCTATTAACAAATTTGTAAAAGCTTTTGTTTTCCGATATTCAATTTTTTTCACAAAAGCAATAGCGACAAGATAAAACGCCAGACAATAATGAAAAAAGGAGGTGATAATAATTTTTGCCATGGCCTACTATCTATGCGTGCATATGTATATTTTCGCAATAAGTTTGCTGTTCTTTTTTGCAGATGGAGTACCCGTATTGTCGCCATGTCGATGTTTTGTTCTTTTTTTACAATTTCGAAAGATAAAAGCGCTGAAACCTTAGCCCTCTTGAACGTATCGCCTCTGGTTCTTATTACAGGGAGACTATTGAACGGCTAATAATGAAAATCATAAGCAAATCGAAGTGAAAGTAAATAAATAAGGCGCTGCTATGACGACGTGCTCTCTAATCGAAGCGAAATGTCAACTTCCAATGAGGAATATTAATGACGACCAATAATCTTCGATTAAAATAGTGGTGCCTGTTATGTGAATGTATTTTATCTCGACTAATGAAGTAATTTTGAGAATGATGAAAAAACTACCAGCCGATATTTGTTTTCTAACGTCTAAGAAAAAAATTACTCAGTTCATCTTTTTTCTTTTCAAAAAGAAATACAGTGCGACCTCGATAATCCGAATTTTTCGTAAATCGGATTCTTCGATAATCCGGCCAAGCATTTCAATTGCATTGTATATTTTATAATCCGGATTTGTAGTACTCGGTAATCCGGACCTGCGTTTTTAGACGAAATCGATAGTAAGGGATTCCCCTAATTTCCTAAATTCGGCGGATTCTGATATCTGGAAGTTCACATAAGCAGTGTGTGCCTTTGTTTTGACTGCCACATATCATGTCTGAGGATTATGTAATCGGTTAGCTGTTCTTTGTTACATAATATGTACATACGTGTTATCTTGTGCTAGAGAAGTATATGTACATACATAACACATGGGCTGAAAAGTCCCGGGCCTAACACATAGATGGCGCTAGTTTTATTGCATTCACCTGTTTTGCAGTTAGTACTAACCTTAAAAAGACAGCTGTTAAAATTTCATGATATTCTATTCATTAGTTTGTGAGTTATTGTGCTAAGAGTGACGCTACTTTTATTATTTCCAAAACAATGGATCAAAAACAATTTCGTGTTTTAATTTTACACTGCTTCTTGATGGGAAAAAATACCGTTCAAGCGAAGCAATAGCTTGAAAAGTGTTATGGGGACTCCACTCCATCAGAGACAACAATAAAACGTTGGTTTGCTGACTTCAAACGTGGTCGTAGAGACACCGATGATGCAGAACGCAGTGGACGTCCAAATGAGGCGGTAACACCAGAAAACATCAAAAAAATCCACAAAATCGTTTTGAATGATCGAAAAGTGAAGTTGCGTGAGTTAGCCGACATCGTAAAGATATCAAAAGAACGTGTTGGCTTTATATTGCATGAGCATTTGACTATCAGAAAGCTCTGTTCAAAATGGGTGCCGCGTTTGCTCACTGTTGACCAAAAACAAGAACGTGTTGATGCTTCTGAGCAGTGTTTGGCCATGTTTAAACGTAACAAACCGGAATTTTTGCGTCGATATGTGACAACGGATGAAAAATGGATCCATCACTTCACTCCGGAATTAAAACGATCGTCATCTGAGTGGACAGCAACTGGTGAACCTCGTCCAAAGCGCCCGAAAGCACAACAATCGGCTGGAAAGGTTATGGCCTCGGTATTTTGGGATGTGCGTGGTGTAATATTCATCGACTATCTTGAGAAGGGAAATACCATCAACAGTGAATATTATATAGCGTTACTGGAGCGTCTGAAGGCCGAAATTGCAAAGCAACGTCCGCATATGGCGAAGAAAAAAATTTTGTTTCATCAAGACAACACACCGTGTCACAAGTCAATCAAAACAATGGCAAAACTACATGAATTGAACGTCGAATTGCTCCCACATCCACCGTATTCGCCAGATTTGGCTCCCAGCGACTACTGGCTGTTCGCAGACCTAAAAAAAATGCTCGCCGGTAAGAAATTTCGCTCGAATGAAGAGGTTATCGCTGAAACTGAGGCATATTTTGAGGCAAAAGATAAATCGTTTTACAAAAGTGGTATTGAAATGTTAGAGCGGCGCTGGAATGATTGCGTTGTTCTTGATCGAAATTACGTTGATGAATAAAGCTAATTTTGAACAAAAAAAAACGTGTTTTCTTTGTCAGGCCCATGTGTTATATATAAACATTTTTTTACGTACGTATATTAAAATGCCTCCTAAAAGAAAACACTACGTTGTCAATAAAACAAAAATCCGATATAATAGAAAGACTAGTCCGTAGTGAAAGTGGGAAACTGTTGACAAATGAATACGAGATAGGGACATCAACAATTTCGGATATAAAAAAGAACAAAGACAAAATCAAAAGGTATGATATATTTTAAAGACCATTGTGAACTTTTACTACGTAGTGGATTTCTTTTAGATTTATTGGCAAATATGATTCCGTTCCCGACCTCAGAAAAACATTACGAAAAGCCGAATTCCAAAGCACAACAGTTTTATTCTGAAATCTATGGAAATGATAATTTTAGAGCTAGCAGGGGCTGAATTTCTAATTAAAAGTGTGTGGCGAAATACTATCCAATGATCAAAGTGCTGTCGATCCCTTCCTAAGTGTATTTGCAAAGAATAATAAACAATTAAACCTCGCACCTACTCAAAGATACAATGCAGGTGAATCTGTTCTGTATTGGAAAATGTTGCCTAAAAAAACGTTGGTTCGTGTTCAGGAAAAGACCGCACCTGGTCGAAAGATAAACAAAGAACGCGTTACATTTCTAGCATGATGAAATGCTGATGGCAAAAAATCCAAGGGCATTTAAAAATATGAACATACCTGTTGAATACAAATCATCTGCCAAAGCATGGATGACTACGGCAATTATTTTAGATTAATTTGATTGTTCATTTATTCATCAAATTAGAAGTCTCAATTTAACTGAAAGAGCCCTGTTAATCGTCGATAACTCCTCGAGCCATGGAACTATAGAAGAGCTGACTAGTGAGAATGGATAATTTACAACATTATTTCTTCCCCCTAATTGTACAGCACTTTTGCAACCTCTAGATCAAAATGCCATCAGACTGACCAAATTATTTTATCGGAAAAATCTTTTAGCCCAGATTTTATCTAATAACGAAGAGAACGTTGTTAAGTTATTAACCCTAGAATGCATAACACGGGCCTCCGAAGCCCAACGTGGTATTCTAAGCTTCATAACTTCTTTACCTTTAAACTTTTTTCTTCTAGGCCTTGTCTATGCCTCAACTGGATCTTCCTGTTGCTATTTCTAATTGGCGTTTGATCTATATAATTTATAAGAAAACCTATTTTCAATATTTGAATTCTACCGCGTATTTACATTTCTCGGGCCTCGTAGGCCCGGTTTATTTTTGATTGATAATCGTTTATATTTACATCCGAAACTGTCTTTGTTTAAATAATTTGTTGCTTCTGGCGCCAATGTACAGTATATTGCAATATTATTTGGAATACAATGTGTTAACAACCGGCTGCAACATGTTGTAACATGAAGGAACAGGCCTGCTTCTGCCCTCAACGGAGTTGAGGCAAGTTTCAACGGCGTATACAAGTTTCAACACGCAGAAATATGCGAACGCATAAAAAAGACTTCAGTTGTTAAAATTTGCTTCAGGTGTTTGTTTGTGAATGTTCGTTATGTGAGGTATGGAGATCCCAATTACGGTGGACAGTCGTCGTTGAACCGTTGACCACCAAGGAACTCCTTTAAGTACCGAAACAAGTGAAAATCGCTGGATGCAAAGTCTGGACTGTAAGGTGGATGATCCAGGGCCATATGTTTCTGCGCAAACACAAGGTCTAATCAGGTCTTCTGGATGGGAACAACTGGATCATCCACCTTACAGTCCAGTGATTTGCACTTGTTTCGATACGTAAAGGAGTTCCTTGGTGATCAACGATTCAACGACGACGAAGATGTGAAAACTATAGTCATGGATTGGGTTTCTTCATAGGCGGCAGATTTCTTTGACGTTGGAATTAAAAAATGTGTTAAGTGGTATGATAAATGTTTGAACAAAAATGGAAATTATATAGAAAAGTAGATAAAAGCATGTAGAATATGGAAACATGTATATTTTAATGATATTTACAGTATTTTCCTTCTTATAAAAAAACGGACCTTATTTAAAATACCCCTCGTATAAGCATCAACAGTTCTTAAAGTTCTTTTTCCGAATAATATAAAGTTACAGGAACGGAACATATCCGAGTAAGCGACGAGGCCCGAAATCAATATACGCCTCTGACGGTGGAGTTAGGCCACCCGTTTCCCTAGGAATAAAATCAGACTCCGCGATTTGTGTCAGTAGGTCAGTGTGCCAACGCGATAAATGTAAATATACAATCTATTTACACAAGCGCGCGCGCACACAAACGCACACACATGGTTACCGTGAACGCACACACCCATCACGGTGTCCGTGTACTATACCAAGCAACGGCTTACACACAAATGTAGAATTTTAATGCGTTTATTTTTAAAATCGAAGCGTGATTCAATAACATCGTAATTATATTACGATTATTCGTTATTTATCGGCTCCGAAAATATTTTACAATGCATGCGTGATTTATCTAGATTCCAGATACGTACACAACCACCGAAAAAATAGTGTCAAATTCCATTAATTTAATAGCCGTATATTATAGTTTACAGTCCCTGGCCATATTACTTGAAACATGTCATAAATCAACCCTTTTACCTGGAAATTCCCATCCTATTGTAGTGATATTCTTTTGCTTTGAATCCGATTGTTTATAGGGGGACTAGATTATTGTATCAATAAATAAAATATCAGAGAAATGATATTTACAAGAGTACGTATATATAAATATCTCAGTTATCAACTTACATTTAGCGAGTTCACAGTTTAGAGAATGCATTGATATTTTTTAAAATATTTCGTCATAACCGTATAGAAGCTAAGTTTTGGAGTATCGTTAAGTGTTTTGTGTTGATATATCGTTATTTCAAATGTAAAATTGTTATTCTCTCTCTCTCTCTTAATAATTAATTATTTGGGGTGTTTTGTAGAAAATGCCCGGGAAAGATTTAACAAGTGAACAAAAAGTCGCTATACAAGCTCTTCTACAATCAAACAAACATTCACAACGAGAAATTGCAAAATTACAAAAAATATCTCCTTCTTCTGTATCGCGTTTAGCTAGAAACTTAAACGAAGGAGCTAGCACATCGATACAAAGATGGGCAAAGTGCGGTCGGAAAAGAAAAACTTCGAAGAGATCTGACCGTGAAATTGTTCCTCAGGCTTTGAGCAATTGATTTGCTAGAATTAAAATGATTCCAAAAAATTTACAAGAGAGAGGAATAGAGATTTCGAGCAGAACTGTCAGACGCCGATTGCGCAAAAATCGCCTAATGTGCCGAAGACCTGTAAAAAAGTCGTCTCAACTTTGCAAGAGAATATCGACATTTCACAGACGAGAATTGGAAAAAGGTGAATAACTTAACAACATGATTTTTACTGAATTAATGTTTGCATTATTTTATAGGTTTTCTTTAGTGACGAGTGCTCGCTCTATGTGTTAGTGCAGCGAGCACAATTTGTTCGTAGACGACCTGGCGAACGTCTCACAGAGTCCACGGTTCTTCGAACTGTAAAACACCCTCCGCAGGTAATGATTTGGGGAGTGATTAGTGGAGACGGACCCGGCCCTTTGTATTTTGTAGAAGGTACAATGCGTCAAGAGCAGCACATAAATGTGTTAAAAAACACGTTATTACCGTATTTTAAGCCAGGACGTCGCATACCGGCAGGGCGTACATTTATGCAAGATAATACTCCTTGCAATGTGGCAAAAAAGGTTAAGAAATTCTTTGAAGACAATCACATACCTCTTTTACGTTGGCCCGGAAATTCACCGGACCTCAATCCCATCGAGAACGCATGGAATCGACTAAAAAGTAAGGCATATGAAAGAGAAAACCCTACAAAGGAAATATTAATGAAGAATATAAAGGATGTATGGGAGAACGATGAAGATATAAAAGAGACAATTATATCTTGCATTGAAAGTATGCCCCGAAGAATTAAGGGTGTTATTAAAAATCATGGGTTATGGACTAAATATTAATTACTTATTTAATATTTACATGTTTTTTACAATATATTTTATAAATAAAAAATATAATACATGCATAGTTTATATTTTATTATGAAGACACTACAAAATATTGAGTGTTTCAAGTAATTTGGCCAGGGACTGTACATATATTGTAGCTAAAAGTGAATATTATAATTAAAACAACAAACAATTGTAGTTTAAGAAACTGTACGTTAATATTTGTCGAACTAGTAGTGGTAACACCCCCTATCAAATAATCAGTCCACTGTACGTATCATCAGCAAGTAAGGGAATTTAAAAAGGGATGTATTGTAGGCTCACGTGAATGTGGTGGTTCAAAACGGGAAACTTTTAAAGGTATATTTATAGGAAAACTCAATTTATAAAACAGTTGTAGAACAATTCTGACAAAATTGTCTGATCCATATGAGGAAATTAATATTTGGGAATGTATGCATATTAGATAGGTAGATAGATAGACTTTAATTCATTACCAGTGGTGTGGAATTTACTATAAACAACAACATAATCACAAGAATACAATTCAACAACTACAACTACAAAGAACATATGTTACCTGGTCTCACAGTGCGCAGCAAGCAGGTCAGGAGAACAAAAAAACTCATCGACTGTATAGTAACACATCTTTCAGTGACTCTTTAAGACGGCACCTGAATCGCCCAAGTGAGCCCTGCCTCAACTCCGCCGGTAAATAATTGTATATCTTTGTACCTAGGCGAATGTAGCTATTATAAAACTTGTTGGAATTTGCCACATCGCAGCGAATATGGTCTGGATTTCTTGTAAAATAGTCATGTACCCCAGCATTCGTCTCGAAATTCTCAAGGTTACTATGCACGTATGATGCAGCCTCAAGTATGTAGAGATTGCAGACCGTTGGGACTCCAAGCTCTAGAATGGACCCTCTACAGGTTTCCCTTGGACTTAAATTTTTAATTATACGTATTGCTTTTTTTTACAAAAGTAGAATAGAATTTAAATGTTTGTTTATGCCCCAAAAGACCGTAACTTAAATGTGAATTAAAGTAGGCATAGTATATTATTTTTAAAGTATTTATATCCCATAACTTCTTCATTTTTCTTAGGACGTATAAAGCTTCATTTAGTTTGGAGGTGATTGTATTAACATAGAGGTCCCAATTCAACCCGCTATCCAACGTTAATCCCAGGGTAACTATCATAACACAAAAAGGAGAAACTATCGACCATTGAATAGACAAAGGGATACGACAGGGAGACGTCTTATCTGCATTTATTCAATATGGCACTACAGTATGTACTAAAGAATGTAAGCATAGGTACTCTAAGAACCGGAGGAAGACAAGTAGTAAGTTATGCTGATGTCGTAATAATAACTAAGAGAAGAGATATAATGGTAAAAACCTTAGAGGAAATAGTATGAGAAGAAGGTAAAATAAGATTGCATATAAACGAAAGCAAAATGTAGACTTTATAAGGGCAGGAGTGGAAACGGGTAAAAAAGAAATTAAATTAGGATGTCACTCCTTCAAAGAAGTAAATAAATGTAAATATTTAGGTGTGATGATAACCAATGACGGAGGAAAGGAGGGGGAGATTAAAGAGAAGATAATGGCAACGAATAGAGTATACCAACCAAATAAAAAATTAATGAAAAGCAAGATACTGACAAAAGAAATAAAAATGAAAATATACGAAAATATAATAAAACCAGTAATGATGTATGGAGCGGAAGTAATGTCGATGACCAAAGCAGACGAAGAAAAGCTAAGGATTGCAGAATGCAAAATATTAAGAACTATATTGGGACCGACGAAGTTAACGGAGAATGAATACAGAGTACGTACGAAGTTGTCAGAAAGATAAAGCAACAAAGAATGAGATGGATAGGGCATGTGTGGAGAGCAAAAGAGGAAGACCCGATCAAAGTAATAACGAAATGGAGGATGGCGGGAAGAAGAAGAAGAAGCAGACCTCGATCAAAATGGATAGAGGAGGTGAAAGAGGACTTAAAGAGAGCGGGAATAAGAAGTGCGGAAGAGAAGGCGAAGAACAGAATAGCATGGAAGAAGATATGCAGGGAAGTATAAATGACAATGGGGACTGATCCACCCCGTGAAATGGATCTAGAAATCCTCTAAAGAGGAGGCAGAACCCCACAAGGGGTGTTTAGCCATTTTCTTAAGGATAGTAAATAGTTTTCTTAATTCCAGAAAGTGTTTAGGTATTGTTCATAAATAGAGTAACCTAAACTTGCGGACTCGCATAGGCGTCGGTATTACGGGTTAATATAAGAATACGAAAAATTCATAAATAAACTAAACCGGTAGAGAAGCAGGCATGTAGTGTCGACCTTGAATATAAATCATGTTAAACCGCGCTGAGAGAGATTTCGTTTTAGTACCGGTTGAGCTGTTGCAGAGATTAGTCGAACGGTCAAGGTTATGTACTTACGTGTCGCTTTTGAAAATTAGCTGGTGTTTTTTGTGTGTTGTAGTATTACACCAAGTACATAATTAGTGTATCGTTTCATATAGAATTAATATTTACATACCTAAGAAAACAATGCCTCGTAATAGATTTGCTACTAATGTACATAAGTATGTGTCACTTTTTCCCCATTTAAAATATGACGGTAGTGCAGTTTTTTGCTTAATATGCAATGTTCGTTTGGCTGCATTGGACAGAACTGATTGCCAGAGGCATGTCAATGGTATTAAGCATATGAGAAATGCAAGAACTGTTTACCTCTTGTAATCTTCCGTTGTCGTTGGTGAGAAAAGCAGCTTTTAAAACGTTTTGGCGACAATACGTTCCAAAGTACCCATTACCCTCACGAACACAATTACAGAATCATTTGCCGCGAATAAAAGAGATGCTAGAAAATGTGTGTAAACGTGATTTGTGTTCCAAAAAAATATGGATTACCGTGGATGAGACGACCGATATAAAGAAAAACAGTATTGTGAATATAATAGCTCGCGTTTTATCTAGCGAGAACACAGCATCTCGATATTTGTTAGCTTGAAAACGTGTTCAACAATGTACCGCGGAAAATATTCAAAAAGTGATAATGAACGCTTTGAAAAAATTTAAAATTGCCCAAGATCAAGTTGTGATGATTGTGACAGATAGTGCAGCAACGATGTTAAGTGTTGGGCGATCCTTAAAATATATATTTCCTAACTTAATACATATAACCTGCGTGCTGCATGCTTTGCATTTAGTTGGTGAAGTTGTTCGACAACATTACGGAAACGTTGATTGGATGATTGGAAGTACTAAAGCAGTGTTTCGTAAATCTCCTAAACGTTTAAAAGAATTTCGTAAATTTTGTCCAGGTATTCCAGAACCTCCTGAACCAATTTTAACGCGATGGGGTACTTGGCTAACAGCAGCTTCTTACCATTTGATCCATTTTCAACAAATTCAATCAGTTATAATGCGATTTCATCGGAATG
This sequence comes from Dynastes maya, assembly GCA_029619315.2. Classification (NCBI taxonomy): domain Eukaryota; kingdom Metazoa; phylum Arthropoda; class Insecta; order Coleoptera; family Scarabaeidae; genus Dynastes; species Dynastes maya. Next base: position 48,816,932 of record JAROYE020000005.1, read on the forward strand.
AATCCAAAGCAATTAGAGAAAGTCAAAGAGAATTTCAAATTCCTCAACTTTTAGAAGATTTAACAACAATATGTACCAATTATACAGTATTACTAGATGCCATCAGAAAACTACAATGTACTGAATTGTCATTGCAGGAATCATTAGACATAGTGAAGAGTGTAAAAATAAATTACACACATTAAATGATACGCCAGGATTATGCGCTAGTCAAAAGTTGGTAGATGTTTTAAGGAAAAATCCCGATTTTAATACTTTAGAGGCCGTTTATAATAAGTGTAAGAATAGTGAACATTTAAGTGATTTTGAAAAACACTTTCTACATGCAAATGTAACTTCCTTAGATGTGGAGAGATCGTTTTCTATGTATAAGAATATTTTTTCTTGTCGACGCACAAGGTTTAAAGAAGTAACTGTGGAAACATATGCAATGATGCAAGTTTACAGTAGTTCACATCCTGATGCCTCTAATTTGTTGAATAATTAGCAAGTAAGTTTATTTATGTATTTTTCGTATTCTTATATTAACCCGTAATACCCGTAGTACCTTCGCTCGAAGGACAGAGATTTTCATCGAATGATTGGATGAATAATTAGACGGATTAAAGGCATGGGAGCATCGCTGGGAAAAGTGTATAGACTTAAGAGGAGACTATGTTGAGAAATAAAACTGAATTTGATAAAAAAAAAACTTGTTTCTATGTTTCTGTATTGGCAGCAGATAATCACAGAAAGATAAAGAAACTAGTAAAAATACGGTCAGAAGAAATATAGAAATAAAAACTTGAAATAAATGTTGATCCTCAATGAAGTTGATTTTCCATATTTGCTAGCCCTAATAAATTTTGTAGTGCCGACATCTTCCCAATTCCTAGGGCAAGAACCAACACGTTATTGAAGGTTTCTCTGTACCACATGGCGATTCATTGCAATAAATTTGACGCCAACCCGTTTCTTTTAGAAAATATTATTTTACGACTTCATTTGTTTATTCTAAATGTAATGAAATACTTTAAAATCCAGTTATCGTCAACGCCTATTTAATGTTTAAAGACTTGCTGTCAGTTTCGTAATATAGACCACACTTTTAAGTTTTCAGTTTCTAAGTACATTAAAAAAAAAAAAAAAAAAAAAGACGCGTTTTCTTTGGAGAATAAGATTTCATTTGAGGTACCACAGGATGGGTCATTCGATTTAAATGTTAAGCCAAACTTAACACTTATCTATAATAACCCATCTCTTTTTATTGTTTAAATTTTTCTATTGTTCCTTTTTTTGCTTCGCCTAAGTAGAATATATCATTTCTCATAGCTCAAAGCTTATCCTTCTAACGCGTCTCGCATTTTAATCAATTCAAAGTCTATTTCGTAAATACTAACAAGCTAAATATGTAGAAATATGTAGAAACAACGACTTACCACATCATATACATACATATATATAATACATTGTACATATTATATACGTTATGCAAGTTTCACAATATATAAAAACGATTTTTACCGAAGAAAAAGATATCTTTCAAGGTAAAAACAAATTAGTATATGACTATTAACACGTTATGAATTGATATGCGCCTAATTCTTGTTTTGTTTTGGGGTCTTGTGCAATTTTCTCGTTTTAAAATACTATCTACGTATGTTCTGGCTTGACTTTTTATTTGATTCGAAATTTTTTATTGTTTAAAATTCAATGTTTGGTAATTAATAGAGTAACCAAAACTTGCGGACTCGCATAGGCGTCGGTATTACGGGTTAATATAAGAATACGAAAAATTCATAAATAAACTTACTTGCTAATTATTCAATAAATTAGAGGCATCAGGATGTGAACTACTGTAAACTTGCACCATTGCATATGTTTCCACAGTTACTTCTTTAAACCTTGTGCGTCGACAAGAAAAAATATTCTTATACATAGAAAACGATCTCTCCACATCTAAGGAAGTTACATTTGCATGTAGAAACTGTTTTTCAAAATCACTTAAAAGTTCACTATTCTTACACTTATTATAAACGGCCTCTAAAGTATAAAAATCGGGATTTTTCCTTAAAACATCTGCCAACTTTTGACTAGCGCATAATCCTGGCGTATCATTTAATGTGTGTAATTTATTTTTTACACTCTCCACTATGTCTAATGATTCCTGCAATGACAATTCAGTACATTGTAGTTTTCTGATGGCATCTAGTAATACTGTATAATTGGTACATATTGTTGTTAAATCTTCTAAAACTTGAGGAATTTGAAATTCTCTTTGACTTTCTCTAATTGCTTTGGATTCATTCCGATTAAATCGCATTATAACTGATTGAATTTGTTGAAAATGGATCAAATAGTAAGAAGCTGCTGTTAGCCAAGTACCCCATCGCGTTAAAATTGGTTCAGGAGGTTCTGGAATACCTGGACAAAATTTACGAAATTCTTTTAAACGTTTAGGAGATTTACGAAACACTGCTTTAGTACTTCCAATCATCCGATCAACGTTTCCGTAATGTTGTCGAACAACTTCACCAACTAAATGCAAAGCATGCAGCACGCAGGTTATATGTATTAAGTTAGGAAATATATGTTTTAAGGATCGCCCAACACTTAACATCGTTGCTGCACTATCTGTCACAATCATCACAACTTGATCTTGGGCAATTTTAAATTTTTTCAAAGCGTTCATTATCACTTTTTGAATATTTTCCGCGGTACATTGTTGAGCACGTTTGCAAGCTAACAAATATCGAGTGCTGTGTTCTCGCTAGATAAAACGCGAGCTATTACATCCACAATACTGTTTTTCTTTATATCGGGCGTCTCATCCACGGTAATCCATATTTTTTTGGAACACAAATCACGTTTACACACATTTTCTAGCATCTCTTTCATTCGCGGCAAATGATTCTGTAATTGTGTTCGTGAGGGTAATGGGTACTTTGGAACGTATTGTCGCCAAAACGTTTTAAAAGCTGCTTTTCTCACCAACGACAACGGAAGATTACAAGAGGTAAACATAATTAATAAATGTATGAGGAATAGTGTATAAGGTATTTCAGTTCTTGCATTTCTCATATGCTTAATACCATTGACATGCCTCTGGCAATCAGTTCTGTCCAATGCAGCCAAACGAACATTGCATATTAAGCAAAAAACTGCAATACCGTCATATTTTAAATGGGGAAAAAGTGACACATACTTATGTACATTAGTAGCAAATTTATTACGAGGCATTGTTTTCTTAGGTATGTAAATATTAATTCTATACGAAACGATACACTAATTATGTACTTGGTATAATATTACAACACACAAAAAACACCAGCTATATTTTCAAAAGCGACACGTAAGTACATAACCTTGACCGTTCGACTAATCTCTGCAACAGCTCAACCGGTACTAAAACGAAATCTCTCTCAGCGCGGTTTAACATGATTTATATTCAAGGTCGACACTACATGCCTGCTTCTCTACCGGTTTAGTTTTATGAATTTTTCGTATTCTTATATTAACCCGTAATACCGACGCCTATGCGAGTCCGCAAGTTTAGGTTACTCTAGTAATTACTTTTTGGTAAAAAAAGAACTAAGTGCCTAGTTTCGAGTATACAGGGTGCAGCAATAGTATGTCCGTCTTTATTACTCGGGCTGTATGCTAAATAGCAGTTTGATATTTTGGGGGTGTAATATAATGTTAATTGTGCATCTTTAGAAAATATACTCCGATATACTGGACGTTTTGTAAAAAAGGTGGCAGAGCAAAATTTACTTTTTTAAATGAAACATCCTATATATTTTTACATTATTAAAGATCCCTAACTAAACTCCATTCGTCCCCAGATTATGAAAGTACCCTGTTTTGTGGTTTTCGAGTTACAACTGTTTGTTCAAAAATTAAAAAAAACAGATATCACAAAGAAAGTATTCCTATGTCCAAACGGTTTCAAATTTACCAATAAAATTTGTTGTGTGGATTGGATGAGATTGGGTGACGGTGTCAGTAAATTGATTTTATCGCCGGATATACAAAATAGTCATTAGTAAAGTATTGACCTTGCCAATTTCAAAATGATTTTTCTGGATTTTGTTAAATGGAACACCCTGCATATTATGGCTAGAAGTGATGCAGAATTACATTCAGAATGCAGATATAGAGGAGTACATGGGAAGGGAGGGAAAGGAATCGAAAGACGATAACGGAGAAAGAATTATAGAACTGTGCATTGAAAATGAATTGGTGATTAGCAATACAAAATTTAAACATAGGGATATACATAGGTATACGAGAGTGGAGCCTATTAGAAATGAAGGGTCGATAATTGATTATTTTCTGATCAAAAAAGGAAAGCGGAAAATGGTAAAACACGTAAAGGTCACAAGAGAAGTGGAAATAGGAAGTGACAATTATTTGGTAAAAATGGGTATGATGAAGCGGAAGACTGAGGAAAAGGAAAAAAGAAGACAGAAAATGAACTATAAAATAAAAAGCCATAAACTTAAAAAAAAAAAAAAAAACTATCGAGAGAAATACCAAGACATGTTAAGTAAAAAATTTGAGAAATCAGAAGAACATGGAATAGAAGGGAACTGGGAAAACTTCAAGAACCACCTATTCGATGCGGCAAAGGAGAGCTGTGGAAGCACAAAACTGACAAACAAAAATATAAAAAGAACAGAATGGTGGACCATAGAAATAGAAGTTTAAGAGAAGAAATACAGCTGGAAGAGATATATAAATACAAAAAGGTCAGAAGATTATGATGAATACAAAGAAAGACGCGGAAAAGTAAAGAGGGAAATTAGGGAGGCAAAACAGGAATCGTGGATAAAATTTGGAGAAAAAATGCCGAAAAACTATAGAGAAAACCAAAAATTATTTTATGGCACCTTAAAACATTTAAGACAAAAGACAGAGTATAATATGATTAACATAAAAGACAAGGATGGAAACATAGTTACTGAGGAAGATAGAATAGTGGACGGATGGCGGCAATATTTTCGCGTGGAGGAAGCGGAAGAGGCGTATGAGGTGAATGAGATGCAGGCTATAGAACCAATACAACAAGATGAATTAATGAAGGCAATAGGAAAAATAAGATTGGGAAAGGCACCCGGAAGAGATAACATAACACCTGAAATGATAAAATATATGACGACCTGTCTGCCGACGATCTGGAGGTGATCCAGCCGCAGAAGATCTTGCAGATTTTGAAGATATCGCTCGACCAGGATCATCAAAGAGCGCAAAACTTCATTGAGATTACATTTACTTCTTTTGGTACGTACGATTTTGTTTTATAAGATCCCTACTTCTGTGAAAGGTGCATCAATACTACCGGATAAATATCATAGTTTTCAGAATTTTCAAATCGCATGAGGAGAGGAAGTTATTTCAGAAAAAAGTAGGCCTGCAGGGTCAAAATTCGCTCAAAACAACACAATATTGCTAAAAATTGCAGAATTCGAAAAAAGTAAGAAACTCTGAAAGGTTGTATCTTGGAAACTATTGGGCTAGCAGAGACTATTCTGGTTCCATATTGTAGCAAATGTTGTCTGCTTTAAAAAAGTACGGAAAGGCTATTATCGAAAAAGTAGTCCTTCGGGGTCAAAATCGACAAAAACTGAAAGGTCGAAAATTTCTCGGTTTTCTGGATTTTTTACAAAGCTGCGCTCGGCTTCCGAGGTCGAAAAGTTGAATTATTCATTGAGCCAACATCATAAACAACTCGATGTATAAGGTTACTGTATTATAATCAGTTTGTCAAATTAGTAGCTAATAAGGAAGTATGAAAAGTACACTGAGGAGTAAAAATGAATTACTCTAAAGATGATATGGTGATGAAGAAGTTGGATGCTGTTATAAATTTCCGTCTATATTTAAGCCATTCTCCACATTCTACTTGTTTCACTATTTTGCGTTGTAAGGAACATCTTTCCTCCTCACTTTTTACAAAATTTTTGCTGAAAACATACTTTTGCCTTCTCGAATGTTTCTTATCTCCATATCTGGTTTTTGACAGTTTTCTCCGAAATCTTCTTTATCTTTGTCAATTCCCTTAACATTTTTGTTGAAGTAGAAGTGCTATCTTTACAGATCTGATTTTTAATGTATTTCCAAATAACACGATTTCATTTAGTAGTAATTGTTTGACTATTTACTTCTTAGCACTCAACTAATTGAACTAATTATAAGAAGATGCTTATTTAAAAAAACTCTCTAGAATCCAACCAATGTATCATACTTCTTGAATTGAGGCAAATCTTTTCTTTTAAAATATCACAATAAGCCCATAAATTTGGAACCTTGGTCGTTACCTTCGAGATAGTTTATTGCCTTACTCTACGACCGCAGAAGCCTACGTACCAGATCTATCCCTTATAATTATTTATTTTATACATTACTATTATGACCCCTATAACTGTTAAGATTATTATTATTATTAGGGAAAAAATATAATTATCCGGTTTAAATTTAAATAAAAGTATCCCGATCTTGTAAAAGCGGTTACACACTAAGTACTGGCATAATTTACTACTCTGAACATTGTTTTATAATAACCTTCTTATCGTATCTCCTTTAGAAAATTCATTTTGCTAATTGAAAAAAATCCTTTTTTGTAAATCTCTAAGATCTACTTGATTTTTCGGCAATAAAATTATGGCATAAATTACTTACTATTCAAGCAGGACTGAACCCCAAATGATTAAATTTCAACTCAATAATTTTCTGTCTGCATTACCTATCCATGCGTTAACCCGGGGACACGCTGTATAGATTTTAATTTTTTTTGTTTTCTGTTCTAGATTTTATATTTCACGGGAAATTTGTCCGCTACTGGGGGTGTTTTTTTAAAAAGATCATTTCGAAGATTGGTTCTCTCGCCACCATTTTGCACAATAATAATAATAATAAAAAAATGTATATACTTATATGTATATGTTGAATAATCCCTCTATTCCCATTCCTTTTATTATACTCCTAAAAAAAAATCGTCAAAGTTTGGCCTACTTTTCGGGCGCTAGATTGGTGTTACCCTTTAAATATATAATAAATAATAATAATAAAAGAGACGAATAAACTTAAATATTAACTCATTAATTATTAAACTACATAAAATAATTCCCATTTAATTACATTATTAAAGAAATAATTTAATTATACCGTAACCTATAAAAAAAAACTTTTTCATTATCTCATTCACTTGCTCCTAATTTTGATTATTAACATTAGGTTTTTTTTTCCATTATTGTAATTTTTCTTTTATTGGATATCCTTGCAGCTGGCCTGATCATGTGTTTTTTGAACACGAAACCGGTCGCCTAATTTCTCATAAGAATTTTGTGAGATCTGGACCATTTTTTCATTCCTACCTTTAATACGAGGGACACGCTATATATTTTGAGATGCCACAAAAGTAGAGAAGTTAGAACTGGCAACACTGCATTTCTAAATCATCCTTAAGTAGTAAACTCTGTCAGTTGAGTCGCTGCTGTCATAGAGTAAACGTGGTAGGTACGATTTGTCATCGAAACATGGACTTGTCAAGAGAATATGTACGCGCAATGATTTACTACGATTTTAAGGTCAGTTTAAGTGAACAACAAAGTCTTGAACGATTGCAACTCGCATTTGGTGATGAAAGTCCTTCACGTGCAACTGTGTTTCGCTGGTACAGCGAATTTAAAAGAGGACGGATATCGCTTGGTGATGAGGGACGTACCGGTAAGCCCTGTTCTTCAGTTACCTCTGGAAACATAGAGAGTGTGAGACGTACGATCGACGAAGATCCAAGATGCACCTATCAAGTGATTGAGGCAACTCTTGGTGTTGGATCCACAACAGTAAATTCAATTTTACATGATCATCTTCGGATGAAAAAAATTGTTACTCGTTGGGTGCCACACACGGTTACCGATTTCCAAAAAGCAGAGCGAGTAAGAATCGCTCGGGAAATATTGGAAATGTTAAATAATGGTGGACATCGCATTCTATCAAAATGAGTAACAGGTGATGAAACTTACATCCCATTTTACGATATTCCTACCCGCCAGGAGAGCCGCGTGTGGAACCACGAAGATGCACCAACACCAACAATGGCCAAAAGGCAAAAGGCTGTCAAGAAAGTTATGTACGCAGTTTTCTTCCGTAGTACCGGATTAGTAAAAACAATGAAGCTGGAAAATCAACGTTCAGTCACAGCAAATTGGTACACCACAAAATGTTTACCTGCAGTTCATGAGTCAGCCAACATTCGCGGGTTAATGTTGCATCACGACAATGCATCGTCACACGGTGCACAGCAGACAGTTGAATTTTTACGTGAAAATAAGGTAAAAGTCATTGAACATCCACCCTATTCCCCCGATTTGGCCATGTGCGATTTCTGGTTGTTCTTCAACCTAAAGAAACATTTACGTGGTCGACGTTTCACGACGGAGGATGAGATAAATGAAGCAATTCATCTATTTTCTGAGAGCATTCCAAGAGATGACTGGCTTCACGCTTTTACGTTGTGGAAACTTCGGTTACAAAAGTGCATTGATGCAGGAGGAGATTATTTTGAACATAAATAAAATCATTTTCGTAAAAAGACTTGTAGTTTTCTTGTATCTCAAAATATATAGCGTGACCCTCGTATGAATATTTTTAAAACTAAATAATTTACTTGGGAGAAACATTTTTCTGTCATGAATTTTCTTGATTTTCTAACCCTAAGAAAATATTTATTTAATTTATATAAAATGCCAAGAAAATTATTATCCTATATATTTTTATAGTCTTGAAATAAAAATGTTTTCTTTAATAGATACTGATTTTTGCAAGATGCAAATCTATTTTCTTGATGCAAGAAACCATTTCTCTCCGTGTATAGTTTCAAACACAGAAAAGAATTCTTAATAAAATCTACACTGTTATGAACTGCCTAATTCTGGAAATTTACGATAATTAAATTAAATGTATCTTTACGATGTTTGTAAAACATCTGGCGTAATCTGAATAATATTTTTATTTTTACACGGCGTTGATGATCTTTTTACCAGTACAGGTTGGACACCGTAAATTTCTCAGAGGTGGGAACATATTAGCTAACAAGACTACTGTTCATAATACATAAAAATTTCATTGAACACTTCATGAAACGTACCGATTTAACTCGTTAGCTTCTACCGTCGCTTTCGATGTTATCCTTTTGGTCCACGACATGCAGTGTGGGTTGCATACAAGCGAAATAGACAGAGAGTGGGTATCTACGGTAAAACCGGCATTCATTTCGCATTACGCAGCGTATTCCTGCGGTTAAAATTACCTTTATTTAATACGAACGAAATACGCGGCAGAAAACAGGTTTCGGTCAGATAATAAAATGTTTATAATTGAAACGAAGTAGATACGTATGCGTGTCTGTATATGCAGAAAAAAAAAGCACTACACGAAATTGCTGTTTGGAGTAGTAGGTTTAAAGATCAAAAGAAAACGAACGTTTATGGGTTTCGTTGCTGATGGAAAATTACGTCTTCTTAAGTGTAGAGTGGCGTATTATCAATGGTTATTAAAACAGCTTTTGTCCAGGAGAATTAAAGGTTTTCATTGAGAAACAAAGTGGAATATCTTTGTCTGGTACGGGGAGAAAAGTGATTCTCAGATAAATGTTCTTATACAAGGGCAGTTCGAAAAATTTCCAGCCTAACATAGAAACAAATATTTTTTCTTGCCAAATTCAGTTTTATCTCTCAACGTAGTCTCCTTATACGTCTACACACTTTTGCGATGGCTTCCTCATTCGATGAAAACCTGTTCTCCAAGCCAAGCTTTGAGCCTGGGAAACAGATCTGGGGAACAGAATGGAGGAATTCGAACCCCAATTCGTGAATTTTTGCCATGGCGACCGCCGAAGCGTGAGATGGTGCGTTGTCTTGGTGGAACAAAACTTTATTTTTCTTCAGATGCGGCCGTTTTCCGGTGATTTCTGCCTTCAGTTTCGCAAGTAATGGTGCGTAGTATGCCTCCGTTATTGTTTTTCCTTTTTCAAGATCGTCACAACTCCATGACTATTTCACAAAACAATCTCCATCACTTTAGCTTTTTCACGCCCAAATTTTCGGACAATATATGAAAAATACGTTCGACGGCCGCCTAGTAACATTCGGAGAACTTTTCCGATGTTATCGGTAGTGGTTGAAGTTTCTGGGCGATCCGAACGCCATCTCGGTTTTAATTTGCGTAAGCGTATTTCCTTTCAAATGCAAGAATTTAATGACCGTGGGATATTTTACCAAAAAAGCTAGCCAAAAATCAATTTCTTAAAATGTTTAAAACCATACCAAAAATTACTTCCCGGATCACATAAAGGGTTGATCCAATAAAGTGTGTTCGTTATTTCTTTACCCAGCCTATTGTCGGGAGATACCAGTCAAAAGTTTCCATTCGCGAATAGTAATTGTGTGATTTGTCGATGCGCTCTAATTTGACTGTTACGAAAACGCTTGTGATTTTGTTTTTTCAAAAGTGTGTGTTTTTGGTTATGGATTCTGCAAAACCAAGTAAGTATTTACCACTGTAGTGTGTTTTATTTAAATTTTCTCATAACTTTCGTAAATATTCTGCTGGGTCTATCTGGCGTGAAATTTATGACACCAGAGGACCTTTATTTGAGAGTAAAAAGTTCCGAAGAGTCAACTTTTGACAAAAAACTTGAATTTATGGAGGAAGAAGTACTTGATAAATACGACACCGACGAACAATTATCTTTGATTAAGCACCAATTCAAAGTTAGATGGCAGGCAGCACAGAAAAAGGAAGCTATATTTGAAAAAACGACGAAGAACAGAAGAGCTTCGATCACTAGAGGTCGAAAAGTTGAGTTACAGAATTTATATGAAGCTACGTGAACAAGGCGAAGTAAATGCTCCAAATGTTGAAAAAGATCTTTCCGCAAGTCCAACTCGAGCACAAAAGTATAGAACAGCTTTCAAGAAAAGTACCTTGCGTCGACTGCCACTCATGAGTGCTTTGGCTATCTATGTCGAAGCCAGGCTTTCGCGAACACAATACAGTGTTCTACAAAGAGCCAAAAAGGATTGCTATCCTCCCAGTGAATTCTGCAAAGTAAGAGCTATGTGCGTAGAAGTACAGTTGCAAGCCGTATTAAACCACACAGCATCCAGGCTAATTTTGTACTTGAAGGATGTAGTAGATACACTCCATTGGGAAAAGAAACAATCTTTTGAATTAATGTATAAATGGGGATGCGATGGGTCAAATTAAGTTCAGTATGAAATTAAATTTGAAAACGAAAGTGACTCCGATGCGAATATTTTTCAGAGCTCTGTAGTACCGTTGCAGTTACTTTGTGGCAAAGAGAAGAGAGTAGCTTGGCAAAATCCCACACCGTCATCACCACGGTATTGCGCACCCATTAGAATAAGAATTTGAAAACACCATAATAAATCTTTATTTATCATGGTAGATGGAAAGGTATGTAATGTGACAACTCACACAACTTCTACCATGGGATATTACAGTTTGTGCGTTATAGGATGGCGAACGCTTCAGATGCGCAGTGGAAATACAAGACTTTATTCTATAATCGTATATTATTATGTTAACATAGTCGGGCTACGCCACTGCATGTTGCATTCAAACTTGAATTTTCCCGAACGATATCCGACAGTACCTTCAGACAGCGCCGGAACTCGCCATCCTACAACGCGAGACCTGTACATACATATATAGTGCTACCTCTAAAGAGTTTGATGATTTGACAAAACAAATTGACAGTAAGAAAGGACCATTAAAATTTAGCCGTTCCATACTGCACACGCTAATGCGGTTTTTCGAAAGTGTTCTTCATATTGCCCACAAACTGCCTATAAAAAAAAATGGCAGACAAGGACGCAAGCAGACAAAGATCTTATTCAACAAAGGAAGAAAGGAATTCAAGAAAAGTTTTAAAAAAAGATGGGCCTTCTTGTGGACGTCCCTAAAGCGAACTTTGGAAATACCAATGAATGGCATGATTTTCGCAGTTTGCACGTTTTAAAAAGGAAAGTAAAAATATTACTGTCTGCTGAACCTTATGGCACTGAAATGGGAACCAACAATGCAAGTAGTGAGGAAGAAAAATAAAATCGAATTTTTTAATTTGCTTTTATTACATTAATATGAACTGAAATAAATCTGCTGCTTTATTTTGTTATTAATATTTTAATGGAGTTATTTACCTTCAGGTAGTTTGAATTAACGTTAAAATATTAAATAAACTCAATTCAATTACTGCAACATCCATTTTACTTAAGAAATAATTTTGGTCAACTTTTGAGGCCAAATACCTCACTGTGTGACGGCTCAATATTCAATTTTTTCTATGTTTACAGAAACATTAACATCGACTGACACAAACGACTATTAAACAATAAAATTTGTCAAAAGCATCTTTCAACGCATGCGCAATTATATTACCAGAATATTTTTGAGGAGTATCGCCATTTTCATGATGAGGTTTGAAACTTTTCAAACTAGCCTCGTACATTGTCTAGCAAGTGAAGCATAATTTTATGTTATGCAGCATTTCCTTCTGAATATTTTTTATTTGAAAACTTTTCTGTAAATTATTCAGGGAAGAATTATCTTCCACCCACGCACTATAAGGACAAGCTGTTATATTAGATATTAGAATGAAATTTAGCTTATAGGCTACAGGGTTAAATAATATTATTGTTAATTTTTTCATCTTTTAGTAGTAAAATAAAATGTCAATTTTTTCTTGGTTTTAAACATTTATAGGCATAAATGAAGAATTGAACAAAGGGATATAACTTTTCTTACCGCGTAGCAGTAAATACAAGAATTGCAGTTATGGTATAGAGTCCAGGGGCAGCTGGTGCACTGTGGCTGCGGAGCTACATTAACAACACTTCGATTCCCTCGTGTAATTCCGTTGCATATCTGTCCCGTACGGAAATATACGAGGAAATCCAAGCGTTGCAATTAACCTTCCATTTACGTTACCACCAGCTCCCGTTGCTTACAAACTATTTATTAAAGATGAACATACAATAATGATTGTCAAAGCTTAAATTTGGCAATTAATTGAATCAATACTTGAACTTAATTTCGAAGGGTAAAACAACCTCTAAGGTGAAGTCGAGCTTTTCTAATCTTTTTAAACTCGATAAGATAAGATGAAATAGAAGATAAACACTGAAAGGTTAATTATATAATAAAAAATATACTCAATTTTTTTTCTTTTAATGGCCAACAAAATTTAAATCCGCTAACCCAAAGTATATTTGGAGCTTCCACTATAAACTTAAACACGAAGAAATATCTCAGTAGGCCGCTTATAAAAACAAAGGAATCTATTTTTAAATGCGTGGAACGAATCAAAATTTCCTCTTCGTGTCGCCTGAACTAAACGTTCATTTCTTGCATTTCTTTCTTTATTCCTAGGCGAATCTCATCACCAAATACGAAAATAAACACCATTATACTAAGAGTATAAGGATTTTTTAAGAAGAAAAAGCTTGCCGCCGCCGCAGAGTGTAATATTTTAGCAAATTAGGTGGGCAAAATTGTCAGATGTACAATGTCAAGTTATAATTTTTCAATAAAAGCTTCATTTTAATAGCAAATGCACACAATCTTGCAAAATACCGTCTTTTATGGTAATTAAACAGCGTAGAAATATCTACCGGCTGGACAGAAATGACCGGAACGCTATAGTTGAATGTTGCACTGCGTGACTGCCGCACGCAGCATTTTTATCTAAAAACATTAGAGAGTCATCAGTCATCAAAAAGAAGAATTATTCAAACCAATGATTCATCTTTTATTAAATGCTAAATTTGCATCAAACTTTTTTGGGGTCATGTTCATCTTCAAGTATCTCAGAAACTATTTGTCAAAGAAGCTTCAAATTTGAAACAGTTAAAAACAACTATTTTTTCACTAGTTACACAGAAGATGAGCTTTCTACATTGATTTCCCTGGAATATAGACTTCCCAGAATTAGGATTTTTTTTGTTGCGACAAATTTTCAGCCAAGTTTGAGTACCAAAAGCAAGAGGACTAGTTGACAGTTTTTGTTAAAATTTGGAAGTTTGGGACACTGATAACTACTAAGCAAGCACAGCAATTTCCAGGCAAATATCTTTCTTGCTTACCGAATGACAGTTTGACAAAAATGGCAAAAAGTGTCGGGGAGCATCCGCGACATTTTATCAGCCATCACTTAAGAGGCTCTTGCAGGTCATGTATTGCATATCAGGAGCTAAAAATTTGAGGAATTACTTTTAGTCAGTTGTGGAACCTACTCACAAAATTTGAACAAAATCTGAGATGGTCGAGCGTGGGGACTTGATCACTTAACATGGAATAACCCTTATCAGTTATATTGTTACTCGTATTTAAATTATCATGAATGGTAGAAAAAAGGATAGCATATGGCAACATTACGTTGAAAAAATCAGTAAGGAATTCAAAGATTAGTTCGACGTTAAAAAAAAAACATTATGAAATATGCAAACGAACCCCGTTGTAAGAAATTCCGCGACCTTGATCCTGGTAGAAACCCGCGATAAGACATTTGTGGAACTTCTCTTCCACAGATTATCGAAAGGCATTAGTAAAGTTTTTAGATATGAACGTATGTTTCATTTCACGTAATACACTCTTGGCAATCCGAAGGATAAACCGGGCGTGAAAGAAAGATCAGGAATTTATAAAATTGCAACACATCAGGTGCTACAGGTACGGGAGGACAGAAGCGTCAAGTGTAGCACAACACATATAAACGAAACTGGGCATAATATTAAATTAAAATTGATTAAGAATGTAACTTCGCCGCGGGAATTAGACGCGTACGAAACTGTTTATATTATTCTTGCCTTTTTGATTTATTGGGATAAAGCGACCATATGGTTTAAGTAACGTGCTACAATGATAAGAGACCCTTTCGTCGTTCTCCGTATATTTCGCATGTTTTAGATATAGGGTGTAGGCGGAAGAAACACAAATCTGACGTACCGTTGCCTTGCTCTATTTTTATGGGGGTGGGACGGCCACATCTTTAACGTTTAGTACCACAATAACAAAGGACCCTTTCGTCTATTTTTTCCGTATATTTCGCACGTTGTAGTGTTAAGCGGCAGTAGGCACTTGTAAATACTTGTAAATATTTTTCTGGAGAGTAGGTATAAATAAGCATGGTAGAATTAGATTTTTTTCTCACATCATTCGGTCACGCGGCTGACGATGGAGACCCACGAATCCTTGAAACGGCTGTTTCCAATTAATTACTAATTTGTATGGTGCGAAGTGCGCCGATACTCAGTGTTGTTTTCCGTTGGAAGCTGAACAAAATGGACAGGAAAAAGAATCCATTCCTTTAAATATGTTATCGCCATCAGCTTCATCATCAAAAAAAGATGGTAAGACTGGTACGTAATGAAGGTATACAGTGAGAGGCCAGTGTCCCCCCCCCATGCTAATTTTTGAACCACAGAAGCTAGCGTTTTTAGAAAAAATAGGTCGATTTCTAGTTTTTTTAAATTACCTTTGACCGTTATCAGCATTTCAATTGTATTTCCGGTTTCAACGGAAGTGACGTCAACTTTCTTTTTTTAAATAGAACAGCCTGTATATTTTTACGTTTTTTGGAAAGGTAATCGAAAGATGAATCCAACGATATGTTATATTTTAACTTAAGAAATATGACGATATGCAGCAATAATGGTTTTGGTAATCTGTTTTCGTTATTACACAAAGTTGGCTAGAAAAGAGCGCCAAATTGTTTGGCCCTCACTGTATACATTAAATTTTAACAATAATAATTTATTTTCTCAGTAAATACAACATACAGTATGTACCTAAACAACTTTTTTGATTGAAAAGATGAGAAACCGCTTAAAAAAGCAAATTATATATTTTTTTCAAAGAATTGCACATTAACTGTGCGAATTGTTAACACAAATAATTTTTTTTTTAATGAAATACTAGTTTAAAAGTGTATCAATATCAATAGAAAGGTTTGTTTACTCTTTTAAAAAAGGTTCGTTATCGCTATGGCGCTAAAGTTAATAATAAGTGAAGTTAATAATAAGTGATATATTTAAATTTGAATATTTGTAATACTGGTGACATTCAATAAGCTACGCAGTATTTTATGACAGTTAATTGTAACAAATGCTGTGTAGTTGTGTAGTCTACTAAACTTTAGTAAATTTATTTTAAATGTTGAACATATTGAAATTCTCATGGAATATTAATATTATTTTTGGTTTAGTTACTAAGAATTTTTTCATTCAAAAATATATAATTTGGGTATGTAATTCACCATTTTCTTATCTTTTAAGTCAAAAAAGTTGTTTGGGTGTCCCGTCAATATTAATTATGGAAGCAAAATATTTAAAATATTTTATTTAAAATATCAATTCAATTTAAAAGGTAGAATTTTAAATTTTAACAGGTCTGACCACAGAAAATTTAATTTCGCCATCTTCGTCAATTATTTCCTAAGAGGCAGGACCATCAAACTTAAAGAGAAAATGTGGAACAAGTTCTGGTTCTTTAAGCTCCTTTGTTGTGCGAACATCTACCCAACATGAAACAAGAACTTGATGAACAAATAGCTAAGGCTGTGTTTGCAACAAACTGTAGTTTTAGATGTGACGAACATCCAGAAATTATTAAGGCCATTGAAATGTTAAGACCTGGATACTCACCTCCATCGAAAAAAGTGCTGGCAACAATACTGTTAGATAAAATATTTGAAGAATCTACAAGATGTTTTGCGAAATTTTGCGACAGACAATGCTGCGCCTTCGACGAAATATAGAGAATGTTACACACTCGAAAATAATTACATACGATTGTCCAGCTCATACTCTTAATTTATTGTCACACGATTTAGAGATCAAAGAAATCAAAGAAAATATTATGCACATCATAAAATATTTTAGAAACATCATTTTGCATCAGCTAAACACAAAGAAGCTGGTGGAAAGGCATTAATTTTATCACAAGATTAGGGTGGAATGCTTTGGCTGATTAGTCTAGAAGTATACGTTAACCAGTGGGACAAAGTACTAAAAATTTGTGAGGAAAATAAGGACAATATAGACGCCACTGTGTATCAGAATGTATCGAACATACGGGTAAAGAGAGGAGCCGATATAAAAATTTTAAAACCAATATCAACAACATTAGATAATACTCATAAAAAATACGACAATTTCCGAAGCTCTAGAAAGAAGGACAAATCTCGAACTGATTTTCGAAGAACACTGTCCATCATATGGACATATTTAGAAAGCACTAACTGATTAACATTTTGCCGCTTATAAGAGGGTAAGTCAAATATTATCTACTTTCGCCATAACAAGCTTTGAAGGTTATCGCAGTGGCGGCCGCTTGCGTATGCGTTGAGTTGGCGCCTCTGTAATCATGTGTGCGGAATTTAATCACGATCGCGTCATTTGTCTGCTAGCTACAACAGCATAAGCATGTCAGCTCCGCTATTAGTTTGCACCAAAGAGGAACAACGAGCTTGCTGAATGTTGTCGTCGGTGGTCGAGGTTGACGGCCGTCCAGCTCCCTCTCTTTGTGTTACGCTCGTGTAGCCACTTTGAAACATTTCGATCCACAAAAAAACGCTTTTACGAGATAAAGAACTGTCCCCGTATTGTGACAAAAGTCTCCGGTGAATTTCAGCACCTTTCACACCCTCTGACCACAAAAGTCGAATCACTGCTCGTTGTTCCTCTTTGGTGCAAACAAATAGCGGAGCTGACATGCTTATGCTGTTGTAGCTAGCAGACAAATGACGCGATCGTGATTAAATTCCGCACACATGACCACAGAGGCGCCAACTCAACGCATGCGGAAGCGGCCGCCACTACGATAACCTTAAAAGCTTGTTATGGCGAAAGTGTAGATAATATTTGACTTACCCTCGTATGTTGGATCCAAGGGAACGTAAACATAAATTGTCGTCTGAAGAAGAAACAGCTCTAAAATAAATAGAAAATATGTACAGTTACACACAATTATTACCCCTTGAAAATATTATATTTAATGAAGAGGTTCTATCTAATGTAACTGCATTACAGCAGTTGGTTTGTGGACCAAAACGCAAAACCTTAGAACTTTTGGATAAATATTTTATAATCACCCGCTGCTGAAAAGGACAAAGAAAAAATAATTTTTTTAAATTTATATTACTTAAGAAATATAATCTTGTATTTTAGATTTTATTTGTTACTAAAAATTGTGTTTCTTTACATGTTTTCGTAATAAAGTTTCTAAAACGCACTTGAAGTTTTTCATTGAATGCAGAAACATCTTAAATCCGTGTGAAATTTGACCTGATAAACTGGCTTAATTCAATTTAAGTTCAGTTTTTTCTTGATTTTATATTAGTCAATATGTTGTTCTAATTCATAGTCCAAAATCAAAAATTTATGCAGGATATTCAAAAAGCTAATCGGTTCTTTGTAATTATCTCTAAATTTGACTTTTGCGACTTAGGGTGCTTCTCAAATCAGCGACTCAAATATTATAATCAAAAAGATTCGTCGGAATAAAACTAAAGAAAAGTAACAAAGAATTTCTACTTCTTGTTATATATTTAAACTCATTTATTTTCTTTTGTTATATGAAAATTAATATACGTTTCTTATTTAAAAAATCAGTTGATTTAAATCAGGCTAACCTTGGCTTCTTTACTGTTTTATATTATACTTTATGGATTTTGTACTCTTGAGTTTGTTTGCAATTCAATGTATTGTGTATTTGCTATTTACATTTCTCTCTGTTTATGACCAGTCTAATACCACTGTAGTGATCGTTCTCTAGACAATAAATTATTATTGTTATTGAAAATGTTATTTTTATGTGCCTTGTTTAGCAATCGCATATCTACTGTTTAAAATTGTAGTTTCAAGGCATTAATTTTCTATAGTTGATAGGGTGGATATGCTTTAGTTCGGCCGCATCCAGTAGTCGCCCATTTTACAAAAAAAAACGGCTGTATTAATGAAATACTTAATTTAACATGTCAAATTTCTACATCCCAGTAGCCGGCTGTCTCGTTCGAGCGCTCAGAAGGAAATTTTCATATCTAATTTCAATTTTCGTATTCGACGACTGGTACGTAAATGTTATTTTTATTGTAACGAATGTAGGATAAGAAAATAAGATTCATAAGGATAAAGATAAGTATTCAAAGTATTTGCAGGCATTTTTTTACAAATTCTGACTTCAAAATGTCTTCAATATCGTTTAATTTTTGCTGTAAATTAGTGGCCGCCTACTGGGGTTGCCTAAAGGATTACGTTATGATTGTCGGCCAGGATGACCGATTACTGAAAAATAAGCTGGCTTTCCATTTTAGACCAAATATAGCATTAATGTAAAGTTAATGTTTATGTATTTGAATAAAACAGGGGTAACCTTTAACGGCACACTATTGGTTGTGCCGCGCTGTAGATCGATCATAATGTTCTATTATGTGGAAATGGAGAACTTAGAGCAATTACATAGGAACTGTAGATTTTATTACAGATTCCCGAATACATGTACTATAACTAGTCTTGGCAAACAGCGGGAACAGTCAATGTAGTAGATATGTGGTGCGGAGTCCGGGGATTATATATTTTACGCGTTCAGAGCGTCAGTACTAAATCGATGTTGTATGCGAGTAGTTCTGTGTATATGTAGGCTGTCGTAACTTATTTCGTAATTGTACGCTTATGCTAGCTTTAAAAATGTCGCCGTTAGGCACGTCGCGAAAACAACCAATGGCAGACACAGTTAAAAACTTTATAGTGGACATGCCGGACTTAATTTTTGATGGCGCTAAAATTCAATGTCTAGTTTGTAAAATCCCTTTAGTGTGTTGGTCCAGAAGCCATTGTCAGCGTCACATCGAAAGCAAGCAGCATTCTTCTGCAAAAAGTGGCATACGAGACCAAGAAAAATTTACATCTGATTTATGTGTTACTCTTATTTTATGTAATCTATCGTTTCGTTTACTAGACAAATAAGCATTTGTCTCCTTCTGGAATAAATATGCGGACTGGAAATTACCTAGTCGGACATCGATACGAAATGTAGTGCCATTTGCTCGTGAACATATAAAAAAAAAAGAATGAAAACGGAATTGAAAGATAAAAAACTGTGGTTGTGTGTGGACGAAGCAACAGATCGTCAAAAACATTCTGTGGTTAATGTAATGGTACGTACAATGGAACCACATCGACCGTCATCCCTCTTACTTGCTTCCAAAAGAGTTATAAATTGTACTGCCGATGAGATTTTAAAGGTGGTGTTGAACTCATTGAACAAATTTGAAGTTTCAACTAAGCAACTTTTAATATTTATGAGTGATGGTGCCGCAAACATGCGTTCTTTGGGCCGATCTCTTAAAGAACACAGTGGTAACTTCTTACATGTAACGTGTAAAATCCATACCCTAAATCTTGCGGCACAAACGATTCCTACGTTTTCCACTAGTAAATGCATTGATTGCTAGTACAAAGGCAATGTTTCTAAAGTCCCCGAAACGTACCCGACTATTTCACAAACTGTGTCCTGATTTACCTGAACCATCACAGCCGATTGTTACACGTTGGGGAACATGGTTGCAGGCTGTGTTTTACTACAACAAATATTTTGATCAAGTAAAGAAGGTAGTTTTAAAATTCAATCCGACAGAAGCTGCAGCAATCAAGAAAAGCCAGGAGATATTTCAAAATAGTCAGGTTAGAAGAGATTTACAAACTATTCACAACAATTACTTGGGACTAGCGGAAGGAATAGAAAAATTACAAAATGTTTCGATGTCGCTAGTGGATTCTGTTCAAATGGTGAATGATGTTCACGCACAGTTATGCGCTGTAGAAGGCGAAACAAATTGGTGTGTAATACGAAAATTTGAGTGTTTTAGAGAAAGACTCCGATTTTCTTATATTAAGACAAATTTGTGAAGGTGCGTGTGAAGATGCATTAAGTTGTTTCAAAGATTATTTTAAATATGCAAATATAACATCGCTAGATGTCGAACGGTCATTTTCGGCATTAAAAAACATTTATTCCGCACGTCGTACTCACTTGACTGAAACAGTTGTAGAAACGTATCTAATAATTCAAATATTTAACAGATGTTACCCAGTTTGTGATTTCACGGAAGACTTTTAAAACGGTAAGTGTTTCAGCACGTTTTATAATTTATTTCTTACCTTCTATTTTATGTGTAAACTTTTATGCGCTCGCCACGCCTCTGGCTGTTACCGCATATTTGCCTATGTTAACTATACCTAACCCTGACAGAAAACGAAAAGAAACGATTGTTTAACCAATATTCAGAAGACATTAAAATAACCGAACTTAAGTAACGGCGAGGCCGACTACTAAAAAAAGTGTCGAATTCTAAAAATAAAATTAATGCCTTTGTTGTGGTTATAGATAAATAAAAACAACGCAATTTCTACAAAATAAATTAGATAAGATAGTTATTAATATAATTTGTAATTTTGTTATTTTTAATGGAAGTTGCACTATCTTGAAATCTGAAATTCTCTTAAACGGCCGACCACCCTAGTTCATTTTTATAATTATTCACTTAAAGATTACTTTTCTCTACATCGTTATTTAAAAGTCCATTAATAAAAAATCTCCTCCGAGCTTGTAAGTTAGCATTCATTCCGAAGAAAGACGTACTATTAATAGATTTACGTACAGAGTGTCACATTGCGTTTTGACTGATTCTGCAAGCTTATATTTTCCGAACGGCATGAAGCATTGTTTTATAAGCCCAAGGTTTTTATGGCTTTTATGAATATGTCATTCCTTCTATAAAAACCGAAATGAAGATGGCATAATTTGGCAGATCCGATACTGAATTTTTTTTTATGCGATACTTTATTCGCAGTAATTTGAAAAGACACGCCATTACTGACAGAAGAATAAATACCGTTAGAATTCTAATTACATTTAAACAGTTCACTAAAACCCTTACCACAACACTTAATTCGTACTGGACGCACGTTTCGATAGCCAAGCTATCATCATCAGCAGCAAGACTGAACTAACAAGCTAAGTGAAAAACAAACTCCCCTCAATTTTCGCCACCAGAAGCCTCATGTTGTCTAGTAGATAGGTTGTAGTTCAGTCCACAGCGCTTTTTCTCCAAATATTTGACAGACGGTTGATTTGCTTCTACTATTTTTAATAAATTTTCAAATAAATCAACATTCATTCCCGCATATAAGAATCAGGATCATGATTTAAGATTTCCCGAATCAAATTTAAATAGTTCCCTTGTTTCTTTTGAGTAGGTATTGATGGAACATACCCGCCAACGTTTTTCCTCTTTCTACATTTATTTTTAAATTTGTTTATCATGATTATTGCAGAAACTGTTAATAAACAGAGTATATAACATTTCTATATCATTCCATCCGTTAGAAAAGAACTCATTAACAGATAAATTAGGGTTATGATACGACAAAGTCATCCGAGATGTCAGTTATCATTATGTCACGAAATTATTTTAAAAATTACTGCAGAATATTGCAAATAATTTCGCGCTCATCCTACCGATAATTTCACGCTACCCTATGTGAACGCACCTTAAAAGAAACGCCTTTTCAAATTACTGCAAAAAGGAAAAATGTTGCATTAAAAAAATCCAGTATCGTGTCTGTCAAATTATGCCATTTTCATTTCGGTTTTTATAGAAGGACTAACAAATTCATAAAAGCCAAAAAAAAAAAACTTGGACTCATATAAAACTCAATGGTGAAAACTACATCTTAATACTTCATGCCATGCATAATATGCTTTTTAAATTGTATACCTAAATTTGCTGTTGAAGCATTAGATCACTCTGTATATGCTTTCAATATTGTTTTACAAATCCGAAAAGTATACTTATTTGTGACTTGTATTGATTAAATTACTATTTCATTATTGTCCCGCTTGATTGTTAAAATATCACTCTGCATCTTCGTTTCAATCCCGTGCCGGTTTCGCGGGCTTTTTCCCTTACCGCTTCCCGGTGAAAATGTAAGGCAAATTCCCTGACCGTAGGACATGGTACGGGACGCGCGGCGCATGCGCACCGTTCGGCCCATCCGACAATAAAAGCCTTGTTGCATATGCACTTGAACCTGACCTACAATAGGCGAATAAGCGAGCCTGCTCTGTGGTCTGACGTCTTTAGGGGTTGCTGGGAGATTTTAACGTTTGTTTTGAGAGGTTAGGAGAGAGAATATACGTTTTTTAAATAAAATCAAAATCGAATATACATGCTTTGCGTGGGAAATAATAAATTAATATGCATATAAAGAACACACACACATTTTGACAGATTGGGTTATGTTATGTCGCGGGAACAAACGGGCGTAACCTACATCAACTCAATTCGCCTCTATAAGTAAAGGAAAACGCTTTGTTGCCGCGTCCTACTAATATCAATTTCGGTTTCTGCGATACAGCACGTTGACGGCTAGACAAACAAGAACTCGTTCGATTCACACAGCGATTTCACTACTCGCAAATTCCCTTTCGTTTTCGACGACGCGGCGATCACTTTCGCATAAGATTATTTCGCTTATTTATTTATTATTTAATAACGACTGTTCGCGGGACGTTATACGACAAGGCAACGCCGTCAAATGGTATTATATGTGCCGATGTGATGTTTATAACCTATAAATGAA
Source organism: Dynastes maya (assembly GCA_029619315.2). NCBI lineage: Eukaryota > Metazoa > Arthropoda > Insecta > Coleoptera > Scarabaeidae > Dynastes > Dynastes maya. Next base: position 48,840,637 of record JAROYE020000005.1, read on the forward strand.
CCTGTCTACCTGTCACGTTAGATTTACCTCCGGTGCTTGTCGTTGAAAAAGGCACTTCGAGTTCCACATTTACGTCGTGATCCTGCGACACTTCCAGATCGACATCGGCCGTAACAACGGAGACCAGCGGAGGACCGGCCGTCGTACCGTTCTGATTATGGCTAGTAGATACGGCAACAGAGCATGGAACGCTCATACTTGTCGCTTCTTCGTGCATTGTTTATCTTTTTACGCACTGTTCCCGAAATGATACGCGTGCAAAGAACGTCCCAGAGCTTTGCGAAGCTCCGACCTTCGGATCCGCGTCAAGGTTTCACAAATATCTCCTTCTTTAAGTAACGAAAAAAAAATCGAACGTTATATAAATGTAGGTCTCTAGGCCACTTAGCCTTACACTTTACTTGCATTAGGACAGACATGACCGTCGAATCAAATCAGCAACTTCATTCATATCGTTACGGAGCAGGTTCTTAACCGGGCGATACGTAAGGATTTTCCGCTAAAATCTATCGCGATTTCGACCGGTGCTCATCCAAATATTACATTATTTATTCATAATGTACTTTAACATCTTTCCGCTCGTTTAAAGTTTTTCGTTTTCACCTTCGTATATACTCTAAACATTCGTTATCGTTAAGTAGGTCAAAGCCAACTTATTTCGATTATTGTCTTAACGTTTGCGTAACGCTAAAATGGGATTTTAATTAGTCGTACGCTTATTAAACAATACTGTTTTCCGTTGTTATTGCGCGATTAGCTAAGTCCAAAAATTAAATTTATATGGGAATTATGTTGACTAAGGACTGACGCAAGCGCCTGATAATTATACAATGCGTTCAAATTAAGGCGGCAACTTGAAATCGATTTAAATCCAAAACATAATTCTTTCTTTGTTACCACCTATTTTTAATAAACCAACTATTTCAAGTATAAATTAAACCTTATCTACCTAGAAATACATATATACTTAAGAGAAAATAAAATTTATTTGAATCAAAAAAAATAAAATTATTGGGTGCACTTTTTAATTGTTCAAACCTTTGATTAAACAGTTCAAACATCACAGATGTGTTTTCCATAAGTTGAGTAAAGTACAGCTGTTGTTTTAAAATTGTTCAAACAACTGTTCCATTAAAGGTATATTTATTATTAACTTTCACTTTCAAGATTCAACGAAAGACATTTACGTTTACATCTGCCTGCTTGATCCTTTAAAATGGTATATCGAAATTACAAGTAAACTACAAAATAAACTTTTAAATCAAATAAGTATTCTTACAATACCGTTTGTACAAGATTAAATAAAACATCAAACACATAAAACAGATATTCATGTATTTTTCTAACTTGCTTACTTAAATAACAAAATAATAATAAGTAAATAAATGAATAACTAAAACCAATTCATAACATGTCCGCATTCACAAAATTGACTTGTATGCTTGTAATCGCACTTACTCTTCCAATTGGAATGATCATTATACCCCTTTCCTATTTCAATAATTAATATTCCTTAGTGGTAATTGTGGAAGTAGTAGAATTTCAAAGATGTTTCTGCTTAGAATCCTGCGTCCTAAAATAAACATATTTTTAACATTTACCTCAGAAAGTATTTTTTCTATAAAATCAACTTATATTGACTATTGCTTTCTCAAACTGTGGCAAAATTAACTACGAGTATTAAAATATGATAATAAGATAAGACAAGAATATAAAAAAAATACCTTTGACATTTAATAAACATAATTATTTTTTGTAATGTTGGTAGCACTAAATATGCCAAACAATTCTACCAACCCAAGCCGTCTGAAATGCTAACCCAACCTCTAAAGCATTTCAATGAATTCCTAAAAATTTTAGAAAAAAAATTTGAAATTATGTGAATGCGTAGCAAATATCCATTCTATAATCCATAACATTATAAAAAAAAGAATGGACCTAGAAAACGTTGAAACGTAAGTTTCATTTCAAATTACTCTCATCCCATCATTTCTAAGACATTTTGCAATTATTAGCTTTACAGGGCGAAACCTGGACATGCTTCTCAGTATAATGAACTATACAAGTACAATGGGCTTCTCAGTAATCAACAAAATAGACGAGAGAAGTTATTACTTGACTTAAAAAAGTAACTATATATAATATCGCTACGTAAGTAATATTTCTTAAGATATCTATTACCTTTTTAGAAGAAGAAGCGATCAGGTTAATGAAATGAGAGGAATCGCTGAAATTTTTGGCAATTCTGAAGAGGAAGATGTCAAAGAAGAACCAGTTGATGTTCCGAATCATCGCAAGAAGATACGTAATAAATACAGTCGTAAACTTATGCTTTCTGAATGGATGAATGATGTTCCCGATGATTTAGAAGAAGCCTGGCTGTTTAAAATTTGTCCTGTGGGCGTACGAAATATTGTCGTAGCAAATAAAGTAAGTCTCAATAATCTTTTGTTTAATATTAATGTGAAACAAGATTTTTTTAAGGGAATAACTAAAGTATACAGTAGAAAGGGTCAGTTGAAAGCTATATTTCAATCAAATCTACCTGGTGGAAATCATCTTAGCCCGTGCAATAGTTTTACATTATTGGATTGCGTCTATCGGAATAAGGAAAAAATGTATTATGTTTTAGATACTTTGGTATGGAATTCTTGTTCGTTATTACATTGTTCGGTAAGTACTGATTGCATTGGTATCATTGCGGAATTAATACCAATTTTTTGAAAAATAACCTCCAAGATAAGCTATGATGTCTCTATAAATGGTATCACAAACTTTTCAGTCCAAAACTTAATAGTATTCAAGATACAGGATCTTAAAGTTACAATTTTCCATAATAATTGTAGTATATTCACCACATTTGATATAGAGGGGTTTTCTTGCACAAGAAAAATTTAAATCTGCTAGAACTTTGGCTGTTCCCGCTCATTTTTAAATATTTGAATTTAAAATGTTATTCCATACTGAAGCTCACTTCACGCTTATCGAAATTTAAATGACTTAGCGCCACCTATCGTTGACATGCAACAATAGTTCTATTTCATTTCTAAACAAGATCCAAAAAATTTATGAGATATTTGACATATCGTTTATAATACTAAAAATTCTCAATTTTAGACGGAATTTCGGTTCTTCTTCATCAAAAACAAGTTCCTAGAAGATCCAGAACTGAATTCCGAATCAAATAAATTTAATTTCGTCAACGTCCCGCACTATGAAGCATCGTTACCAACCATTGAACACGAACTTGCGACTTCTTACACTATCAACGATACGGAACTTCCGGTTGATGGTGTGTTATTTTATCATAAAGATTGCACGTATATATCGGGTCTAACACCATTGGTAGGTTGGTTGAAACCCTATATGGTACCAGAGAAACTGCAAATTCCTGTACATGAATCGTATATGGCAAAGAAACCGAAGAATTATACAAATTTAAATGATTATTTGGAAACTATCCAGAGGAAATACAAGAAAAAGGGTAACGAGAGAAGTTTGGTTGATTATGATGTGAGTATGGTATTTCTTAATATCAAAATAAAAGTGGCAAAATATCAAAAAGAAAAGTAGATCCCTCCTTTTAGAATTCAGTAAGTGGGTTTCTTTCACTATACATGATTGGCGACACTGAAGTATTTTATTGTTTGCCAATGATGCCAACATATCATACTGTAATCATTGTATTTATGTTTCTCCGCTTTGCAGATGGAATCTGACGCTCATGAAGAAGAAACTGACCTGATGGACCTCTAAGATGCATATCCCACGTAATTCTACACGAAAGCAATGCTGAATTAATATTTCCAGCTTGTAACTTGAGACTACTTTATATCACATTCATGTTTATCTGTTTTTAAAATACTTTGTATTGTTGTTTTTATTTTTTAACATATTATTACAAAACAAGTAATTTACTCGGAAATATTCATATAAGAATGCATTTTCAAAGTAAATTTTGTGTATGTGTTTATATATTCGTATACCGTGTTATTGGTTTATTTTAATATACTTTCTTGTAAGATTTGAAATATTTTCTCTTCCAATTTAGTAAAATTGCCAATAATTTTAAATTATAATAAAAAACAATTAAGTTACAAGATAGGCAACTTAAATAACAAAATTAAATGTTAGTAAAATTTGTATGTTAATGTTGGTTACAAGTTTATTTTAACGATTTTAGCCCTAACAATTAACCTGGGCAAATATGCAGTAACAGCCAGAGGCGTGTCGAGCGCATAAAAGTTTACACATAAAATAGAAGGTAAGAAATAAATTATAAAACGTGCTGAAACACTTACCGTTTTAAAAGTCTTCCGTGAAATCACAAACTGGGTAACATCTGTAAAATATTTGAATCATTAGATATGTTTCCACAGCTGTTTCAGTCAAGCGAGTACGACGTGCGGAATAAATATTTTTTATTGCCGAAAACGACCATCCGACGTCTAGCGATGTTATATTTGCATATTTAAAATAATCTTTGAAACAACTTAATGCATCTTCACACGCACCTTCACAAATTTGTCTCAATATAAGAAATCGGAGTCTTTCTCTAAAACGCTTTCAAATTTTCGTATTACATACCAATTTGTTTCGCCTTCTACAGCGCATAACTGTGCGTGAACATCATTCACAATTTGAACAGAATCCACTAGCGACATCGGAACATTTTGCAATTTCTCTATTCCCTCCGCTAGTCCGAAGTAATTGTTGTGAATAGTTTGTAAATCTCTTTTAACCTGATTATCTTGATATATTTCCTGGCTTTTCTTGATTGCTGCAGCTTCTGTCGGATTGAATTTTAAAACTACCTTCTTTACTTGATCAAAATATTTGTTGTAGTAAAACGCAGCCTGCAACCATGTTCCCCAACGTGTAACAATCGGCTGTGGTGGTTCAGGGAAATCAGGACACAGTTTGTGAAATAGTCGGGTACGTTTCGGGGACTTTAGAAACATTGCCTTTGTACTAGCAATCAATGCATTTACTAGTGGAAAACATGTAGGAATCGTTTGTACCGCAAGAGTTAGAGTATGGATTTTACACGTTACATGTAAGAAATTACCATTGTGTTCTTTAAGAGATCGGCCCAAAGAACGCATGTTTGCGGCACCATCACACATAAATATTAAAAGTTGCTTAGTTGAAATTTCAAATTTGTTCAATGAATTCAAACCACCTCTAAAATCTCATCGGCAGTATAATTTATAACCCTTGGAAGCAAGTAAGGAGTATGTCGACCGATGTGCTTCCACCGTACGTACCACTACATTAACCACAGAATGTCTTTGACGATCTGTTGTTTCGTCCACACACAACCACAGTTTTTTATCTTTCAATTCCATTTTCATTCTTTTTTCTATATGTTCACGAGCAAATGGCACTACACTTCGTATCGATGTCCGATTAGGTAATTTACAATCTGCATATTTATTCCAGAAGGAGACAAATGCTTCTTTGTCTAGTAAACGAAACGATAGATTACATAAAGTAAGAGTAACACATAAAGCAAATGTAAATTTTTCTTGGTCTCGTATGCCAGTTTTTGCAGAAGAATGCTGTTTGTTTTCGATGTGACGTTCGCCATAGCTTCTGGACCAACACATTAAAGGGAATTTACAAACTAGACATTGAATTTTAGCACCATCAAGAATTATGTCCGGCGTGTCCACTGTAAAGTTTTTAACTGTGTCTGCCATTGGTCGTTTGCGCGACGTTCCTAACTGCGACATTTTTAAAGCAAACACAAGCGGACAATTACGAAATAAGTTACGACAGCCTACATATACACAGAAGTACTCGCATACAGCATCGATTTAGTACTGACGCTGTGAACGCGTGAAATAAATAATCGTCGACTCCGCGCCACATACCTACTACACTGACTGTTATCGCTGTTTGCCCAGGCCACTAATAATATGTCAAATTTTAAGCTCAATGCCACATTAAAAATTTAACAATTAAAAGAATTAGTGAAGTTAGGCGAGGTTTGAATGTTCTGAATTTAGTAATTGAATAGAATAATGATTAATAATCCAGAGATGCGTTCAGATTTATGTTGTGTACGGCCGACAAGGTAGTACAGTAGAAAGACAGTAGGTTGTTCGTCCAACGCACCGCAAAAACGAACGGACAGTTGAACTGTTTTGTTCTAGGTGAGGAAGTTTAGGTTGGTTAAGTTACAAAAGCCGGAATAATAAATTTATTAACAAGGCATTATTGGTGTAGTTAACTGTTGAAATTGATATTCAATAATGATATTCCGCGCCTTGTCCATATGCAACTAGACTGACAGTCAACATTGCGGTCTTTGTACGCAACTGTGTTACATGTATAGTTGAGTAGGTTGTATACAGACATGTAATCTAACAATTGTTTTGTTTGTATTGAAGAACGTTTATTTAATTCTTATTCTTTAATTGTGATATATTATTGTTTAACATTAAAAACCTCTTTTCATAGTCAGTGTGCCTACTTATTTTCGTGTAATAAAAACCACAATATTAACAAAATGTTTAAAATGTCTTCATGGAGCAGTAGCACGAAAATAATGAATTTGAAGTAAATGAAGAAAATAGAGCCCCAAGAAGAATACCAACGAGGATTGACACTTTTTTCATAGTTATATGCACGTTATATGGTATGATAAATATAACTGGTGATATTCGACAGCCAAATTGCATAGAATATAAACGTGTCAACAAAAATTTTAATAAAAGCCGGTCTGCGCATGTGGGACATATTTCGCGGCAGTTCAAACTTGGACGAAAAGTTCGTCGGCCAATAAATCTGAACGCACGGGACGTTACGTCCGTACAAACTGTCTTTCAAATCTGAACAACTAGGACGCGTCTGGCATATACCCGGCGTTAAATTTGAACGCAGCCCAAGTGGATTTGATTTGGGGGCAATTTCAAAATTGTGTTAACTTAAAAAAAAAACATTAATCACTGGGAGCTCCTAACATGTACATCATTGAATATTTAAGTTCACGAAATCAACTTTAACTCATTTATGACCCTGATAAAGCTTTAAAAATGAAAGCGAAATATTGGTGAAATTTAAGAGCTACATTTTTTCTAAAACTTTGGCCGTCATACCAGAGTTTTAACTACGTGACTTAGTGACCGCGATACTCCTTGGTGTTTTAGCTTAAAAAAGCCAAAAGTGAAGTAAGGCCGGGTTTACATCGACGCTGTGGTGCTGTAAAGTGGTGCACAAACTATTGATGCATTCAAAAATAGCAACGTTGGCGCCATTAAACGCTTGCATCCCAAGAAATAGTCGCCTTTAATTTTTAGCGGTTTCACAGCGGGTTTTTTTCCATCTGCTCTGCCACGAAGATATCAAAATGTAAGGAAAATTGTGAGGTTCGCAGGGTAAATACATAGATATTACTTTAAAGAATAGATAATATGTAGGATGATCTGGGGGTGGGTTAATAAAAATCCGCTAAATTCAGTCGGCTTTAATTCTTAAACTTTAGACGATACACAACACAATCCAGTAAACATTTTTTAAATTTCGCGGACGATTAAGTTGGCGAATATGTTCACTACTCCCAGAACTACCAACTTGAGTTATCCGAGAAATTAAAGAAAATATATTATTCTCAGGTCCACCAACTTAATCTAACGTGCTCAATTTAAATTTCGTGACATAAATGGTAAATTTTAATAATTATATAATACATTTATTTGAATAAATATTTATGTACTCGATTACGATTTGTAATATTTCAATGTGTTATTTTACAAACTTTGAGCAATGTACTTTACCTCAGTGTAAGTGCTAACCGAGTAGATGGATTTATTAAAGCCCTGTTCATTTGCGTTGCTGAATTTGATCAATTTTGTCAAAAATAGCATATGTAGCACGTTTACAAATAGCGGATATATCAGTTTGAGCAAATAAATCTGCTATTATATGCTACTTTGGATATATAAGCAATTTGCCAAATGCAAACGAACGAATCATTCGATTATGGTTCAGAAATCATTCATTCGATTATGGTTCAGAAATCATTCATTATTCGTTTCGACTGCGAAGGAGCACACAAATGGATTACGATTCGAGATCTGTATTCGAAACTTCGAGGTTTCGAGTTTCCAAATAATTCACTTGTCACTCGGATTCTGTCAAATAATCGAAATCGTTAGTAAATTTCGAATGATCATTCGATCATTTCGATTCATTCGATTATTGAAATATATCGATTATGCCCAACACTACTATATACAAGAGGGGTTAGCTGCATCAAGGTCAATGTCAAAATAAATAATCCAAGAAAAAAGTTGTTAGATTTGTCTTACATTACCAATAACTGATAAATGATGCAAGGATACTATTTATTTACCAACATGAGATTGAAGAGCTTGTCCTGCAAGGATTTTTGTTGCCGGACGTGGACAAGGTGACAGTATATCAACGATGGCAGTCCTCCCGAAACGAAGACGGGTGGCAATCCTAGTTCACGCATACGTTTCATACTAACCTTTAAAATAAAGATTACTTCCTTCAACATCACAACATTCTAATCTAATCTAAGATTTATTTAGTGTATTAAATACCACCTACTTCAACACTTTCCATCATAATTCGTTCATAACGCAAAACGTTTATTTGTCATTTTTCTAAGACAGGCTTAAATTGATATTCTGTGTAACGTGAGAAATTCAGATCCTATAAAAAAAGCCCGCCGAACCGAATCTAAGAAGCCGACAAATCATATTTTATCAGATAAGAAGCCATAAATGACATTTAAATGAAAGTTACGCTGTGACAAGATTATATATGTAATAATGTAATGTTAATCTCGGGTTAAGTATTAATATTAGGATTCTGAATAAAGTCATCATTTTATATTTCTTTGAATATAATTCTTTGAGAAGATTTGCATTTAATTTTCCCGAGTTTTTGGATATATGTTGGCTAAGCTGCATACATGGTAACTAATTTATAGGTTATAGGAACATAACCTACATAGATTAAAAATAAAACGCAAGATTTCTACTTTAATTTAATTTTTATTTCCACGGCGAAATGGTAGAAGATAAATACTATAAAATTAATACATAAAAAATATTCTTTTTCCTCGTATAATAATAATTATAATAATATATTAATAATTAGTATTTTAAGGCTACTTTCAAAAATCTAAAAATTGATACATACGTCATAAAGTGTCACCGTATATTTTCTTATTTTTTGGACCTCTCCTTGCTTAAAAAGTATATTTTAAACTTTTCAGTTTCATTACGATATACACAATTAATATCTACTAATCAACGCGATTTAAACGAAATTTGATTCTGCAAGAAACAATTCTTTTGTTACATAACTGGTGACGAACAAACTAACTTCCCAATTTTCAGTATTTTCTTTGTAGGGTAGGTAATTTAACGTCAGCAATTATGTACAACGGAAGTAAACAAACTCCTTATTTGTTGTTATGTCGATGATTTTCGATTTTTTTTTTGGATTACATATGACGCGTGTTTCCGAAATTTATGCCCGATTGGTTGGCACCCTTGTTACTGCCCATCTGGAGGCCGATGATTGATTGACCTGCTCGTAATTTTTCCTCCGTAAAGTGTCTTTCATTCTTCTCGGCTTCTTTGGGTCCAATGCTGGGTTTGCCGAAGTTACCGGCCTGAAAAGTACATATTCATTAAAGCCAATTCCTTTTGATAAATCTAATACCCGTAATTGATAATTATTTGAGGTTGGTAACTCTGTAATCTGCTATAACAACTTATCGATGAGTTTTATGGCTTCCATATTCATTTAATCGAAAAATGTTTAAAATAAAAGTTACTTGGAATTAAGAGATGTATAATCTGAAATTATTTTCAAGTATACAGTGTGTTTAACTTCTTCGATACGTTATGCAAGTTTCTTATTTTAAATGGAACACACCGTATATTGTTACATTTTCGGACTCGACGCAATCTAAAAAAAAATTGTATTACATATCATATACTAAAAATGAATAGTTTTCGAGATATTCAAGTTGCAAAAACACAAAATGATACTTGAATTTTCTTTTAATGTCAATATCTCTTTTATTTTTAATTATTTCGCCACAATTTTTTGATATGTTCATAACAATAGTATAAATTGGCCAACCGATATCAAACATACTTATTTTATTATGCAGCGTGTTCAAAAAATGAACATGAATTTAATCATAATCAAACTAGTAATATTACTCGTTTTTTTCAATTAGAACATCGTGTATATTTTTATGGCAACTGATACAGATTTAATGCCCCTTTCATTCTTATATAACACTTCTTATACCTAAAATAATACTTTTTGAGTTATACTTGAATTTAATATAGTACTTCAATTTATGGCAAAATAAAATATGGTTACCCCGAATGTGATTTTATATTACATTTATCCAGCTATCAGCACAAACAGCAAATAATAGAAACGCATATTCATCTACTAGGATATATAATATAACGTAAAGGTTATTTCAGTTATTTGTTAATTGTAACTCAAAAATGAAAAATCTCTTACATTTGCTCCAAATAGCATAAAAATATAGATATAGAGTACGTTCCATTAAAACTTGTTTGAATATGATCAAGTTCAACATGTTTTTAAGAATGTTTAATAACGGCTAACCAACTTCATATATTATTATAACGATAACAAACAAACGTTGCAAAATAATTAAGAATGAGATATTGAATTTTTATGAAAACATCGCAAGTATTGTATAATGCTGTTTTGTTAAAACTTGAATATCTCGAAAACTATTTATTTTTAGCATATAGTGCGTTATAGAAATTTGCTTTATATTGGGACAAGGAATTCGAAAATATACAACATACAGCATGTTCAATTTAAAATAAGAAACTTGTATAACGTATCAACAAAACTAAACACCCTGCATACATGAAAATAATTCTAGGGGATAAACCACTTAATCCCAAGTAAGTTTTGTTTAAAACATTTTTCGATCAAGTTAATAGGTAAGCTGTAATTCACCGATAACAAATATATCTTGACGTTTGACACATGACATATTTCAAAACCGCCAAACATGAAAATTACTAACAATTACCAACCCTAAAATGTTACTACGTCACAATTTCAAAGCAAAAATACTTACTTTTCTACCCAACGATTGCAAACAGATCACAACGGAATTAAGATTTTGCCTCTCCCATAGATCGACGGTTTGGAATGTTTCTTGCGTCGGTACACCTAAGATTTTGGCAGCTTCGAGGAAAGCATTGATATTCTCCATACATTTGAACGCCATCTTTGATTCGTTTATTTTCTTCACTAATCCCGGTTGAATACAATTTACCAACCTAAGCGATGGAAACAAATTTCGTATAAATGATATATCACCTCAGCATTTTATTGTCACTTACTTGCATAGTAAGGTACCATTGTTAAGGGTCTCGTAGAAGTTGTCCATATCACCAGCGATGTTGATATTGTCACCTGTTATCTCTCGAATCCATTCCAACGTTTCTTGGGCGAGCTCTTCGTTGTATTTTGCGTTAATCTGTAAGAAAGAATAAGGTGAATTAGATGAGATTCGGAAAGTATCAATAAGAATTTAATATGCTAAGTGAATTTTATTATCTGCTATATTGGTACCGTCTGTCAAATTTGTGTCATCTGTCAAATTTGTATGAATTTTCTTTTCTCCGTGTTTTCATGATCGTCCACATTTATTGGAGTTTTTGATCAAAATAGTGTTAATTTGTATTCAATTAAAACGTTTGCATTAACATTATATCCAAAATACCATTGAAAAATAAAGCAGGATATAAGCCACTTGTCAATTGTCTGATCGTCTGTACTGCTTGGTTATCATGTTATCAACCATCCTGTTAAGATAGCCAACTTAAAAGTAGCAATTGTAATTGTCATAACGCTTTTATTTAACATTAAGATCGGAAGATTGAAAAACCTATGATTTTTTTTGCTAATTTTAAGTGATCTAGTCATTAAGAATGAAACCAGTTTATCTTTCAGGGTAATTTCTCGTTATTTTTAAATTTGACGCCTTAATAGAAGCCATATCCTCTAGGTTTGTACTCAGTGTTGCCAGTATGTTTGTATGAAATGCAGTACGCTTACACTACTTAGAACAAAATAGTTGAATGAAATATTAACACATTTGCGATATATAACACTAATCTAGTGTTTCTAAACATAAATTTCATTATGCAATCAAATACATATCTTGCGGTATTGTGACTGCATGCGTCATTGAAAACACATTGATAAAACAACACCATATCCGTCGTTATGGCGATGTTATGGAAATGTAGAAGTATGAGATGCATATTTGGCAAAACAAGATTTGCAGCGAATCATGATCATAACCTCTAATCGCTATGTCACTCTGCGATTAAAGTCAAGATCAAAATAGACTATAAGACTATTTGGATCTTAAGAATATACTATAAACATTTTTTATCGACTAATGGAATCGGGAATTGGTATACATATGTTAAGTTTTCATATGAAAATACACCTTATTTCTGAATACGTTAATGTTCTAAAACTACACAACAGTTATCAAAACACATGGTTTGACAGTACGTCAGGAAGAAATACAATTATGTTGGTAAAATAGAATTTGACACGTTACAATATGTCATGAATAGAAATTATAAATTCTGAAGCATAACGTAGCGACATCTATTGTAAACACAAAACAACCCTTGACAGTAGGAAATTTAATTAGGTTTACAAAGTAGAATTTGACACGTTACAAGTCTCCAAGTGACACGGATCGTTGTAAAGAAAAATATCTCAATTTATATAATAAATAAAAAATAATGATAGCAAGGACTGTGGGGTAGTATGGTAAATATTTTTTAGAGTAGGGATAGAACAAGGCATGTCAGAATTAAAATCTTTTTTGTCACATCATTCGGTAGTAAGGTTGACAATAGGAATCCATGAATTCTCTAAACAATTATTCAAGTTCAAATGTGCCGATACTTTAGTGTTCGCCAATTTTTCTAAAATTACTGCGTTCCATAGAATGAACTCAATTACAACTGATACATAACTTTATTTTCTACAGTTATAATAAATTTTCCCATTACACGATCAAAAGTAGCGATCCTTAATTATGTAAGATAACGTATTTGGACGTTAATTTTAAAAACGCTGTTTAAGCAAAACATAAAAGCGTGCTATTTTCTACGGTAAATCAATACAGTACTCCTAACTGTGCATAGGTTGGTACTCCTAGCCGCTGTAGCTCGCAAAAAAACCGTACAAGACGGAACGTAATATATTCTGTCTTGTACGGTTCATATTATAAACCGCTGACTCGCCAATAAAATCCCAATATTTCTCCATAAAGTAGCATCGAATTATATTCACGCTTAGGTCGATCGTAAAGTTCGTTAAACGTGAAATAGAATGAGATAAAATTCAATTAAGTTACAAAACAGACGGAAGATTATTGATGAACCGAATAAGGCGAAACGTTATTCTATATCCTGACCTCAGTTTCTGGGTCAATTAAATATGTAATAAAGCAGTGTTCCGTGGATAGAACGAGTTTCATACCGTTATCGTAGATTCATAGTATCTAGCCATTATCCGTATTGCATTCTTCGACTGTTACGAGGTTAATTCAAAGTTTAACGGAAATTTTATTATTTTAATGCATGCGTGTAGCGTATAGCATGATCATCAATTACGAAAGGTATTCGAATGATATTAGCTGTATTTTAACGTTTTTTTTTTGAATTTGGAGAGCCAAGAACAGTTGATTCTGGTATTCTAAACAAATATCATGCAATTTGAACAGATTGTTGTCAATGTCTATTATTGACACACAAAACATTAATTTTTACAAAAATAATGGAAAATATTTGCTAAAAGCACACTATATTCTGATAGTATCGCATTTTTAAAATTTAAATTTCCCGCTAAAATAAGAGGGGCCTGTCAGAAGCTAGAAAGTAGAATTAGGTTTTTTGTAATAAACATAATATGGAATAAACTAAAAGGATGGTACATAATAGACGTGTTTTACTGCAATACAGGTTCGTTCATGACTAACGCTGGCCACGAGCGGTACCGCGCATCGGCGTAGAATCAGTTCGGACCGAGAGGAACGGTAGTATTACTTCGTCTGCGGAGCAGTACGGACATTTTCGCTGCCGGTCATTTGCGCAATTGTTTATCTGTCCTAGAAAAATTATGATTTCGTCAGCAAAACGACCGCGGTCGGACAAACTTCGAAAATTTATTGCAGAAATTCCAGACTTAATATATGAAGGTGCTAAAATTAAATGTGTAATCTGTAAAATCCCGTTAATGTGTTGGTCCAGACAACATTGTCTACGACACGTAAATAGTGAAAAGCATGTCTCAAAAAGAAATTGCGCACGAGACAATGAAAAATTTATATTTAATTTATGCGTTACGTTTATCGCATGTAATATACCGTTTAATTTACTAGACAAGGGACCATTTATCTGCTTTTGGAATAACTATTCGGAGTGCAAATTACCAAGTCGAACATCGTTACGAAGAATTGTGGCATCTGCGCGCGAATATATTGAACAAAAAATAAAATCGGAGTTGAAAGATCAAAAATTGTGGTTATGTGTCGACGAAACAACAGATCAGAAGAAACATTCTGTTCTTAATGTAATGGCACGCAAATTGGAACCTCATCAATCGGCACCTTCAATTCTATTAGTCTCCAAACGAATACAACAGTGTACTGCCGAAGTAATTTCAAAGTTAGTGTAATACATTGGACAAGTTTGAACTTTCAACAAACCAACTCTTGATGTTAGTGAGTGATGGTGCTGCAAACATGCTTTTTGTAGGCCGGTCTCTTAAAAAGCATTCTGCTAATTTGTTACACATTACGTGTAAAATTCATGCTCTCAATCTTGTGGCGGATAGTATCAGAAAATGCTATCCTGAGGTAGACGCTTTAATAGCGCATACCAAAGCAGTATTTGTCAAATCACCGAAACGTATTCGCGAATTTCACAGACTGTGCCCCCGTATACCAGAGCCACCAGAACCTATTCTAACTCGTTGGGGAACATGGTTACAGGCCGCGTTTTATTATCATAAATATTTTTACAATATTAAGAACGTGGTTTTACAATTCGATACAAAGGAAGCTGCCGCTATCCAGAAGAGCCAGTCGAAATTTCAAGATAATCAGGTTAAAATGGATTTAAAAATCATTCACGACAATTATTTCGGGCTAGCAGATGCAATAGAAAAATTACAAAATCCTGCGGTGCCGTTAGAAGAATCTCTACAAATAGTGCAACATGTTCACGCACAGCTATGCGCGATTGAAGACGCAAAAAATGTTTCTGTTCTAGAAAAATTCGAAAGTGTTATTGAGAAAAATTCTGATTTTGGCACATTAAGACACATTTGTGAAGGTGCGTCAACAGAATCGTTAAGTTATTTGAAAGATTATTTTACTTACGCAACTATTACGTCACTAGATGTAGAACGTTCGTTCTCTGCATATAAACGCATTTTTTCCTCATGCCGTACTAGTTTTGCCGAAACGACAGTTGAAACATATGTAATGTTGCAGATATTTAACAGACATTATTCACTTTGTGATTTCACGGAGGACTCTTAAAATGGTAAGTGTTTTTATTTAAAAGATGAGCGAAATTATTTGCGGCAGCAAACATCTCTATTAGCAGAATAACTCTAGTGGAACGCGAGGCCTGGTCGACTCTACGCTATTGCGCGGTACCGCTCGTGGCCAGCTTTAGTAATGATACATAATAGACGTGTTTTACTGCAATACAGGTTCGTTCATGACAATTACCTATTAGACCAGGGATTCCCAACCTTTTTCTTGCATACACCCCTTTCAAAAGTATGGTTTTTTTCATAGACCCTTTTATATTTATTTTCCTCTATAATATATAGCATACAACATAATGGTGAAATTTTTATGGATGTTTCTTGAATTTTACTTACATGTGAAGCTGTGGTTTTTAAATCGAAGTTAAAAAATTTTAAGCAAACAAAGATTGAACCATACTTTAAAAAAGCGTAACAAATTATGTGTATATGTTGTAATAATACGTATAAATAATGAACATATGTATTATCTATTATATGTATACATATATGTATCTATAATATGTATATGTACATATTATCTATAATATGTACCTAGTCTATGTTTTGTGTTACATACATTAAAATAGTTTTAGTTTTTTTCGTATACATATGTGTATTTATATAATATTTCCTTTAATTAATAAAATAAAGAAAAAAATATTAAAAACCAATTATGTATTTTATTTGTAAGACGAAAAACCTGACTATTACGGCCACCTTTATATAACGGCCAATACTGTTTCTTTTTTTGATGGCCGTTATTGACAGGTTTTACTGTATAATAATGCTACTCTTGACTGTGACGCCACATCACGTAATGCTACCAACTGCTTAAACGCCTCTTCTGCACAAATTCTTTTTTTTATAAAATCGGTCAATTTCTGCGTGTTGTTTTTTTGGTAAAAAAAAAATAAAGATCTAAATTAGGTAAAATAATTTCGCAGCAAACAGTTTACACATATGTATGACCAAACTTAAAAAAATAATAATTCAATGTCCTACAGTTATTACGGAAATATTTTGAAACGAAATTTGTAAATTAGCACAATGAAATAATTCATTGAGAAAACCACTAAAATAAAATTCGGTCGTAGATTAAATTTGAATAAAATCCGCTAAATCTAATTCTTTAAGATGGCAACACTGTCTGCATGAAGAAAAATTATCTTGAAATTATGTCACTTTACTTCCAATCTTACAGGTATACCAATGCAATCTGTCAACTTTGCTGGCGTTGTATTTCAAGTACAAATTTAATTTTACAACTCAATAATAATTAGAGTAACCTAAACTTGCGAACTCGCATAGGCGTCGGTATTACGGGTTAATATAAGAATACGAAAAATTCATAAATAAACTAAACCGGTAGAGAAGCAGGCATGTAGTGTCGACTTTGAATATAAATCATGTTAAACCGCGCTGAGAGAGATGTCGTTTTAGTATCGGTTGAGCTGTTGCAGAGATTAGTCGAACGGTCAAGGTTATGTACTTACGTGTCGCTTTTGAAAATATAGCTGGTGTTTTTTGTGTGTTGTAGTATTATACCAAGTACATAATATTTACATACCTAGGAAAACAATGCCTCGTAATAGATTTGCTACTAATGTACATAAGTATGTGTCACTTTTTCCCCATTTAAAATATGACGGTAGTGCAGTTTTTTGCTTAATATGCAATGTTCGTTTGGCTGCATTGGACAGAACTGATTGCCAGAGGCATGTCAATGGTATTAAGCATATGAGAAATGCAAGAACTGAAATACCTTATACACTATTCCTCATACATTTATTAATTATGTTTACCTCTTGTAATCTTCCGTTGTCGTTGGTGAGAAAAGCAGCTTTTAAAACGTTTTGGCGACAATACGTTCCAAAGTACCCATTACCCTCACAAATACAATTACAGAATCATTTGCCGCGAATGAAAGAGGTGCTAGAAAATGTGTGTAAATGTGATTTGTGTTCCAAAAAAATATGGATTACCGTGGATGAGACGACCGATATAAAGGAAAACAGTATTGTGAATGTAATAGCTCGCGTTTTATCTAGCGAGGACAAAGCATCTCGATATTTGTTAGCTTGCAAACGTGTTCAACAATGTACCGCGGAAAATATTCAAAAAGTGATAATGAACGCTTTGAAAAAATTTAAAATTGCCCAAGATCAAGTTGTGATGATTGTGACAGATAGTGCAGCAACGATGTTAAGTGTTGGGCGATCCTTAAAACATATATTTCCTAACTTAATACATATAACCTGCGTGCTGCATGCTTTGCATTTAGTTGGTGAAGTTGTTCGACAACATTACGGAAACGTTGATCGGATGATTGGAAGTACTAAAGCAGTGTTTCGTAAATCTCCTAAACGTTTAAAAGAATTTCGTAAATTTTGTCCAGGTATTCCAGAACCTCCTGAACTAATTTTAACGCGATGGGGTACTTGGCTAACAGCAGCTTCTTACTATTTGATCCATTTTCAACAAATTCAATCAGTTATAATGCGATTTAATCGGAATGAATCCAAAGCAATTAGAGAAAGTCAAAGAGAATTTCAAATTCCTCAACTTTTTGAAGATTTAACAACAATATGTACCAATTATACAGTATTACTAGATGCCATCAGAAAACTACAATGTACTGAATTGTTATTGCAGGAATCATTAGACATAGTGGAGAGTGTCAAAAATAAATTACACACATTAAATGATACGCCAGGATTATGCGCTAGTCAAAAGTTGGCAGATGTTTTAAGGAAAAATCCCGATTTTAATACTTTAGAGGCCGTTTATAATAAGTGTAAGAATAGTGAACTTTTAAGTGATTTTGAAAAACAGTTTCTACATGTAACTTCCTTAGATGTGGAGAGATCGTTTTCTATGTATAAGAATATATTTTCTTGTCGACGCACAAGGTTTAAAGAAGTAACTGTGGAAACACATGCAATGATGCAAGTTTACAGTAGTTCACATCCTGATGCCTCTAATTTGTTGAATAATTAGCAAGTAAGTTTATTTATGAATTTTTCGTATTCTTATATTAACCCGTAATACCGACGCCTATGCGAGTCCGCAAGTTTTGGTTACTCTAATAATAATAAATGCATACCACCCTAATATTAAATAAGAATCGTTCAAAACGCATGTAGATTATGTGTAAATTAGCCTAACGATTTCTTAATTTTCAATCGCAAAAAGATTACCACAGTAAGGTATCGTCCTAATTTCCCAAATTAGTCGTTTTAAGGGTTCGTTAATTAAATGAAACCGTTGTGTAACTCGAAACCAAGGATTCCAAGTAATGAAAGCAAAAAAAGCGAACTGCCGAGGAGTGAGGATCGTCTGCGCGGTGTTTTATACCTGACGCGAATGAGTCAGAATGACGTAACCGCACTCGAACCCGAGAAATGAGTGTCACGTTGAGGCAGCCGGTTTTTCGAATAGGTATAACGCCCCGCCTTATTCAAAATGAAAGAAGAACGAGGAGAAAACACTTTCGAATCGGCCAATACCTACTGTCCCTGCATGATAATTCCAGTATGCATATAATTGGTAGGTTAAACATGCACTGTTTAATATTCATATCGTTTTTCTACGTATTTACTTAGTTATTTAAAGAAAACAGAGTAGGCGACAATTTATGGTAAATACGAACATTGTTGTCAAATACTCTGGATGTTTGGTGCTTTTCCGGATTAATTTTATATCTATAACGTTTAACTGTCAGATTGTGATACACCGTTGAAAAGAGACAAAAAATATTTAACCACATAAAAATCCAATACGACGCACATTTAAAATGCAAAAGTTATTTAGTATTACCAATATCCCGGAAACCGCCATTTTGAATTGCACCCAATTAAACCAAATAAGTTTTTCCTGAAATATTTTCTCATATCTTTTATACGAGGGTAGTTTGACATTAACCCGGCCTAATTAAGAAAACGCGCGATTTTTGTTCTTTTTCTTATTTATTTTTCAACATAGTCTCCTTTTACCTTAATACACTTGATAAGACGGTTTTCCAACGTTTTTATCCCTTCCGAAAAGTGATTTTGCTCGAGCTCCTCAAAATAGTGTGAAGTTTCGGTCATAACCATCGTTCGTTGCAAAACAGCGTCCTCCGAGCCATTTTTTTAGGTTTGGGAACAGGAAAAGTGGCAGGGGGCTAGGTCTGACGAATACGATGGGTGGTCGATCAATTAGTAGCCCAATTGGTGCAATTTTGCCTGTGCAACGGCCGCCCTGTGAGCGGGTGCATTGTCCTGATGGAAGAGAACTTTTTTGCGAGCCAAACCAGGGCGTTTTTTCGTCAAATCAGCGTCGAAACGGTCCAATAAATCTGCGTAGTACACGCCAGTTATTGTTTTACCCTTTTCCAAGTAATCAAGGTGAATAATGCCTTTCGCATCCCAAAAAATAGTCGCCATCACCTTTCCGGCCGATCGGGTGGTCTTGGCCTTCTTCGGTGGGCCTTCATCGCTTTTTCTCCACCGCTTTGACTGTTCCTTCGTCTCCGGCGTGTAGTAATGGACCAAGTTTCATCAATAGTAGCGTTTCGGCGAAAAAAATCCTTCGGATGGCGTTTTATCATTGCCGAAAGCTTATTTGAATCCGTCACACGTGTGCGTTTTTGGTCGACAGTGAGCAATCGCGGCACCCATCGCGCGGATAGCTTTTTCATATTCAAATGTTCGTGTATGATGTTATGTACACGCTCAGTTGACATGTTTAGAGCCTCTGCTATCTCACGCACTTTGGTTCGACGGTCTGGCATGATCATGGACTTTGTTGATGATTTCTAGTGTAGTGACGGTTTTTCGGGCACCTGGACGTTCATCATCAAACACACTCTTACGACCACGAACAAATTCGGCTTTCCAAAATTTTACTGTTGCTAACCACGGTGCAGACTCGCCATAAACAGCATCCAGTTCGGCTTTGATTTCTGCATTGTTTTTCCCTTTCAAATGAAGGTACTTAATCATTGAACGATATTCGACTTTTTCCATTTTCAAAAAACACTAAAGTTGTAACAGTCGTCGAAAGCACTATTAAAACCAAACTAATTGTGTTTTTTGCTTGAAATTTTGACAGACGTCATGTAACGGCTGGCAGATGTCAAAACCGAGAGCAATTCGTTCTCACGTAACGCCATCTATCGGAGGCTAGATTAATGTCAAACTGACCTCGTAATTCCGATAGATATTTTACTCTATCAAAAAATAATTGCAATTGTAATTTTTCGTCAGTATTTCCTGAACTGTTTGAAATTTTAAAATCTTTTCAACAGAATCTTAATAGGCACACAAAATTGCTTAAATTTGACAATTTCAACAACTAAACGGGTGCTCTAAAACTGTGGCACTGGAACACTGAAGCAGTTCACTAAAACCCTTACCACAACACTTAATTCGTACTGGACGCACGTTTCGATAGCCAAGCTATCATCATCAGCAGCAAGACTGAACTAGCAAGCTAAGTGAAAAACTAACCTTATATAGCAAAATAATATTGCATAATTTTATTTAACTATCGTAAAAAACATTCTGTTGGTTGTGTGTGGACGAAGCAACAGATCGTCGAAAACATTCTGTGGTTAATGTAATGGTACGTACAATGGAACCACATCGACCGTCATCCTCCTTCTTACTTGCTTCCAAAAGAGTTATAAATTGTACTGCCGATGGGATTTTAAAGGTGGTGTTGAACTCATTGAACAAATTAGAAGTTTCAACTAAGCAACTTTTAATGTTTATGAGTAGAGCGGGCCAAATTGCGCCATCCAACAGAATCGGAATCAGGCGCAACGGCCGCTTATTGTAAATAGCGTATATGTGAGTCACAGCAGATATGTGATATTTCGAAATTAATACACAAGAGTAAAAAAATAAAAGCTGACGCAATAATAATGTTTAGTAATTAGAGCGGATATATATATATATATATATATATATATATATATATATATATGTACACGCTGAGGTGTTTTTATTTTCATTATGATTTTTTATTTGATTGAAAACGGTATGCGTTGTAAATGGGATGTAATAAGGAAATAACTGAGAAACTGAACGCTTTTTTATTCTGTTGTACTTAATAATGTAACTGTAAATAAAGATATAATAAATAAATTCTATCCTTCTTAATAATGCGGATAGGCTTGTTTAAAAAGTTGCACCATCAGATAAGTTTCCACATTTGCCTCGGTGAAGGATGTTCGCCGAGACGAAAAAAATGTTCTTATATTTCGAAAACGACCGTTCCACGTCTACCGAAGTAAGACAGACGTAATTAAAATAATCTTTAGACTTAGTCAAGGAATCTGCAGATGCCCCATCGCACATTTGTCTTGATCTCGTGTAGTCCGGATTCTTTTTTAAAACACTATCGAACTTAGCTAAAACTCGTCCACTTGTTGCATCGTTTATACTGTGTAACAATGTACTAACTTCGTCCACGACTTGCACTGATTCTACCAACGACAATCCAGAATTTTGCAAATTTTCTATCGCGTCTACTAACCCTTTGTAATTGTTGCTAATATTCTTTAGATGTGTTTCAACAGAAATATCGAGAAATCCCTTCTGGCTCATCCTAATAGCTCTAGCTTCGGCAGGGACGAATTGCAAAATAACGGATTTGACTTCTTGAAAATGTTCATTATAATAAAAAGCGGCTTTTAACCACGTTCCCCAACGCGTAAGAATGGGCTGTGGTGGTTCTCGAATACCAGGGCATAACCTGTGGAATGCCCTAGTCCTCTTAGGACTTTTGAGAAACACTTTTTTTGTGTTTGCTATTAATGCATCCACCTCCGGGTAACACTCTCGAATAGTTTGTGCCACAAGATGTAAAGCATGGACTTTACACGTAACATGTAAAAGTCCTTCACACTTTTCTTTTAAGGGAACGGCCTACACTACACATTGTTGCTGCACCATCGCTCATGAACAACAACAGTTGACTGGTTGACACTTGAAATTTTTGTAACGTTTCGAGAACTACGGCCGTAATTGCTTTACTAGTACACTGTTTTAATCTTCTGCTGGCTAATAGAATTGCAAAATTTGGTTTAATAGGATCTAATACGCGCACTATTATATTCAAAATAGAATTTTTTTGCAATCTGTCGTCTCATCAAGACATAGCCACAGCTGTTTATCTTTTAATTCGGCTTTAATTCGATTTTCAATGTCCTCACGTATTCGTGGAATATCTCTCCGTAACGCTGTCCGAGATGGTAGTATCCACTCGGTATTGTATGTACCCCAGAATTTTCGAAATGCTTTTTTATCAAGTATACGAAGTGGTAGACCACATACCATAAACGTTAAAAGCAATTCTAATTGAAATTGACGTTGTTGTGACACACCATTTCTTTTATTGCTGTGGTGTGCGCTATTTATATGTCTTTCACAATCACGTTTGCTCCAGCACAGTAGTTTCTTTTTACAAACTTTACAGAAAATTGTACTCCCATTGTAGTGTAAATCCACAAATTCACTAAGAAATTTATTAACTTTCGTAGGTAATGGCCGTTTATTTTTTATAGTTACGTTAGACATAATCACTAAAGCGAGCACACCGACGCTTGTTTCTAGTATGCCACGAAGTGGTGCAAACGTAACATCTGCAGACTCGTCATTTGTTGATGAATAGAGCGCGTCATCCGTAAATGAATAAGCGGGCTGTTAGTTCGTAGCCGTCGATGAATGAACTTTTTTTTTGTAGTGGCCCACTGTGAACAACGCCCTATTTATCAACGAACACCCAAACTGCAGGTGTATATTTGCGCGTCTTCACGACGTAATAGACAGTGGTTTTGGTCCTCGTCCTAATAATTACATATTTAAATTACCTATGTTTACATACATATATGCGCCCGGCAGCCTGATTGCGAACCTGGCGCGTGGCGCTCTTGGCCCGCTCTATTTATGAGTGATGGTGCCGCAAACATGCGTTCTTTGGGCCGATCTCTTAAAGAACACAGTGGTAACTTCTTACATGAAAGGTGTAAAATTCGTACTCTAAATCTTGCGGCACAAACGATTCCTACATGTTTTCCACTAGTAAATGCATTGATTGCTAGTACAAAGGCAGTGTTTCTAAAGTCCCAGAAACGTATCCGACTATTTCACAAACTGTGTCCTGATTTACCTGAACCACCACAGCCGATTGTTACACATTGGGGAACATGGTTGCAGGCTGCGTTTTACTACAACAAATATTTTGATCAAGTAAAGAAGGTAGTTTTATTATTCAATCCAACAGAAGCCAGGAAATATTTCAAGATAGTTAGGTTAAAAGAGATTTACAAACTATTCACAACAATTACTTCGGACTAGCGGAGGGAATAGAAAAATTACAAAATGTTTCGATGTCACTAGTGGATTCTGTTCAAATTGTGAATGATATTCACGCACAGTTATGCGCTGTAGAAGGCGAAACAAATTGGTGTGTAATACGAAAATTTGAATGTGTTTTAGAGAAAGACTCCGATTTTCTTATATTAAGATAAATTTGTGAAGGTGCGTGTAAAGATGCAGTAAGTTGTTTCAAAGATTATTTTAAATATGCAAATATAACATCGCTAGATGTCGAACGGTCGTTTTCGGCATTAAAAAACATTTATTCCGCACGTCGTACTCCCTTGACTGAAACAGCTGTGGAAACATATCTAATGATTCAAATATTTAACAGATGTTACCCAGTTTGTAATTTACCGAATTTCGGTATGTGTTTCAGCACGTTTTATAATTTATTTCTTACCTTCTATTTTATGTGTAAACTTTTATGCGCTCGCCACGCCTCTGGCTGTTACCGCATATTTGCCCAGTTTAGTTATTACTTAACACGAATTTTCAAATTCATATCTAGTGCCATGTGCCAGATTTGGCGATTGGTTGTAGAATCGGCGATTTGAAATTTAGTTTTGCGATAACAAAATGACAGTTGGCGATTGTCGCTAAAACCTGCGATTTCAGTTTTTTGTTTGGTTCCGAAGTATAAGTATGCCAACACGTAGAAACACTCTCCTATTTACAAATTAATAAAATGGATATGACATGTAGAGGATATACATATAGCGCTTTATAAAAGCAGATGCCGGCATGTCGAACATTAAAAATCTTCTAAAATATCCTCACTTAAAGAGCACTTCAGACTAATGTAACCGATGAGAAGATCTTTCATCCCGAACCGCTATAATAAAGTAGGTACATACACTAAAAGGTAAACAATATTACAATATTTGAGATAAGATCTCTAGGTTGTAATGGATATAATGATCATATAAACGATGAACATATAAACTCGGTACATGGTCTAACAAAAATACTACTGAAGACAGCAGCATTGCTAGGGTTACAGGGAGATGAAACATCTAACAATAATTGCAACTTAATATTGCGAAAACACTGAAGATGCAACAATGCCTTTTCAACGTTAGTACTTTTTGCAAGGTCACCAAATACATATAATTACAAAATAAACTACATGTACTAAACGAAAAATATTTGCCTATAAACATTCTAGAAACAAAAAAATTGCTTGTTGTGTTTGTATTCATTAGTTGTAAACATAACACATGAACATGTATGTAGTGATGTAATTATATATTATATATACGTACATGTCCACTTGCTCCGTTTAAACAATTTGTATGAATTTATTCAATGAATAATTTAAAACAAACTTAGAAAATTTAAATTCTAATATAATATGTTTCCACTAAAAATAGTAGAAAAGGCGAAACCAGATATTCTTATTATATTTAAACATAATGTAACGTTGAACCTGCCACCAAAGTACAATTGGTAACCGATAGACAAGTGAAATTGGCCATTATAATGTATTAGATGAAATTAGCTGTAAGTTTAGTTCTTACGTGATACGTTATGCACTTTATGAATTAAATATTCCAACCAAAAATGTACTCCCTTATTTAAACGACTACAATAAGTAATTAAAATGTCCAAACACAACATGATAAGTTAAACAAAATGAGTAGCACAATTTAATTTGTCGAAAAGAACTGTATGTCATAGTTAATTACTCACATTTCTAACCTTAAAAATTAGTTAAGTGGGAATTATTAAAATAACCATCTCAGTTGGTTCACAACGTTTTAAATATGGTACACTTTGTTTATTCATGTCTTTTTATCATATTCGACTATTTTAACTTTTTTTTGTCATATTTCGTTTCGCTATAACACTTTTAAAACAAAAAACAGTATCTATATTTAGTTAGTTTCAGGAAAAATCAATCTCTCTACTCTATAACTAACCCTATACTATCAATTACTATATCTTTTACTTATATTTTCCCGCTGTATTCTTCTTTTCTCTCATTGCCAACGTTTAAAACAAAAAATACCTATGTATTAGAAGTAGAATGTGCTATTTCAATTCACTAACTCAAAACCCATTTACTAATTAAGAGACACGATAAACTTCCCATTTTTAGTAGCAATCGTATACTAAAGCGTAATTCATTCAAACCTTGCCTCCAATTTCAATTTTTTTCTTTCTCCTCGCTCGAAGTGTAACTTAACCTCTTTCAATTAATGTCGTAAACACACGATACAGCTATCATACCAGATTACCAACATATGGCGTGCTAAATAGGGCTGTGCACATATGATTAAATGAATCATCGTTTTGCCATACAAGTGCCTTCTATTTAATTTTTAACAGACGTCTCTGACTTTCTGAAGAGAATCTTCTCCTTATGGAGTGTTGATGGGATTTTAAAACAGTTTAACTTAGCGCTTTACTTTTTATATGTTTTAGGGTATCTGTTTTGGAAGATGTGTGAAGTTGTGTCAAGATACAAAAACGTTAAACAGGGGATTTTTATTTATGTATTGAGTTAAGGTGGCAATAATACAAATCTTACAATTGAAACGTCAAAATTATAGTTCGGTTATAAACCTGTTTCTCGTTTGGATTTTCGTAAATGTCACAAAGTAAACAAGAAACAAGTAGTATCTTTTTTATCGTTATTATTTAGCACAACAGATGCTTTCCTTTTATATAATCAGAGTCCTTGCTTTCGCAAAATGTGCATGCCGACGCGGTGTCATGTACTAAATTCCGCCAAGTTGGCCTTGACTTGTGCAATTCGTATTAAATGAAAAGAATTGCGGTGAGCAACGTGCAGTGCTTACGCGTGTGTAATCGAACACCAGCTACATCTTGGGAGTGATAATTGGCGGCTAAGAAGTTCAGAAGATTTAAATTATTTAATATAGAAGATAATATGGGGAATGTATACAATACTTCGAAATCTGCAGCAAAAAATGGGGGAATTGGACAAATGGTTAGATCCATTCGAATGTCTTTGGTAAGGCTATTCAGATACTTCGAATTTAGCCGGAAAGGCATTATTTAAATTTGCGATTAAATAAAGTTATAATTAGAGCGGGCATTTTTAAAATTTTGCGGATGATTTAGGTTGGTAGTTCCGACAATAAAGGATGTAGTTGTCATTTATTGCCGGAACTACCAACTTGAATCATCCGCGAAATTTAAAAAGTACCCGCTCTAGCTATAATAGTTCTATGAGATGAAAAAAGGACTGATTAAGTTAGAAATTCGGAAGCAGATATTCTTAGCTTGTAAAGTTAATAACATTTTTTATTAATAAGGTTCGACAAACGAGTGCAACGTCAGAAGCGTATCGCGCAAAAGTAGGTACGTGAGATACAGTATTGTTAAAAAATAATATATTCTTATCCTTTATTGACGTATTGATGTCCACTGCGACAAAATACTACTGTCCCAAGACATCAATAAAAGGTAAGAATATATTATTTTTTAATAATACTGTATCTCACGTACCTACTTTTACGCGATACGCCTCTGACGTTGCACTCGTTTGTCGAACCTTATTTATTAACAACACTGTTTTTATCACTTAATTGTTGTCATTGACGTCTTGTGGTATAAGTTCTGTATTATTATTGTTTTTCTTGTCTACGTATATACATACAAATAACAGTACATCTCTGTACTATGGGGATATAGAAATCGTATTTTCCGCGGAGAGGCGTACTTTCGCGGAGGTACTCAAGATGGATGTACGCGCAGAGAAACGCTTCCTTGTATCAAAGCTGTCCGCCTTAATTCAAGACAATTACTGTCAATTATCCGCAATACTATAACTGTTTTAAATCAAAATAAATGTTCTCTTAGCGTTTCTTTCCCCGCTTAGCAGAAGTATAGTCCGTTAGCCCGTAGTAAACTGTTGATATGAAGCTCTTCCGGTGGAAGTTTTCTCCGTTTTGTAAAGCGTACACCAATGCTTTTATTTTCATTTTTTGAGGGACTCCATCTTCCAAACCAGTGCACTAAAACGTCGAGCACAGACCGCAACCTTCTTGCCGTCATACCTTCAATTCCGTTCGGATAATATATTGCTGTGTCATCAGCAAAAACCGACAAATGCATCCTCGGACATTTCGGAACAACATGTGTGTAGATTAGAAATAGTTCTGGGCTCAGTAAGAAACCCAGAGACTAATCGGCCTTCCTTGACCACAAAAGTTCTTCCATCCAGATACTATAAAATCAGCTTAACCGAGTTAAAACTAAAACCTCCATCCAACCATCTTGCCATACTGAATCGAAGCTCTCACATCAAACGAAACAACCCCTACGGTTTGTGCCCGTTGGAAGACGTTCCGCATCTCCTCCGTCGAATGGCCAGTTCTAAAGCCAAAATGTTCATCCGGCAGGAGATCCAGAGCAGTCACCTCGTCCCGCAACTTTGCTAGAATCACCGATTCCGCTAGTTTGGAAAATGTCGAGGGGAGATTGATGAGTAGAGCCCGGCAACTAGAGAGCAATCGCAGCGGCGGTGTGACTGTGTTTAGGTGGGCGGGGAGGGCTAGTCGATTATGATACAACACGACAAATCATCATCACTCAGTTCAGTTTAGCATTGGATAGCGGATAGGGCGTGTTGATTTTATTGATATAGACGTAGTTATTAATTGTAGTTATTATTTAGTGTAGTGCGTTTTAGTGAACATGTCGAAGGCTGAAAAATTTCTGACTTTCCCGATTTGTTTTACAACGGGAGTAAGATAGTTTGTAAAGTGTGCAAAATACATTTGATGTCAAATAAGAAGTGGAACTGTACAAGACACGTAAATTCCGCACAGCATAGAAAACGAAAATTGGGCATGCCACCGAGAAGTGCATTTTTTTGATGTAATTCTTATGTTGATAAACTGTAATTTGCCACTAGGCTTACTCGATAAACAACCGTTTAAGGACTTTTGGTACAAATACAATCCCGAGTTGCGGTTGCCAACGGAGAAAACGGCACGTAAGCATGTTGCATTTGTATGCGATGACGTGGAAAAGAAAATGAAACGCATATTGAAAAAACAGTTTCTTTGGTTGTGTTGATGAGACAACAGGCTGTAAAAAAAATCAATTGTAAATATTATGGGTACGCATACTACACCCTAGTAAACCTGCATTACCACTGTTACTAGCTAGCCGAAGACTACAAGAGTGTGCTGCTGCAGCAATTACGAAGGTTGTACTTAGTACGTTGGAAAAATTTCAAATTTCAAAAGATAAAGTGTAGATGTTTATGAGCGATGGCGCAGCGATAATGCGTTCGGTAGGTCGTTCTCTTCGTGAACATGGTTGCAAGTGTTTACATGTTACGTGTAAAGTGCATGCTTTACATCTTGTGGCAGAAACCATTCGACAATGCTCTCCCGAGGTAGATGCATTAATAGCAAGCACAAAAAAAGTATTTTTGAAATCTCCCAAACGCCTACGATCATTTCACACACAGTGTCCTGGTATTCGTCAACCACCGAAGCCAATTCTTACACGTTGGGGAACATGGTTGCAGGCAGCTTTTTATTATGGTGAACATTTCAAAATAGTAAAAGCTGTTATTGCACAATTCAATCCTGCCGAAGCTGCAGCTATTAAGGAGAGCCAGTCGAAATTTCAAGACATTTCCGTTGAAACAGATTCAACAAATATTCGTAGCTACTATAAAGGATTAGCTGACGCAATAGACCAATTACAAAATAGATCGTTATCATTATTGGAGTCTCTGCAAATTATGGACGGAGTGCATACACAGCTACTGACTATACATGACGCAAAATATAATCGCGTTTTAGAAAAATTCGAGCGTGTGCTACAGAAAGATCCCGGTTTTAGCACACTAAAACAAATTTGTGATGGTGTATCGAATAATCCACTGACTAAGTACAAAGAGTATTTTAATCATGCATGTATAACATCGGTAAATGTTGAACGCTCTTTTTCAAAATACAAACTCATTTTCTCACCACGGCGAACATCGCTCACCGAGACAATTGTAGAAACACATCTAATGGTGTCAACTTTTTACTACTCTTATCCATATGATGTTAATACTGATAATGGTGCTTCTAGTTTTACTGTTCCGTAGCCAAGACTGCTTAAAAGGGTGCTCGATTTAGCACCCGATTTGGACCGGGGGCTTTGTTGTTTCTCGACCACTTAATTCTTAACGCAATGACATATTTATTCGTAAAATCTAGTGGATCGCCTCCGCTGGAAGTCTGGGGATCCCTTACAAGTATCTTTTACGCGCTTTTCGATATCTGTATTATCATTGCCCGATTCAGAGGAAAAGTCAGACTTAGCTCGATATTCATCGGCGTATACGAGTAATACGAGATCGCAACTACTATTAGCTCGAAACTGTAATTTGTAAAGGAAACCGATTGAAATCGGAAATTGTTGAAATCGCGCCAATGAATCCGAGTTGGCCTCGAGTTGACAATAGATTCAAGTTACTCAAGTCAATAATATATGTACATATTTGATTTGTAATATCACTTGCTGAAGACATCTGGTCGGATATGTTTAATCAAAAATAGATAAAATTGAAAGCAATGTATTATGCAAAAAATAAAAGAGTAGAGAAAAAAAGGTGAAGATATGTCTATAGAACACCGACCTCGATACACATGTGATACGGTGAGAAAAATTTAACGACCTCATATTTATTTATAATTCATCGAAATTTCCTGTAATCTTCCGTTATTTCCAAGAAGGGAGAGGTATACGTAATTAGCCTAAAATTCTACCGTTGAAGGAAGACAACATCTTGTATAATACTTATAAAAAGAACTGCCTGTACTAGTTAGTCATTGAATACCAGCAGGCACCGTATGACTCACACCATACGAATGCGATGACAGTTTCTATATAGGTTCTTTTTTGAAAATTCCTTTTATATCTTTGCATATGTCTGTACTCATAATGAGAATTACTCTCTGCTTCTAGATATAAGTACGCAATCGCTAATTAAATATAACGAACATATATTAGTAGTAAAATATTTTATAATGGAAGATAGTATCATATAAGTTGTGACATAAGCGAAAATAAGCAAGCTATTTCATTAATTTCAAAATTATTCGCGGCGTTCACGAAGTGGCTGATGTCTGGTGGAACAAATAGCATAACTATCATCATTGGTCTACTAAAAATCCACAATAGATGAATCAAAAAAGATTTCAAGTTCAATTTGGTTTTAATCTCTGGTCCGGTTTAATTGGTATGAAATTTTGTTTACATTTTTGTTTGTTGCTTGAGTTTCTTTTCGTTTTAAATAATCACTAGAGTAACCAAAACTTGCGGACTCGCATAGGCGTCGGTATTACGGGTTAATATAAGAATACGAAAAATTCATAAATAAACTTACTTGTTAATTATTCAACAAATTAGAGGCATCAGGATGTGAACTACTGTAAACTTGCATCATTGCATATGTTTCCACAGTTACTTCTTTAAACCTTGTGCGTCGACAAGAAAAAATATTCTTATACATAGAAAACGATCTCTCCACATCTAAGGAAGTTACATTTGCATGTAGAAACTGTTTTTCAAAATCACTTAAAAGTTCACTATTCTTACACTTATTATAAACGGCCTCTAAAGTATTAAAATCGGGATTTTTCCTTAAAACATCTGCCAACTTTTGACTAGCGCATAATCCTGGCGTATCATTTAATGTGTGTAATTTATTTTTTACGCTCTCCACTATGTCTAATGATTCCTGCAATGACAATTCAGTACATTGTAGTTTTCTGAAGGCATCTAGTAATACTGTATAATTGGTACATATTGTTGTTAAATCTTCTAAAAGTTGAGGAATTTGAAATTCTCTTTGACTTTCTCTAATTGCTTTGGATTCATTCCGATTAAATCGCATTATAACTGATTGAATTTGTTGAAAATGGATCAAATAGTAAGAAGCTGCTGTTAGCCAAGTACCCCATCGCGTTAAAATTGGTTCAGGAGGTTCTGGAATACAAAATTTACGAAATTCTTTTAAACGTTTAGGAGATTTATGAAACACTGCTTTAGTACTTCCAATCATCCGATCAACGTTTCCGTAATGTTGTCGAACAACTTCACCAACTAAATGCAAAGCATGCAGCACGCAGGTTATATGTATTAAGTTAGGAAATATATGTTTTAAAGATCGCCCAACACTTAACATCGTTGCTGCACTATCTGTCACAATCATCACATGTTGATCTTGGGCAATTTTAAATTTTTTCAAAGCGTTCATTATCACTTTTTGAATATTTTCCGCGGTACATTGTTGAACACGTTTGCAAGCTAACAAATATCGAGTGCTGTGTTCTCGCTAGATAAAACGCGAGCTATTACATTCGCAATACTGTTTTTCTTTATATCGGTCGTCTCATCCACGGTAATCCATATTTTTTTGGAACACAAATCACGTTTACACACATTTTCTAGCATCTCTTTCATTCGCGGCAAATGATTCTGTAATTGTGTTTGTGAGGGTAATGGGTACTTTGGAACGTATTGTCGCCAAAACGTTTTAAAAGCTGCTTTTCTCACCAACGACAACAGAAGATTACAAGAGGTAAACATAATTAATAAATGTATGAGGAATAGTGTATAAGATATTTCAGTTCTTGCATTTCTCATATGCTTAATACCATTGACATGCCTCTGGCAATCAGTTCTGTCCAATGCAGCCAAACAAACATTGCATATTAAGCAAAAAACTGCACTACCGTCATATTTTAAATGGGGAAAAAGTGACACATACTTATGTACATTAGTAGCAAATCTATTACGAGGCATTGTTTTCTTAGGTATGTAAATATTAGTTCTATATGAAACGATACACTAATTATGTACTTGGTATAATACTACAAACACACAAAAAACACCAGCTATATTTTCAAAAGCGACACGTAAGTACATAACCTTGACCGTTCGACTAATCTCTGCAACAGTTCAACCGGTACTAAAACGAAATCTCTCTCAGCGCGGTTTAACATGATTTATATTCAAGGTCGACACTACATGCCTGCTTCTCTACCGGTTTAGTTTATTTATGAATTTTTCGTATTCTTATATTAACCCGTAATACCGACGTCTATGCGAGTCCGCAAGTTTAGGTTACTCTAATAATCACTTTCATCTCTGATTACAATGGAGTTACTAACAAATGAGATAATGCCTGCTTTGAGATAAATTACACTGTGCTCGAATTGGAGACTTCTTTTTGCAACAAGCTGGGCACCCGGGGGGTGAACCTAATTCGAGTATGCTGAATCCAATGGTGCTAACCGTTTTTAAAAGTTAGCTCGCGTTTTCGAGCAATTTCAATATAAAAATTTTAGGCTTAAAGACCCCAAAGAAACGTATTTTTTTATAATTTTTTTGCCATTTATTGAATTTAAATCGATGGAAATCGATTGGATAGACGAATTGGTATCGACGAATACACATCGAATAGAAACTATTAGAAAAAAATTAAATCGATTCAGTCGATTTTTCACCATTTTTTCGTAAAACGATGATGATTGATTGCTCCGTATATCCGAACATCTGTTGCCAAAATGTTCATTTGTTTTTAGTCCTTTGTTAGAAGAATGGATTGTCGCTGTGATAGTTTTAGGCTTCTTATCATATTATTTAAACGAGATTGCGTGATTTCATAGTTCGTACATTGATATATACGCTTGCTTTTTCGGTTTTCCTGGTTTCTAATGCTGATGGCTCAGATTGTTCTTTGAAATCGGTCTTGTTGGAACAGGAATTGTATTTGAATGGGGCAGCTGCAATTGAGTATACAGTCCCTGGCCATATTACTTGAAACACCTGGAAATTCCCATCCTATTATAGTGATATTTTTTTGCTTTGAATCCGATCGTTTATAGGGGGACTAGATTATTGCATCAATAAATAAAAATACCAGAGAAATGATATTTAGAAGAGTAAAGTACGTATATATAAATATTTCAGTTACCAATAGAGCAACGCAAACTGCGCTAAAAGCCAGTAGCGGACGCATAAAAGTTTACACAAAATAAACACGGCCGGGACAATTCGGTGTAAGCGTCAGTATAACTGCGACTCGAAAGCCAATCTGTTTTGTATGCATCTACGCTGTCGTATACTATATCGTAGTTCTACGTTTGTTTTGAAAATGTTTCCTACGTCGCGAAAACGACCAAAGTTGGGTTCTGCCAAATTACACTATGTGTTAGTTCATCAATAAGGCGAATTGTTGATCGTTTAAAATTTACAAAAAACGATAAATTTAAGTTCGTTCAAAATGAAATAATTGAAAATTACAAAAGTTGTATTATCAAAACAAATTGGGTAACAAAATAAAAGATACAGGTGTAATAGTTCCCAAGGTAGAAATTGTAATGTCACTGTAGACTAAGCGCATGCTGACCGTTTTTCGTTAGCCCTACAATAAACGTAGCAAAACCGCAAGATTTTCTTTTAGGATATTATGCAGTACATCCAAGACTATCTATATGTATCATCAGTTTTGCCGGGATAGACCCTGATAATAGTTGAAACCTTCGAGGAAGTTTAATAAGTCTTTAATTTGACACTCACTAATTCGATAGGTCATTACTAGTCTGGGCAAACAGCGGTAACAGTCAGCGTATTAGATATGTGGTGCGGAGTCGGCGATTATTTATTTCACGCGTTCATAGCGTCAGTACTAAATCGATGCTGTATGCGAGTAGTTCTGTGTATATGTCAGCTGTCGTAACTTATTTCGTAATTATGGACTTATGTTTGCTTTAAAAATGTCGCAGTTAGGTACGTCGCGAAAACGACCAATGGCAGACACAGTTAAAAACTTTATAGTGGACATGCCGGACTTAATTTTTGATGGCGCTAAAATTCAATGTCTAGTTTGTAAAATCCCTTTAATGTGTTGGTCCAGAAGCCATTGTCAACGTCACATCGAAAGCAAACAGCATTCTTCTGCAAAAAGTGGCATACGAGATCAAGAAAAATTTACATTTGATTTATGTGTTACTCTTATTTTATGTAATGTATCGTTTCGTTTACTAGACAAAGAAGCATTTGCCTCCTTCTGAAATAAATATGCGGTCTGTAAATTACCTTGTCGGATATCGATACGAAATGTAGTGCCATTTGCTCGTGAACATATAGAAAAGAGAATGAAAACGTAATTGAAAGATAAAAAACTGTGGTTGTGTGTGGACGAAACAACAGATCGTCAAAAACATTCTATGGTTAATGTAATGGTACGTACAATGGAACCACATCGACCGTCATCCTCCTTCTTACTTGCTTCCAAAAGAGTTACAAATTGTACTGCCGATGAGATTCTAAAGGTGGTGTTGAACTCATTGAACAAATTTGAAGTTTCAACTAAGCAACTTTTAATGTTTATGAGTGATGGTGCCGCAAACATGCGTTCTTTGGGCCGATCTCTTAAAGAATAGTGGTAACTCCTTACATGTAACGTGTAAAATCCATACTCTAAATCTTGCGGCACAAACGATTCCTACATGTTTTTCACTAGTAAATGCATTGATTGCTAGTACAAAGGCAGTGTTTCTAAAGTCCCCGAAACGTACTCGACTATTTCACAAACTGTGTCCTGATTTACCTGAACCACCACAGCCGATTGTTACACGTTGGGAAACATAGTTGCAGGTTGCGTTTTACTACAACAAATATTTTGATCAAGTAAAGAAGGTAGTTTTAAAATTCAATCCGACAGAAGCTGCAGCAATCAAGAAAAGCCAGGAAATATTTCATGATAGACAGGTTAAAAGAGATTTACAAACTAATTACTATTACTTCGGACTAGAAAAATTGCAAAATGTTTCGATGTCGCTAGTGGATTCTGTTCAAATTGTCAATGATGTTCACGCACAGTTATGCGCTGTAGAAGGCGAAACAAATTGGTGTGTAATACGAAAATTTGAAAGTGTTTTAGAGAAAGACTCCGATTTTCTTATATTAAGACAAATTTGTGAAGGTGCGTGTGAAGATGCAGTTAAGTTGTTTTAAAGATTATTTTAAATATGCAAATATAACATCGCTAGATGTCGAACGGTCGTTTTCGGCATTAAAAACATTTATTCCGCACGTCGTACTCACTTGACTGAAACAGCTGTGGAAACATATCTAACGATTCAAATATTTAACAGATGTTACCCAGTTTGTGATTTCACGGAAGGCTTTTAAAACGGTAAGTGTTTCAGCACGTTTTATAATTTATTTCTTACCTTCTATTTTATGTGTGAACTTTTATGCGCTCGCCACGCCTCTGGCTGTTACTGCATGTTTGCCCAGGTTAGTCATTACACAAATACAAATCTACTAATCTGTAATTTTCCAACGCTAAAATGTAGAGCAAGACGAGCTCTTTCAATCCATGCATGACACTTAATGCAGTAATACCAATTTCACGTTTTAATTCTACAATGAATGGTACAAAGTTGTTTCGCTATAAAATTAAAAACAAACATCTGTACGTTAGACTTTGACCTGTTCTGAGTAATGTGAGCTTATTTTCGACATGAATTGTGAAATTGTGTAAAAACCATTTTTGGTCGAATTTCAACCGCGTGGCCCCATAGT
Organism: Dynastes maya; assembly: GCA_029619315.2. Lineage (NCBI taxonomy): Eukaryota > Metazoa > Arthropoda > Insecta > Coleoptera > Scarabaeidae > Dynastes > Dynastes maya. Next base: position 48,877,209 of record JAROYE020000005.1, read on the forward strand.
GCGGCGTACACTTAGGGCGCTCCTGCAGTACGGAGTTGATAGCTTTTGACCGTCTCATTCCTAGAATACACAAATTTGTTAAACCTATAACTGCTTACAATTCAATTTACAACTTCACCTAGTACGTACAAGAAAGTTATGATTACATATATAAACATTTATTCCTGAAGACATTGTTTGTTAATTATTTAAATATTTATGCGAATTACGTTTGTTATTGTTGCAATAACACGTGGTGACCTAATTAGTAGTTCATATAATGCAGTTTTATGCATTTAGGTTGATAATGATACAGAATTTTATCGCAGCAAGTTGCCAAATCTCCATATTGAATGTTCATTTAATTAATGCATGGCATCAGCCTTACTTCTAGGTGTACACGTAATGGCAATGATTTACAGACTTCGCATTACATAAACAGCTATAAATAAATAATGATAATTCCACAAAGTGATAAGGAACTGTCAATATTATACACATACATATGTAATTATGTGTGTGTCGTAAGTTTGTGTATATTCAACGACTGATAAGAACTGTACTTTTTCAATTCCGCCTTTATTTGATCAGAATTAATTTAAATGCATGAGCCAACGATATAAATAATAATTCAATTACTTAATTTGTATGTTTAGCTTTAACGATGAATTTAGACTTTTTTTGTATTGAAAGCAATGAAATATGTTGATATTAATAATTAAGCACACGAAGTATTATTTTATTTAACTATAATAACGATATTAACGTACAAGAGAACACATGTGATACTACTATACCCCCCATACATAAAAATACACTAGAGTGAAGTTAGCTTACATTTTAAAAATTACCACTATTATTTCTAACACCTTCTCCTAATTATTACAAATATAAGGAAATATATATGTATTACATAGAAACTAAAAAATCTTTGTGTTTGTTAAATTTTACACTATCAAGCGGTTAGTAAATATATCTGCAGCTTGGTTTTCTGAGCTACAGTATGAAATAGATATCACTCCCTCATGTACCTTTTCATTTATAAAATGAAAACGTACATCGATATGTTTACTACGCTTGTTCATTTGACCGTTTTTTGATTAGCTTAATAGCACTCTGATTGTCTATATTAAGTCCTATATTCTTCACTTCTTGGTCGTTTAATTCATCAATTAAACTTTTTAAATACACGAGTTCCTTGACGCAGTCCGCTGCAGCTATGTATTCGGCTTCGGTACTTGATAACGCCACAATGGGTTGCCTACGAGAACACCACGTGATTGGTCCACCACAAAACATTATCACGTATCCCGTTGTACTCTTTCGAGTTTGTAAGTCACCCGCGAAGTCCGAATCACTATACGCAATAAGGTCCTGCGCACCAGCACTGCGGTAATATTTTATACCGACACCTTTGTTGCTATTCAGATATCTTAAAATTCTTTTAACGTTGTTCACATCTTGATGTGTAGGGTTTTCCATATATCGGCTTGAATATCCTACTGAATAGGATATGTCTGGTCTGGTTTTGTTAGACAGATATAGTAAACTCCCTATAACTTCTCTATACGGATATTTGGTATTTGCTGGTCCTGAGTCTGGAGTTGGATTACTTATCATTGGAGTCGCAACTTGCTTTGCTTGATTCATCTGAAATTTTTCTAAGATGTTTTCTAAATACCTTTTCTGTGTGAGGGTGATGCCTTCTCCTTCTTTCTTGATTTCGATGCCCAGAAAATCTATTGGATCGTTACTCACTATTATCTCAAAATTTCGTGTCAATTTCTCTAAAACACCATCAATTTCTGTCTCGTCGTTACCAAATAAAATACCGTCGTCAACATAAATTGCCAAGTACAATGTTTTTGTTGAATTCGTGAAAATACATTGTTCTGTTTTTAAGTTATACAATCCCAGTGACAATAAAAAATCTGTAAATGTCTCATTCCATTTCAATGGAGCTTGCTTCAACCCGTACAATGATTTCTGTAGGAGACAAACTTTTCCTACTTCTTCAAAACCTTCTGGTACAAACAAATAAATTTGCTCCGATAACTTTCCATAAAGAAAAGCTGTCTTAATGTCAAATTTTTTAAACAAATAGCTATTTTTAGCAGCTAACGCAAATAGTATTCTTAATGATGTGGTGTTTATCACCGGACTGAAGGTTTCTTGATAATTTACACCATACTGTTGTTCGCATCCTCTTTACAAGCCTTGCTTTGTATTTTCCGGTATCCTTTATTTTAAATACCCATCTGCTAGTCAGTATTTTTCCGGTTTTCGCTTCGCATTCATTGACATACGTCCACGTATTATTTTTGTGGAGAGATCTTTCTCTTCCTGTATGGCTTCGTTCCACTTTTCTTTGTCAGGTCCACTCAATGCTTCTTCATAAGTTTTGGGCTCATATAGTATGGCAGCACAGGCGACGTAATCTTCACGATAGCGTGTAGGGCACTGATTTTTCTTCGATTGCGTAAGCAGTAATGTTTCTCTTGTTCCTCTGTGTTTGACCCTGATTGATTTGGATCTTCTGAAGACTGATTAAGATCATCACTTCTTTCTGCAACATCTGATTCATTAGTTTGTGTTTCTTCATTTAATATTGGCCATTCAAACACTGAGTCTTCTATTGCTGCATCATAATCTTGATTACAGCTGTTCTCATCAAATGTGACGTCTCGTGAAACTGTTATGTCTTTGTTTAGAGGGTCAAAAAGTCTGTAGTTTGTACTATAACCTTCATATCCTACAAATATCAATTTTTTTGCTTTACTATCTAATTCGATCGAAATTGCTTCGGTACATGTGTAAACGCTATAGATCCAAATTTCTTTAAATGTTTTAATGTTGGTGCTTTACCGAACCACTTTTCATATGGTGTAATATCATTTGCTTTGCATATACGTCTGTTTAGTGTATATACCGCAGTATTTACTGCCTCAGCCCAAAGGTCTTTAGGCAAATTAGCATCATATAATAGAGTGCGAGCACATTCCACAATAGTTCTATTATCACGTTCTACCTTGCCATTCTGTTCGGGCGTATATGGGCTGGTAGTTTCGTGAATAATTCCATTGGCTTTAAAGTATCTCTGAAATTTTTCATTTTTGAATTCTGTTCCATTATCGCTTCGAAAACATTTAATTTTATTTCCAGTTTGCCTTTCAATTAGTTTTTCAAACTCGATAAAAGTCGAAAAAACATCACTTTTGTTCTTAATGTAATATGAGAATCTATAGTTACTATAATCATCTTTAAAGACTACAAAATAATTTGCGCCACCAAGAGAGGTTTCTGGCATTTTTCCACATAAATCTGAATGAATAACTAATCCTGGTTTATCAGTTTTTGAATGCAGACTTGTTTGAAATGGCTTTCTGTGAATTTTACCATATTGACATGCTTCACAGACCAAATCTTGTGTATCTTGCAATTTAAAATTTGGTAAAATACCATTGTTAGCCATGTCTTTTAAATTTTTAAAATTCACATGTCCTAATCTTTTGTGCCAAAGCATGACTTCATTTAATGAGGCAACATTAGCCTGATTCATGTCAGGTACTTTAAACAACATTTTATAACAATGATTTGAGGTTTTCATACCTACAGCTAATAGACGTGAATTTCTTACCTCCATTTTGTTGTTATCAAACGTAACTTTCAAGTTTTTGTGTGCTACAGCTCCCACTGAAAACAGGTTCTTCTTTAATTTTGGTACATACAATGTATCCTCCAGTGTACGAGGCTCCCATTTTCCATTTATCAATGACATAACCTCTACCGAACCCACACCTTCAGCTTCGACAAACGAGTTATCTCCGATCTGAACTGAAGTATTATCATTAACAATAGGTTTTAAGGATACAAACCATTCTTTATGTGCAGTCATGTGCCTCGAAGCAGCACTATCTGCAAGCCAAATGTCTTCACACCCTGTAAGCAAAATATTTTTGACTTCTGCACTAAATGCTTGGTGTTTGTGATTATTAATATCCGTGTTCTTTCTTTCTTGAAGTTTACGGCATTCTGATTTAAAGTGGCCCTTTTTATGACAGTAAAAACACTCAACATTTCTTTTATTTATTTTCTTGTTTCCTTCAGTTTTATTTCTTGTTACCTTCACAGCAGCTAATGCATTTGTTGTAATACTTATATTCATACGTTGCTCCTCTTTTAATAGTCTCGCAGTAAGGTTATCAAAGGTTTGTTTAGTTTCTTCGTAAGAATCCCATGCAGTTATAAAAGATCCATACTGAGGGGGCAGACTTCCTAGGGTTTTAGCTAATTTGTCGACATCGGATACTGGTTCACCGACATCAGCAAGAGCTTGACTCATCGATTCAATTTTACTAAGATGCTGAGCAATCGTGTCACCATCTGACATTTTGTAATTAAAAAAATGTTGCTTTAAGGTAATTTTATTTACAGCAGATCTTTGTTCATGAATTGCTTTTAAACGAGCCCACATATCTGCTGCTTTACTACATGTTATAACAGCTTGTAATTGTTCGAATTCCATAGCTGTTGATAATATCAGCATCGCTTTACTATTACCTTCATCCCAAACATTCTGCTCATCTGTATCTGTGGCTGAACGTACTTTAGTTCCATTTACAATATCTAATAATTTTTCAGATCGTAGTATTATTTCCAACTGGTATTTCCAAAGTTGAAAATTCTTCCCATCGAATTTTTGAATATTCACGCTTCTCAGTTTATCCATCTTTTCCTTCAGTTTGCAGGTAATTGTACTCAAAAAATACAAAACAATTACTAAAACTTGGGCAACTGACCTTGATGTAAAAAACGACCGTTATTATTTTTTTTTTTTTTTTTTTTTTTTCACTTAAAACAGTACGCCACGTGGTCTTTTCCACAATCGTGTGCTTTCTTAGTGGACTTCTGGTAATTCTGGGCCCATAACCTGTTGATATTAATAATTAAGCACACGAAGTATTATTTTATTTAACTATAATAACGATATTAACGTACAAGAGAACACATGTGATACTACTATACCCCCCATACATAAAAATACACTAGAGTGAAGTTAGCTTACATTTTAAAAATTACCACTATTATTTCTAACAAAATAAAATTTTAATTAGAATAGGGAAGTTACATGAAATGTTATTTGCTTTAGAAGTTATACGTAACAACTATTTAGGAATAAAGGTAAATGATTTTCAAAGAGTGTTCATTTAAATTTCACTATTTTAAAAGAAAAAAGCTTTTGAATCACGTGATTTAAAACACCGGGCGTGTAAAAGAAAAATCTCTCTATTATTTTTTAATCAAATCTGCTATTTCGATACACTTCTTAGGTCGTTAAACCAACACTTCATACCACTATGAAAATACGATAGCTGTTTGTCCTCAAAATGCTCTAAGACGATCTTTTCATCGGTGTTAAATTTTCTCCCTCTTAGCTTCGGTTTTGATTTTGAAAACAAAAAATAGTCACTTGGCGCAAGGCCAGGACTGTACGGTGGGTGATCGAGTTCCTTAAATCCGCACAGGTTGCCATCGAAATTGCAACTATGTGGACAGGAACGTTGTCGTGTCGTGCAACAGTCACCTCGTCCCAGCTTTCCTCGACGTTGGCTTCTCTTAACTGGCGTAGCAATTCGGCATAATATATTACGTTTACTGTAGTGTAGCGTTCTTTAAAGTCGATTAACAAGATGCTCTGGCAATTCCAAAAAATTGTATCCATCATCTTTTCCGTGCGTTTTGTCACTTTGCCCCTCTTTGTGATGGATTCGCCTTTCCGATGCGACTTCATCGTTTCTCTTTTAAACAAAGAATCGTGGTATAGAATTCTAGTTACTATTTGGTTAATAGTTGCTTTGTCGGCTTCGTACAGCTCAAGAAACTTGGCTGCATTCCACACATTGTTTGTTCTGAACCGTGCTGAGCAATTTTGGAACCCATCTTGCGCAAATACTTATGCAGGATCTTCAAAACACCAGCTTTTGAAATCCCTGTTTGTTCCTCTATCTCATTAGCCTTCAGCCGTCGATCACTTAATACGACTTCCTCAACCAATTTGATGTTTTCCGGTGTCACTACAGTAACGGGCCTTCCTTCGCGTGGTTTAACTTCAAGAGATTCTCTACCCCAACGAAACAATTTTGACCAACGTTTAACTGTGACAAACGATGAGAAATTTTATAACTGCACGATATTTAATTTTGGACATTTAGAAAATTTACCAAGCACCGTTCAACTTCAAATTGTCTCACTTAACTGAGCAATGGCTATAAACTGCTAAATTATTATTTGATTATCTGTCAAATGGTAGCATTTGTTTTTGATTACCTTCTTATTGAATACCTAAGGCTTAGAATACATGGACCGCATCTCGTATGTTCCTTTTACAAATATTGACAAATATGATAATGAGATATAAAATAAAATTATTTAACTTTTCCTTTCCTTTCATACACTATCCAGGGCCCAGGGACTAAATAACAGCGATTTCAGCATTACGATTCCATTTAATTACCATAACTATATAATAATGGCACATTATCATCATAGCACATTATTTTACTGATATGGAATTTGTAAAATGAACATGCTCTCGTGTTCTGCGTTGAAGTCATGCGAATATTAAATTAGTTATATCAAAGATACAAAGCGTTATATAATTTGTCAGGTTAAGTTAGCTTTTAATGTAAAAAATTACATTTCTACCAACGTCAAATAAGGAAGTGGTTATCACCGCAACGCTTTTGACATCACAAAAAGACTAACCAAAGCGCGGGCGTTTCACCTAGAGGATTTGTTTTTGAATCTTTGTGATGAAAGTAGAACGTCAGTTTATATAATTATATATATATATATATATATATATATATATATATATATATATATATAAAATTCTTCGTTTTTTATGTACTTTCTTATTATTAAAGCGAGGTAATATCTCTGCGCGGCATAGGCGTGCGCTTCCTTCAGTAAGTACAATACCAAAAAATAAGTAATAAATCGAATAATAATAATAGAACCAATCAAGAATTATAATTAAAGCTGGCCACGAGCGGTACCGCGCAGTAGCGTAGGGTCGACCAGGCCTCGCGTTCCACTAGAGTTATTTTCCTAATAGAGATATTTGCTGCCGCAAATAATTTCGCTCATCTTTTAAATAAAAATTAAATAACACGTGCTCAAACACTTACTATTTTAAGAGTCCTCCGTGAAATCACAAAGTGAATAATGTCTGTTAAATATCTGCAACATTAGATATGTTTCAACTGTTGTTTCGGCAAAACTAGTACGGCATGAGGAAAAAATGCGTTTATATGCAGCGAACGAACGTTCTACATCTAGTGACGTAATATTTGCGTAAGTAAAATAATCTTTCAAATAACTTAACGATTCTGTTGACGCACCTTCACAAATGTGTCTTAATGTGCCAAAATCAGAATTTTTCTCAAAAACACTTTCAAATTTTTCTAGAACAGAAACATTTTTTGCGTCTTCAATCGCGCATAGTTGTGCGTGAACATGTTGCACTATTTGTAGAGATTCTTCTAACGGCACCGCAGGATTTTGTAATTTTTCTATTGCATCTGCTAGCCCGAAGTAATTGTCGTGAATGATTTTTAAATCCATTTTAACCTATCTTGAAATTTCGACTGGCTTTTCTGGATAGCGGCAGCTTCCTTTGTATCGAATTGTAAAACCACGTTCTTAATATTGTCAAAATATTTATGATAATAAAACGCGGCCTGCAACCATGTTCCCCAACGAGTTAGAATAGGTTCTGGTGGCTCTGGTATACGGGGGCACAGTCTGTGAAATTCGCGAATACGTTTCGGTGATTTGACAAATTAGCAGAATGCTTTTTAACAGACCGGCCTACAGAAAGCATGTTTGCAGCACCATCACTCACTAACATCAAGAGTTGGTTTGTTGAAAGTTCAAACTTGTCCAATGTATTTAACACTAACTTTGAAATTACTTCGGCAGTACACTGTTGTATTCGTTTGGAGACTAATAGAATTGAAGGTGCCGATTGATGAGGTTCCAATTTGCGTGCCATTACATTAACAGAATGTTTCTTCCGATCTGTTGTTTCGTCGACACATAACCACAATTTTTGATCTTTCAACTCCGATTTTATTTTTTGTTCAATATGTTCGCGCGCAGATGGCACAATTCTTCGTAACGATGTTCGACTTGGTAATTTGCACTCCGAATAGTTATTCCAAAAGCAGATAAATGGTTCTTTGTCTAGTAAATTAAACGGTATATTACATGCGATAAACGTAACGCATAAATTAAATATAAATTTTTCATTGTCTCGTGCGCAATTTCTTTTTGAGACATGCTTTTCACTATTTACGTGTCGTAGACAATGTTGTCTGGACCAATACATTAACGGGATTTTACAGATTACACATTTAATTTTAGCACCTTCATATATTAAGTCTGGAATTTCTGCAATAAATTTTCGAAGTTTGTCCGACCGCGGTCGTTTTGCTGACGAAATCATAATTTTTCTAGGACAGATAAACAATTGCGCAAATGACCGGCAGCGAAAATGTCCGTACTACTCCGCAGATGAAGTAATACTACCGTTCCTCTCGGTCCGAACTGATTCTACGCCGATGCGCGGTACCGCTCGTGGCCAGCGTTAATTATAATATCAGAAAAGTTGTGAAACACTCACCCTCTTAAGCAGCGTTATCAAGTAGGTTGACCATCGGAATTACCGAACATTAAAAGTAGGAGCATAGCAGGCCTGTCAGTGTAATGGAGAATCTGCTATAGAAACACCTTTAAAAGGTGACCTATGCCCGGTAAGGGCGACGGGTGGAAGAAGAAGAAAAGTAGAAGCACCATTATCAGTATTATTACCTACTGGTTAAGAGTCTTAAACAGTTGACAGCATTAGATATGTTTCCACAGTTGTCTCGTTGAACGAAATTCGTCGGGGTGACAAAATGTGTTTATATTTTGAAAAAGATCGTTCGACATCTACGGATGTAATACATGCATGATTAAATCCTGTTTTATTGTCTAAAAATCTGTTTTAATGTGATAAAATCGGAACCTTTTTTTAACACACTCTTGAACTTCTCTAAAACGCGATTATATTTTGCGTCATGTAGCAGTGTATGTATTTCGTCCACTATTTGCAGTGACTCCACTAACGACAACGCTCATTTTGTAATTGTTCTATTGCGTCATGTAATCCTTTATAGGTGTTACGAATAGTTTGTAACTCTGTTTCAACAGAAATATCTTGAAATTTTGTCTGGCTCTCCTTAATAGCTGCAACTTCGCCAGGATTGAATTGTACTATAATAGCTTTTACTTGCTTGAGCATAATAAACAGCTGCCTGCAACCATGTTCCCCAACGTATAAGAATCGGCTGTGGTGGTTCACGAATACCAGGACACGGTGCGTGAAATAATCAAAGACGTTTAAGGGATTTGAGAAACACTTTTTTAGTACTTGCTATTAATGTATCTACCTCGGGTGAACATTGTCGAATAGTTTCTGCCATAAAAGGTAAAGCACGCACTTTACGCGTACCGTGCCGTTTTCGTAATTGGCAACTTCAACTCGGGGTTGTACTTTTACCAAAAGTTCTGAAACAATTCTTTTTCGAGTGAGCGAAGTGAAAAACTGCAGGTTATCCTCACAGGTTGGCACACCCCTTTTTCTATTTCTGTGTTCGTCAATATTTATGTGTTTGCTACTGTCCGCCTTGTCCCAGCACATCAAATGTTTCTCGCACACTTTACAAACTATTTTAGCACCATCGTAGAATAAATCCGGAAAGTCACAGATAAACCTATTTACTATGCCAGCAGAGGGTCGTTTTAGCCTTGTTCACATTACGCATTTTAAATTAATAATTATATATTTGTATCGAATAACACGAAACACAACGCACGCTCTTGTTTGCTAAACTGAACGAAAAATAAACAAGCGGACGCTGCCAAAGCGAGAATAGATTTTTGCACACAGCCCGCTACTCCGGTGAAACGCCTATGTATCGCAGAGACGATTACCTCGCTCTACTTATTATCAAGACATTGAAAAACGTGCAAGTTCTCTATTGTGAAATAACAAGCGGCAATAATATCAATCGCCAGACATATGATAAGACAGCCACTAAAAAAATCGATAAGGGGAATGGGAAAAAACCTTTTGAATTAGGTGTGTTTTTTGTTCTTCAAGATTACAGTATATTAAAGCAAAGAAAGCAATATAATCGGAACGTTGCACTCGCATCTATAAGTACAAATGAACCTTGTTTATATTGCCATCCAAGTCGTGCAAGTCGTCCAGTCAAGATGTCGTTATATTTGTCCCATCGTACGTTACTGGCGTATGACATTGACAATAATGCCATAGTATAAAACGGCCTACACAACTGTAGTTGTTCCGACGGTATGAAACGTGAGGTGTCTCGTACGACCTGCAGTACGACTTGGACGAATCGGATGGCAGTACGGGCGGCGAGCCGTAAAATCTGTCGTACGACCGGCATATCGAACGATAAGTTGCAATGTGTGGAGTCAGCGGCGATCGGTTGCTACAGTTTGTCTGGCGATTTATCTCATTAACTATGGACTCTCTTCACCGTCTTCCAACAACACCAGCAATAATTGCTGCTCTTTCTTTCTTTGACGGCGTAGTACATTGCTTTTTACGTATATGTACAAGAATTGAATTCAACGATCTGTTGTGCTACTTGTCAAACTGCAGGTAGTTTACGTGTGTAGCAAACACCGTGATCGACATGTCGGTACGGTTTATGGTACGACGGATTGTACAACCTATACAGTAGTTACGCCGAGATTCAATTACCAACCTAAAAGAAAAAAATCCAGATTTCATACATTTATAAAATAATTTTCTTGCAGTCTTTCTTGTTCTAATTCAAAAGACAAAAACTCGAATATACTGGAAATTATGCGTGTACCATTTGCTCAATCCATTCTTGATACTTCTGGCAGAATTGACTAACATACACAGCCTTATATGGATCGATTTATAAAACGGGCACATTCTCTGTGGCGCGGCGTACTGTTTAAAAACGTTATGCCATACATCTTGCGGCGTTTAATAATTTCGCGACATTGAATTCATCATCATAGAACGTGACCTCATTGTGTCTTTTGTATCAAGTTTATTTCTGTGCGCGTCTATTACATACAAACGAACTTAAATATGATATAACAAAGATGTAGAAGAGGTTATAATTTATAATAGAAAAAAAAAAACTGAGAAGCTATCGTATTACATACAAAAAGGTTTAATGATTCATATATCTATGTAATTACAGTGCTGTGATTAAATTGTAGTAAAAAAAAGGATGATTTGAGGTTATACAAGAAGTACATAACCTACTTTTTTGTTTTATGTCAAAAATGTGCATGTTATCAATAGGGTACAAGGATACGAAATATATATTGAGATGTTTTTTGCAATGAAATGTCAAATTAAATGCTTAACTTTTCTCATCAAGATGTTTTTGTTTGCTTTTAACAGTTTCTAATACTTTTAAATATTATTTTAAACTAAATTTCTAGATCGAAAAACTATCTGTTGTCAGAAAAAGTTGTTTTCTATCTGTCTACCAGTGTTGTTCCGTTGTGCTTTTCCGTAATCGGGAGATACTTTCGGCAAAATTCGGTAGATTTCGGTTGATTATATGTACACTTTTACATTGGAAATTCAAAGTCAATAATTTTTTGAACAATAAGTTTATTGAGGTATAAATTCAACAATTAAAATAATAATAAAAAAATAAACTATTAACAAAACCCAAAAATACCTGTAATATAATAACGAAATGTATAATTAAAACAAATTTGTAAAAAAATTCAAAAACATATTTTTATTGATTTTTATTAATCTTCAGGGAGATTTTTTAAAGTTTTGTCGTTCATATTCTGTATTAATTTTTGTTCAATTGGAAAATTAAAGCAATTTTCTCGGTTGATATAATTTTTTGCATGTAAAAGACCAGTAATTGATTCTATGCTTAACCGATTCCTTTGTTTTGTCTTCACTGAGTTAATTGCAGCAAAAATTCTTTCCACATTGGCAGAAGAAAGTGGAAGACGTAACATATTTTCCACAAATTTGCTTCACTTATGTCCAAAATTATTAAACATCGTCACTAAACGTCTGACATTCCTCATAATTACGAAGTAACTTCCATTCTGAATCTAAATTTTGCAGGTTTTGACGAGATACTATATTTGGGAAAAATGGACCTATACTTGAAATAGAACTTATAGATCCATTTTTAACCACTGCAGGATTGATAAAATTAAATTTTTGGATTGGATTATTTTTTAATATAAATTGTGAAATTATTTGTACGCAACTTTCGTTATAAAAATCTAAGCAACGAACTACTTACGCCGTTTCTTGCAAATACACCGCAACTGTAAAAAATGTCTTGGATTTTTAAAATCAATGTCTTCCGGGGTGTTGCGGCTATGTATTCTCGTTTTAAGAAACAATCACCAAATGTACGTAAAATATTCCAAACAGTAGTATACAAGACATGTAATTTTGGAGCTTCGGATTGTATTTCGCGGTTCAAGTTATTAAAAAATGGTAAAACATAATCAAGAAATAACAAAAAAGTTTATTTAGTGGATTATTAACATTTTGGAGGACGTTGTCTGCAGCCGAGACATCTCCTTCGGCTACAGCAGTTGTAAAATACAATTACAGAGCACCAAGTTGTTCCAACATTCGGTATACAACCTGATGTACTGACAACCATCTTGTTTGTGAAGGGTGAAGAATTTTGTGAATTTTAATATTGCAAAACAATTGATATTCTTTGAATTCGGCAATTCTTTTTGGACTTGAACTAAAATAATTGAAAATGTCTCTTCTACGTGTTTAGGAAGTTTTTGACAGGCGTACGAAGCGCACAAATGGAATGAATGGCATATACATTTCATGATAAATAAATCTGGAATATCGTTTTTTAACAATGTTACAACAGAATGATGTCTTCTTCTCCTATCTACTCAAAAGTAATTTAAAAAAAATATAGTGTTACAGATCTTTCAAACGCTAGTAAATATCTGATTGTAGTAATAGGTCAATAGATGGCAGGTCTAAATTTCTCAGTCGGTATATCAAATTTATTAAAAATATTCTTAAAATACTTTTTTGATGGTAACAAATAAAAGATAAAATTGTGTTATCAAATTTATTTTCCGTTCGAAACTACAACATTAGTATTTTTTTTAATCGGTAGATCCAAGGAGCATTTCGATAGTTCGGTAGGTTGCTATAAAATTCGGTAGATCTACCGAAAAATCGGTAGACGGAACAACACTGCTGTCTACTTGTTTACTTGTTGTCACAGCATTGCCAACCCAATGACTTGATATTTTTGTGCTTAGCGTAACTATGATCATTTTCGATGATGTAGATGACGTTGTGAATTTTAATGACTAGATTCCAAATAATGTGTGTTATACAGGCTGAGTCAACTATAGAGTAAAGTAAGTTTATGATTTATCGGTAAAATTTGCGATAAAACTGTATATATCGTGTGATATGGTTAGCAAGTCCGCACATTTTAAAAATGTATAAAAGCATACAGGGTGCGATAAAAAAGTAGGGCAACCAAAAGTTGTATTTTTTAAAGGGGACATCCTATATATAATTAATTTTTTTAATTTTACGCCTAATTCTAAAACATTTTTGTTATATATTTGTTATGTTGAAACCTTGCAGTTTTCGAGATATTCAGCTTTAAAGGTAAAAACTCACATTTTCAAGCATCTCGTTAATTGAAAATTTTATCGTCGTTTCTGTAAGAAAAACGTTTATATTTGGTAAGTGGAAAGACAAATGTTCAGTTAATAGGTACTCTATAAAACATTTGAGATATCGGCTACTGGATGTTGAATATAATTGTCCAAACATGAAAAAAATTTAATTTTAAAAAATCACTTTTTTCAAATAGCACACCCTGTATATTCTTATTTTATCTTATAAAAGACTAAGAACTCTCTAATTTTTGTTGAATATATCCTATAAATATCTTCAATTCTTTTTGAGATATTTATGTGGGCTACAACTACATCTGACAGTTAAATCTTGTTTAATTCATATCAAATTTGAAACTTACCTTTGACATATTTGATAGCAATGATGCAAATAAGCTTCTGTTTAAAGCGTAAATGGCTAATGTGGTAACCAAAGGGTGTGTTTATAGTTAGGTCATGATACTCGAGAAGATCGACGAGTTAGCAAAACGGACCAATCGGTAAGCGCTACGGAAATATACAACGCTCTCCGATTGATCCGTTTTGCTTAACCCGTTGTTGCTTTCGGGTATCATAGCCTAACTATAAACGCACTCTAAGTCAATAATAATAAAGCTAGCAGAATAAAAAAAATATATTGCCTTGTAAAAGTACAAAAGAATTTAGCAAACAATCATAGTAAGTGCCCAAAGTTATCTCATTCGGTTTCAATCCCTAAGCTACATTCACAACCTCAAAATTAGTAGCTATAATTAGTGTTTAAAGTGTATAGAATTAGTGTTTAAAGTATAACAAGGGTGTTTAAATGCGTCCGTTCACAATATTGTGAAATTAATAATCTTAATTTTGACAGAAGCGGAGAAGTTTGTCAACTAATACGTACACAAAGAGTTGACGCATGCGTTGTTTGGGAATAGCACGAATGTGGTTCAACAACAAGGTTATGTTTGGTAATATGATCTTTGGGTAATGTTAAAACTATGTTGAAACGTACTACGTAGTGATAATGATTGAAATTAAGTGGATTAAATTAGGTTTATATTTGAACAGTTTGAATATATCAATCGTTTTCATGTTCCTCCTAACCCGGTTGATAATATAGCGACTGTACATTATCGAATTAATTATAATGAACAGTATAGTTAATAAAGGACGCCACGGAAAATACAAATTAATTGAAACTGTGCGTGCTGCATTATGAATAGAGTGAGGTAATCGTCTCTCGGCGTTTTACGTTCGGTAATTCCGATGCAGTCCGCCAACCTACTTGATAACGCTGCTTAAGAGGGTGAATGTTTTACAACTCTTCAGATATTATAATTCTTGATTGGTTCTGTTATTATTATTCGATTTATTACTTATTTTTTGCTATTGCATTTATTGAAGGAAGCGCACGCCTATGCCGTGCAGAGATATTACCTCGCTTTAATTATAAATGAACAAAAATCGTAAATTACTCCATTAATTAGATTGCTTAATTGTAAGTATAAGTTGGAGGTTGTGAATGTAGCTTTACGCGTCATTTCATGGTGTTAAATGCGTTGACGAAGTATTGAAGCGTTATCGTGTCATAGACATTTTGAATTGCTTTGGTAAGTTCTTGTATTTTATGTGGTGTATTTTTAAAAACTTATTTTTTAGGTGTGGAAAAATAAAATAATCTAAAATAGTTAGATCAGGAGAATGTGGAGCAAAATCTGTATCCTGTACTCTATCATTATTAATAGAGTAACCAAAACTTGCGGACTCGCATAGGCGTCGGTATTACGGGTTAATATAAGAATACGAAAAATTCATAAATAAACTTACTTGCTAATTATTCAACAAATTAGAGGCATCAGGATGTGAACTACTGTAAACTTGCATCATTGCATATGTTTCCACAGTTACTTCTTTAAACCTTGTGCGTCGACAAGAAAAAATATTCTTATACATAGAAAACGATCTCTCCACATCTAAGGAAGTCACATTTGCATGTATAAACTGTTTTTCAAAATCACTTAAAAGTTCACTATTCTTACACTTATTATAAACGGCCTCTAAAGTATTAAAATCAGGATTTTTCCTTAAAACATCTGCCAACTTTTGACTAGCGCATAATCCTGGCGTATCATTTAATGTGTGTAATTTATTTTTTACACTCTCCACTATGTCTAATGATTCCTGCAATGACAATTCAGTACACTGTAGTTTTCTGATGGCATCTAGTAATACTGTATAATTGGTACATATTGTTGTTAAATCTTCTAAAAGTTGAGGAATTTGAATTTTTTCTTTGACTTTCTCTAATTCTCTAAATGTTGTCGAACAACTTCACCAACTAAATGCAAAGCATGCAGCACGCAGGTTATATGTATTAAGTTAGGAAATATATGTTTTAAGGATCGCCCAACACTTAACATCGTTGCTGCACTATCTGTCACAATCATCACAACTTGATCTTGGGCAATTTTAAATTTTTTCAAAGCGTTCATTATCACTTTTTGAATATTTTCCGCGGTACATTGTTGAACACGTTTGCAAGCTAACAAATATCGAGATGCTGTGTTCTCGCTACATAAAACGCGAGCTATTACATTCACAATACTGTTTTTCTTTATATCGGTCGTCTCATCCACGGTAATCCATATTTTTTTGGAACACAAATCACGTTTACACACATTTTCCAGCATCTCTTTCATTCGCGGCAAATGATTCTGTAATTGTGTTTGTGAGGGTAATGGGTACTTTGGAACGTATTGTCGCCAAAACGTTTTAAAAGCTGCTTTTCTCACCAACGACAACGGAAGATTACAAGAGGTAAACATAATTAATAAATGTATGAGGAATAGTGTATAAGGTATTTCAGTTCTTGCATTTCTCATATGCTTAATACCATTGACATGACTCTGGCAATCAGTTCTGTCCAATGCAGCCAAAACGAATATTGCATATTAAGCAAAAAACTGCACTACCGTCATATTTTAAATGGGGAAAAAGTGACACATACTTATGTACATTAGTGGCAAATCTATTACGAGGCATTGTTTTCTTAGGTATGTAAATATTAGTTCTATATGAAACGATACACTAATTATGTACTTGGTATAATACTACAACACACAAAAAACACCAGCTATATTTTCAAAAGCGACACGTAAGTACATAACCTTGACTGTTCGACTAATCTCTGCAACAGCTCAATCGGTACTAAAACGAAATCTCTCTCAGCGCGGTTTAACATGATTTATATTCAAGGTCGACACTACATGCCTGCTTCTCTACCGGTTTAGTTTATTTATGAATTTTTCGTATTCTTATATTAACCCGTAATACCGACGCCTATGCGAGTCCGCAAGTTTAGGTTACTCTAATTATTAATTAAAACCACTGTATCTGTCAGTTGTCATCTATCATATCGTCGTTTCAATTACCACTTTTGGCGTTTTATCAATCAGAACATGGATCGATTTTGATCACAAAGAACACGTAACAGTTATTAACTATATGTTGTTGAAAATAAATAAAGAACGAAAATAAATAGCTATTATTACCTCTTTTTTTTTCCTTCGATCAACTAGCAATTAGCTTATCTTATCGTATGCATTCGTGATTGAAATGAATTTTTACGAAAGTTTTTAGTCGAATGTGGTCGGTATTCAAACTATAATAACTATTGTGTACCAAGTTCAATGCCACTTAAAGTTAGAGAAGAAAAGATAATCGCTGACTGTATGTATAGAAATAACGGTTTTTTATTTTAAACGTGTATAAGCCTAAAACTGGTTAAGTGCTTTGTGCCCATGGTAATAATGATAGAAAAAATAGTCTTAAATGAGTATATAAATAAGCTCATGTTAGATTTCAAATATTTCGTTTCCTTTACACGATATATATTTGAATTAGGAATAGATATGCAACAATTTCGATATCGCTGTGTAATCGTTTACTTCATCCTAAAAAAAAAAATGTACTTCCGTTATAGATACGATTTGCATTTCTTTATGTTAAATTTTTCGTTAGTGAAGTTATAGTCGGTTTCAACCTTGGGATCGAAGTATTGCGTCTTATGGAGTATAACCTTCTTCTATTAGCCTATATCTATTAGAATATAACTATCCCTTTTTAGAACTAGTGCTGCCAAGTCAAATGGCGAGTTTTATTCCTAGGGTAAAACGTTTGTTTTATTTCCTGTTAATTTCGGTTCATCCTTTGTCTTGTGATTTATTACTTTCATTGTCCATTTCTCAGCGTTTTTCCCTTCAATTGCATCTATTTTTGAGTGAATCAGTTGTTTTAAAAACTACTGCAACTTTTAATTATGTTAACTATTGCAATTATAATACAATAACTAATTACTAACACAAAAAAGGAGGCGCGAATACGAAAGCTATTCGATAAGAGAAAAACAAATAATTTTCAATACCTGTACACATTTACAAAAACCATGAATGTGCTCGATGCAGTTAAAGAAAGAAAAAAACAAACCACTAAGACTATGGCAGAGGAATTGTGTATTTAGTTCAAGAGGATGAGGATTACGAGAATCATTCGCCTGCAGTTGCGGAGAACATAGTGGGAGCACAAATTATATTTGAGGCATCAATTCAGCATTCAAAGTTAATGAAACGCTAAAACTTTTATCGAAGAAAATGTGTTTGCTCGGAATTGGCAAAATTATATTAATCATATAATGAAAAGTATAGATTTGATTTCCTGTAACTTATTTATTTTAGTTGAAGAAGATATGTGGACGCTTGATGAGTTACAAGATGACCTGAAGAAATTTATTATTCACCCGTCAACTGGATTATCTTCTTCAACTATGTCATCGGATGCAATATAAACCTCATTAATTCGTCTATTTGAAATCGATATGTGAAAATAAGTTATTGTAAATAAACATATGTATGTTTAATACCTATGTAAACAATATATCAGCCGTATCTATTTCTTGTGCAATAAAGACAATAAAATTGGATAATATTTTGGTTTGGTCATCAACCACAATATAAGCTTCAGTAACTTCTCTAATAATAAGTAGAGCGAGGTAACCGTCTCTGCGATACATAGGCGTTTCACCGGAGTAGAGGGCTGCGTGCAAAAGTCGATTCTCGTTTTGTCAGCGTCCGCTTGTTTATTTTTCGTTCAATTTAAGAAACGAGAGTACGCGTTGTGTTTTGTGTTACGTATTATTCGTTACAAATATATAATTATTAATATAAAATGTGTAGTGTGAACAAGGCTACGCTGGCACAGTAAATAAGTTTATCTGTAACAAACATGTAAATACAGAAATAGGAAAAAGGGCGTGCTAACGAGAACTGCCTTTATTGTCCATTTACTTATGATGATAACCTGTAATTTGTCACTTCGCTTACTGAAAAGGAACCGTTTCAGAACTTTTGGTATAAATACAACCCCCAGTTGAAGTTGCCAACTACGAAAACGATACGTAAGCGTACGCGAAGACGTGGAAAAGAAAATCAAATCTACATTAAAAAATCATTTGCTTTGGATGTGTTGACGAGACAACAGATTGTAAAAGAAATTCTATTCTAAACTAGAAAAGTTAGAAAACTTTCAAGTCTCACCACGTCAAGTGTTGATGTTTATGAGCGATGGTGTCACGACAATGCCTTCGGTGGGCCGTTCTCTTCTTGAACACGATTGCAAGTGTTTACAAGTTACGTGTAAAGTGCATGCTAAAGTAGCAGAAACTGTGCAACAATGTTCACCCGAGGTAGATCCATTAATATGTACAAAAAAGTATTTCTCAAATCTCCAAAAAGTCTTCGATCATTTGACGCCCAGTGTCCTGGTATTTGTGAATCACCATAGCCGATTCTAACACGTTGGGGAACATGGTTGCAGGCAACTGTTTATTATGCGGAATATTTTAAAGAAGTAAAAGCTGTTATTCTACAATTCAATCCTGCCGAAGCTACGGCTATTAAGGAGAACCAGACAAAATTTCAAGATATTTCCGTTGAAACAGAGTTACAAATTATTCGTAACAATTATAAAGGATTACATGACGCAATAGAACAATTACAAAATAGGGCGTTGTCGTTAGTGGAGTCACTGCAAATAGTGGACGAAGGACATACACTGCTACGCACTGTACATGATGCAAAATACAATCGCGTTTCAGAAAAGTTCTAGAGTGTGTTAAAGGAAAGAAGAAATTCCGATTTTATCACATTAAAACAAATTTGTGATGGTGCATCAACTATCCATTAACTGAATTCAAAGAGTGTTTCAATCATGCATGTATTACATCCGTAGATGTCGAACGCTCTTTTTCAAAATATAAATACATTTTTTCACCACGGCGAATATCGTTCAACGAGACAACTGTGGAAACATACATATCTAACGCTGTCAACTTTTTTCTCTTATCCAGTGGGTAATACTGATAAAGGTGCTTCTACTTTTAGTGTTCGGTAATTCCGATGCAGCCCACCAACCTACTTGTTAACGCTGCTTAAGAAGGTGAGTGTTTCACAACTTTTCAGATATTATAATTTTTGATTGGTTCTGTTATTATCCGATTTATTACTTAAAGTCGATTCACTCTAAGTTCCGTCTTCCCCCAAATTGAGGGCTGATGATGCCAATCAAGAAAAACAAAATTACCAAAAACATAATTTAAAGAATACAATTGCTTTTTGTGTTAGAAATAATTTAACACCTTTGGAACTATAAGAATATAGTAATTGAATTAAATTGAAACTAATATTTCAATTATTGAAGCTGTAATATAGAAAAAGAAAATTGTATATAAAATAACTTTCACCCCTCCACAATGCTTCGTTGCAAGATAACCAAAACATCAGTTGTTTACTGTTTCTCGTGCGTTGACGTTTTTTTATTCCATTTTGGTTGCATTTTGTTATTATATATCGTGTTATATACGTTTTAATAACTGTTCTTTTCAGAACAAATTGTGCATTATGCCGAGAGGTTTAAATTCGCAGTCAAAAGCGCTGGTCGCGTCACTTATAAATTATTTTGAAAGAGAACGTGATAATGGTGGACCCCTTATTCCATTAGTCTCTGTTCGTCAGGTAAAAATTATAAAAAGTATTATACATATACTACAACTTAATTTTTAGAGAGTTGCAGATGCCCTGTCAATTAATAAATCTACCGTTTGTGGTATCTCGACAGAAGTAAAAGAATGCCGCCCCCTCAGTAGCCCCAAGAAAACCAGACACCGCGTAAAAACAGTGACAGCTGTTGATGATTTCACTGTTGTGGCAATCCGAAATGCACTCTATACTATGTATAGACAAAGTAATACTATTACATATTCTAATGCGGTTTGAAGTGCTAAATTTGTATCTTTTCAGAACAACAAGTAACATTAACTTTACTTTTACAAAATTGAAGGATGATGAAATTTTCTCTGGGGGGAGAACTTCGTTAATGAAAATTTTAAAGAATATTGGGTTTTCTTGGAAAAAAGACGATCCTCGCAGAGCCATGATGGAACGTTCGGATATTGCTCTTTTAAGAATTGATTTCCTTCGAAACTACGTTCAAAATATTAAAAATAGTTATTTCTGGGACCCGGTATTCCTTGATGAAACATGGGTATTTGAGAATGGCACAGTTGGTCGATCCTGGCAAGATACCAGCGTGCAAAGTGTTAAAAGAACAAAAATTGATGGGAAAAGGTTAGTGAACTGATATTATAGCCCCATGAGGTCCACATGAATATTATTTTTAGATATATCATAGTACATGCAGGTAATCGCAGTGGTTTTATTCCTGGTGCATCATTGATTTTCCCATCAAAAACAAAAAATGCAGATTACCACGGAGAAATGAATGCAGAGACATTTTTGGACTGGTTTGAAAATTATTTATTAAGAAACTTGGAAAAACCGTCTATGATTATTATGGACAATGCCCCATATCACAGAACATGCGTCAATGTTTCTCCAACAGCAGCTTGGAAAAAACAGGACATTCAAACTTGGCTGACACAAAACAACATTGTATATGCTGCTGATATGTTAAAATTGCAACTATTACATTTAGTTCAATTGTAAGTGTTGTTTTACTATTTTTTAATATATACAATACATATATATATATCTATTTTAGACATAAACCAAACAAAATTTATGCTGTGGATGAACTGGCACACCAGTACGGACATAGAGTTTTGCGATTGCCACCGTACCATTGCATATTCAATGCTATTGAGAACATTTGGGGTATAAGTAAGGTTTACTATAACAATCATATCGGAAGAGATGGATCTGGGATGGAAAAAGTGTTGAGTATGTGGCAAGAGTCAATTGACCACATTACAACGGAAATGTGGTCCAATACTGTTAACCATACAGAAAACACTGTCATTGAATGGTGGGAGAGAGAAATTGGTTTTGACCAAGAAGAGGTGTTACCTTTGATAATAAACCTTGAAGGGGAATCTTCAGATGAAGAAATTATCTCAAGTTCGGAACCTGAGAATGAATATTGAGTTTTTCACATATTTAATTACATTTGTACTCATTTCGCACCTATGTATTTAAAATCCAGATAACCACTTGTTTCTCTTGTATATTTCTCACTACAGCAATAAATGACTTGAATGAATTTTATATGTCTTGCATAATGTATTCAACAAATTTAATAAACAGTCTAGTTGTTTCGCATTTATTTCTTTCTGTATTTGATGCATTCCCTTTTTTTGTTATTCTGATAGAGTAATACTTCAAGGTGTATTGGTCAAGTTAATATAACGTCTTGTATCTGAAAATTTTGCAGGTTAAAACCATTACTTATCCTCTAGCAATGTAAATCCGTTTATAATTTCGCAATCGTAATTTATGAATTTTTGAAATCTTGCATTGATAACAGGAATAACTATAGAAATATCCAGAAATTTGCCTAAATTTAACAGAATGACTAATTACTCCCATATTTTTATTGGTTTTATTCGGTGATTTAAAAATCTTGTGATTTCTAACCTATATTGGCTAACGTCAGTTTGGCGGATTTGGCATCACTGTGGAGGGGAAGTGCCCTTTAAAAAGACGGAACTTACAGTGAATGGACTTTATTTTCTGGTATTGTATTTACTGAAGAAAGCGCACCTCTATGCCGCGCAGAGACATTACCTCGCTTTGGTTAAAAGAAATTTTAAAATAATATACTTGCTTGTAAATGGTAACTGGATGAGAATAATCAACCGAACACAACTGCATTTGAACTGATACGCTCAATATGGTTTATTGTTACTATTATTATATAGCTTTGGCGGACGACATTGGCCAGGTATATACATTTAAACTTCTAATTTATATTGAAATTGTTACACAATCCTCGTAAATAACAATAACCTATACGGTTCCACGATACATTCTTCTGATAATGTTTATTTACTGTCAAAACGGGTAGCACCAACCTACTATTTTAAATAACCCTTCCATTGGAAACCAGACAGCGTTTAACGCTATCGACATAAGGGCATTACTTCAATCTCAATGTAAAACCAGCTATAGCTAATATTGCAACAAACAAAAACAGTGTAATCAACGTTTTTAACTTGTCATCATCACAGTGATGATAAATTTAAATTTGTAAAATAAAACATATTCACATTGCGAGTATGACATATTCACAACAAACAATATTAATGTTAATGAACCAATTATGACATTATTTAACAACGCTTGCCAATTAATTAAGCAAAATATGTATGTATCACATAGTAACAAAAGGATTTCATAGCTCTCACACGCCGAATAGGGACAGGACATACAATATATGTAATATACAAGGTCTAATATTTTAAGTATATTCTCTTTAATCCTAAGACACGATTTGATTAGATACTGTCAATTATAGGTTATAAGATGTATTGTACGTTTAATTACAGGCTGCGTAAATGTGAACGAGCCGTTTTAGCAGTGGCGGTTTGTTAACAAATTCAAGTCTCCTCTCTTTTTGTGAAATAAAATGTTCTGTAACTTTTTTGTCAAAAAGAATTAGCTGACATCATTGCAAGAGCAATAAGGCGTTCTTAATTGTGTTTCTTCAAAACGTACAGATACAGCCGTAGACGTAGAGACAGAAAGTCACTGAAATTTATAGTAATTTTTAATCGAAAAATGCTATGTAAAGGTATATTTACCGACCTTGTTACCTTTCCTGTCACTGGACGAGCTTTTAAGGATATTATTTACAGTATTTTCCATTATTTCTCGCACTAAACAAATTACGAACGCTATCACTGTACGAGGGTAGCCTGAAAAGTTTCAAGCCTCAATATGAAGATGACCTTACTCGTAAAAAAAATCCTGGTAATATATTTGCGCATACCTTGAAAGATACTTTTGAAAATTTGAGCCATATTGGACGCTCAGTTGTTGTTCAACAGTCGCTTATATCAGTCGGTGTTAGTGTTTCTGTAAAAATGGAAAAAATCGAATATGGACTAATTAAATTCTTGCATCTGAAAGGAAATAAGCCTACCCAAATTAAAGCCGAGAAGGATGCTGTTTACGGGGACTTTGTACCATCATTTGCTACACTGAAATTTGGTTGGTAATGAAATATCGTTGTAAATATCATTAGCATTCGTATAGTTTCTTTGCTAACTTCAATATTCTGACAATTTGTTGCTTACATTACATAAAGAAATTACAAGGAGGCGTTTTCTGCAATGTATTTCCTTTAGGTTGACTATTAACCAGGAACTGTCAAATGTGATTTACTTATAATTTTACAAAGCATTGTAAGGTGCCTGCATTTTCATTTTAGTGAGAATATTTGATCATTGTTTCCTTAGTAATATTTCATACAATCAATACATCAATACACTTGAGTTTTAAGTAATATAATTTTTGTGTATTTCGCATTATTAGGTTGCCTATTCAAATATTTCGTTATCTGTCAAACATCAAATATCACTTAAATTAGATCCAAATGCTATATATTTTTTTCATTTTAAACGCGAAATTTCATCAAATTTGATTCCGTTCAAAGAACTAACTGCATCGATTTCAAATAAATCGAATGCAAATCACGTAGCATTCGATAATATCGTGACGGTCGGGATATGATGTACGGTAAGCACCTTCTTCCAGTCAGACACGTCAATTCTAAATCAAGTAATACACGTTAACCTTATAAAGAATAAAAGAGAAGGAAATTAGAGACGTTTTATGCATGAGTAAGAATTTCCGAGCGGTAGAATAGACAACATCATGGCACTGTGTCGTGTGTATAAAATACGAACTTTGATGTCTACATATACAGAGGCGTTTCCTAGCTTTGGATCATTCAAATACTAGTTTTCGACGAGATTGGTTCTTAGAAAAGAGTGGTGTATGTATAATTTATTTTTTGTTTGAATCTCTATGATTAATTTTCATAGGAACTCCTTTATGTTATTAAAAATAATTTTCTATATAATTGGAAAGATTCGTCATGAAATATCTCGAAAAAATTCTTGATAAACAATAATTTATAAGTTATTCGCTGCGTAATTAGATAAGCTTGTGAACTCAAATGAAATTAGTACAAGATTGGCAACAGAAAAAGTCCCTGAATTAGTAATATTTTGGTTAATATTTATTTTTGAGCGTGATGTCAAATTAGTAACTGTCAATCACTGTCAATGAATTAAGAAATGTAGGTATGCTAATTATACAGTGTTACCACACTGAATTTGTTATTGCCAACCTTCTAAAGTAATTTGATTACTGTGTATGTCAATAATACAAAGTAAGACAATTTAAAAAAGGTGAATTATATGTGAGGAAAATATACTGCGCGATTGCACAGGACTAGCAGGAGTAAAGCTACATTCACAACCACAAAAGTAGTAGCTAAAATTAGGAGTTACAATTTGTGTTTAAAGTATAACAATGGTGTTTAAAGGCGTCCGTTCACAACGTTTGAAATTAATAATCTTAATTTGACAGAAGCAGGGAAGTTTGTAAACTCCAAACTTCTACGTTCAATCAGTACGTGTACGTAGAGTTGAGACATGCGTTGTTTTGGAATAGCACGAATGTGGTTCAGCAACAAGGTTATGTTCGGTAATATGATCTTTGGGTAATGTTAAAACCATATTGAAATGTAGGTTTATATTTGAACAGTCTGAATATATCAATCGTTTCCATGTGCCATCTAACCCGGTCGATAATATAGCGACTCTACATTATCGAATTAATTATAACGATCAATGTGGTTAATACAGCACGCCACGAAAAATACAGATTAATTGAAATTAGTGTGCCCTCCATTATGAATGATCAAAAATAGTAAATTACTGCGTTAATCAGCTTGTTTAATTGTAAGTATAAGTTGGAGGTTGTGAATGTAGCTTAACATCTCACTATATTTGAGTCTAATAATTTCTGTAATAGACAGAAGAGCTAAATTCTAAATATTCTGTAGCTAAATTAGTGGAAAATTGTCAAATTTAACAGCAAAACCGCTAGGTTGGCAACAATACATTATTTTTTTACATATTTATATATATTTTTTTTTCATTTTTACAGAAAATATTCATTATAAAAAATTTTGCTTATTTTGAAAAATCTTTTGTGATAATCCAAATATTGGCCAAATCTACAGGGCGATCAAAAATTAAGAAAATAGAAAATTGTGTCAAACGTAAAACACCGGTTATTTACAAGTAATTTAAAAATAACATGGATAAAACTTGTTTCAAATGTCACTAGAAATTCAGATACAAAATTTATAATATAATATCAATAATGAAAATGTTATTTGTAGAGTAACCTAAACTTGCGGACTCGCATAGGCGTCGGTATTACGGGTTAATATAAGAATACGAAAAATTAATAAATAAACTAAACCGGTAGAGAAGCAGGCATGTAGTGTCGACCTTGAATATAAATCATGTTAAACCGCGCTGAGAGAGATTTCGTTTTAGTACCGGTTGAGCTGTTGCAAAGATCAGTCGAACGGTCAAGGTTATGTACTTACGTGTCGCTTTTGAAAATATAGCTGGTGTTTTTTGTGTGTTGTAGTATTATACCAAGTACATAATTAGCGTATCGTTTCATATAGAACTAATATTTACATACCTAAGAAAACAATGCCTCGTAATAGATTTGCTACTAATGTACATAAGTGTGTGTCACTTTTTCCCCATTTAAAATATGACGGTAGTGCAGTTTTTTGCTTAATATGCAATGTTCGTTTGGCTGCATTGGACAGAACTGATTGCCAGAGGCATGTCAATGGTATTAAGCATATGAGAAATGCAAGAACTGAAATACCTTATACACTATTCCTCATACATTTATTAATTATGTTTACCTCTTGTAATCTTCCGTTGTCGTTGGTGAGAAAAGCAGCTTTTAAAACGTTTTGGCGACAATACGTTCCAAAGTACCCATTACCCTCACAAACACAATTACAGAATCATTTGCCGCGAATGAAAGAGATGCTAGAAAATGTGTGTAAACGTGATTTGTGTTCCAAAAAATATGGATTACCGTGGATGAGACGACCGATATAAAGAAAAACAGTATTGTGAATGTAATAGCTCGCATTTTATCTTGCGAGAACACAGCATCTCGATATTTGTTAGCTTGCAAACGTGTTCAACAATGTACCGCGGAAAATATTCAAAAAGTGATAATGAACGCTTTGAAAAATTTAAAATTGCCCAAGATCAAGTTGTGATGATTGTGACAGATAGTGCAGCAACGATGTTAAGTGTTGGGCGATCCTTAAAACATATATTTCCTAACTTAATACATATAACCTGCGTGCTGCATGCTTTGCATTTAGTTGGTGAAGTTGTTCGACAACATTACGGAAACGTTGATCGGGTGATTGGAAGTACTAAAGCAGTGTTTCGTAAATCTAAACGTTTAAAAGAATTTCGTAAATTTTTTCCAGGTATTCCAGAACCTCCTGAACCAATTTTAACGCGATGGGGTACTTGGCTAACAGCAGCTTCTTACTATTTGATCCATTTTCAACAAATTCAATCAGTTATAATGCGATTTAATCGGA
Source organism: Dynastes maya (assembly GCA_029619315.2). Lineage (NCBI taxonomy): Eukaryota > Metazoa > Arthropoda > Insecta > Coleoptera > Scarabaeidae > Dynastes > Dynastes maya. The sequence goes on from JAROYE020000005.1 coordinate 48,904,971, forward strand.
ATGAATCCAAAGCAATTAGAGAAAGTCAAAGAGTATTTCAAATTCCTCAACTTTTAGAAGATTTAACAACAATATTTACCAATTATACAGTATTACTAGATGCCATCAGAAAACTACAATGTACTGAATTGTCATTGCAGGAATCATTAGACATAGTGGAGAGTGTAAAAAATAAATTACACACATTAAATGATACGCCAGGATTATGCGCTAGTCAAAAGTTGGCAGATGTTTTAAGGAAAAATCCCGATTTTAATACTTTAGAGGCCGTTTATAATAAGTGTAAGAATAGTGAACTTTTAAGTGATTTTGAAAAACAGTTTCTACATGCAAATGTAACTTCCTTAGATGTGGAGAGATCGTTTTCTATGTATAAGAATATTTTTTCTTGTCGACGCACAAGGTTTAAAGAAGTAACTGTGGAAACATATGCAATGATGCAAGTTTACAGTAGTTCACATCCTGATGCCTCTAATTTGTTGAATAATTAGCAAGTAAGTTTATTTATGAATTTTTCGTATTCTTATATTATCCCGTAATACCGACGCCTATGCGAGTCCGCAAGTTTTGGTTACTCTACTTATGACTCCTTCTTGAAATGTTACTGACCCACATACTCCAAACATGCATTTCATCACGTCAAAGATTTGATTAGTTTTCTTAGAATAGCTGTGAGATTACTGCGAAGAAGGATTATTGTTAAAGGAATTTTGTAACTTTAAACTGTAATTTTTCAGGTAAAAATGATATATTACTATTAGGGTTAGACAAACGATTGCAACGTCAGAGGCGTATCGCGCAAAAGGAGGTAGTATTATTAAAAAATAATATATCCTTACCTTTTATTGACGTCCTGATGTCCACTGCGACAACCGGGCTTACCGGGGCAGTAGTATTTTGTCGCAGTGGTGGACTTTAGGATGTCAATAAAAGGTAACAATATATTATTTTTAATAATACTGTATCTCACGCGATACGCCTCTGACGTTGCACTAGTTTGTCGAAGCTTAAATTTATTATTCAAAGGGAGTGGCTTGGCTTTAGATTTCGTTATAGTCTTTTTAAAGCTAGAATCTGAATCTACTTTCTAAATAATACCTTTAAGAGATAACATTTTGCGCTAAAAATTGAGTCAATTTAAAAGGAACATTCTGTATAATATGTTTCATACATTCCTATAGCAATTTTATAACCTTACAAAAGGTAAGTTCTCAGTACGTGCAGGTAAGAAACCGTCAATGTAACGATAAAGCAAACAGTACCCAGAACAGACTCCATTCAATGTGGAACGAGAGAAAGATAACCAAGAGCAAACATTCTTACGCCTACTTAAAGTCGATAGGTTGATATACAGTACTGTACAGGTGTAATCGACCATCAGTTGCATTTAGAAGCATAAATCTGTGATTTTGGAGGTGCAAGAAGAAAAGACATATTATATTAGGTAGTTTTTAGTAACATACCTTAAGAGGCAAATTTGAAAGGTGCTTTGATTTTAGCATCTTACTACATTGTTTAAAAAGATGTGTATTTGTAAAATGTAAATGGAAAAATAGCTTTTTTCGATTTATTATTTGTTCCAAAATATTCATTTATATCATTCTATATCATTCATTACATTCAGACAGCATATAAGAACATTGTTTCCACACTATTTCACACGGCACGACAATGCACATTATAATAACTACCGCGATATACAATTGTCATTTGACAGAAGGAACACGGACCTTTTTTAAACATCCACCTGCTTAATACCCCAGAACGCATTTGCCTATTTCAGCAATAATCAGAAAATACTTTGATTGGGGGTGGTTCAGTGGTAACAGGATGTTTGACCTCAGTTGATTAGAAGCTAGGTTCTATCAAACCTATATTTTTCAAAAACATGTCACATTTGGAAGGCTACAGTGGTTTTTAAAACGTGGTTTTAGGGTACCTGAAGAGAAAAGAACGCTGAAAACAAAATTAAATTGTTAAGAAAAGCCATATTGCACTTAACCAATATTTTTTTTTGAAAGAATATTATGATTTCTTGTAGATGGTCCATGTTGTAAAATTCAGTAATTTCAAAATAAAATACAAAAATTTCCTACAAAAAATTTTATTTACACCGAAACTGGTTTAATCATGAATATAAAAAATATTTTTTTATATTCATTATTTACAACTCTTCAACATTTCACTAATTTTAATCTTTAAAATTTCTTCGCCATAAATTCTTGGCCTGACAGGCTTATACTGGATCTGGCGTGTTCAAACTCCATTGCGTCACTAGTAGTTTTTAGTAGCCAGCCAGACAACGTGACTAGTGCATGAAAATGTCTCGGGTAACGAAAATTGAGTACCGCGCGCCTAATCAGATTAAACGACGTTTAGACGGCATTTATGGTGATTTATCTTCTTCCTATTCCACTGTAAAAAAGTGGGCAAAATGTTATCGTTTGGGGCAAGTATCCTTTGAAGGTGATGAGCGCCCAGTTGAACTGATAACGTCTCAAAACATTTCAATTATTGAAGGAATGGTATTAGCTGTCAACAGCACATATGGATAAATTGAGGGACAATATTCGTACAAAACGTCGAGGAAAATTGAGCAAAAGGTGTTCGATTATTGCACGACAATGCACCCGTCCATACTGCCGTCATTTCACAAGCTGCCATCCGCGAATGTGGCTTTCAAGAATCCACCGTAGTCAGGACATGGCTCCAAGTGATTACTATTTATGTTCTCATTTAGAGAAAGACCTTAGGGAGCGTCGTTTTAAGGACGATACTAAGTTGCAAGCACCTGTAATACAACATCTCGAGGAAAAAACTTTATTATTTTTACAAGGGTATAGAATTATTAATTGATCGATGTAATAAATGTATTGAGGTTAGGGGAAATTATATTGAAAAATAAAAATTGTTATATTTTAGCTACTTTTTTTCTATATCAAGCAGAGAATTTATGGCGCCTACGTACAGTACTGTGAAAAAGTGACCGACCACTAGGTCTTGATAGAAATTAATTATTCTTACTTAAATGAAAATACAAAATACTAGTAAAAAAAGTGTTGAGGAGTTTATTATATACATAAAGGAAGATGAAAACATAAAAATTAAAACAAATATGAGTACAAAAAAGTGTGTTTATATGCAGAAAACGAACCTTCTACATCCAGTGACGTTATATTTGCGTAATTAAAATAATCTTTGGAACAATTTAACGGTTCTGTTGACGCACCTTCGCAAATTTGTCTTAATGTGCCAAAATCAGAATCTTTCTCTAAAACACTTTCAAACCTTTCTAGAACACAAACATTTTTTGCATCTTCTACCGCGTATAGCTGTGCGTGAACATGTTGCACTATTTGCAGATTCCACTAACGACACCGAAGAATTTTGTAATTTTTCTATTGCCTCCACTAGTCCGAGGTAATTGTTCTGAATAGTTTTTAAATCCGTCTTAACCTATCTTGAAATTTCGGCTGGCTTTCCTTGATAACCGCAGCTTCTTTTGGATCGAATTGTAAAATCACGTTCTTGATATTTTCAAAATATTTATGATTATAAAACGCGGCCTGTAACCATGTTCCCCAACGTGTAAGAATAAGTTCTTGTGGCTCAGGCCTACGGGGGCACAGTCTGTGAAATTTGCGAATACGTTTTGGGGATTTAACAAACACTGCTTTTGTATGCGCTATTAAAGCGTCTACCTCAGGATAACATTTTCTAATACTATCTGCCACATGACTGAAAGCATGAATTTTACACGTAACATGTAACAAGTTAGCACAATGTTTTTTAAGAGACCGGCTTACAGAAAGAATGTTTGCGGCACCATCACTCATAAACATCAACAGTTGGTTTGTTGAAAGTTCAAACTTTTCCAATGTATTTAACACTAATTTTGAAATTACTTCAGCAGTACATTGTTGTACTCGTCTGGAAGCTAATAGAATTGAAGGTGGACAATTGATGTGGTTCCATTGTACGTACCATTACATTAACCACAGAATGTTTTTTACGATCTGTTGTTTCGTCCACACATAACCAAACTTTTTATCTTTCAACTCCAATTTAATTCTTTTTTCAACATGTTCACGAGCAGATGGCACAATTCTTTGTAACGATGCCCGACTTGGTAATTTGCAGTCCGAATATTTATTCCAAAAGAAGACATATGCTTCCTTGTCTAGTAAATTAAACGGTAGATTACATGCAATAAAGATAACATATAAATTAGATTTAAATTTGTCATCGTGTCGTGTGCAATTTTTTTTTTTAAGAATGCTGTTTACTATTTACATGACGTAGACAATCCCTTCTGGACCAACGCATTAAAGGGATATTACAAACTACACATTGAATTTTAACGCCATCATAATTTAGGTCAGGCATTTCTGCTATCCAACATTGGTCGTTTTCGCGACGTAGGCAACATTTTTAAAACAAACGTAGAACTACGAAATAGTATTTACGGCAGCGTACATGTATACACAACAAATCTGGTTGAGACTCGCAGTTATACTGAGGGTTGCATCGAACCTCCGCCACTGCCCGTTAGCGCTAGTGAGCAATTCAGCAGCAATTATTATAGGTATTTATATATACTACTTTAGATTCTGACCGATTATGGCATATTGTCGAAACTAGTTCCAGTGTAAATAAAAATGTTTGTAAGGAGTAAGGCGATTTTTTGTATTTTATTATATTATGTTTTTACTATGCTCAAATATTGATTTGAGAAAGTTATTGTTCTTTTATTTTATTCCATACAGTTGCAAGTTGGTAGTCCCTCTCTCAAAATTTCCCTAACTTATGTATTTATGTCTTACACAATATTGTAAGAATGCTTTTGCTGTTTAAAAACAAAAAAGAGTCCAATCAACAGCAAATATCGGGCAATAATGATATCAAGGACTGTGGGGTATTATGCCAAACAACACGAAGTATCGACCGAATAAGTCTGATTTATTCGGTCATTCAGTTGATAATGAGGTTGCCCAGGAGCCCTCGAAACAGCTGTTCCGGATTAAATTGATTAACATTTTGTGTGATGAGGAGTGTGTCAATACTTCGTGTTGTTTGCCAAATATCGGGCAAATCAAAATGTTATTATGGTCTACCGTAATTATATTGCTTTCAATAAAATTTATTAAATGCATTTTAGTCTTTTGCAAATATTTCTACTCACATATGTATATTGTTACCGTACTTCGAAATTGAATTAAATACTAGACATTGGATTTGAAAAAATAACGAAAATAAATAGATATTGAAACATTTTTGACAATAAGAATAAGGAAACAATAAGAATTTATAAAATGTGATTTAAAATCGAAAATTTCACTCAAATAAGCTTGAAATAGTATTAATCTATCAAAGGCAAGTGTTCTTGTGACTTCTATATTTGAAAATTATTAACTACGAAAAAAAAAAGAAAATAACAGTCTTAATAAGGAAACACACCTTTCCCATTTCTCTTCCAAGCTGTCTTGTACCAGCTACGCTATTTAGTGACTTCGCGAGATAAATGTCAACACCTTGCTTGCTCATTATTATACCAATTTTCACTGTAAAATTTCCCATAGAATTGCATTTTGGAACGTAACAAAATTTTCCAAATTTTTTTTTTAAACTAACATTTTAACTCTGCCGAGTATCTACACCCCCGATTCAAGTTAAGTGGTCACCATAGAAAAACAATCGACTTGCGGGTTTGCTAGATAACTGTCAATGTGACGTTTCTTTTTAATTAGATTTTTGAAGATTTCGGAAAATAATTTCATAATTTCATTTGCTTTTAGATTGCATATGAAATTATCTTTCAAAATTTTCAAAAATATACAGGCTCTTCCATTTAAAAAAAAACATCACTTTGACAGATATTTAGCAAACGCGCAAGTCAATTGTTTTTTTATTGACCGTATGTCAATCAGCATGAAAAACACTACTGCTTTCTAATTCAACCGACTTCGTAGGATCAATAACAATGGAGATAGCAACAGTGACCACTTAACTTGGATCATCCTATATATTCTCAAGGTTCTTCTATATGTTAAACGCATTTAACTTAATCAATTGTTTTCATGTATATACATAATACCCGGTTTGGTAACCAGCTTTGTTTCTCCTGAGACGTTTGAAAAATCACCTTATTACAGGGGAATTAAATTATATAACACTCCGCAATATATTAAAAATTAATTTAATCTGTTATTACTTAGTTTAATGTTTATCCATTCTTATTGTTCTTAAATATTGTCTATTTTCTATAAAATAAATTTAAGGTACTTTTGCTTTTTTTCTATTTCATCTACTGTATTTAGAACTTCGTTTTGACTTGTTTAATGCTTCTTTGTAAAGGTCTAGTAGACAATAAACATTATTATTATTTTGAGAAAAAAAAAAACAAGTTTTAGACAGATTTCGCAGCATCCCCAGAACTAATCCTGGGAAAATATCCTTGGAATGGATCTCTTTCGACAAACTTATTTTGTAAAGACTACTATGAGTAGAAGATATAAACGTTTTTGGTCAATACAGACATAATTCTTCACAATTTTGATTTTAATATCAAGTCATTGCAAATTTTCCTATTGATTTAATTTTATATTTCAATTTTACCTGAGAAAGTATCAAGAGGCTCTGAGCTTGCTGTGTGATAATGGTCTATAATATCTAGACAACGCTGTATAACGTGAGCTGTAGCGCACAGAGTACTTAATCCTTTCTTCTTACAGAATGGCAAAGATTCTTTTTCGATTTGCAAGAGTATATGTAATAGATTTAGAAAGCTTTTTAGATTCTATTAATTATATTGGTATCTTTTCTTGAAAGAAAAGAGAAACGATTGACAATGCGTCGCGTCGATCAAGTAACCAACTCATTGAGCGCAAAAGAAAAAAAAATCGACAATCGACGAGCGACTGGGCATGGCAACCACCTGCTTGATATCGGTTGGATTCTAGGCGAAAACATCTGCCGATCTGGGTCGAAAATCGATTGGAAAAAACGTCTCAAGACTAACGCTTACCTTTCTCTGTGCTTCAGCTGCAAATCCGCTTTTTGTCGCTCGGTTGGTGGCCATTTTTTATTCACTTTATGATATTATATGATTCTGCGTGTATGGGAATACAGAAAACACTGTTGGAAAAGCAAAAAAAAAGAAGGGAAGCACGTTCTCTCTATCTCTACGCGAATACTACACCGGCCGGTGAACGAAACTGAACTGAACCGAACCACGAACCCAACCGAGGATGCAGAGTTTGCGTAGTCCCCTTATGGAGAAACTCAGACTTGTTGCGGTTGAGGTATCACTGCCCCACTCGCCGGGTTTGGTTCAATGTATTTACGAGGTGTATACCGTCGCCAAGATGGTTTCGACAAATCTCATTTCTATTGACTGTGGAAGATAAGATTGGAGTCTCTAGAAGCTTTCTTCGAAATCACCGATACGTGTGAGCAATCTTTGTGATAGCAGGAGTGTTTCTTAGCATATCAAGTCATCCTCACCCTTTCAGGTACTAAAACTAAGGGGGAAACTCGAAAAAGCGGTTTACAATACGAATCTTCGTGTAGCAGGTCAAGGTTTAAAGGTCACTGCACAGCTAAGAGTGCTTAATTTATCTTACATCCACTGATAATTGTGATGAAACCGTTTTTAACTCTTTAGATTGATATCTTTTTATTTAATTTTTAAAAATCTTTCCATTTATGTTACTTATGTAATAATCATGTCCATTTTTAACAAACATTAGAAATACAAAACTTATCAGTAAAGCTGGCCACGAGCGGTACCGCGCAGTAGCGTAGAGTCGACCAGGACTCGCGTTCCACTAGAGTTATTCTGCTAATAGTTTGCTGCCGCAAATAATTTCGCTCATCTTTTAAATAAAAATTAAATAATACGTGCTCAAACACTTACCATTTTAAGAGTCCTCCGTGAAATCACAAAGTGAATAATGTCTGTTCAATATCTGCAACATTAGATATGTTTCAACTGTTGTTTCGGCAAAACTAGTACGGCATGAGGAAAAAATGCGTTTATATGCAGAGAACGAACGTTCTACATCTAGTGACGTAATATTTGCGTAAGTAAAATAATCTTTCAAATAACTTAACGATTCTGTTGACGCACCTTCACAAATGTGTCTTAATGTGCCAAAATCAGAATTTTTCTCAAAAACACTTTCAAAATTTTCTAGAACAGAAACATTTTTTGCGTCTTCAATCGCGCATAGCTGTGCGTGAACATGTGCGTCAACATTTGTAGAGATTCTTCTAATGGCACCGCAGGATTTTGTAATTTTTCTATTGGATCTGCTAGCCCGAAGTAATTGTCGTGAATGATTTTTAAATCCATTTTAACCTGACTATCCTGAAATTTCAAGCGGCTTACTTTGACAGCCGCAGCTTCCTTTGGGTCGAATTCTAAAATCACGTTCTTTATATTCTCAAAATATTTAAGATAATAAAATGCAGCCTCTAACGATGTTCCCCAAACGAGTAAGAATAGGTTATGGTGATTCAGGATTACCGGGGCATAGTCTATGAAATTCCCGAATACGTTTTGGGGATTTTACAAACACAGCTTTTGTATGTGCTATTAGAGCGTCTACCTCGGGATAACATTTTCTAATACTATCTGCTACAAGACTGAGAGTATGAATTTTACATGTAATATGCAACATCACTCGTAAACATCGACAGTTGATTTGTTGAAAGTTCAAACTTTTCCAATGTATTTAACACCAACATTGAAATTACTTCGGCAGTGCATTGTTGTATTCGTCTGGAAGCTAGTAAAATTGAGGGTGACGGTCGATGTGGTTCCATTGTACGTACCATTACATTAACCACAGAATGTTTTTTACAATCTGTTATTTCATCCACACATAACCACAGTTTTTTATCTTGCAACTCCGATTTCATTCTTTTCTCGACATGCTTACGAGCAGACGGCACAACTCTCTGTAATGTTCTCTCACTTGGTAACTTAAAGTCCGAATATTCATTCCAAAACGAGACGTATGCTTTCTTCCTTAGTAAATGAAATGGTAAATTACATGCAATAAAGGTAACACATAAATTAAATTTAAATTTGTCATAATCTCGTGTGGAATTTTTTTTTGAAACATGCCCTGCACTATTTACGTGCCGTAGACAATCACTTTTCGACCAACACATTAAATCTATTTTACACACTACACATTGAATTTTAGCGCCATCACGCTTTAAATCAGGCATTTCTGCAATAAATTCTCTTATTGTGTCCAACTTTGGTCGTTTTCGCGACGTAGGAAACATTTTCAAAACAAACGTAGAACTACGATCTAGTATACGACAGCGTAGATGCATACACAACAGATCGGCTTTCGAGTCGCAGTTATACTGACGGTTATACCGAATTGTCCCGGCCGTGTTTATTTTGTGTAAACTTTTATGCGTCCGCCACTGGCTTTCAGCGCAGTTTGCGTTGGTCTAGACTGTCACTACATGGATAGATATAAATATAAAGTAGATATAAAATACAAAATATAAAATAAATATAAAAGTATCAAATATATAAAACATAAAACTATAAAAAATATAAAATATAAAGGATATAGAATACAAAACAGCATAGAGTCTATGTATAAGTGATATCCATATATTCGTCCACACTATAGAATATATTTTCTATAAGAAACTGTTTTAGTGCAGTTTTAAATTGCATCGCTGACTGTACATTTTTTATAAACGTAGGTAATTTGTTGTATAGTGTTATCGCTCTGTATCTATGACTCATTTCTTAGAGGCTTGTCTTATGTGTGGGTACACCCAAATCTTGACAGTGCCGTGTTTGCATGTTGTCGTAAATATCGCTATTTTTACTAAAGCTATGTTTATTATTTATGTAAAATTTCAGTACCTCAAAGATGTTATAGACTGGGAAGTGTAAGTATCCTAAGGTCCTTAAAAAGTGGACGGCAGGATGTTAATGGTGTAACGCGCAACATGCACCAGACAATTCTTTTCTGCAGTATAAATAGCTGTCTAGCTTCCACTGCTAGTCCCCAGAAAATCAAACCATAACTAAGACGGGACTCTACATACGCGAAGTAAAACTGCCGCAACGAATGTATATTTACAACATTGCGTAAGTTTCTCATACCATACAGTGCTGTCGACAACTTACTCTGCAATAAATTGCAATGTTCACTATATTTTAACCCTCCGTCCACAACCAAGCCCCAAAAACTTGACCGAGTCGCTTTCGGAAACCGGAATGTCATTATACCGTATGTCAAAGGCATTACGATGAAAAATGGACGATTTAAATTGAACCAAGGTTGTTTTGGCAATGTTCAGTGTTAGGCAATTATCTATTATCACACCAATCAGACATCTGATTTACCAATGTCGCAGCTGAAATTGAAAGACCGGCATCATTCATATCTGAAACTATACAACTTGTGTCCTCTGCATATTGGGATAAGGTACAGTGTGTTAACGGTAGATAGAGGTCGTTAACATAAATTAAGAAGAGTGTTGGAGTCAAAACTGACCCCTGAGGAACACCGCAACTTAGTTCTATCGCTTTCGAATAGGATGTTTTTGTAATATTATCCACGTCCGCTGTTACAGCAACCCTAGCCGTTCTGCCACTCATGTAGGAGATAAACAGATTCCTGGGTACTCCATGTATACCATAAGCCTCCAATTTACTACTCAGCAGCGAGTGATCAATAACATCGAATCCCTTGGACAGATCGAAAAATATACCTGCAATCCGTCGCTTTTTGTCCAGATCTTCATAAATTTTAGTGATTACACGAACAATAGCATCACCTGTTGTCTTTCCTGAAATAAAGCCGAATCGAGTGGAAGATATAAGATTATATTTTGTTAGGTAACCGACTAATCTAACATTTACAATCTTTTCAAATAATTTTGCGATGACAGAAGGTAAGGATATTGGCCTGTAGTTAGTTATATCTTGCGCATCACCTTGCGAACAACTACGAACTTTTTCGAAAGAACGTTAACGGTCGCACTACACGACATTAAGATGTCAATTCGCTCAGATTATGTAAAAAAGATAATGAGACCAATAGATTGTGACAACAATCTTACAAGTTACAGTAAAAAGCAAGTGTTTTCAAAGATATCTTGATTTTATGTTATTAGGTAGTTTTTTAAATTTTTTTTGTATTGCGTATTTATCAATAAAAATAAACACGTAGATTTTTGGTGATTGATCTAATTTTTCGATGTAATTGGCTGATATTTTGTTCCGTTCCTCCAGTAAACGCTTTTTTTTAATCGCTTTTATTCGAGATTAATTAAATTTTCTGATTTCACGTTTTAATTTGCTTCATACGTTCTCAATTACATTTAGCTGCACAGTTTGGCGGCGACCTCAATGTCTGTTTGCAAATCAAATACAGAAAATATTACAGCAACATCCGAGTAAATTATGGAGGTGGTCAAATGCTACCCTATTTTATATGACCTATGCCATCCATACTATGAAGACGTACGAAGAAAAAAACGAGATAGAGGATAAAATAGGCAAAAATGTAAACATAGAAGGTAAGAAAATATACGTTATTACTATTTTGTTTGTCTAGAGGCATACTGGGGCATGGAACTGTTGAGAAGACAATCGAAGGAAGCAGAAAATAAATACTCGGAGCCGATTCACCCTTCGCGGTCCACTGTTCCGGTTGTGCCTTGGCTTCAGGAGTGTACTGGTTCAACTACAGTTATTAATCGACGCCAAAGATCCAACTTATTTCGCTTAAACTGCTTCAACAGGGCTTTGGAAATGTTCATTCAAATAAGTTTTTGGTCCTTAGTGAGTAAGCGCGCCACCCAACACGCGATTAGCTTTTTCATTCCCAAATCTTCAATTAACGTATGACAAACATGTCCTTTCGAGATGGCCACTACCGCTATTATCCTTCTAACCTTAATTCAACGGTGGCCTAGCACCATTTGGTTAACTTTTCCGAGGTTATCGGTAGTGCTTGCAGTTTTTGGCCGTCCCCTACGTTCATCATCAACCAAGCTGGTACGTTTAAATTCAACTGTCCAAAATTTCACAGTGGCAGTCCCCGTAAACAGCGTCCACCTCGAATTTGCGTAGGCGTATTGCCTTTCAAATTCAAGAATTTAAAACTGACACAAGCGACTGTTAAACAACAATTGAGCGTCCAAGGTGGCTGGAATTTTCAAAAGTATCTTTCAACGCAAACGCAATTATATTACCAGAATGTTTTTGACAAGTAACACCATCTTCATGTTTGAAATTTTTTAGACTACTCTTGTATGATACCCGGGATCTGAGGAAGTTAAATAATATTTCATTGTAATATTCAGGCACAAATTAGCAAATTAGTAATTAACAAATGAATCCAGTCTATATGTCACGAATATTTACCAGGACTACCAACAATTGCAACTAAAATACCTAAATTTATTGTATTAATCGCATAGTCAACACTTTTTTACACCCGTCGTATGGTATATTTCACAGAACTAAAGGTAAGTGACCAAGAAAGTAAAACAAGAAACAGTGTAGATTATAATAATAAATAATTCATTAAGAAGCGGTATGTTAGGAATACAACATTTCAGCATAAATTTTGTACGTTTCAACGTTTAATGGAAATGATCTGACTGAGTTAATGGTGAAATTATTCATTTGGGGCAAAAGGAAATGGGTTGAATTATACCGCTTGGTAATTTAATTGGTAACTCTGGCTAAAGTAGATTCATACCTAAGCTATGAAATAAAATTATGTGATAAAAATGTCACTTAAAACTAAACTTTTCCTATAAACAGATTGAGAAAACTTTTTATTATCCCAACGTTCTTGAGCGTCAGTGCAATATTTATCATATAAATAATACGTTGACATTACTCGTTAAAATTCTATTTTGTAATAATGATTTCTACGAATGTGCACATGTAAACATTAAAATATATTTGATTATCTGTTTTTGCTTGCTATAGATTATACTCCAACATATCTTAGACGTTACAAAGTTGCGTGGGTTCGTCACCTTGAGCTGTAGTGGTTTCTTTCTTGTCTCATTCGGAACTAATCATTTTACATTATGTATAGATAGGCATTCATTAAGAATTATTGTTCCTCCAACGGAGCTTTCTCTATGGCTTGAATTTCTCACAGACGAATACAAGTGTGATTTGTGAATTTTCTAGAAACGTTACGAATGGTTTTATCGCATTTCTTCTCTTCTTAAATGACCTATAAACAAATTTTATTGTAAAATAATACTTTTCATAATTATTCAATTCATGGTTGTCCACTTACATATATGTATTGAAATATCTTTCTCGGGGGTTTTCCTCAAATTTTGTTAAATTTTCTAATTTAATTCGAATAAACGATTCTTGTAGGTTCGGGGGTATCCCTAGATACCCTTACGGCAATGTTTGAATGAATTTCCAACTCAGTAAAATGAAATTAACGAATTTTAAGATTTGAAAAGTAACTAACCTTTAACTTTTGAACGATGCCAATGTATATAAACCCTCTGTTTATATACCCACCACAGGAAACTGCCTGCTCTGGATATTTAACCCTTTTTACTTCTAATAAAGACTTTAAATACACAAACGAACACTTATATTGGGATGGGATTTAAGACAAACTTTGATTCAACCAAGGCCGAATAAAGATTGATGAAAATGTATGGCGTCGTTCATCTTTCTTTTATTTTAAATCGCGAAAGACCGGCGATTGTTTTATTTCACAGCCAACTTTGATAATTTAACCCAAATAGAAACTTTTCGATGACTTTCGATCAAATGATATTAGCATACGAGAACGAATGCAGTGACTTAACCAGGAGGTTGTATGTTGATGATTCTGTGGTCCGAACTGTCACCAACAAGCTTTAAACGAGAAAATCCACTGCTAATTTACAGAAACCTTTCAGATAAAGATTTAATTGATGAAATATTATCTGTTGTACTTTTCAATTTATGCTGTTGCTTATTCCAGACGATTTCTACATTAATTTGGACGAAATAAGTGAATAGAAAAATTAATGAACGAGTAGATTTGTCCATGATACCCCACACTCGTCATTATCTGGACTTATATTTAAATTCTAATGTCCTTGCTCCAAAGACTGTTGGCTGAGGGGGGATGGTAACGAAGAAATTTACAATTTTCTCCGCAAGAGGGATATTTAGTTACCAACGAGTGGCCAGCCTGACATTTAGTCAGTACCGAAGTGACAATTGAGAGACGTTGTTGTTGTCGTAGATACAACGTTGAACATAACAGTATGTATACGTTATCGTTACTTTAACAAATGTGTTAGTATGCATAATAACCGGGTATTATACATAATAACCAATAAAGGTGGTTAGTGTTAATAATATGTATGCAATTTATCATTTTAGCCGGTTATTTTACATACAACCCAAACCCTCTTGGTTGAAGTGATAAATTACAATATTTAGGAAGTACGGAATTTTCATCAGTGCTTGTGAAATAAAAAGACTATTTTATTCAATGAAAAAATTTTTAATTCTTATCATTTGTAAACAAACAACCTTCTACTTGTTAGAATATGGCAAACTGTCATTTCGAATTACAAAGTAACCCATGCTTCTTGCAGCTACATTTTGCTGAAAAACATTTTCCCTTGCAGTTACATCTCTTGAAACCTTGACCACCTGTGATTGAAGATTTCCTAGCACATTCACGAAGAGTCACAATTACATCTGGAACTTCCTCTTGTGAAATGAAATTCTCCTTACAAGTGGCAAACTGGTTCCTAGAATACTCTTTGGGCCAATCGTCCTTCCTTAGTGCCAGTCTCATACATCTTGCCATCAGCATCCATCTGCAGAATAACCCAAGAATGTTCCTGGAGCCACTTCTCCCCATGTCGACATCAAGAATCTGTATTTTTACAGTATCTCCAATCGTGCCTCTTGGAAACTTCGATTCGGACATTAGCCTCATCTTTTTTGCCTGGCACTGTAATGCACTTATGGCATTTTCCCTCTTCTTTTTAATAATGTTGATTTTGTTTGAAATCATATTTTCCCCCGAAATGTCCTCTACAGCACTATCTCCTTGCCCTGTTTGTCCATCTTCCTTTTCACCATTCTATATTACTTCCTTATCTTCTTCGCCACCATTCTCTGTTACTCCCCCATCTTCTTCGCCACCAATCTCTGTTTGTGCGTCTTGACTGTGTGAATAATGTATTATCTTCGATGTGTACACGTATTTCGGATATCTGACTCACAATCAATGTGATAGAATAATTTATGCAATGAGTTTATTAATTGTTTAAAATTCGATATATGAATTTGTAAATTGGCAATGATACTTATGAAGGCAGATATAGTGCGACGACAGCTGTACATACATATGATAACAATGATAAAGTATGACTTATACTTATAATAAGTACAATAATCTTTAATGTGAGTAATAGTTAATATGTAACAGTTTAAAATTGTTGATATGTTTGGATAAAAATAAGTATATAAGAAAAAGTCACTTTTGTAACTTTTTAATACTGCATCTGACTGTGAGAATTAGAGTACTGGTTCAACAATGGTAGTAAATCCAGTAAATGTAGTTCGATTACTAACACTGACATTTAATGTCGCAAATGATAATCGTCCAATAATTTTCAACAATGAAGAAAGTGAAATGCACGACGTATTGAAGAATATATTAATTAGATCTCGGGACGATGCAACCTTTGAAGTAGATAACGACGTAACGCTAGAATTCTTGCAAGAATTTAGGCCACATTCTGTAGAATTTGTTGATGATAGATATCCACCTTCACGGGAAGAAGTCTTAGAAGTTATACAATTTGAAGAAGAAGAATGTGCACCAGAAGAAGGAGATATTGCCGATTTAGAGTATAAGACAAAAGCTGTTACCTTCTGGAAATCTGGGAAAAAGCGACGTCCATTTGAAGCTGTAAAACATAGATTTAAGAGAGTAAAGTCTATGTAGAGAGTAAAATCTATGTTAGTTTGAATAAATTTTTCTACCACTATGAATTGTAATATCAACACCCGAAAGGCATGCAATATTATTATATTAATTCATTTTTATCTATATTTCAATTTTCTAAAACATATCTATCTAAAAACATCAAAATTTATGTTACATTCCTTCACAGTCTCTAAAGACGACATATTAAATATAATTTTCCTCATTTTTTTAATAACTGTTTTACAAAAAGTGAGGTACGTTTTTGAAACTGCTTGAAGGGCTGTATAACATCCACAATATGACATTTGAACAGGTTCATTCGTGAAGGGGTGGGGGAAGGCACAACCAAATTACTTGTCCACAAAGTTTCAATTTTTTTGGAATTTACGGGTTCGGGAGGTTTCCTTGTAAGAATCGCTTTCTTCAAATTTTCTGCAGGAAAACACTTAAAATACATTCAGTACTGCTTTTACTACATATATTTCAATAAATACACTCAATAAATTAAATAACCTAACTCATTTCCTATTACATAAATACGCCACTGAAAAAAAATGGCTGTGAACTTGATTGCCAATTTTCAGGTGTGCACAATCAATACTTTTTGATCATACTGTGTATGTACTTCAAACAAAATGTTCCAACCTTCATGAGCGACAGTGTATATAAATTACGTCCGAAGTTTATTTATAAACATGATGTCAGACCTATTAAGTCATGCTCAAATGTTATATTGAAATATGTGTAAGTAATATACTTTACTGTATAAATACGTGATAAAATTGATTTTTTAAACCGAAATATTACACATATATATATAGACTAAAATCGATATAAAAGTACATATAAGGATAAATCGTGTGGTTCTACAAATTTTCCACGGTTGATCTTATCGATAAAATTGTAAGCATTCTCTACATGATATATTGTTGACCTAAAAATTATCCTTATTTTATATACATATATAGATATATCAACTTGTACATATTTCTTAATAAATAACATTATCAAACTTTTTACCTTAGAAAAGCATTGTACTAAGAAAGTATTGTTTTCCTAATAGAATGTTTGGATTTGTTTTTAGAATCTTATATGTTATATTTTCTAATTAAACCTAAAAACAAATAACATTTTGATTAGTATATTTCTGTCAATTACTTAATTTGTTTTTTGGAATTTAATGTTTTTCCGAATAAAAAAATGAGCATATAATACAATTTGCTAATTGGGAAAAATAATTTTGTAGGAATTTTAGGTACATAGGTATATAGTAGATATCTGTGGTTTTATTTTGACACCAAAATGAGTTCATTTGTTTTTTCTTTCGTGAATGATAATTTTAATCACGTAGACTCATATTTCTCCTTAGTATTACACAGCGTGTTCACCTAATACGTGGACGGAAGATAATTTTTTGCCTAAGCAATTTAGAGAAACAGTTTCTAAACAAAAAAGATTCCGTGACAAGTTCTACACAACGTAAAATTATGTCCAAGTATACAGTTGAGGTAATTTCAGATTTTCGCGAAATTTCGCTGTTTCTTCAAAGGCTAATATCTTAAATGTCTTTCACGCTAGGTCGATGATTCAAATGTTATTCGATTGACTATTTCTTGGAGATTTTTTTTATAAAAACCAAATACCACAGAAAGGTCATCGATATCGTTGCCAAGTTTAATTGATATTATTTAATTTTTTTTATGAAACATCCTGTATATTTTTTCGGAATCTGGTAGAGAAACTAAGTCTAGCGATGTTCCAATTTTTTTAAATCATCCAAATTATAGGATTTGTCAAACTCTGCGAAATAGGCCTCTATTTCGGCAATAAATTCTTGATTTGACATGAATCGCTTTTCGCCAAGCCATTTTTTCAAATTTGGAAAAAGAAAAATCTCATCAAATCTGGCGAATATGTTGGGCACCAATTCGTACCGTAACTGAACTAGTTTTGCTGTTGCAATTGCCGATGAGTGGGCCGCGGCGTTATCATGTTGGTAGAGAATTTTTTCTTCGCTAGGTGAAGCCTTTTTCTCTTTAATCAGCGTCAAATTGATCTAATAAATCAGCATGGTACTGCCCCGTGATTGTCCTCCCCTTCTCCAAATAATCAATTAAGATTATGCCTTGCGAATCCCAAAAAATCGTCGCCATAACTTTTCCAGTCGATTCAATCGTCTTCGCCTTCTTTGGTGTATATTCGCCGGGAAAACCCATTTTGCCGACTGACCTTTGGTTTCTGGCGTGTAGTAACGTATCCATGTCTCATCTACAGTCACACAACGCCGCAAAAACTCACACGTATTGCGCTTAAACATGTCCAAACATTGCTTTGAAGTTATCACGTGATTCCGTTTTTGATCAATCGTCAGCGTTCATCTCGTCAATAGCTTTCTCATAGTAAATTTTTCGTGAAAGCTGTTTTGCACACGTTCAATTGAGATGTTTACCATATTAGAAATCTTTCTAATCTTCACCTGGCGGTCTGTTAGCACGATATCATGAATTTTATTAATGATATCGTTCGTAGTCACCTCAATGGGACGACCTGGTCGCTCCTCATCAAAGACGAATGTTCGGCAACGCTTAAATTCATTAAGCCAGTAACTGATGGTAGTTATCGAGAGTGCATGGTCCTTATAAACTGCATTCAATTCTCCTTGATTTCTGCACACGTTTTCCCATTCAAAAATAGAAATCGAAGCACTGACTGGTATCGTTCTCTTTCCATGATTGTACAAATATATTAACTTGCTCACTTTCAACAGCTCTCAAAATAACACTACTCGATGTATCTCTCTGAAATTTTGACAGACGTCGATTAAAGAATAGTACTCACGATCGGTAATGCAGATTTTGACTCAAAAAGCTATCTATTTCCAAACACGGGTATGTCTCATACCATCCTTGTATAATAATCAACAATAAATAAACTACAAGGTGGTCCTAAAGTCCTGCATCATAGGAATAGCAACTTCTATTACAGTATTTGTTCAATATGATTACCTTCATTCTCAAAACAACCGTAGGCGTTCGTCCACGTTCCGCGGAATGCTTTCCACCAGTGCAGCACTCGGCAACTATTCGCAATAGCAATTGCTTTCTGTCCTTGATCTTCACATTATAAACTTTATATTTGAGACAACCCCATACAGCCAAATCCAGTGGATTTAAGTAGGGAAATATGGAAACTTTTCGTCTAGCCATTGACGTATTTGAATGCCGTAATGGGGGATGGGGAGATGCGTCGTCTTACATGAATCATTACGGTTTTGATCTAAATGCGGCCAAATCGGTTATCAATTAATCCTCCAACATTTTGAGATAATTTTCACTGTTGATAGCATTTTTAAAAAGGTAAAGGTCGCAGATTCGGTCTTGCCACAGACCACAACAAACCATATTGCGACCAGCTCCTTGTAGTTTGCTGTCGATAAACCAATGTGGATTCTTAGAGACCAATAGCGTAAATTTTGTTAGTTTACTTCACTGTTAACATAAAAATTAGCTTCATCAGAGAACAACACTTTTGATAGAAACTTATCGTCCTTTTCTGACTGTTCCAGAAACCAATTACACATTTTAACACGATGCACAGTGGGGTATTGACACCTAATTTTCGAAACACCTATAAAATTTTGTTACTTTGGTACTTTTGATAACAAATGAAACAAAAAAATATATACATGATTCATTCGTTAGAATCATATTCGCCAAGTTCTTCCCTGACAACTCTTTAGGATCTAGTGGAAGTTCTCGATCGATCCTGCATGGTACTTATCAACTGCATCTAACTTCTCCTTGATTTCTGCACACGTTTTCCCTTCCAAAAAATGAAATCGAATCATTGACCGGTATTGTTCTTTTTCCATAATTCCACAACATAAACTTGCTCGCTTTCAACAGCTCTCAAAACAACACTACTTGATTAATCTCTCCGAAATTTTAACAGACGTCGACTAAAGAATAGTACTCACAGTCGGTAATGTACGAGGGATGATCGTAAAATAAGGTTCCCAAAGCCCTACAGCAGCAATAAGACGTGTTAGGCGAAATCCGACAACATTGGCGTGTGCAGCAGCTCTCCCACTCTATATACGTACTATTCCCGTCTCGCTACGCTGCTCAGTGTTGGCTAAGCAGCCGTCCGAGATGGAACTCCCGATCGCCGCTACCGCCAGGTGTGAAATTCGCGCTGTGATATGTTTTTTAAACACGAAATGGGGTTCACCTATAAACATTCATCGTCAATTAACCGCAGTTTTTGGAGAAAAGTGTATAGCTGTTCAGCACGTCCGCAAATGGTATAGGGAATTCACTGGAGGTCGGATGGAAATTCACGATGAAGAGCGGAGCGGAAGACCATCAGTTTCACAGGAAATCGTTGAAAAGGTCGAGAGCATACTGCTTGAAGATCGGAGGGTCACCATTCGTCAACCCGCTCTTCGGATTCCTGAGATTTCCAACACGACAATTGAAAAGATTTTGACTGGCGGCAGAATTTTACGACATGGGGATACAGAAGTTGGAGCACCGTCTGCAAAAATGCTTGGATAGAAATGGCGATTATGTCGAAAAATAGCTTAAGTTTTTAACTTTAAAACGATGTGTGATGTTAAGGAAATAAGGAATGCTATCTATTTTTAAAAAATATGGGAACCTTATTTTACGATCATCCCTCGTAGATTTTGACACAACGCCATCTGTTTCCAAACACGGGTACTTCTCATACCATCCTCGTACATACACATTATTTCTGATTGATTAACATCACGCAAAACCGTTCTCAAGTAAGAATTATGTGTTTTAATATGGATTAATCAAAAAAAAGAAGAACATGGTCACACCACGGCTCTGATCAATAACGAAACTATATTTTTAAGAGCATTCAAATATAATGATTTGTTTTTCAGTTATCTGAAAAAAAATCGTAATTTCTTTGATCGACATCACCTCGGTTGACAGTACCTAATTGTCAATAGAAAAGTTAATTCTTCTCAAGTGCTTTCGTAACGCATACAACCTCTTAATTGTGAATGACGTAGTCATTTGAGCATGAAATAGTTTTCGTTCTTATTTTTGAATGGTTCAAGAACAATAAAAGGCAGATGGCAGCCATCTTAACCCTATTTCTCCTATTTTCATACGTATTTTACTCTCACAAATAACACGTGCTCATGCATTTCGCCTCTTTAGTTTCTAGATGTATAATGCCGAATGGAAACTATAAACTGTATTCCTACACCCTCTCCCCTACTACTAATTTCACACCACGCAATTCTACCCAGACAGATATAAAATTGTACGCTTTGCGATGTTAAAATCGTTTTAACTCCTTAAGGCTAAGCTATAATTAGAGCTGCTCACTAGCGTCAACGGGCAGTGGCGGAGGTTCGAAACAACTCTCAGTATAACTGCGAGTCTCAACCAGATCTGTTGTGTATACATGTACGCTGCCGTAAATACTATTTCGAAGTTCTACGTTTGTTTCAAAAATGTTGCCTACGTCGCGAAAACGATCAATGTTGGACAAAGTTACAGAATTTATAGCAGAAATGCCTGACCTAAATTATGATGGCGTTAAAATTCAATGTGTAGTTTGCAATATCCCTTTAACGTGTTGGTCCAAAACGGATTGCCTACGTCACGTAAATAGTAAACAGCCTTCTTCAAAAAACAATCGCACACGACACTATGACAAACTTAAATTTAATATATGTGCTACCTTTATTGCATGTAATCTACCGTTTAATTTACTAGACAAGGAAGCATATGTCTGCTTTTGGAATAAATATTCGGACTGCAAATTACCAAGTCGGGCATCGTTACAAAGAATTGTGCCGTCTGCTCGTGAAAAAAGAATTAGATGGGAATTGAAAAATAAAAAACTATGGTTATGTGCGGACGAAACAACAGATCGTAAAAAACATTCTGTGGTTAATGTAATGGTACGTACAACGGAACCACATCAATCGTTACCTTCAATTCTATTAGCTTCCAGACGAGTACAACAATGTACTGCCAAAGTAATTTCAAAGTTAGTGTTAAATACATTGGAAAAGTTTGAACTTTCAACAAACCAACTGTTGATGTTTATGGGTGATGGTGCCGCAAAATGCTTTCTGTAGGCCGGTCTCTTAAAAAACATTGTGCTAACTTGTTACATATTACATGTAAAATTCATGCTTTCAGTCATGTGGCAGGTAGTATTAGAAAATGTTATCCTGAGGTAGACGCTTTAATAGCACATACAAAAGCAGTGTTTGTCAAATCCCCAAAACGTATTCGCAAATTTCACAAACTGTGCCCCCGTATGCCTGAGCCACCAGAATCTATTCTTACACGTTGAGGAACATGGTTACAGGGCGCGTTTTATTATCATAAATATTTTGAGAATATTAAGAACGTGCAATTGGATCCAAAGGAAGCTGCGGCTATCAAGGAAAGCCAGTCGAAATTTCAAGATAGTCAGTGGAGGCAATAGAAAAATTACAAAACCCTTCGGTGTCGTTGGTGGAATCTCTGTAAATACTGCAACATGTTCACGTACAGCTATGCGTGGTAGAAGATGCAAAAAATGTTTGAAAGTATTTTAGAGAAAGATTCTGATTTTGGCACATTAAGACAAATTCGTGAAAGTGCGTCAACAGAACCGTTAAGTTTCTCCAAAGATTATTTTAATTACGCAAATATAACGTCACTAGATGTAGAACGTTCGTTTTCTGCATATAAACACACTTTTTCCTGACGCCGCACTCGATTTGCCGAAACAACTGTGGAAACATATCTAATGTTGCAGATATTTAACAGACATTATTCACTTTATGATTTCACGGAAGACTTTTAAGACGGTAAATGCTTGAGCACGTATTATATTTTATTTCTGACCATTTATTTTGTGTAAACTTTTATGCGCCCGCCACTGGCTGTTGGCGCAATTTGAGCAACTCCAGCTATAATGAAACTTTTCACTAATTGGGATTCTAAAAAAACGCAACGGTATTACTTTAACATAAAATAGATGACGATTTTATTAAACTGGGTATGGAGAACTTTACGTGGATATAAGTTTAAACAACCATTCATGTTTGCTACCCGAATATTTTTTAAACAAAATCAGATGTATCTAAATTTACCAATTCTGGAATTTTTAGTAGTAGTAGTAGTAGTAGTTTATTGCGCCATCAATTTTACACGGTCTGTCAAAAAAATATAATTATATACATAAATGTATGTGTGTGTCTATACAGTAGGTACGTATGCCTATATTAAAACATTTCATAAAGAAAATAATTGTGATAAATAAACAACAAACAGAAAAAAAACATTAACGACAAACAAGACATTCCAGTTGTATAGATAAAATCATAAATAAAAAATATAGATAAAATAACATTGTAAATAAAGTTGTAAATAAACGCTGTATTTTTGTGTAAAAGTTCTTTTACACTGCCGGTAAACTTCTTTAAGTTAATTCCCTTGATGTTTTCTGGAAGATGGTTATACAATTTTGGACCCCAGTAGTCAAGCGATTGTTGCGTACCGGAAAGTCTGTGCAGTGGAATCGTTAAAGCGTCCTTGCCCCTAGTTTGATAGTTGTGGAAATTTGAGTGTGTACTGAAACTTGATAAGTTCTTATGTGTGAACCTCACGTGTGTCAACTACAGCATTTGTGGTGGCAACAAGACGACGCACCGGCTCACAATGCGCAATTGTCAGGAATTACTTAAGTAAAGAGTTCCCAAGGCATTGGATTGGAAGCAGTAGAGTTGTTGTGTGGCCGACGAGATCTCCTGACTTAAGTCCTCTGGATCTTTTTTATGGGGAGTTGTTAAAAATAATACTGTTGTTGTCCCATAAAGCATTGAATAACTTCGAGGTAGACTTAAGAATGCCTTAGAGTTTCTCTGCAAGGCTAAATAAAGCTGCTAGAGATAAAAGAAGAAAATGAGCAGATTTGGTTTTTTTTTTTTAATCTTGGACATAACTTGTCACAGGTTCATTTTTTCTTCGGATTCATAACAAACTCAATATTCAGCAACTTTGCCAAATGTAAACTAACCCTCTATCTCTAATAATAAACGAGATTCCCGGTGAAAGTTGAAAATGAATCATCCTGTATGTGAAGATACGAAAATTAACCATGATTTTCTTTCTTCGCCATACTCCATAGTTTATCTATGTATATTCTGCTTTGGACATTTGCATTTCTTGCATCTATTTACGACATAACTAATTTGGGTTCGCAAATTCTCATATCTATGTATGTAAGTAGTTCCCCTAAAGCATATTTTCGTTTTATTTCTCTAGATTAAAGCATTCTTCACGTACAAATATTTGCGATATGCGTCGTAGGCAAATTTAATCAAGAAATTTGCCTGCAAGGTCTTATTTGTGACGAATTATTTACAGAACCTTTCTCCGATGTTTGTAAACATCTTAATGACATCGCCTGCTTTCTAGGTCAGAACGAATATCATGCATTCAGCTTATTGTTATAGTCCAGATGCCAGCAGTTGCCTTATGGAATCTCTAAATCAGCCCTGGATAGTATAAACTATGGTATGATTGTAATATTTTTATTGGTTTTGGATATTCTCTGTCACTAATAATTAGGAGTATGTACAATGTTAGAGTAAACATACCCGATGTATTAAAATGTAATTAAATCCGCTTGTAAATCACATTATCTATCTCATTTATCATGTTTTATTAATGTTTATATGCTTACTCACTATATACTAGATTGTCTAGGTAATAAATTTTTACCTAGACAATCTAGTAAATTATTACTAATAATTTATTATATTTTTCTTTATTTTGCTATTTTTTTTTTGCAACTGTCGTATGTTACTGACATTTTAGACCTAACCTGAGTCAATATGCTATTCTAACTTCCGTTGGAAAGCTGTAAATTTTGTTTGATTCTCTCTAATTTCAACTTGTCTTACATGCTGCTATACAGGATGATTGATTGAAATCATTCGCTAAAAGTATTGTAAAAAGCCTTTTCTTTTGAAAATTTGAGCTTGAGCTAATTGAATTGTGAACAACTCAATGAAAATATTTTCAACCTTATTATGGAATGGTCCCTTTTTTATTGCATATTTCATTTCTACATGTTATTTTAGGTGGAATTATTACCTTATTTCGGTTATTTTTAAGATAATTTAGCAACTTTGGAAATCATCTGCAGCAGTTATTTTTTAAAATTAACTATCGTTATTTGCACAGTTTTTAGAGGAACCCTTACGAATTGCAACGATGTATTTATTACAGTTCCTGTGTATAATTGAACTATAGTAAATACATTGTTGCAATTCTTAAGGGTTCTTCTATATAAAAACAGTGTAAATTATGCTAATGGAAAAAAGAAGGTAGGTACAGGAACACCTGATGAAATTCTATCCAGAATAACATGTAGAAATGAAATATTCAATAAATAGGGACCATTCCATTAAGATAAGAATAATAAGAAAATTAATGATCGGTATAACTGGAAAAGCAACCATCTTGTCCATCTTGAAAATATTTTCATCGGGTTGGCCGCACTTCCAAGCAATTCTGCATGACTATTATGAATCCGCTGTTCGAACGTGCAATTCTGGAGTTACAAATTCTGAGAACTACTAGTTACCTGTTCGAACCTCATGCAATTCGTAATCCAAATTCCGTTCCGAACCGTTCTCACAGTTCTCGCTGAAGAAAATAAATTCTAACCAACGAAGTAATAAGAAAAAAGGAGGGAGTACGACATATGGACTTAATGCGAGACGGAAATTACACGCGAAGGACCACGGATGATTCATTCTTTATCATTTAAAAGTTGTTTATAGTGTGTGTTGACAATTTTTTGCGATAATTATCCTTCAGTTTTCTATTTTCGATACTTTTTAGGAGTTGGGAATAAGTTTCCACGAGTAAATAATCAGTTCTTTATAAAGCGAGTCGGCCATTTAATCCAATGTTTGTCGAGTTTTCATATCAAATTGTCGAATATCTCCGAGGTTTTTCATAGCCATTTTGTTCTAACTGGTGATTTATGTTACTTTCTACGTCTATTCTCGTCGCCAATTTAATGTTGTAAAATGTTTTTATTTTTATTAACACACAGCTTGTTACATGTCCATCTTATTGTTACATTATCTCTAGGGATGGGATTGATATATTGGTGTATTAATATATATCGATATATTTATATTTGCAAAATTCTAATTGATACATCGAAAGAAATCTCGATATTTTTCTTTTGATATATACGCATTTACCGGATATGTACAAATCAGAGTAACTGTTACTATCATCATTCGTCAGTTTAATTAGAAGTGTTGTGGTAACATTGCGTAGTGAAATCAGCCATTGATTAGAGTAAACGAGAATGAATAGTTTTCTTTGCATCGTTTATAAGATATATATTATTTTAAATAAGAGAGTAAGTATTCATTCAGCATTAGTTTGTCAGAAATAACATTTTATTGTATATTCTTTAAGCAGATGTCTCCACCGAAAACTGAATATTGGATATACTTTAGAAAATTAGAAGATCAAAAAGTGCAATGTAAAATGTGCAACAAAGTACTAAAATCATCAGGGAATACATCTAATTTATTAGCACATCTTAGGCAAAAGCATAACAAGATATTTATTGGAAACATTGCGTCTATTGGATACGATGCCTTAAATGACTGTCAAATTTAACCAAAAGTAAAAAAATCTCTTTTTGAATCTCATGATAGGTATAAGCAGACATTTTATTGATGTTTAATACCTAACTTTTTTATTGTTTAACAGCAAAATGAAAATAATGTTTCCCATACATGTTCTACTTCAAATTCTGATAGTGGCTATAATTTCGGTTCTTCCGCTCATTTTTCTGACTGCTCTGAATCTAATACAAACATACAAAATTCTTCAAAGTTAAATCAACAGTCAATAACTGGAGCTTTAACAAAAATTGTTAATTATGTAGGTATTCAAATTTGTTATGTAATTCCTGACATTAAATTATATGTTTTTATAGAAGGTGGTTCCAAAAATTCAAAAATTAGTGATGCAATTGCAAAATTTATTTGTAAAGATAATGAACCCTTCAATATTGTTGAGGGTGAAGGATTTTTAAATTTAATGAAAATAATTTGCCCTTTATATAAAGTACGCACGAGAAAAACAATCAAAGAAAGTATAGAAAAAATATATAATGTTATTTCAAATATTTTCAAAGAGGATCTCAAAAATGCAAAATACTTCAAAAGTTTTATTGGTGTAACTATTCACTTTGTTTCGAACTTAGAACTAATTTCTGCAACGTCAGGTATTGTAGAGTTAACAGAATCCCACGAGGCAAAATATGTTGGTACAGAGCTTATAAGAATATTAAATGATTGGAATATAGACAAAGAAAGTATCATTGCTGTTGTTTCGGATAATGGAGCAAATATGGTAAAAGCAATTGTTGATGTTTTTGGTAAAAAAAAGCATGTACCATGTTTTGCCCATACATTGAATTTGGTTTGTGAGGATTCCATTAAATGTACGGCTGGGTTGGATAGTCTTCTAGAAAAAGTAAGAAATATGGTTGTTTGGTTTAGGAGAAGTGTTAATGCTAGTGATCAAATAAGAAAGCAACAAAAAATGCAGGAATTTCTGAAGGAAAAATTAAAAAATTAATTTTAAATGTCAGAACACATTGGAATTCCACGTATTATATGCTGTCTAGGTTTTTAGAATTAGTACAAATCATAAAAACTATAATTTTTAGCACCGTTGGAGCACCAGAAATGATTTCTGCCGTGGAAATACAACAGATAAGTGAAGTAACAAAATTGCTGTGCCCACTTGAAAAAATGACTAAAGAACTAAGTGGAGAAGAGTGCATTACTTTAAGTAAAGTACAGTATCGTGCAATCGAATTAGGGCCACTATATAAATTTGAGTTTTAGCTTAATAAATAATACAAAGTATCAACGTTTGATAAAATCAATTTTTATTTATTTATATATATATATTTATATTAACACGTACATTAATATTTCGTCGAACCACCCCTTGCTTTTATGATAGCAGCAATTATTTTGGCATGCTTGCTATACACGCTGCTGCAACTTCTTTAAGATAAGAATTTTTTTGCCAGCTGTTTGTTATGTTTGCTTTCAAAACGTCAACTGTTGTATTGGGAGATGCATAAACTATACGTTTTAAAGAATTCCAAACATTTTCGATTGGATTCAGGTCGGGGGAATTGCCTGGCCATGGCAATATCTTCAGTTTTCTTGCTGAAAACATATTTAGAATTGTTTTTGCCCTGTGGCACGGTGCACCATCTTGCATAAATGTGTAAGAGTAATTTTCAGGGTTTAAAGATGTCATATACGGGATTAAGATTGATTCCATAACTTCTTTATATTGAATTTGATTCATGGTACCCGTTACAAAATAGAGCGGTCCAAGCCCATCCCCTGATATACAGGACCAAATCATGACTGCCGGTGGATGTTTCACTGTTTTTACCACTGCGCTTTCATCATACCGTTCCGATGGTCTTCTCCTGACGAAACGAACAACTTTAGTTACAGTCTCTAGCTGTGACTCGTCACTAAAAACAACCTTTAGAAACAGAAATTTTCATTACATTTTCGAATTTACTAAAAATGTTCCAAATTTTGAAAATATACGTAAAATATTGATACATACCTTTTTCCAATCCTCAACAGTAAAATGCCGATGCTGTTACGTCCACTGCGATCTTGCCCTTTTCATCCTTAAAGTAAGTTTCGGCTTTTTTGCAGGGCGTCTACTTCTGATATTGGCTTCATATAAGCGCGCTTTAATGTTCGATCTGATATTTTTATATTATCAGCCTGTAATATACGCTGAAGTTCTTTAATGCATAGTTGCCTGGTTTCTAATGCCCTTTTTATGATAATTCTGTCTTCCCGTGGCGAAGTTTTGCGAATACCGCCACAATGAGAACGACCACTTGAAGTCGCGGGTAAATTTTCTTTCTTTGACATCGCTACCCTGTCGACTGTTTGACTAGAAACTCATTCTCTTCTGGCTATTTCCCGATGCGAATACAGTCCCGTCTCTAATAACACTTGAATTCTTGTTTTTTTCTCATTTGAAATGTCTTTATGTTTGCCCATTTCACAAAATTTATCAATAAAAAAAGAAAACTAAACGTCACAAAATTTCAATGTAATTACACTAAAACAACATGTAAAACGAATATTATAGCACGAAAATATAATACTTGCACTTTACACCATCAAAACTACACGTACATTAATTTGAAGCAGGTAAAGCCCGTCACCGATTACCGACCCTAAACGTACCTTGGATAGACAGGAATGTTTGGTGGGGGTTATAATAACGAGAATTGTATACCTACTTAAGAGGATTATCTCAAATACAATTAAAAACATTTTATTGCGGAAAATATTAAGAAATTTTGGTTATTGTAACATTAATAGCAAATATTTGTATAAAATCAAAGTGGCCCTAATTCGATTGCACGGTACTGTAATTCCTATATTGAGATGTGTGTCTCAACAATTTGCATATACTACATGTTTGTATGAAATTAGCAACAATTTAAAAACATCTTTAGAGAATCAGTTTCAAAAGCGATTTGGTCAGATAGAGAAGTCATTTTTAGTTGCTGTCTCAACTATAATGGATCCAAGATTTAAACAGATCCACTTTGAAGATCCTTTAGCATGTTCTCAAATAATTACTTTCTTGAAAACTGAACTTACAAATCAAATACAAGTATCTTCGTCAGACTCAAGCGGCCTAGGATCAAATAATGGCACCAATGACGAAAATTTCGATATTTGGGCACACCATAAATTGCTAGTTCAAAGAGAAGGTAATAAAAGAGGGAAAATACCAACAGATGAAGCTTCTCAATATATATCTACACCTGTTTGTTCTTCTAAAGCATAATCCGATAGAAGTATGGGATGATATGAGATTGATTTATCCAGTATTATATAAAATACCAGAAAAATATCAATATATAGTTGCCACATCAGTTCCATGCGAAAGATTATTTTCGAAAGCAGGAGCTACTGCAAGCAAACAAAGAAACAGATTAACTGGGAAGAGATTATCAAAATTGTTATTTTTAAATTCACTACCTAATAAATATTGGTAATTAATCCTATTTGTTTTCTTTTTTCTATAGTTTAGGAATTTATTAATTCTTAATTTATTATTAAAAAAAAAAATCTGTTATTCTAATTCTACCCACTTTTATAAAGAATATGCAATCCAACTTATCGAACTCATCAAATTTGAATAAGGTAGGTAGTGTAAGAGTGTACATCAAAGACAAAGTATTTTAATATAATGTCTGTAATTAGATAGAATTTAATATGTAAGCATATCTTGTAAAATAATTTTTATTAAAAACAATACTATAAATACTATGTTAGGTATTCAACAAATACCAGAATAAATGAATATTCGGTTTTATTTTTATAGTGTACATGGAATTTCAATTTTAAATTAGTTTATTGATAAAAATATCGATATTTTTCTAAATGTTAATTCGGATCTCGTCGGGGTCTCTAAATAATGTTCACGTCACAAGGTTTAACAAATACTTTAATAATTTAACTAATAATTACAAATAACGACAATATGTCTATCTATAAACGCTAAACGCTAACCGTTACTAACTCTCTTCCCGCCTCTCCATCTAGGGTCCTTGTTACCAACTGTTTAACTGGCGCGAAAAACATAAATTTTTAAAGTTCGGTTGAAGCATTGCTAACATAAACATCGATATTTTTGAACGATATATCGAAGCATATCGATATTTTGTTTCGATATATCATATGGATTGATATATCGATATATAAATAAAAACTCCCATCCCTAATTATCTCAACTAACTTAACTTTTGTAGCCAACTTAATCTACTTCTTTGTTTATTACCAACTTAACTTATTTAACAACACTACACTGGCATCTGTTTACTATACTTAGTAAACATAACCTATAAAATAAGAAACGCATGTTCGCCAATTACACAGTGTGGATACATTAAATTTTGTACGTATTATTTGGAACAAATACAAATAGTAAGCGATTTTATTTTATTTTATAATTAAATATACAGAAACTTTCTGTTGTTAAATCTTCCATGATAACCTCTAATCTAACACTGCGTGTTCTTTCGTAGTTATCCAACCGCCGAATTGAAAAATCACTGTTAACGTTAATATTGATGTTGATATATAATGCTTGGGCCACGCTAACGTCTAATGCCGTTATATTATCTGACATTAAACAAATGTCAAATAACGCGGTAATTATCGGCATTACACGTTAGTATGGCTCCAGCACAATTGACACAATAGCATCAATAACTGGATTTCCATTATTTAACAGAAAAACGCCACAAATTGTCAGATTGATAAATTTGGAGATTGCGTGTTTGTAAGCGTAATTTATCGACAATTACCTACTAACGACAAGCATGAAGCTATCGATTTTAAGTAGAAAAACTTACAAAACTTGTCGTTAAAGTAGACTAATCGAAATGACAAATGAAATCCCGAAAGTATCAACAGTATTAATTTAAAAAATTAACAAGAATTTTTCCTATAACTTCTTTAAATTCCAACCCGTAAAAATGATCGGTCCAAAGCTAATAGGTATACATCTTCAATCTCAAGTTGGCAGATTTGTAAACAACGTATAATTCAAGTTCCTAAAAATCTAGTTAACCCTTTCATCTCCCTTTTTCATTCTCTCGTAAATTCAGATTTTGGAATATTCCTCGGAAATCGACAACAGTTTGTAAATGATATACAGCTGCAGATGTTCTTGTTTTTGAAATATGTTTTTAAG
Organism: Dynastes maya; assembly: GCA_029619315.2. NCBI lineage: Eukaryota > Metazoa > Arthropoda > Insecta > Coleoptera > Scarabaeidae > Dynastes > Dynastes maya. The sequence goes on from JAROYE020000005.1 coordinate 48,936,808, forward strand.
AAAAAAAAAATATGAATAACATACGAAAGACCAAAATCATATGTCTTATTGTGTAATCTTACCTTATGCTTCCATATGTTTATAGTTTGGTACAATCGTGGGCAAGAATAATCGTATAAACGCAATAACATTCCACTTGTTAATAAATTGTGAAAGTTTTTCTTTATTAAAATGTTGCTAATAAAAAGTATAAGAAACTTAACAAGTTAAAAATATCTGACTCGAAATTGAAAGCTTAATTAGTCCTTTTTGATCATATTGTACGTTATTACTTTATATAAACTTATAAACCAGTGTAAATATAACCTAAAAACTATGATAAAAAATATGTTTTTCGCTTATATGTTGGCATTATGTTTATCTAACTTCATTCAGGTTTAATTTCACTCCGTTCTCTTGTTTTTCGTTCGCAAACTTTAGCTCGACAGTGTACGAATCCTGCAACCGGTTCGTTTTCTTCTATCCTTACGTTGAGTTGCGCAATTAAACACGTCCAACGCCCGTTTAAATGATCTGCTAAATATGGTCTCAATTGCAAAACGGTCTCCAGTCTTGAACCTCATTTTATAGATACAAATAAGCCATATAAAGCGCGAAAACTAAAGACTGGTCATTATGTAAAAGAGCACCAGTACGCGTAATACTTACCGAGTTGAATTTTCAAGCATTACCCGGTTGGCTAGCGGTTTAAAATCCCTTTCATGGAAACTAGAAACTCGAAATGTTGAAATGTGTCAGAGTATGGAATCGTACAACTCTAAATTGGTTGAAATAATTTTAATACTTGATCCGTTTACATTTTGGAACATAATAGCGGGTTATTTCAAATAAAAGGTTAGTATTACATGGTAACGCGACTTTATATACAAAAACATGTACATACAAAATATACTTTATATACAAAAACATGCACATTTCTACGCTTTCTTTTTGAAAGAACTTATCCCCTACGAAATTATCATTACAGGCTGGTACGTAGGCTTCTGCGGTCGTCAATAACACTATACTCTTGGTTTCCGGGTTGGAACCGAGTCATTGTCGTAGCTTTTGCCGACATTTCGTCCACACTCTTATGGGACATCTTCAGGGCTGTTACTGCACATAGACTGCACACTCATTTGCGACATTTTATTGTCGCACTTTCATACATCTTATGCCTCCGATAGATCTTGGAAACGTCTCCAATACATCTTATGTCTTCTTATTTTAACAGCGCTTCCAACGCGTCTGTTACTGCAGTGAATTTAGCTCTCATACATTTCAATACCACCACATAATTCTTTACTACTTTCCCTATTGATTTAACTAAGTTTTCCAAAAACGAAAATATTGTAATATTGTTTAACTTTGTGCAATTTAAACTCTTTTGTTTTTTTTTTTTAGGATAAGACTTTTGAATATCCATTTATGTTAAACTCTCATGTATTTTGCACATATTTACTGTCATATCTTGTCATGTTTCCCGCAACTGGGTTATCCTGTTAGAAATATACAATCATTATAATATGCTTCTTCGTCCAACATCTAATCCTCATCACCCTCCTCATTAACCTCTCACTGGCATTTCGATCATTGATCTTTACCAGCAATTTAAGTAATCAAACCATTCGATACACATCGTTTTATCATCGTTGGACAAACCTCTAACAGCGCAAGTTGTTCTTTGCAACAAAACAAGGGGTCGCCGCAACGTCCAGCAAGGAAAGTCTTGCCCTAGCATGGCCATATCGACCAGCCGAGGTAGACACAGCGCCGCCGCCAAAACACAACGCGCGACGCAAGCGGGAATCAAGTTTTAGACTCGCTCAGACATGTGGTAGGTGCAAAAGTGCCAGGTAGTGGCAGGCAGGCCACCCCAGAAACCATGGGGAACGGTATGAACAAGGTAAATAGTACAGAACCTCTAATCTTACATATCGCAGTTTAGGATCATTTTCGGGCAAATATTTTGCAGGGTTTAGAGCTGTATAGGAAATGATGCTTGCTTATTTCTTAGTTTGTTAATTGCTTAATGGAATTTGAAGTAGAACTGGTAACCAATTTACTTTTCTGTGTTCCTTTTTTGAATTTTCCTCCTTTGGCTTTGTATAATTTAACTCACCTTATTTAGAAGAAAAGGACAACAAGATGAAATCAAAATCATCCTAGTAGATGCCATGTACATATGTTAAGAGCTTTCATAGCTTTGTTTGTAAAAAGATTTTTATCGTTTGCTTCAATTATTGCATCCACAGATCGTGAGTACAGTAATTGTCATTTAGATAAGTTTCAAAGTATGGAATACTGTTCTAAATATATCTATGATAATGCTTACTATTTACAAGTGAAATTTTTGAAAAATAAAGGTGTTCTAAGCGGATTCTGAGAAAACAGGAAGATGGAATTCAAAACTTTCTGAATTTCATTTAACGTCTAAGTGACAAACGCAATCAAGAAAGAAGAACACGCACTTTCCTAACACGCACGAGAGCGTAGCCTATTTTAGCAATAAATAAAAATTTTTGATTGGGAATGGTTGAGTGGTAATAGCATCCCTAACCTTCTTAGTTGATTAGGACCTAGGTCCCATCACGCCTAGGACTTTCAAAACCATCCACATTCGTACCAACTTTTCTGCAAAAAGTTTTTGAATTGGCGCCATAGTTTTTAAAACATTGTCTTTGTTGCAATTTGTTAATATATCTGAAAAGAAAATAACATTGGAAAAACAAATTAAATTGTCGAGAAACACTACATTGCACTTGGTACTGATTTAACTCCTCCGTATTCCTCAATTTCTCTCGAAAATTGTCACAAAGTAAAGGATACACTTTAAGTTCTTACACAGTTCTAGGAAATTGAAATAATTGTAAGTAGGAATTGGATCCTACTTGCTACAATAATGGCATTTCTGTGTATCTATGTAAAACAAAAGTCTTGTCATGACAACAACTGTCACAAGTGTCAAAACAAAGTCAAATTTGAATTTACCGCTCATCAGTATTTGCCATGCGTTATGGAAACTTTATGGTAACTTTTACTTCAGATACAGTAAACACCGACATAAATTTCGTTAAGATATGACTAATAAACCTCCAAACATAACCTAGAAATAGCACTTTTTAAATTGATTGTTAGGTACCTTAAGCTAATCTTCTGAAAAAAGAAGGTCCGTTTTCAATTCAGCGAACTGTGAGCTTTCCGTTAGAATCCATTTAAATCGCTTAATTCACTGCCCTTAACCGGAACTCTTACCTGTCCATTGAAAAACGCCGTATGAACGTTCTATTTTAGGCTCTTTTTTTCGTTTTTGTTCTAATTTTAGTTAAAGTAATGGCCTAGCTAACTTTAAAATTATATTAATACTGTTCATTTTTATTTAAAGTTAATAATAACTATGTTTATAAAAACACAGTTACTTGTCACTATATAAAAACGCGGGAAAATTTATGCTAAACGACAACACTCCCTCTTGTAGCTAAAGTAAGACTGGACGCGGAAATTCTGCGTCCCAAATGCATATACACCGGCTGGACTATGATTGGTTGTTTGGTCAGGCGTCGTACCGTTGTCATAGCAACCAAGGCCTCGGTTTCATCGCGTATATGTCATTCCCACCCACTGTACGTTGTAACTAAGGTATAAGGTATAATTCATTTCACAATATTCACCAGGGAATAAATAGGAAGTCGCGGCATATTCAAACTGCGTTTTCGCAATAATTATCTAATATAAATTTGAATAATTTTGTTTATAAATGGAATTAAATTTTTAAACAATATATCAGGGAGGGTGCGCGGCCTTATGGACACACCACCCTTGTCGTCCAATGCAAGCATTTTGGTGTTTGTATGAGCGCAGGCTACTGTCTGAATTCCTGCATAAATTGCTTAATAACAGTATTCACTATCTAGACCTCGATTCTTTCATTTCCTTTCGTGTCTCTTCTCGTCATACCCGTAACATTGTTCTGTTCTACCTACCTTTCTTCTTCTTATGGTTCCTTCTCCTATCGTAGGTTGGTTCTCATCATAGCTAATCGTATCTTACTGGCCGCCGCTCTGAAAAGGTCTATTGAGCTGCAATTATACCATTCTCTAAGGTTTCTCAGCCAGGAAATCCTTCTCCTTCTTATGCTTCTTTTACATTTGATCTTTCCCTGTATGATGAGTCTAAATATTTCATACTTCTCACCTCTGGTAATATGGCCTAAATATACCAGCTTTCTTACTTTACTGTTCTTTATGAGTTTGTGGTCCTTTCTTAGACGTCTTAGCATTTCCACATTTGTAACTCGAATCCACTGAATCTTTAAAAATCGTCTATAACACCACATTTCGAATGCTTCCAGCTTCTTTATATGTTCCACTTTTAGTGTCCAGCTTTCCATCCCATGCAATAAAGTAGAAAACATGTAACACCTTAACGTTCTTAATCTCCATAGAAAGGTCCCGGTTAATGAACATTTTTTTCATTTTTACAAATGATTGTCTCGCTGTTTCAATTCGCACCTTTATTTCCTTACTTTGATCGTTGCTTTCATCTATCCAAGATCCTAGATATTTATAGTTGTTAACGCTGTCCAATTGCGTTTCTTACATCACACCAATTCCTTTCTGAACTGACCCATTAACAGATTCATGCCCATTTACAACGGGCAACTCAGTTTTTGCACTTGACATATTTCATTGTAGCTTAAGAGCACTTAAAATCCGAATTACCCAAAGCTTATTTGACCAACTTTAATAAATTTATAATAAATTTTTCCCTTAAACTCTCCTCAAAGTTACTTTATGTGCTATATTATCTATGTATTCTAAATTTTCATAATTACTTATGCTACAATGGTTTTGCGTTGGTCCCGCTGTTGTAAAAATTCAAATAAATAAGTTTCTAGAAATATTAATGTATATACAACAATTCCCAATGAATGCGATGAATTGGACCAACGCCACGCTAAACATCTCTAAACCATGATAGAGTAATTTTTCAAACTTGAATGTCATTTCAGCAAATTTGGAATCGCATTTTTGCTTGATAATCTTCAAATCATTTATCTGCATTTCTTCCAACCACTGAACTATGGATTTCACATTTTGACCAGCAAGTATTTTGTGTGGTCAAAATGAATAAATCAATATGGAAGTTTCGCCATTTATATTCCATGATGAAGTCCATTACCAACATAAAAAACGCATGAAAAGTGTATTTAGGATATCGGATTCGTTGAACCACCATTTAGCGAATTCTAGGTTATGTCAAAATTGCTCGTGTTACTTTATTTTGACATGGCATGTCGAAGGTTGTTCACCCCCCAAAAACAAATTACAATCTCTATAGGCACACATGCAGCTGATTCAAAGTTTCGTATGAAAGTTAACGTAGAAAATAAGGGCTACTGCTTATAGATGTATAAGAAAGATTAGAATATGGCTTGAAATTACCAAAAGAAAACGAAAAAAAACCTTGGTTAAATTTATTCCTATATTCAACAACCTGTGTTTGACGAAAATTGCGTTCGTCTGCAGATTCTTATCACTTCAAGCTTTTTTGTCAAACATTTTCTTGCTAATTAACTTAAAGAACTGAGAAATAAATAGATTTTAGGCACGCAAAATGCGCAACAGGTTAAATAGAAACCAACTTATATTAATCGATAAATATTGAGTGACCTGAACAGTGTACCAGCTACATTTTCTGACTCCAATAATCGTATACACTACCGTTCATGGAAGTTTGGGCAAGCAAAAAAATGTACGGAAGTCAAAGAAAATAAGAGAAATATTAAATGGCCATGTATTTAATACTTACTTACATGATTTTACATATTTTCAAACACAAATTTATTAAAAAGAAAAAGTTAATGTAATACAAATAATTTAAATCCGATTTTCATCGAAAAATCCACCTTTTGCCTTTAGGACTGCTACCACTATTCTCGGCATCCGATTCACTAATTTTGCTAATGTTTCATTGGGCAAGCTTGTCCATACCTTCTGGAGAATGGTCCACAAATGTTCCTTCGGTTTTGAACACTTTTTCCTAACACATCGATCTAATTCTTCCCGTAACAACTCTATCGGGTTCAGATCGGGGGACTGTGGCGACCATTCCATAATTTTTAAGGTTCTTTCATTTTCTCCTTGCTGCGGGTAATCTGTGCACAATTTAGATTTATGTTTGGGGTCATTGTCCTGCATAAATTCAAATCCACGACCAGTCAATCGGACTCCTGACGGGATAGCATTTTCCTCCAAGATTTTCCGATATTCTTCTTTTTTCATTATGCCCTCAATTTTGAGCAAGTCCCCTGTTCCAATTAAGGAAAAATAACCCCAAACCATTACAGATCCGCCTTCATGCTTCACCGTAGGAACTATACACTCCCGTAACATTCTTTCCCCTCTTGATCTGCCTACGAAAACTCTCCGTCTATTTCCAAAAACCTCAAACTTGGATTCGTCAGTCCACAAAACGTTTTTAAAATCGTCCACTGTCCAATCTATATGAGCTTGTGCCCATTTCAGTCGTTTCAGCCTATTTCCTCTTCGAAATAACGGTTTTTGACAAGCCACTCGCTCATGCCACCCAGCCTCTTTCAGCCGACGTTTCACAGTTCTCACAGAAACTTTGGAATCTCGCTCATTATTGAATTCTGCAGCAATTTCTGGTGCTGTTAGTCTTCTATTGCGCTTACTAATTATTTTTATTCGTAAATCTTCCGCAGGAGTCGTTTTTCTTGACGGTCCTGGCCGATTACGATCTTGCACGTCACCGGTTGTCTTAAATCGAACTATAGTATCGTACTGTAGATTTTTTTATTTTTAAATTATCCGCAATCCGTCTTTCTGCATACCCTTCCTGATGCAAGGTAATAGTAGCAGATCGTTTTGAAACAGCTAGAGGCTTTCCACGGGGCATTTTAAGCAGTCAAACCGAAATTATTTTATTTTTCACTTGCACAACCACAGATACTTTCACAATAACAGTCTCTTCAGAACTACTGCCTTTACAAATGTTATAATACTTTATAAAAGGCATATGAATATTTCCAGGTAACACGAGTGAATCAACTAACCCTCCTAGGGATTATTATAAAGCTTTATTGTCACTGTAATTATTGGGGATTTCCAACATAATTATATATTTTATGATAACGGTCTTATAATAGACAAATACTACCTGGAAATTGGTAAAAGACTTCCAGAAAAGGTTAGTTTTAATAATTCCTCACAGAAATGTATATTATATAATTTTAAAATTTTTTCCTAAGCAGTTAATATAATTTGTCAGCTTGCCCGAACTTCCATGAACGGTACTGTAGATGGTAAATAAGATTACAATTTTCAATAACAAATTTGTTCAATTTTCGCAGAATCCTATAGACATATTTTAGTTTTACATAGTTATAAAATGGAGCATTATGCGTGTGTCTATTGTATATATAGATGCAGCAAATCTGTGAAAGGTACTTGGATTTATTGATCCTTTTAAAAATAATAGCCGGCTGTATTTTTAACACCTGTGCGTTTTGCGGGCTTGCGTATGTTACCTGACATACTTCTACAAATCTCTGCCTTGCAATTCAATGTATTTCACTTGGTAAAGAGTAACGCTTGAATACTTATTTATTACATACATTGATCTTAGGTCACGAATGATGTATTCGGACCCCAAAATTGCAGGCATTGAGAACTGATTTTGGTTGTTAATACCTAAATCTTTTTAAAAGCAATTATTGTGAGGCTAATGAAATGCTTGAAGTTGTGCAAATTGCAGAAAATTATAGGCTTTTTTCATCAAGAAATTTGTCAGTTGGCGAGAATAACTATAGTTATATAACGTAAAACAAGTTTTAGTGATATCTGGGTATTTTCGTGATAACGTTTTTCAATTTTATGATAATAAGAAGGTACATAAAAAAAAAAGAATTCCGGTATATGATTAAAGGGAGGTAATGTTTCTACCCGGCATAGGCGTGCGCTTCGCTTAGTAACTACAATACCAAAAAATAAGTAATAAATCGAATAATAATAAAACCAATCAAGAATTTTAATACCTGAAAAGTTGTGAAACACTCATCCTCTTAAGCAGCGTTATCAAGTAGGTTGGCGGGCTGCATCGGAATTACCGAACATTAAAAGTAAAAATTAATCAGTATTATCACTAGAGTTTGTTAAAAAGATGGTAGCGGCAGTGGCGCACCGCATAAAAGTAGGTACGTAATATACAATATTAATGAAAAATAATATTGTTACCTTTTCCTGCCGTCTTGATGGCCACTGTGGCAATTGGTAAGCTGCGTAGAATTGCAACATCAGCAACGCTTCCATTGTCGATTCATTCAGCCGTCGTCGGTGTTGTGAATACGTTGTCGTACACTTCGAAAATGATCGTTCCACATCCAGTCAAGTAAAATTTGCCAATGTCAGATATTCTTGATTTTCAGTTATTGACCGAACCTCTTGTAAATCGGGATTTTTCGTTAAAATTGCACCAAATTTTTGAGCAACATCGACTCCTATAGTGTTCGTCAAGTTTTCTAGAGCGGCTTGTAAATTGTTTATGCAATTTAATGCGTCTCGTGCAGATAAGTGACTGTTTTCTAATTGCTCACTAGTTTGTGCAACTTCAGAATAGTTCATGGAAATTTCATCTATTTGTTGTTCAACATCCGAATTGGAAAAAAGTTGCTGACTATCTCGAACTGCTGCAGAATCATTTGAATCAAGTTTCAAGATGACATTTTTCACTTGTGAAAAATATTTCTGATAGTAAGATACTGCCTGGAGCCATGTTCCCCATCGTGTTATTACAGGCTAAGGTGGTGGTGGTAATTTCGGACACAATTGTTTGAATACACGGATGTGTTTGGGAGATTTGATGAACACTTTTTTGGTAGATGCTATTAACTTATCGGATACTTCTTTCGAATGGTTTCTGCTACGAGGTGACATGCGTGTATGAGGCATGTTATGTGAAGAAGAGACGGAAAGCATATTTTCAACATCCTACCAACCCTCAGCATTGTTGCGGCTCCGTCAGTAACGAACATTGTGACTTGGGTTCCTGTGATACAAAATTCTCTCAACGAATCTTTTATTATCTTGACAACGGTTTCTGCATTAGTTTTCCGCATCCTTTTACTGGATAACAACAATGAAGCTGGTGGACCATCACGTTTTAAAGGACGCACTATAACATGAATGACGCTGTGTTTCTGAGCATCAGTTGTTTCATCCACACATAGGCAGATTTTCTTATTTTTCAACTCGTCTTTTATACACTCCTTTACTGTACCTTGCACACGTGGAAAATTGTATCGTAATTGCATAGATGTTGCCAGCTCCCATGAAGGAACGCACTTAGCCCAAAAAAGGCGAAAGTATTCATTAGATACTAGATGTTGTGGGGTGTTTCACGCACTTAACATCAAAATAAAATCATATAAAAATTGCCAGTATGGAATACTGTTTCTTAAATTCAATTCATGACGTTTACTTTTACAATGTTTTCTACATTCAAACCTATCGCGACTTAGCAATCCGCTATTGCATATTGTGCAATAAATATACGCACTTCTATATTCCAATCCAGGAAAATGTCTGAGATATTTATTCACATTCGAAGGGAACTTTACACCCTTTGGGCATCCCATCTCTGCGTACGTATTTGGCGTGCAGCGTGCAACGTACTGTCGCTTTGAACTCTCTCGCGGTACTGTTGAGATCGACTACGAGTTGAAAATTACCCCCTTTTAACAAACTCTAATTATCACCTACTAGATAAAAGTTGTAAAAAGTTGACAGCATTAGCTACATATGTTGTTTCCACAGTTGTCTCGTTGAACGATGTTCTCCGTGGTGAAAAAGCGTGTTTATATTTTGAAGAAGATCGTTCGAGATCTACGGAAGTAATCAATGCCATGATTAAAACACTCTTTGAATTCAGTTAATGGATTAGTCGATGCACCATCACAAATCGGAATCTTTTCACACTTTTCTAAAACGCGATTATATTTTGCGTCATGTATAGTGCGTAGCAGTGTATGTACTTCGTTCACTATTTGCAGTGACTCCGCTAACGACAACGCTCTATTTTGTTCTTACGAATGGTTTGTAACTCTGTTTCAACGGAAATATCTTGAAATGTTGTCTGGCTCTCCTTAATAGCTGCAGCTTCAGCAGGATTGAATTGTAAAATAACAGCTTTTACTTGTTTGAAATATTCAGTATGATAAAGAGCTGGCTGTAAGAATCGGCTGTGGTGGTTGACGAATACCAGTTCGTGAAATGATCGAAGACGTTTTGGAGATTTGAGAAACACTTTTTTTGTACTTGCTATTAATGCATCTACCTCGGGTGAACATTGTCGAATAGTTTCTGCCACAAGATGTAAAGCATGCACTTTATACGTAACATATAAACACTTGCAACCGTGTTCAAGAAGAGAACGACCTACTGAACGCATTGTCGCGGCACCATTACTCACAAACATTAGCACTTGACATTGTGAGACTTGAAAGTTTTCTAACGTACTAAAATTAACTACGCTCACAAATGCTGCACCAGTACACTTTTCCAGTCTTTTGCTAGCTAGTAACAGTGGAAATGTCGGCTTATAAAGGTCCAGTACACGTACTATAACATTTAGAATAGAATTTCTTTTACAATCCGTTGTGTCGTCAACACATAACCAAAGCAACATTACCATCGCAAAATAATTAAAAATATTTCATTATAATTGCTATTTATACATAAATAAAATTACAATTACATGTTTAGAATTTCTTCTCATTCATTTAATTTATAGATTAATTAATTATGACAATAATAACATTCTCTGTATCATAAATTCTTTAGTTCCCAACATAACGTGTATAAATCTATACCGAGCTCATAAAAGCAACAGCATGAATATACTGTTTTATAATAAATTCCATCAAAACTAACTTCTAATACGAACTGAGAGTTTGGGAATTTATAGCCCGAATAACGGACATAATATGTGCACAGACAGCAATTTGCTCCAGTCGCATAATTAGAAGATTATGAATTCAAGAGTATGGTCGTTGTAAATTTGTAATGGACTACCAGGGATATGTGTTAGTTTTAATGTTAACATTACGTCAGTTGTAGTAGTTAAATGTTATACAATGCAACCTCGCTAATCCAACTAATTGGGCTTCAAAAAAGTGTTTTAGAAATACAGACATGGATAAAAAAACTTAAAAAATACGGAAGAACATTTAATTTCAAACAAAACTTTAATGTCAAACATTAAAATATATCCCGGCGGATGAACTCGTTGCGTCAATAGAAACGTCCATTAAGAACCTAGATGCCACAACGAAAGATTATGTAAGAAACGAGTGCAAAATTATGATTTCGATCAACCTGAACGATGCAAAAAGTTTGTGAAATAACACGGGTGATTTCAGGACTATTAAAGGCATCAAAAATAAAAATTGTTTTTATTTCAAACCAGATAAAGGGAACAGAATAGTCATTTTGAACAAGCCGGATTGTTTCAACCGCGTCAATAATTTGCTTTCATCAGGACCGTTGCCATTCATGATCAGAGAAACAAAAGTTGTTCTGAAAAATTGTCAAAAACTTATTAACGCGAACCTTAAGTTAAAATTGCCAATCCCAAACCCGACAGTTCCAAAAATGTACTGTCTACGAAAAATCCACAAACCGGGAAAATCTATGAGCAGAGTTGGCCAAGCGCGCCAACGGGCAGCGGCGTTGTTTCGATTAGGCCTCGGGTTCCACTAGAGCTATTGTGTGTAGATGTTTGCTGTCGTAAATAGTTTCGCGTAGTTATTAAATAAAAATAAAATAATGCGTGCTCAAACACTTACCATTTTATGAGTCCTCCGTGAAATCGCAAGTGAATAATGTCTGTTAAATATCTGCAACATTAGATATGTTTCAACAGTTGTTTCGAGAGACCGAGTGCGGCGCGAGGAAAATATGTGTTTATATGCAGAGAACGAACGTTCTACATCCAGTGACGTTGTATTTGCGTAATTAAAATATTCTTTGAAACAACGCACCTTCACAAATTTGTCTTAATGTGCCAAAATCAGAATCTTTCTCTAAAACACTTTCAAAGTTTTCTAGAGCACAAACATTTTTTCGCGCATAGCTTCTTCTATCGCGCATAGCTGTGCGTGAACATGTTGTACTATTTGCACAGATTCCACTAACGACACCGAAGGATCTTGTAACTTTTCTATTGCCTCCGCTAGTCCGAAGTAATTGTTGTGAATAATTTTTAAATCCGTTTTAACCTGACTATCTTGAAATTTCGACTGGCTTTTCCTGATGGCGGCAGCTTCCTTTGGATCGAATTGTAAAACCACGTTCTTAATATTCTCAATATTTATGATAATAAAACGCAGCATTTAACCAAGTTCCCCAACGTGTAAGAATAGGTTCTGGTGGCTCAGGTATACGGGGGCACAGTCTGTGAAATTCGCGAATACGTTTCGGGGATTTGACAAACACTGCTTTTCTATGCGCTATTAAAGCGTCTACCTCAGGATAACATTTTCTGATACCATCTGCCACAAGATTGAGAGCATGAATTTTACACGTAATGTGTAACAAGTTAACAGAATGCTTTTTAAGACACCGGCCTACAGAAAACAATGTTTGCGGCATCATCACTCATAAACATCAACAGTTGGTTTGTTGAAAGTTCAAATTTTTCCAATGTATTTAACACTAACTTTACAATTACTTCGGCAGTACATTGTTGTATTCGTCTGGAAGCTAGTAGAATTGAAGGTGACGATTGATGCGGTTCCATTTTACGTGCCATTATATTAACGTCCGAATGTTTTTTTACGATCTGTCGTTTCGTCCACGCATAACCACATGTTTTTTTCTTTCAACTTCGATTTAATTCCTTTTTCAACATATTCACGAGCAGATGGCATTATCCATCGTAACGATGTCCGACTTGGTAATTTGTACTCCGAATAGTTATTCCAAAACAAGACAAACGCTTCCTTGTCCAAAAAATTAAACGGTATATTACATACAATAAAAGTAACATAAATTAAATATAAATTTATCATAGTCTCGTGTGCAAATTTTTTTTGAAGCGTGCCGTTCACTGTTAACGTCCCGCAGACAGTCCCTTTTGGACCAACTCATCAACGAGACATTACATACTACACATTCAATTTTAGCGCCATCATACGTTAAGTCAGGAATTTCGGCTAAAAAGTCTCTAACTTGGTCCGCCTTGGGTCGTTTGCATGACGTACGCAACATTTCTAAACAACACGTGCCGCGCTAATGGAAGGTCGAAGCTACACTAAGACTTGTATGTAACCGTATAGATACGACGCAGCTGCCTGTTGGCGCGCGTGGCCGACTCTATCTATGAGATCAATAGTTTCAAAAATTTACCCATCAAAGTAGATAGCCTAGAAGTAGAAAATGCATTAGATTTTGTAAATCTATCTAACAAGTTATACGTTTCCATAGAAACTGTAGCTGTTCTCTCGAACTCTAATAATCCTATTGTCGTGGGGGATTATTCCACATCTCTTTGTTTATTCTTTTCCTATTACAGACCTGGGTGCGTCTTTGCGTTCAAAATCCCTTTTTCCACTTGTTCTCTCCATCTTGTTTTAAGTCTACCCTTTGGCCTTCCTACCACCGCTTCCTATTCTGTTATCATTCTGTTATCCTTCTTATCTGCTCACCCCCTTCTCTTCTAAAAATGTGACCATATCATCTGATTCGCTGCGACTTATATACTCTGACTATGTCTTCGTTTCCCAACTCATTCCTAATTTCATTATTCATTAGTGGTCACCATTCGTCTTCTCCCACTTTTTTTGGTCCCATAATGGCCCGAATTACTTTACTTTCGAAAATCCTCAACTTCTCCTCCTCCCTCTGGGTTATGCTTTCCGTCTCTGCTGCGTACAATACTATGGCCCTGATCGTTGTCTTATATGTTTTTATCTTTGTGTTTATGCTCATTCCTTTATCCTTTAGCATGTTTTTATTTGCATAGAATGCCCTGTAACCCAGCTGAATCCTATTTTGTACATTTGTCCTTTTGTTTCTCCTATGCATGATTGTCCCTAGCTACTTAAATGACTCTATTTCTTCGAAATTATACTGATTTATTTTGAGTTTATCCAACGTTTCCTTTTCTCTTCTATTAAAATGCATATACTTTGTTTTCCCTTCGTTTACTTCCAGTCCTCTTTCCCGTGCTACTCCTTCCAACGTTGTGAATGCTTTTTCTAATTGGTTTTTGCTCTTTAGCATTATCGCCATGTCATCAGCATGTGCGATTATTTATACTGATTTGGTAATAATAGGTCCTATATTTCTTATTTTTTTATCGCGCAATCCAGTGATGTAATAAACAACAAAGCTGACAATGCATCTCACTCCTCTATTAACTTCAAAGCTGTCCGTACACGTTTGTCCTAGTTTTATCACTGCTTTTGAGTCCTCCATTGTCATAATCACCAATCTTACTAGTTTTTTAGGTGCATTTATCTCCTTTAGGTCTTCCATTAGCTTTCCTCTTCTTAACTTGTCAAATGTGTGTTTAAAGTCAATAAACAGTATGTGCATCTCTATGTCGTACTCGTATCCTTTTTCAGTAACCTGTCTCATCATGTGAATTGCATCGATTGTGGACTTCCCCTTTCTGAAGCCTAGCTGATAATCTCCTATCATTCCTTCTATGTGTTGGCCTAGTCTTCCTTTAATTATCATTGTTAGAATTTTATATGTTGCATTCAGCATCGTTATCCCTCTGTAGCTTGAGCAATTCGTCAGGTCACTCTGTTTAGGTATTGGCGCTATTATACCTTCCTTCCATTCCTGTGGTATTTTTTCCACTTTCCATATATCGACTACTAATTTGTGAGCCCTTTTGCATAGTTCTTCTCCTCCTTCCCTTATTAGTTCTGCGTATATTTCGTCGCTACCAGGTGCTTTCCCGTTTTTCAATCTCCTGAAACACCTCACAACTAAATTTTGTAAATAAGGTAAATAATAATATT
Source organism: Dynastes maya (assembly GCA_029619315.2). NCBI lineage: Eukaryota > Metazoa > Arthropoda > Insecta > Coleoptera > Scarabaeidae > Dynastes > Dynastes maya. The sequence continues at coordinate 48,951,839 of JAROYE020000005.1, forward strand.
GAATTGGAAGATGGGAAAATTTTATCATTTGATGTTTGTTCACTCTTTCCCAGCGTACCGATTTCAGAAACCATAGAAAATTTGAGTTCTTAAAACTTAATAAAATTGATGGTGTTAAAATTGCGGAGGACAAAAGACTAACTTTGCTTTGAATGAATCAAAATCGTTTTCAAATTGAGGGCAAATATTATGAACAATGGACAATCCACTGTCCCCTTTCATAGCCAACTTGTTAGGTATGTAGGACGATATTTTCGGGGTCTTTGATACTAAGAAAAATACTATTCCGGATTTCCTCGCGACACTAAATAAAAAATTTGAAACTATTAAATTCACAGTAGAAGAAGAACAATCAACTCTCGTTCCTGGATTCCAATCACTGTTGACAAAATTTCTGCAATTAGTATCTTGATTGATAGATTAAAGAGCTTAAATACACAAAAAGTGTAGCTATTTACAACGGTTACTCTTCCATAGATGTCGATGGCATGCTTTAGAATGTCCAACATAGGCATTATGTAAGAAATTCCACGACCTTAATCCCAGCAGAAACCCGCGATAAGAAATTTGTACCACAGAATATCGAAAGGTATTAGTATAGGTTTTAGAGGGCAATACATGAACGTATGTTTTAGCTCGCGAAATACCAAAATCAAAAACCTTCTTGGCAATCCAAAAAATAAACCGGACATGGAAGAAAGGTCGAGGATTTATAAAATTGCATGTAATGATTGTGATAAAGCCTATATTGGTCAAACGAAACAAGCGATTGGTAGTAGATTCAATGAACACATCAGGTGCTACAGGTACGGGAAGATAGAAGCGTCAAGTGTAGCACAATACATGAACGAAACCGGGCATAATATTAAATTGGAAAACCTGAAATTGATTAAGAACGCGGGAATTAGACGTTTACGAAACTACTTACATAAAAAGCGACACAAACTTAATCAATAAAGATAACGGACCTTTACATTACTCCTGTATTTTCGATTTATTACGGTAAGGCGGTCATTTGGTTTATAGTACGTGCTACAATAACAAGAAACCTTTACGTCTGTCTTTCCGTATATTCCGCATGTTTTTAGTCTTTAGTTTTAGGGTGTATAGTCGGAAGGAATACAAATTTGCCGGGTAGAAAGAACATAACCCTTCTCTCACTCTATTTTTATTAGGGTAGGAAAACCACATGTCTAGCGCTTCGAGGTGACAAAACCTATTCGTGTATTTCTCCTTATTTTTGCATGGTTTTATCCTAAGCGGCAAAAGAGGATGCCTATAAGTAACAGTTGGTATGTTGTTTTCTGTGTTCCATTTACTGGTGAAAACATTTCATGTCATCTTTATATGGTACACCTTTCTCACATGGTACCCTTTCTTCCTTGTCTTCTCCCTTATTGCTTTTTTGGTCCACTGTTAATGTTGAAATTATCTCCTTATCTGTTGTTAGAATCTCTTCGTCGCCTCCCACAGGCTATTGTGCAATTTCATTGCTGGTCATATCGCTTAACGGTTTAAAAAATATCGTTGCAAATATCGGTAATCTCAAACAAATTTTCTTGGCACGCACCACACAAACCTAAAATTAATTAAAAACGCAATTTCGCCGTTCGAGCTGGACGCCTATGAGACTAGTTAGATAAATAAGAATGCAAACCTAATCAATAAAGAGAAGGGACCTTTACACTTTTCATGTCTTTTCGATTTATTACGATAAGCGGTCATTTAATAATAATAATAATAATAATAATAATAATAAGCTTTATTGCCCAATAGAGAAAATTCCAATTACTGGACAAGTAATTAATTGAACAAATTACAAAACGCGTACAAAAAACAAGTAAGAGTAATAAGTTACAAAAAATTATTAAAGTAAAGAGCAGTGACTATACTTATAGTATGTAAAGTATCGTGAAAAATATCACATTGCGAAGATATGAGATTAAAGTTTGTACAAGTCACATAAATAGGTGATTTTAAAAGAGGATTTGTTCGAGGAAACGGTAGATGAAACGTATTCGAATACCGGACACCAGAGCATGGGATTATAAATTGTAATCTTTGAAGTAGTGCAGAGCAGTCAATGCAGCTATTACACAATTTCCAGAGAAACACCAAACCGGAGGATATGCGCCGAAAGTTAAGAGAGGGTAAATTAAATCGGAACAACAGTAACATATGATCAACGCCTCTCAGTGGGTACACTCCGTCTTGCCGGAACCAGAGGAGTTTAGCAGATCTGCGTTGGACCAATTCCAAGTGGCGTTTATGCGTTAAATAGTAAGGGCACCATATGATGGACGCGTATTCCAGACGGGATCTAACAAGAACGTAATACAAAGATTTCAAGGCTACCTTATTGGTAAACGCTCTGCAATTTCGCACAATAAAGCCAAGAGATCTTCTAGCCGCATGGAACATACTGATAATGTGTTGTGCAAAAGTGAATTTGCTATCAAACAAAATCCCTAGATCCTTAATTAGTTCGACACGTTCGATGTTAACTTGATTAAGCTCATAGTTGAAAGTAATTGGCGTAGATACAGGTGTGAATGAAATAACTTTACATTTGCTGATATTCAGAGGTAGATTATTTGATGTACACCATTTAGAAATATTTGTAAGATCGCTTTGCAAGAAGTAACAATCCTCGGGACTGGACACCTTACCATATAGCTTCAAATCGTCAGCGAATAGTAATGCATTCGACGATACACATGTACTTATATCGTTAATGAATAAGTTGAAAATCAAAGGTCCAAGATTAGACCCTTGAGGGACTCCCGAAGAGGCAATGTATTGACGAGAGCAGAAACCATTATAAAAACATATTGAAGTCTATTGAACAAATATGATTGAAACAGGTGCACAAGCGAATCACTAAATCCAAAAGACAAGTAGGGATAGAGCGGGTTCGTTAGATTTAATATATGTTCTCTCACTTCAATCGGTACACGGCTGAAGATGATGACCCACGTGTCTTCGAGACGGCCTTTCCGAGTTAATTAATAATTTGTATGGTGCGGAGTGTACCGAGAATATTTGTTTGCCATACTAGCCCCACAGTCCTTGCCTATCATTATCGGTAATCTCATATATTTCCTCATCATCATCATTGACTTGATTGGTTTCAGTATCATGAGCATTCTGAATATTCTACGTCATAAACATGCCAACGGAATAGAATTCTTATTTTCATCATTTGTTTTGAACAGTTCATCCATACTGGGCTTCAGTTTTTTCCACGACTGTTAAATAAGTCGGGGTGGTACAGGAAACCAAATGCTGTTAAGAGATAGTATCGCTAACACCTGGACCTACATATATATATAATATTCATAAAGTTCCTACAGGCCTTCGTTAGTATACTGGATGTCCCAGATTTAATGTCACAGGCGATATCTTCCTTGTTTGTAGAGATATAAGATCGAGCAAGGTGTTGTCGAAAATGGTTCGTGGAATCCTAAAAAATATACTTTTTAAATGTACCCCTAGTAAACTACCCTCTAAGAAATCTCTCTCAAATCAATCTTTTTTAAATTGTACCCCTCATCTTTTTGACTCTATGATTGAAGTAGTAGAAGTTAGGAATACTACGATATAAACAAAAACTTAATTTAACAAATGGCTACGTATACACAAATACGGTTGTACGTATACAATCGTATAGGTTGTTCGAACAAAAAAGATTCTGATATTTATTTGGAAGATCTCTGATATATCCTGTGTCCCCGAATGTATTTTCAGTCTCTGTATTTGTACCAAAATTCATTGTATAAGCTTTTTATACCCTGTACTACACTTCTTTCCAAAATCTCATCCTAGACTGTTTCAGGTTCTGCCTGGCCTGTACGTTGGGAACTATCGCGACTCCAAGGACAATGCTCAATTAGCCAAATACAACATTACACATATCTTGTCCATTCATGACACTGCAAAGAAGCTCCACGTTGTGTGTTACCCGAATTTTATTCAAACCAATTCATTTTATGACTTTTATCTTTCAGGATAAACACTATCTGTGTGTATTAGCTTCGGACAGTCCCGATCAGAACCTTAGCCAATATTTCTCTTTGTGTAACGACTTCATTCACGCTGCAAGGTTGAGGGATGGTAACGTCTTGATACACTGGTAAGTACAAGCGTCCAATAAATAATACCTGATTTATTCCATCAAGTTAGTTAATTAAAATTCCTTCTTTAAGCTAATAATTTTTATCCACGGATCAAAAGATCAGCTATACAAATATGTAGAAATATTAAGTTTTCAGCTTGGCCGGAATGTCGAGAAGCGTCACAGTGACAGTAGCGTACATCATGTCCGTAACGAATCTCTCATGGAAAGAAGCTCTGAAGGTGGTTAGGGCGGGACGAAACGTCGCCAATCCGAATTTGGGTTTCCAGCGACAGCTACAAGATTTCGAAGATATGAAGCTTCTAGAGGTAAGCATATAGGAGGAATGTTGGCAACACTTTAATTCTCTTTTGCAGGAAAGGCGCCGTTTAAAGGAGAGGTACCCAAGCTTGGCGTTGATCGATAGGGACAAAGAACAGTGCTCCCTAATGCTCAACAATTACGAGGAGCTGCTATCCTCAAAGACGATATGCGAAGGACGTTGTAGTATGGGGGAACAGTGCCCTACGGGAGTGTGTAGAGCTGGTGAACCAAGAAGGTCAAGAAGGCGAAGCAGCAGATCGCAAACTGATATGAGGAGGAGTCCCAGCTCGTCGTCCGTACGTCCACGGTCAGGACCTGCTAGGTTATGTACTTATACAGGTACTGAAATTTCATTACTTAAGATGGCAATTAGAGCAACGCAAACTGCGCTGAAAGCCAGTGGCTGACGCATAAAAGTTTACACAAAATAAACACGGCCGGGACAATTTGGTATAAGCGTCAGTATAACTGCGACTCGAAAGCCCATCTGTTGTGTATGGATCTACGCTGTCGTATACTATATCGTAGTTCTACGTTTGTTTTGAAAATGTTTCCTATGTCGCGAAAACGACCAAAGTTGGACACAATAAGAGAATTTATTGCAGAAATGCCTGATTTAAAGTGTGATGGCGCTAAAATTCAATGTGTAGTGTGTAAAATAGATTTAATGTGTTGGTCGAAAAGTGATTGTCTACGGCACGTAAATAGTGCAGGGCATGTTCAAAAAAAAATTCCACACGAGATTATGACAAATTTAAATTTAATTTATGTGTTACCTTTATTGCATGTAATTTACCATTTCATTTACTAAGGAAGAAAGCATACGTCTCGTTTTGGAATGAATATTCGGACTTTAAATTACCAAGTGAGTTAACATTACAGAGAGTTGTGCCGTCTGCTCGTGGGCATGTCGAGAAAAGAATTAAATCGGAGTTGCAAGATAAAAAACTGTGGTTATGTGTGGACGAAACAACACATCGTAAAAAACATTCTGTGGTTAATGTATTGGTACGCACAATGGAACCACATCGACCGTCACCCTCAATTTTACTAGCTTCCAGACGAATACAACAATGCACTGCCGAAGTAATTTCAATGTTGGTGTTAAATATATTGGAAAAGTGTGAACTTTCAACAAATCAACTGTTGATGTTTATGAGTGATGGTGCCGCAAACATGCTTGCTGTAGGTCGATCTCTTAAAAAACATTGTGGTAACTTGTTGCATATTACATGTAAAATTCATACTCTCAGTCTCGTAGCAGATAGTATCAGAAAATGTTATCCCGAGGTAGGCAATCTAATAGCACATACAAAAGCTGTGTTTGTAAAATCCCCAAAACGTATTCGGGAATTTCATAGACTATGCCCCGGTATTCCTGAACCACCACAACCTATTCTTACTCGTTGGGAAACTTGGTTAGAGGCTGCATTTTATTATCTTAAATATTTTGAGAATATAAAGAACGTGATTTTAGAATTCGACCCAAAGGAAGCTGCGGCTGCCAAGGTAAGCCGCTTGAAATTTCAGGATAGTCAAGTTAAAACAGATTTGGCAATTATTCAGAACAATTACGTGGGACTAGCGGATGCGATAGAAAAACTACAAAATTCTTCGGTGTCGTTAGTGGAATCTTTGCAAATAGTGCAACATGTTCACGCACAGCTATGCGCGATAGAAGACGCAAGAAATATTTGTGTTTTAGAAAGGTTTGAAAGTGTTTTAGATAAAGACTCTGATTTCGGCACATTAAGACAAATTTGTGAAGGTGCGTCAACAGAACCGTTAAGTTATTTGAAAGATTATTTTACTTACGCAAATATAACGTCACTAGATATAGAACGTTCGTTTTCGGCATACAAAAACACTTTTTCTTCACGCCGCACTCACTTTGCCGAAACAACTTTGGAAACATATCTAATGTTACAAATATTAAATAGACATTATCCACTTTGTGATTTCACGGAGGACTCTTAAAACGGTAAGTGTTTGAGCACGTGTCACATTTAATTTATTTTGTGTAAACTTTTATGCGTCCGCCACTGGCTTTCAGCGCAGTTGCGTTGCTCTAGTGCCAATACATGACGATATATTTTACAATCGCCACATATTTTCATGGGTTCTACCGGTCTCGCGTTGTAGGATGGCGAGTTCCGGCGCTGTCCGAAAGTACTGTCATGCAGTGGCGTAGCTCGACTTATTTTTTAAATTATTTTAGCATAATAAAAAACGACTATAAAATAAAGTGTATTAACAATCTATGTTACAAAAAATTATAAGAAATGCACTGGCATCATTTTACAAATCATCATCATCCCCATCGTCACTAAAATGCAAGTCGTCTTCACTAGAATCCTCATTTAAATTAATTATTAATTCTTGGGTTCTGGCGTCAATTATATATTCATTTTCCATATACTTTTTTTCAATATTTATTACGTGTTTGCACCTTTTTTGCCAGTCTTCAGCCATGACTGCATTAAATTCTTCTTCGGCTAATTTCCATGTATCGTTTATTTTAAATGTAGTATTCCGTTTTCCCACTTTTTGTTTTACTGTTACTGTACTACAATTAATGTTCATTTAAACCCTCATTTGCGCTAAGTAAATAACATTAATACAATATGTAAATAACATACTGAAGATGCAGGTATACAAAAACCCTTCAGGTCAATACAAATAATAGAAAAATAGATGCATAAATAATGTCACATTCTTCGAAATACAGTAGGAAGGTATGTATTATGTAAACATAACTCCTTACTACGCCACTGGCAACATTTAGATTGAGCGGTCTTGTATTTCTACCGCACATCTGAAGCATTCGCCATCCTATAACGCACAAACTGTATTTACATTTTTTCGTCTCTCTGCGTGCAAACAAGATGCGTTTGTTCAATTATGGCATACGACTTATTCTTGGGAGTTCGTGTTGAAGGCTTGAAAAGTAAGATGTTTAGTTTAGATTTAGTTTGCACTATTCAAGAAAATCCAAGACAGAAAAATGTTTCTGAGAAATTTGGCGACCGGTTTTGTATTAGAAAAACACATCACAAGGATATCCAATAAAAGAAAAATTACAAAGATGGAAGAAAAAACCTAAAGTTAATAATTCAAATTAGGAGCAGTGAATGAACTAATAAAAAAGCTTTTTTTTATTACAGTTACAGTATAATTAAATTTAATTTATGTAGTTTAATAACACTGTCCAACAATGAAGAATTTTTTTTGCTCTCCGAAATAAAAATGGGTGTTTTTAAATATGTTGAGTATGCTGATTTCAAATATAAAGTTTCTTATTATATATTAGATTCAAAACTAATTTGGGAAAGTGATCCCTAACACAACAAAAAACATAAAAATGCAAAAAATATATAAAACTGCAATATTGTTTTGTATGCTTTAAAATGTTTTTTTTTTTATCTTTCGGCTATAAGTAGCTTCCGGAACATCTCTAAGCAGTTGCCAGCAGTAGTCGGCAAGCATATGCACTGTACTTTTCCCTTGATACCGTTTCTCCATTCCTAATATGTCCTGATGAAACCTTTCACCGTGTTCATCACTGACATCTCCTAAGTTCGCAGGGAAAAAGTCCAAATGGGAATGAGGAAAATGAATTTTAAGAGACATCCCATCGATTTGTATACGTCTAACAAGTCTTCTATTAAATCCCTATAGTTTTCAGTCCGATAATTTCCTAAGACTATACTGGCGAAAGTAATGCAACGATTCACACTAATTCTTACGCTAATTTCGCACTACCCTATTTGGAAGCAAAATAAAATAATTCACAGTCATCGTGTGGTGTTTTTTTTTTTTAATGAGTGAAATAAAAATAAAATGGACATTATGATTTAACGGAAAAATTAATGGTGGCGATGTAGTTAAATGAATGCCTTTCGCTGGTGAGTTCTGTAAAGATAAAAATGAGAAACTCCAGGTTTTACAAGCTATTGACAAAGAGCTAGAGATACCTACACTAAATTCGAAATGCAAATACAAGATGTTCAATATTGTACATGAAATTTTGTCAAATTCAAACGTCTGAAGCATCTTTTTAAATAGCAAGATTTCGTGCTTAAGTTACTATTTGCAAAATGAATTTAACAAAACAGGGGTTTGTAGATATAATTTATGTATTAAATTATGGATAACGCAAGCATTCTAAAGTGTGACAGTATGTTAAGGAGAATAGAGGAAGGATTTTTACAAACGTCAACGTCAGTATATCTTGCCATGGTAACAAAATAATACTAACATCAGGAAACATTTTAGTACCAATATCTAAATGTACGAGGGTAAGTCAAATATTATCTACACTTTCGCCATAACAACATTTGAAGGTTATCGTAGTGGCGGCCGCTTGCGCATGCGTTGAGTTGGCGCCTCTGTGATCATGTGTGTGGAATTTAATCACGATCGCGTCATTTGTCTGCTAGCTACAACAGCATAAGCATGTCAGCTCCGCTATTACTTTGCACCAAAGAGGAACAACGAGCAGTGATCCGATTTTTGTGATCAGAGAGTGTGAAAGGTACTGAAATTCATTGGAGACCTTTATCACAATACGGGGACAGTGCTTTATCTCGTAAAAGCGTTTTTTTTTGTGGATCGAAACGTTTCAAAGTGGCCGCACGAGCGTAACACAAAAAGAGGAAGCTGGACGGCCGTCAACCTCGACCACCGACGACAACATTCAGCAAGCTCGAGAGATGGTTACAGCAAATAGGCGAGTTACCATAGGTACCATAAATAGTGCGAGGTACAGTGATTTGTTGGCGAATAAGCTGAAAGTAGCAATTCGAAACAAACGCCGTGGTCTACTCTCAAAGAAAGTTTTATTGTTGCGAGACAACGCCCGTCCGCACACGGCCCATAGCACCATAACAACTATCAACAGGTTGGGCTTTGAGACCCTGGAACACCCTCCCTACAGCCCAGATCTTGCTCCTTCAGACTTTCATCTCTTTGGACCGCTCAAGGAAGCTTTGAAAGGTCGTCGATTTGCCTAAGACACAGACGTTCGGAACGCGATGCAAAAGTGGCTTCACGACCAACCGAAAACCTTCTACCAGGAAGGCATACGGAAGCTTGTGGCTCGCTGGACTAAGTGCATTGCTAAAGGTGAAGACTATATCGAAAAATAATGTATCTGTTGTACACCTATCTTTGTTTAATACAGTTGTAGAACTACAAGTGTAAGTAATTTTTGACTTACCCTCGGAAGACTCGCCTTTGATAGTAAATATTTCATTTACTCTGCATTAATCATCTGACCTGGAGAAGAACTCTTCTGGGATCCAACTTCTTTTTCCCGGGCTAGGTCCAGACTTGTAGGCTCATTTGTCACTTTTTGTGACTGTCATTGTGGATGCGTAATGGTGGTAAACAATTAAGGCTTTGTCCTAAAGTAAATTTTGGAGGATTCACAGTATCATCCAAAGGAATTTTATCAGTAGAGTTGATATTTTTTAAATTTCGCGGATGAATTAAGTTGGTAGTTCCGGCAATAAAGAACATATTCCTCTGTATTACATTAAGAAATTGGCAAATATGCCCTTTATTATTATGTCCTAACAAAAAGTTAGGACGCCTGTATATCAAAATCCTATTGTGCACATACACTTTCAAAATGTTTTAATTAGCTAGTTGCTTTTCAAGTTAAGTTTTTAGATTTATCAAATACCCATTGGAATATCACTTATCAGCAGGTTCAGCTCCACCATCCAGAGTCGGCTCTCGTCTTGACCTTACTGCTGAGAGTGGACCGTCAACAGCACCAGTAACACCCAGAGGGAGTCCGCCTATATCTCCCAGAAAACGAGGAAGTAAAGTAACCGCGCAGAAAAGTCCAGTATCCGTACCATTAAAAGAAATAGCCGATTCATAGCTAATGCTAAACGATAAAAAAATATCAGTACATGTGTAGATTTAGAAGCTATACCAAATGTTAGAGGAATCCCACAGAAATGTAAAGCAATTTTACGAAAAGATTAATATATGTAGATTGTAGATACTGTTAAGAAGCTAGCAAAAGACAAATCGTACAGCTTTTAAGAATAAATCCGATGGTTCTATAAACCTGTACAGAATGGCCAAAAAGTCTGGAAGTCTGGAAAATTCAGAAAATTTCAAAAAAAAAATAAAATCAATTTGGCCTTGGATCTCAAAAACAAATGGAGATACAAGGTCGTAAACAGTTACAATTAGCGTAACTTAAATTCTTCTAATGCTGCACCAAATTTCAAGGATTTTCGCTTATTAATTCTTGAGATATTTAGCCGATTTTCAGGCTTTTTGGTCAAAGACAGTGTTGCCAAAGAAAATCATCTCTTTCTTGTAAAAAGAAAAGAGAATACCTCTACGTAGTAGAATTTTACAAAAAAAAAATCTGTTTGAAACATAGATACCATTACGAGAAATGTAATATTTGATAAACAGTTATGTTGGATTACTGAGGCGTCCTCCTTGTACAAAACAACTAAGTGATTATAAACTGAAATGATTTGCAATTTGCAAGTGATTAGAAAGCGAACCAGTTCAAAAACGAAGTGATTAAATGTTAGAAAAAGGGACATACCGCGTTAACAAGTTTCGTAGTAAAGTAAACCGCTAAAATATATGGACTCTGTTGCAACATTTGCTCGCTATGAAAGTAAAAGGGCGTGGAGTCGCGCGACGGAAATGAATCAGAATCAATAACAATCCAACCGCTGTCAGAGGACCATCGCGCTAGACTCTAGTCATGCATTATACCCCTAGTGTATTTCTTTAATTGATCATCCTTGCCTTTCTTGATCTTTTCTCCATTAGAGGCAGCACTGCAAGTGACTGCTTATTTGAACATCTATTATAATAATAAATTCAACTGAATTTTGACACAGACAAATACGATTCATTTTGACATAAAATTCCATTAGTTAGATTTAGAAAACATGTTTTCGTTTTGAAATTTGCATTTGAAAAGTTATATATTTGTTAGGCACGTACTATCATTTAAACATTTAATATGTTGGATATTTGAAACTGCAAAAATGTAATCTAGTTATTTTATAGTGAGGAGTTCTATTTATTTTTGGAATTCGTCATTTTTCCTATAAAATTAAGAACATTTTCTTTGTTTTACGTATATTACATTTAAGTATTTATTTGGAAATAATCAACGATTAAAGTCCATCTCGAGCACGTATGCTAGGCGACTAACTTGCGCCTGTGTGGGATTGTCTAGGGACACTGAGAAGTGGAGAGGGCGTTCCTAGCACAAGCGACAACGTTATTCGGTATATGTATGGGACCAGCGCTTATAAATGAATCCTTACCTATCCTAGTATATTCTAATTTACGGAATCGCAACGTAACTAAGGTAATTAACCAACAAAATAAATGATTACGATTTGAACTTGTTCAATATCTTAGCAATTGCACCGAAACTAAGGTGTTTGTAAATGGAACGCTATTATGGTGATTTTGAGTTAATAAGTATTCAATCAGTAGAGTAAAAAGGGGACGCCTCTGGTTACTCGCAATCCTAACTTAAAAAAGGATTTAGTTTAGCAACACTGTGATCTTAGAACAAGAACCATATGGATGATCAATTCTTAACAGCTTAAATGTTGATAAGCATCTATATATTTTGGTAAACGACTTTTTTAAAACGAACCAGAGTGATTGTTGCTTAATATTTAAAAATTCTATTTAGTTCGAAGCCAAAACAAATAAATCAATATACATATTATATATGGAATAAAATAAAGAATATATTTAATAAAATAAAGGATATATTTAAAAGAAAGTATATTTTGATCAAATAAAGGCATCAAATTTGATATAAATTGAAGGAAATCTGTTGTACAGGGTGAGTTGGAAGGAACGATCAAACTCCAAGAATGTATTGTACGTATCAAAAAGACTCTTATGTTCTTATCCGATTTTTATTTGTTTTCAAGTTATAGCGCAGTTACAAATAAACAAAATTTCATACATTCATATTTTCTTAATCATAGCGTTCTTTTAATAATTGTTCAAAAATACCGCCATCGATCTCTCTAAACATTTTATGCTTACAAAGAGATCTCCTGATTGCTTCATGTCTTTCTTTAATATCGGCTGCACTATTTCTAATACGTTGAATTAATGCATCCCCAGTGGCGATTTTTACCCTGTAAACTTAATTTTTGAACCAGGCCCATAAACAACAGTCTAGTGGTGTGAGGTCTGGAGATCTTGAAGGCCAACTAATAGGACGACCGCGAGCAATCCAAAGCCCTGATTGATTGATTGACTGATTTTTCTACCAGAGCAGGGCTGGTCTTTACATCCCTAACACTGAAGCTTAGTAGCTTATTGTATTATTCCTGCTTCGGTTTTGTTTTACTTGAACAGGTTAGTTCCCGCAATCAGGTTTAAGAGCCTATGTAGTAAATCTTTCTCCACTGGTAGTTCAATTGTGCTTCGCATAGCGAATCTGCGTTGAGCTAACGCTGCACATTCGAAAATTATATGAGGGGCTGTTTCCTCCTCCTCATTGCAAAGTCTACATAAGGGCTCATCTTTGTAGATCCCCATCTTATGCAAGTGGCCTCTCAAACAGCCATGTCCTGTTAATAGACATGTTGCTGCCCTAAGCTGTATCTTGCTTAATTCAAGCAGGTCAGCAGTCAGACGTTGCGACGGTCTTCCCATCATCCGTTTGCTGTGCTTTTGTCCAGCTGCATCTTTCCAAATTAATTGGTGTTGTGTTATAATCCACTCATTAATTGCACCACGCACTGCACTCTTGGTAAAACCTAGACCCGGTTCAGGGTCTATATAATTCATTTTTGAACCTTCCCTCGCTAGCTGGTCTGCAATTTCATTGCCCGCTATGCCCCTGTGCCCTGGCACCCACACCAGTGTGACCTTGTTGTGAATCCAAAGCCCTGGAAACCTATTGTCCAAATGTTGCTTGACCTGTCGAACGAAATGTGCAGGAGCTCCATCATGCCGATAATACATTCGCATTCTGATGTTTAGAGAAACATCCTCTATTAGTCCTTGTAATTCATTTTACAAACAATTTAAGTAGTGCTCTCCGGTGACGATTCTCCAAAGCGAAAGTAGCTCGTTCAGATGTTATGTTAGCACTGGGAAGCATTCCGGTCTCGCACAGTTTGTTGAAGATTGATAAATACGTTTTTATCAGGATTTCTCTGATGTGGAAGCCGTTGACGATATTCTTTTAACAGCAGCTGTAGCATTCCCATTACAAAAATTATAAACAAACACCATATTTTCTATCTTTTTCCTAATCGGAAAAACACAGAAAAAGTAATTCGGTGTAAGTAACGATGATCGCTGATCTAGACCCACATCTTTCGGAATGTTTAATAGTATACCCTGGTTTACTGCGTCGAATGCCTTACTGTAATCTCGAAGTACCAAAAGTGTTAGTAAACCTTTGTCCGAAGCCTTCTCTAAATCCCGATTGATTGTATGGAATCAAATTTTGTGCGCTAACAAATTGTTTTAATTGCAGTTCCGGAACCCTTTCCATAATTTTAGATAATGTTGGTAGTAAACTAATAGGTCTTAGGTCGTTTAGTTCATTGTTGTGATACTTTCGGAATAGGAGTGATTAATACGTGTTTCCATATACCCGGATGCGCTCCGGACAATACAGATATTAAATAATTAAAAAAAGTTAGAATAAGAACTTATGTTAGGAATTTTACATCTATAAATTATGTATTAAATTATCAAAATAGAAGTAATAAAGAGCATATATTAAAGAATAGGCGTACCACGAAATATAACTGTTATAGTAAAAATATAAGCCAGATTTAATTAACACATATGACGTACGTCATATGTGATTAGAAGCAAAAAAAGCTTTTAATGTCGAACGTACCTAACTTTTTGTTTTGCATGGGTAGGTCAATGCAATGATATTTTTATTTTATTTATATACATTATAATTAGAGCCCGGTAAGCCGGGAGCCGTGCCATAGCCGTACCTACCTAGTATACAAAAACAATAGTAAGAGAATAGAAAAAAAATAACAGAACTAATACATAATTATAATACGTGAAAAGTAGTGGAACACTCACCCTTTTAAGCAGCCTTGGCTACGGAACAGTAAAACTAGAAGCACCATTATCAGTATTAACATCATATAGATAAGAGCGGCAAAAAGTTGACACCATTAGATGTGTTTCCACAGTTGTCTCGGTGAGCGATGTTCGCCGTGGTGAGAAAATGAGTTTATATTTTGAAAAAGGGCGTTCAACATCTACCGATGTTATACATGCATGATTAAAATACTCTCTGTACTTAGTCAGTGGATTATTCGATGCACCATCACAAATTTGTTTTAGTGTGCTAAAATCGGGATCTTTCTGTGACACACTCTCGAACTTTTCTAAAACGCGATTATATTTGCAGAGACTCCAATAATGATAACGATCTATTTTGTAATTGGTCTGTTTCGTCAGCTAATCCTTTATAGTAGCTACGAATATTTTTTAAATCTGTTTCGACGGAAATATCTTAAAATGTTGACTGGCTTTCCTTAATAGCTGCAGCTTTGACAGGATTGAATTGTGCAACAACAGCTTTTACTATTTTGAAATGTTCAGCATAATAAAAAGCTGCCTGCAACCATGTTCCCCAACGTGTAAGAATTGGCTCCGGTGGTTGACGAATACCAGGACACTCTGTGTGAAATGATCGTAGGCGTTTCGGAGATTTCAAAAATACTTTTTTTGTGCTTGCTATTAATGCATCTACCTCGGGAGAGCATTGTCGAATGGTTTCTGCCACAAGATGTAAAGCATGCACTTTACACGTAACATGTAAACACTTGCAACCATGTTCAAAAAGAGAACGGCCTACCCAACGCATTATCGCTGCGCCATTGCTCATAAACATCAACAGTTTATCTTTTGAAATTTGAAATTTTTCCAACGTACTAAGTACAACCGTCATAATTGCTGCAGCAGTACACTCTTGTAGTCTTCGGCTAGCTAGTAACAGTGGCAATGTAAGTTTACTAGGGTCTAGTATGCGTATCATAATATTTACAATTGAATTTTTTTACAGTCAGTTGTCTCGTCAACACATAACCAAAGAAACTGTTTTTTCAACATGCGTCATCGCGTACAAATGCAACATGCTTATGTGCCGTTTTCTCCGTTGGCAACCGCAACTCGGGATTGTATTTGTCCCAAAAGTCCTTAAACGGTTGTTTATCGAGTAAGCCTAGTGGCAAATTACAGTTTATCAACATATGAATTACATTAAAAAAAATGCACTTCTCGGTGGCATGCCCAATTTTCGTTTTCTATGCTGTGCGGAATTTACGTGTCTTGTACAGTTCCACTTCTTATTTGACATCAAATGTATTTTGCACAGTTTACAAACTATCTTACTCCCGTTGTAAAACAAATCGGGAAAGTCAGAAATAAATTTATTTACTATGTCTTGAAAAGGTCGTTTTTTAGCCTTCGATATGTTCACTAAAAACTACAATTAATAACTACGTCTGTATCAATAAAATCAAAACGCAATACACTAAATAATAACTACAATTAATAACTACGTCTCTATCAATAAAATCAACACACCCTATCCGCTATCTAATGCTAAACTGAACTGAGTGATGATGATTTGTCGTGTCGTATCGTAATCGGCCAGCCCTCCCCACCCACCTAAACACAGTCACACCGCCGCTGCGATTGCTCTCCAGTTACCGGGCTCTAGGCTCAACAGGCCTTGTGGGCCTTGGGCTTTTATTTTATTTAAGATGTATTAACTGGAAAACAAGCGAAAATTTTAACCATTTACAAGAACGCTGGTTAAAATTTTTTAGTTAAGATAGAACTTGAAAACAATTGAAAATCGGACAAGGACAATCGAGTTTCTTTACATTATTTTCACATGCATAATACATTCCTGGAGCTGAATCCGTTCCTGTTGACTCATCCTGTATATAAAAAATACTATCGTGAGATTATAAGCAATGCATTTATTATGATCTAACTGTTCAGAAATTTATTTCAAACTTGATGTGTTCCAAGAAGATATACGTACAATGACAAACAATACTTGCTAATTCTCAAATTTGAAAAAAGCTAGTGCTGGAGACAAGATTTCCTCAACCAATCGTACAATACCTTCATTTAATTTTATTCTCGCGAATCTTCTACTCTATCATTTATTGATTAATGGGGAAGTTGGTATCACTAGTGCACTAGCTTTCTATTGTAATCGATAATTAAAATCATCACATAGGTTTCGAGAATTAAATGAAGGCATTGTATCAGCAGTTACTAAATTACTAGTTAATTAGTAATTTTTTTTTTTAATTGTTAAATTAGATTTGTCATCAGTACTACAAACTGTATTAAACACTCTATTTTAAACGAAATTAATTTTGTACGATTTACGAAATATTAAATTTGAATTTAGCGCCATAATTCTTATCTACAATTGGTCCAAAACAACGTTCTACCGTTACGTGTAGTGTAGCCAACTTAATCTTTTAAATAGGTTAAAATTTCTAACTTACATTCGACACTAGTTCCCTCTTCTACTTGAAAATAAAATTTAGATAAATGATTATTAGGCACCATTTAACAAACCATTTAAAATTCCATCCAATAATATTGTAAAGTCTAAAGAAAGAATTTTAATAAAAAAAGACACAGCAGTAGTTCCTAAACATGTGAATGTATATATTTGCAAAAAGGATTTATGTAGAAGGTGGGGCAATAATGCGATGGCACCCTTGGTAATTTGGGTATTGACCACAGACAGAATTTTCCACGCAACTCGCTCATTAAAAGATTTTGCAGTTAACATCTTAATAAAAGCATCCAGTGCATAGTTCTGAAAATTTGTAGCAATCAATAAACGCGTCCGTTTTATTATAATAAATTATTTTTAGACTCGTATTACTTCCGCTTATATCGAAAGTCAGAACCAACTTTGATATTTTTAATTGAATGACTTTAATGGAATGAGTGAAAATACTTTTTATTACTTTTTTAGATTCCGTGAATTGTTATGGAATGATTTGTATTAAGGTTCCCCACCTCTAAAATCAACTGATTTTTGAGCTTTTACAATTTTTGTATTTCTTTATTCTTTCATAATGTACTTTTGAAAATTACATACATATAAGGAATACAATTAAATGAATTTATGTCATATTCATACCGGAGAAAGTGGAAACCTAATACTTTCCAGTAATAATCCAACATTCAGTTTATCGCATACGGGGTGTTCAAAATTTAAGATCCAATTTGTAAATATTCAATTCAAGGGAATCGATTCCTTCTTAATGGAACGCACTGTATATGAGTACACTATCGTAAGAAAAAACGCAACTACCATCGATGTATATTAAGTGTCCCTACATCTGTCTTATTTAAGCAATAAGCAATTATTTGTAGCAATTAAAATTTGCCAATTGTTATCGAAGGATCTCGCACTATTGCCCCATCCTGTGCATACATTTAGGAGCTTTTGCGATGCGTTAATGCAATATTTTTGTTTCACAATCGTTAGAGAAGCACAAAAATGTGATTTTAGAAATTAGCTATTTTAGATATTCGTTTTTCTAACTAGGAAAATCGTGAAAAATATGAGATAGATTCTCAAATTCTCAAACAATGATTAAAATGGGTGTAATCGTCATTCCAATTTGATTTAGAAAAAAAATAACAGTAGGAGTGTGAAACAATTCGAACCTGTCTAAGTTATTGATTCTTCGCGCGTAAACTATACCTAAAAATAATACTTTGGGTTGTATTTTAAATGAATAGTAAACAAAGAGATGTGATTCACTGTGATTACGTCAATATAGATCATATTTTTTACGATTTAAAATAAATTTGTAGAGTATAAATAAAGATCTATATCGGGAAAAAAATTGAAAGCCAGCCTTAGATTTAGAAATATAATATTACGCTTCACCGAGCAAATAAATTCTTATTAGCCAAAGGTCAAGTGGTGTAAAGAATAGAGTAATTCGAAAGAACTTTTGCATTGTTTTTTTTAATATATACATTTTGGATAATGTACATACAAGATGTTATGGTGTTTGTAATGTAAAAGAACGGCGCACATCAACCCAAAAAGTATCTCAATATTTTGTATAAATAAAAGAAGTATTATAACATGAAATAGTGTTTTATTGTTTTAATTATTTTTGTTTGCATTTAGAAAATGATTTTCTCTTTAAGGAAACAAACTTAATACTTCGAAAGTCCTTAATTAAAGCATCCAGTGCGGTGTTGTCAGTGTTAAAATAATTTTGGTACTGCAAGAATTTAAAAAAAAATGAAAGCTGTGGTTAATGGTCCAACCCAGGATGCCGAGTCGCGACACTAACCGCAGCCATGTATTTCCACAGATAAAAAAGTTTTACCGATTGCTAACCATGCTATTTTGAGACGAAAACGCTTTAGTTTGGAGACAAGACGCTGGTACGAAAGGCACCAGCGTTATATTTCTAGATTTCTGGGGTTTCGACTGTCTACATTTCTAGATTTCGGCATTATCATGGGTGAATTAGACAGAGAAGACGTTTCAATATGCACGCGCGTAATATCAACTTCTTTTAAAAGTTAGTTTAATAATGCGTAGAATCTACTCAAACTCAGTTTTTAAATCGGAGCATACAGATAACAACGCCAATGCCAGAGGCGCCCCCTACACAGATCAAACAAGAGTTATTACGGAAAGAAACTGAAAAAAAAATTGGGTCAGCTTTTAAACTTTAAATAAGTTATTAAAATATACGTACAATTATGCAATATACAAGGCTATCTGAAAGCTCTTCTATTTGTGGTATTATATAAATGAAAGCTCTTTTATCTGTGGTATTTTATAAACCCACAAGCGCCATCTATATTCCATTTGCTTTATAATAAGTGTGACAGATTTATGAATTAATTTTAAAAATTCAAAAATGGTTATAAAAATTTATATGTTTTAATTTAAGTCTTTGTGGGTAAGTTTATATCATTCTAAGAGTTTATTTATTACATAAAGAAAGATTCGAAATAAAATTTAATACTCAAATAACTTTGTATAAAAAGATATACAATTCAAACAAACACCAATACAATATATAGATGATAAAACATCAATAAAGTTTGTACTTTATATTCCACATAAACACAAAAAAATCTTAAAAAGATGTGCATTAAATATAATCCATTATATTACATCTTCACAAATACCATTAAGGATCAATAATAATAATCAAATAAATTATCTAAGGTTACAATTCGCTATCTATTTCACTATTTATAAATTCATTCTTCCAATCTAACGTGATATCATCTAAATGATTATCAAAATCGACCAGATCTACATAATTTCTTCTGCTGAGAAGTGATGAACACATATCAAGCGTATTTGCTGGATATAGTGATACCTTTAACGGATCGACAGATTTATATTTGCCATCGGAAAACTGCGCCACCCTTAAAGCGATATTATCTAACTGTAAACTTAATTTTCGGTTATCAACCTGCAATATTAAAAAAAAAATTAGCATATATATTTTGAAGCATTAAGTAAAATAACTTACAACTACCAAACAAGCAGATCCAAAATTATCAGCAATTTTCTCTGAAATTCTATGATACGCCTTTTCGAAAGAGCATTCTCTAAAATTCTCATGAGCCATGTAATATCCTGCTATAATTAACCCATTTTGTGAAGCATATTGATCAATCTGTAAGAGAATAGGTGTCCAATTTATATCGGTAAGCAATTTAAATCAATAAATACCTCTGTTAAAGCAATTTCGGCCATTGGCGTAAGATTGAGACTCATATGAAATAGCGGTATAGCATCAACGAATTCGATATTTTTAGATTTCGTAACTGGTTTAGCGAGTAACACACCATTTACCGAACAATGCGCATATTTAACTGCATGTAATATGATTTTGCAATAAGCTTTTGCACTTAAAGTGATGTCCCCCATTGTTTTTACCTGATAATTGATTTCAAAGAATTAAAGTCGTTGTTTCTTATTTAGATATAGGAAATTCTTATGAATCGGTGTTAATCTTTGAAGTATACCAAAATTTATATTTTAAGCATAACCTTAATCATATAATTTGACAACTGGCAGATGTTTGATGTTTTTAATCTAGGGAATTTCAATATTTGGTATTTGTAGATTGGTGAAATGAATTTAACTTCACTTGTAGCGGGATGTTTAACGTTTTCAATCTAGGGAATTCAATATTTGTCAATCGTAAGTTGGTAGTATAAAGCTAATACCATTTGGTTAATTTTTGACAGAAAACGGTAACAAACATTTCAAACTTAAATCAACTGAAAATAAGAGGCGATGTAAACAATTTAAAATGATAAATCATGAAAGTATCTCGGAAAAATTCAAATGTAGAACAGATTAAAGAAGATTTTATCCATTTAAACAATTACTTTTTAAAATCCGGAGTCTCATTTGCAAAATTACAAAAAGCTTGCCTGGGAAAAAATTCAAATGTATACAACACATTTATTTGGTGCATAGCTTCTCTATTCATTATCCTATTAAGTTTAGGATATCAATTACATTTTTTCCAGCAAATAATCAAATATGCAAGAGGTGTCCGATGCATTATACCGAACAATTACTTCTTATGGGAGGGTACAAGACCGATATCAGATTGCAAATACTGCCTTGGAGTTGAATCACCGATCATCTTATATAATGTTTCGAGAAATGATTTTGAAACCTATGCTTATTCTTCAAAACCAATAGTTGTTAAAGGAGCTTTCTTTAATTGGCCAGCATTTCATCATTTTAATTTTACGTTTTTTAAAAATTTATATGATCAAACGGAAGGTGGTTATCGAAGTGTAGACGATGAATGCCAATTTTTACATTTCAAATCCGATTTTATCTCTTTACGTGATGTATTCTCGATGAATCCAGCACGAATTAACAACGAACCAGGGACAAAATCTTGGTATGTTGGATGGTAAGTATATTTCATTCCTGGAGCCTACAGAAAGATAATCGGAAATAATCGCAGGGGTAATTGTCATTCGGAAATCCTACAGCAAATTAGACGATATCATCCAAAGCCGCATTTCCTGCCAGAAGATTGCGAAATTCCTTCAAAGGAGTATATTTTTATGGGATACGATGACGGAGCAACGATGCATGTAAGATCTATTGAAATGAGCAAGTACGTGAAGTAATTTTCCATCTTTTATAGTTGGATTTCATTAGTCGTTTGATGTGGCAAGCTCAGTTAAAAGGAAGTAAAACGTGGGTCCTCAAACCATCGCCAGAATGCGAGAATATCTGCAAGACTATTGATTTCTTTGTAGAACCAGGAGATGCAGGTAAATAAGACTTTATACTGACATTATTTTATAATCGGTAATGTCGTTTTATAGTACTAGTCGATACGAGGGTTTGGTATCATGGAACAAGCATTCTGCGAGGTGAATTTAGCCTTTCTATACAGTCAGAATATGGTTAAATCTTTTATGTCACAGTAGCAAAATTTTACGTTTTATATAGAAACTATTTATAGATATTACTCTCATAATTTGATTATTACGTACAATCCAATTAAATTCAACAGCTTTACTTAAGTGCCATTATTATTTAAGAAAAAAAAAACATAATTATAGGTGTAGTTTACAAAAAGTATTTATTTAATATATTAAATACTAGAGCTAGATAAAGCGCCTTAGTAAAATTCTTCAAGCACTTTGCAAAGTGGTTCAAGTAAAAGTGACTGAGATACTAAAAATAGGACTTCAACTATGTCACAAGTACTTCAATTACTTTCAAAGTGCTTCAATTACTTTAAAAATCATTGAAGCACTTCAAAAACTCAAGTAGTTAAACAAAGTATTTCAAATATTAATTACCGAATACCTTATTTTAAAAGTAATTGAAGCACAGTGCTTGAAGCCCCAAAAATGCTTCAAGCACTACATTGAAGCACTTTACTTAGAGCGCTTTGCCCAGTTCTATTAAAAACAATGAATAGGTCGTTAGATATAAAGTAAAAATACAGGGTGAGTCAGGACGAACTGACCAAACTCCAGCAGTGTATTGTACATGTGAAAATAATGTAAAAAGGACTCCTGTTCTTATCCAATTTTCATTTGTTTTCTAGTTATAGAGTAATTAAAAAATATTAACTAGCGTTCTTGTAAATATACGTCTTAAATAAAATAAAAATATCCTTGAACTGATTACCCATGTCAAACAAAGTCAAGTACGTTCGACATTAAATGTTTTTTTCGCATCTTATCACATACACGTTGGTCCGGATACGAACGGGGGATTGCTTTTGTGAATGGCAACAGCGCATTCGAGTCTCACTGAGAGTTCCCATCTAGTCGCAGTATATTATAAAGCAAGCAGCGGTACGCACGCATATTATAAACACGCATGTCCGCTCAATCACGTAATATTATAATTCAATGTTTTCTGACAAAATGTGTTAATACAGAATTACTGCGTAATTTTTCTGTATTCTCAGATTATGTTAGAAAATACAGTTTCTTATATAAATTTTGTTGCTGTTATGTGAAGTAGGAGAACGAAAAAGTAATTCTAAGTAGGAAAATAAACAACGATTCTTATAAAACTAAACTAAAGAAAGATAAATTCGATAATTATACAAAATAAGTTGAAATTCTAACAATGTTACTTTATTAAGGGGAAAAATCTCCTAGCAATTTTGAACTTTGTAACTTTTGTATTTGTTGCGTTTCAAAATACGTTTCACAGTACTTCTACTAACACCGATTTCGTCTGCAATTTGCCGGCTAGAGCAAGGTACGCCCATTTCAACTAACGAACAAAGCCTCACTCCCCGCTTGGGATGCATTAGAGGGATTTGAGGCTGTTCGTTTATTTGTTGACATTTACGGCAATTCCCAGCCACGCAGCCATGTTTCCCAAACGCCTTGACGATCCTTTCAATCGTCAGATGCGAAGGAATAGGACGATCCACGTACTCTACGGCAAATAGATCGGCCATGCTTTGGTAGGTGTTTCCGGCAAAATACCATTTGATGATCTGTATCTTCTCTACGATTGTAAAACTAACATAGTGTATTTGAAATCCACGATCACTTGTTAGAACCTTACGAGCGCACAGACAAACAACGAGTGCATCAGATAGGCCTCTCAGAGCTACGGCAATTGCGCGTAGCGAGGCTGGCCGGTGGGGATAAATGCAAGGATGCCGGATCGCGCTACGCACAATATATCGCGCACCCCGGTGAGACCTGGGCCAACCTGTATGACGTAGCGGCTATCTGAATCAACCCTTTCGAGGAAAATGAAGTTCACTACACGGGATACACCAATTCAACGTATTAAGGCTGTTTTACGCGTCGCCATCAATTCGATTTTATCGTACCGTGTAAAACAGCAAAAATCGGTACGATTTCTTTGAACAATATATCGTGCGATTAGTTGAATTGAATAGAACATGCTTTATTTTTGCCACGATTTTCCGACGATTTCTCACCAACTTTGTTGTTTTAATACCAACCCAGTAACAGAAAAATACTTACGAATTGTGTTTTAGTGTTTTTAAAGTAAAGTGAAGTTAAATTTCGAAAATTTACGGGGATTGATGTATTGAATAACTTGAATTAACTAACCGAAATTGAAATAACCAAACCTATAGCTGTGCCTATACCAAAACTACCTAAACATTGAACAAAATCAGATTGCCAATTTATTTTTATATGCAGATGATGATTTTCTATTTAATAATTCCCTCGTTCAACTATTAACAAAATTAACGAGTATTTATGATCGTTAAAAATTTGTCCAATTTATCATAGAATGTAAAACGGCATATTTCTACCGATTTCTTGGCAAAGAACTTGCTCAATTAATTGGCGAATAAATCGCCGTGAGTAAAACAGACTTTAGAAATACTGCGGCCGATATTAAAGAAAGACATGAAACAATCAGGAGAGCAACAGGTGCCTTTCGCAGACGAAGCCTAAAGTGTTTAGAGGTCAATGGTGGTATTTTTAAATATTTATTAAAAGAAGGCTATGATTAAAAATATGTTAATGTATGAAATTTTGTTTATTTGTACTTACGCTATAACTTGAAAACAAATGGAAATCGGATAAGACGTGTACAATACACTTCTGGAGTTTTGTCCGTTCCTCCCAATTCACCCTATATAGGGTGACCTTGAAAAAAATGTAATGTATAATACTTTACAATAGAAGAATTTAAGATAAGCAAAAAATCCCTTTAATCATTTACATACGGTGTTTTATAAGTAAGGATTCCCCTTCTAGGGAGCAAGCATCAGTTTTTTTTTTAACGTATGAACATATTTCATTTGATTCTACATCCCAAACATGTTTTGGAGAAAATGGCGCAACAAGTACTCAAAACAATCTGTAATTCATAGGTAAACCGCGAATTTTGTACGAACCTTACATTTCAAAAAAAAGGGGAAACAATTCGTAAACAGTGAGAGATAGATACAGAGAGGTTTGCAAAATATAGACTTACTTTTTCACGTAAAATTCAAAAATGCATCATTCCACGTTTTTTTTGGTAATACTTTGTACATTGCAAAATATTTTTAGAACGTAGAAACAAATGGGATATATATGCTTCTAAAGATATCCCAACAAGAACGGAAAATTTAAATTTTAAATAAAACACAGCTTTTTTTTGGGAAAATACCGAAATTTGGATGTAATCATAAAGTAGTCATGCGGGAATTATCAATGGAACAACACATCTGATACATGCCTTCCTCGGCTTTGCTGGCACATCTGCGGTCTTTTGACGACATTTTCAATCATGGTTTGGCATAACTGTGACTGGATTTCAGTGATACAGCGTCTAATCTCCTCCTTCAAAGCTTGGGTGATCGTGGACTTGTTTGACATAAATTTTTAACACCCCAGAAAAATAAGTCGAAATGCGTTAAATCACAACAGGCGCGCAATTCTGGTCGCCCAAACCAAAGAATGTCTCGTGCAATAATACCATTGTTTCACGTGATGTATGGCAAGTAGCACTGACCTGTTGGAATGACATGTCTTCGTAATCCATATCATCCATTTGAGGTACAAAAAACTGGGTTATTATTCCCCGATACCGTTCGCCATTGACTGTTTGGTCCAATGATGCCTCCAGCTCAAAATCCACACCAAACATTTGGGATGCATTTCCTCCAATGAAACATATGTGGCTTTTCGTCGTTTCAAATGCGGCAATTTTGCTTGTTTCCGAAGCCATCAACATAAGAATGGGCCTCATCGCTGAAGATGATTTTCTTGGAAAATTCACCGTTCACTTGTTATTCAATGACGCAATTGACGAACTTTCTTCGTTGTCGCTGGTCTGTAGGTTTGTGGTGTCGGTTGAATTTTGTAGGCATAAAGACGCAAATCTTTCGTGAGAATACTTCTTGAAATGTTCAACTCTTGAGCACGATGCTGAATGGATGTTCACGAACTCTCGGTCACACTGGATGCACTTAGAACATTTTGTTTACCAAAAATCGGACACAATTTGCGAATCGTGGCAATCAAACCTTCACTATCTTCGAAACAATGTTTAACAATAAGAATGCGTTATTGTGTCGAACTGCGATTCATTTTTAATAATGACGGACTGTCTACCATCGGACTGTCATAATGGTTTTTCTATCAAAACATGAAAGTAACAATGTCGCCAGATTTATATTTTCCGCTTTTATTGAGACATCCTTTACGAGGTTAATTTTCGAAAAAGGACCCGTTAAACACAATGTTTTTATACTTGATAAACTAAACTAGTTAAGTAATAACACTAATAACAATTCAAAAGATTTTGTCCTAAAATTCAGCCATTTAATTTTTGTTTTTGCAAAGAAATCAAAAACTTGACAGTTGATTTGACAGCAAATGCTTTTATAAGTTTTATGTTATAATTTAGAAACTGTTGACCTTTGAACCCATGCTTATAAGGATTTTTTTCATATGAGGTTCTCTATCGTGTAGTATGACACAATGCGTTTTTATCAATACCATCCTGTATACAGAGTGTCCCAGAAGATGTGAACAATATCCCGTAAACGCAAAGTTTAATTATAATCTTGTCGTTTAGGGGATATTGTTCGCATTTTATGGGACTTCCTGTATATAACCAATATTTTTAATCTATAATGAACTGATATGTCATATTTTTAAAAGCTTTTTTCATATTATCTGTTTACACCAATTTTATTGTTTTGAATTTTATACAAAATTTTTATATGTATACACTAAATGGCAAATGTATTGCACAAATTCGGTAATTTTTTTACGATATACAACAATGTTACATTGATAAATTTTATATCCTTTCGCATATCTCCTGTTGCTGTACTTTTTTTTTAAGTTGTCTCTTGTATGTTTTACTTCCTTTATTGTATATCAAATAGCGGCAGCTGCAGAACACCCAACAACGTGCCGATTTCCTGGTGTATTTTTTTGTATATAAAGTACAATGTGCACGATATGCAACGGAAATACACGAGAGAATCGAAGCCTTATCTTTGATTTTCCATTTACGTCACCACTAGCCGCCACTGATATCAAACATATGTAAGAACAAGAAAGAGTATTATTTATATTTGTGATCGAATTGATGTAATTCTTAAAGAAATTGTTTTTATACCAATTTTTTTGTAAGAAAAGGGGATATTGTATTTTGTATCATGTAATTTTGGGATTAATTAAATAAATTTTATTAATATGTTTCTTTTTTTTATCTTTTTGAACCACATATAGGTTGGTATTACTAAACTTAGCTATTAAAACCATTATAATAGAAATAAATTGAGAGCTTTTTTTTAATTGAATGTAGAAACAGAGCCCTATTAAAAGAAAAGGTTGATACTTCCGATTTTGTTTTTAATAGTATTGCAGTCACATCAAAAAATGTTTTACAAACGAACTGTAGACAACTTTCCGGTTTCAAACTTAGCAAGATTTTCCTTAAAAAAGTTTTCCCCATTTAAACCAAAAAAATTCCTAAAAAATCTAGTATATTACGCTATTTTCATAGATTCCAGGTTGAAACGTTACTACCGCTAAGACAAGGGCTACACAGCTTTGACGTCAGCAAGCTGTGACGTATTTTGATGTAGTCCATAAACGCGTTTACACACTCGGACCGTCTCTGCATCTTGGTTTATCCAATTATAATGGTTTTATAAAAAAAAAATACTACGTAGTGATATTTCCGTACTTTGTTAGTGATACCTGCAATGTTTTTCTAGTGTTGTATAAGCAATAAAACCTTTTCTGAAGTGATAAAAACGAGCTAAGCTAAACATAAGATGGCGTCGGTTGTTTTGTATGTTGTGTTTGTGAGTTACACTTTGTAAATAAAAGATATTTATTTTTCAACGGCTACAGATTCAAAGACCGGTAAAACTTTAAGTTTAAAATATCCAAGGCTTAAAAAAGATGCTATTCCAACTCAATTCCCTAACTGTCCGTTGTATTTAACAAAAAACGTGAAGATGTTATCGTTCAATTAGTTTTATATTCTTACGTTATATTTAACAAAATTATTTTTGAAACTTTTTTGTTGAAAAAAATGCTTTGACTAATAATAAAATTTAAACAATGTTTCAACAAAATGTTTATATTTTTTAATTTATATCCAACTTTGAAATTAAGCTTTTTTGTAAATTCTGAACACTGATTTTTGATTTGTTCAATATATTTTTGTATTGCCGGTGGCTTTGCAGTTAAAGGGGGTGAATAGCTTCCTTTGGTCGTAAATAAAATATGAAATATGTTATATTTTTGAGAAAATCTTAGTTCAAACTGGGAAAAAACAAGCAGATTTGTCTATAAAGTATGTCCAGTGTGGCAAAAATTCTAATTAAATTTAAAAGATACAGTTACATCTTTTAATAATAATAATAATAATAATAATATGTTTTATTAAGCAGAAAAAAAAAAAATCATATAGGAGTATACATAAAACGCTAAATATTACTACATTAACTCTGCTTAAAGGGATCAGAATCATCTTAGCGATGCTCTTCCTTCTGATCCGTCAACCGTAAAAAAATATCGACATAAGTGCAGAACATATATCATTATAGTACATAAGCTCATCGGTATAAATAGACAGTAATACAAAATCATGTCATGTCTGCAACAACGCAATCCGATAAAGTATAACCCCAATCAATGTAGAGACCTCAAAATATACAATAGTCCTACACTACAAAAAAGCATATGCCGAGCCTGAGCAACACCGAGAGATCACTCCCAATACTCATCCGGGAAAAAAAAAAGCAAAATAACGTACGTCTAGTGAGAATAAAATCATTGCTGACCAAGAAGTAAATATTCCTTGTACTTACGCTTAAATCCTGCAACGGACAAAGATTTGAAGTTCGGAGGGATAGAATTGTAAAGAATAGTAATGTTATAGGAAAAAGACCGCGTGAAAAGAGCAGTACTATATAAAGGAGGAGTAAGCGTACCCTTGTATCTAACGTTAATATTATGAACGTCAGTTTTAAAGGTCAGCCTTTGATGCAAATAGGAGTGTATCTTATACCTTATTAAATTGTAACAAAAACAAGCAAGGTGCAGTTTTCTTCGCAACCCCACATTAAGCCAACCCGCCCAAGCTAATGTATGGGAGATATGCTGCCTTCTTCTGATGCCGCAGATAAACCTTAGACAAGCATTTTGAACTTTTTGTATTCTGCGAATATCCTCCGAGTCTAAACAGGGACCATAAATAACATCGCAATAATTAAATCTAGATAAAATAAGAGATTCACAAAGGGTTTTACGCAGTTCTACAGCCAGAGAATCCTTACTACTGTACAGTACTTTAAGTTTTCCGAAGGAGGCCCCAACAACCCCCGCCACATGCTGTCTAAATCTTAAATCACAATCAATTGTGAGGCCCAAGTTCTTGATAACTTTAACAACATCCAGATTTTTTCCATTCAGGGTTAAATTAAACCTATTGAATACCTTTTCCCGCGCTTTAGGCCGACCAAACACGATGACTGCTGTTTTGCTAGCGTTAATGGTAAGTCCGTGTGCCAGAGAAATGTCAAATACTCTTCGAAGGTCCTCATTTATTTCTGCAATACTAGCATCAAGTAGATTAGATTAATTTCCGGGCTGAAATCGTAGAGATGGTAGAACCTCTAGTAAATATTTCTTAAATTCGCAGACAATTTACAAGTACAAACATAAATTACCCGCGAAATTTAAACATTCCTTCTTGGGAATAAGCATCACCACAAAAAAAAAAAAAAACAAGGAATACAAATTTATTTTTATTAAGTAATCACTGGATATATCAACAATAAATCGAATATTTAGGGATGGAATATATAAAGTGTATGAAATAAATTAGACTGACCACTATTAAGCATTGCAAAATACTTTGAAAGTTATTCTTTTATTTCCCAGCGTCTTCCTTCAAAGTAACTGTCTCATTGAAAATGAAATGCTTATCACTGCTATCAGGATCAATCGAAAAATACCCTAACCTTTCGAATTGGAACTTATCATAGACTTTCGCCGTAAGCAAGGATTCATCAGCAAAACTTCTCAAGACTTTCAAGGTGTCCTCATTGCAATCCGATAAAAATCCTCCTGGCACTTCATTGGGATCTTCAGGATTTTTATGTTTAAATCTAAATTTAAATTCGCTCATTTTATTTTTCCTAATCGATAAAAAATATAAAAGACTTACAATCTTTGGTAGATCCTCACTTCAATTTCTACGGGATTACTGACCCAATGAATAAAAGCTTTAGGTTTCTCGTTTACTTGTTCGGTGTTGGTACAATTACATAAAATTTCAGTTATATTGCCCGCGGAATTTTTGATAACTTCTTTAACACTTAATACAAGCCCAGCATGTCTTAAACCAACGTTTTGAGTTGTCGTAAGCCTACGATAGCCTTTATTACCAACCTAAAAGGAAATAAATTAAAATACAATATAATAATGTTATTGGATTTCATGTTAAACTTACTTCCATAAAGTCTGATTGCTCGATATAAACAATTTTATCAAGCGTAACATCGTGAGAACCTAGTTCAGGTTGCGAAGGGTAATTAGGTACAGGGATTTTGATTGGTGCTGTATGTGGATAATTTTCTAGTACGAGTTTTAAAGGTTCTAACACAACCATTGCCCTATAACGTTATTGTGAATCATTATTAAAGGCTTATGTTTAACGAGATGTAATTTTATTCTACCTTGAAGCTGTGTTATTCAGGTAATCTCTTACATAAGCTTCAAGCATCGCTGGATCAACTGTGCTTTGAGCACCAGTTACACCTAATTGGGCGCAGAAGTTATTAATTGCTTCTGGTGGGAATCCTCTTCTTCTAAGGGCAGTTAGTGTGTATAATCTTGGGTCATCCCAATCTGTAAAGTTAGAACACCATGTTGAGAATATGACTGATTGTACAAGCCAGGTGGATAACATTAGGTGTGTTCGTTTGTCTTGCTCGCGTTAGTTCTAGAGTGTGATAGGATTATGATAACGTGATCGTTTTGATTGTTCAGAACTACTCTAAATGGGTACAAACGAACAGTACAAATTGGTATTTATATAGTATACATAACTTAAAAGATTGAGAATGGTGGCAATTGGCAATCACGATAGCATTAGAAAATCCTTATTATTTATTAATTGTTGTATTTCACTTTCAATGATTACAATGGATGTTATTTTGTATGAATATGAAGTAAAGTTGGGTTAGGCAAATAATGGAATGATAGCTGCACTGAACTGCCCAAACCTACTCCACCTACTGTCAGACACAAAACTGTCGGAAGCTGCCCAACATATACAAACGAACATCGGATTGCTAGTTTTTTTTACAAACGAACGCGCAATTTAGAAATACGAGCTACTCCGTACTGCACTAATTGACAAACGAACAAACCTATTGTGTGCATGTTAAGTATTTCTGTAGATTAATTTCTTCTAAAACGATTCAAAATTTTGACTAATACTTAGTTTTGATTGGTAAAATGCTTATAGAAAATGCGATTATGAAGATTTAACTTCTGGAGTTCTTCAGGGATCAACCTTGGGACCACTATGTTTGTTTAAATTCTAAAATCTAATCTAACATTTTAACATACATAATAAATCATACAACAATGACTCTTTAAAGTTCTTTCGAAAAGTATATGTATTGCAAAACATGTTTGCCAATAAAATTATTGTGAAATGTCATCCTACACAATATTTATTTTAATATGGTTGTTGATTCTGCAAACTGATAAAATAAATACTGATACTAGTTTAAATAATCGCTAAGTACAACTATTAGGTTATGTTTTGTTTGATAATAATTTTATTTATAACAGAACTATAATCGAGGATAATATTCTATTCGAAGATACTCAGTGCATGTTAAACCTTCCTGCATATGAGTTCAACGTAAGTTGAAAACATGCTCTTCATTTGAGTGTATAATCAGAAAAAGTAGTAGTCTCGTTCAAGGTGTAGCTTTTATCTTTTCAGTTAGTGTATATATTATTTCAAATTTAACCCTAACTTACCATTTACGATATTTTCCGAGATCAACTTGGCTATTTTCCTCTTCGAAACGACCGTATAGTTAACTTCTAAACGTCCATATTCCCACTGAACGGGGCAGTATATATTTAAAGCATTGCAAAGCCAATAATAACTCGATCTCCTAAAAATAATTCTTCAAACTTTTTTTATTGATTATATATCAATATTCACTGACCTTGACTGAAATTCCTTCGTACACAACGAATGCGTAATATGTTCAATACTGTCGCAAAGGCAATGAGTATAATCATAAGTCGGGTAGATGCACCACTTATCTCCAGTACGATGGTGAGGTATGAAACGAACACGATATGCTACAGGATCTATTTTACCTTCTTCTAAGGTGATTTTCATTCTTAACGTGGCTGCACCTTCATCGATTTTACCATTTTTCATATCCTAAAAGTTTACATTTTTATTGTAACATAACTCTTCAATTATTAATCTTAGGCCTAATGTATATTAAAATTTTTGTGCTTATTTTTAACTCTAGA
This sequence comes from Dynastes maya, assembly GCA_029619315.2. NCBI lineage: Eukaryota > Metazoa > Arthropoda > Insecta > Coleoptera > Scarabaeidae > Dynastes > Dynastes maya. The sequence continues at coordinate 48,984,363 of JAROYE020000005.1, forward strand.
ATGGAATTCCAGTGTTTGACAAAGTTTCCCTATAACATCCTGTATTTCATAAAAATTAGAATTACCTGGAACAGTTGCAAACTTTCTTCTATAGGACGATCTCTCCAAGGCGAAGGCTCTGGGTTGAATCCTTTCATTTCATCAGCGGTTTGATGGCAAACATAGGCTAAACCTGCTTTTATTAGTTGTATGGCCCATTCGTATAGTTGATCGAAGTAATCAGAGGAATGGGTAATCTCATAAGGTTTATACCCTTCAAAATAGAAACAAAAACGTTACTCGACATTCCTTAACACGTATTTTATACAGCTAATACTTACCCAACCACGTTACCATATCTTTAATCCCAGTAAAAAACTTTTCTTCCTCTTTTTCTGGATTCGTATCATCGTATCTCAAAAAACAAATGCCTTTATTAGCAGCTGCATATCCGAAATTGATATTTATGGCTTTCGCATGCCCGATATGCAATATACCATTTGGTTCGGGTGGAAATCGTGTTCTTACTTGTCCTCCTGTGATTTTCAAGTGTTCTTTTAGGAGGTTGTGTGTATTTTCTGTGATGACGTATCCATCTGTTTTGTAATTTTCACCAGGAACGTGGAAATTTACCTTTTTCATGACGTCTAATATCGTTAACATGCTTTTTTCTGGTTTTTTAGTCTCTTCTAATACTACTACTTTCTTCTTTTCTGATTTTGCAGGTGTCTTTTTCTCTGATTTTGAGGGTGGTGCTAAATCGGCATCTGTTTTAGGTCCTAGTAAATCAAATATCTAGAATAACCCATTAGTTCTTATTAAAATTGCAAGGAATTATTCGAATAATGCATACCTGTAGATCAATTTCACTTTTAACTGCTTTTCCATCAGCCCATGGTAATTCATTGCGAACTTTTTGCATCAACAAACCAACGTTGAAACGATACCGTTTCTGTAATAATTCCTCCTTATTATGTAGTATTTGCTTTTCGACAGCTTTTTCGATCTCTTCAGGAGTAACATTAACGCCAACCCCGCAAAATACCTCGAACTCATTAGTGTTTACGTTACTAATATGCGTGAGAAGGAATTCAATTGCTTTTTCGATACGTAACGTTGTATTAAGTTTACCACAGGCTATATACTTCACTAAAAATGGTAAATGTTCATTTATTTGTGGTTTAGTTTTAGTTGCGAGGTGATACAATAAGATACCAGCTCCTTCGGGTAGTATGATATGACGAACCTGCAATATTTAAGTGTTTTAATCCTATTACACAATTAGAATGTATCTTGCCTCACCTGATTTATAAGGTAGTACAATATTTTCGTTACATTCGCATTTTTTAACGTTTCTTTAGCTTTTTCTTCACTTAAACCGAGATCCACGAACGATTTTAAGATTTCTTGTTCTTCTGCCATCATTTTCGGTATAAAATTCGATGGAGTTATTTTGAAGATATCGCGGATTAAATGTAATCGCAAACTTTCAAACGCCACGTTTTTAGGGGATTGGTACGTCAATTAATTCTTTAAACCATGTGTATTGTGCAAAAGATGAATCATACAATTTGAGGTATGGGAAATGGTGTAATAACAAAATTAACCTATTCTGAAGGGTTTTAGATAGAAGAAAGTATTATTTCGAGTTATAAAATAAATAAATCAATCCTTTTTGAATTTTAAATCGTTTTAAGAGCAAAAAAAGCCTTAAAATGTAATATAACCTGATATAACCTATACAAGCGGCTTAGAGACATAACCTCAACCAAAGAAGTAAAACAGAATTGGAATATTTGATAATTAAGTTTTACCCCAAATCTATTATTAAACGACCTATTTTTAACAAATTTTTGCTCTCTATTCGCTAGCTACTCGATTCGTAACATTTTTTGGACGCATAATGTAACATATTATAAATTTTAAATCACCCTCCTACACTGTGATCCATAAAAAATGGCCCATAATGCGGTATCGTCCGAAATTTATGCTGAAGGCGATTTCATCTCGAGTAAAAAAGCTAAAGTAACTGGAAGTAAGTGTATATCTAATATAATCACCTGACGACCTAAATATTCTTCTTTAAATACCTCATTTACAGATGTGGTGTCTATTTTTAAATTTAATATACCGTGTGCTCCAAAATTAGATGCCGATGGCGATTTCGAGTTACAAAGAAAGCCCAAAACCAAGCCAGATGAATATCAAGGAGTAGACATTGGTATATTTAATTCAAGAATAAAATTAATAACATTTTATTAAATTATTAGAATACTTTTTATCTCTAGAGCATAGTACAAGTACTTCATTAGATTTGGTTGGTCTACAAATATGGAGGGGCGCTTTATTACTTGCCGATTGGTTAATTTATAATAACAAGAAATTTGAAAGCGATTGTAAAATATTAGAATTGGGTTCTGGTGTTGGACTGACAAGTATCATTGCATCTATGTTTAAACCTGTTTTATGCACTGGTAACTTGATTTGAAATAAAGAAAACCAGGAAGTAATTGTGTTATTTGTGTTTCAGATATCAATGAAGGTGGAATCTTGAATCTAATTCAAAGTAACGTTAATAGAAATAAAAATCTAGTTAAACATCCAATTTCAGTGTTAGAATTTAATTTTTTTGAAGAAAAATTAAACCCTGAATTATTGAAATCCTTGCCTGTTGTGAGAATAATCCTAGCTGCAGATGGTAATTGTAAAATTTTTGAAATTAACAACGTTAAAATTATTTTTCCTTTTTCAGTAATTTACGACAATGAAATAACGTTTGCTTTCGTGAATACCATGAAAAAATTATTGAAACTATGTCCGGAAAGTGTAATCTACGTTGCCTTGGAGAAGCGATACGTTTTTGTCACGTCGGAATGCGACACTTGCGCCCCCTGTTATGAATATTTCTTGGAATGTGTTCAACAATGCTCTGATTTGATATCCGAACAGGTTCAATTAGATTTTCCGCAATACTTTTTATACGAGAGAGTAAAAGAATTGGTTATGTGGAGGATTATGCTTAAAATATAATGTTTCTGCAAAAATGTCGTAGACCAATGGTTCTCAAACTTTTGTTACAACCGAGATCTTAGTGTTGCGTTTAAATTAATTGTTATAACGAATGTACAGGGAGCATCAGATTGTATTTTCATTTTTAAACTTTAATAAGACTTTTTGCCTTTATAATAACAGTAAACGTTAAACATAAAGGTGATTCACAAATATGAGAGGTGTTGTAAACGCCGTAACAAAATTACGGATTTTGTAAGCACATTCTAAAGGTAATATTAGACATCTGATGCACCCTACATTGTCAATATAGCTTCATAAGAAAAAAATAATTTATTGTAAAATATTTGCGACAGCTCCATAAATACAAAAAAAAAAGATAATAAAATGTCTCTAACACACGTATCTCATGATTTATCACAAAAAACACAAGTTATAAGGTAAGCAGGCGTTATTTTCTTAACCAAGCCGACATATAATCTTCATCCAGTTTCTTTTTGCTGAACATCGTCGTCAAACAGTGTCCCCTACGCATTTCCTTATTCCTGATCTGCTGTTCCAGTTCCTTCTTCAAAGGTTCCGTGCTTTCCCCCACCACTTCATCCCCAGTTATGTACACTACCATCACTTCGTTTGTGAATTCGACCGCCTTCATGTTTTTAGGCTGGTACGGTTGGTATTCGTAGTTCTGGGTGTAATTGTCCGTATCAGGGAGGTTGGTATTTTCCGTCGTGTTAACTGAATTTTCATTATTTCGTAATTCGTCGCCCGCAGTGTGATCTTTGTTGGTGTGGACCGGAAGATTGGAATCAGTTGGGGATTTTTCATATTTCCGCCTCTATAAGAAGAAGATAATAAAATACAGAAGTTGAGATGCTTTCGCAATGCTTTATGTGGTGTAATTTTATTTGTAAAGTCAGTAGTCAATGTCACCAACCAAAGAAAATGCATAATTCTGCTAAATTAACATTTTATTAGTCAAAAATTAAATCTATCTCTATAAAACTAATTAATAGAAATTTCATTATTGAAAAGTATCCAAGGATGGCAACAAAAAGATCCCTAAATCAGTAAGCACTGCATTTGATGTTGCCAACCGTGGAAACATCTAAATAATCACATTGTACGTCTATCATATTATAAGTACACAAATGAGAACCAATCATAATGAATTTTCTCAGAATGCCTATCTGATAGTTAATGGTAATAACAAAAATAATGCTGGCAATTTAAGCATGTTAAGAACAATAAAAAGACGTACAACTAAAAGAACAAAACGTATTACCATTTCTTTAAAAACTAACAAAATTGTCAGAAATCACTAGATTTTCGTTTAAACCAGAAAATAATCACAAAATCAGGAGTTAAACACAGAAGTCGTCAAATCAAAAAAGACGAGTTCGGGTATTCGTTCGGAGTGACTCTATTTACAAGTACCCTACTCGCGATCTTTAACGTTCGGAAATGTCGTAAAGTTACTCCATCTATTCGTTTAAAAGTATGGCTTGAGTGATCCACCCTTGCTCTTTGCTCTACTCCTGACTCAGTCCACGTGTTCTGTACTCTTGATCTGCTCCGAACGAATACCCGAAGTAAGTAAGGTGTTCTTACGTAAGTTGAGTTTTTCCTTGAGATTTCATGTTGACTATGAATACGATAGTTAGTCTATAGTTTCTTATTATTTTTAATTTAATTAACATCATATTACTATTTATGAACGAATTTGAATGGAGATATACTTGGATAGTTCTGTATACAGCGTTTGCTGACGGTGTTTTTGTACTTGGTTCGTGATTTATTTTATGTGAATATTAGTTTTTTCCTTAAGAAACAACTTTCTGTAGACCCTACCTCATCTGCGTTCTCAAATATGTAAGAAAATGATATTTATAATCAGATATATTACCTATTTACTTGTGTTTTTTAGATTTGACATGTTTCTATAGTTGAATATCATAGTTGGGCAAAGTGGGGTATGGTGGGGTAAGGCTAGCGCTTTTAGTTATATATTTAATAGACGTACAATAGAATAGAGTCGGACAAACCCGAAGCCGAACGAGAGCGCATCGGTCGGCATGGTTCAAGCGCGAAATTGTCTTAATTTGAAATCGATATGAAAAACAACTTGCTGAAATCCTTTTTTAATTTACCTTCACATGCGAAATACTTGTCAAATTCCTATCGCACACGAACATCGCGCATTAACTTAACCTGTGCAGAAACAATTACTATTTAATTAATGTATCCACAGCAGAAGCCGAAAATATCCTTAGCTCGCAACGCACAAAAAAGTGTTAGGGGAAATAGTTGCAGCAAATCGTCCCAATAGAACAACGACAAAAATTCAAAGTTGTACACCCACCCCTAACGCTATTATGCCCCATGGCCTAAAGGTAGAATTCATCACCCTAACGGCGAAACTTACAAAAAAGTGTTAAAGGAAAAAATTGCAGCAAATCGTCCCAATAGAACACAAAAAAAATTAAAAGTTGTACACCCACCCCTAACGCTATTATCCCCCGTGACCTAAGAGTAGAATTCACCACCGACTAACACCGACAGCGAAACTAAACAACTTTCAAAAAAATGTTAAAGGAAAAAGTTGCAGCAAATCGTCCAAATAGAACACCCAAAATTGTACACCCGACGACGATTTATATATATAGTCAAAGGCGCTGGCCCTACCCACACTTGTTGTTTTCCACTCAAATAACATAGCACACAAAATGTTTCAAGAAAGTTTAATAAAGAAAGTAACAAATAATTACAAACTGTATAGTACGTTAAATTCCGGCCTTCTACGCACACCTCTCTCTACAGCCTATATTATCCTTTCCCTTTTTATATTTTTTGTGATTTTATGTATTATACAGGGTTTTTAAAAATTTTACTATATACTAAACAAGTACTTGAAGTCCGTGGCACTGGAACAGTGAAATACTGCACTAAAAAACCTTACCTTAGTCAAGCTATCATCATCAGCAATAATACTGAAGTTTTAGGTATTGTGGTAAGGGTTTTAAAACCCTTACCGCAATACTTCACTTAAGTGAAGTATTTCAGATGAATATCAATCTAGCAAGCATGTATATTTTTCTACTAAACACCTTTCGCATCATATCTACCCAGTGCGCGTATGATTTTAATACACAAGCGACGCTTGCGCACCTTTTAGGTGCCTAATCTGCGTGTTTACCCATACCCAAAATTTTATTAAATCATTTCACCGTATTTAGATTCGAAAATATGTGATACAACGTTCGTCGTCGTTATATAGGAGCTATTCTGCGGTTTAGTCAAATCGCTGATTTGTTAACCATCATTTGGAACACCTCAATAAAGTTATCAAAGATGTCAACTGAACTTGTATTTAAAGAGAAAAGCGATCTAAAAGATCTTTCAGCTGGTACCGTATTTGATTTAACCGACTGCTGTAGAACATGTTTGCAACACGAATGTTCCTTGACATCAACAAACTCTTCGGATAGCGACTCCATAAAATTCTGTGACAAATTATTGGCTTGTGTATCAGGAATGGTAAGTTTTGTACATTAATATAGGCAGATAAATTATTCTTACATTTTTAGACATGGCCAAAGGATGGTGTGCCTTCTCTTATTTGTGGAATATGTATAGGAAAACTAAGAATTGCATATGATTTCCAAACGGTTTGTTTACAATCAGATCGGGTATTTCAATTACAAGGGGATCCTACGGCAACAACTGGCTTAGCAGGATGTGATGAAACATTAGAGAAAGTTATTTTAAGTATTAAATGTGAGGAAACGCAAGAGGAGGCGAATCGAATACAAAGTTTTAGGAGTGGAATGTTGGATCCTACGACAACAACTGGCTTAGCAGGATGTGATGAAACATTAGAGAAAGTTATTTTAAGTATTAAATGTGAGGAAACGCAAGAGGAGGCGAATCGAATACAAAGTTTTAGGAGTGGAATGTTGGATCCTACGACTACAACTGGTTTAGCAGGATGTGATGAAACATTAGAGAAAGTTATTTTAAGTATTAAATGTGAGGAAACGCAAGAGGAGGCGAATCGAATACAATGTTCTAGGAGTGGAACTTTGGATCCTACGACAACTGGCTTAGCAGGATGTGATGAAACATTAGGGAAAGTTATTTTAAGTATTAAATGTGAGGAATCGCAAGGGGATGCAAATCAAATAAAAAGTTCTACAAAAGGAACTCCGGATCCTACGACAACAACTGGCTTAGCAGGATGTGATGAAACATTAGGGAAAGTTATTTTAAGTGTTAAATGTGAGGAAACACAAGAGGAGGCGAATCAAATACAAAATTCTACGGCAACAACAGGCTTAGCAGAATGTAATGAAACATTAGAGAAAGTTACTTTAGGTATAAAATGTGAGGAAACACGAGCGCAGTTTGCTACAAAATACCTATTGAACTCCCACTTACCAACACATACTGGTGATAAACTTTGGCAATGTCGAGTCTGTAACAAATCATTTATAAGATCTTCTATCCTTACACGCCACATGCAGACACATGGAAGAAAGAAGTTTTCCTGTAAATTATGTGATAAAAAGTTTGCATGGGCCGACTCTTTAAACGTACATATGTTATCACATATTAGCGATAGAAATTGGCGATGTCCGATCTGTAACAGAGCATATAAACATTCTTCCAACCTTACACGGCACATGAAGACACACACCGGAGAGAAATATTCCTGCAAAGTATGTGATAAAAAGTTTACATTGCCTGACTCTTTAAATGTACATATGAGAAGACATACTGGCGATAAACTTTCGCGATGCGAAATCTGTAACAAATCATATATACGATCTTCTCACCTTAAAGAGCACATGAAGACACATACAGGCGAGAAAGTGACTTGTTCAACATGCGATAAAAGGTTTAGTAGCAGTTATTTGTTGAAACGCCACTTAAAAACTCACTAGTAAAAATATACTCACTTGCTCATATTGTGGCCATAGTTTTGCACAGAAAGCGAAGATAAAGAGACATATGAGGACGCACACCGGTAAGAAACGCATTGGCAGCGAAGTTTGTGGTAGAGGGTTTACATGATTTTCCTCTTTAAATGCACATATGAAAACTCATAATGGTATTTCTTCAAATAAACATTTTTATAATTTAAAATTTTAACATAAAAGTATGTCTGAAAGTTTTTGCTTTATTGATTATTAAAACATGATAATATCTTAGGTAGTAGGTAACTTGGTAAAATATTGCAAAGAGATACGCCTTGGATATATACGACGTCCTCCCTTCTACTATACTCGCCTGGTCTTAGTATAATTTGGGTCCAGAGAGACTGTAATAACGGCCGCGGGGCTATACATCTTGGACCGCTTTCTCACACGGTGCGCTCACGGGTAACCTCATTTTGCAGAGGGAGAAGAAGACAGCGATATGCAACTATATACGAACGCGATTTGCTATAATGCACACACATGGTTTATTTCGAAGACGTAAATTAAAGCTCGATGTTCTGTATCGTTATCCACCCACACATATACATAGGTACATACATAGAAAGATGCACTTAGAAGCGTCTACAGTAAACAATCCGCCGGAAATAAGAAACGGAAGTACCCCTTGCGGTTTTAGCGGAAGGTCATATGTGAGAGTGCGAATGAAACAATGAAAATTGATGCGAATCGCTGACACCTACTTTGGTGAAAAGACACAACATGGATCGGGGTAAGAAACAGCTTGGCCGGTGCGAAAAGAAGATACAATACAGGTCAACCTATTATTCTTTTCTCTTATGTACACTAGGAGAAAACTATTATGTCCGGTGCAAGTCGCGGTATAATCACTTGGCTACGCATTCTGCTTTTTTTTTCAAACAAAAACGAATTCTGTTTTGTTTTACGAATACAATTATACCCCGTATTGTAGGGTCATTTTCTTACCGTTTACAAGATATAGGAATTCGTTTGGAATTTTTTTAATAAAAATAATTCTAACAAAACATAACCATTTCATAATAACTGGCACACATGTAGATTCTTTGAATTGAACGTTCAAAGTTAACAGAAACACACTTTGTTCGGAAAATAAAAAAAGAATCTGTAAAATTGAAGTATATCTGTTATAATTTTTTGAATTTTATTAAATTAATTACCGTTAGTAAAGCACTTAGCAAGAGAACTGTAAAATTAAATTGCCCGGTTGACAGAAAAGGAAATAATTGAGATGTTAGTGATGGTTTAGGTTGAATACGATGAAAGAAAAAGGACTTATGAAGAGGTTTGCCATTTATTTAAATGAAGACCATTCGAATAGTCGGTGGTATGGCGGTACGTCATATGCGCAGAAAACTTTTTATAGTCGGGTGAGTTGGTTATCGCTCGTCCAGGGATGAACTGTACTTCAGTGCACATGAAAAAAATGCCTAAATTATATAATATTTTATTTTTCAATATAATCTCCCCTAATTTCAATACATTTATTACAATGATCAATTAATAATTCTATACCCTTGTAAAAATAATCTAAAGTTTTTCCCTCAAAAAAGAACGAACGTATGACAAATGCAGGTTGTAACAATAAATAATAAGAATAATTTACGCTTTTGGAATTGAGATTTGACAGTTCGGCAATTGTTATGATTAGTTTGCTTAGCAACGAGCTCTTTGGATCAGTCTGGTATCAAAAAAAAGAATTTGGCGTTCTTTTCTAGCCAACTTGGCGTAACAACAAAGACATTACCAAAACATTTATTGCTGCATATCGTCATATTTCTTAAGTTAAAGTATAATTTTCAATTAGCTTTCCAAAAACGTAAAAATATACAGTGTTCCATTTAAAACAAGAAAGTTGACGTCACTTCCGGTGACACCGGAAATTCAATTGAACTGCTGATAACGGCAAAAGTTAGTTCACAAAAAATAGAAATCGACCTATTTTTCCTAAAAACGTCGATTTGCAGACCCACGTCCATTATGACTTTTCTGCATATTTGTGGTATACGGTCTGCTCTCTAGGTTTGTGACGCTTGATTTTGAACGTCCTGTATATAACAATTCGCTAATTCATAGACCCGCCTCAAATTCCGATAAATTGTAAGGACAATTTTGTATTAAAAGATTTTTTAATCTACTTTTGAACAAGGTTACAATTCTAGATACAGGCCCTTGGCAACAAAGTTATTCAAACTTAAATGAATTATATCTTATAGTTACAACATGCAATAGGTTAGAATGAAATATGCTATGGCAACGATATGACGCCTGACCAAACAACCAATCACAGTCTAGCTGGTGTGTATGCATTTGGGACGCAGAATTTTCGCGTCCAGTTTTATTTTAGCTACGGGAGGGAGTGTTGTTTTGTATATCTTTTTCACGCGTTCTTATACAAGTAAGCGTGTTTTTGTAAACAGATATTAACCTTTAAAATGAACAGTATTAGTGTAATTTTAAAAAGTGACTTTAATAGACTTCCTTTTGAAGAAAAAATTAAAATAAAAGGTAGGCCGTTACCTTAACTAAAATTAGAACAAAGAACGGAAAAGAGAGCCTAAAATAGAACGTTCACACGACGTTTTTCAATGGACAGGTAAGAGTTTCGATTAAGGGCAGTGAATTAGCGATGTCAATGGATTCTAACGGAAAACTTACGTTTCGTCGAGTTGAAAACGGACCTTCTCCTTTTCAGGAGATTAGTTTAATGTACCTAAAAATCAATTTAAAGGGTGCTATTTCTAAGTTATGTTTGGAAGTTTATTAGTTATATCTTAACGAAATTCATGTTGGTACTTACTGTATCTGGACTGAAACTTACCATAAAGTTAGAGAATATTATATTAATTTATTGTACTTACTATTGCATTTTCTTAATTGTGTATACAACATAGGTAAATAGAAGAAATGAAAGTTTCAGGCATCATGTAACGTGGAGACTTGTATGGTTTTAAAATCGTGTTACATTTTTCTAAATATCTGGCTACTTATGGAAAAATTAACAGGTAAATAGACGAAATGCATACAAGAAGACAATAATTTTCTAGTGAATTTTACTATACACAATAATCTACTGAATTACTTTGGTTTTGAATGCAATTAAACAATTATTACTTCAAAGATCGTACAAGAAGTACACTGAAGGGGATTTGTTAAACGCATTTAAATAAGTCCACTTGCCAGTACAAAACATATACCGATCAGGAAAATGCGAAATTAGCCATATCGCTACCCCCTCCTCGCTCTCAAGCGGGCAATAGATGGCTCAAGGTTACCGACGTGGTTAGTTACGAGGTAGACTGCCTTATGTGCGGACGATCTTAGTATGAATTTCTAGAGTATTTATTTTTCTTTTCTTTCATTTCTTCAGAATCTGTTTTTATTTTCGTCTTTAGAATTTCTTATTCATTTCGTCTAAACTTCGTAGCAACAACAAAATAAATATGCGAAACTCTCATTTCCAGGCGACCTTGACTTCAAATTATTACGTGCGCTTTTCGCACAGTAGGTCTACATCCCAACATTGTTCCAAATTGACTAGTCCCCTCCACGCTCTCTCGCATGTACGGCGAGAGAGCGAAGAGGGGATGCCGATATAGCTAATTTCTCATTTTTCCAATCTGTATATTTCATATCAATGTACAGTAGTGGACAAAACTAAAGCAACTTTTAAAAAATGCTCTTTAATTGGGGATAAAGAATAATGCCAAAACATAATATATACTATGATATTTGTATATGTATGGTATATTCAAATTAGTAAAAGAGAATTTATTAAAACGATTTGGTTGAATAATGTAGTAAATTTAAGTCACAAAAGTTAAGCAACCTGATCTGCTGTACTTCCGGGAATACCCAATTTATACGTTTTGCTGCATTGCTTGTCCGTTGCATGCTGCATAGTGTACTACCGTTTAGTATACAATGAGACAGGACACATTTGTCAAACATTATGTCGCGAAAAATTTATTCATCAAATTTAAAGTTGAAAATTATTGAAAGTTATAAAAATGGTCTTTCACAAGTGGATATTTCTAAAAATTTTGCAATTAACAAGTTGGTTATATCCACAATTATAAAAAGGTATAAGGGTAGGGGCACGGTAGCCACTAAATTGCGTTCTGGGCGACCACGGAAGGCAACTTTTAGAGAGGATCAACTAATTTGTCGTCAATGTAAACAAGACCCTTGAGCAACTTCCTCGGAAATAAAAACTTCCTTAAACCAGTAGTATAAGTACACGTACTATACGCAGACGTTTAGTAGAAGGTGGCCTCTTGTGCAGACAGCCAGCAAAGAAACCGTTGCTGTCAAAAAAACACAGAGTAGCAAGATTAAAATTTGCGGAAGATCATACGGTATGGTCTGACCAACAGTGGAAAAATGTGCTTTTTAGTGATGAATCAAAGTTTAATATCATTAACAGTGGTGGAATTTGTTATGCGCGGCGACCTGCTGGAGAACGATTGAATCCAAGGTATCATCAGAAAACTGTTAAGCATGGAGGTGGGAGTGTGATGGTCTGGGGGTGTTTTTCTGGTCATGGTATGGGTCCGCTACATCTCGTAAATGGTATTATGGACAGATATCAATATAAACATATACTAGAAACCGTAATGCTTCCATTTGCCGAGTGAAATATGTCGCTTAGATGGTCCTTTCGGCATGATAATGACCCTAACACACGGCTGGGGTCGTTAAAGAGTGGCTAAAAGAAGAAAAAATCAATGTTATTCCTTGGCCCAGTCAATCTTCCGATCTCAATCCAATTGAGAACCTGTGGGAGATTGTAAATAAGAAATTAAGGCGCAATAGAAAGTATTCTAATGCTAATGAACTTCTTGCCGCATTATCGGCAGAATGGGAACAGATTGATCTAAAAATCGTCGAAAATTTGATAAATTCTATGCCCCGAAGGTGCGCAGCTGTTGTTAAAAATAAAGGCTATGCCACAAAATAATATTTATTTAAAAAAATTAAAATGTTTTGTTTACTAAATGTATATTGCAAAGTTGCTTAACTTTTGTCCACTCACAAATCGTATTATTTACTTTATTGTGAAATTTATATTGTATGGATTAAAGAATAACCAATTATACGTGTTTTTCTTTGTAAGACTATAAGTTACCACAGTAATAGTATGGCATTTATATTTGCATGATTTTTTTTTCTGCACAGAATAATATCCACTTTGTCTAGTTGCTTAATTTTTGTCCACTACTGTATATACAGATTGGGAAAATGAGAAATTAGCTATATCGGTATCTCCTCCTCGCTCTCTCGCCGTACATGCGAGAGAGAGTGGAGGGGACTAGTCAATTTGGAACAATGTTGAGATGTAGCGAAAAACGCACGTAATAATTTGAAGTCAAGGTCGCCTGGAAATGAGAGTTTCGCATATTTATCTTGTTGCTACGAAGTTTAGACGAAATTAATAAGATATTCTAAAGACGAAAATAAAAACAGATTCTGATGAAATGAAAGAAAAAAAAAAGTAAATACTCTAGAAATTCTTACTAAGATCGTCCACACATAAGGCAGTCTACCTCGTAATTAACTACGTCAAGGCTCTAATTCGTGAATGAGTTATGCAACATTATGAGCTCTAAAAAAACACAAAAATATTTCTAAAATAGTAAATAATGCGAACTCAATTTAGGTCACCTTATTCTTTGCCAACCTATACAAATTTTGAAATTCGTTGTCGGACAGCAAGAAAAACAAACACTGTACTGTGATAATAGTGTAAAAAGTTCTTTTAAGAATTGTATACTATTTTGCTATATTCCAAATTACAATTAACAAAATGTTGAGAAATTCTACCTTGTTTTCCTTCTTGTTTTTCCTACTCAACTTATCCCAAGGATCCCAGGCCAACACCTTCGAAACCGAACTCATAGCTTTGCTGTTTCCAATCTGCGATTCCGAACATGGTGATTCGTTCAAGGCGCTGGTACTCTTTCCGGCCGATGGAAAATGCGTCGATTTGGAGTTGGAAATTTCGCACTAGAATCGTCGAAATTACGTAAGTTAATTTGAATCGCGAAGGCAAACTAAAACACCTTGTTACACCTGGTGCTCAGCAGATTCTCCAGACTGTCCCTGGCTCTCAGCCAATCCGACTTGAAGAGATTATCTTCGGACGTGTTTGGCGATAATACGAGATTTTCCAGGTCTGATACTAGACCGGAAACGTCCTAAAACGGAAGTTGCTATTGTTGCCTCATTGATTTTTGAGATTTGGCAGATTACTATAGCCATTTTCTTATTATCAAATATAGAGTTTTGTTTAGATTGATAAACTAAGGTCTTATTGAGAAAAATTTTTAATTTTAAATAGTCCAAAAATTATCGGGAAGAAACAAAATCGCTATTTTCTTTAAAGTGAAATATTTTTGTAATTATACAAGATGTAAAAAAATGAAATCCAAGATTGGGGTTCCCAAGACATTGGTACCAACCTTTTAGTTTTAAACAGACGCCATGTTAGATGTTGATATTTTAAAGCAGTGTTGCTTTCTCATGCCATTTGATAATAAGATAATACTCTGTATACCACATATGAACACCTTATTGGTAATATATTCACTACTTCCAGCCATTTTTCCGTCTCTATTGTTCCAATGCTTCACTTTATTCACTAGCTTCTGTTTGAGACCAATCCCACCTTCGCTTTTGATTAAATTCCCATCCGAATGGGTGGATTGCATTCCCTTAGAGGATTTGTTCTTGTGACGATTGGAAATGGAAAATTTTGACGGCTTTCCTGCTGCTTTATCGCTGGTTTGTTGCGAACTTTCGGGATAATCAGCTGCAACAGATTGGAACCTGGATTTTTAGGGGTCATCGAATTTCGCGTCATACCTGCTGAATTATTCGTAATTTTGCTGTCCGGCGATGATTTTCCTGATTTCGACATTTTGATCATATGTAATTTTACCCCTAATAATGAATTTTGCTAGCGAACAATTGTCAAAATCATTTTTTTTTTTGACAATTACTACGTTCAAATTCCATAGCGACTATTTTGAGTGTAACTTCAAATAGGTTGTTAATATCCAAGGAATATGGCGCTACAAAAAGAATAGGTTTTTCAATTTATTTTGGTTAATTTCTAGAATAATTTAATTTAAGTCTATATTATATTACAATCCTGTTTCATTATATTAAATTTAAATTTCGCGCGCTTTATTTCAATCGTCTTTAATTTCCTAACCTATAAAATCACGCTTATTCATCAGAAGTAGACATAAACGGTGGAAAATTTTACATTTTCTATAAAATTACGTAAATTATGATAGAAATTTGTATTGAAAACTCAGCCTGTTTCATTTATAGTATAAAAGGTTAAACGTTTGCTTATAAATACTAAAAATTAACTTAATGTTGTTTTAGATTGGGAAATATTACGTTCGAAACACAAAATAGTAGGTGTAATATTGGGAAATAATTTCTGCATTCCTTGTAAGATTCAACCATGTTTATATACAATACTAGCAAAGTATTAATAAACACAATTTTACAGCATTACCACTTCAATTGCTACCAGAAGAAGCTATAACATTAAAGCGGAAAGGTTTGGCGAAATTCGTAAGTTATCCAAAGCTTAAGGCATCCCCTTCTAATCTCGATTATCAATTATTTAATGAATTTAAAGAGAAACTAATTGAGGAATTGAAATTAGTCTATAAGAAAATACGTAAAAACCAAATTGAGAACATTATCGATAAAATAGTTTCTGGAAAACGTAAAAGAGGTGACTTGCGAAGTGAAGATGATATATTCCAAGAAGAATTAAATAAGTCTTGTTCTATTAGCGACGATACAGTTTTGTGGCCGATATTTTGTTCTCATTTAAATAAAGGTGAAAGCGTTGAAGTCTTCGAAGATGTAATTTTATCGAAAACAAGTCAAACGAAAGTAGAAATATATTCGAATTTGTGGAGTAGAGGTTATTACATAACTGCGGGAAGTAAATTTGGAGGCGATTTCTTATTATATTCAGGTATTTCTAGAATACCAATTAAAAGAATAGAATTTAGGTTTTTAATTATTTCAGGTGATCCAGTTATACATCACGCTGTTAATATTGTCCGTTGCGTATCCACAGATGATAATTTTCATCCTAGCGAATTAATAGCATTTAGTAGACTCGGAACATCAGTTAAAAAGAGAGCTATACTTGCTACATTAAAGTATAACAGAGTTGTATCTTATATAACCTTAAATTGGCTTGATACTTAAGAAAATAAATTATTTAACTCTAAATTCTCTTTATTTACTATAATTACATCAAATTTGGTCAATTAACTTAAAATTTTGATGTTGCTTATTAGGTAATACATTAAAATACTTTTTATAGAACTTTGTACCGATTCGATCACCATGACACCTTTGTACCCAAGTATGTGACCAATCGGGATCAGTTTCCTCACAGGTAATGGCTACTCTACCTGGAATTAAGGCAAATAATGTACCATTGCGCCCAAATCCCACCTGTAATATGAATCCGTCATTTATATATAAAATGCTATTTAGTTTATCATACATTTAGACCAGGATGAAATCTTAGAGTACGTTGTAAAACTAGAATGGTTCCTTGCTCAACCGAATCCCCGTCATGACGTTTCCACCCTCTGTGTTTAGGGCGCACCTTCGGGCTAGTATTTTTGGTGCTTCCAGCTGCTTTCTTACTTGCAAATCGGGTTATCTCTACAAATTAAAATGTAGATGAATTTATTTAAAAATTATGAATTAATTTACGATTTAAAACGGTTTGTCCTGCGAGATATTTTGAATTTATATTACTTAGAATCAACATTTTTGAAAATCTTAAATAAGGTTAAAATTATAGGTTAATGTTTTTCAAGTTTCATAGGATACATTCATTTATAAATGTAATAATGAAATCCCTTGTTTTATTTGTATTCTAATTCCCAATATTTGTATTTAGTAAATAGATTTTTCAATACAATTAAAAATCAGAAGATTTTTTTTAATTTCTCAAGTATATATTTGGTGGAGAAATTAATTGAAACCAGTTTGAATTTCTGAACGCATTAACTGATTACCACTCGACTTTTCATTCCATTTATAATTTCGTCGCTAAATTTAGTTAGCTAATTTTTTAAGCTCTTCATGACAAATTTAGATATAATTATTGTCTAATATTATCTAATAATTTTTGCCTCTACAAAAATCTTATAAGTTCAATAGCAGTGGCGGCGCACAATGGCAATAGGAATCCATGAATTCCCAAAACAGTTGTCCCGATTTAATCAAAGAATAACTTGTTAGTTCAGTCTTGCTGCTGATGATGATAGCTTGGCTATCGAAACGTGCGTCCAGTACGAATTAAGTGTTGTGGTAAGGGTTTTAGTGAACTGTTTCAGTGTTCCAGTGCCACAGTTTTAGAGTATCCGTTTAAAGAATAACTTGTGTGGTGCGGAGAGTGCCGATACTTTAGTATTATTGACAAATGTATATGAAGTCTAAACTAAAATTAAATACGAAATTTAACAAAATTTTGTGACCTTATTAAAAGAGTATAATAAATCAAAGAAAAATAAATACATACAACATTAAAATGTTAACTTTCGTGCTTTGGCAAATTTATTAATAATTTCTTCAATATTTATTTGATCGCATATATCATTTTCAATCGTAATTATTTTAATTTCCAGAAGATCTTTCCCCACTTGCAACCGTAACTGGTTGTCTCAATAAAATTCCCAATGCTATCCATATGTTTCTAATTTATTACCATTCTAATTTATTACAATAAATATAATTTAATCAGCTAAAAGGGTTTTCAACATTATTTGTGATCGAAACACTTTAATGGTAATTAATTCCTTAAATAATTTTGCTAAATATTATGTCTTTCTCCTCTGAAGTGTTTCACAATTTAAATCTGGTAAAATTTTTTTAAATTACCCAGAAATTCAAAATAATTATTGCTACTAGCTAAATATATTTGTGGTGTTTCGTCTTCATGTTCATAATAGAACTGTCATGTGTCTATAGTCATTCGTTTAACGGCGCAAATTCGGTATGTATGTACTTTATATTTACTAATTTTGTGTAAATTTATTATAATTTTGTAAAACTTTTATCAGAGCGATAATTTTTAACGTACCATTGCTTTCATAAAAATCTAAAACAACTCATATGAACTCATTTTGACGATTTTTGAATGTTGTGACAATGACTTTAAAAATGAGAATATTTAGTATTTAACCTAAGAGTTATTCGTTAAATTCATTTATTTTAAAAATTGTTTTGCTCTTAGCAAAAAATATTTCAAGGATTATTTTTAAATACATATAAGCATTTTTATTGAAAAGCATATTACATTGATGGGGCATTTACTATCATACTTCAATAATGAAGTACTGCACAACAATTGTCGATTTACGATTGACACTGACAGACAATTTGACATTAAATTATTTAATTGTTATATTTCAAGACATGTTTAAAATGGATAATGTCATAATAGTATCGTTTATCCCAGATTTTTATGAAAACAATTTTACGTACATTACATTACAACGCAAAAAAAATAATGTTACAACTTAGCAGAATTCCAAATCTAATGAAATTATAATATAATTTCAAATATATGTATAATTATACATTGATTTGCTGTTAATAAGACTTATCCTGTGACGCTCTTTACATGATGCCCCCCCTGCAAAGCTTACCACTTAGCACCGCCCCTGTTTGTTATTCACTGGACATTTTTTTAAATTTCCGGATGGTTTATGTTGGTACTCTACTAAATTTCTTAGTGCAATACACCAACATATGAATATAATCTTTATTGTCGGAATCATTAACTTAAACGCCTACAATGGGGAGCCAAAAAATATCAATATATATATTCACAATATCAAATAAATAATTTAAATTAATTAAAAATTTAGTGACTTTTTCGAATCTATTTAGTGATATTTTACTTGTAGCATATTCCAACACTGTTTTACCCCCAACCGTCGTATTTTCGTTATTTGCGTTTAACATTCGTTGAATGTCTCATGTCATTAAATGTTGTGCAAAGTTAACGGTTACTTAATGAATTTCTACGCGTTTATTCTAGAATTTAGTGAACTTTATGTGTTATGTGGATTTACTTTAGGTGATTAAGTGCAAAACATTACGGAAAATGTTTAATACGAAACAGGAGGTCGATCGTCACGTGGAAAATTGCCTCAAGAAGATAAATAGCGAATCGGAGGTGAGTCTCCTATTACATTTGTGTCGTCCGCCATTTTTGCCGGCTTTTAATCACCATTATAAACAAGAGATTATCTTGTATTTTATTCTATTTCTTATTGGAAAAATACAAAATGCGTTATTTTCCGATTTTATTTTTATCCATTGTATCCATGTTGAATCACATGTGATCATCTATTTGTTCAATTGGCGGGAATTGTTTCTATTAATATTCTTGATCCCCTACTCATAGCCACCTTGATTTTGTTGTTTTTTTAACTTCGCTAAGTCAGCATTATTTTGAAAAAAAAAAAAATGTAAATCATTTTATGTGAATCAAATATTTTTTTATTCTATCTACAGCTCCCTTATATCAAAATCTAATTAACCAAGGGTATGAGGTTAAATGGCAATGCTATTGATTGATGTTTTTGATAGTGGAATATACATATTTGAATTTAGATTGTACAACCAGATTTTTTGTCTTCATTAGAGCAAAACCAGGTTTGCTTGTTGATAAAATCTGTTATAACAAGATTGATAAGAAATCTATAATGGTAGCGTTTTACACGAGTGTTGTGATTCTGATCATATACTATTGCATTCTTTTCTTGGAAATTTGTTGTTATCGCCTGTATATCCCTTGAAAAATATTTACTGTTCCATTTATTTGGGTGTGTTTACTTCTAATTACGTAATTTATACAACAATAGAATAACTTCAACATATCTAATATTCTTCAGAAAAAAGTGTATACAGTAGATGCCGCTTATTTGAATCACTGGTTAATTGAATCAGCCGCTTATAAGACTCAAAATAAGAAAACCAAAACCTGTTACATATTCAATGTTAAATTTTCCGCTTATTTAAATCTATTAAAAACAGCGTCCGCCGTTTATTTCAATCATTTCTTACCGATGCGTCATTCAATACTCGGGGAATTACCTACTAAAGTGGTACTGTGAAAACAAGCGGGTAAGAGGACGCGCCGTCAATTTCAATTTATCTCTCACATATAACATTTAAAATGCATAAAGAAACAAAGCGACAGGATATGAGTGTTTCTCAAAAGAAAGAAATTTAAAAAAGTAGTAGATTGCTGCGTGATCGAGAAAAAATTCACGAATCCAGTGTTAACAATGAAACTTCAGATCGTAAGAGAAAACGGCATGGAAAAGATGTTACAGGAGAAACAGCGCTTTTACGATGGTTTACAAACGCACGAATGCAAAATGCATCAATCAGCCGGGGCATTCTAATGGAAAAAGCTGCGTATTTTGCATTAAATTTGGGCCATGAACATTTTAAGCCTACTGATGGTTGGTTAAGTCGTTGGAAAGAAAGAAACAATATCGTTTTTAAGAAACTTCACGGAGAAAAGAAAGATGCCGATAAACCAGCTGCTGAAAATTGGATAAAAGATTGTTTACCGGGACTTCTGAAAGATTACCAACCAGATGAAATTTACAGTACTGACGAAACAGGATTGTACTTCAGAGCGATGCCGGATTATTCCTTAGTTTTCAAAAAAGAAGCCGATGCCGCTGGTAAGAAGCAAAAAGAGCGTATTACAGTGTTGGTCACGTGTAACATGTCTGAAACAGATAAAAAAGTCATTGGTGATTGGAAAATCTAAAAACCCACGATGTTTCTGAGGAAAGTCGTTTCCAATAACATACAAAAATAATTCGAATGCATGGATGACAAGCGAAATATTTTGTGAGTTTTTAACAGAATGGAATCGGGAGCTTAGTGTATAAAATAAAAGAATTGCACTGATCTTGAACAATTGCATCACTCATCCAAATGTTGTGTTGACCAACATAAAATTGTTTTTTCTGCTAAGTAAAATTAAACATTATAAACAAACAATTTATCTAACTCAATTTAAATCACCCAGAGCTTTAACTAAAAAACAAACTCAAAGGGCTTATAGAGCTTATACAACTAAAATTGAAGCGTGTGTAACAACTGCTACTTTTGAGAATTCTCTGGACATAGTTAACGGCTTCGCTAGTTACTTTTTTAATGCAGATGACGATTACCACATGAATCATCTTTTGAATGCTTCATTACTCCATATTCCCCTTATTACTGAATTTAAAAACTAAAGAAGAAAATAACATCCGGTCCGGATGGAGTTCCTAGCTTCTTACTGCGGGATTGCACTGTCAGCCTGACTCGATTATTAACAACTATCTTCAATCTTGCATTAACCACTGCTAACTTTCCTGCATTATGGAAATTGTCTAAGGTGTGTTCAATTCCAAGCTTGTATCAATTCTTAACAATTTTACAAAAACATTTCCCCCCTTTTTCAACACGGTTTCATGGAAAAGAGATCAACCGTAATCAATCTAACGTACTTTACACACTGTATATCAAATGTGTTGGACGCCCGTGATGAAGTATATAGATGCATTCGACAAGGTTAATCATATGATTTTGGTTGCAAAATTGATTTATTCGGCTTTAGTAATTCACTTCAACAATTTATTTCATCTTATCATCATTTAAGATTGCAGTATGTTTATTATAGTGGATTTTCATCCGAGTAATATGTTTTAATATGTTGGAGTTCCACAAGAATCAAATTTAAGCCCCTTGCTCTTCAATTTATTCATCAACGACAGTGTGTTTTTGCTGATAGCCTGAAAATATTTACTGAAATTAGTGTAGCAGACTGTTGTTATTTACAAACTCAGATTAATAAAAGAATTCAGTGGTGTACTTACAATAAATGTCCGATTAATGCTTCTAAGGATAGTATTGTACCTTATTCCAGGAAAACGAAGTTATTTCATTCCAACTACAGCATTGATGCCACTCCAGTTACTTGTTGTACTGTTATAACAGACTTAGAAGTCTATTTTGATCCTTTTCTTAGCTTTACACCTCACCACAATTATATTGTAAAATCTTCTCTAAAAAATTTAAAATTTGTTGTACGCAATTCGCAATTATTTCAAGTAAGTACTCCTAAATTGCTGTTCAATACTTATGTAAGAAGCAAGCTGGAAGATGCTAGCGTGATTTGGTGTGCTTTTTATGCTCCACACATAACGCTGATTGAAAAAGTTCGGCCTAACTTTCTCAAATATCTTTATAAAACCGCGTACAGCAGGGCTCCATATTGGGACCGCTGTTGTTTGCCGTTTTTATAAGCGATTTACTGTATAATATACCAGGTTTTGTGGTTTTTCGGCAATAAACTAAAATGAGATATGCATTTAGAAACCATTGTTTCATGATTGAACAGATGTTGCATTTTAATATATGCCTTGGTCTATTTTAATGTGTATTATACCTTATTTGAAACCTCTGGTTATGAATAAAAGCTACTAAAACCTTAAGGATTTATCCAATGCGTGGTTTTGATTACTATGTATTCCTGCAGCAATTTGCTACAGAATCATCACACCCGCTTGAAGTTCTTGTACAATCTTATGCATAACCAATATTGATTGCACTTACCTGATCCATCCAGTGGCTTCAAATTTTCACACAACTTCTGGATGTCTTTTATTAGAAACTGAGCACCATAAACGAAGATAATTTCCACCCTATCAGCAATAGTGTATACAATTTTTGCGGAAAACAATACAGGTGAGAGACTCTTGTATCAGTCGCATCTACCGAACTTTCTGTGACTTTGTGTGATTGTTTCTCCGCACTCTTCTAAGATAATTCCACTTCTTATTGCTTTACACCATGAACGCTAGTGAATACGACTTATATGTTCTTTGTTAGTTCGTCTGCAATTAACATCGTATCTCTTTCCAGCGTAATCTAAGATGCTTCGCCTTTGCAAAGCTCTACTTCAAAGTCGGAGACTACGAACAGGCCCGTCGCCATGTCACCATTTACCTAAACGTGAAATCCGAATCGGCAGAAGCCCAGCAGCTCCTTGGCAAAATCTTAGAGAAGTTGGGAAAGTACAACGCAGCTCTAGAAGCTTATCGCACCAGCCTAGACTTAGATCCGAAGCAGAATAAGCTGGTCTTGAAAGGTTAGTGGTGAAAAAAGTTTTAGTCTTTAAATAAAGGGCTTGTTTTAAGTTTTGGGGTATTTGCGAAAATACAGCGTTTCCAGAATCCGAGAGAGAAGCTCTTCTAGAAATTCTATTACAAACATTTCTGGGTACCTAAAATATGTCATTCTTTAGGAAATTAAATATGAAACCATGCAGATAAGTTTTCCGTTTAAAAACACAGAGTGCAGCGATGAAATACTATAGACCCTTGTTTCGCTAAAGATATTTATCTCCAGCATCTATTTAAAGTAACCATCTTGTAACATTGTCTAGCAAGTTAAACATGTACAAATAATAAATAGCGAAAATAAGCAGACAAATGTTGATTAGAGTTCAGCATAAAACGAATAAATTTATTTAAAGCATCGCACACTAAGTTTTTTAAGCAGTAAAAGAAAATAAAAACAAAAAAGACAAAAGATTGCGCAATTTAGCTAAACAGAAATATTTATAAACAAACTTTCTAGATTAATTTTTTAATGCAACACTATTACTCCCGAAATATCAGTAAATGTTCAACAAAATATGTACAAAGAATTAAAAGAGTGATGTTTTTAGAATCAATAATATTTCAGCAAATTAACTTGAAACAATTCCAAACAAATTTCTATGTATTAGTTCACCTCATAGAGGGCTTGATGTTTTAAAGTAGTAGGCGTTGTCTAGTTTTCAAACAGAAAAATACAGACCGTTCTGAAAACATTTACCATTTTTGAATTATTACTATTGCGATAGATTTAATTTAAATTTAATGTAAACAAGGACATTCTTATTACTACAATTTCTAGTAAAAGTATACACTCAAAATACAATTACCCACTTGTTCTCTTGATTACAGTTTGTGAGCTACTGGCATCTGACAATGTCAACTTCGATCAATCCGGTGTCCGCTATTTCTGCGAAAAAGCACAGTCCATAGATCCGAATAACCCTTCGATATCCCTTTTAAAGGAAAAGCTGATCCTTTCCGAAGGTAAAGACCCTAACGATGTTGCTAAATTGCTCTTAAACGAAATAGAAGAGAGACCTAAAGATTTCAACAGGCGAATTAGACTTCTTAGACATTATTTACAAAATAACCAGATCAAAGAGGCTTACGATCATGTGAAAAATGTAAACGAACGGGTCCAGCAGATTGCTTGGTACGAAACAGCAGCCGAAGTGCTAGTAAAGTATCAGCAAGATTCGTTGAAGAAGAATTTAAATTGGGAATTTTGGATGTTATTAATTGGGGTGCTGGAGAAATTAGTTGAACTTTCATTAGATGAACGATCGATTCAAATAAAATCAAATAATGGATACATTAATCATTTGTTTAGCTTCGATCAATCACTTAAAATAGCTTCGGAGAATATGCAATATTGCCCGGATAGGAACCTAATGCAGGAATTCCTGAATCATTATCGAGGGCAATTGTGTTTACATTTTATCACGTTAGTGTATAAACAAGCAAAACAAGAACTTATCAAATACAAGGAAGCTTCGCAAATTACATTACCATTGTTATTTGCTGCATATCACACCCAACCTGTGGACTTGCAATCATTATGGATAACCCATGCATCGGAATGTAATAAATCGTTGGTAAGAAGATGGAATCGAGAAGCCTCATTTAGATGTTCGCAATCTGGACATATGTTGTTATCAATTTCTAAAGATCGTAAGAGCACTGTACTAGAAAAAGGGGCTCAGTGTTCTTCGGGATTGTGGAGAGAACAGTTATTAAAAAGGATATTCGTAACAAGGGATCACCAATCGAAGATTAAAACCAGTTACTTCGCTACGTGCAATCAGCTAGTCGAATTGGTGATTAGACTTCCAGATGCTAATGAATTGATCAAATATGACGATTCAGCGCAGCTAGTTCACCCAGATTCCCTACATCATTACATCTGGATCGGATTGAATCGAAATTTACCAAGCTTTAAATGCACAGTCTTTGATGGTTTACCATTTTCAACAAAGAACCTATGTAACTGCTCGGCAGAATCATTAAACGTCTTAGATATCCACGCTTTCATCTACTGCTCAGTACTCTGCGCTCAACAACAGATCGAAGACCAAAAATATAACATCTATTACCCCAGCGATAAACCTAACATAATCCCAACTGCTGTAACGAATCAGTTAGGCACCCAAAACCAAGCAAAATTCTTACTAGCAGCTTACAAAATGTTCACCAACGATTACTCATATGATTTCAATGAGGTACGTTTGACCTTAATCAAAGGCATCGAAACGATAAGATGTGTTGGAAACCACGGTTTAGATGTTAAAGTCTTAGTGACTCTCGCAAAGATATTTGCTGAACGATCGAAGATTCTTGAGAAGCCAATGGAGATTGAACAGAACGATGCGAGAGCTGAATTGTATTGGAAGACTGCGTTACCTCTTTTGGACAAATTAAAGAACAATCAGACATTGTCGTACTCCCCAAATAGGTTATTCGAATGTAAAACGAAGGAGATGTCTTTATCGGAGATTCAAACTTACATAGACGATGGAAAATTGTTTAACGGGATCCAATTTATGAAGAAAAAGGACTATGAGAAGGCCTTGTCGTTGTTCGAAGGATTAAAAGATCCTTACGCTAGCTTCTATCAAGCACAAATCTGCAAGATGAAGGCGGAAGAACAAACTTGCAGGAATAAAGAAAGTGTTACCTCGGAAATGCGAAGTCAGAACATTATCCTGTTATCGAGAGCTAGGGATTGCTTATATTTAACCTTCGATAGGCTTAGGGACCCATCGGTTGATCGCAGACACCCTTTGAACAGCCAATTAGGAACGGAGATTGATAAAATTGAACGGTTGCTGTCTAGAATTGATCCGGATACATCCCTGAATCGAAATGAATGCGATGGAATGTCTGATGAGAATATTTCGCTGGGAAGCATGGGAGATCATTTCAATTATACGAATTACGGAAATTCCAGTTTCTTGAATGGGAATTTAACCCCTAAAAATGATAATTTTAACCTAAACGCAACACCTCATCGATTAGATACTTCTAGGCGAGAAGCCAGGCCAAGCCCGGAACGTCTGGATGCACAGCTAAGGCAATTGTTGGCATCCAAAGATACAGCAGTTAATCACGTAATGGAACAGAATAAAGTCATGATGGACTCACAGAGGGTGCTTCTAGATGAAATCAGAGGTTTCAAAGATGCTGTCAATAACTTAACAGCAACTGTAGATGAGATGAAAGGGTTCAAGACAACAATCGATGATATCAAAGAGTTGCAAAAATCCGTGGATGAATTGAAAGGATCCGTTGATGATTTGAAAAACGTCACTGATGACGTGTTGAAAATGAAGAAGGAGATAGCCGAGTTGAAGAAGGATACTATGAAGATCAAGAGTAATCAGATAAGCGATGAGGATCTCTACGGTTTGGATGAGGAGTATAGTAGCGATTTTACGACCACTATCAATTCAAATTTGGCGGCCGGGTTGACGACCAATCTTTATCCGACTTTAGGTCGTTTACCGCAGCCGAGTTCGCTACCATACGGCCCTACCCTGTACCATGGAATGTATCCTATGTTGCATTATCCTGGACTGGGATTGCCGCAGCCAGGTAGGTGCTGTTCTGTTTTAATTTCGTCTAGGGCAGTGGCTCTCAAAATGTGTTCGCTGGTATTTTGGGGTTCCGTTCAAGTCTCGACAGGAGATTTGCTTATTTTAGCAATAACCAAAAAATTATTTGATTGGGAGTAATTGAGCGGCAACCCAAGTCCTATCAAACCTAGGACTTTCAAAAACATGCCAACAACCGTGCTAATTTTTCTATAAAGAATTAATTTCGCAGTTTTTGCAACCATCAGATACATTGGAGATGTAGACACTAACTTTACAATCCAGACGAAGTACATTGTGTGTATCTTAAACAATTCTGTAGATTCTTCTTGAACGAATCAATATTTTAACTAGTATATATTTTTGATTAAAATGCTTATAGTGGGACGAACCATCGACCGTCTGCACAAATTTAAAATTTAAGTTGGAAAAGAATATAAAACTTATAATCTTCTGTAGTAATTCTTTCACAAAAGCTTTTACTTTTATGAAACTTTTGTTAAATAATTTTCGGTAACATTGTATATTACCTTTGAACTATATGTCTTATTAATCAATCAAATTAGAACATGTGTAATGATGTGTGTTAAGACTGCTTTGCTTGTACGCTCACAAGGTCGCGATATGTCATGAGCAAGAAGTGAAACATCACGCACAATTTGGGTATATAAACCTCTCAAATTTTCATTTCGGAAAACTTCTGCATGGCAAGTCGGCATTTTAAAGCTGGCTAAAAGCTGAGCAGAGTCCGCAGGTAGTCAGTTTAAAGCAGGCAACTGTTGAATTTTTCTTCAAAGTACGCGAAGTATCCCATAGGTAGTCGGGATATGCAGGTAACTATGGAATATTTCTTACCGTTTCCGTACTAACAGCCTTCAACTGTTTTAGTAGGCGCTGCCGCGAACGACACCGCCGTTATAGTGTGATTCATAAAGCGCATTTCCATTAATTTTCAAAACGAAAGTAATTTGCAACTGAACCTTTTTTAAAAAGTTTCTTCCAAAATCACAATTACAAAAATTTAAAAAATATTGGTTTATGCAAATAGTGAAAACTTGGATTCCGCGGAAAAAGGAAGTCTTTCACGAACTTCCACGACCAAAAAAGTTTGAGAACCGCTGCTATAGATGTGTTTAATATATTTTAGTAAATCGCAAATATTACATACGAATATGTTTCCTTTTAGGTTCGTTACCGTACGCTCCTGAGAGCCAACTAGCCGATTTTCGTACCTTAAACACCCTACCGCAAGGTCTAGGACCTTCTCCTGCTTACCTCCCAACGGGCTTCCCCCAAACCGGATTGACACAAGGTCTAACTCCAGGCGGTTTGTCCCAAGGGTTAGTGCACGGCGGCCTACCTCCTACGCTTCTCCCAACACAGGCATTACCTCAAAACACGCTGATGCAGACCAACCTAGGTCAATCGCCGCATTCCAATCCTTTAATTCCTAATACCTCAGTATTTTCCACGTTAACCAGTACGAATATTCCAAATCAATCGGTATTTTCAACCAGTACGCCGCATCTAGTGCCCCCTACTAATATCTTAACAACTACGACTCCTAGTTTCCTATCGAATAATGTCATATCGAGTAAAGCTCCCCCGATTAACGTTGTGATAACTTCTTCGGATCCATTACCGGTGACGAAATCAGCTCCTCAACCTGTATTATCCGTTACGATACCTCCTCAACATTTAAAAGGTGGTCAGAAGACTCAGGCGCATAATTACCAAATTCAAATGCCGGCGTCTAGTACGGTGACGACTCCTAGTGTTATCAATCAGCCTCCTCTAGCGATTTCCACTCAAAATCTCTTATCGAATGTTCCACCCCCGGTATATTCCTCGATTGAACCCCAAAATAAAAGCGCAAGTTTGGGGGTGGCCATTGAGAAATCGCTGAATCAAAGCTTTGGAAGCGGCAGTTCGAAACAAGATGCTAATAAGAGCAACATATCTTCGACTTCTATTGAAGAACATGACGCTTATCCCGATTTCAAGCCGATAATCCCATTACCAGATGAAGTTCCTGTCAGTACCGGAGAGGAAAATGAAGCATCCCTATTTGAGGAACGCGCTAAGTTGTTCCGCTATGTCAACAAAGAGTGGAAGGAGCGTGGGATTGGTGTACTGAAGCTTTTGAAAGATTTAAATACCGGGAAGGTTAGATTATTAATGCGAAGGGAACAAGTGCATAAGATCTGCGCGAATCACTTCCTAACTAAAGATATGATCTTGACGCAGATGTTCAACAACGATAAGGCTTATATCTGGGCAGCCAACGACTTTGCAGATCAAAAGATTGTATTGGAGAAGCTCTGCGCAAGATTTAAGACAACCGAAGCTGCTCAGAGATTCTACAAAGCTTTCGAAGATGCTAAAAAGAATCTATCAGATTTAAATGAACCACGTGAGAAGTTTGATAAATCCAAAGAGGATATCATCAAAAAGGACGAGCAAATCGCTACCAAGACATCAGATCCTATTCCAGTCACTCTGATGGGAGGTTTCGTATTTACACGCACCCCTACCTTTAAACCTAAGACAACTTCCCCGACAAACATCGATGTGACTCCGAAGGAAGTGGTGAAACTCAGTCCATTCGCTTCATTCTCCTTTTCCAAACCAACCACGATTCCTTCGACAATCGCGTTTAGTCCTGTGATCAGCGATTTTAAAACGGTGCAGAGTAACGTGGAAATCTTAGACGTGACCCCGCAGAAGATTGATTCGACCTCAAATATAAATTTAACTGAGGTTTCCGAGGGTGATCTTGAGGAATATGAAGCTTCGGTTGATTTTAAACCAATCATAGCACTTCCTGAACTGGTCGAGGTTAAAACTGGCGAGGAAAATGCTGAAATTCTCTTCGAACAGAAAGCTAAACTGTTGCGTTTTGATCAACCTATCAAGGAATGGAAGGAACGCGGGATTGGGTTGATGAAAATCTTGAAATATGGCGATAATACCGTGAGGTTATTGATGAGAAGGGAACAAGTGCATAAAGTTTGTTGTAATCATCAGCTTTTGAAGTCAACTAGCTTCTCTTATATGCCCAAGAATGCTAAAACCTTGAATTGGTATGCTCAGGATTTCTCAGAAGGCGTTTTAACGGAAGAGATGTTCGCAATCAAATTTAAAACTGAGGAGCAAGCCAAATTATTTCACAACGTCATAATTTCCTTACAAGTGAAGTTAGATGAGAATAATCGTATTGCAAACGAGGAGAAGAAACCAGGAAAACCTAGTGTGGAGACTAAGAAGGGTGATAAAAAGGCTAAAGGCGACACGGAACCTAAGAAAACAGAAGTTAGCCCTTCGACTGGTAAACAATCGGGGTGGGGAGATAAATACAAACCCAAATTGGGCAGCTGGGAATGTAAAACTTGTTACATAGGAAACGACGCTAAAGCTAACTTTTGTATCGCTTGCGATTCTCCTAAAAACGAAATGGCAGCTAAGAAAGAACTAAATAGCAATTCCCAATTCTCGTTCGGTGCTAAAAATCATAGTGGTGGGGGTACTACGTTTAATTTCTCGACTTCCAACGCCGAAGAAAAAGAACCTCAAAAAACCGAAGTTGCCAAGGCTACCAAAGAAAGCAATTCAGGTTGGGGTAACGCATTTAAACCACCAGCAGATTCTTGGGAGTGCAATGTTTGTATGATACGCAATACTAAAGATAAGCTACACTGTATGTCTTGCGAGAGTCCCAAAGATGGTACGGTACCTAAGAAGGATTCTATCACTAAAGGAGTTAACTTAGATACACCTGGGTTCAGTTTCAAATTCGGAATTCCATCTACAACCCCTACCAGCCTAACAGTCACCTCTAACAGTACACCAATTAACGCAACCCTAACATCCATAACCACAGCATCAAACACTTCATTTACCTTCGGTACACCGATCACGAAAAGCCCAGCTATGACTTTCTCTTTCGGAAGTATCTTGCCTGAAAATAAACAGTTCACATTCACCATCAAATCTGACAAGAAACCCGATAGTCCCGCTTCCGAAAATAAAGAGGAAGATAGGGGAAAATTCGTTTTTGGATCACCACAGAAGCATACCTTTGACTTCACACCGAGATCTCCTAGAAGACATAGCGGTGGACATGGTGAAGAAGAGTCTGAGGGTAGTTACTTTGAAGAGGAAGAAGACAACATCTACTTTAAACCTGTTATACCTCTACCGGATAAAGTTGAAGTTAAAACGGGCGAGGAACAGGAACAAGTGCTGTATTGCCATCGAGCTAAGTTATTCAGGTTCGCTGATGGTGAATGGAAGGAGCGTGGTGTTGGGGATATTAAGATTTTGAAGATGCCCGATACTGGAAAGTTGAGGTAAGGATCTATTGTCCTTAATTTAAGCTTGTATAGGCTGGAGTAATAGTGCGAGATTCTTCGATACCGCCTTTGCTTTGGTAATAGGAGAAAACATCATAGATATGCTTGAAGCGTAAAGCCACCACCTATCCACTATCCATGGACGCGCGTTTCGATGTTATACATCTCGTCAGCATGGCTTTGTGGAAAGTGATGGTATTTCAATATTTTAAATCGTAGTAGATGTTTACATATACGTATGAGAAAATCTAATTAGATATCCTTATTTGTACATTTTTGTCGAGTAAATTACTGCAAACGCCTCTACAGAACTGAACAAATCGTATTGTTCCAAATTCTGACGCGACAGTAGCCCAGACTACTGGCTTAAACCGCCATAGGTTAATTAATTGAAAATGTACAAATGACGATATCTAATTAGATTTCCTCATGTGTACATGTAAATATCTACTTCGTATATATACGATTTAAAATATTGAAATGCCATTACCTTCCACAAAGCCATGCTGACGAGATGTATAACATCGAAACGCGCCTCCATGGATGGTGGACAGGTGATGGCTTTACGCTTCAATTAATTAATTTATGGCGGTTTAAGCCAGTAGTCTACTACTGGCTACTGTCGCGTCAGAATTTGGAACAATACGATTTGTTCATTTCTGTAGAGGCGTTTGCAGTAATTTACTCGACAAAAATGTACAAATGCGGATATCTAATTAGATTTAGTCTGCGTACATGTAAACATCATAGATATGCATATTTGTATAGGATTTTTTTTTGTATTATCAATAGTAGGAATTATCAACGAATCTCGCTCTATTGCCCCATCCTATATGTATCGCAGGTGATGCACATATACATTTTGCGTATGTTATTCGTTACTATTAAAAATATAAACAGTTTTATTCATTGCTGACTTAAGCAAGTCTACAGCTGACATCTTATATATTGTTGTTAGATTTAGTTTGAATGCAACTAATGATCTACAACATTCCCCGTGCGATGCACACTTTTATGCGTAAAAATGTTTTTTGAATAGATTTTGCATAGATTAAGATTTAATACGCCTACCTTCAAGTATATTCCAAGCATGCATCACAGGTGATGTATAACATACACTTACGGTATTAGCAACTACCAACATTATAGAGATTTGTATTCATCGCAGTTTAATGATTTAAACAAATTAACAGTTAACATCTGGTTGTTGGGTTTAGTTTGACTGCAATTCATAATATGCAACATATTTCAAGTTCGGTACGTGTTAGATGTTACCCTATTATGCATGAAAAACATGCAGTGTATATCACCGGTGCTACACACAGCAAACAAACTTGGTATATCCAGATATTTTCCCTTAAGTATTACTAGCTAATTTATAGACTTTTTAACGCATGGATCGCTGGTGATACACACAATTCGCATATAGGGTGTACACGATGATCACCGTTATACTTCTAGAACCATTCACTAAATTAACTTAAATTAATTAAATCTAAAAGAAAGAGTAGTTGTATAACGAAAATCCTGAAATTAAAGTAGAGATAAGAAAAAAAAACAAAATTTGCGTTCATTGGATAGTTTTTAAAGCTCTTTGAATTGTGCTGTTATAAACTGACATTGTTTTTGGGGTAAAGAACGTCTTAATCTTAATAACTCTGTTGGGTCTAAAGGAGAGTATTCAACTCTAATTGGGTATGTTTTAAAGGTATATTAATGTGATATACTGGACTGATGATATTCGTATTCTAATAAAATGTAGGATCTATATAAATATTTACGTGATTCACCAGCTATACACACCATATAAATCATTGTATTTAACTTTTTGTAGGGTTGTGATGCGCCGAGAACAAATACTGAAGATATGCCTGAACCATACGCTTACGAAAGACATAATCTATACATCCAAAGACGATAAGACTTGGCTCTTCAGCGCACCGGACTTTTCGGAAGGGGAAATTCAACACAAGCAATTTTGTATTAGGTTTAAGAGTGCAGATATCGCGAAAGCTTTCAGAAAAGCCATAGATTCAGCATTAGATGAGAATAATGGTAAGTCTTTTCATTGATTAATCTTCATTTATTTCTAGATAAATTGCTAAGGTGTATCGAGGTGCAATATTTTTTAAATTTCATGTTTTTTTCTTCATTTATTGCGAGATACAACGTGTTCTACCGGCAAGTCACGTAGTGTCCTAGAATATTTTGACGTGTTATTTAAGTCTTTTTTTCTGTTTTTAATTTTTTAATTTAACAACCTTGTTTTAATATGTTTTTTACCTTCTAGTTCCAGAATCTACCACCAAATCCGACGATTCGGATGTAGAAATCGTATACGAAACCACAGTAACGCCCGAGGAAGAAGAGGAAGCCAGAAGATTGGGTCTGCCGCCAAAATTCATGTGCTATCGGCAATTGGACGACTGCAAATGCAGCGAATGCAAGAAAGATGACGTTTTACTCAAAGATATCCTTTCACCTAAACCGATTCCTCCAAAAGGATCTGTTAGTTCAGTTACTTCACCCTGCAGTTCGATTTTTATCACCCCAAAGAGCAACAGTACCGTGTTTTCAACGCCTAAATTAAATAGCACGAAAAGTGTTTCTACCTCGTTTGGTAGCATCTCTAGCACGCCATCCGAAAGTAAAAAGGAAGAAACCGTCAAAGATCTCTTGATAAAACCTTCAATATTTAATCCATCGCAGCCTAACGCAACGAATAAACCTACTACTTCATTCTCAAGTCCTGCTCTTGTAAGTGCCATCAATAATCAATCTGTTTTGGTGAAGAAACCCGACGAGAAAGTTTCAACTTCCGCTGCTACTCCCAGCGTCCTCTCTGGATTTTCATTCACTTTAAAAAACGATAATCACAGTTCAAGCTCGCCTGCGATTTTTTGCCCGCATATTTTTGGGAATAAAACACCTTCAACAACGGAAGGTACTCCCGTTTACAACACACCGCCCGTTACGTCGATTTTCGGAGGAGGCAATCCAACAGCATCTTCGGGATTGTTTGGAAACGTGACATCTAGCGGAGGTGGTAGTATATTCGGAGGAAATACGCAAACGTTCGGTAGTTCGGGGAATCTCTTCGGAGGCAACAAGACGGCGACGACTATAGCGACATCTGTTAAAGGAAATCTATTCGGGGCACCTGTAATTACTTCCCAGACAAGCAATCAAAGCATATTTTCCATTGGGTCTCCAAATTTAGCTGGTGGTGATGCTTCTCAAGCCGCAATTGATGCGACTATTACACCTTCTGCCATAGTAACGAGCTCCGAAGCCACGCCTAAAGGTTCACTGTTTACAGCGCCACCTGGCTTCGGTTCTATTACTTTCGGAGGTTCCCAGGCTAGTGTCGAAAATAAGACTTCTGGATCGACTCCTATTTTCGGTTCTTCTCAGAACAAATCTGTCTTTGGTAATGCGGCCGCTACCCTTACCTTCGGTTCGAGTGCGACGCCCTCTGCCGCCACTCCTCTAGATTGTAGCGTTGGCAGCTCGAAGTTGGAGGAGAAGAAGTTTAATGATTTTCTCAAAGTCGATCCGAATTTGAATTTTGCTAGTTTGGCTAAGGGAACCAATGCCACACCGACTTTTGCTAAAGTTGAAGGAGGTGAGTTTTTTTTTTTTGTTTTGTTTTTTAAAGTAAAGGGATTAGGGTAATAGAAAAAAATATATTTTTCAATAATACGGGGAGTGCACAAAGTCCATTTATTCTCTAAGCGAAGAAATTAACATTATACGTATACATATATCTATATTTGAAGGTTACAGGGAAAGAACAAGGAATGTTGCATTACGTTTGTTTTGAGAAAAATGGATTTTAAACCTTAAAACCCTCTACCAAACACCCATTTATTATTCGGAACGCTACAACTGTAAAAACTAGTCTAGAAACTTATATAGAACTCAAATACATGAAATAATATAAACAAAGATATCGTGGTACTATATGAACTAAAAAAAAACGGTGGTTATGTGCCCTTCGTCAGGGAAAAAACAGGAACAGAACCAGGTAGTATGTTTAGTATTTTGTCAGAAATTTCAAACTTACCCACTGTTGAAGGATGAAAGTTCATCGATTATTGTTTCTGCACTTTCTGTTTGTTTTTCCTGGGCTTATTTTGTTTCGCAGCCGTATGTGGTAATTCTGTGAAAAAGGGGTCTGTTTCTGGACTGTCACAGAATTTCTTTAGAGTCATAATATTTTGGTATTTGTCATAGCTTATCAGCAATGCTTCATTGTACAACTGTGTGGGAACTTGAAACTCATGTTCTGCAAGCCCTGTTAAAGCTGGCCGCTTATGTTTCGGTTGAGTAATGGGCGATTGTTCCCATAAACCATTAAATGATGATCTGTGAATCAGAAAACGAGGATGTTCTCTGACAGCTTTGATTTCACGTACCGGCTGAATTCCAAAGGGACATTTCTTTAGATACTTTTCACGAAGAAATGCTGCTCACTGGTTTACTATTTCTTGAGTAACTTCATGAACTTCAGAAGGACAGGCTTTCTTGCGGTTATTTCTTAGTAGTGTGTACCAATCTTCGGGTAGCTCCATTCTATGTTTGAGATTAACCAAACCCATATTCTTATCGCATTTCATATAGGAATGTCCACGTTCTGGGAACGTAATTTGAATAGATAGCAAAAGTTTAGCGGTGTGTACAATATAGTGGATGATTCGGAATGTAGTATAATTTTTGTTTTGACCTCCGTACGAATCGCAAAATATATGGAGGTGCTTAACATTTTCATCTAGACGGTTAATGATAAAATGAAACAGAAATGACGCCACCTCATCAGGTCCTTTACGTGCAACTACTTCTGAATAGGTATAAAAGAGCGACTGACCGGTAGCGAGAACATGAACATTGAAGGAATACATGGATAGCTGACGCAAGTAGTACACGTCGTTTGTAGAAATGTAATAAATACACATTTTTTTGGAAGTCCATGGCGATGGCGCAAAAATCTATTGTTTTTTGTGCTCTCTTTCGAGATTCTTTCTATCGTAAAAGTGTTGTGCTTTCCTCTTATGTAGTTCCAGCCGAACCTGGAGCTGCTTTACATCACTTTCCAGATTCTTTGCCAAAAGGCATTTCATCTTGGTATTGAGCTCGTCGCAACGGCTACACGTGTCACTCCGTGGATATCCAAACGCAATATTAAATTTCTGGTTAAATATCAAAACAAACTGTAGTGGCTTAATCTGCCTTTGAATGAAGAGATGTGGGCATATACAGTAGTAAGGGTGTTTTGATGTAACTTTCGGTGTTTCGAACTATACTTCCCACGCTGATCCTTTGGGACAACACCGGAAGATTTCAACGATTTTTGAATATATTCTAGTTTCGCCTTTGTAATACCATGAATCGAAATAAATGCCTTATAACACAGGGGCACTTCTTCTGCATTACCGTTTCGGGTTACTCTTACTATGTATGTATAATTTGCCTGATTATAAGATGCAGATTCTTCATCCTAGCGTGCTCTGCGTCTTTGAATGGGTTCCAGAGATATCAGACCACTTAAATAGCTACTTGATAACGCTGTTTAAGAGTGAGTGTTTCACAACTTTTCAGATATTATAATTCCTGATTGGTTCTGTTATTATTATTCGATTTATTACTTAATTTTTGGTATTGTACTTACTAAAGGAAACATACGTCTATGCCGCGCAGATACATTACCTCTCTTTACGTACGAATTAACATTTTTATTTGGTCAAACAATATGCGGGGGGTTCTATATATTTTATAATTGATTTAACTTGTATGACTTATTAAAAGCTATACTTCATAAAAAAAATAAGAACAATTTATTGTTTCTAGACTAGATTTTTGTTGTCGAATTTCTCGAGAAAGTTTGATTTTCAAACAAAACGGCAGAGTCATATTGTTCAGCTAATTCTTGTCATATATGCCATTAATTTTTTGAATTCTTCCTTATTTTGTAAGGAATTTTACAATAATTCTCTATTCAATTTTATTTTAGAAGATGACAAAACTCCATTCGCCTTCCTGGGTGCCGGAGCTCCAGTTTTTGGAGGGAAAAAGGCCGAAAGTGCCACTAAAAGCAAAAACGACAATAAGGATGATTCTATCACAGAAGAAAAATCTGAAGCCAATACCAGCACTGAAGAGGAATACGATCCACACTACGAACCAATAGTTCCTCTTCCGGATGCTGTGACTGTGTTAACTGGCGAAGAAGACGAAAATGTTTTGTTTAACGAAAGAGCCAAGCTATTCCGATATGACGTAGACCTCAAAGAGTGGAAAGAAAGAGGCATTGGACAGCTGAAGATCTTGTACCATCCTTCGAACCGTAAGTAAAAAGATTCTTCTTTAAAAAAAAAAATATAATCTGCACAAGGTGTTACAGAAGTAATAGCACTTTTTCAATTTATCTTTATAGCTTTACCGTCATAACAATTTCTAGAGTTACAATTTCGCTGAATTTACAGATACCTACCGCCTGCTCTTGAGACGCGAACAAGTTCACAAGGTCGTCTTGAACCAACTAATAACACCTGATTTCTCCCTCCAACCAATGTCTACCAACGAAAAAGCTTGGTGTTGGGGCGGATATAATTATTCAGAAGACGATCACTGTTTAGAGAAACTGGCTGCAAGATTCACGAGCGTCGAACTTAGCAGGCAATTCTACAGGACAATTCAGACCGCCATAGAAGCTGTCAAGGACTACCAGACTACACAGAAGATGATCCCGTCTACTTTGGCAGAGTACGTCGTTGGGAATGTTAGTGGGGGGGATGAAGACGCGCGAGATGACGTGGAGGATGTCGAAGGCGAGGAAGAAGAGGAAGACCTGGACTATTATGATGAAGACGATGACGAAGAAGATGAAAGGTAATTTTTTTCAGATTTACTTTCTTGTATATGGTATTATGAAATTGTTGAAATGGTATGCTGGATAGAAGTGATAGTATTATAAAATTTTGTTACTAATATGCACTGTAGCTTATAGGTGAAGAGGAACATTTTTATTCAAAGTTTTTCCCACTTATGACTCACCCTGTACACAGGCTGTTCAAGAATTTCTTTAAAACCTTCATGTAGTCGTGTCCTTCTATATTTCCTCAAGAGAAAACCTAAGAACAACATTTTTCTTTGATGCTTAGTTTATTCTCATAAGACCGAGAAAAATAGATTGATAAATGTGGCAACTCTGCTGGGGTTACACTAACGCAGTGCTTCTCAAACTGTTTTATGATGGAACCCTTTGGAGGACTTCCTTTTTTCTGCAATTATGTAACTTTGTCACTTTTTTTTTTCCTGGCGTTTGCCTTTGTAAGACTTCAAAGAAGTATTACATTCATCCTCAAAATTTTCAAGTAAAGCCATCCAACCTTTTTTTATAAAAAAAGCGACATAGTAGGTGACATGTTTCTGAAAAGTCTAGGCTTGATAGGACCGAGGTCTTAATCAACTCAGGAGATCAGGCATATTGTCACTTCATTTTAAGTTAGACACATTTTGAGAACCGCGGCCTTAACGGAATATATAAAAATTTCATTTAGATTAGCAAATTCCTTTAAGCGTACTGATGTTTATAAGATGATACAAAATTTGTAAATGTATACTTCTGATGTTAAGGAGGTTGTATTTAACCTCTTCAGGGACGATTTTTTCGAAGAAAAAATAAAAACGCCCAAGAAAATTAATTATGTATTTAATTAACATTTAGAAGGTATAATGAACATTATTTTTGGTAACAAATGAGTTTTTCATAAAAAAAAATAAAAAAATGTTGTGTATACATATGTGGCCAGTGGCCATTTGAGGAATAGTTAGGTACATATTTATTTACGAAAAGATACATTATTTATGAAAATCCTCCATGCATTCTGGGCAAACAGCTTCTTCACATTTCTTACATGCGTACCTCGTGCGTTTTTTACAGTTCCTATCGTGACAACGAGGTGGATTTTTGTAATTAATTTTTACAGGAAAATGTCCTATTCCATCAGTGCGTATTTCTGGTATAGTTTTTATAAAAGCCCTCTTTTTTCGCGGTATTGGCGACTCGGCAGAAGGTCTGCCTCTTTTTCGCGTGTTGCCATTCATTTTCAAAATTGTGGAAGCTACTGACGCCTTGAATTCCACAAAGGGAATCTTATTATTTTTGGACTTTTTATATAGTATCCAAGAATTGATCATACCGACATTTAAAAAATGGAATGCTATCCTCATGTAAAACTTTTTGTTTTTAGTTCCATGAGGATAGTGCGCCACCATGCGGTCAGCCATATCTACTCCGCCCATAAAGCGATTATATTGTTGGACTGCTTGAGGTCTTCTCACTTCAACATATTTATGTTCTTTTCTATCCCAACGTTTTACTGTGTCCTGTGGTTCCTTGCCAGTATAACTGGAAATCATATGAACAATTTTATTGTCAGCCCATCGTGTAATTGTTATATTATCAGAAGAAGTAGCTACTGAAACAGCACCTCGTCCTTGTTTCAAAAGTTCTTTTTCTTTCACTAGTTTTTCTGCAGCTCCACCCATTCTATTTGATCTAACTGTTCCAACGACATAAATACCGTTATTTTTCAGGTAATTAACTACCGGAATTGAAGTAAAAAGGTTGTCTAAAAAGATTTTGTGATTGTTTTCAGTTATATCACTACACATTCTTGCTACAGTATCTCCAATTATTCCAAGTTCCGATTTTGGTTTATCCTTTGACGATTGGTACATTTGAAATTTAGAGACATAACCATCCGCAGACGCTCTCACCCAAACTTTGAATCCCCATTTTTTCGGTTTTGACTTTATATATTGTTTATTTTTGCTTCTACCTTTGAATGGAATCATCATTTCGTCTATAGCCATATATTCGGTCGGAGTACATGAAGTGGCAAATGTATCTGCAAGGGCATCTAGGAACGGTCGCACTTTGATAAATGAATCCTTGTTTTCTCGTGTAATGTCTTCGTTGTTTATAAAATGTAGATATCGCTTGATATCTTCATACCTTTTTAGCGCCATTGTATCAGCAATAAGATCGCAACGTATCCCAGAAATCGAAGACCAGTACATTCTATATGACGGATATTTTATGTAAGTCATGACCATATTTATAGCAAAAAATTGTTTTATTTCCTCGGAAGTAATGTAAAACTCTTTTCCTGATTGTACAGCATATCGTATTGTCTCAGCTGTAATGTGATCAAAAAGTTCATCAGGAAAAATTTTCATAAAAAAGTTATAAGGAGTTTCGCCGTCAATGTTTATTTGATGTTGAGATAAAAATGGTGGTGGATTATCCGAAAAGTCATTGTCTTTTTCCGAAACCCAATGTCTAGTATTTTTCTGGACATTTCCATTAGGCCGTCGAATAAAATGAATCAAGGGCAAATCATCTTCACTATCACTTGAAGATTCATCGTTGGAAGTAGAACTTTCGGAATCACCTATTATTGGTGCTTCTGCTTGCTCTGTATCTGAATCTTCAACTTCGATTTCCTCGAGGTCCGAACTATTTGGATTTTGAACCATATCCAAAACTTTTATATCTTTCTTTTTGCCGTAAAAACATTTTGTAGAAATTGCGGACAGCGTATCTAAAAATTAGAAAAGTACGTGTTTAGTAAAAAAACTAAACGTACTGTGCGAAACTAATACCGTTTTACCGGAAAAATTATTACACATACTTTATTTACGGCTATTTTTAGAAACGATAGAAGCGATTATATAAAAAAAATGTTAAAACTTTGTACTCAAAAACTTATATCCTCTTATAACTAGCAAAAAAGTATACATACATATCTGCCCATATTACACAAATGTGTACATCACGTGTTCTCAGTTTTTTCAAAGGTATAGGCAAACACACACACCAATTCATACATATATCAATGCTTCATGTTATAAACATTACTTACCCATTTTTTTAACACAAAATATCCCAACGAATACGCAAAAATAACGCAAAATGTTATAACTAACCTCAATTCAAACGGTACGATTCTAGATTCATAACCAACTGAAGCGCGGGAACGCGAGATTTCTATCAACGTAGCTAGGCGCTCTACAAGGTAAATGGCATCATTTGCGGCCATTGCGCCTTAAAGGAAAGGGATAGTTTTAAAATTACGCGATATTTTTTTAAATGTACACATTTGTGTATATGTCCTTGAAGAGGTTAAGGGGATCGTATAAGAAGCCGCTGCAACATCGTGTTAAGCGTCGTTAGAGTCGAGTTCTGATGGTTGTCATATGTGAACGCACCTCAATGTACGTGGCTGAACAGCGTATCATAACGATATTTTTAACGTTACAATACTTTCAATTTAGTACCGTTACTTTAAAACTTAAGAAAGATTGCATTCTTCATTTGACATTTTAGTAATCTTTTCAACATTTTTGTGGTCCTACAATCAACTTAAAAAACCTCATGAAATTTAAATATATGATATAAATTCTATAATATCAAGACATTTTTTTTTGAATATCAGATTACATAGGTCTGTGTTTTTACGCCTTATTGAATGTGAAGTGTTGTTTTTAACTGAACTTGGGTAATTTCATGTCCCTGATTTCAAATTTGTATTCAGTTTTGTTGTAACACAAGGTTTAGAGCCAACAGAAAATCTGCAAGAATAATATAATGTATATAAAAAGGTATGTTTTTATAATTCATTTATAAAATATATAAAAATCCACAATATTATTAAAAAAAAATACAAAAAAAAAACATAGCAAAACAAACACAAATTACTTTATGCTCTTTTTAGAAAATCTTTGTTTTTTGCTCAAATTTCGTTTGTTGGTTTTTTCCTATAGTTGGCAATAGTCCCTGTTCAACATTCAGCAATAATCCGCCATCATGTTGGTATCCCATTGCCCCTGATACCTGACGTTACCAAGGTTAGCAGGAAAATAGTCCAAATGTGCGTCTAAAAAATGAATCTTAATACTCATATCGCAACCTAATGTTTTAAATTTGTCCGGCAGATTCTCCACAATGTCCGCATGAATTGGACGTATTATTTCCCAGATATTTCTTTTTAACTTATTTGACACCTTTCCACGCATTTTTTTCGGTACCGCTTCAAAACTCATGTTTTCCTTAAGGTTTTAATTGAAGGACCAGTAAAGATACCTTCTTTCGTTTTCGCTTCCAATAATAATAATAATAATAAGCACATTTATTTCTATAATGTTCCATACAATGCACATAGATAATACACAACACGAAGAAACAGGTCAACCAAGAAAACACAACATACAAACTAGTTAACATAGTCGTCTAGACTGTAGCAATTGCGCTGTAGTAAGTATTCTTTAGTATGTTTTTTAAACAAATGAAATGAATTAATGGATCTTATGCTTATAGGCAGTTTATTGTATAGAAGGCAACCCCTGTATTCGAGACTTTTCTAAAAAATTGCTGTTGAATGCTTAGACGCAAAAAGATAATGTTCTTGTCTCGTATTAAAATTGTGAGAAACATTATTTTTACTGAATGAATTATAATATTTATACACAAAGCATAAGACTTCAAATATATATATTCCATAAAATGTTAGGAAGTTATTTTTACTAAAAATACTTTTACAAGATTCCAACGGTCCTAAATTGAACATTATACGAAGAGCTCGTTTTTGCATGAGAAAAACACGGTATGCGTATGGAGAACAACCCCAGTGAATTACACCATAACGTACAGCCGATATAAAATTAGCATGATAAAAGGTTTTCATGGTGTCCAGATTACATGACTTGCGCAGGGACCTCAATGCAAAACAAACCCTGCCCAATTTACCACATAAACAATTAACATGATCTTCCCATTTAAGATTACTGTCGATTTCCAAACCCAATACTGCAGCGCTATTACTAAGCGATAACTTGTTGGAAAAGAGTGATAAATCCAAAGCAACGGATCTGGGATTAGCAAATAACACATACTTTGTCTTTGCTTGATTAATGACAAGTCTGTTATCTGAAAATCAATTGCATAACTTGTCGTAGATTAATTGAGTGCACTGAAAGAGTTTTTCTAAAGTATCGTCCTGTACAACCACGCTAACATCATCTGCGTAATTGACAAGGTGACAATCGATGTGATCAACTGCATGTACTATGTCATTTACAAATACCAAAAAGAGAGTTGGTCCAAGTATTGAGCCTTGAGGTACTGCAATATTTGTGACAGCCACATTAGAAAATACATTGTCGCAACGAACTCTCTGTTGCCTGTTGCTCAAGTAACTCATGAACCATTGCTTGACTGTTCCACGAATACCCATCTTATCCAATTTATACAAAAGATAGTTATGATTAATACAGTCGAAAGCCCTGGATAAATCAACGAACAACCCCAAAATGAATTTTCGATTATCCAACGCCCTATAAACGTGTGTTAGAAAACTAAAAAGAGCAGTATCTGTACTTTTACCTGAAATAAAACCGTGCTGTGTATCCTGTAATATATTTTGATTTATTAAGTAGTGCATTAACCTTTTGTTCATCAACCGTTCAAATATTTTAGAAAAAATAGGTACAATACTAATTGGCCTGTAGTTGTCAAGAGAGTTAATATCACCTTTCTTATGTAAAGGATGTATTGTTGATACTTTTAATTTAGAGGGAAAGATTCCATGCTCAAATGACAAGTTAATTGCGTACGATAAAGGACTAACAATATATTCCACACAATATTTCAAAATAAAGGAACTTAAATTATTTTCATCAGGCGTTGTAGATGAGTCTAAATTTTTAACACATTCCATAATTTCATTGTTATTCACAGGAGTTACAAAGAAACTGTTTTCATGACTACGCAAATACTTATCAATATTAGATATGCGGCAGTTGTCATTAAATTTATCAGCTAAAGTAGTTGATGCAACGGCAGAAAAGTATGAGTTGAAAGCAGAACACAGGGCCGCATTACTGGTAAAATTGTTAGGTAATATTTTATTATAGACCAAGAAATTTTCGGCATAGTAGCCAGTTGTGATTTTTGTGGTCTATTCTCATGAGAAGCTCTTGATATGTTCGTCATTCTCTTTTAATTTGGTTAAAAGTTGCCGTAATGTAAAAGAACAGCTGTAGAGCTTCTTTTTGACGGGTCTATAAAAAGTCTCCAGCCAGCGGGCCTATGTTCGGAAGCACCAGGCAAAATGGCTAGGTCATCAACATTTATACAAGTGATCCATGCCGTTCAAAATATTCATCAAATTCA
Source organism: Dynastes maya (assembly GCA_029619315.2). Classification (NCBI taxonomy): domain Eukaryota; kingdom Metazoa; phylum Arthropoda; class Insecta; order Coleoptera; family Scarabaeidae; genus Dynastes; species Dynastes maya. The sequence continues at coordinate 49,028,745 of JAROYE020000005.1, forward strand.
TTCTCGCGATTAAGATACCAATAAAACGTAGTTCCTGAAGCAAGTAGGTGTTTTTGTTTCAATCTATTCAGCACTTCTTGTGGAAACAGCTAAGATACATTTTGATTTGAAGATTTCGTCATCTTCCTCATCATCACAAACACTTTTGGTGCCTCAGCTGTAGGTATACCAACACCATGGGATACTGGTCTTATTGCCGACTCAATATTTGAATACAATGTGTTTTAAAGTTCTTGTAAAAACACAAACATCGGTTACAAAATGGGACATAAATTGTTTCAGATGATATGCTTCGCAAATGATGTAGTGTTAACGGTGTATAATGAAAGTAATCTTCAACGAATGCTTTTCCAGCTGAACAGAACTACCAAACACTACAATATGCAAATATCAGTGGACAAGACGAAGTCAATGGTGGCTAGGAGAGAACCACGCTGATGGTGGAAGAGAATATAATAGAGCAAATGAGAAAGTTCCGGTACCTGGGGGTAGATGTAACAAGTAACAGAGACGTAACAGAGAAAGTGTATGCGCAAGTGACTAAAGCGGCAATGATATCTGGACAACTTCGAGACGTAGTGTGGCAGAATAAATATATGACAACGGGAGAGCAAGAATTGACAGAATTTACAAGACATATATAAGGCCCATAGTAATTTATGGAGCGGAAAACGAAGCAACAAATGAGAACGCTGAGAGCAATGGCAAGCGTTAGCCTAAGAGATAAAATCAGAAATGCCCAAATAAAAGATGAATGTGGAGTCGGAGACGTGTTAAAATTTGTTAGCGGCAGAAGAAAGCGCTGGAGGGACCACGTAAACCACATGGAGAACGGAAGGTTGGCCAAACAAGCAATGACGAGTAAACCAGACGGTAAAAAGCCGCCAGGTAGACCCCCCAAGAGGTGGTGGCTAATTAAACAGGACTATGTCCTATTAAGAAAGAAGAAGAAGAGAATAGTATTCTGACCTTTAGTATCGCAAAGTGAAAAATAGTAATCTGTATGGTTTTTAGGCTCTCCACGCCATCGCTATTCCAAGGAGTTTTCTTTGTTCTTTTAATCTGATGCCTTAGACCTTCTTCGCAAATTTTACAAACAACATGCGGTGCTTAGGATTTGTCTTGATCTCCAAGTTTACTTTGAAGTATGCAAAATACGCGTTTTTAGCAAAATCGGTAATAGTTTTCTTGTACATTTTCACAACAAAATTACCGCAAATGTAACGAAAATCATAAGGCTTATATTTTGCAACTTCGCCGGGACATTTTCGCAACAAATTACTCTTGCCAAACTAATAATGAAACCAACTACCAACAACCACCATGTACGGGCGCGCGTTTCGCCGCCTTACGGCTCATCAGCGTAACTCTGTGGAAGTTGGTAGATGTATTTGAAATTGTCGTATGTCCTCTGGCAGGTATTTTTTTGCAGGCCTGTGTTTACTGTAACATCAATATTTTTTTCTTTTTCAACTAATAACATTATTTCTAACCTTTCCAAATTAAAATCTGTAGGCTGATGCAAGTTTTCATTTAATTCATAAAACTCAATTTGTTTTACAACAAATAATACCTATATTTAAAGCAAATTTCTTATTAGATACTACTTACATAAAAAAAAAAAAACAAATTTGAGACCAATATCGCTACTATCTTGCATACAATTTCAGATTCTGCGCACAACATCTGAAACCTACCTTATTATTTTTCTTTTTTATTTAGTTGACCTGCATGATTATGGTAGTTTAGTAAGAGAAGCTGTTGAGAGATGAAACAGAAACAATAACCAAAACAAAAAGCAAACAAAAAAGAAAGCAAGATGTTCTATTCTATCGTAATCTTTTAATTTGTTTATTTTTTAGACTGTTATTATTCAAATATTATTTTACTGTAATACTATATCTCATAAATATATGTATTTGATTTGTTTTCAGAAATATACTATTTTAGTTTCTCTCGCTGCGTTTTGTTATATAGATTACTGATGTTACGAGTCGAATATTTCATTGACATCGAGTAAGACAGGGTGCAGCAGTAGTACGTCCGTCTTTTATTACTCGGGCTGTACGCTGGATAGCAATTTGACACTTTGGGGATGTAATATAATGTTAATTGTGCATCTTTAGAAAATATATTCCGATATACTGGGTATTTTATAAGAAAGGTGGCACAGTAAAATTCACTTTTTTAAAATGGAACACCCTGTATATATGTTATATTATTAAAGATCCCTGACTACACTCCATTCATACCCAGATTATGAAAATAACCTGTTTTGTGGATTTCAAGTTACAACTGTTTGTGTTTAAAAAAAATTGAATATCACTTACCCCAAAAGAAGTATTCCTACATCCAAATACTTTCAAATTTAGCAATAGAATTTGTTGAGATTGGATGACCATGTCAGGAAATTGTTTTTATCACCGGATGTACAGTATGGTCATTGGGAAAGTATTGACTTTACCAATTTCAGAATGATTTTTCTCGATTTTGTTAAATGGAACATTACTGTATATTATGACTAAAAGTGATACAGAATTACATTCTGCATCAATCCATATTAGGTTCCCCTATACCTATTCTTAGCGGTTTCTACAATAATCCAGAATAATCAAAATTTAAAAACTGTTAATAAAGTTAATGTACCTAAAACATTATCAAGTTAGTGGTTAATAAGTAAAGCGTGACAAACTGTTGCACCCGCTGTGTTTACTATGTACATACAAGGAATCAAGAGGACGACACGCGCACCGATCAACCGATAATAACCGAACGTCCACTCGATTCCTTGCATGTACAGCAGGTGCAACCGTTTGTCACGCTTTACTAATAAGTGATTAAAGAAGTGGCAAATCCAAAGATGATATAGTAAATATGTTTTTCTTACTGGGCGAAGCAGAAGGGGATCCTTTTTAGCCAGTAAAATTTACAGTGAAAAGTATCCAGACAGGAAACATCCGGAAAAGAGAGTTTTTGAAAAACTAATGGGATTTATTCAAACGGGAAATGTCGTTTACAGGAAATGCGAAAGAACAAAAACATCAAGAAATGAAGAAAATGAGTTTAACATTCTATTGGCAGTTACTGAAGATCCAAATACAAGTTAAAGAAATATTGGTTAGAACACAGGTGTAAGTGTTCTACGAATATTGAAAAATCGTTTACATCCTTCCATATCCAGCCACATCAGGAGCTTACTGAACAGGATTTCGAAAAACGTTTTTAGTTTTGTAGCTGGGCCAATGAACTTTTTACAAAAATATAATTATTATGCAGATGAAAACCCTAGAATTTTGCGACAAATGGATTTGTAACATCGGTGAAGCGTTAACGTTTGGGGAGGCATAATCAGCGGGTATGTTCTAGGACCTTATTTTCTCGAGAATAATTCAAAAAGGCCTATGTATTTAGAATTCTTACAAAATGAACTACCACGATTATTGGCAAATGTCTCTCCTGGAATCCGGGAAGAAATGTGGCTGCACCATGACGCAGCACCTCCACGCTATCCTATTGCTATACGAGATTATCTTTTTATTTATGGGGACGTGTTAAAGAAATTATATATGCCAACAACAATAGAACACATTAAGCAGAGAATTATTAAAACTTTTCGTATATAAATATAACATATGAAGAATTAAGACCAGCTCAGAGTGCATTCATAAATAGAGTCGATCTTTGTTTGCAACAAGAAGGAAGACAGTTTGAACATTTGTTACCTTAGATTTTTCTTTCTTTCATTACCACCTCTATATTTGATTATCACTTTAAATTAAATTAAGTGCTTCATAATATTTTATTAATTTGGTCAAGTTTAGCATTACTTTTAATAATACATGCTAACATTTTATTTGTACTTTCGCGTTTCAATAAATTTTGTTATTAATAGATCCTTTTTTCTTACGAGAAAGAACATTCGTCCGCTTTTTCTTTAAATTAATTCACTTTTATTTTAAAATAGGAAAAAAAGTCGAATGTTGGAATTTTAATTATTCTAGATTATTGCAGAAATCGTTAAAAGTTTTTTACAAAAATCTTAAATAGGAAAAAGTTTCTACAAATCATAAATATATATTCTATGAAAACATGTATCAACAAAGAAACTAGCTCTTTTTGTGCCAAACGGCCACTATAAGGAATTGAAAATGCATCAAATTTCAAATTATTCCAAGCGACTCTAAACGCGTCGTGTTCGTGACGTAAAATTCTATAATCCGTGTACATCTATGTGACAAGCAGGTTTGTGTTTCTTTGATTCTAGGATTAATAACTCTTTATAAATTTTTGATAACTAGCTTGACTTGTGGTTGGTGTCCTTCCTCAGTCATAGTAGGTGACTGAGGTCAATCCGGTAATCTACCCTTCAATCTATCATTTTTTAAACTCGCATGGGGACAGCAGTCAATTACTTCAGGAAGTGATTGAAATGGGTTTAAAAAATAATTCGGAAAGCCAGTTAAGACATTTTAAAAGTGAGGGTATATCTACTAACTTAGGCATACATCAGCTAATACTAAAACTTGTATCCACGGGACAGTCATCGTACAGTGAATTTTATATATTATTGATACAAAAAAAAATTGACAAGTTCCCTATTTGGATTGATGGAGAATGTAATTTTACATCACTTCTAGTCATAATTAACCTGGGCAAATATGCGGCAACAGCCAAAGGCGTGGCGAGCGCATAAAAGTTTACACATAAAATAGAAGGTAAGAAATAAATCATAAAACGTGCTAAAACGCTTACCGTTTTAAAAGTCTTCCGTGAAATCGCAAACTGGGTAACATCTGTTAAATATTTGAATCATTAGATATGTTTCCACAGCTGTTTCAGTCAAGTGAGTACGACGTCCGAAATAAATGTTTTTTAATGCCGAAAACGACCGTTCGACATCTAGCGATGTTATATTTGCATATTTAAAATAATCTTTGAAACAACTTAATGCATCTTCACACGCACCTTCACAAATTTGTCTTAATATAAGAAAATCGGAGTCTTTCTCTAAAACACTTTCAAATTTTCGTATTACACACCAATTTGTTTCGCCTTCTACAGCGCATAACTGTGCGTGAACATTATTCACAATTTTAACAGAGTCCATTAGCGACATCGAAACATTTTGTAATTTTTCTATTCCCTCCGCTAGTCCGAAGTAATTGTTGTGAATAGTTTGTAAATCTCTTTTAACTTGACTGTCTTGATATATTTCCTGGCTTTTCTTGATTGCTGCAGCTTCTGTTGGATTGAATTTTAAAATTACCTTCTTTACTTGATCAAAATATTTGTTGTAGTAAAACGCAGGCTGCAACCATGTTCCCTAACGTGTAACAATCGGCTGTGGTGGTTCAGGTAAATCAGGACACAGTTTGTGAAATAGTCGGGTACGTTTCGGGGACTTTAGAAACACTGCCTTTGTACTAGCAATCAATGCATTTACTAGTGGAAAACGTAGGAATCGTTTGTGCCGCAAGATTTAGAGTATGGATTTTACACGTTACATGTAAGAAGTTACCACTGTGTTCTTTAAGGGATCGGCCCAAAGAACGCATGTTTGCGACACCATCACTCGTAAACATTAAAAGTTGCTTAGTTGAAACTTCAGATTTGTTCAATGAGTTCAACACCACCTTTAAAATCTCATCGGCAGTACAATTTGTAACTCTTTTGGAAGCAAGTAAGATGGAGGATGACGGTCGATGTGGTTCCATTGTACGTACCATTACATTAACCACAGAATGACGATCTGTTGTTTCGTCTACACACAACCACAGTTTTTTATCTTTCAATTCCGTTTTCATTCTTTTTTTTATATGTTCACGAGCAAATAGCACTGCATTTCGTATCGATGTCCGACTAGGTAATTTACAGTCCGCATATTTATTCCAGAAGGAGACAAATGCTTCTTTGTCTAGTAAACGAAACGCTAGATTACATACAATAAGAGTAACACATAAATCAAATGTAAATTTTTCTTGGTCTCGTATGCCACTTTTTGTAGAAGAATGTTGTTTGCTTTCGATGTGACGTTGACAATGACTTCTGGACCAACACATTAAAGGGATTTTACAAACTAGACATTGAATTTTAGCGCCATCAAAAATTAAGTCCATGTCCACTATAAAGTTTTTAACTGTGTCTGCCATTGGTCGTTTTCGCGACGTACCCAACTGCGACATTTTTAAAGCAAACATAAGCGTACAATTACGAAATAAGTTACGACAGCCTACATATACACAGAACTACTCGCATACAGCATCGATTTAGTACTGACGCTGTGAACGCCTGAAATAAATAATCGCCGATTCCGCACCACATATCTACTACACTGGCTGTTACCGCTATTTGCCCAGGCTAGTCATAATGTACAAGGCGCTCCATTTAAGAAAATCGAGAAAAATCATTTTGAAATTGGTAAAGTCAATAGTTTCCTAATGAGCATCCTGTACATCCGGTGATAAAAACAATTTACTGACATCGTTAAAATTTGTTGTGTAGATACACGACAAATTTGCTAAATTTGAAAGCGTTTGGACGTAGGAATAGTTCCTTTAGGATATGTGATTTTCAATTTTTTAGCAGAAACAGTTGTAACTCGATTTAAAAAAGTGAATATATATATATATATATATATATATATATATATATATATATATATATATATATATATATACTTGTAAACAGTACGTTAATGAGCCCGATATATTGTCGGGTCGCTGATGATCCCGGCCTTAAACGATGAGATAGAAGAGTATACCTCAGCTCCCTCTTTAATTCTATTTGATATAAGCCAGCGCACCAAGAGAGGGGTAAAAAATTCCTATAAATTAAAAAGTTAGGTATGAACATGTCCTTATGGGACCCAGATATAACAACGGTATTATTTGGAACCCGACTGTATATTTGTTTATATCTTAGGTACGTTATGGAGCCCTGCAACGTTGCCAAACCTCCAATCTATGTTTCTTTTTTTCTTTTAAGCTACGATCTATCTTATGCAGCGTCCGCAAGTAGAATGCGCAACTGACTTGCGCTGTAAATGTGATTTACTTGCAATGCGTTTATTATTGAATATTTATATGTATCATTGTTGTTATGTGATATAGAAAGGTGAAATAAGGAAAACCAGAAAGAAATACATATTGGCCTTGCTTCTATATGGAATGAACTAAGATAGTGAATTATTGTTACAGTTTGTTACCTAAAAAAGAGGAAAAACCGGGAGTACTTTAAAAATTTCAATTCGAAATCGTTTGAAGAAAGGACATGGGAAATGTATGGGTTGAAACAAAGCCAGATTTGATAGTTGTAATTTCTGAAGTCGATTTTTCCCAAATTTCCCGCCGTACATTTTCACATAATGCCTTTGAATAATTTTGCGCCAGCTAATGTGATACAGTAGCTATTAACAGACTACCTTGCTTTTTGGAAAATGTCTAATAGCTGTTATTTTTCCTGGCTGCTGTTTTTCCTTGAATTTATCATGTGTTAAACAATTTTGCACAGTGCAAAACGAATGATTAGTCCCCTCAGCACACATTGTTTCCTATCGCTATTTCGTGTCGCCCATTTAGTCTCCGTCACTGTTACTCCTCGATTCCGAATAGTCTTGTAATAGTTGTAACATTCTCCCATGTTTTTTCTGGATTTTCCTGTTTTTGTTTTCATTGGCCTCCCATATTTTTTTCTGTTTGTCTATTTGTAAGAGATGATCCCACCAATCTATACTTAATAATTACAGAATATATTGCATTCATCGCTAACCACTTTGATATTTCATTCTTACACAAACAAGTCAATACGAGCAATTGACTAATGTTACGTTTGTAGTCCATATTTTTTAGGGAAAAGACACAGAAAATAAATAGTAAAAATTAAAAAACTGCATTCATTAAAAAGCTGAAATTTTCTTCACGCCTTTCTCCAGAGGAAGACGTTACATAACCTATACAAAAAGAGCAAGCGGCACATTTCATTTTTATCACCTTAATATATGGTATATGTTTGATGTATGGTATGGTATTAAGTTATACGTCATAACAATTTAGCTTAATGTCAAATTTATATCTAGTCCTACATCCGTATTTCGTTTTGTCTTTTCTTGTAATTCCTAAGAGTTGTTTCCAAAGATTCTAGTTTACTCTTCATGGTTTTTATTGGTATCCCTGTGGCTACTATAAGTTAGTATTGACCTACAAATAGTTTCACATAGTATCATTTTAGTTGTCGCGGAAATTTTTATTTGCTTATCAACGTTCTATTCCATCGCATGATAAGTTTTCACAGTATTCCCAACTATTTTTTGAATTTTCCTTTTTCAGTGGTTAACGTTACGTTTATCTTTCAGGTATTAACTCTCATTTCATGTGGTACCTTATTATGGACTTCCTGTCATAATTATATCATCTAAACAGGCACATTCAGACACCTTGACACAAATTGATAAAGGCAAAATATGCTCAGTAAGGTCTTTTGCATTTCCCTAAGTTCAAATGTGTCGTCAAATATTTTAGTCCTTTTTAGGACCGCTCGACTCTCGTCTAACCCTTGGCAATTGGCTCCCTTTTCATGTTAATTTAGATGCTGCAAATAACTTTCTGCTCCCACTCTATTATAACTTGATATTTTCCCATTTTTGCTAAGTTCACCGCCTTCTTTACTTCCCCCTCTTTCATGTTGTTATCCTTACTTCCTGATAACCTCCCATACTCTGGTCTGATTTTTTGCAGTGTAGTTATTTTTGCATTGTTTCATCATGCGTTTGCGCATCATTCGTAATAATTTATCTTATCCTACTCTTCGTATACATATTCCGGCTTGTTTACGCTTTCCAGTGTTTTTAGGCCATTTTCTACTATCCTTTCTTTACTTTCGTATCAAATTGCTTCCTTGATTTTTCTAACCATATTTTTCAATTTCGTTTTTTATTCCTTCTATATTTCCTTTCATATTTTGATATTATTCTTTCGCTCAAGTATTGCTTCCATCTTACTTTGTTTATTTTTGTTTGTTTGTTAACTTCTTTAACTATAATGTTTGTTGCTTTATAGAATTTGTTATTAGGAACTCACATGTTTCTCTGGCAGCTTTCAGAAGATTCTCTATACTTATATTTTCCTTTTCTAGCATTTCTACGTTGGTCTCCGGTATTTCTATGAATCTATATACTCTTTTCTCCTTCCCCAATCTATATGTTCATCACTTTCACTCGCTCTTTTAGATTCCTCTTTATCTTTACGCTTTTTAATTTTTGCCATGAGCATGTAGTGATCGGGAAATGTCTCTGGTCCTCTCTTAATCTTAATGTCACACACTTGCCTTTTTTTTGTATTAAATTGTGACTTACTATGCTTCTTCTGTAATTGATGTTTGTCCAGTAATCGTATAGATTTCTTTATGATGGAAATAGGTGTTTATCTCTAGGTTGTTCAGAAGGTAATATTCCATTAATTTTATACAGTTACTATTTATCTTTTCCTCCTTCTGTTGACCAACCATTCATCTGCCTTTACATTTCTCACCCTACAATTCAAATCACCAGAAACATGAATATTAATTCTTTCAGATATCAAACTCCATCCACTTTCACATTACATACCCATTTGGTACCGTCAATAATAATTTTGTTCTAACACATCGTCACTCGTTTAAAAAATTATTCATTCTTTCCACATGTAATTCTTTAGTTATCATGTTGTTTTATTGATTTTCTACCGTTCCCACTTATATTCGATATAGAGAGATGACATGTATAAAACTAAGAGCTTATGGAAAAAAATATGTTGGTGTGTAGGTTATCTAAATTGAAATAACACAAGAATTATGCAAATCTTATAGACCTTGCAGAAAAAAGTATAACTTTGATATAACACACACTATTCAAATATAAATCACTGAGGAAGTTAAATTGTTGAAATTTGTACGGTCAAAGAAACTGACAAAATAAACAGTTTACAGTATCTGATTCCACTTACCAGGGTAGTAGAAATCAACCATTTCGGCCTAACAAGTATTTTAATTTATGATTACAGCGTCTATATGAAACAATCATTTCCTGAATTTACCAGAAAACTGTGTTATAATTTTATTAGGAGGTAAGCTAACGATTAGTTATATTAATACAGATAGTAAAATATCGAGAACAATAACATTCAGGTTAATGATACTTATAGAGTAGAAAGTCCACCGCGATATATAAATCCGCTACCAACATACAGTTATATATCAATGGTATGTTATGGAACCCAACGCAGTTGTTGCCAAATTTCGGGCTCAACAACGTCATGTTGATCTATTTGTATATACCGTATATAAAATTTGATCAGGGCGCCCCCTACATGGTCCTTCCCGGAACTATTTTGTCTATTTAATTATAGGGATAGTACGTTATGGAGCCCCCCGCGAAATTTGAAGTTTTAGGGTCTACTGACTATTTCCAGCCATTTAAAGCTGAGATACGCCTCGATACGTTGTTGAGCCCGACCCCGGGCTCAACAACGTAATTTTGGGCTCCACAGCGACCGAATTATATATTCAACGGGCTCATCAATGACTGTTTATATGTCTATATATATATATATATATATATATATATATATATATATATATATCCTGCGGTGGATAGGTCATCCTCTAATAAGCCATTTGCATGCAATAAGTCATCCGGGTGCGATAGGTCATCCGTATACGGAGGACCTATCGCATTGTGTGTAAAATTGTTCAACTAGGCTTATTAGACTAGTTGAAAAAGTTTCAGAATGGAAGACCTACAGATGTTTTTTTGAAGTTGAGCATATTTTAGTTTCGAGATCTGCCGTTTCCATAAGTGGCTCTGCGGTCGCGTGTATACTGTCGCATGTATACGCCATTTCGAAATTTGTTAAACTCCAGCGGAACGGTCATCCGTTGGGTAACAGGTTTCATGCCCACGATAGATAAGTCATCCGGCAGACTGGCAACACTGTATTAAATAGGAATAATTTTTTACACAAAATCTGTTTAGGTTGCGTGTCATACAGGAAAGCGTATACGAGACTTATCTCGTACACGCTTTTACTGTACCTGATTGCATGGGCAACTTTGATATTACTGGAGATAGAAGGTCGAGCCATTTGCAAAACGATTACATTTAAAGTGGTTTCGCTGCCATTAAAAAAAAAAATGAAAAGTACAATTTTGAAAATATGGCCGTAACTTTCTTTTTGGTCTTAATGAAAAACTGCTTTCACATTGTAGAGCCAGTTTCTTGTGTATAATTTATTAAGCCAAACTATTATTTTTGTCAATAAATTTATTGAATAAAATTAAAATAATTTTTTCTTATGGCACTTGTATCTGAATTTTACATTTTGGAATGAATACTCTTTTTCTGAACAATTAATGTTATAGCGTTAATTGTAATCAGACACAAATATTATAAAAAAAGCTTTATTTTCAAATTCAAAATGAAGGAAATAAAGCTGGATTACTAAAACAAGATTAATAAACCCTTGTAGTACTCATACTTAACCTCACTTAACAGCAAGTAATATTTTTAAAATAACAAAGGCACATATGTAAAAAGTAATAAGTTAATACCGAGTTTATTAGAAAAATTGCTTTTTAATGTTCATCACATCATGTTAACGTGAATCAAAAACGTGACGCCTATATGACAGCAAAAATGTAGTTTTTGCATTGATGTTTATTTCGCATGTTTGTTCAATAATTTATTTATAAAATCACAAGTGTTTGGGATTCATGAAAAATAATAGAGAGATAATTATGTATGTATTTATTTGCTTATGGCGATATCATACAGAAAATAGGTTTGAAACATTTTTAATTATGACCAAAAATCCTACAAAGCGCTATAGGATTTTTTATATTTATTACAACAACGAATAAAATTCACTACGGATCGGCATATCGGCCTTTCCTCGACACTTAACGGTATAAAAGGTAATACTTTCTCATAACCGGCTTACCGTTCATTTTGGCATCGTATCATTCAAACACAAAAAAGTTCTTTCTTGGCTAGAACTTAAAGCCACATAATATGGGGTTAATTCTTAAATACAAGACATTTTTTAAAACGAAATATTCAGATCAATTTCCTTTAAGAATAAGAAAGTAAACTTTAAATGAACACAGAAACAACTTAACTTTTATTGACAAATAAATGAAATACATTATTTTTTACTTTTATATTTGTTCTGAATGAATACTTTAATTTTTAGCCAATCTTTGTTCTCCAATAATTTAGCGTGGTTAGCAATAAGGCTTTCACATTCCCGTTTTTTAGGTGGCCTTTTTGTTTTATATGCTTTTTAAAATATTCAGTAACGACTTCTTTTTGTTTTTCAGTCCAAGGCACAAGCAATCTTCTTCGCTTTGAATTTTTTTCTGATGTACTATTTTTACTTACTAGTACTTCATTATCTCTATTTACATCATCCTCGTTATTTGTGAAAGTTTGTCTCCTCCCTTTCCTCTGGAAACTCATCTACTTGCTGCAATAACTCATCACCTAGCTCCAAATTAATTTCATCTAAAGTTTTGCCCTTAAATTGACCAGCTTTTCCCTTCTCCATAAGTATGAGAAGTTTAGATATTCTAGATGTTTGATAGACATCGTCTGGAAGTCTGTACGATGATCGATGTATACCCAAAGTGTGCCCATAAAAGATGCTAATTGTTCTAAATCATTATCAGTAATATTAAACAATGTGTGTCAAGGTCGCTAAATGTTTCCTAAGACGCGTACAAGTAAGAGCGTCTGGATTTTTTGCTCGAGACATGGTAGCGTATTTCTTAAGAACTTTATAACCTACAATAGGTTCCCCGGAACTGGGATTTCCAAAAAGATAGTTACTTGACTTCCTAAAAATATTACCCCTTTGTTTTAAAAGAACACTCAAATGCTCTTGAACATCCTTACTAATGAGCACAGGGACTCCCCGACCTCTTTTGCCCCTTATTACAATTCTTTTGAAGTTGTTCATTAACAGCTTCTCTGTTTCTGTGATCGCTTCAGAAAATTCTTCATAAGATTGTTGGTTCTCATTCAAGCATGCATTTTCATAGGTACTAACCAGAAGTCTTTGTAATTCACCAGGGCGTCGTCTATTTAAAAGCAGTAAGCGACAATATACAGTTTCCAATAATATAACGTAGGCACTTTCGTCACTGGAATTTTTCTGCAACTTTAACACCGCAGAATTTGCTTTACTGGTTAAGGCAATCTTTTAGTAATTTGAGATCACTAGCAAGTGGTAACAAGCTCACCTTGTTCCATTTCTTTAAGTTCAAATCAGATGCTGCTTGGCTAGAAACATCAAATTTCCAATTTGATTCTATCAGTTGAATTAAAGTCTTTAAGTCAGCCTCGGCATTTGCCGTCTGCAATGAAGGGAAAATTTCCGATTTTTTTAACGCGTGCATGAGTGCAACGTCACAGCATTGCTTCAAAGTGGTACCCATATTTAGTGCAAATGTTGGCGACTGATAGGACTGAGCTTCCGGATCGTATCTTGAAGCAGCTTTAGTGGCTGATACCAAAGCGTCATAATTTTCCGGCTTCAAAGCTCCAAACATATCATTAATCATAGGCTTTATTTTTTTAAGTTCAAGGAGAACCCTTGACAATTCTCGCATTTTTCTTGAGGCAACTAAACAAAAGTGTTTTTCTCTATGTGTTTTTAAATATTCTGGAGGCAAACGCGCATATGAGAGGATCTTTTTTAGCAATGAGAGAAATTTTATCTGCCCTCATACGCGGAAATACATCTATCTTCAGTTGGGGATCTACTTTTAAGTGCTTTAGTAAAAAGTTTTGTGCTTCACTTTGAGAGCCCTTTGCAGAAGCTCCTTTGGTGGGGTTTTCCGGACATTGCTTTCGGTGCCGCCACAAGTTCTTTGCCGAATAAAATCCTAAGCAATGGGTGCACGGTAGATACCTAGTATCGTCTGCTCCCTTTCGTATCGGTTTAATTACTTCCTGGTTGGTTAAGTAATTACCTTTCTTTCTTAGAGAATACAATAAATCCTTCCTTTCCTTACTTAAGGCAGGCAAAGCCAAAATTTTCTGCACATCTAACTCTGTCTGATGATTTCTGGAAAGGTGTCTAGGAAAATGTTGCACGTAGGTTTCGCAAAAATAACAAAAAACTATTTTTTTAGAAACTAGGCCGCTTTGTGTTTGACTGGGGTTTACATGCATTAAACTAGGTTTAGTTTTTATTTTGGTTCTATCAAATTGAATATTATCATCTTGTGTCACTACTACTTCAGTATCTCTGTGGTCAACTTCTTGAAGAGATATACTGTCAGAAGATTGAAATTCTGGAACAAAGTCTCTGGATGTTTCCTGAAATATGTGTATTTTAATTAATACTATCAATTTTAAGTAATCATATTAGTTGCAGGGTATAATTTACCGATGAAGAAATATCACTTGATTCGGGGTTGTAGTCAGGATCCACTTCATTATTAGCTTCATCAGGAGTAAATACATCGAGGTCAAAATCTCTCTCGTCTGTCACATTTATTAGTGATTCGTCAGATGAAGTTATAGTTTTTTCTTGCACAGGCGGAGGTTTATTACAGAACCATCTATCGCTTTGCCTGGTGTTATAATGTGATGAACAGCTACTGTACTGTAACGCAAAAAATTTGTTTAAACAACATGCTGTAATACTTATATATGTGTAATACGTACGTATTCTGGCGGAAGCGAAATGGCTCCATATTCATACTGCAACATAAAATGTAATAACAATTGAACAAATTGAAAATTTTTACTATCGGCAATAAAGCTTAACGTAATATTCTTTTTATTAATTGTTACACAAATAACTTGATTACCGTGCGAGCCCCTTTACAATAAATACGGATCATTGAATCAAAACACAAATACATTAAGTGACATTAATAGTGGTCCTAACTGAAAGAACCTCTGTTAGCTAACTTGGAGGATTCGAGTTAATTATCTGGAAATTATTTAGTTTTTAATTTTAACAAGAAATACAAAAATACGCATATTTCATCAAATATATTTAGAAAATCAATTCAGATATCATAAATTGTTTGAAAATCTCTTTGCGTTATTTTTTATATTTCACTTGCGTTATAAGATGATCCAAATATTTCAATTTTATGTAGGGTACCCCAATATATTCGTGTCTTAGTTATATAATAAAGTAGCACTATTAACAAATATTGTTATCTGCCCACTTGTGCTCAAGTACTGAAAGAACACCATATTGAATATAAGCTAAAAATTGACATGGACACAATACTACAACAGATAATTTGATTTCACACTGTTAATTTAACATAGGGTTATTTGATCATATGTTATTTATGATATAATGTGAAAATACTTCCAGTAAAAGTTACCTACTAATACTGAATAAAATCTGATATTTATTACTTACCTGAAAAATATAGAACATCACTAACACTATTAACTTTCAAATGTAAACTAACCCACTACTGAAGTAGATTGAAGGAGTTCGCATCAGTTTTCAAATGAAACTTGACAACACTGCTGGGTGCCTGATTAGCTGTAGTTTAGTTATTGTAAATATTTCGGATGACCGATGTCTTGGATTTAGTTTACAAAGTATTCACCCGGATGACATATATTCGGCGATTTAGTTGGATGCCCTACACATCGTTATTCGAATAAAATGTTAAAATATTAATTTTGTATTTTTTAGCAAATTTACCATTAGGGTTACAATGTGCTGTATACTCTGGAGTATATTAAGCTATACCCTTTCCTTAGGCGGGATGACCTATTGCTGGTTTTCATGATGATGACCTATCTACCGCAGGATGTATATATATATATATATATATATATATATATATATATATATATATTCTAAAGATGCACAATTAACATTATATTACATACCCAAAATATCAAATTGCTATCTAGCATACAACCCGAGTAATAAAGGACGGACGCACATGTATGTATGTGTTGTCACCTTGAGTTACAATCAATAATTCCCCATCAAACTCAAACTACATCGATTTTGTTTCAAATTACAGTTTCGAGTTAACCGACACGCATAAGTCAATCTCGGCTTGTAGAAACATAATATATCGCATTCGCTTTTTAATTTGTTTTTCGAATAAATGTTTCTAATAATGCGTATTTACTGAAAAAAATAGTATTTAAAAATTAAAATAGAATGTATAATAGTAGAATGTAAGTACCATCTAAATAATATCAAACGTGAAATGTTGGTAGCTAAATACACTGTCTCCAAAGTTATTTGCTCATTATTACTAACTTTGGAGAGATTGTATATTTCAAGACTGTAAGGTTCGACAAACGAGGCAACGTCAGAGGCGTATCGCGTAAAAGTAGGTACGTGAGATACAGTATTATTAAAAAATAATGTATTCTTACCTTTTATTGACGTCTTGGGGCAGTAGTATTTTGTCGCAGTGGACATCAAGACGTCAATAAAGGGTAAGAATATATTATTTTTTAATAATACTGTATCTCACGTACCTACTACTACGCGATACGTTTCTGACGTTGCACTCGTTTATCGAATCTTATTTATCACGGTTCCATAACTGATCCTAAATAAATCGCTTCAATCTTTTAACCTTTTCAGATATTTACTTAACATTTCTAAGTAAATTGAATGGTAATTATTACAATTTCTTAGAGATGTACAGGATGTTTCATTTACAATAAGCAAGTTACTATCGATTGAATTTTATGCGCTATGTGGCAATTTATTTCGGTGTCTACCATAGGATTCAGTCTTTGATCAATGGCGTCATGAAATGCAAAGAATTTTTTTAAACACCTGCAAAACAGATTTATTAAAAAAAAATTAATCATTCATTCTAAGTGATGATACATTTTTCACCGAATTGCTATTTTATTGACTGGTTAGTGTTTGTGTGAAATGTGAATATGTGAGCTGAGTATGAATGAGTGCACACATGAAAGGTAGGTCCTTCAATTGTGAATAAATTGATCATTTTGCACAGTTTGCTTGTTGAATAATTCAGATAATTTTTTTTTTTGAGATGTGTTGGAAAGATCTAGAATGTTATATGTTAAACAGTGGTATTTGATATTATATTACTTGGTATCAACGTTCCTTTAAATATGGCATCGCAGTAAGCATATGTCAACTGTCTCATCAGTAATCCAGCGCCATCTATGATTAGATAGGATAAGTTGTAAAGATGCTACTGCTTTTCAATCCTTCATCCACTACGTAGGAATGAGAAGACCAATTCAAGTGTTCAATGAATTTTATTTCGCAAAGTTTTTATCTCCAAAGACATGTTATGCTTGATGCTAAATTTAATCGAATACCAGATACAACAAAGAGAGTCGAATATTAAAGAATTTTTCTTCCCTATTTTAGAATAATAATGATCAAGCAAAGGTGTACCCTTAGCGAGCAAGTTGAAAGCGAATGGAAACCAGTTAGCTCAGGAACTATATTCATCTATTACGACAACGAAATATTCGGCACTCGGATCAATTTCAGTGATGATTGCAATGTTGTTTTGAGCAATACATTGATTGGATTAAATACCGAAATGAAGGTAGGATGTAATTTGAACATTTTCTATGATAAATACTTGATTCTATCCAGTTTTTGAAGCCAATTTAAGGACATTGATGAATATGTCATAAATTTTTGACTTGCGTTTAAATAAAATCTAATTAGAGACGTTTTGCATCGAATATAAACTTAAAATGGCAATTTGTGCACCTCAAAATAACCATATCATTAATTCGGCAACAAATTTGATTGAATTTTCACAAAAAAATTAATTTTATTTTTACAAAAGAAAAATGTTTGACTGAAATATACACTGTGTCCAAAGGAATTTGCTCGTTATTACTATGGGGACAGTGCTTATTTCAACTTTATGATGTGTTACAGTTTGAAGTGAATTGTTTCAATCTCTTAACATCTTCAAGTATCTAGTTAACATTTCTAACTAATTTGTTGGGTATTCTATTTGGCAGACTTTCGGTTATTTCTATTTTTTATCTCGTTGGCAATTCGGAACCATATAAAGGTTCTTTTATGCTTAATTTAGCTACCAAAGATCATTTCTGTCTAATGCGCGCTTCCAGAGAAATAGCGATTTCTTTAATGTTTTTTCAAAGAAGAACTAATAACTCTGAAACCCCTCATTTTAGAATAGCACTTTATTACGAGGGTAGTCTGAAAAGTTTCAAGCTTCAACATGAAGATGGTGTTACTCGTCAAAAATAATATAGTTGAGCATGCGTTGAAAGTGTTTCTGTAAAAATGGAAAAAATCGAATATCGAGGCGTCATTAAATTCTTGCATTTGAAAGGCAATACGCCTACGCAAATTAAAGCCGAGATGGATGCGGTTTACCTGTTTATCATATATTGACTGAAGATTTGGTCATGAAAAAGCGTTGGGTCGTTACCACCGAAACTAGAAGGGCTGACCGTTCTTCGATGACATCACGCTGTTTAGGTGATCTATCGCTATGCACGATATTAGCCTAAGCGGTAAAGGAATCGTTTTTTTACATTTCTTTTTGTTTTGAAGGGCTTCCGGTTTAAAGAGGATGCCAGTCGTCAACTGAGCCCTTCTTCCCATTTGATTTTATTTTGAAAAAACGAAGTTTTAAAGCAAAAACCAAACACGTAACCGAACACCGTTTTCGTGAAAGACGTATTTGTGGAATCGACTAATTATTATTATTTGTAATCGTGCAAGTATTTGGACAAAACTAAGGTTGAAATGATACAGTAATTACAATTTTATTTGAAATTTTATGCAATTTCACGAGAAAATTTACAGACATGCTATTTAACCAGGGTCTTTAATTTCCTATTATGTGGTGTTTTACCTAATCTTACCTTTTACCTAATCTTTGTGGAACAAGTTATTATAATTGTTGCAATACGTTCACTTCTGTAAATATGACGTATATGTATCAGTATAAAAAATGGCTACGTTCGGTAATAGAATTTAAAATATATTATTTTAAAACAGAACCTTTATTACACACATTTAAAAACATCTCTTCGTGTTCAAAAATAATTTTGTTAGATATAACGTAAGAATATAAATCTATTTGAACAATAAAATTTTCATGTTTTTTGTCAAATATAACAGACAGTTAGGGAATTGAGTTGGAATAGCATATTTTAAACTTACAGTTATTGTTTCACCGGTCCTTAAATCTGTAGCTGTTGAAAAATAAATAAGATCTTCTTTTATTTACAAAGTATAACTCACAAACAAAACACAAAACAACCCGACGCCATCTTAGGTTAGGTTACCTCGTTTTTATCGTTTCAAAAAAGGTTTTATCGCTTATACAACACTAGAAAAACATAGCAGGTATCACCAACAAAGTACGGAAATATCACTACACAGTATTTTTTAAAATTAAACCTATATAATTTGGATAAATCAATTCAAAACGCAGAGATGGTCTCTGTGTGTAAACCTGGGGCCTTTGGCCTATGTCAAAATACGTCACAGCTTGCTGACGTGAAAGCGCGTAGGTCTTGTGTATATCGTTGGTAACGGTAGTACACATCATTACTTGACAAGCTGAATGTAGAAATTGCGGGAAAACGGCCGCATTTGAAAAAATAAGAATGTTTTGTTCCACCAAAGCAACTTTCACACTTTAGTTGTTGCCAAAATGACAAAAATTCTAGAATTGGGGTTCGCTGTGAAAAGTGTATAGGTTATAGGAGAAATAAAACAATTTGATAAAACAATATTTGTTTCTTGGCTGAAAACTTTTCAAATTACCCGCGTACCTTGTGCCTCAGAATTTAACGAGGATTTTCAAAATACAATATTATAGCTGGGGTTCTCAACCAGCGGAGCGTAGAAAAATTTGAGGGGTGGCGTATTAAGGAGTGAAAGTTAACAAACATAAATACTTATATCAAATCTACGTATTAATCAAAGATAAATATCGAAACTGATTTGAGATGTGCATTATCGCAATTAATACCAAACACACGAAAACTCGTGAAAGACAAGCAGCGTCCGCCCTTACCTTGATGACAATAAAGCTCGGAAAATCACACCAACTTTTAAGGCTGATTTACACGGTCAAAGAAATTGTACAATTTATTGAATATTCAACTTATTGAACCGTGTAAAGCAGACATTTGACATCCAATAAGCAGAGTCAAGAAGTTGTTCAAGAAATTGGACGTAATAGAACAGGTCCAATTTTTCGTCAAATCTTTGGGGAATATAGTTACATTTGTGTATGGCAACTGAAGATGTTGTTGTGCCTAACCTGTGCTGACTGAAATACACAGCTGGTTCATGTTACAAGTCATAACATAGTAACGTAACCTATATCGTTCTATCATTAATACATGGTTGGTGTATGAACGTAGTAATTAGTAATTGATAGCACAAGTTACATTACACAACATACTATATTTATAAGATATACATCAATTAAGGCGATTAAATTTAAATTTTAAGTGCATAACCACAATCAACCATCACAAATGTTTGTTTAGAAACTGTTTAGTAATTTTCAGAGGTTATATTGTACGTGATTGGCAGTAATGTATATTCCCAGAAAATTGAACCAAGAAGTTGAATTGTGTAAACACAAATACTATGTTGCAATAATTTGTTGAATTTATTCGACAATTTACTGTACAATTTCTTTGACCGTGTAAATCAGGCTTTATGAATGTTAACTAGCTGGACCTCCGAATTTTGAAAATTCGCGAGTTTGTTTAAGGCAGTTTGAACCAACTCTAGCAATGGTACCCCCACTCCGGCAATGGTATCCCCACTACATTATAAAACACAGTTCGTTTTTTAACCTGAACAAGAGTTTACTTTTGTATTTCAATATAATATTATGGGGAAGCCCTAAAGGGTTGAGAATTCCTGTAGTATACCGAGTTCTATTTAAAGACACAACTTTGAGTAACTATGAAGTAAAATTAAGCAATTGTTTCCATTTAAAATAATTCAAAATGGCGGCATTCTGCATTTTCACGAATATGAATCCCATTGAAACGCAGTTGTTATAAGTTATAATTAAATATTTTTCCCTTTCTATTTTCAGATAAGTCAAAATGTCTGTACTTGGACCGCTGTTGAAGCGGCAAACAATTTATACCAATGGAGGAATCTGCAAGCCACTTTCGAAACGGAGGATGCAGCCGAACAATTCTACATAACTTTCCGCGAAGGGGTTACCTATGCCGAACACAGTGACATTGTCGATAATATTCCTACCTATACAGATACCGAAGATGATAACGTTGTAGCAAATTAAGTAGTAAAAATGCCGCGACCTCCAAACGGTTTTTAAATAGGAAAAAAACATTACAATAGTTTTGTGTACAGAAAAACAAATTTTTATTATGTTTAGTAGTAATATTCTTCATATTTAATATATATTTTTCATTGTTTTATATTTTTTAAAAGCGACCTCATATTTTTTTTTATTGTTCCGTAGATCTTTAAGAATTAACGATGTACAATAAAGTGTTCCATCTCTTAAGGTTTTGCTTTTCATTTATCAGTGCAGTGCTTATTTTATGTAGAGACAGTGTTACCGGATCTACTTACCGGTAAATAGCCACTTTCTACATCAGATGTCGCCAATGTTACGGAAATTAAAGCAAAAGGGTATATTCATGATCACAACTTACCAACTGTACGGGATGATCTAAATTAAATGTGCATTATTGCTATCTCCATTATTATTAGTGTACGAAGTAGGTTAGATTAATAAAGTGTTAGTATTTTAATAGAAAAGTTACAAGATCCTTCGGTGTCGTTAGTGGAATCTGTGCAAATAGTGCAACATGTTCACGCACAGCTATGTGCGATAGAAGACGCAACAAATGTTTGTGTTCTAGAAAAATTTGAAAGTGTTCTAGAGAAAGATTCTGATTTTGGCACATTAAGACACATTTGTGAAGATGCGTCAACAGAACCGTTAAGTTGTTTCAAAGAATATTTTAATTACGCAAATATAACGTCAGTAGATGTAGAACGTTCGTTCTCTGCATATAAACACATTTTTTCCTCACGCCGCACTCGGTCTGTCGAAATAACTGTTGAAACATATCTAATGTTGCAGATAATTTAACAAACATTATTCAGTTTGCGATTTCACGGAGGACTCTTAAAATGGTAAGTGTTTGAACACGCATTATTTTATTTTTATTTAACAACTACGCGAAAGTATTTTCGACAGCAAACATCTACACACAATAGCTCTAGTGGAACCCGAGGCCTAATCGAAACAACGCCGCTGCCCGTTGGCGCTTGTGGCCAACTCTACTGATTAGGATGTAATTACCAAAAGAAAAAGCAGGGAACGGTCCTCTGCGCTGTTAAAATAACACGGTTACTTCTAAACATAATTTAAATTCAAACTTTCAAATCAGATTTATACAATGCAGCAATTCTAAAGAAAAATGTCATTAAAACTATTTTAAAGAGTTAAATTTAATTTTACTATTGCAACATTACTTGTAAAAAAGGAAATTGGGAAAAGAAAAGGCATTACGTTCTGAAGAAAATAGCTCCCGGTTTACAGAACATTAATTCTGAATTAAATTAATTTCGAATTAAATATGATTAAATCGATTGGTGTTTGCATATACATCTTGAACTGTTTAATTGGCGATTAACTAATTAGAATTAAAATAACTCGTGGGGCAATCGGCAGCACAAAAAGTTCTTGTTAAGATTTATGCAAATAACCGCTATTTCCTTGATATTCTACCTTTTTTCACGTTAAAATTGACAGGTGTCAAAGTGAGGAATTAATTTAATCGATGATTAAAGTGTCTAATCGTGATTAGTGACATCACAAAATTAAATTAAGATAACAAAGATTAACGTGCTAATTCGTAATTAAATATTTAATTCATTTTCTCTAAACCGAGGGAAAACGTCGAAACGTAAAATTTAGTTTTTTTTACTTTATTCTATTAATTTAACAAGCTACCATCAAGAACATAAAGCTAATTTCCGAATTAATTAAATAGTTTATCGTTCGCGTTTGTTTAGATGCGCATTTTTGCAAAAAAAAAAATAAATCCAATATACCGTGATTTTCGTTATCGTTTCATAAGTATTTAAAGTGTACCTACCCGTCATGCAAACGATATCAATTGATATTTAAGCCAAAGTTATTTGTGGCTAGTTTCATCGAGATAATTTAATTTTTAACTTAACTAACACATTACAGAAAAAGAAGGTTCATTTTCTAACCAGGTGCATAGTGCTTTGTAAAGTATTGTTTAATCTAAGGATGACCTCATTAAAATGGTTACGTATAAGCGTGCCTTAAATATGCGCCATAGGTAAAATTTTCTTAAATGATACCTGGTGCTTTAAGAATTACTTATACGAGGGACGTTCAGTAAGTAGGAAGACAAACTGCATTAGCAGGAAAACTACTTAATGTTATTAGATGAAACTTTCTGTGGGTTAAGTTGGCAACCTTGTGCGGAAATTAAGTCAGCGGTTTGAAAGAAATAAAAGCAAATTTAACCCCTTTTGTTCATTTCAAAATGTCGGCTCATCTCGAAGCGTGTACGATGAGAGTTCAGTGATAAGATTCTTGTTATCCGAATCTGTGAAGCCGGCCGAAATTTACTCGAGAATGTTGAAATAGTATGGTGAAAAGTGTTTAAGCCGCGGAAACGTGTATAAGTGGATTGAACAGTTTAAATCGGGCAGAACCGATATTCATCGCTCCGTATTACCGGTTGTAGTGTCGACCGACACGCTACAAAATCGCATAAATGATATTATTCTCGATGACAGGCGTATAAAAATCGTGACAATAGCTGATTTGTGTAATGTTAGCGTTAGAACTGTGTATTCAATCATTCATGACAAGCTGAATTATCGCAAAACGAGATGGGTTCCAAGACAGTTGACTCAAATCCATAAAGACATCCGTGTTCGCATTTGGGTTGGGAGGAGATGCCACATCCTCCTTACAGTCCCGACCTCACACCGTCCGATTTTCATCTGTTCGGCCCCCTTAAAGTTTTTACGCAGCGCCAAGTACGAAGACAACGAAGCGGTCAAACAGGCTGTACACAAATGGCTCGGACACAAAGGTTAAGAATTCTTCAGCACTGAAATTAGAAAGCTCGCAAAGCGATGGGAGAAGTGCGCAAATGTTGGTGGAGACCAAATTGTTTTTTTCCACAGCCATTTGTCTTGTTAATTACTGAACGTCCCTCGTATTTGTTTGAGAAATACTTGTTTTGTAAATTTTTCCCCACTACTACAAGTAGCGAGGACGTCTTTCAAACACTTCGTGCGAGAACGTATTTATTCTGCCCTTGGAAGATGGACCCCGGCGGAAGTGGTGAGACACTTTACAAAAGAAAATGTTAGTCGAAGTACCATATATAGCATCATAAAACGTTTTTACGATGGCAAACCTACTACTAACGAAAAAAAAGGCAGAGCGAAAAAGCTAAATAAGGGTAAAGTTACAAAAATGATGGAATTGATAGAAAACAAGATTGGAATATCGCAACGACAAATGGCGGCAAAGTTTAAAGTGTCTCAGTCTTGTATATCAAGAAATTTGAAAAAAGACGGTTTAAAATATAAAAGACAAAAAGCACCAAAATATACGGATAAACAAATGGAAATTATTCCGGTTCGATGTAGGAAGATGAGGACCAATCTAAAAGTTACACAAAAAGTGTTGATCTTAGATGATGAGAAATATTTTACCATTGGTAACACTAACATCGCTGGAAATGCTGGATTTTACACAAAAAATTAAAACTCCCGACGAAGTGAGATTCGCAGGTAAAGCAAAATTTGAGCCAAAAATTTTAGTTTGGATTGCTATTTCAAAAGTCGGTGTTTCACCAAAACTGAAGCGATTTATTGAAAGATTTCACCAAGGAGATGATATTCCCTTTTGGCCAGACAGCGAGTTCGCATTATGCGAAAACTGTTACCACATCGCTTTCGTCCCTAAAGAAATGAACCCTCCAAATATTCCAAAGGCACGTCCTATCAAAGATTTTTGGGCAGAACTTAGTCGATTCGTTTATGAGAAGGGTTGGACCGCAGAAAACGAGAATCAGTTCGCACGTAGATTTAGCAATAAGCTTAAGCAAATTAGTCCAGATTACATCTAAGCCATGATTCAAAAGGTTCCATCACAACATAAAAATTGAAAAAAGTGGACCTTTTGCCATTTTAACCTAATGATAATTGTAAACAAAAGTTCTAGTTTTAAGATTAAACCATCGCATATTTTCTAATAGCTTTTGATTAAAGTATAAAAAATGTTAAAAGACGTCCAAATACTTTTGCATCACCCCTTAATCCGGTCAAAGTTAATACGAGTTTGTAGTGATAGAGCGTCTTCAATACTGGGTTTTCCAATGTTCGAAAAAACAATTTGTCCCCACAATGCTTATTTTATCACTGCGTAGTACAGCCACACCATTTGGCTGTTAAGACACTACTTTCAGATTTATCGGCGCATTCAATGTTATAGTGAAAATTGTCATTTGTATTGAGGGCAATGCCACGAATTCCAAAATCTTTAAAGTGTTGTCATGAAGTTGATGCATTTGTAATTTTTGGGCTCACAGACAAAAATATTGCATGTTATTTTCTTCTTTAAAATCTGTGATATCTATTGCTATTTCTTTTACACAAGTATTTTACATATTTTGCGATTATAAATAAAAGAATGTTTAGATACAAGTTTTATAAGTGAATAAACGATCATTTGATGTCAGAATGACATTTCCAGAGCGTTATTGCTCGAGTACGTAGTTTCGGTTAGCGGGATGCCTCATTTAAGATAATAAATCGTATTAAAATTGTGAAATTAAATATCCATCAATCGACTGTTTCTCAAATAGCACGACAACAGAATGGTATAGGAGAATACAAAAGCGACCTGCTGAAGGACGTAAAACGTACAACGCCGAGAGATCACCAATATTTACGAAATCGCGCACTTACAGCATCGCATCTTAGAAATGAATTATTGAATACAAGACAAGTCTATGTATCTGCCAAAACAATAATGAGAGGTCGTCTTAAATCCAGAGTTCCTCGGCTTCTCCCACATCGCAAAATTCGAGGTTTAGAATTTGCAAGAGCTATGCTAACCGAAATGAACATCAATGGGGAAAAATTCTTTTTACAAATGAAACAAAAATGCAATTATGGGAGCCTGATAGACGTAGTCGCGTATACAGATCAGGGGAACGCTTCGCAGAATGTAATCTTGCGCAAAATCTTAACTTTGGCGGCGGTTCCATATGTTATGAGGCGGCATTACTTGGGAGTCGCACCAAGCACATTGAGGTAAATTTAAGAATGAATGTCGACTGGTATATACACAACATCCTTGAAGAACATGTTTTACCTTATGCCGGCTTTATTGGCCGTGATAATGCCGCAAAAATAGTGATCCAGTACCTTGAGAATGTCGGAATTGCGACGCTTGAGTGGCCAGCAAATATTCCTAAAGCATCTATGGGGACATTCTAAAAAGAAATATACGAGCACGAAATCCAGCCCTTAACTCAATTGTAGAATTAAGAATTGCTGCTTGCTGTTTATTCATTTGCTGGTGCGTCTGGCGGATTTGGGTAAAGCCGTTTCCGGACAGGCAAATGGGGTAACACTACTTAAAAGGTTAAAAAACATAAGGCTAGACTTTAGATGAAACACCAACGCCTTGTCCCGTTTTTACGAGTTTACGCACATGTTACTTTTACTTACCTGCAGTTATTTCCCCTCTTTTTGTCCCTGGACGTGTACTTAAGTTCTTATTATAGTTTGTTTTAGCATATTTTCTTTTTTTTCTAAGGATTTATTATTACAGTTAACTTGTATTTTTTATTATTTAATTCTATCTATAAATTTGTTCTGTAATTGACTTTTGGGTTGTTGGGCAATAAACAAATATTATTACTATTATTATTATTATTATTAAGCAAATACATACGCTCTCTAGTTGATTTCAATAAAATCATAATCTTAAAAAGGAAAAAAAAACATTAAAGAAACGTTATACTTCGATACTAACAAGTACCTACACATTACGAATATTAAAAACAGTAATTATGTCGATAACTGTTAAAATTAAATTAAATATAGATGTTGTTGGATGAGAGTAACTGCTTATTTGCGGACCTTCTTGCTTTTCGGACCGGCACCGTTTTTAACAGCGCCGCGACGCCGAGGAGTCGGTGAGGAAACCGCTTTGCTTTCAGATTCAATAATGACATCATCGTCCTCTTCCTCCTGCTTAACTTTCTTCTCATCGTCCGTCTTTTCTTCTGTTTTAACTTCGGTTACATCTTCCTCTTCCTTCTTTATGCCAGTATCTTCGCTTTTTTCTTCCTCTTCGCCTTCAACGCCTTCTTTGCATGCTTCCTCTGGATCGTACATATCTGCAATTAGGGAATAAGATGTTAAAATCGAATTGCGCATACGTAGAAGTTAAATTTCATTCAGTAATGGGTCATTAGCTATCCTATTACAATTTTTTATTCACGTCTATGTCTCGAAGAGGGTATTAGGATTTTGGTGTCTGTTTCAAAGAAGATAGATCTTTACAAACAAGAAGATGTTGATGGACGTATAAAATTTACAAACATACAAATTAAAGAATCTATACAAGTTATATTTTATCGCTAATCAATTACATCGATGTTCTAAAATATTGCTTCACGTCTAGTGCATTTTCAAAGGTTACTGCCCGTTTTATGTGTAGTGTTGAGTGGGAACTGTACTGTTGCTTGCGTCTTTTACGTAAATAAAAAATAAGCAGAAATTTTAAAAAACGTAAAGTTGGGAGAATGATTATTTAATTAGTAACAATATGGGAAACTTCAATGTTTGGTATGCATACAAATTGTGCCTGTACCGAAAGAGTATGATGTTAAACGACATGACCCAACAATGCACAAGAACAAATATGAAACATATAAGCAAGAAATCGACATACACTGATTGCAAACTTCAAAAAGAAGTTAAATCTTCTCTGTATGCCTTATGCGTATATTGAAGGAAATCCGGTTAAAAGTGTGCTATGGAAGTGATAAAGACTTTTGGAGATGCTGACGTGGTTGAGAAATTTGAATCAGTGCCACTTTCTAACTAAACTGTAGAGATGGATCATTAAGGTCGAAGAACAAGTAAAAAAAATGGCCGATTAGATTGGTTAAAGAAAGCACGCATTTCTTGCTATACCTTGAAGAAAGCACGGATCAGTTATCTTGGAAGACTTAAGCAGCAAAGAGGAGCTATTTGATGTTTGCTCTCTTGCAGGAACAACAAAAGAGAGGGATGTTTTCAAAACTGTTGACAGAGTCGGAGGCTTCAGTAAATGTGAGAGATGGAGCACCAGCAATGACAAGGGAGAAAACGATTGCTAAGAAAAATGGTGTAACGTGTCCCATGATCCACTATCCCATTCATCAGGGAGTGTTCGCTATATTAGAAATTAATGAAGTAAACCAAAGTTTTTAAATTTGTGGTTAAAATTATTAACATGTTAAGAGGTGGAAATGGAGCCCTATTGTATAGACAACTAAAGCAGTTTTTGTTGGAAATTGAAGCAGAATATGGAGACTTGCTGTTGTACAATCATGCAAGTAAATCCGTGAATTCTTTAAAAAGGTTGTTTCATCTGATACTACAGAACTAGAACAAATTTAAAGCCCAAAATTTTGAAAGCAGATATGCCAAATCACCTTAAACATAAGTATTCAAGGAAGAAACCAAGATGAAAGAATTAGAAAACTAATGTCAAGGAAAAACCAAAACGATAGAGAAATAATTAGTTACTGACGAAGCTAAAAAAAGCAATCTTACAACTATGAAGACCAAATCTTCAAGAATCTCAAAGAAAAGAAACTTACCATCGCCATTCTCAGCCTTCTTCTCGCCATCGTCTTCATTATCTCCCTTTTCTTCTTCGTCATCGCCATCACCATCACCACCTTTCTTCCTCTTCCAATTTCCTTCCTCTTCAGCTTTCTCAACATTTGCGCGGAACTTGGACTTGACAGCAATTATGAATTGATGGTAATGCTTTTCCGATTTCAAGTGATTCTGAAAAAAACGTAGCAGAAAAAGCTTATAACATTTTCAACTTATAACCTTTAAACATACCTGAGAATCTGTTTCGTTGCGGAGGAATCTATTGCAAACCTCGCAGAAGAAACCTTCTAATGGTTTCAAGCTATTCTTGCCAACAGGACGATCAGCCCTATAGACGGGAACGCGATTGTAGAGATTAGCCAAGTCGTCATCTAACTCGAGCACTGGATTCTCATCTTCAGTTTGGAGATTTTCCTGAAGCAATGGCTCATTTTCCCATTCCAAATTCTCCTCGATTATGTGGCCTTCGGTATCTCCAGATTTGCTATCCAATATTTCCTTGACCTTGAACAGATGCTCCGGGGTGAATCTATGCTCAACCCATTCCATGCGCGATGGAAACTCCAAGTTGCAAGTATCGCAATTGGGATGCAAGAATCTCTTGAGACGTTGATGGCCTTCAGTTCTAAATTAGATTTGGATATTGATTATTTGTAAATGGAAGAAAAAATCTAATAATAATTTTTCAACATGTATTTTGTAATTGGTTGGACATCTTTTTACGAACTAATGAATTTTCTTAATTCGTAATTGAATGGTGATATTGATAATTGCATGATTTGGTCTGCAAACTAACGATTTGAGGATATTCAATAAGATCAACTGGCAAATGCTGGAACATTGGAACCGCGTGTAAAAAGTATTGTAGGACAAAAAAACAGCAAGTTTTCATTTGTTAAATGGTATAAAAAATATAGTTAACACTCCAACTTAGACTAATTCCAAATAAATTATGCAAAGTTTAACTTACTTTCTATGAGCGATGATCTTCCCTACAAATTTCAAATCGCACATATTGCAATGGCTTTCTGGTTCATTTCTGGAATGGAATTTCCTGTTGTTGCGCTGCATGCGATTCCATTCGATCATCTTCTTCTCCTCGGACAATCTCATATTCTCCCTTAGAATCTTCACGGTAATCTGGAAGCTCTCTTCTAGACTATCCATCATTTGAATATGAGCTCGTCCTATATATAAAAAAAAAAAAAATGAGTTTTGAAATGGTTTTATATCATTTCATTTACCTCTAATGTGATTCTTAAATGAATCAGCATCCCACATGCTTTTATTGCACACGAAGCAATGGAAGAGGCTATTGTACAAGCCTGCGTACTTGCTCTTGTCACCTTTTTCACTCTTCTCTCCGGAAGCAGCACCATCATCTTTCTCTTTCTCGTCGCCAGCTTCTTTCTTCTCATCGGAGGTGTTCTTTTCCTCCTTCCAGTCACGCTTGGTGTCGCTGGCATCTTCGTCCCTAGTTTATCAAGATAAAGCCTATGTAATTGATCATATTTTAAATGACGGTGAAGATCCCATTTTTTTCATCCTAATTTGTAGGGGTTGCCTATTTCTCTTTTTGTTGGTAAATTTGTTAAAGAAAATAAAGAGTATTTTGACGAAGATGATGAGTATTTGGTACCAATGTAATTAGAGGAAATGAACGATTTTATATGAAATTCATCAAAGCTGTTGGAGATTGGAACAAAATTGAGTGGACTTTTGGCTGCTTCGCCTATGTAAGAATTTGTTTCATGCCTTTTTACCTGTTTCATTGGTTGCAGAAACATTGTATTCGTTTATAATCTAAATGTACATTTAATGACCTCAATTTATTATTATTTACATAGCGTTTATTACTTAAAATCATCAATCTTTTTAGTATCTTCAAACAATTTATTCGTTTCTAGCCACTTTTCCAAATTATTTAACTCATTCTGTTTTTGAAATTGTTTCCTCCAAGTTTTGACTATACGAATAGTCAAATTTAAATAGGCAAATTTCTAAAATATTTTCTTAGGCTCTCTCCGTATACTGTCCGATAAACAGACAAAAGTAGAATGATCTTTGTCCATGTACAACCCACTGGAGCGTCAGTAACGTTCACAGTTACTTAACGAACAGAAAGAACAACAATTCATCAACGAATTTTTTGCGAATCTTGGGAAAAACTCTCAGGAAATTCATGAAATGTAGAGGGCTGCTTATGGAGGTAACGCACTGAAGAAAACAGCTCTTTCCAAGTGAATTAAGCATTTCAGCGAGAGTCGCGAAGAATACAAAAGTAATTCAAAGTTAGGATCTCCTCTGTTGATGAAAACATTGAACGTATGTGGTCCCTTGGGCTTTCCGATCGCCAATTCATTGTCCCGATGATTGCTGAACTAAATTTGAGAAAATTGACTATGCACTCGATTTTAACAAAATAGTTGGAGTTGGGGAAGTGCAAAAATTGTTCCAAAAGTTGTTGACAGCCGAACAAAAGCTGAGCGAACCGATTACTGCATCCACGGGAAAAACTCCGCTCAAACTCCTTGAAAGGGTCATCATTGGTGACGAATCATGGTTTTACGAGTATATCGTTGAAATCACAGAGTATGGAATGGAAAGTAAAAGATGAACCACGAATGTCGAAAAGCCCGATTAAAAATCAAGGTAATGATGCTCGTTTTTTCTTTCATATTCACGGTGTTGTCCATGATGAATTTCTACCTGAAGAACAAACAGCAAATGCTGTTTTCTACGTGAAAGTTCTCAAGCGCTTAAGGGATTATGTTGCGCGGTGTGTGATGGATGTTGCATCACAATGCGCCTGTGGATTCGGCAGTTATTTTGCCTTTTGCGATTTCTTATTCCCGAAAAGGGAAATGGTCATGCGGTGGGGCAGCACTGGGACAATGTGGAGACGAGAAAACATGGAATAACGAAACAGGTGAAGAGTCTGACTTCTGAGGGTTTCCAGAGATATTTTGAACAATGGAAACGAAGATGGGACAAGTGTATTGCTACAAATGGGGAGTATTTTGAAGGAGACAAGATTGATGTATCCTAAATTTTATTAAATAAGGTTTTTACGACCTTGGTTCGCGCATTTATTGGTCAGACCACGAAATATGGTTAAGTGTAAATCAAATATAAGAGGTCGTAGCACAGAGGACACAAAGGGACTATAATAGGTCAAAAACCATCAAAATTGCGATATTAAGATTTGAAAATGATTATTGATAATTAAATTGAATTTTCAAATACTGAGTAAGGTGGATGAAACGACTATAGCCGTGGAAATATTTCATAAAAGTTAAAATTGAAAATAGAATGCAAAACTGACTGTTCAACCAGAAGTTATTTTGGGCTAAAAATATTCTGTTACATTAGAGTGGATGGACGGGTTGCTTGAAGAACCCTGTATAGCAGTAGACTCCTCAAAAACTTTTATTGGAGATTATCTAATCACGATATGTTCTGGTGTAAAACCAGTTGATTGTTGTCTAAAACCTTCATCGTCATCAATGGCGTGCGACCATTTTTGAAACGTTTAAACCAGTTATAAGTTCGTGTTTGATCTAAAGAGTCGTCTCTAAATATTTTCGTCAACATTTTGTGTTTTTGCGACAAGCTTATCGAATTTACAACAGTACACTGTTCCCTCAAATTTACCATTGAAAAACAGCACACACGAGAAGACAATGAAAAATTGTTCAGCAACAAAGAACGTTTTCAAAGGATGAACACAACTTCATGTAGCGGCGTTTGATTGCGCCTTTCATCAATAAAAATTACACCTTTTAATAAGTGGCATAGAAGTTAAATAATAAAATAAACCAATGAATCTAAGATATGAAGAATCAATTTTTTAAATCTATTGAGTCCACTTAATTTTGTAACTTTTTAAAGATATTGAAAGCTGCTAGTTCATTTTAGATGTGAATTTGAACATGCTATTATCTAGCAAAATCTTCTTTTGTCATAATTTCCTTTTTGTGTAAATTTTTTCGTAGGATATGTTTAACATCAAAAAAACAATCCAATTCGTTGCGAAATGTGTAGCGAAAAGTAGAAAGTAGTTTCACAATAAATAGAAAAAATTCTTTGAAGCTACTCAAAGAAAGCTGTATATAGTAGAGACGAACAAAGTCTATTCCCTACGTATAATCTCCATACATCGAATAAATTTTAAACGTGAGAAATGCAGCAATGATTCGAAAATTATATGGAAACATAAAAAAATATAAAAAAAGGAAAAAAATTAAATTGAGAACTCTTACCTATTTTCATCGACATTATCGACTTGTTTCTCATCTTTGTCTTTAACATCGGATTTTTGAGAAACCTCATTAGAGACTTTATCAGAAGAAGACTTTTTATCGGGCTTAGCTTTATCCTTGGATGCGTTCTTGTCTTTAGCATTAGAACGAGGACGGTGTGACATAGGGCCTCTATTATGACTTCTGTCATTACGCCAGCCACTCCTCTGGTTCTAATTTAGAGAAAATTCAAAAAAAGGTAGGGAAGAATAGCATTAGATTACTTAGTTTTAGCATAAATCACAAGGTTGATAAGTTGACATGTCAAGAAACAACTCAACTGTATGTAATTAATTTAAAAAAGACTGGAAGAGTATGAAAAAATTTAAAAAAATAAATTAGAACATGGAAAAATTAAAAAGTAATAAATCTATTTTGCTTATCATTCGATGAGTTGGATATTGGAAGCAATCAGATTAATATAAAAATAATATTCACCAAATAAATCGGCAACTGAAGATTATTCCCCAATTCATTCAAAACAAACGAGAGTTTGAAAGATTTTCATTATTTACTGCAAAGATAGATGGTATCGGTACACTCCGTACCATAAAAAAATATTTTAATAAATCCGGAACAACTTTCAATTCACATTGTCAACTGTACGACCGAACGATGTTAGAAGAATTCAGTAAAATATAGTAACTCTGCCTAATATAAATATTTTAGGTTCATAAGAATGTAATACCATTGCTGTGGCACTCACTGGTGGCAGCTTTAATTACAACTAAGAATCGCGATAGGTTAGGGTGGCAATCTATATGGTATATGTATATAACATAAAGCATTTTTTAATATGCAGAATCACTCTGTATGCGGTTTCATAACTTTCTGAAGCATAGTATTATTTACAATCAGTCAAATGGATGTATCACTTAGCTGATCTCACATATGCTCGCATATATACAAACATCAAACTGGTTGATTGGCCTGCTTATCATCGCATTGTTTTGTTTGAGGTTCGAATGCAATTCAATGTCTATATGTATTAATCGGCGAAAACGCAAGTAATACTACAAATGTTCATAGAGAGAAAATCGCAGTTGATAATTATACACATTGGGAAAATGTGAAATTAGCTATATCTATATATGTACGGCGAGAGAGCGAGGAGTGTAATCCGATCAATTCGATGCGGGTTGTTAGTACGCTTGTAACGATGTTGGCATGTTGATCTACGGTGTGCAAGAACGCACGTAATAATTTGAAGTCATGGTCGCCTGGAAATGAGAATTTCACATATTTATTTTGTTGTTGCTACGCAGCTTAGACGAAACTAATAAGTGATTCTAAAAACGAAACTAAAAACAGATTCTAATGAAATAAAAGAAAAGAAAAACAAATACTCTAGAAATTCTTACTAAGATCGTCCGCACATAATGCAGTCTACCTCGTAACTAACCACATCGGTAACCGTCGTGAGTCCTCGACTGCCGCTAACCCCTCCGCTTGTGGTAAATCACTCATTCGCATGTACGTTTTTTCGTATAGCTAGATATTTTCTTTCCTTATGCGTATACTCGGCAACGTAATTGTAATATGTATACAATGATGTGTATGTACAGTGCTAAACTTCATAAAGCTTCGTACAGACCTGAACATTGCGCCGAACGACAAACAGAACAACGAACCAAATATCGAACAGAACGGAAGATGGACATTAATTTCGCCGAACTGAAAATGAGCAGGACGGGTTCATATTGTTCCTAACGTTTCTTGTAAGCAACTGTGAACGCTGCAGCGGGGTATATTTATATTCATTATTCTTTAGCCGCGAAAAAGAAACGGAGAAAATCGAGAAAATGGTGGCAAACACATTTGTATAAACAAAGAAATGCAGAAAATATTGGCAGTTTAGCAAGTGAATTAAAGCTTCAAGCTGGAGAGAAGAAGAACTGGTACTGTACTTAACAAAAGCAATATCAGATCAAGATAGGTGACATCATGCAAGGGTTGGTCGACAGACTTAGAAATCATCGAGAAACCTGTAAAAATAGAATTAGTCAAATAATGGTGGTGCTGAAAGTGAGAATATAAATGAATCCCAACCGTCGAGACAATGGAAAGAAAATGAAGAACTATCTGTACAACACGTAAAAAAAACAAAATTTATAACGGTAAGAGTTTGAATGGCAGTAGCAATTTGGATTTTGGTGCCGGTTACCGTATTTGCAGTAACTGATTAGGGCAACAAGAAACAAGAATAAGACAAGCAGATGGCGCAATTTTTTCAACAAATTGTAGCTTCAGACCATTTGAACATAAAGAAGTTCGAAAAGCAATTGAAATGCTAAGGCCGGGATATGTTCAGCCTTCTAGGTTTCAGTTATCATCAGTTCCTTTAAATGAAATATTTGAAAAGGAAAAATAATGTAAAAATTTACCAGGCAACCCGGTATATATGTCTTTTGACGGATGGTCAAACGTTCACTATGAACTAATAGTTTGTGTAGTTTTGATAACAGAAGATGGTAACAGTTTCTTGTTAGAAAGTATAGATACATCGGGGCATCCACATACACTACCGGCCATTGAAGTTAGGACAAACATTAGATTTTAAAAGATCGGTTTCTTCAATATTCAATACCCTTACTATTACTGTAAAAACTTCTACAGCATAGTTGGGATAACAATAAAGCATTTAAGACGGAAATTCTCATTAGAATAAATGTTATAGAGAAAAATTTCAATAGCAGGTATAAAATCATTAGAAACGATATTTATTTTAATGAATCGCCTATAAACATGTTTACAAAAGAGGGAATGGGTGTAGGAGGGCGTAAAATTCTACCTGCGCGTCTCCGATTATAATACGGAGTAATTCTTATCATACTCGCTGTGAATCAATCTATTAGTAAACCAATTTCGATACGGATGTTCGGCTTCAGTATTTGTAGAAGTAATATATAAAAAATGCCGAAAGGAAAGTCTATAACTGTAGAAAACCGATCGGCTATCCTCACATTACACGAGGAAGGATATTCCGTGCGTGTGATTGCGGAAAAATTGGAAGCGGAAAATTAACTGCGCTTTATACAATTCGCCGATACCGAACCACCGGAACATTAGAAAACCGTAATCGCCTAGGTCGGTCAAAAATGACAACGTGTGCGGAAGAAACCGGCGATTGACGGCGTCCGCAATCGCAGCAGAAATCAACAGGGTATGCGAACGACCGATTTCTGTAATCACCACTAAACGCCACCTAAGAGAAGCCGGTCTTAACGGTCGCGTTGCAATAAGAACATCGTTGCCATGTCGTGAAAACCGCCAAAAACGACTACAGTTGGCCGAAAGTTATAGGAATTATAGGATAGAAAAAAATTTGAGAAACGTTTTACTCTTGGTTTCCGGGTTGGAACCGCGTCGTTGTCGTAGCTTTGGCCGACGTTTCGTCCACACTCTTATGGGACATCTTCAAGGTTGTAACTGCACACTGACTGAAGACTTTGAGAAACGTTCTTTGGACTGACGAGTCCAAGTTTGAAGTGTTTGGTCAGAAGCGCAAAGTTTTCGCGAGGCGAATGAAAGACGAAAGGATGTTACGCGATTGCGTCATTCGCACAGTGAAACACGGTGGTGGTCCAGTGATGATTTGGGGTTGTTTTAGCAGTGTGGGGAGCGGAGATCTAATCAAAATCCACGGGATTATGTACAGAGAAAATTATAGACGAATACTAGAAGAGAACGCTATGGCATCCGGATTGCGGTTAATTGGGGAGAACTTCGTGTTTGCGCATGATAAGGAGTCCACACATACAGTACGAATCTCAAGATTATCTAATCATGCCCTGACCCCCTCAGAGTCCGGATTTGAACCATATCGAATTACTGTGGCAGACAAATACGAAAAGTCTGTCCAACTTCGAAAGAGCACCTGTGGCGACTTCTCCAAGTAGAAAAACATTTCCGGTGAAACTCTAACCGAACTAACAGAACGCATGGCACAAGTGGTCCGGGGAGTATTACAAGCCAAGGCATTTCTTCTTCTTATTTACGTTTTTATTTCTAGCAATAATTTACTTTCTTTTGCATTACCGTTTTTATTCACGTTTGCAACAATTCACTAGTTGCCCTAACTTCAATAGCCGATAGTGTGTATCTCACTATCTTAAGCCGATTTTACATCTGTCAATCTACTGATCATTCGTAATGTATGGTCGTGCAAATTGCGTTGCGGTGGAAGCGCGACGACTGTATGGACAATTATACCCAGAGAGAAGATTATCCAATCACCAAGTTTTTAGCAATACGTATCGGCGTATGCGTGAAACCGGAAGCGTTCATCAGGAACCCCGAATTAACGTTCGACAACATAATGTGAATATTGATGAACTCATTTTAGCCGCACCTGAAGAGGACCCTACTACTAGCATTAGAGATGTAGCCGCTAACCTTAATGTGTCACCGTGGAAGGTCGGGTCTTTACTCCGCCCGGAAAAGAAGCACCCCTTTCACTATACACCATTGTAAGGTTTAGAAGTAGGAGATCACGTCCGACGGATACAATTTTCGCGATTCTTATTACATGAGGACATTGAAAATAATTTTAATAGATTTACCAGAGAAGGATCAACTAACTTACACAATTTGCATTATTGGGCGAACAAAGGAGAGAATCCTCACGTCAAGCATCAAACATCGTTTCAACACAAATAGTGTAAACGTGCGGGCTGGTGTAATGGGTAATTCTCTCGTCGGCCCATATTATTTGCCCGACAACCTCAATGGAGAGATTTATCTACAATTTTTACAAAACGATCGGCCAGAGTTGGTACAGGACTTGCCATACAAATGGTGGCAAGTCCTGTAATGAAAGACGTCCTATACTTTTTCAAAATTACGGTTGCCCGACTCTATCGTTTAACCGCGAGAGAATTTTTAAACAACGCTTTTCCGAAGGCATGGATTGGAAGAGATGGTCAATTTCCGTGGCCGCCACGCTCACCAGACTTGACTCCCCTCGATTTCTTTGTTTGGAGGCGTACTAAGAGCCGCGTCTACAACGAGGAAATTCAAAATCGGGACCATCTAATTAGAAAAATCAATAGTGCATTCAATAGAACGTGGGAAGAAATGAGACTGAAAATTACCATGGTAGAGATGAGGAGAAGATTAAGATCTTGTATAAGGCATGAAGGAGGGCACTTCGAGCAAGATATTTAAATAAATTTATTATTAATTACTGTTGCTCTATTAGGTTTACACCTAACACTAATAGATACGCTTTACGTTTTTTAGCGTTCTTTACTAACACGATATCTGATTATCCTTGTAATATTAATGACCATCTAACGCATGCCCTATTATTCGAAAGGGCATAAAGTAAGGAAGTTTTTAAAGTACTTTTAACATTCGAATTATTTTATTTAAAAAGAAAAAATCACCGCAAACTTGAGAATTATAAATTTTCTATCTCGTTAAGTGAGATATCTAGGCTATATTTTTTTCTAAATAACTTCGGACTTTAATTAATTGCCTCTTTTCAAAGGAAGATGTATTAAACTTCCATAAAAAACAACTTTTAGCGTGATCCCACAAAGATAAGAAGAGTTATGAATGTTTAATGGTAAATTTTTGCCGGAAAATCAAAATTTACTAAAAGTTCAAATATCTGAAAATCCATTTGGACTAAGGTAAATGTGGTTAATATGGTTCCTAAAGACCTCGCCTATCGGCTGTTCAGAACTTTACATCATTGTGCCAAACACCCTATATAACACAAGAAATATAAAATACTTAAATTTAAATCATCTCAACCCTGCACAAACACACTTAGAAGCGTCCTAGGGAATCCGAAAGATAAACCATATGCAAAGGAAAGGCCCTGAAATTGCATGCAGAGATTGTAATAAACTATACTGAATAAACGAGACAGGCAATAGGTACGATGTTCAAAGAACACATAGCACATCACCGCTATGGAAGAAATAAATCATAAAGTGTAATATAACATATTGTAAAAGAAACCGGGCATAATACTAAATTAGAAAACCTCAAATTAATTAAAAATAACTTTCCTATGAGAATTAGAGGTTTATGAAACTATTTATATGAAAAAGTATTTGTAAAAATCTTTTAGAGTAGGGATAAAACTAGGAATGTTAAAAATTTTTTTTTTTCTCATTATTCAGTCATACAGTTGATGATGAAAGTCAACATATGTTTCGAATTTATTAAATATTTTGTGTGATAGGGCTTGTTCCGATACTCTTGTTTGCGATATTACCCCACAGTCCTTACTATTTATTATTTATTACAAACAAGATAGGAAACAACAAAATAGATAAATTACTAATTAATCTAAACAATGTATACATTGAATAAATATACTCAAATACAGAAATGTTTCGGAAAAACCATACTTATTAAATATGTTCTTAGTTACAGGAAACATCAATATATAATTGATAAGTAATGCAGAAGTTTATAAATGCATACCTTATTATAAGGTTCAGAGCGTCTAAAATCGGATCTACCTCTAGGGCCGAGGCGATTTGAATAGTTGTCTTGATTGAAATTTCCAGGTGAAGTGTTTAATGAAAGTAAAGATGGTGGCTCATTGACTTGCTGTGGCTGAAGCAAGCTAGATAATGCTAGAGCGAGCTGAGTTTGTAGATTTGAACTGTTCAGATTATTAGTCGCCGGGCCCGTATTTCCTTGCCAGGGATTAACGTTCGCGTTTGGAAGAAAACCGCGACCACCTCTCTGAGGTCCTCCAAATCTTCTATTAGCCATTATTGTGTGTTAGGGATTATCGTACACAGTTACGATACGCGAAACTACACAAAATTCATTTAAAAAACGATTGGAAATACTAGCAATAGATGAATGCAATTTGAAATATTAATGTAAACGAACTTTCTGCAATGTGAAAGCGCAAAAAATAACGATATACTTACGGATTTTAGATGAAAAGATACCACCAAGTGACGCCGACGCACACAAATTGATTGAACTGTGTGAAGTTAGCAGACCTTCTTCGTTTGCGATTTTCGTAGCAGGAAGAACTGTATTAGTCAAATTAACCCTTATTTACAAAATAGAGAAAATTTAAAAATATATATATAAATATTTATTCCAAAATAATACATATTAAACATACATGAGATCAAATCTTTTAAAATAATTACAAATAAAAAATGTAAATATTTATGTTTACCGAAAAATATAACGAATAAGCAGCTAACTTCACGATAATCATTTATTACACAAATTTGTCCAGTTTTATCAAAACACAGGGCCCTAAATACCTGCATATATATTAAAATGTCTGATTGGGATACAGTCACTGTTTTAAAGAAAAGGCAACCGAAAGCCTCAACGATGAAAAGCGAACAAGCAGTAAATGCTGCACGGCGGCAAGGGTTAGCAGTCGAAACGCAGCAAAAATGTAAGGCATAACGTCTCGAGAACCTTCTCCCGATGTAATTATACCCACTAATATTTTAGGGGGCGCCGGGAGCAACAAGCAACACGTCGCCACGAAAAATACAGCGAAATTAGACCGAGAAACGGAAGAACTGAAACACGAACGCATTTCGCTCGACATAGGTAGGCTCATTCAACAGGGTCGTCAGGCGAAGAACCTCAGTCAGAAAGATCTCGCCACAAAAATCAACGAGAAACCGCAAGTTATAACCGACTACGAGGCAGGGAGAGGCATACCGAATAATGTAATCATCGGAAAGATAGAAAAAGTGATTGGATTAAAATTGAGAGGAAAGGATCGTGGAAAACCGATAATGCCCCCCGTGAGTAAAAAATAAGAGTTTCTCGGCGGGGGGCGAATGTATACACATTTCTTATTTAAACTAACCAATTAAATGGTTCACAAAAAAGTAGGTTTCTTAAGTAACGCTTTTTCCTACAGTGATATTCGATTGGTTGAGCATTTTCATTCATGTATGTATTATTATTGCATATTTGCAAATTAATAACATATAAATACGAGGGATGCAAAAGATTTACTTTTTATATCGATTCTATTTAATTTTTCTTTTCCGCAGAGATGGGGATTTTGAAAGCGGATTTACAAGTTTCTTTTTCACTTTTTTTAACAACTTTCATTTTATTACATATGTTTGCTAAGAAATGGAGGGTTTAAATAAAACTTAAGTTTATACAGTTGTGATTTGCTAATTTTCATGTCTTTCTTTTCTTGATTGCAGATGGACACACAATAAAATCATATCACACTAATTACCGGATAAACTAGCCATGAATTAAATGATTAAAAGATTTGTTTTATTACTTGTTGTATTTATTTTATTAAATAAGTCTTCAATATTGAATTTCCGTCTGAAAGAAAAAGGTTTTACCTGTTTTTTATGATATGGAGGGGATAGAAAAGGAAAATAAAACATTTTAATTTTAAAAACGGGTTTAATTTTACTATAAAAAATCCTTCATTTTTAGCCATGATAATTTAACACATATGCGTCAAAATAACTTAACAATACAAAAATGTATTGAGCAAATAATTCACGAAATTTCATAATGTTGCAGAAGTTGATAATTATTGTTAAATATTATGACTATGACGCAGGTGCAGATTTGAATCATTGTTTAGATAAAAAGATTAAATCTAAAATATGTTGCAAAAACGGCAAAGTTTACTTTGAAAAACAAAAACAAATCGGCCAAAATTTTTTCTATTGTCCAATAAAAGGTCGATTCTTATCACCAATCACAGTCCCTCATTTCAAAGTATCCAATCATAGCGAAGATTTGAATTGTCAACATTTTCACAATATTTCAAAATATTTTTTAAAATTATTTCATTAAATAAAGAATAATATCTACTACATTTTGCTGAATTTATATCATTTATTTACATTTGTAAACAGTTAAATACATATTAATTATTTGAAATTACTCATTTCAGTTTTAATCTAAAATATATCATCGAGCATCAAATACGATAACTGTAAAGGAAGTTAAGGAAAAAAAAACATCCAAAGATTTTGAAAAATCAAAAATATGTGCTTGACAATTAAAAGGATACGTCTCTTAGTTCTTTTTTTATACATAATTCGATAACCACATTCTCGACAACGTATTGGATCTCTCGGTCTCATTTCATTATCGTTATGACACTCTAAAATTGCGCCAAATTAATGTAATAGAAAGTAAAACTATTTCTGTTTGAAATGCAAGCCATTGATATAATAGATATAATAGACATAACCTCAATAATACGCACCTCCGCAAATGTAGACCATGGGCGCTTTAGTGGCGCTAGAATCTTTACTAGATGGCTCCGACATTTCACTTTTTCAAAATAATTTGGTATTTCACTTTTTTATCACTGAAAAATACAATGAAAATAAAAAATAAGGCGGACGCAAACCCTGACAGCTGACAGCACACAAACAATATGATAGGGATTTCTTGTGCTAACAGGATGCCAACATAAAAAAAAGGAAAAATACAAAAATAAGACACCATTTGGTGTATTTTTGAATAATTTGGGTTGGTGTTTCCGGCAATACTAGTACTACCAACTTAGGTCTTCCGCGAAATTTAAAAAATGCTAGTTGGATACATTTCCCATGATACGCAAATAATTGTTTGAATTCTAAATTTGAAATAAATAAATTGCAATATATTTTTATTTATAAAAATGTATAAATCTAAACATAAAACAAACACAAAAGAATTAAATCTTTATTAGCTTTTCTAGAAAACTTACAATCACAACAAACTTTTGTTTGTGTATATATTTCAGGATGTCAATTTGAAAATTAACTTCAATTTTAATAATCGAAACCATACAAATCGCACCGAAAAACAGAATGATATGGGCAATTGTTGCTGTTTAAGGAAAAGACCAAAAAAGTACGTAATTATTTGAGCAAATTCCTTAATTATATTATTGTCACTTAGAAATCTTGTACATTTGCAGCAAAATTGTTTTATTACTACTAGGATTAGATAATGCGGGTAAAACGGTAGCAGCTAAGAACCTAGCAGGTGAACCCTTCGAAGATGTGGTGCCTACGGTGGGATTCTCTGTGATAAATTTAAATTATTTGAATTTCAAGGTGGATGTTTACGATTTGGGTGGTGGTTCAAATATCAGAGGTATATGGAGTCGATATTTTGTTGATGTAAGAATAGATAACATAATCGATCTTGTAAAAGTTGTATTTAGATGCATTTTTAGGCATATGGAATTATATTTGTAGTAGACTCAAGCGATTTCTCAAGGTTGAACGAAGTACAGGAAGTTTTAAATAATCTTTTGTCACATGAAAAAATATCTGGGAAACCCTTGCTCTTATTAGCAAATAAACAAGACAGCGAGAATGCGTTAGACGAATTAGATTTAATCGAAAGTTTAGGTTTGGAATGTTTAGTAAATAAGCAGAAGTGTCCGACATTAGTCGAATCATGTTCGGCTACAGCAACAAGTAGTAAATTGAAATTAGATCCTGGAATTAAAAAAGGATACAATTGGTTGTTAAATTATATTATCAGGGAATATGACACTCTAAATGCGAGAGTTAAACGAGATGTCGAACAGCAAGAAATCATCGAAGCGCAAGCACGGCAAGAGATAATAAAGCGTTTGCATTTGCTCGAAAGAAATGGTAAACAAAAACACAACGAAGATATTATCGAGTTATATTCAGAGTATAATATGAAAATAAAACAATTGGCGACAGAAAATAACGCACGTGGTGCTTCTGATGAAAGCAGTAGTGCATATTCATCAGATTCAC
The DNA here is from genome assembly GCA_029619315.2 of Dynastes maya. Taxonomy (NCBI): domain Eukaryota; kingdom Metazoa; phylum Arthropoda; class Insecta; order Coleoptera; family Scarabaeidae; genus Dynastes; species Dynastes maya. The sequence continues at coordinate 49,072,716 of JAROYE020000005.1, forward strand.
TCCCACCGATATACTGCAACACAACCAACAACTCTAATCGAGAAGGACGACCAAAATCGGCAACGCAAATTGTTAAAGAACAATTACAACTTGACCTCAATCATCAAAAAGTATTCTCGATTAAATCCTCAAATAGAACAGAACCAATAAATTTGCTAGGTGTAAAACTAGCTCACAGCGCAGAATTACCTCGGAAAATTGTTAATAACGAGAAAAGACACTTAAAATCAGCCGGCGATTCGGCTTTTGTCTCACCAGAGATACCAAATGCAGTATCATACAATACAGGGGATGGGGACTTATTACATAGACAATTATTTGAAATGACAAAGGCCGGAAATCATAAGAAATTGAGTACATTAAAACAAAGCCGTGATATTGTGCCTAAGCATACAGAAAATTCCATAAATATCATAGATATAGATTAAGTTTTGAATACTTATGAGAACAAAAATATAGTTTATTTTGTAATAACATTGTGATATTTTATACAGATTCGTGTTATTTGTAAAAGAGTCATATCAGACCAAGTATTTTTCACTTAAGTTAGTACTTTAATTCTAGTCACTAATGGGTGTTTTTTAATATACTTGTTAAAAAAAGCGTATTTGCAATTAAATTATTTAATAGAAGCTGAATCGTATTATTTTTTAATTTAGATTTTAAAAATTAACTCAATATATTGATTACTCCCCACTATTGGAATTTTGTCCAATGGGAAGTCTTCAAATATGTTGCGAATCTTCCTATTGGTTAATCGATAAGAAATGTGAGTTTTATTTGGAGGCACCCCAATATGTTTTGTAATTTCGAATATTTAATCTAAAAATGTTTTTTTCGTTTTCGTTTCGCGAACTTAATTACTGCCCTTGCATTTAATAATGCCCAATCTATACTAGCAATAATTCTATTAATCTGAATAAATTTGAGATTCCTCACTTTGCCTTTAGGGAGTTTTGATATGTCAAAGTTGTAAATTAATTTAACCTCAAAAATTTAAACAAAATCTAACCTTGTAATATATACAAATGTAATTTATTTATATAAAGTGCTTATAATTCTAGTAAATATGTTAAAAATATTGCGCAACGATGTATTTTCTCCGAGAGCAACCTTTAATATATCTAGGAAACCTCTATCAACTGCAGTAGATCCCCAAAAACCTGAAACTTTTCGTACATCCGAAAACAATCCTCTTAATCACTCATTAAATCACGAAGCGAGATTTTATAAGTTAGTCCCAGAAGTTAAAACTCAACTCTTTCAATACGGCGGTTTACCGAAATCTTTTGAGATCCAAATCAAAACCTTCGCCGAATCATGTATTATGGTTAGGAAATCCACATTAAATATAATCGATTGTTTAAAAGCCATCGACTACAGCAAGCCCGTTGTGAAATTTGTTTTATATGGCAAAAAGGGAAATGGTAAATCTTTAACATTGGCTCACATCCTACATTACGGACATTTGAATAATTTCCTTTTGGTTCATGTGCCTTGGGTTGGTTCGTGGATGCGAAGATGTAAGGAATTTAGTAATTCGACCACTAAAGAAGGTTTTGTTGACTTAAATCTTGATGCCGTTGCTTGGTTAGCGCATTTTAAGCACCAAAATTTGGAACGCTTAAATGACCTAGAGTTGGTTACTTTGAACGAATATGCATGGAGTAAACGTGAAATTACACAAAAAGGATCGAAACTATTAGATCTAGTTGAACATGGTATTAATCGAGTGAAATATGCTTCGGATTGTGTAGTAGCGATAGCACAAGAAATTAAACAGTTATCTTCAAGCGGAAAATGTAAAACATTAGTCGCTATAGATGGATACAATGCATTTTTTTATCCTAACACAAGAGTGTACACAGAAAAGAAGGAAATGGTGCATCCTCATAGGGTAACTCTAAGTAGAGCTTTCCTAGATTTAACGGAATACAATTGGACAAATGGGGTTTGTGTTTTGACGGTAGATGAGATTGCCATAGCTGAAAAGGATCAAATATCACATTTTCCTAAGTACAAAACATACAACACTTTTTAATTGGGAAATATGAATAACTAATCATGTTTTAGGTATTTACTTGGTAAAGATGGATTTGAACATTTAGATCCGTTTATTCCAATACATATACCGGATTATACAAGTAAAGAATTTACGAGCTGTATGGAATACTATAAAGAAAGGAAGTGGGTACAAAATTTTCCTGGAATAAATGATGAATTAAGGTTTTTAAGTAGTTCAAATCCATACAGATTAATGCAAATGTGTGGACCATTGTAAATGGAAAATATATCATTATAATGAGTTTTATTTAAAACGATTTATGAATTTAGTAAATTGTTTTACTATAAAAAAAATACTTAAAAATTCCCAATTTATTGTGTTTCAATAATAACATGGATCACAACATTTGTTCTTGGTTCTATTTACTGCTTAAATTATCAAAACCATCGACAACGTTAAATTTTTGATATAAGACAATGTTTTCTCAATATGAACCTACTCATAAGTAAATTTGAATTTCATGCGCCAATTTTTTAGGGCGGGAAAAGAAATAAGGAACGGGTAGAACGCATCGGTTATTGTTATTGTCATCTCTTTTGGTTTTAAAACAAACCCTTATATAAATGATGCGCATATAATTTGTATTCTTGGTGTTTCTAATCTTCAACCCTGCACATATTTCAGAAAGAAACAGTGTGAGGGGAATAAAACACACTTCGCTCTTATCAATTAGCCAATAGCATTGTTTGAAACTTATTTAAAGTGTTCTTATTGCATAACATTTATTTGTGGGCGGTGATTAATACAAGCCGAGTTCGAGTATTCGCTCGGAGCGGATCAAGAGTACAGAGGGGATTAAGAATAGAGCAAGAGTGTATCCAACCCATACTCTTAAATGAATGGATGGAGTAACTACGATATTCCCGAACGCGAAAGTGTGCGAGTAGGGTATTCGGAGTAAATAGTTACTCCGAACGAATACCCGAACTCGCCTACAGTAACATTTTTAAACTTAATTTTTTGCAATTTTAAATTAAAAAAAAATTCACGATGCACTGGGAAAAGGTGTAATGAATAAAACATGTAAAATACCGATTTGCTGGTTTATTCGAATTCCAATTATGTAAAATTTTAATTTATCGACTGTACTGAAATATTCAGCTATATTTAAAAAATATTAGTTTGTCCTATTGGAGAAAAAATAGCAGCTCCAATATAAAGTACGTTTTATTTGATTTAACGGTTCGTCAATACAGATGTGGTCATATTAGATTAAAATTTTATGGGCTGATTTAATGGGAATAGGAAAAATATGGCCAAAAGTTAGCAGCATTTGTTAAATTACGGAAACGCATTATCTGTAGGAAGTTTGGGTTTTAAAAAAACGTGTATATTATTCAATTTGTTTGTTTTGGCGTTTCTATCATTTAATCCAAGCAGCTCTATAGATATTACGCAAAAAAATAGTTTGAGGGGAAATAATGCTCACTTTACATCAACATACACTAACCAACGAAATCATTTCAAACTCATTTAAAGTACTCTTATTGGGTAATTTTGATTAACGGACAGTGACTGATACGAAAGATTAAAATTTAAGTAAATTAAATTGAAAAATTAACACGATCCACTGCAAAAAGGTGTATAATGTATAAAACAAATTTATTTGTCTTTAGCATTTCTAAAACATCATCACAGCAAATGATCGAAGTTTTTTCCCCCTGTACAAATGCAGGTTTCCATTCGACGGGGCAGATTGTTACGCATCCAATGAAAATTATCACTTTGTTCCTGAATATGTTTTGCAGTATTAAAAATACATTGACGGAGGTCTTCTGTCCGTTCAATAACATTCTCACTATTATACACTAAACTTTCCATATAACTCCATAAAAAAAAGTCCATGGGATTTAGATCCGGGCTCCGAACAGACCAGGATGCGCGACCCCCGCAGCCGATCCACCGAGAATAAGTTTCGTTAAAAAAATCTCGTACCGCTTGCGAAATATGTGATCCTCCACCATCATGCATTAACCATAAATTTTTTAGTTTGTGTAATGGTATATTATCTAGGTACTCCTGCATATTGTTGTGTAAAAATTGTAAATAAATATCTTCCGTCAGTTCAGCGGGAAAGACATGTGGACCTAAAAGCGTATCGCCAATAATTCCTGCCCAAACATCAACGAAAAAGTTATCGTCTTGTTTTATATTTGGGTTATGAAGTTTTAAAAGCCCCTTCCTAGCAAATCGACATTCACCAGTGAATAATACTTTATTACATAAGTCTTGTTCCTCTGTTTGCACCTGACGAAACCATTTACAGAATCTAACCCGACCAAGCTGATCGTTGTCTCGTAACTGTATTTCTTGGATATAGTATGGCAACGAGCACTCGTTTCGTAGACGACTCACTGTACTTAGCGATACTCCTATTAATTTACCTGCTTCCCGAACACTTAACCGTGGATTTACTTCCATTATCTCATTGAATTTCTCTTCTGCACATAGTATTTTGAGTGTCTTCTTACAACCACGACCTTCATAATCCGGTAGTAATATACCTTTTTCTCTAAGTCTAAAGATCACCCTACCAACTACATAGGCAGAGGGCAGTTTACGATCTGGAAATCGTTCTTTGTATAAACGGCGAGCTTTACTGAAGTTTCCACCTGCTTCCCCGTACATAAGAACCATATCTAACCTTTCTTCCTTTGTATAATTCATATTAATAAGTGCTTGTAGTAATAACTCAAACTAGACACAGATAAGTTAAAAAAAAACAATTATTGGGCAATCTCTAACCTCTAAACCACTGATCAAAAACAACAAACCAGGCGCGGTTGGCATTACTGACTACAAATACATTTTTCATTTACAACTTTAAACACAAAAAAATGATTCTTTTAGCTATTTGTAAAACCATTGAGAAAGTAAATCAATGGTATGCCTTAACTATAATAATAACAATAAAGAAATTGTTTTTTTACAGAACATTAATTTATAATCCTAGGGGAATCTATGATGCTGCGATTGACGTAAGGCGCTAAAATATTTAAACTCCCTAATCAATCAATCCTTTTGCTTTTCTATTAATTTACATGCATTTTACGTTTTTTATGTTAATTTGCAATTTTATTGACTTCTTTTTCTAATCTAATTACTCGATTTAATTCTTGACATTTATGATGGAACTGTGATTTTTCTGGGTAAAAATTAAATTTTATAATAAATTTCAAAATTTTCATAGTTTGGATTATAGCTTATACAAACAAATCATAGATTTATTTGGAAATAAATCTAAAATTAATCGCAACCACAAATTCCATATTTCAGTTGGTGATTTTCTGTCACTGTGATTTTGAATTACTTGTACTTCCTGCTACGGTTTTCACGGCCATTATTTATAATTTAACCTATAATTTTATTCCAAAATAGTAACCTTGTATTATTATTTTGATGGGTTAAAGAGCAACAAGTGGTTTTATTTTCTTTTTTGGTTCATTTTTTTTATTATCTGTAAGTTAATTAAGCACCATTCAAGCATTTGATTAGTTCATATACATTTATTTCGTAAAATTTTTCAGATTTTATTTTGCAACAATTCTTATATGTTTTTTACATTTTTTGTGAGGGTAATCGCTATATAAATGCCCATGAAAGTAACGACGGTTGCGAACAATGCCAGCGCGAAATGGAAAGAAAGGCACAAACCAAGAATAAAAGAAAATTCCAATCCAACACAATCGGATACATTCTCATTGTTTCTACGTACCAAAATCAATTTTATGAAATTATTAGAACTGAGGCCTATTTCAGCGGCGATAGAAGGAATTGCTGGTGATAACTTGGAGGATACTAAAGAAGGTATCGTGACAAATATCGATTTAACAATCATTGACGATACCGTAGATGTGATCTGCATAGATGCAATTTGTTGTCCGAAATGCGATATAATCTTCTACGACAAAGATTCGTATAATGTTCATTTAACAACTTCGCATCCGGATTTATTGCAATTCAAATGTAAAATATGTTCGACCAAATTCCTTAATAGGGCGATGCTACAAAAACATCGTGCTAAACATAAGGGTAAACACCCCTATAAATGCGCTAAATGCAACGTCAGCTTAAAATCTTTAGATTTATTCATTGCGCATATGAGGAAACATCAAGGGAAATTACCATTCACCTGCGAGATTTGTTTGAGATCCTTCGATAAGAATTCCGATTATAAGACTCATTTAAAAGTGCATGAAATGAAGCCTTACGGTAAAAGAAAAAACAAATCGTTTAAATGTGGTGATTGCAATAAACAGTTCCAAAAAGCATGCGATTTAGAACGTCATAGACGGGTTCACACAGGGGAGAAGCCTTTCATTTGTGCAGTTTGCGGATCACGATTTCAGCAGGCGCATAATATAACTAAGCATATGATTATTCATACAAAAGAGAAAAAACACCCTTGCGATATATGCTCGAAAGTATTTGGAAGGAAAGACGTATTAACGAGGCATATGCTAACTCATGCAGTTAATAAACCATTTTCCTGCGATGTCTGTAGGAAAACATTTGCCAGGGCTGTTCAACTGACAACGCATAAGATGAAACGACATTGACCCTAATATACTCTTCCATTGATGAAATTTAAATCAATTTTATTGTTATAATCACATGATATGTGTTAAGATGAAAGTAATTAATTACTATAACAAGTGCCTACATTAGAAAAAATAACAAATTATATTTTTCGTACACTTTATACATAAATTTTATATATTCTACATCGTGGTAGTTGGTATTTAAGAAATATATTTCCGAGTTAAAGTTGATTGCGTACCTTACTTGTTAAAAAAAGAAATCAAATGGTTACAGTGAAGCACAAATAACTTGACTGATTGTGTCAAACATGTTATTTATGCTAAACAATCATAGTGGGCGTTGATATTTTACTATTATTGCTTTTCTCATTTGACATTGTATTAATTTCTTTGGTATTTTCACTTATCCCTCAAAAAAAATAAATTATATAAACAAGCCCAAAGGTATAAGTGATAATACCATATTATTTATCCAATTTGTTACGTTTATCTTTTTATCTTATATTTTTGAATCGAAGTAAAAGAAATGCAACCAAAATTTCCCTATTTATTTAGATATCAGTCGCGGACAATTTAAGTTGGCAGCTCGAATAATAAAGATCAAATTCGCGTGTAATATACTGAATTAGCGAATTCTTTATTATCGGAACTACCAACATAAATTGTGCGCGAAATTCAAACATTTCTACTAGAGGCAGTGATTTGTTTTGTCACCTTTTGCCTTTATTATCATTAATTTGACTTTTATAATGTAGTTTGTAAATTAAATCATGTTTGTTTGTAATAAAAAGAAATAAAAACACTTAAACAAATTTTTGGTTGTTATCAAATTATCGTTCGCCTGAGAAGTCTTCATATTTCTTTAATAACAATAATAATGGTGATAATGATAATAATGTTCTTTATTTCTACGGAAATGTAACCTTAAAACGTATTGTATGCAAAATGCCGGCTGACTCCTACAATTTTGAAGTAGTGGAATTACGACGGACCGAAAATCAATTCCACATTGGACAACAGCCGCGGAAGTCTACATCTGTGTTCTATTAGCCAGTGGTCCATTCTCTTTATTTATCAAATTTGTATTCAGTTTCATGTAAATAATTTCGTAAGCGCCTAACTTTCGCGGCGAAGTTACATTCTTAATTAATTTTAGGTGTTCTAATAATTTAATATTGGGCTTGTTCCAACCACCGATTTTTGTATGGTACACGTATCAGTTCAGTTGTATTGCCCGGTTACCGGACGGTCAATTTACGGTTAGATCAGCGTGTTAGATGTCGACAGACATCTTTGGAAACTTTTTTAAAGGATTTACGGCTAGTTATAACAAAAATTTTACATTGCACTATGGAATATACTAATACATTACTACCCATTCCACACCATTTCATAGAAAATTGAGGAATAACCATAAAAGATAAACATGCAAAAACGACTAGTAACAATAGCCAAAAATTAATGCTAATATAGCTCATGATATTGGTGGAATCATTCCCGGCAAAAAAAAAGTAAGAAAAGGGAAAGCGCTAACTGATGGATATGTTTCTGCCTGCCTGGCGTCATTAGCGTCGTTTCGAACACGATCCTTTTCCTGCCGATGTTTTTCATCCTCGGGTTTATGTAATTACTCCCCACAAACAACAGCAAAATATATTTCTTGGCGCTACCTAGCGCTAAGAGTAATAGCCATGCCGTCTAGAAAGTAGCGACAATAACCCGGAGTGCAGATACCAAACCACCACTCGAGCAACTCATGAGCTGCTTAACGCAAGATGGCGTTGCGCCTAAGTGCTACGATATCTACATGTGTAAATGATTCCTCAGGATAACCATGATATATTAAAAATACGCATGAAAAAATGCCAAGAAATATATTTTGGTGCTGTTTGTGGGAAGTAATGACTAAAGCAAGGTAATGTGTCTGCGCGGCATAGGCGTGCGTTTCCTTCAGTAAGTACAATATCAAAAAACAAGTAATAAATCGAATAATAACAAAATCAATCATGAATTATAATATCTGAAAATTGTGAAACACTCATCCTCTTAAGTAGCGTCATCGAGTAGGTTGGCGGACTGCATCGGAATTGCCGAACGTTAAAAGTAGAAGCACCATTATTAGTATTATTACCCACTGAGTAAGAGTTGTAAAAAGTTGATAACATTGGATATGTTTCCACAGTTGTTTCGTTGAACAATGTTCGCAATGGTGAAAAATGTGTTTATATTTTGAAAAAGAACGTTCGACATCTACGGATGTAATACTTGCATGAATAAAACACTCTTTAAATCCAGTTAATGCATTGATCGATGCACCATCACAAATTTGTTTTAATGTGATAAAATCGGAATCTTTCTTTAACACATTCTCGAACTCTTCTAAAACGCGATTATATTTTGTGTCATATATAGTGCGTAGCAGGGTATGTACTCCGTCAACTATATGCAGTGACTCCACTAACGGTAGCGCTCTATTTTATAATTGTTCTATTGCGTCATGTGACCTTTTATATAGTTATTATGAATACCTTGTAACTCTGTTTCAACGGAGATATCTTGAAACGTTGTTTGGCTCTCCTTAATAGCTGCAGCTTCGGCAGGATTGAATAGTAGAACAACGGCTTTTACTTGTTTGAAATGTTCAGCATAATACACAGCTGCCTGCAACCATGTTTCCCAATGTGTAAGAATCGGCTGTGGTGGTTCACAAATAGCATGACACTGTGCATTAAATGATCGAAGACGTTTTGGAGAGTAACACTTTTTTGTACTTGCTATTAATGGATTTACCTCGGATGAACACTGTCGAAGCATGTACTTTACACGTAACATGTAAACACTTGCAACCGTGTTCAAGAAGAGAACGGCCCACCGAACGCATTGTCGTACCATCGCTCATAAACATCAGCACTTAACGTGGTGAGACTTGAAAGTTTTCCAACGTGTTAAGTATCAGCCTCACAAGTGCTGCACCAGTACACTTTTCTAGTCTTTTGCTAGCTAGTAACAGCGGAAGTGTCGGTTTAGGAGGGTCCAGTACACGTACTATAACATTTAAAATAGAATTTCTTTTTCAATCTGTTGTCTCGTCAACACATAACCAAAGCAACGTGCCGTTTTCGTAGTTGGCAACTTTAACTCGGGGTTGTACTTATACCAAAAGTTCTAAAACGGTTCTTTTTTGAATAAGCGACGTGACAAATTACTGGCTGTCATCATGACAAGTAAATCGAAAATAAAAGCAGTTCTCGTTGGCACGCCCTTTTTTCTATTTCTGTGCTCTTCGGTATTTACATGTTTGTTACAGTCCGCCTTGCCCCAGTGCATCAAATGTTTCTCGCACACTTTACAAACTATTTTGGCACCATCGTAGAACAAATCCGGAAAATCACAGATAAACTTATTTACTGTCCCGGCAAAGGGTCGCTTTTTAGCCTAGTTCACATTACACATTTGAATTAATACATATATAATTATAACGAATAACACGTAACACAGAGCACAAAGCAGGCTCTTGTTAAACTGAACGAAAAATAAACAAGCAGGCGCTGACAAAGCGAGAAACGATTTCCGTACACAGCCCGCTACCCCGATGAAACGCCATGTTTCGCAGTGACGATTACCTCGTTCTAGTAATGACATAAATCCGAGAGCGGAAAAACATTGGCGACAAAGAGATCGTGTTCGGATCGACGCTGATGACGCCGGGTAGGCAGAAACATGTCCGTCGGCTAACGCTGGTTATAAAAGATAATTTTTGGAATACGAAAATAACCATACAATTCGATTTTGTCAAACAGTTTAATCTTAATTATCATAAATATATTACAGTAGTAAGAGGACAAAACTAAAAAGTACAATTTATCTTTTTAATTAATGAAAACTTCTCTTATTACGCCACGATATAGTTTTAGTTTAGCTGACAGCCGACTGACTAATTATATTATAATAATAATAATAAGTATCAATGAACAGCATAAAATCAAATAATTTATGTACAAACACTTAAATACATTTAAAACAAAGAACAGAAAGGAAAAGAAAGAAAAATCGTCTATTGATCTTGCCTAACATGCCATCGCGCGTAAGCTACGTGTCCTCGCTTGATATTTTATTATACATATTGACTACGATTAAATATTTTAATTTCTTGGAGTAGAAAGAAACACAGGAAAACCGTTAGACAAGATAAACAAACACGCATCGGGTATGGTACTTTGATTCACTAAAAAAAAGTGTCTGCCTCTCAACAGGTTGCACAACTAACAAACATTTCAGTTCTTACTTTTTTATTATTAAGTCACGCTTTTTCTTCATTCAACATCATCCTTTAAAAATTACTTTTATTTCTTCTAAATAGTCACCATGGCACTCCTCAGTCAATTTTAACGGTCGAATAGATCTTTCTAACGAACATTGAAGTACCTACGTACCCTACGGTACCGCACATGATGCCCAGACCCATGCTGAAGACCGCCATGTAACCGAAATAGAAAGATGTCTGGAATAAACCGTACATCTTAGTTTTAAAGAAGAAATAATAGATGGAGTAAGCGTAGACGTAAGCTGCTGTCGATCCAGCGGCTAAAAACGATGTCCACTGCCAGCGATAATCTTCAGCGTTTAAAAGGAAGTAGCTACAAACGATCGTAACACACACCACTACGATCAGTAAGATAATCAAGACGAGTAACATAAATCCGTAGACGTAATAGATTTTATACGCCCAGAACGAAGTGAATATGAAGTACATTTCGATGAATATACTGGCGAATGGGAGCACCCCACCTAATAGGATAATAACGCCTGGTTCCATAAACCATTTCTTTTCGGGAATAGGGCGAGGAACAGCGTTAATCCTACAAGGGTGATCGGGTTGCCCGGCCAAATTCCTTCCAAGAACGGTTCCTACTAAAGTCAACGGGAGGATTATGAAGAGACAAATGCAGGTCACAGCGACCATGGTCCCGAATGGTATAGCTCTTGAAGCGTGGTAATAAATCGCTATGAAATTGATGCAGAACGCCGTCCCGCAGAGTAGAGCCGGTAACAAGAAAGCAGAAGCCAACATCTGTCTTATCCACAATTTCCCACCCATCCTAGCGTATAGGGACCCTCCGAAATACCCATTAACAGGAGAGGTTGCCGCGTAAACGAAAATTGCTGTTGACAACAGAGATCCCCTCTCAGTATACAATTCACCTAATATAGCGAACACTATAACACTCAGAGCAACTGTAGTTAACTGATAGCCAGATCCAACGAGAGCTGAGAAGAGCAAAGCGTGCGATGCGGGTCTAAACACGTCACCATGAACTTGTTTCCAACCATATTCATCACCTAAATCCCTTTCCATATCGTCTAATTCCTCATCTTTGCTATACCTAGCGTAATCTTTCCTTAAAGTACGCATCAGGATCATGGAAACCAACCCAACCAAGAAAATCACCATCATAAAGCTGTTGAATATGCTAAACCAATGGATTCTATGCTGGAAGAAGCTCGGATCCAAATACTTATCGAAACGATCCGTATATTTTACATTTGACGACTTCCAGATGACCTCATAAGTAAATGATAGCTTCCCTTCTCGGGTCAATGGCACCTTATCCTCGGAAGTGATGTTGACATCCACAATTTGATTGGCGTTTCTTCCAATTTCGAATTTCTTGTGCGTCCAAATGTAACAATTCGATTCTGTTACTTCCCCAACAATCCCCCATATCGGAAGGTCGTCCAAGTACATCTGGTACCAATAATGGTTCTTCACCGCGTACACTAACGCTTTGTACTTCTCCTCTAACAATTGCACCTCGCAATATTTCGTTTTCGGTACGTCCGTTTTGAATTGGATCTCTAAGCCGCTGATATCCAATTCTACGCCTTGCAGGGCTTCGCTGAGGGTCTCATGGTAGTGGTTTATCGATTCTTTGGGACCTTTACAGAACGGTAAAGAGAAGTAAGCGTATGTTTCTTGCCGGTTGTGGTAGGGACCTACTGTGTTCATCCATAACACCACCTCTTCGCCGTCTTCATACTGGAAAAAGATAGAGGGATAGATTTTGTTAAGTGATTCGTTAATGGAATATGGAATAATTTTTCACTATTGACATGAATATTATAGGGAACCTTACCCGAGTTGGAAACTCTATTTCAATAAGAGACAATGTTATTTTTATGTGTAAAAAAGAATGATATCCTGAGTATGGCTACAATCAAAGGTTGAATTGAAATAATACAAATTGAAATTTACAACTATATCGATGAGTATGTTATAGAAGCTATTTAATATAAGTATATTTTTTTATACTCGGCGCTAATGCATTATCAGAATCCATTTATGAAATTAACACAATTTTAAGCAAATAAAAACTGTAAATTTTACTATTTTTTATAGTAATAATAATAATATTTATTAAATAATAGTAATAGTAATATTTTCTCTCTTTTCAACTAGTTTAATGAAGCCATGTCTCTCCAATAGTACTGTCGCCCTTATGGAACAAGTATTTCAAGAATTTGCGCTGAATCCATTCAAGAAAATTAATTTTAAAGCCATAAAAAGGATACTAAGAGATTAGCGTATTCATGTTTTGAAATAATGTAGGCAAAAATGAGTGTCAATCGCTTCAATGATAGTGTAGTACTTTACAAGTACGAAAAATAAATTCTCATGATTTTGAAGCAGCAGTTGTAATTGCTCAAACCGGACTTGAAAAGGTAAATTTTTCGTCATATATCATACCGAAATCCTTTGCCGATGAGTAATGTTAATATTGTTGATGGTAGTGTGAATTCATTATGAATACTCTTTTAGTGAAACACAGAAGAAAACATTAATCTACATCTAATGTTGTCTAGATTAATCTATAGCAAGTTAGCATCTGAGAAAGAATCAATAGTACAGTATATTTTAATATCGTCAGCATAACCTACAACAACAAAGGACAGTATATGGATTTAAGATCATCGTAATATATATACACTGTACTCTCTTTTAGCGAACATTTCCAATAAGCGGACATCTCCAATAAGCGGACATCTCCAATAAGCGAACATCTCTTTTAAACGGACACTTTGCTAAGAACGGTAAAAATGCATAGGTTTTTGTATATTTGCGAACACGCAAATGAAACAGTTTACAATTCTTTTTATCTATTAAGCGGACATTCCAGAGATAGAAATGTCGGAGTTTCTCCGAATTTCTTCGTTTGTGTCTACGAGTCGACATGCGCAGGCTATAGAGCCAAACGATTCAGTGTATTTCTACATCAGGTTGAATCGCGACCGTGGAAATGTCTCAGCGACAGCCAAATAAAAGAATGCTTATTAAGTCAATTTTGAGAATTCTGTAAATTTAGTACAAGAAGATTCTGATACTGATGAGCAAAATGTGGAGGATCAAAATAGAGAAAATCCCATCAAAAGCTACAAGGATGCTTTTACAAATTTAAGTCATATCAAGTTGTTTGCAACGGCAAATGCAGATTCAAAAGGATTTGAATTGTTTACAGACTTAGAGTATCACTTCGAAATTCATAGAAGAAACCTGTATCAAACAATGTTAGATTTTTTCCTACAATATAATTTTAAAAGTTAGAATCTTTGTCTATTTTTTTATAAATACAAGTTTTTATTTTGTATAAAATGCAATATAATAAATATGAGAAGTATAAAATACATACTCCATATTGTATTATTTCTCACAGAAATTTTCGTATCAGTATATATAGTATTGTCTCTAGTTTCCTCATAAGAGGACACCTTTATTAACTGGACAGACATGCGGTGACCGCAGGAGTCCGCTTTAGAGGTAGTACACTGTATATAAAATAGGAGCGGACCAAGGTTGATCCCTAGGGAACCCCAGAAGTGGCATAAAGCATACGAGATTTATAGCCATCAAAGTAAATGTAATTTACTCCCTTCGACAGGCATAACCGAAAGAGACCAAGTAAGATTTTACTAACACCAAAAGAAAGCAACATACGATCTATCAATTCGAAGGTACGAGAAAAATTTTTCTGCAAATAACATCAAGCTGACCACCTCTATCAACAGTTTGAGTGATGGCTTGAGATATCGGTGCCAAGTTCGTTATGGTAGACCTATGCGACATAAATCCATGCTGGGAATTTTGTAAACATAACGAAGGTAAGTTTGACACCACATCTGGGAAAACAAAATTCAAACATTCTGACAAGAACATATTCCAGGCAAGAGCATTAACAATGGAAATCGGATTGGTGTATTTATTTATGAAGTTTTCCAGGACTTCTAGTAATCCCTTGCTTGGAACGAGCAAATTGCCAAAACAAACGTGGATCCTGAACGAGATTAGTTTCATCTACAGTCTATCATATGGTTCCAAAAGTAATCTTCTAGAATTTTCCTTCATATAATCAATTTTTTACACAAGCAAAACCAATTTAAATGAGCCCCAATACGAAGGGATTTTATTTAATCATTTTGGCAAGTAAAATTAGGCTTTAGTGTAGCTACTACACCACAGATGATATCAGAACATCAAACAGAAAGAAATTATGTTATATAGTTCTGAAACAAACCATTGACAAGTATCTTGTTGAATTTCAACCATTTCGCAACATTTAACAATAGTTACAGATAGATTTATAAAAAAAAATAAACAATATTTATACTGAAAGAAACAAAATAAGAAAAATTCGGACACAAATAATAAGATTCGATAACTAAAAAATCAATTTTAAAATGTAAAATATTAATCTGATACGGTTTCACTTACTAGATCACGGAAAGATAAACCAACTAAAATAAATATTACATAGTTCCCTAACAACGAACCTACGAAATAAACATAAATCAAAATAATTACTAAAGCATGCATTTTAGGTAACATAAAACAATATTTTCTAACCCGTAAAACTAATGCGATAGCAATTTTAACATTGTTTCTAAAAATTATGATGTACAACGCAGAAATCGCATATTCAACGTAACAACACCACATATGCAATAAATTCGCAGTTTATCTAAAACCATATCTATTCAATTTAAAGAATTTTACATATCTATCACTAACACTTTTTAATGAATCGATGTGCTTATAATATCGTGATATTTCAGCGAATCTAGCGAAAATTACCAAGGAGAGATTTTGAATTTTATAATTTATTTGCTCTTCCGATGACATTTACCCCGGCGATAAAATAAATATCGTAAAAATGAGGAGGATAGATTTTTTTCGCTAAGAATGTAGGTACTTACTATGTGAGTATGTTCATCCCCTCTTGTTAGGGTAAATAGCAGAGCGAAGAAGGTGTATTGTAACGTACGAAGCATGTTTCGGGATGCGAGAAAGCAATATTTAAAGTTCTAATGTAATTTTTAAATAGAATTCAAGGGCCATAACTATAAACACGGAACTCGACACACGTAGACAACAAATAAATGACAGCAAATAGTGCCAATATTAACCTGGCAATTCAGAAAAAAATCCCTATTAATCCTTGAATTACGAAGGTCCTTTTCAAGGATAAAAGCGTGCGATGTTTTTATTACGATGAGAAATTAAACCATAATCTACCTAAATTTGCAGTGCTTTTATCTTTCTATTTGATAAATATGCATTGTTTTTATCAATCATTTTTATACCGTTCACATACGAGAGGCATTACACATACAGTGTCGTGTATAAAGTTTGCAGTATACGAAAAATAATTTTAGTAATCATTTCTTATGAAAATATTTGTGTAAAACTACGTTAGGTACTAAACCAAACAAATAAAACGTGTATGTTGTTAAACATTTGCCGAAAAATTTAAAAACCCTATAAATAAAAAAAATTATAACTTTTTAGTTAATTTAACCCGACTGTTTATAATTATTTATACGAAAATAGCATTTAAGTGCTAGTTAGAATTGGAGGTGAAACATTTGCATATCAATTTTATTCATGTAGTACTTCATTAGTTTATTTCCAATTTGTGGGCGTTTAAAAACACCCATTCCATTTTCTAATAAGAATATATTAAAGTGTAAGTAAGTGTGTTAACAAAATGTGTACAACGATAAATTGTGTATTTTAAAGGACCTTACGATTTGTTGATATTTAATTCCATTTGGCATATTGCAAATTTTGCGGATAATTTAAGTTGGTAGTTTCGGTAATAAAGGATATATTCACCAATTTCTTAAGATAATACAGGCAAATATGTCTTTTATTGCCGCAGCTATCAACCTAAATCATTTGCGAAATTTTAAAAAAGCGCTATGTAGGATGTCTTTATAATGAGTCGGAATGACATTTAAAATACCGTATTTTCCAGACCTTAGAATTATTGATACTACTTAATAAGTATAAAAAAAGAACCATATTGTAGCGCACCATTCAAAATTTTAAATTTCCCACCAAGCTATTCCCGCCAACTGATGAGAATAGGTGTGGTAGGGGTAGAAGTAGTAACGGTCTAACCAGCGTACATATATCAATAGGTCAATAGATATATGTACACTGGTCTAACGGTCATTATGAACGTGAGTTGTGTAGAGTTATGTTATGTATACTGAGGTATTAAGAACAGTGTTATGTTATGTTCGTTATGTACTTTTTTTAAAATAAACAAGCAAGTTTAAACTTACAGCGGTTTGTTTGAATTAAAATACTCGCCTCCTACAATGTCAGGTCTATGGTGGTTTATTTGCAAGTGAGAATGTTAACAAATTCTTTTACTTTAATTTTAGGAAATTGCTACTAAGATTATTGGGTAATTAATGTCACGAAATTTAAGTAAAGGATTGAGCAACAAAAAGCGCACCCCAGATTGATTGATTGATTTTCCTACCAAAGCAGGGCTGGTCTTTACATCGTTAACACTGAAGCTTAGTAGCTTATTGTATTATTCCTGCTTCGGTTTTGTTTTACTTGAACAGGTTAGTTCCCGCAATCAGGTTTAAGAGCCTATGTAGTAAATCTTTCTCCATTGGTAGTTCAATTGTGCTTCGCATAGCGAATCTGCGCACCCCAGACATCGTACACGGTATATTATACAAACAATAGAGTAGAAATAAAGAGAAAGTTTTATAAAAGCTAAAGTTCATGGTTCAAAATTAGTAATACATGTTCTTTATTCCCATAATATGTATTTGATCTTTTAATTTATACAAACAGAAGAAGGAGATGACATCAACGTTATTTATAAACTTTATCATCACCTTTAGATGCATTTCTTTCGAAATTCCTCCAATTTAATTATTATAATCTGTCATAAAGTCATAATATATATTTTGTTTAAAATATCGACTTTAAAATTGACATTATCTGGGGAAATTAAAAAATCACTAGATTCAACAAAATAAAAGAAACTACTTTTTTACTTTAAATTACTTAAATATTTATTTTTAAAAGCACTAACTATATGGTTATAAGGATTTTCTAATTCACTTGAAGTTTGTGGTATCCTACAAAATCTTTTAACTTTCGGTGACATTAAAATTAAAGTTTGTACTATTCCGTAAGAGCTCGAAATGGTCCAATACAAGGCAAGGCACTAAAACAAAATACAATATAGTTATATGTAGGAGGAATTTTTATTGTTTTGTTTGATTTACCGAAGGTACAGATGCTGCTATGGGCACCATAACAATACTTATCGCACGGAAAAAATGAGTTATATATTTCTGAAGTTTTGAAGGAGATTTCGTTTTTAATAGCGCATGTATTTCAACGTTAGCTAAATTTAGTAAACCTAATGCGACTGGTAAAATATATGAGATATCGGCTTCGATTAAATTTGGAATCCAACCAAAACCTCCTAAAGTTAATTCTGTATATATTATATGGGCATTTAAATCACCTTTCGGTAACAAATAAACTAAATTTCTTAAACTCATGGAATAACTGATCCATAATGGGATTTGAAACCATAATAAAATGCTAGCTTTAAATGGATGACAATTATCCCTTATAATTAATTTCTTCCATTGTTGTTTAAGCTGAAAATATAGAAGGATTACAAATAATAGTATAATTCATATTGTACATCATACTGATAATTTATATTGATATTTCGCAGTCTTTTCATCCCAATTAAACATTTTAATAGCCATCGTTGTTTCTTTTTGTAATTCCTTGGCTATGGCTGGCATTTCTGCGCTAATATTTTCAACTTTCGCAAGGATGCTTTGTTGATAGATGGCAAAAGGAACTGTGATACAGGTTCTAAGTAAAATAGTTGTTGTAATTATTGTTGCCCACCAGGGTAAGCTGTATTGATCATGGACATATATTAGGAAATTTTGTAGATATTCCACAGGTGCACTTTCTGAAATAGTCCGGAAAATACCATACTGCGATGTAGCTACGGATGCTGTAGTTAATTTTCTGGAGTTATTAGTCAAAATTGGAGTCTTATAATTTATAGTGTTAATGAGAAGAGGTATTGAGCATTGTTTGTATCGTGATAATCTAATTAATGCAGAAAGATGTGATCTACAAAATACTGTATTCATTTAAATTATCTTTTAAGCAGTAAATTCAAAAAATAATTTTGGGTCGTGTTTACAATTCGTTTTCTATCGAGGTTATGTGAGGTTATGTTGGGTTATGTTTAATCAGTCATATGCAAACGTGTATCTTGTTTAACGATGAAAGATGTGTTTTTAATATTTAATTTTCTTTACTCTCCCCTAATTATGAATTTAAAGTGTTCGTTTTACACTAAAAAATACGAAACAATAAGAAGCTGATGCAAATATGGCTGAGTTAAATAGAAAAGAATCTTCAATTGAGCAAGGTGAGAAAGTAGAGTATACAAGGGAAAGTAAATCAGAAGCTCTTGAAAACTCCACAAATGAAACAGACAATAATACTTGCTTTAACGGTGTTGAAATATCGAAGTTAACTAAACGGCAATTAAAAAAGTATAAGAGGCTGTTAAAATGGAATGAATCTAAAAAAGAGAAGCGTGCAAAGGAGAGATTAAAAACAAAAAGGAAGAAAATCTTAGCTAAAGAGAACAATATCGATCTGGGACCAAGTCGTAAGCAATTAAAACGATGTCGAATGGATAACAGCCCATGCAAAACAACCGTGGTCATAGATTTAAGTTTCGATGACCTCATGATAGACAAAGATATGGGCAAGGTTATAAAGCAAATTTTAAGGATCTATACAGAAAATCGAAGGTCTCCAACCCCAATGCAATTGTATATAACGAATTTTAACGGTAGATCAAAAATCGAAATGGAGAAACACAATGGATATGAGCACTGGGATATGCATTTCCGTTCCCAGGATTATCTAGAGATCTTCCCGAAAGATAAATTGATATATTTATCGAGTGAAAGTGATAATATAATAAATGAACTTCATCAAGACAAAGTGTATATCATCGGTGGATTAGTCGATCATAACTCGCATAAGGGATTATGCCACAAGAAAGCGATAGAACAAGGTATACCGCACGGTCAACTTCCCATAGGAGAATTCTTTCGAACGAAGCATAGAAAAGTGTTTACGATAAATCAAGTGTTTGAGATACTGCTGCGGGTTAGTGAGGGGAAATCTTTTAGAGATGCATTTGAACTCGTATTACCAAAACGTATTAATATACAACCAACATTAAGTTCTGAAGAAAATTAAGAATGTTATTGTAGATATAGGGAAAGGTGTTAATAAAAAGAAAATTTAGTTATTTATTTAAAATTCCCGCTTCAACATTTAAAAAACAATTGAAAAAACGTTATCCAATGAAAAATTACGTATTTTCTTCTGTCAAGTGACAATAATTATTAAAGTTTAAGAATTATAATATGTTGATAGAAATTTAAATGCCTAAACAAAGTAAGTTATTTAAAACAAGTAATAATGTACATATGTATACTTAATAATCTTATTCTAGGGTTTGGAGATTACAACTGTATTGCGGAAGGTGACCCTAAATTTTATATTGAAAGATCACACAGAAGATACTTTGAGAAAAACAACCGCAGCCAAATAGACTTCTCGCCACCGCCGCTAATTCCTAGAGATTATTTGATAAATAGCACCAGAAGAAACGAAAAGAGGCATTATTGCATTCACACAGCGAAATCCTATCTTGATGATTATTATTGATGAAAATATGGATTTTAGCAAATTTAATGTATCCGTATTAAAAATATAGTTTATTGTATTCAATTTGAATAAATTTTTAGCGAGGAAAAGATTAATTTTGTAGTAATTTTAATTCTGGCATAGTAAATTCATAATTTTTGAAATCTTTAGGAATACGCGCAAATTTATCACGCGACATCTATCCTGTAAATTTGAAATTTTATAGTTGGTACACTTACGGCTATATATTTTTTTGAATAACTAATATAATTTTGATTTGAATATATTTACATTGATAATATCGTCGTTTTATAACCATTTCTGTTTAACTGTTTTTTAGCTACAGATAGGTAAAGTAAATAACCCGGTAACTCAATTTTGTCCACTCTCGGAGTTACGAGGTTTTGAAATTTGGCCGACGATATACGATGAGATAAAAGTAAACTTGAATTTTGCTTGACGCGCGAATATGCCATGATGTGAATGTGATTGTAAAGATTACTTTGATAGTTCAAAAGGAAAAATGTATATGCTCATATTAGAAAAATTCATACAGATGATTTATCCCAAAGGAAGACAAAATATAAATCCACTTATTTTCTAAATTTCGCGGATGATTTAGTTTGGTAGTTCCGGCAATAAACGATATACGCCCATTTCTTAGCGGAATGTATGCGAAAATGCGCTCTATTGCCGGAACTACTCAAGAAGACATGGATTCGCGAGAGTACTTCTGAAAACCCACTTATTGTGGTTGTCGTCGAGCTACAGAATCGTTCACCGCCAAAAATTCTAAGGAATTGAAGGCGTCGTTGACCTGGTGTTGGAAGATTCAAATCTAGAGACGAGTAATACAGCAAACTAAACCCCTCCCTATGTTAAACGGGTACTCTAAAACTATAGCACTGGAACACTGAAACAGTTCACTAAAACCCTTACCACAACACTTAATTCGTACTGCACGTCGAACTGCAATACGAATTAAGTGTTGTGGTAAGGGTTTTAGTGAACTGTTTCAATCCTCCCTATGTTGCTGATAGAAGCCTGAAAACCCTAGCAGAAGCTGCCTATATGTGGTAAAGGAGTTTACAGACCTCAGTCTAGCTCCAGTATAAGGTTGAAGATCACAGTTTGCTTTCAAAGAAATAAACACAATAATATGTACTCACATCAATTGAATTTATTTTTTTCATTGTTAACATACACATAACAAAAATAGATATTTAACATATGAAAAAAAAACTTAAGACAAGAAATCTATAAATATTTGTCTTTAAATGTAAGTTACATAATATATAGTACGAGCTGGTGAAGGGTTTATTACATAATACATACATCAGTTCCTTTTGCACGTAAGCGTATTGTTGAATATATCCAAGTAGGCGTAAGTAATACAAATACGTGTGATATTAGCAAAAATAGTTCTTCTCCATTAGTCTCAACGCTCGAAAGAGAAAATAACAAACAAAATAAATTATACAAAAGATAGCACATAAATAGTTCATACAAAAGCTGTTTTTTTTCTTTTGTAAGGCATGTGTTATAATTTATAATGTGAAGTTTGTAGGAGATTAAGCTTCGGCAGCCGTTAATGCCAAAACTGTAAAATTGATGTCGTCTGACTCCCTTTTTATGAAGGCCTTGCAAATTCTAGCTGCATCCTGGAATAATAACATCAAATAATATTTATGAGTTATAAAAAGGTGGCCAAAATTATTAGCTGACTATTTTTATTAATCTTATTACTCGAGATAGGAAGTACATCAAATTACACAATTTAGCCAGTTTTATTTACAGATATGACACAGAAATAAATTATTATGGATAAATGAACAAATGAATAATCTATAGCTTTGTTCCTGCAGAAATCACAAACTAGTTAGAGCCAGGGGGTTATAAGCGAGATAGGGAAAATTCGACCTCAGTTTTATTGGTCGGCAAGTGGCACGTGGTACTTTCATATTTTGTCCCCACGCTAGATGACACTGCAACTGTATTTCCCATTATTATTTGTAGTCTCAATAAAGATACTGATTTTACCGACAGTATATTAATACATATTGATTTGTCGAAGTTGTCAAAAATCATGGTGATCAGCGTGTTGTTTTCAGTTGTTTTTGTAATATCGCGGATTGTCTAGCAGATTTTATATATGCAGTTACAGTTGCTGTGTATTTTTAATTAGCTGTGTTACAATATGTTACTTTTGATTTTCTATCATGCATACATATAGAACATCTAAAAAATCTTGTGTTAGATAAGTATATAAAGTTATTACTTTACAACTATGTGAAAAGAGTGCTAAGTGACCGTGAGTCTAAAATAATAATTGTGTAACTGTGTATAATTTCATGCAACAAAATTGTATAAAATTTCGTAGTGGATCAAAATAATTATAGTTTTGTAATAGTTAATAGGGTTATTGTAAAGCAGTTGGTAGTAAAAGTTACTAGGGAAAGGTTGGGAACAGTGTGCGTGGGACGCGAGTGACGGAATAAAGTATTTTCGTTGGATATACATTGAAGTTCCAGTTTATATTATATTTCAAAATAAATTGTTTTACTTTGATATCTTGTTACCAATTACAAAGCAGAAATATTATAAAAAAAAATACAATTAATTAAAAAAAGAGTAAGCCATTTTAAGTAAGGATTTCGCTGTCCCCACGCTAGATGTCCGACACTTATAACACGTAGCTTATGCTTCTAGGAAGATATGTTTTGTGGTCAGAGCTAATTAATTGTCGTGAAATTAGTCAGAAAATAGTTTGGGATTTTTTTGGCTAAACAAATTGCGCTTGACTAGTTTTGGATTTCTGCAGAAAGAAATTAACGAGCCGCCACTGACTTAAAATTTCTATATAACCAATCAAAAATAAAAAAACAATTGACAATAGGAAACACTTTTTCCTTATTGGATAATTCAAGAAGCGATGCAACTATAAGATAGCACAAGAGAATAAAAAAAAGATTCCTTTACCTCTAACAGAGTTTCAGGTGAAGTAGCTCCATGATTAATCGGAAATTCTTTCCTACCATCTAACTCGTAAAGACACCCATTTTTATGTACAAATGCAATAAAATGATGGTTAACAGCTTCATCTGGTTTTAACTATAAAAAAAACACATAAACAAATTGTTAAAAATTATAAAATTTATTGGAAAACCTACTTCAGTTTGTCCTTCATGTGCTAATTCCTGATGAACGTTCATAATTTGCCCAGCAACTTTCTGTAATAGTTCCCCGCGTTCCTCTGGGTTTAAATCCTTGCTGGAATCTAATAATTCTTTGAATTTACCATCTTTTAATTCGAGTCTGAAATATTTATGTCATAAATTGTATAAAATAAGTGGAAAAGTTAATATTCCTTAAAAAAATTACTTATCGGCGTTATTAGCTACACTATGTATTAAAGCGATTGTTCCACAAGCATTCGATACTACTTGTTTCAAGAAAAATACTTCAGGAGTGATTACTTGTCCCTTTTCTTTAATCTCATTGCATTGTTGCGCAGAATAGCTATAATACTACAATAAATCTAAGGTAAACTTTTCATATTGAGTTAATCGGGGGAAAAGAGACATACGGTATCGCTACATGGAAACAATAGAATCACAGACAAGACTGGTTTTGGGACCCATGCTAATGCTTCAGATTCTAAACCATAAACATCAACTATATTCCATTTTTCAGAGACACCTAATTTTTGTAGAAACTAAAAAAGGGAACATCTTAATACAATGATGATTCAGCACCATATTGATTAATACAGCCATTTGTGAACTCATAGTTTCTAATTTTATGACAAAATCAATACATGGCTGTTCTTGACATGGCACCAAAATGCATGCATTTTTTTTCTTACCTTATTCATTACCTGAAAATATTATTTAGAAAGACATTAAATTACTATTTGAAGAACAAATAATGAGAAAAATTACTTACATCGGGGTTCGATTCCAGTGGAAACCAGGCCATTTTATCTTCGATTTGATATTACCGGTTTATTGATGAAACTAGCCAACAAAAACGAATAAATTTAAGTTTACAAAAAGGGCAATTATTGTTGTAGTAACATACCTCTTTCTTTGGGAAGAAAGCAAGGGTATTATGAGCAACTGATAAAGCGAATAAAATCTCTTGGGGATTAGGAATGCTCGACAAACACGCTATTATTAAAACGATTCTTTTTGGGCAGTGGAATGACAGCAAAAATCAATTTAAATAAGCGTTTCTAGGGAATTTTTTGTCTTTTGTTACAGAGTAAATTAGCGGTAAATTTGAATCTGATTCCTTGTTAAACCTACTATATGAAAAGGATTTTATTTATTTAAAATAACTAAAAATGTTGATAAATCAGCAGAATCGGCCTAAATACATAATAAATATATATTCTAGATAAAGCTGATAGAATAGAAAACGCTTGGATACAAGCTCAAGATTCAACACACAAATCTCTGTTTCATGAAATTTGCCTATATTTTATTTCTTTGTATTCTTCATAATTTCTTATTACTTTTGTCTTCGGTTGCCAACTATTACTGAAAATATTTTTACGACTTTTTCCATACGTTGTTCTTTTTTTAAAATTTTGTCAAACACACAAATATCTTGAAAAAACTTAAAATAGTGTAAACTTTCATGAAGAAATAAAGGAAAGCTAGATTCTTTACCAAATTTTCAGCCCTGTAAGCATTTTTTAAAGTTCACGGATGATTTAAGTTGATATTTCCGACAATAGGCAACATATTCACCAATTTATTAGGGCAATGCATGCGAATATGATCTTTATTGTCGGAAGTGTTTCTCCATTGATTGATGTTGCCCTTAAAAAATAGTTAATATTGATTTATTAAATCTACTATCTTATTTTATTATTTATATAACTTTAGAATAGCTCTATTTGTTGCATGTTTATTTGTTTTTGTACCCTGGTCAACCAATAACATTTTTGAAAATTTCCTTTCAAATACGTCATCGTAATGCAATTGGCTATTGCCATTGGTCTGATAATCGATTATGCGAAACATAATTCTGGTTGTTTTTTTTTATTAGTAAATTAATATTTTACATGGTATTTCAATAAAAAAACAATACAAATTTATACAAAATTAGAATTTGGCAGATTTAACTGAATATTTAACTTTTCCAGAATCGTCCGCTGTAACAGATGTGGAACTGAAAGCTCCCTTTGCACCTTGAGCGGCCCCCGACGCCAGAACACCAGTACCTTCTTCTTCACCAAATCTTGAGTAAATCTGTGCTCTGAAAAACAATAAAAAATAATCTGTTAGTAGTAAGAATTTTATTTGAATAAATATTGTTAAAAGGAATCTATAGGCTGTTTTACTTACCCTGGTGGCAAATTAGGGAAATTATCACCTATACCATATCCATTGTCTGCAAAGTTTGGCACATATCCTGTAATCAAAATTCATTACTAAAAATCACGGTCGTATAGGCGAAAAACATTTTATTACCGTCAAAACCGATTGGACCACCACCTCCGCCTGAACTTGAAGAAGCTGACGCACTGGCTGAACTGTAAGCTGTAGCGGAGCTACCACTACCACGACGTTCTCTCAACAGAAATGCTTGTCTGACAGGAACAACACTATCTGAAATTCAAAATTCGACAGTTAATAAGTTTGTAAAATGGAATCATTATGTTCTTTAAGAGTAAATAAGTAGCTTTTCGTCGGCGTAGATGTTTATTTTGGGTTTATTATGTTGTATAACCTGCTTGCGATGTTCAGTATACACTTTGACAAACAGTAAAAAGTATTAAACGGTAAAAATATTCTTCTACGTACCAAAGTGCAGGTTAATCAAATTAAACTTATTTGTAATAAATACATTTTAGTTATATTATTTCCATCATTTTCTTGTAAAAAAAAAAAAATAGCTTCAGATATAACAAAGTTCGAATATAACGACATGATATCGAAGATCCTTTATAGAAACGATTAAGAAGCACAAAAATGTTACGATTGAAATATGAAAAACTTCTTTCGACTTCCTCGGTGATAATTGGATAATTTGCTTAAAAAATAAAGCGAAAATGTGAGATAATTCAACCTTCCCTTGGATTTCTGACGTGTCAAACATCGCACTGGCATGGTGTCTACAATTTTGTTATCTATAGATTTTTATTCGCCATTAAAAAGCCAATCACTTAAAGCTGGACTTGAACCGTTACCTACGTTAAGAAGGCCTGATCGCTTTGAAGTCCGCAGGCTGTGACGTATTTTGATGTAGGCCATGTAAACGCGTTTACACACTGAGACCACCTCTGCGTTTTAAATTGGTTTATCCAAATTATATTGGTTTTATTTAAAACAAATACTGTGTAGTAATATTTCCGTACTTTGTTGGTGATACCTGCGTTGTATAAGAGATAAAACCTTTTCTGAAGCGATAAAAATGAGGTAGCCTAACCTAAGATAGAGTTGGTTGTTTACATACATTAGGATCGATTATTCCGTTTTGAATTAATTTATCCAAATTATATTGGTTTTATTAAAAAAAAATACTCTGTGGTGACATTTCCGTATTTTATTGGTGATACCCGCAGTGTTTTTCTAGTGTTGTATAAGCGATAAAAACGAGCTAACCTAGTCTAAGATGGCGTCGGTTGTTTTGTTTGTGAGTTACATTTTGTAAATAAAAGAAGATATTATTTATTCTTCAACAGCTACAAATTCAAGGATCGGTCAAACTATAACTGAAATTTTAAAATATCCTAGGTTTAAAAAAGATGCTATTCCAACTCAATTCCCTAACTGTCCGTTGTATTTGTGAAGATGTTATTGTTCAAATAGTTTTATATTCTTGCGTTATATTTAACAACATTGTTTTTGAACACGAAGAAATGTTTTTAAATGAATGTAATAAACGTTCTGTTTTAATACAAGATATTTTAAATTATATCACCGAACGTAGCCATTTGGATACTGATATTTGTTAATGTCTTATTCACACCAGTGAACGTATTGTAACAATTATAATAACTTGTTCTACAAATACCCTATTTAAAAGTGATTATGGGAAAAGTAATGATAGATTAGGTAAAACACCATATAATAGGAACTTTAAGACCCTGGTTAAATAGCATGTTTGTAAATGTTCTCGTGAAATTGAACAAAATTTCGAATGAAATTGCAATTACTGTATCACTTTAACCTTAATTTCGTCCGAATACATCTACAGTTACAAATAATAATAACTAGTCGATTAAATATCGGTTGGTTTTTGTTTTGGAAGTTCGTTTTTCCAAAATAAAATCGAATGGGATGCGAAGAAGGGCTCAGTTGACGATTGGCATCCTCTTTAAACCGAAAGCCCTTCAAAACTTAAAAAAAAGCAAAAAAAAAAACGATTCTTTTACCGCTTAGGCTTAATATCGTGCATGGCGATACATCGCCTAAACAGCGTGACGTCATCGAAGAGCTGTGATACCTTATATATCGGTGGTAATGCTTGAACTCACGTTAGAATTGTGTGTAATTGGATCACAGGAGATAACATATGCGGATTTAATGCTCTCTTAAATTGCTTCAAATGCATAATTAATACTTTCACAACGTTTATAATTAGGTGTGTTCGTTTGCTGTGCGGAACATGTTCGGTGCAAGTCCGCTGTTCGTTTAACAAAAGTGCAAGTTGTACTGTGTTCGTTAACTTATATCGTGCAAGAACTGAACTGAACTCGCACCAGTTACTTTTTCTATGACTTGCACTAACTGTACTTGGTTTGAAGGAGGTGCAAGTTGCACTAATTGATCAGCTGTTTTAAATCCTAGCTCTTTATGCGTTTGTTGACAAATATCACCGAATAGTGATTATTATGTGGAGAACGATTGTTATGTATTTAACATAGGTAATTGTTTTCATAATTGGAAC
This sequence comes from Dynastes maya, assembly GCA_029619315.2. Lineage (NCBI taxonomy): Eukaryota > Metazoa > Arthropoda > Insecta > Coleoptera > Scarabaeidae > Dynastes > Dynastes maya. Next base: position 49,101,298 of record JAROYE020000005.1, read on the forward strand.
AGTTTTTGTAATCGGAAATTATTTTTTTATTGCAAATATGTGTAATATTGGTAAATTCCAGTGTGATTTGATTACCTACATTTTGTTAGGTTTTTAAACAATTCTTATGTAGAAAAAGAGTGCTAGCGCCTGAAAAAGTACTTTCTTCCATTTTCATCGCCACATAATAAAAGGAAATCCGTTTTATCGGTTGTCAACGGTATTATAAGTTATGCATTACATGAACTGTAAACATACAGCGTTCGTTTGTTTGCAAGTGTAATGCAAATGAACACACCTATTGGTTAATTTAAATTGTGGCGCCAACACTGATATTTTTAAAATTGTCTTTTCGAGTGAAAAAATATAGATATATATCAATTTCTTTTATATGTAATAAATTTGAGTGGAAGAAAAAATGATTTACATTTTGGCGGGAAATTTAAATTGGAAAAAATTCAACATTTATACCGGATACCCATCAATTTTTTAAAATGGAACAATCCGTGTATTATTCCAGAGCTCGATAGTGATGTAAATAGCAATAAAATGCGTCCTTCTTTAGTAAATTAAATATGAAATTATGCAAACAAGTTTTGCGGTTAAACACAAGTGCTGTCAGTGTGACGAAATACTATAAACTTTTGTTTCTCTAAAAATATTCACGGAAAAAAATATGTTAAAGGTTTTTTTTTGATACAATTCCAACATTTACTAAAAGTGACCATCATTTTCCATTCATATAAATTATCTAGCAAGTTAATAAACACATAAATAATAAATAGGGGAAATTAGTAGATAAATGTTGATTGGAGTTCAATATAAAAAGAATAGATTTATTTTAAAGCATCGCATTCTAAGTTTTTGCAATAGAAATAAATATGAAATGTTTACGAAAAAACTTTCCGGATGAATTTCTTAAGGCAATGCGTAACGTGGATATTATACAAAATATTACTCCCGAAATGTTCCATAAATTCAGTAAATTGTTTAACCAAATACAAGGAATCGCATTACAGTTTATAGTAAGGAAAATGATACGCATTTCGAATAGTTGAAGTTGTATGCGTAAATTAAATGTGGTAGATTATTTTTAATGAATATCTGAAAAACATAAGTTTACAGAATTTTGTTGTAGCACGCTATGTATGTATTTTAGCAAAAAAACTTATCTGCCTAGATTAATATTTAATGTACTAAAGATGTTTTATCTAAAATAATTGAAATAATACGAATCAAACTTATAAAAGATTTCGATTGCCTTCTTGTATCTAAGTCACGCAATAAAATTTTCGATACAGTAAGTACGTAAAAAAAAAAAACAATAGCATTCGCAGAAATGTCAACTTATCTCGAAAACTAAGCTAGATAGGTATAGGGAATGTTGAAGCAAGGCAACATGAATTGAAGGGATGCATCCAAAAGTGGAATAATATACAGGGTGTTCCATTTGAAAAATCAAAGTTGCACCCTGTACAGAGAAAACTGAACATCCTGTATACTTGAATATAATTTTATGTTATGCGGGACTTATTGGCGATTAAATTTTATTTGAAAAATTTTTCTCCATATTGCTTAGGGAAGCAAGTATCTTGTTTTATTTTATTTAACAGCGCATTGGTAAATGTATACACATCCTTATAAAAGCAACGGATTCCTAATTCTAATTAGTATAACTTCTTTCCAATAATTTTATAACATTTATGACGACCTTGCTTCTAACCTTGGGGGTTTTCCAATATATGAATTTCGTGAAAGCATCGATATTTTATTAATATTATTTAAACTACTTATTATGACACACGTAAATAACTATTCCATTTACAAAAAATATCCCATTAACTAACGATGTTTGTTTTAAAAGGACTATAATTGAAATGGTAATCCCCGCTTAAGATCACGTAGTAATGATATGGGTATCATTTTCAACGCGTTAAGAGAAGGTGTTGCCTAATTATATCGCGTTTGATTTCAAGGATGAAAGATGCGAATTTAATGAAATAAATAAACAAGTTGCAGGTGTAATGGTAAACGTCAGATTTGTGTTTTTAATTTATCTTTCATGCATTCTACGCAGAACAAAGTTGGATTGAAATTGGAAAGAAAAAGATACAATCAAAATTTAATTTAAACCAAGACACATTTATTGATGTGTTACGTAAAAAAGATCAAGATTATATGATTGGTTAAAGATGGCCAGCGAAGAAATAAACGCAACTTACAGGAAATCACGACAGCGATCACACTTAAAAATATCACACTGTTTAGCAAAGCCATTTTGAACGATTGTTATGAATTAAATAGGATGGGCAGGTGTTTTATATATACATAAACATCGTACTCCCCACCAAAAAGGTGAATCTGCATGCAGCTATACCGGTTATTTTAGATGATCTCTGTCAATTATTAGTAACAATAGCCTCGATGTACATGTGTTTGTTATTTTTTCAAGTATTCTTACGAGAAATTTATACTTATTATCGCTAAAATTATTTATAATGTCTTCAAACCGGAACTATGAATATTACATGCATGCAATACCCTTTGCACTTCAAAGCTGGAACAGGATCTTTAAGATTGCATCACGTTTTTTTTTATTCCTTAGAAGTCCCACAAACTTAAAATCGGCGATAATTTTTGACAATTTCAAATTTACCGCCAATTCTAACCGGAAACGCCGTCAAATTTAAAAATTTGCGTAGAATCCCATGAGCATCATTCCCATAACATGTTGTTTTAAGGTTTTTTCCAATGAAAACCACAAACGAAACAAAGAGCCATACGTTTTGCGCTTCTATACGTTTTTTTGAATAGCATTGTATGTCCGCTCACGACTTACAATAGTAAAAAAAGACGTAAATCGTGTAGTTATAATATCAGACATCCGTTTCTGAAATACGATTTATCTTTAGCGTCGATCGGTTGAGAATTGTATAATGAATTTTTTTGTGTACGTTAGCGTTAGTTAAAATACGTTTCGTAGTACTTCGTGGTGTTATTAGTTATTACAAAACCGCACGCTCGACTATTAAGTCATATTAATTCGTCATAATCAACTTAGAAATCCCCACGTAAATATATATCTGATAAATTATAACGAATTATGATTATGACACATATATTTAATAGTGGTTGCTATAAACATTGTTGTATTCATAAATACAGAATGTTTATGATTCAATTTCAGCTATTAATTAATAAACATCGTTATCCTGCCCAATCATACAACTTTGGCTCTTTGTAGGTAACCTTGCCCCAATAATAAATAAAGATTCAACACTTTGTAGATGGCCATGCACTAGATGATAATATTCACTTTTTTATAATAACACAGTGCACTTTTTCACTGCGTACGGTACCTGCCCGATTATTTCATATTTTCAACTTATTTCAAGATACATAAACCAGGTTAAATTTATAGATATCTATGTGGCTAAAGTTTTCAGATGGTTTATCATTGACCCAAGCTACGTACACGTAGAGAAATGGTTTCTTGCATCAAGAAAATTCTTGTAAAAATCAGTCTCTATTCAAGAAAATATTTTTATTTCAAGACTATAAAAATGTATAATATAAGAAAATAATTTTCTTGAAATTTTATTTAGATTAAATGAATATTTTCTTAGGGTTAGAAAATCAAAAAAATCCAAGACAGAAAAATGTTTCTTCCAAGTAAATCGTTTAGTTTTAAGTTAAGAAAATATTCATATTAAAGGTATGAATGGAAAAATGGTGCAGATTTCGCAAAGTTCCATTGAGAAATTGGGTGACCGGTTTCGTGTTAAAAAAAAACACTTCATCAGGCCTACGAGCATATCAAATAAATGAAAAATTAGAATAATGGAAAAAAAACCTAAAGTTAATAATTAAAATTAGGAGCAAGTGAATGAACTAAAGTTTTTTTTATAGGTTGCAGTATAATTAAATTATTTCTTTAATAATGTAATTAAATACGAATTATTTTTATGTAGTTTAATAATTAATGTGTTAATATTTAAGTTTATTTATCCCTTTTCTTATTGTTATATATATACAAGGCTATACATTCCTGTCAGAATTGCAGCCACTCCTTTTAAAAGAAGTTCTGGAAACTCATTTATAACCTGGGCAAATATGCGGTAACAGCCAGAGGCGTGGCGAGCGCATAAAGGTTTACACACAAAATAGAAGGTAAGAAATAAATTATAAAACGTGCTGAAACACTTACCGTTTTAAAAGTCTTCTGTGAAATCACAAACTGGGTAACATCTGTTAAATATTTGAATCATTAGGTATGTTTCCACAGCTGTTTCAGTCAAGTGAGTACGACGGGCGGAATAAATGTTTTTTAATGACGAAAACGACCGTTCGACATCTAGCGGTGTTATATTTGCATATTTAAAATAATCTTTGAAACAACTTAATACATCTTCACACGCACCTTCACAAATTTGTCTTAATATAAAAAAATCGGAGTCTTTCTCTAAAACACTTTCAAATTTTCGCACTACACACCAATTTGTTTCGCCTTCTACAGCGCATAACTGTGCGTGAATATCATTCACAATTTGAACGGAATCCACTAGCGACATCGAAACAGTTTGAAATTTTTCTATTCCCTCCGCTAGTCCGAAGTAATTGTTGTGAATAGTTTGTAAATCTCTTTTAACCTGACTATCTCGAAATATTTCCTGGCTTTTCTTGATTGCTGCAGCTTCTGTCGGATTAAATTTTAAAACTACCTTCTTTACTTGATCAAAATATTTGTTGTAGTAAAACGCAGCCTAAAACCATGTTCCCTAACGTGTAACAATCGGCTGTGGTGGTTCACGTAAATCAGGACACAGTTTGTGAAATAGTCGGGTACGTTTCGGGGACTTTAGAAACACTGCCTTTGCACTAGCAATCAATGCATTTACTAGTGGAAAACATGTAGGAATCGTTTGTGCTGCAAGATTTAGAGTATGGATTTTACACGTTACATGTAAGAAGTTACCACTGTGTTCTTTAAGAGATCCGCCCAAAGAACGCATGTTTGCGGCACCATCATTCATAAACATTAAAAGTTGCTTAGTTGAAACTTCAAATTTGTTCGATGAGTTCAACACCACCTTTAAAATCTCATTGGCAGTACAATTTATAACTCTTTTGGAAGCAAGTAAGAAGGAGGGTGACGGTCGATGTGGTTCCATTGTACGTACCATTACATTAACCACAGAATGTTTTTACGATCTGTTGTTTCGTCCACACACAACCACAGTTTTTTATCTTTCAATTCCGTTTTCATTCTTTTTTCTATATGTTCACGAGCAAATGGCACTACATTTCGTATCGATGTCCGACGAGGTAATTTACAGTCCGCATATTTATTCCAGAAGGAGACAAATACTTCGTCTAGTAAACGAAACGATAGATTACATAAAATAAGAGTAACACATAAAACAAATGTAAATTTTTCTTGGTCTCATATGCCACTTTTTGCAGAAGAATGCTTTCCTTTTAAAAGAAGTTCTGGAAACTCATTTATGATGGTGAGTCATTCCATTTCCTTCAGTATCATTCTTATAGGTTATTGTGTGATTCGGTCGCTTTTACTATTTTTTTCCATTCCTTTCTGTTCTTTATTTTATTCTTCCATCCTTCCACTCCCATCCTCCCAAGGTCCTCCATCACTTGGTCCTCCCATCTATTCTTGGGTCTGCCTCTCTGTCTACCTCTTGTGAGTTTCCATTCCGTGATAGTTTTGATTGTTGCGCCATCTTGCCTTCTGTTTACGTGCCCGAACCATCTTATTCTTGCTGCTTTCATCATTTTGATTATTGTTTGTTCCTTCAACATATCTTCAATTTCTTTATATATATATAATCTTCTGTATTCCTCTTCGTTTATTTTTACGGGGCAAGATATTTTTCTAACGATTTTTCTTTCCCAGATTTTGAATCTTTCCTCTTCATTCTTTATTAGACACATCATCTCTGCTGCGTATATAACCACGGGTCGTATTGCGGATTTGTATATCTTCAGTTTTAAGTTCTTACTTATATTTCAATTTTTCATAAGTACTTTGTATCTGTTAAACGCTTGATGTTCAGCTTGTATTTTTTGTTCTACTTCTGCTTTTTTGTGGTTTGTTCTGTTTATCATGTTTCCTAAATACTTAGAGTTCTCCACCTCCTCCAATTAAAATTGAAATTTTTTGCATTGCTTGTAAAAGTACTCTCATATTCTTTGCTATTATGGCTACATCGTCTGCGTATGCCACTAATTGCCTCGCTCTGTCTCTTAACGTTCCTTTTATCCCGCTGGCTCTCACCACTCCTTCTATGGCTATATTAAACAATGTTGCCGACAATCCATTGCCCTCACTCCTTACTCCTTTTTCAATTTGAAATTCTTGCGTTGTTCCCTCTGTTGTTAGTATTGCAGCTGTTGAGTCCCTCAGGGTCATTTTCGTTAGCTCTATCAATTTATTTGGTATCCCTATTTCTTTCATGTCTTGTATTAATTCATCTCTTTTCAGCGAGTCAAATGCCCCCGAAACATTGGCCGAATCATGTTGTAGATGATTCCCGTGTACCAGACCGTGTTAAAGGCTTTGGATGTATACAGAAACACCGCCCACAAGTATATCACTTTAGATAGTCGAAGAAGTTGCAGATCTGTCGACAGACCCCCTCGGAATCCAAATTATTCATTAGGAATTGGATACAGATCAAGTAAATTCATCTCATTCCTGTACCGTGTTAAAATAACTCGTTCCACAACTTTGGAGAGTGTCGACAACGATCTTATAGGGCGAAAATTCTGGGGATGAAGTGTATTTTTGCCTGACTTGGCGCCTTTCCATTTTAAGATTTTTAATGATGGCGTTTATCTTTTCGCTTGTTGCGGGGTCGATTGGCTCACCTCCAAGAGCCCCAAACAGCTCCGAGAACACTTCACGAACACCAGCATCCAATTTCTCAAAATCATTGACCGGGGAAACTCCGCACGGACCTCCGCCTTATCTACCTGTGTACCCTAGTGAACTGGAACGCCATCGTGTTGAAACCACATTTGTTGACGATCAAGAAGCAGAGTATGTTCGATCTCCTCAAAAAGCGTTTCATTTAGCCTGGATTTAGCCTGTGTGGTAAAACTCCTTATTCAAGCAGTTCTCCATTAAAGATACCAGCCCAAGTAATCACACTAAAACGGTGTTGAAATCGCGATTGTCTAACAGCATGTGGATTCGGAAGATTTCATAAATGGTAATTATAAGTGCTATTAATACCATCTCTAGTAAATTGGGCTTCATCTATCCACAATATTCTAGTTAAAAATATCGGATCCTCGAGAACAGGACTCTACACGCTGACAGTAATCTTCCAGTGGTAATGCTTAGACGTGTTGAATATGATAGGGGTGTAACTATTCACGATATAGTGTTCGCCATACAGTGTTTTGAGAAAGACGAAACTGCGCTGAAATACATCTAGTGCTTAAGGTGGCGTTGTCAACAATGTATCAACTACATTTTCTTTGTTGTTTACATTATTTTATCCTGCGTGATTGCCTCGATTATTACGCGGAATAACAAGTGAACCAGTTTCTCTGAGTCGTTGAAATGTACGGCCGAAAACTTTGTGAGAAGGTTGACGTCTATCAGGAAATCGTCGGCGATACTTTCTAGATGTCTGAAGACCGTTACCATCACAGTACCCATACACATAAACAATATCTGCATATTCAGTTGCACTAAACTCATTCACTTTGAAAACTGTAAAATAATTTTTTTCGTTGTTCGGCTTTTAAACATAGACTAAACATTACCTAATCTAAACTAGAAACTACACTAAACTCATGCATTTTGAGAACTGCCAATTTCATTTTTTCAAATTATGTTTTTTTAAACGTAGACTACTAGATTACCTAATTTATATGCATGCAATAACAATAGCTTTGTTTCTGCAGCCGATTTGTGATAGTTTGATTAGAGATTAATTTGGATTAATCTACGCATGCGCAAACTAAAACTGATTTGAAACTGATTAACAATTTAACTGACCGAACGCTTTTTTTACAATTATCAGGCGATATATAAGTTACAAGCCTATTTAATAGATTTAAGAGAGAAGATATATACTCAAATATGCAGATGAAAATAATAGATTTATCTTACATTCAAATATTACAAAAAGAGGTAAGCAAAAACAGAAATAAACGCGAAATGTTTAGACAGAATTACAAATTTATTACAACCTTAAAGGAACTGTTAATTCCTAACAAAGCCACTGACATGAATAAAACACGCTATATATACAAAAAAATCTGTAACGCAACTTTTTACTTCACAATATAACAATGCGCATGCGTCTGATGGATCACTGGACGATAATCTTTAAACTGGAGCAGCTATCAGCAAACGGTTAGAAATTAATTTGGAGATCTGCACGAACGCCAAATCACGTCAAACTAGTAGTCAGAGTTTGGCGTTTTAACTGTACGAACACTATTTTTGTAATCCGCATGCTCTAACGATTTAAAACGATTTTAAATCGCTGCAGAAACAAACCTAATATTATCATTTCTAAATCAATAAAATTTAAATCTGTTGTAGCTCTGTAAAGAGAAAAACAGTAGCTATGTTTATACAACATATTTTGGTTTAAATAACTTCTTGAACAAAATGTCAAAAGTCTTTTACACCCATTATAAATCACCTGTATATGTATTTTGTACTAAAAATGAAAACAAAAAATTCTTTTACATGCAGATGCATTCGAAAGATTTCCTGAAATATGTGCCAAATTTAACACAAAATTGATTTGTTTAACATTTGAAACTAATTTAATTTCAACTTTACAAATAAATCACGTAATCCTCCGAATTTATTCATATGGTTTCTTACGGGAATTCATAAATTTGCAAATCATGAAATAAAAATAGAAAGTCTAAAATTTGGTCCGTGGTGAATTGGCTCGTAAGACCCTTAGATCATTTGACCTATTTCGGCGAGTTTCGAGCGTCAGCGCCCCCTAAACGCATCAAACATGCATAAGAAAATGGCGGCTCCGAAAAATGACATGGATCTGTCAGTCTGTCGGCTTCATGTTTAGTTGTTTACAGAATGTATTTTTAAGTTCGTTGTAAATAAGAGTAATATTTTTTTAATTTATAACATAAACTTTGTATGTATCGCCGTGAATTACAATTATGGAGGTAGACGATGTGTGTAGGATTTGTGATAAACCATCAACGAATTTGTTTGGCATTTTCGAGAAAAATGCCGATGGTAAACAAATATTTAACTTGATTAGGGAAACTTTACCCATAGTTGTAAGTTATTTCTTTCGTTATTAACTCTGTAATAACCATTCTAAATACATTAAAACCTTCCAGATATATAGGAAAGATCCTTTATCAAAGGTGATTTGTGAGAAATGCTTACAGAGCGTGAAACAGATACATGCGTTTCGTAAAAGTAGCCTTGAAACGGTTGACCAACAAATAAAGAGGTTAAAAACTTGCCAAAGTGAAGATGCACTTCTATACCTGGATACTTTCAACAATTCTGATGAGGTTAGTTAGATTAAATTTACAAATTAAATCGAATCATTTAAAAAAAAAATATTTCAGAGTGAATTGTGGATGTACTCATCCCCTATTAAAAAGAAATGGGATAAACCCTACGAAATATGTGCTAAATGTAAAGTGGAAATACCGAAAGAAACGAAACCTGTTAGAAAATACAAAGAAGCTTGCAGAAAAATTAATGGATATTTAAACGAAACGACTGAATCGAGTACTGCGAATAAGATCTCATTGAAGAGGTTATACAAAGCATCGCATACATACGATTGTTTCACAAAGAGACCACGAATAATGGGTCCAAAATCAAAAACGCAACTATTCGTTAGAAGCTTTTATACGGAAATACCCGTTTATAATCCTGTGAGTTTGCTAAGGTGTTGTTTGAATGTAATAAACAAACAAAACGTACCTGACTACAAAATTATTACTAGCGAAGAGTCCGTCGAGATTCTAGAAACGAACGAATATATTTGTGAGTATTGTTTAGGTGAATTCGGATCTCGAGAAGAACTTGCTGAACATGAAATGGAGCATATGAAGATTAAATTGGATCCGGTCGATAATATTGAATTCTGGGGTCCTACGATAGACGGAGCTACCTATCGGAACAAATGGTTACGGGAGAGTTTCGATGAAACAGGCGAATGGGAGGATTATAACGAAAACGAAGATATGGATGATGAAGCCGGGAATCTTTTAATGCCTCTTGAAGAAACGGTTACGGAATTGAAAGGTGAAATAGAACTCATCGATGGAAAACCGATGGTTAATGGAGTTTTATTATCGGAAATTGGGAAGACCGAACGAAGAGCGTATTATAATCAAAATTATAATCTGAATGGAGTGAAACGTAAATTTTGTCCATTGTGCCGGTACACATTTAAGGATAATTGGGCTATCGAACTCCATTATTTCTCAAGTGCTTGCTATTATACATGTCGATACTGCGGAATACGTTTCAATAAGCAAAGAGCGCAGTTCGATGAGCATGTACAACAGCATGTGGAGAAAGGAGACGTAAAATCCGATAAAGTATATTCCGCCAGAAAGAAAAACGATCCGATTCCAAAAGTGTTATGCGATGCTAAAGCGGCAAGAGCTTTCTTGTGCACGAGTCCAAAATTATATCCGAAAGTAAAGCCATTGAAGATGAAACAATTGCTTGAGAGAAACTGCGGACCCCCAAAGACGACGTTGAGTGCTTATAATGACTCTCAAAACATGGATAGACAAAATCAAGCGTATTTCTGTCGGAAATGCTATAAAGTCTTCTTTAAACTCGATGAATTCAACAATCATGTTAGTAACTGCGCAGAAGTCCCCGAGGATCATCAAGATAACATGGGATTTATCCCGGAAGAAAAGTACGAGCCGCCTAGGAAATATCGAAAGACAATGGTAAGTCCAACACATTCGAGAAGCGATGAATCGTTCTCTTCGACAGGGAGACCTATTAGAAACTGCGTAAAGGATGTAACTTACAGAGATCACTTAGATATCGATATAGAACCTGATGATGACGATGAAATCCCACCGGATGGGATGAATTTCAAGGGAATCGAATGTGGATTGTGTAATGCTGTTTTTCCAACAATACCTTCAAGGAATAGCCATATGCGTATCCATAAGAACGGATTTAAATTCAACTCGAAGGGGCAAATCATCTACACTCATAAACCAGGACAGAATTCGAATTCTTACCAGGATGATTACGCAGAAGAATCGTACCCTTCATATGATGATTTACCCATCAAACAAGAACCGCTAGAACCTTTAGTTGAGATTCACGAAAGCAATTCAATACATGACATTCCCAGTTCGATTGGTTCAGTTAGTATAACTCCAATCCCCAATAAAATGCAGAAAACTACAATCAATCCGGATATCATGAAGCTTGTCCAGAGCAACCCCAATATTACAATAAGGAGTATGCATCCTGCACCCAGTGAATCACCAATTATCGATAACATTATGGATGATGGTATTCGATCCTATAGATGTTCGAGTTGTGCTAAGACTTTTACAAATAAATCCAATCTATACTTCCATAAGAAGAATCAATGTGAAGGATCGAGATACCCATGTCCGTTTTGCAAGAAACGCTTTGGTACCGAAGCAGCTTATAGTTCGCACATCTTTTACAGCCATCCTGAATAATCTTTTGGATTTATAAGAGGATTTTTACATGATACATCATACGTTTTTATTTTTTCTATGTATTTTAAGTAATTGTAAGGTAAATGGTCGATAACGATTTTGAAATCCATATTTTATTTATAATTGCTGTAAAACAAGATATAATTATACGATAATCATGTGTACAGAAGATATTCTTGTATTCTTAATGTGTTTTTTTAGCGAGGGAAAAGTACAATGTTCACATTAAATTTAAATGTTAATAAGTAGGGGAAAAGATGATATTCTCAAATTAAATCAGTGGTTTTCAAACTCGGAGAAAAAGAATTGTTGCGAACTATTGTTTTGATGCTTTACATATAATTTAACTCAAATTGAATACATAAAGTATCAAAACAATTGGACTTCACTACGTCTCGGCAATTTAACAAAATATTTTGTCCCAAAAATGGAAGATAAAAACAGTATAAAAAAAGGATTTAGTTGACTAACATTTTGTTACATTCAATGTGCGTCTAATCTATGAGCACGAAGGAAAATGTTTGAGAATCGCTGAATTAAAACGTTGAAATCGCTATAAAATGGCTGCTAATGGAGCTGTTTTGTATTAAAGTAACATTTGGTTCGTTTTGTTAAGAAGAGTAATAATACACAAAGTATATAACAAAAAAATCTGTTTAGTATCATATGTACAGGTGTCCCAAAATTTATACTCGAAAATTGAATGTACGTTTTAGCGTGTTACAAAAAGCAAAGCGTTATTTAATTACAAACGTTTTCACCATTTTATACCAAAATAAATATAAATTTTAGATTATACATTTTGAAACACTCCATATATAGAGGTGGATTCAAAGACACATCTACAGTTACATAATATACAAAATTTTCAGTGGAATATATTAAAATTTATGTTAATTATCAAGGAATTATGAAAACAGAAAAATTAACCAAATGTTTCTATTTTTTGACTATAAACTAAATTCGTTTATTCAATTTTTCAACATAGAATCAAGTCTCTTTATCATTCAATACACTTAACTCCATTTTATTTCATTTATTTTACATTTTTGCGACTATACAGCAATAGTTACCAAATTCAATTTACAAGGTGTGTGAAATTGTTTTATTCAAATTTCAAGGACGTAAAATATATTTAATTTTATTACTAAAAAACCATAAAAGTTGTAAGCCAATTCCTTTTAGTTACAAAGTTACAGCAATTTTATTAAAAACAGTAATGTAAAGCATCGGCGAAGTTTGTGTTGTAAAGAAACAAAGAAAAAGATTTTGTGTACTGTTTATGTCATATTAATAATACTGGAAGTTTATTTTACACACTTTTGTAGTTTTTTTTTACTTAAAAAAAATTGACCCATTTTACGTCTTCAACATTTTTATAAAATTTTGTTTTTTGAAAACGCGCTTCGCTAAAAACATTAAGCATATTTACGAATGCCTAATGTTTTTAGAAAATACGGATTTTTGCATACTAATAAGTAAAACAAATGACTATAGCTAAAGTATCCTAAATATTGTACATAATTAGAGTTAATTCCAACCATTTTATTTTTATTTTTTTATTTTACATATTAAGCCCTCTATATTTAAATGTATTTAGTAAAACATTCAGGAATAATACCTTAATATCTTCGTTTTATCGGAATTTATTGAAGAAGAAAGAGTCCGTTTGTTCTTGTTGGTTAATTGCATAAAACAATTGAAGATCTTTCTTTCGGATTCCAACGTATACTTGATTCTTTTTCGTGTTATTTATTGAAATGAAAAATAGATATTTGAAAAGTCTTTATTGCAAATTTGATATGTAGTATTTGTTTTTACAGAGTTGTGTGCGATTTTTTTCTGGCCTATTTGATTTGAATTTTACTAATTACGAGAAGAAATGAAAGTCTGAAGGGATTGCTTTTTTTCTTAAGAAATTGATAAATCGATCATAGAAATAAATCACTTCCATTTCTTGTTTTCGCGGCTTGTGGTTTTCAATGGTTATTTTTGACAGTAACCGATGCTTCAAATAACCCATTACCACAACGTGAGATTCATTTTCATTTTTTTTTTAATTGAATATACATATTATAAATATAAATATACCTAGTTATTAATCTAGTTCTTAAATAATATCTATCTAAATTTTAAGTGGTATTATGTATATAAATAATGTATTACAAAAAACTTTGAAGAAAGAAGAAACTTAGACTTAGTGTGAAGAAAATCTGAAAATTTATTATTGTAAGTTATACAGATTTAGTGATAAATTTTTGTAAGGAGTAAGCTAGATCAATCGATTGTTTGATTTAAACAATGTCCTGTATATACACAACTTTCTTTCCCGAAATATAATGTTTTAAGTAACATTGGGATATTTTGAAGTTCCCTCTAGTATTCTCCGGATAATTTTGAAGTGAATTCTTAGCAAAATTTTTTCTATAAGCCGCCAAAAAAAGAGAAATGTGTTATACTTGTTATAGATTTAATGACCTTTCCAAAAGAAAGGGAGTACTGTTATGTAACTACCTTAAAATAAAACAATAGATATGAAAAAGTGTTTTAGGTACACTTACAGTTGATAATAAGATGAAATTTAGGATAGAAGGTTTTCGAGATATTGGTAACAACTTTTTCATTTGGACGCCATATTGAATTTATCCATTTTAATAAAAATCATCCAGATAAGATTTCAACATAGAAGGGCAATAATGCCTTTTCTCACACCTACAAGGGCTATCTATCATTAGTTCTCTTGGATGCGGTGGAAGAGTCTTCAAGGGGACCGTACTACGATTTTGCAGATCTGGGAAGTGGCGCTTTTGCGAACGATCCCAATCCCAGTTGGCCATGCCCTCGACCATGCAATACGATTCCGGGAACACTGTGATTTTAAGATTTGCAGTGTTAAAAAATACGCTGACGGCATAGAAAAATCTTCAAAATTTGCAATGTATTCACTGCATAAGTTAATCAAGGATTTCTCACCTATTTTAGGCATTCTTCGCGAAATATTGAGCAATTTTTAACCTCCCAAAAGTCCAAGAAACTCGAAAAAGAAAAAAATGATGACGCGATTCTCAAAATGTCATGAAAAAAAATATTAAGATTGGGAGCATTTGGCGAGCGATTGCCAAATGTCATCTTATACTGGTTGATGATTGGTTATTTCGAAACTGCATTGAAATTTGATTTGTTGCCTTTGTTTATTTATCATCAACAACTACTCTACAAACAATGCCTAAGATCGGTTCTCACCTCACAGGCTGATAGCGTGATGCACAGCCGCTAATTCCCATTTCCAGCGACCAAAATCCCCCCAGAAACGGGTTTTGAAGATAATCGTGGATGCCCCATGGTTTATAAAGAATATCCGAATTAGAGATTACGTTGGAGTTCCTAGCCTGGCTGAATGTTCCAGGGAAATAGGGGGCGTATAATGTGAAGAACCCGCCAATGAAAATCGTCTACCACCGAGGGTAAGGGCCAAATGAATGAGATATTTCAAATTGAACTCATTATTCTGATGATTATCCCACAAAGACCCTAACATAGGGAAGAAGTTGCCAAACACTGATAAAGCAGCTTAAAGACATTTGTCTAGCCCCAGTAACAAGAGTAGACCGTCATCGTCCAAGGAGTGTTATCCAACCTATGACAAAATGTTGATTTGTGAGATCAATTAACACTCATATATCAAGAGAAATAACCCATTTACCAATTGTCTAAAAATAATAAAATGATACGTTTGATGATTGTATACCAATATGGTTTCTAACAATGCTACGAATCCACGTCATTCTGATTTAGAACAGTTCAAAGGACTGACAAAAATCCAATGCTGGACGAGGAAGAAAAGTTGTTATTACAGGAGGAATAAAGATTGTTTATTTGCATCCCCAAAAATATTTCAAATGAAATGATATCTTGGGGCAGCAAATTTATAAACAATTAAAAAACCAAACACTTTTATAAAAAATAATTTTATTTTATTTACATTTTTTACACACACAATACTTTTATGTTAAAGTAATAGTAATAATAATGGTATTTAGTAAGTAATGTGAAGTGCGACTTCATAAAATATAATTCAATTTATTTGATATTTCTTTTTAAAGTATTATCAAGAAATGTTGTTTGTTCTACAATTTGATTATTTCTGTTGTTATTTTGTTTGATAAAGTCTTTACTGATAAACATGTAATTGTGGATTGTGTTGAATGCAATCTCCTCAGGCTATTGGCTATACTTTAGCTTCATATAAATTTCAATTTTACATTTTTTATCTATCTTGCGCTTGCTATCTTTTTACTTATCTTGAAGTTGTTAAAACGTATCCTCTATCCTTTTCAAAGCTTGCCTTAACGTATTATCAAATCCAACACCTCTCATCCTTTCAACGTGCTTTATTTGTTCTGTAATCTGCGGTAGTGATGCTTGAACATCTTCAGGAATATATTTCTGCAATACGCTAAGTAATTGAAAATAATTACTCGTATTAAACGCTAGATGTTTAGCTGTAATATTATTTATTGCATTTTGAATCTCTCCATGGATTTGTGGGTACCATTCAGACGAAGTGATGAATTTTATCAGGTCTAATGCCGCTGACTTTTGTGAATTGAAGATGATCACTTCGAATACTCCAGATAGTACTTTCCCAGCGATGCTTTGGATTCTCGATAGATCAAATGAAACCTGCAATACGCTTTGAATAGTCTTCAATGCCTTAAATGTATTTTCTTCTGAACTTCTAGCTGAATGCAGTAAGAAACTGTTGGTTATCTTTTCGAGGGTATAAGATGTTATCTCTGCATTGTCTAGGATGTTCATTATAGGTGTGTTTGAAGTAGAAAAATGTGGTATATATCGTATAATTAAATCCTTCAATGTTCTATCAATATAGGGATCTGAAACATGATCCAATTTGAAAATACCTTTCATAAATAGGTGCCAAGTCTTTTCAATAGCATGTAAAACGTGGGAAGATGGTGGTTTACCCATCAATACCTCCGTTGGTAGTAGAAGTACGGTTACTAAACGATTTAATAAGCATACCGACTTAGATTTTTGATATAATAATGGTGCACAATGATAGAATAATAAAGATATCTTCGTAAATAGGTATAAAACTTGAGAATCTAGTGTAGATGGCGTCAGATAATTCGAAATCCATTTATCAATGTTCCCGAAACACATTTCGCATAATTCTTTCAAACGAAACATTTGATTTTGTACCGAAAGTTGTTTATTTAGTGCTTTTATAAAATCCACAAAAGGTTCATCGCAATTTGCAATCGTTACAACACTTTTAACAGCCGATAGATTAAAAATTTTCATCGACAAGCTATTACTAATCGTATCAGAGCTCAATAACGATATTCTACACCAAGCAGCTATTACGACGCCCTCCTGCTGACTCTTAATACCTGTAAAATATGCATCTTCCAATACCGTTGTTAAAAATTCATTCGTGACATTCACATTGATGTTTTCACCGCAAAAATACGGCACTAAATTCGAATTTAATTCAGGAACGTTCATCGAAATTAACCCTGCCAGTTTACCTATATGAGGTGCGTTGGTGGCGAGTGAAATTTGTTTTAGAATAGGTATTACAGACTCCAAATAAACAGGTTTGTAAGTATTCCACTTTCCGAGAGACTCTGCTTTTTTGACGATATCGATTAGTAGTTGAACTAAGGTACAGAGGTCACTGTGCGAGCATTTTAACATATATGAGGAGATCCACGGACCAAGCAGACAATTTTGGTTTAGGTTGAGGTTATCCGATGTAAATACGATGTTTACACCTTGCACAAAATGTCTTATTAGATGGAAATGTTCATGTTTGTCAGAGGCATTTTGAACGAGATTTCGTAGCGTTGTTGATATCTTCGCAAGATCTTGGTTTTGCATTGCGGCCATATTTACCTGAAATAATAGAAGAAAAATGTAAAATACTTTTAGACTCTTTAGAATCCTTTTATACGAACCATATTTATATGCAATATCCAAACAAGTTCCATGTTTTGCTGCTTCTTCGATAAATTCCCTAAAATCGAACTCAATTTCTCCCATATTTCTTGAATATTCAAAGAAAGCAATGTAAAAAATAACAACGCAATATTATAGACTGCGTTTTTGTTAAATTCTCTAGTTCCTTGTTCTGGTAAACGAGAATATATTCTCCCTTGTAGTTTTTTCCAATGAAGCGGATGTTTGGTCAAATGTTTATGCAAAAGATACAAGAAATATTCATATGGATTTCGTAGAGAATCCGGATTACCGATAATATTATCAAGAATATCTTTAAAATCAAATATACTCTTCGGGAATGTTATATTTTGAGATGCTTTATTCAAATTCTTATAAAAATGATCCCATAATATTTGATAAGGGTCTAATTTCATGTGTTCGATCCACATATCTGTAACGATTGGGTTCAATAACTTTAATATGTTAAGTAATTTCGAGTCATTGTAGATTTGCGAGATCGTCGTTTGTAGAACACGATTGATTAGCACGATGTTCACGGAATCTTCATTTATAACTCTGTTCTCTAAAGATTCATTTAAACCATAAATTTGCACAAAGGTTAAATGTTTTAATAACCACATGCAAAATTCTTCGTTACGTCCTTCGATACATTTATTAAATACAATCCAAAATGTTCGAAGTGAGGTGTTGTTACTCTGCATCAAGTGCATCCATAAATTTTTAACACACAAGCATACAAATGGTTGGGAATGTAACAAATTGTTCTTATGTTTCTCAAAAATTACTTCAGACAATCTCACAAGATCCAACGTTATAGATTCATAAGTTTTTTGGTAATCTTCATTCCCACATAACTTTCCTATTGATAAAATCAAGTAAAAGATTACGAAATAACTATGAAAATAATGTGACATAGGCTCTTCTTCGATAACTACAACACTCGTTGTTAAAGTATTTAAAACATCTTCATCTATTTCACTAATCTTGCACACAGTGCTTTTAAATAGGTTCACATACTTTAACGTATTTGTTTCTAGTTCTTTGTTCTTTGATTCTTGCAGATTATAGTGTGTATAACCCAATAAATTGATAACTTCTTTTATATTGACGATATTGTTAATTGTAGCTGTGCCAGTAAGTATGTGGTATTCGGCACATTTCCAGTATTTCCTTATACGATTGAATAGAATTCCATTTTGTAAATACAGCAAATTTCGTTGATAAACATGTCCATTCAATTTGATTTCAAGTTTGTCCTCCAAATGTAATAGGTTTGCTACCTCTTCAGGTACAAAAGGATGTGTTACTTTATCGTTTGTAAAGCTTTTATTATAATTGTCGTGTTGAATTTTGCATTTTAGATATGTGCCCATTTTTTTGTATAGTTTGTCTGAAACCCTTAAAATTTCATCACATTTCACTACCGATTGTTTACATAAAACAGTTTTCGCGCTAAAATAATACAAATAACTTGATAAGACTTTTAGAAGGGAACGTGTTCAGAAAGTTGTTTTGTTAAGAAATTAATTCAGTTAATTGCTAATGAATGTAAATAATTTTATTAATTTTGACATCTTAATATAAAAAGCAGGTATTTATTCACTTTACCATACAACATTTTATAATTAATTGTTTAAAATATTGTTTAATTCTTTGTGGGCTACATTCAATTAATGAAATCAACATAACCAAGGGAACTATATATGTTAGGTTAGAATTTAGAATAAAATAAGAAAATTAAAATATGAATACAAGACTACAATACTAAATCAATTTGATGAGGAACAATTAGATTATCCATATGGAACGTTATTTCTATTAAAATGAATAGCTTAGAATCAATTTTATGGGAATTGCAGGGTAGAGATTATGCAGGAACTGATGATACATATAAATTATTTTCTCGATTCTACAAAGCCGAAGGGCAAGTAAATCACAAGATAGGTGATAACTAATTGTAAATAACGTACATTAATTATAGGAAAATGATTAAAAGGTGGGTAGATAGGTTGTTTCAAAGCAAAACCTCAACCAAATCTAACACCTTGTCTGATCAATTTCGGAAGCAAGGAAATGAGTTATATGTAAAAGGGAAATGGTCACAAAGTTTAGAACATTATACGAAAGCTTTACGTCTAGCAGAAAATCCAAGCGAATCATATTCAATGGCTTTAGCTAATAGATCAGCAGTGTTTTATTCTTTAAAGGAATATCAGGTAAAATTATATAATAAATATGGTACTTATTTGTTTAAATGAGTTAATTTACAGTATTCTTTAAGTGATATCAATAGATGCTTATGTAATTATCCAGATAAATTGAAATATAAGGTGTACGTTCGTAAAATCAACTGTTATAATAAAATTGAATGTGCTGACAAAGCTAAAGTATGTTTTAGGGAAGCTATGGAATTTATTAATGATAATGAAGGTTTTACAAAGGAAGAAAAAGGTTTTTTTCGCGAATTTTAAGGTATTTATTAGATTTATTGTGTATCTGCTGTAGAATGTTATATAGAGAAGTTATACGATACCGAAAGTACGTTAGCTGATGAATTGGTAATTATAAACAAAATGGGATGTGATATACCAGATATTGAGAGGAGTGAAACATTTATTGGTGCTTCTACATTAATTGGATTAAGGTTATATCAATTTCAACATTGAATTATATATTAACTAATTTTGATGTAATTTACAGGTCCAACTTTGAAAAAGGTCGTTATGTTGTTGCCGAAAATGATATACAAAGGGGTGACATCCTATTTGTTGAGAGAGCCTACGCATTTGCTCCAATATTCGATGAGAACTCAGAATTACGTAGCGATAAATGCTATTACTGCCTAAAAAATAACAAAGCTTTAATTCCGTAAGCTATCGTGAGTGATTTAACTTAATTTTTATACTCACCATCATTCTTCTAGATGTTTAAGTTGTTCTTTATGTATGTACTGTAATGAAAATTGCTTGAAAAGATCGTGGAACGAATCTCATCGATGGGAATGTAAAGGTGTTATCGTTAAACTTTGGAGTATCGTGGGTTTAGCATTCCCAGCATTTAGAGTTTACCTAAAAAGCTTGACGATATATGATTATGTTGAAAATTGTACCACAAACTATAAATTAGCCGATAAATTACTCACGAACCTCGAAAATAATGCGAACGTTATAGAATTTTTAATCGTAAGTGATTGTTAATTGTTTATAAATCGTTTATATACTTGATTTGTAGTTAACAGCAATTCTAGTGTATTATTTCGAATCACAAACTGATTTCTTCGAATGGTTGTCTGAAATAATCGATTTAGAAAATGATAAAAATGTTAATATATTCTTCGGTAGTTGCCTCTTAAAGAATATAGCTCAAATTGCTTGTAACGCAAGTGTAATCGAGCATTGGGATGTTGAAAATTACCGATACGTGCCCGAGAACAAGATACCGGTTGCAACAGGGCTTTACCCGGCCGTTAGTATGATGAATCATTCTTGTAGAGCCAATGTATCAATGTAGTGAGTGTAAAATTGATTACGATGGCCTTAAATACTTGATCAAATTCGAATAATGTTTTAGTTATCTCGATGACGTTGTAATAGTAAAAGCTATCGATAAAATCAAACAAGGCGAAGAAATATGTAATTGCTATGGTGTCGATTATCGTTATGCAAAGATAGGAGCTAGACAATCTTCTCTATATGTACAATATGGATTTAAATGCCTGTGCGAGATATGCAGCAACCCTCGTATGGAACTTGTAGGTATATCATTTTAAAAGCTTTTGAATAAAAAAGAATTATATTGAGATTTTCGATAGGATTACGTGAATACGTTTAGGTGTCCGCTGTGTTTTGGGGGTGTTTCTATGGATACTAACATATGTTATGATTGTCAGAGGACTGTAGATTTAACCGAAGTGTTTAGATTAGCAAAGCAAGCAAAAGATTTGCTAGGTAGAAATCTCTGTTAGAAGAAAATTGTTTTCTAAAGTGTTGAGTTGTAGATGAAACGGTTTTATCTCTCGATGGCGTTGAAAAATCTTTCAAAATTATGGAAAAAATTTATAATCAGTATCACAAAAATTTAGCTGATTGTTATGATAAATATAAAGTCTATTATTTCCAGGCAGGTAATTTATAATTCCTATTTAGCAACACTAATACAATGTTTTTCCATAATTTAAAGGTGATCTTGACAAATCATTGGAATATTTCTTTAAATATGTAGAGGTTCAAAAAGTGCATTTCGGTGAGCATTCATTGAAATTACTTTTAGAAATATTGGCTTTCTTGGACGATTTAAAAATACAAGGAGGAGACAATAGAAGCAAGTAGGTATTATATGCCTCTGCGCGGCATAGGCGTGCGCTTCCTTCAGTAAGCACAATACCGAAAAACAAGTAGTAAATCGAATAATAATAACAGAACCAATCAAGAATTATAATATCTGAAAAGTCGTGAAACACTCACCCTCTCAAGTAGCGTTATCAAGTAGGTTGGCGGGCTGGATCGGAATTACGGAATATTAACAGCCCGCTACTCCGGTGAAACGCATATGTATCGCAGAGACGATTTCCTCTCAATAACATGTTATTAATAATAATATATTTTTTTACAGGTTTTGTATACAGAAAATTAGTTATCTTCGCAGGTATATCAAAGAGATGTTCCCACTTTATTTTCCCAATATGCTTATAAATTATAAAGAAATAGATGATTTAGAATAAATACCTTTTAAAATTTTGAAATGGCAGTGTTTTTTTACTATCCAATCAACTTTTAGTTTCCCTTTATTCCTAACACCAATAAGAAACGTAAATTCAAAAACTCTCCAATCAGATGTCTTCTTCTATAGAATTGTAACCAATAAGAATATTTAATTTGAATCAGTTTGAAAAGCCTTATTTTTAATTAAACAGATCACAAAACGAGTACGAAAACAAGTAAGAATAACTATTACAGAAAATTATTAAAGTAAAGAGCAGTGATTATTAAAGTATAGTGAACAATATCACATTGCCGGGAAATAAGATTAAATGAGCGCAAATCATAAATAGGTGTTTTTAGAAGAACATTTGATTGATATATCGAGTCAGCCCTGCCAGATATCCTGATTTTCCCAAATTTCCCTAGACTTGCTAATTTTCAACATAAAACCCATGATTTTTACCAATACATTTTATTTATTGTTAAAAAAACAAAAAATAGCGAAAGAATAAATTGATAAGATGTAATCGCTGCAGAGTATCTATGGGTTTAAATTTGCCACCGAGTCCTATGGAAAAATTCCCATTATTTCATATTCGTGGCAGCCAATAATCGAGAGCTTATGGCAGTTCGCTTAAATTTTTGATTGGTCAATCAATAGCAAACATCAAATGGTTTTCTGTGATTGGACAATCAAATCGAAAAATATATTTGATTTGTTAATTACGTTTTTGTGTGATTTGTTAAACCAAAACTTAACGTTAAAGGTTAAAATTGGCTAATAGGAAGTTTTTGCATATGGCACGTTAAAGACAAACCTTAAAGTTAGGGAACCTTATCGAATAGGGTTTTTACTCCTAGACACTACCTATTCTTCCGCGCGAATTTTATATTTGACTACGAAATCAAAGGAAGAAAAATAACATTAACGTGTTGGTCAAAGGAATTGCGTTAAAAATTATTATTTATTTTTGTAATTATTTTTATTGTAATAATCAGTCACGGCTGATGTTGACGGAGGTCAAGGACAAGGCTTTGATTGCCTTGTGTATTTCCGTTGCATATCGTATACATTGTCCTTTACAAAAAAATACACGAGGAAATCGAAGCCTTGTCATTGACCTCCCATTTACGTCACTACCAGCCGCCACTGGTATTAATGTTATCAATTAAAGTTTCTTTTGTGCGTGTGGATCTTTTTCACTTTTAAAAAGCAATCAACCTAAATAGCTTAAAAAATGATACCTCCTGTTTTTGCTTTGCATTGAACAAATTTTAATTGTCGTTTATGTGTTACCACAGTGTTACATAGTAAGGTAAGGGTTTATGACATAGAGGTTCTAAAAATATTGGATTAAAATGCAATGGTTCTTAATATCCCAGTCATTTTGCAACTTTTAGGAAGGCAATTTTCGGTAAAATGATTTATATTTACGAGTTCTGAAACTTGTTAATGTAAATGCCTCAACTTAGAGAACACTCTGTCTATCGTATACAACAGTAATATTATTTTGTCAATGATTGTTTTCATTATTAAGAAAAAAAATATTTTTAAGCCTGCCGCCAAATACACTTCTCATGTGTTTCATTGATTGGTCGAGAGAAAAATGCGCGTACGCACGCGATTTTGATCCGCACCTGTCAGTTTTATTTTGATCTGTGAACTGTGTGGAATTGTATGATAGCCACTCCGAAAAAAATCGAGATTTAGTACTCGAATTCCCAATCTAATCCTCAAATTTAGTGTTGCGTGTGAAATGACTTGCTAGCGAATAACGAAATCCAACCTGATACCGGCCTATCATCTAACTGGTAAGCGATTTTAACCCTTTTTGTTTACAAAATTTTCAAATACCTATCAATAACTTCAAAGTCGTGATGGTTCTTATACGAAAAACGAATTTATCAACCGGCTTACTGACGTAACCGACTTTTAAATATTTAAACAGCGATAAGTTTAAAATGTTATCGACTTTTCGTATAACTGTAATAAAGTGTTTTCGCCCAAACACCGGATGATATGGCTTGGATATATGTATGCCTTTTTTGCTTCAGCCTGTACGAGAGCCTGGGGTGTAATGCACTTCGTATTGATTAAAAATATAATCCTAACCTTAGATTTTCGAATTTTACGAAAATAGATTGTGCTTATTGGAAATTTTCCACCGAATTTTTACTGGTAACCTTTAGCTTTTTTTATTGTTCTTTTAATAGAAGTTTAAACATTTAACTGAGATTACGAAACATACTTATCTTATATGCATTTATCAATTACTTTGTTTTGCCGAATAAGAATTTCTTTGAAAGAGTAGCGTCATTAGTCAAATTCCTTACAATTAATCGTATTTAATGAGAATTAGCACATATTAACATTTAGAAATTGGTATAATTAATACGAAATGATAAATTAACATTTTATTTTTGCTGGTTGCGTGCGAGTTGCTTTAATTTGTTGGTTTCGTGTGTAATGTTGGTTAAATATGTATTGTTAATTCTCAGATTAATATTGTTAAGAAATTACTTATATAGTAGTATTATTCAAAGGTAAGTCTTGCATATCATAAAATTATATTAACGCTACAGGGTGTTCAGTTTCCTCCGTGCACGATGTAAGTGTAAGAAATCCTTTTAAATTTAAGTTGGCGACGCGAATAGACTGAAGTAAGCGAGAAGATAGTTGACAGTAATAGTAGAGTGAGCAACGCCGAGAAAAATATATACTTAAAATAATAATATACCGTAAAAGCGAGCGTACTATGATCAGCCAGCATAATCGGCATTTTTCAGAAATGCAAGAGCAAAGTCGTGTCTTACACGTGTACGTGAACGAATATGCGGTTTATAACGCGAGCAAGGTGTTTTCGGAAATGCAAGAACGAAATCGTGGCTTACACATGTGTGTGAACGAATACGCCGTTTATAACGTGAGCAAGGTGCACAAATGAATTTGCGTTTACGCAATTTTGTCAAGCAAATTACATTCCACACTGACATTTAACAAAGCACACGTTTAGTTGTGCTGAGTTCGTGTAAAATCGTGTGATCATTAGACTGGGCAAACAGCGGTAACAGTCAGTGTAGTAGATATGTGGTGCGGAGTCGGCAATTATTTATTTCACGCGTTCACAGCGTCAGTACTAAATCGATGCTGTATGCGAGTAGTTTTGTGTATATGTAGGCTGTCGTAACTTATTTCGTAATTGTACGCTTATGTTCGCTTTAAAAATGTCGTAGTTAGGTACGTCGCAAAAACGACCAATGGCAGACAGTTAAAAACTTTATAGTGTACATGCCGGACTTAATTTTTGATGGTGCTAAAATTCAATGTCTAGTTTGTAAAATCCCTTTAATGTGTTGGTCCAGAAGCCATTGTCAACGTTACATCGAAAGCAAACAGCATTCTTCTGCAAAAAGTGGCATACGAGACCAAGAAAAATTTACATTTGATTTATGTGTTACTCTTATTTTATGTAATCTACCGTTTCGTTTATTAGACAAAGAAGCATTTGTCTCCTTCTGGAATAAATATGCGGACTGTAAATTACCTAGTCGGACATCGATACGCAATGTAGTGCCAGTTGCTCGTGAACATATAGAAAAAAGAATGAAAACGGAATTGAAAGATAAAAAACTGTGGTTGTGTGTGGACGAAACAATAGATCGTCAAAAACGTTTTGTGGTTAATGTAATGGTACGTACAATGGAACCACATCGACCGTTATCCTCCTTCTTGCTTGCTTCCAAAAGAGTTACAAATTGTACTGCCGATGAGATTTTAAAGGTGGTGTTAAACTCATTGAACAAATTTGAAGTTTCAACTAAGCAACTTTTAATGTTTATGAGTGATGGTGCCGCAAACATGCGTTCTTTGGGCCGATCTCTTAAAGAACACAGTGGTAACTTCTTACATGTAACGTGTAAAATCCATACTCTAAATCTTGCGGTACAAACGATTCCTACATGTTTTCCACTAGTAAATGCATTGATTGCTAGTACAAAGGCAGTGTTTCTAAAGTCCCCGAAACGTACCCGACTATTTCACAAACTGTGTCCTGATTTACCTGAACCACCACAGTCGATTGTTACACGTTGGGGAACATGGTTTCAGGCTGCGTTTTACTACAACAAATATTTTGATCAAGTAAAGAAGGTAGTTTTAAAATTCAATCCGACAGAAGCTGCAGCAATCAAGAAAAGCCAGGAAATATTTCGAGATAGTCAGGTTAAAAGAAATTTACAAACTATTCACAACAATTACTTCGGACTAGCGGAGGGAATAGAAAAATTACAAAATGTTTCGATCTCGCTAGTGGATTCTGTTCAAATTGTGAATGATATTCACGCACAGTAATGCGCTGTAGGAGGCGAAAGAAATTGGTGTGTAATACGAAAATTTGAAAGTGTTTTAGTGAAAGACTCCGATTTTCTTATATTATGACAAATTTGTGAAGGTGCGTGTGAAGATGCATTAAATTGTTTCAAAGATTATTTTAAATATGCAAATATAACATCGCTAGATGTCGAACGGTCGTTTTCGGCATTAAAAAACGTTTATTCCGCACGTCGTACTTACTTGACTGAAACAGCTGTGGAAACATATCTAATGATTCAAATATTTAACAGATATTACCCAGTTTGTGATTTCACGGAAGACATTAAAACGGTAAGTGGTTCAGCACGTTTTATAATTTATTTCTTAGCTTCTATTTTATTTGTAAACTTTTATGCGCTCGCCACGCCTCTGGCTGTTACCGCATACTTGCCTAGGTTAGTGATCACAGTACGCTCGCTCGTACGGTATGTAATATAGTAAAATATGTGACAGCAACACTTTATCTTAAATCCAACTATAGTTGTTGTTAGGGCGACTACGTATTTTGCTAGATTAAATGAACGTGTTGTAATCCTTAATGTAAATTGTTCTTTTTTCTAAAATATAAGATTTGCTGTCGCAAAATTTTTCTCTGTGCAGGGAAGATGGCGGGTTAATGATCGCGAAATATGAAATATAGTGTTTAAATTCGTCTATTATCATTATTTACCCTGTTTATTACATTATAGTTACTTTTAAAGCTTTAATAAAGTGTTGCGAAACAAGTATTTCTTATACAAGTTTGATTTTTTATAACGGAACATCCTGTATATCACTGCGTTTTTGGATGCAACCCTTCAATATTTCCAATATACCCTCTATCTATCTATCTTAGTTTTTGAAATAATTAAGATAATTTGAGGTTTTTGCCAAATGCCGTTGCTTTTCTAACACTCGATATCTTAAACGCCTTACGTGCTATCCTAGTAACTCAAATTTTATTCGATTGAGTATTTCTTAGAGTTCTCGCTAATATATCGACAAATGTTTTAAATCAACTAGATTTTACAAAATGGCCCACGAAATAGTTGTCATATTTAATCGATGTTGTTTCGCTTTTTTTTTAATGGAGAACCTGGATATTTCTAAAGAATCTGATGGAGAAGCTCTTCTAGATTTCTTTTTATAAACATTTTAAAATGCGTCCTTTAGTATATTCAATATGAAACAAATATATAACTCAAAGCACCAAAATTAAATTAAAAAAAAAAAATCATAAACATGAATGCCATTCTTCGTAGGTAATAAATAAAACTTTGAAATTTAACATGAATTTAATATTTTCATTGTCGATGCTGAAAATCTTGCCTATGCTCAGAAAGGTAAAAGGTGTGACAAAGAATGTAAATTTCTGCTCAGAAACCTGGCTCTGCCTATGCTTTGAGTAGATATTGGAATTGTTCCAAAAAAATTATGTTTATACATAATTTTTGATGAATGTCTTTAGACAAAGCATACAGTATTTCATTCCAGCACTTTGTGTATTTAACACTTAATCGTTAATTTTTACATATGACTGTGGTAAAAACCAAAGGTTATCATTAGAGTTGGCCACGCGCGCCAACGGGCAGCGGCGTTGTTTCGATTAGGCCTCGGGTTCCACTAGAGCTACTGTGTGTGGATGTTTGCTGTCGTAAATACTTTCGCGTAGTTGTTAAATACGAATAAAATAATGCGTACTCAAACACTTACCATTTTAAGAGTCCTCCGTGAAATCGCAAAGTGAATAATGTCTGTTAAATATCTGCAACATTAGATATGTTTCAACAGACCGAGTGCGGCGCGAGGAAAAAATGTGTTTATATGCAGAGAACGAACGTTCTACATCTAGTGACGTTATATTTGCGTAATTAAAATATTCTTTGAAACAACTTAACGGTTCTGTTGACGCATCTTCACAAGTGTGTCTTAATGTGCCAAAATCAGAATCTTTCTCTAAAACACTTTCTTATTTTTCTAGAACACAAACATTTTTTGCGTCTTCTATCGCGCATAGCTGTGCGTGAACATGTTGCACTATTTGCACAGATTCCACTAACGACACCGAAGGATCTTCTAACTTTTCTATTGCCTCCGCTAGTCCGAAGTAATTGTTGTGAATAATTTTTAAATCCGTTTTAACCCAACTATCTTGAAATTTCGACTGGCTTTCTTTGATAGCCGCAGCTTCCTTTGGATCGAATTGTAAAACCAGGTTCTTAATATTCTCAAAATATTTATGATAATAAAACGCAGCATTTAACCAAATTCCCCAACGTGTAAGAATAGGTTCTGGTGGCTCAGGTATACGGGGGCACAGTCTGTGAAATTCGCGAATACGTTTCGGGGATTTGACAAACACTGCTTTTGTATACGCTATTAAAGTGTCTACCTCAGGATAACATTTTCTAATACTATCTGCCACATGACTGAAAGCATGAATTTTACATGTAATATGTAACAAGTTAACAGAATGCTTTTTAAGAGACCGGCCTACAGAAAGCATGTTTGAGGCACCATCACTCATAAATATCAACAGTTGGTTTGTTGAAAGTTCAAACTTTTCCACTGTATTTAACACTATATTTACAATTACTTCGGCAGTACATTGTTATATTCGTCTGGAAGTTAGTAGAATTGAAGGTGACGATTGATGCGGTTCCATTTTACCTGCCATTATATTAACGACCGAATGTTTTTTACGATCTGTCGTTTCGTCCACACATAACAATAAAAGTAACATATAAATTAAATATAAATTTGTCATAGTCTCGTGTGCAATTTTTTTTTGAAGCATGCCGTTCACCGTTTACGTGCCGTAGACAGTTCCTTTTGGACCAACTCATCAACGGGACATTATATACCACACATTCAATTTTAGCGCCATCATACGTTAAGTCAGGAATTTCGGCTAAAAATTCTCTAACTTGGTCCGCCTTGGGTCGTTTCCGCGACGTACGCAACATTTCTAAACAACACGTACCGCGCTAATGGAAGGCCGAAGCTGCACTGAGGCTTGTATGTAACCGTATAGATACGACGCAGCTGCCTGTTGGCGCGCGTGGCCAACTCTATTTATAAGGCTTCCGTTCAACATATTCCCTGCGAGCAGCAGTTGCACTTTTGTTAGTCAACAAATATGTTTGAAACATGTCACTTCCTTTCTTGGATACTAAATACCATGGTAAAAACAATAACAATCAACGTAATGAAAGGCACATAAATGCTGTCATACATAATGACGCCAATTTATTGTTCGTAATATGTCAAAATAGAATATTACTCTTATTTCTACGGCACACTATCATGCCACGAATATTTCTGGAAAAGTACGTTATATCACTCTATAGAAAAACAAAGGTTTTCTATATATCTTGTTTTTTTCTGAACACTAAAAGAAACTTTGTAAATAACTTGGTTTTTGGTTCATTTTGATAACTTGAAAAATGAATGAGTTACCGCATATTAAAATGTTATCAAGATACAATGACCAACTGTACAGCTAACCAATCCACGTGCTTCAATCGCAATTATTCGTATGTAAACTGCACTTGTAAGGTACCGACTACTTACACGATGTGTAATGAACATTTCGCGCGTGAAATCTTCGCACCATAGCCAACTAACGTTTCCAATGACTCGGCCGGTCAATCCGATTTATAATTGTTTCAGCTCGCGCCACCACGATCCGTTTTCCAAACTAATTCCATTTTCGGTCTGATAATTATAAACGATTCGACACTAATTCTATTTAAGTTCTATTTTTAAAGAGTCAGAAATGATTTCGTGGCGTAATTAACCGCTTAACTCTTACGGGTGTTTAGGAATTGTGCGTTTTCGAAGTGAAATCCGCCAAAATTTACACTACTGTGGTGTTGGGGTTGAAAAAGTTGCGACATCTTTGCCAGGATGTTGCCAAAGTAAGTCTGAAAACAATATTAAAGTTGTATTCGAACGTAAATGAGTTTGATATCGATCTGTTTGTTGCGAATTTTAGACGTTGAAGGTTTGCGTTTTGTTTGTTTTTCGATTCGCGTTTGTTTGTTTGGTTCTTGTGTGTACCACGCAACGATGGACTTGCATGTAAATTAGTAGTGTTAGGTGTTACTTAATTAAGTGTAATATATTGTGAAATGTGATATATTTATATTGGTGTTATGTGGTAAGTGCAACATTGGAAGAAAAAAGAATTATTTTTTTAATGTTATTGAATATGTACATAATAATTGGATTCAAGTGCTGACGTAAGAAAATTGCAATATTGTAAACTGTTTCCAAACAGAACAAGAAGACATAACCTCTCTTCTTTTACGAGGGTCACGCTATATATTTTGAGATACAAGAAAACTACAAGTCTTTTTACGAAAATGATTTTATTTATGTTCAAAATAATCTCCTCCCGCATCAATGCACTTTTGTAACCGAAGTTTCCACAACGTAAAAGCGTGAAGCCAGTCATCTCTTGGAATGTTCTCAAAAAATAGATGAATTGCTTCATCAATCTCATCCTCCGTCGTGAAACGTCGACCACGTAAATGTTTCTTTAGGTTGAAGAACAACCAGAAATCACACATGGCCAAATCAGGCGAATAGGGTGGATGTTCAATGACTTTTAACTTATTTTCACGTAAAAATTCAACTGTCTGCTGTGCACTGTGTGACGATGCATTGTCGTGATGCAACATTAACCCGCGAATGTTGGCTGACTCAAGAATTGTAGGTAAACATTTTGTGGTGTACCAGTTTGCTGTGACCGTACGTTGACTTTCCAGCTTCATTGCTTTTACTAATCCGGTACTACGGAAGAAAACTGCGTACATAACTTTCTTGACAGCCCTTTGCCTTTTGGTCATTGTTGGTGTTGGTGCGTCTTCGTGGATCCACACGTGGCTCTCCTGGCGGGTAGGAATATCGTAAAATGGGATGTAAGTTTCATCACCTGTTACTATTTTTGATAGAATGCGATGTCCACCATTATTTAACATTTCCAATGTTTCCCGAGCGATTCTTACTCGCTCTGCTTTTTGGAAATCGGTAAGCGTGTGTGGCACCCAACGAGTAACAATTTTTTCATCCGAAGATGATCATGTAAAATTGAATTTACTGTTGCGGATCCAACACCAAGAGTTGCCTCAATCACTTGATAGGAGCATCTTGGATCTTCGTCGATCATACGTCTCACACTCTCAATGTTTCCAGTGGTAACTGAAGAACAGGGCCTACCGGTACGTTCCTTATCACCAAGCGATATCCGTCTTCTTTTAAATTCGCTATACCAGCGAAACACAGTTGTACGTGAAGGACTTTCATCACCAAATGCGAGTTGCAAACGTTGAAGACGTTGTTGTTCACTTAAACCGACCTTAAAATCGTAGTAAATCATTGCGCGTACATGTTCTCTTGACAAGTCCATGTTTCGATGACAAATCGTACCTACCACGTTTACTCTATGACAGCAGCAACTCAATTGACAGTCAGAGTTTACTACTTAAATATGGTGGTATTTAGAAATGCAGCGTTGCCAGCTCTAACTTCTCTACTTTTGTGGCATCTCAAAATATATAGCGTGTCCCTCGTATTTATAACCGTGGTTACAAAGCCGAATTTGATTTGGATGTCTCTCTTCACTTCATGTCAACGTTCTTCAACATCCCTTATCTAGTTTAATTTTTGAAATAATTGAAAATTCTTGTAACGCCTTCACATTATTTTGGAGCAAGTTTCAGATGCCTGGACAAGTTCAAAGAACGTAAGGGTATTCATAAATTCTCTGTGCTGGTTGCAAAATGCAACAAGCTGGGCACCCGGGGGGTAAACCTAATTCGAGTACGTTGAATCCAATGGAGCTAACCGTTTTTAAAAGTTAGCTTGCGTTTTCGGGCAATTTCAATAAGCCCAAAGAACCTTCTGGAACATTCTGGAATTTTCTGGAAAATCTGAAGAATGGCCGAAAAGCTTTCTGGAACCTTCGAGAATCTTCCATGGACCGTTCATGGACCATTCGTGAACCTTCTAGAAACTTCCATCCCCGCTGTTAACCGCTGAGAGCTCAGCCTGTTTTCAGAAGTCAAAGTGTTAACATCTAAATATTAAAGCAAATAACCGAAATCGAAGTGAATAGTGGGAAGTTCGAGATTGTTCATTGTATTGGCTTGCGAAATCAATTAATTTGAAATATTAGAAATGGATAAATCTTCTAAATTGAATACCTTTTGTTACGTGTGTGGAAAATTTGTAATTAAGATCACTCGGCGTAAAATAAGTGCTGAAACCGCTGATTTGTATCAACAATATTTCTCAGAAAACGTTTTTACTGATGTGTATTAGACGCCGTCTATTGTTTGAACAACATGCGTTGCAAACTGGAGCCGCTATGCCATTTGGTGTTCCGGCGATTTGGATAGATCCAAGAGAACATGATCCAACTGAATGTTATGCATGCATGAATTATACTGACGGTATGAACAGAAGAAAAAGTGGTTCTTTGAAATACATTCCAACAACATGTACTCAATTTCCGCTGCTGCATTCAAATACAATTCGTGGTCCAACAAGACCAATTTCAACAGAACAATCTGAGCCATCAGCATTAGAAACCATGAAAACCGAAGAGGCAGGCGTATCAATGTGTGAACCATCAAATGTCACTGCGCCATGCAATCACATTGAAGTCACGCAATCTTGTTTGAATAATATGATTTTTCTACATACTCTCCCGTCCTAGAAATACATTTTTTCCATCGGATTGGGAGCTTTTTTATTCCATCATCGTAAAAACTCTTCGGACGTTCGTGTAGCCATTGGAGCACAAACGCTTCCACCGCTTCGTTGTCGTCGAAACGCGGGCTTCCAAGCGCTTCTTTGAGGGGTCCAAAAAGATGGAAGTCATAAGGTGACAAGTCTGGACTATAGGGTAGATGTTCCAGCGTTTTCCATCCTAATGCATCCAGTTTTTGCATCGGTGTTAGCCACATGAGGCCTGGCGTTGTCATGCAGAAGAATGACACTTCTGACCGATTGCTTCTTCCTTTTCCTTCGAAATGACAATTTCGTGTCATCCAGTACTTCACAATAATATTGCGCATTAATTGTGCGTCGATCGTGGAGAAAATCAACGTGAAAAGCACCTTGCCGTTCAAAAAAAAACTGGCCTCGGTCACACTTGTCCTTGGGCGGCAATCATAGCTCTCGTTCTCGACCTTTTCACGTCCTCCAGAAAATTTTTTGTGCCATGCAAACACACGGGTTCTTGACAGGGTGTTGTCCTCGAACTGTATCTGTAATCGCTTCAAAATTTCGGTTGGGTTCACCCCCTCCTTGGCCAAAAACTTGATGATAATCCGTTGCTCCACGAAGACATGCACTTCTTTCTCGCTCATGGTTTCTTTTGATACTAAAGGGAACTGAGAGAGTTGCGGTCGGTTCTCTCCTCTCCCTAACGGTACAGGCTACCTGCGCATCAACCCCTTCTAGGTCTAGAAGAAGAAAATCAGTCCCGTTTATATTTGATACATCCTCGTAAGAACCCAGAAACTATCACAGCGACAATCCATTCTTTTGGCAAAGGACTTGAAACAAACGAACATTTTAGCAGCAGCTGTTCGGATATACGGAGCAATTAATCGTTCGGATATACGGAGCAATCAATCGTCATAATCATTTAACAAATATTTTCAAATCCATTGAGAATAATATTATATTATAATACTCGCTGATTGCACTGATATCCGTGGTTTCGGTCAATCGTCGATTCAATTCTTTTCAATTAGTTTCTATTCGACGTGTATTCGTCGATACGATTGCCTATTCGATCGATTTCTATCGATTTAAATTCAATAAATGGTCAAAAAATGATAAAAATTACATTTTTTGGGGGTCTTTGAGCTTAAAATTTTTAAATTGGAATTGCTCCAAAACGCGAAGTAACTTTTAAAAACGGTTAGCAGCATTGGATTCAGCATACTCGAATTAGGTTCATCCCCCGGGTGCTCACGTTGTTGTAAAAGAAAGTCTCTAGGATAGTGAACTAATAAATTATCTTCTAAGACCTGTTCTCAACGGACTAACAAGTTTATGACTGACAATGTATGTGACGTGCAAATTAGAAGTGACAAGGACTTGATTTATTTAGTTATACGAACAAAACTGAACGTATACCCTTTTCTACGATGAGTTGGGTTCTAGCCGCGCAAGCGGTAACACCAAAATATACAGTCCACCTCTGTAATGTAATTCAAAAACAAAACATCATTCTAGTTTGATTCTTGCAGTACCAGTTTTAAACAGTGATTATCAATCGTTTGCGAAAAATTATCTGCCAATGAATCTGCCACTCCAACAAACATTTTTAATGGAAGCTACAGCAATGGATTTAGCACCCCATCAGGTCTACAACGCTGACGAGAGTGGATTATTTTGGAGAGTCTTTCTAAACAAAGTTCTTACGCACCGAAGCGAAAAACAGCAGCAGATTGGAGAGTGAGTAAGGAGAGGTTTGCTTTCAAGCTTTGTGCCTCCGGTACTCATAAGTTGAAATTGCTAGTTGTTAGAAAAGCAGATAAACCTAAGAAATTTAGTACACCGGTTTAACCGAAAGTGCAGTAACAACAGAAAATTCGAAATCTGACGCATTGTGCGATTTACCTGTAAAGTTTCATCAATTTCATCGTTTCCGTTTTAAAGATATTTCCTTAGTACCATACTTTATCCCAACCCTGTATATTAAATTTTTTTTTTTTAATAGGATTTCTAAAACTCAACTACAACAATTCTAACCTAATCTGTTCGTATTCTACACATTTCTCCTAGTTCAATCATCAATGTCTTCTTTTTTTGGGTTAACATTTACCATTATTAAACTTCAATCTTTCAAATCTTTCGGCAGACAGGTCTTGGATGCTCCGAAACATGCCCCAATTACTGCTACCAAACGAATCGAACCGTGTTCCGTATTACGAAAAGTTCATTAACCACGAATCGCCTTAACACTACCATTTTTGTCCGGCATTTACGCGTGTTTCAAAACATCGCAAGCACCCGGAAAACAAAATAAAAAAAAACACGCGTTTCGTGCTCTTCACGGCATAATATCGCAGGTGTCGATGCTAAATAAAGAACAAAAGTAATCGTAGTGTGCACTTGAAGCGTGAAGCTTGCTTCCTGTTTGACTTTTTTGTTCGTTCCCGCATTGAATGTGCGCTGAATTTTTGTTCGGAGAGTTTTGAAGTGTGACGTATGCACGTGTGTCTGCGTATGCCTACTCTGATTGGTTTTCTATTTTTTTTTTGTTTCGTTTTTTCGAGCGAGATGAAACTGGCGTTGCGAAAATAGGTATTTGTCTATGTATGTTTCTGCGTTTCAAGTGCTTGTTGAGTGCTGGGTTGGTTGTTTTAAATATAAAAGCATCTTTGGGGAGTTTCTAAAGGCTAGATAAATTCGGAAGCGAACCATAGGGAAATATGTACAAACTCTTAGTTGAAACTACCAATTATACAATACAAAATGCGTCTGATCTGGGCATTTTTGAGATTACAGTGTTTTGAAACTTGGGTTCATCGATTTTGAGTTCTTTTTTTACCGTTGAACCTGAACTATGGGGTTATTCAAAAATAAGTTTCCATCAGAGTTTGAAAGCGCTTTATCTTTTGTACATGTTATTAACGTTTTTATTCCATATACAGCGTGTCCCCGGATTAACGCATGGATAGATAAGGCAGCCAGAAAATGAATGAGTTGAAGTTTCATCTTTTGGGGTTCAGCCATGCTTGAACAATAAGTAATTCATATATTTTTATTGCCGAAAAATCAAGTATATCTTGAAAATTTACAAAAAGGGAATTTTTTTAATTAGTAAAATGTATTTTCTATAGGAGATACGATAATAGGGTTATTAAAAAACAATGTCAGAGCAATAAATTATGCTAGTACTTACAGTGGGTGGCCAAATTATTAGAAACACTCAACATTCTCTGCTTTATTTCACACTTGTAGGAAACACAAGGTAGTATATACAATCATAGTACTTTTTCAGGTAAATAATAAGACATAACTATTTAATTGATTTTTTAATAATAAATGTTATAATTTTTAATATTTTGTGACATCACCTTTCGCGGTAACAACTTTAATGCATTTTCTTTAATCATTTCATTGTAATGCCACACACTAATTAGTTTCTCAATCAATTGCTGTTCATTTGTGATCAGCTCGTTTGAAATTTCACGCTTTGTGAGCTCCCAGAGATTTTCTATGGCGTTGAGATCAGCAGAGTTGCCAGGCCATGGCAAAACATAAATTTTTTCCTTTTCCAGATAGGCTGTCACTCTTTTGGCTTTATGATAGGGAGCTGAGTCATGCATAAACGAGAAATCCTCCCCATTTGGGAACCATTCTCTCATCTGAGGCAACATTCTGGTTCCCAAGACTTTGATGTACAGGTCTTATCGCATGGTTCCCTCAACAATGTAAAGGCGACCTGCGCCTTTACCTGAAATTATGGACCACACCATGATTGTCAATGGATGCTTGACCCTTTCTGTGATGTAGTCCTTATTATATATCTCTCCAGGACGCCTTCTAATAAATGTAGACTTGTCAGTTAGGACCTGGAAGCTCGACTCATCTGAGAAGATAAATTCGCACATTTTCTCATTAATATTGCATATCATCAAGTATTACCTTTTACCACTCCTCCGCTGTCATAGGACGATGGTTTTTAGCCCACTCCAAGTCACTTTTTCTTCATAGCTTCGGTCAACCTTGGCTTTTTCACTGGCCGATAGCATTTGAATCCTTATTCCATTAAACGTTTCCGAACTGTTCGCTCGGATAAATTTATTCCAGACTGTTGCACCAGTCTTGTCAGCACTTTTCTGCTTGTTTTCCGGTTTTGCAGATAAATATCCCTAATTTTCCCATCAGCCCTTGGCGTTGTAAGGCGTTTTCGACCACACCTTCCAACACGATTCGCTGCACTAGTTTAACTTTTTCCAATTTTTGCTCGTATTCTGTTGACTGTAGCTACAGAAACATTAGCAATGTCAGCTATTTTCTTCTGGGAGTATTCAGTATTCTTTAGAAGGGTAGAAACTTCTGAAAATTTTGTTGGGACGATATCCTTTGCTTTTCCCATCTTGGGGAAAAAAAAATTTAAGCGTAAATTTAATTTGACTATTAAAAATTAATTTTTTCGTACAAATACTTCCGATGGCACAAACTTTACGTAGTTACCACTGGGTGGTCCAACATGGTGATGCTGGATTTCGCAAAGAACGCCTTCACAGACAAGGCGGAATGGGCTGGCGCATTGTCTTGGTGGAGCATCCAGGATTTGCTCTTCCACAAATCGGATCTTCGTCTTCTCACTCGTTCACGAAGGGTAGTTAGAACCTCGTGTTTCACAAGAAACTTGAGGTTAACTCGTTGCTCGATCTGAACACTCTGCATTTTTCCGACGCGACGCTAGCGTAAGGACTTCAACGGACGATTGTTACAGCGAGACTGAGCGACGTACAACCGTGCCCATCGAGCTCAGGGTGGGGAAAGCATATACAAGCACAGACATGTTCAAACCTGCTGTGGCGTGCTCGCTATTTGCCGATAGTAGCACCAGTCCGGTTATTTAATTGTCACACCTCGTATAGACTATAAATATTATTTCCAATTTTAACCCCAAAATCGTTTTCTGCCTGAAATATTCAGATATTTCTGTGCCAAATCCAAAGTTTCAAAGTGGTTAGATACCCTGTGACTTTTCCCAAGGAAAACAAGTTTTTCAAAATATGTTAAACTATAAAAATAGAAGCATTTGTGTACATTCAAAAGTGAAGCCAGTGATATACATTTTTCTAAATAAAAACAAATTTTTAACATATACAGGTATACAGAATTATGAAACTGGTAGCCGAAACGACACTTGGCTTTGAGTCACATCCTTGGAATTTTTGTATACGTTCAACATTTTCCAAAATAACTTACACAATATATGCGGAAATCTAGGTTCTAGATTAAAAAAAATAATGTGCAACCATATTTTAAAAATTACTGCATCATTGAATGCATAGCCTTGCCAATTTCGACATTCATTTGTTTACGACATTGAACCTTTTTAGAGTTCAATTATATTTACGTCTATAAATTTCGTCAATTCATTCTTTCTTTTTCTTTCAAATTTCATAATCTATCACAGCCAACTACGAAACTAAACAATTTTAATGAAATATATGATTTTATTTGTAAATTTTGTTTTAATTTATTTGCCAACACTTTTAATTTTATAGATAAATTAATTTTTAGGAACTTTGGTAACGTCACAACGTATTTTTTGTTTACGTTGAGTAAGGACGACTTACCATAACAATTATCAATATCGTTTACTATTATCGCAGTAGGTTGTCCTTCAAACCAAACAAAAACAGTAAACTAATCTACAATTGACAAAAGGGTATCGGAAGACATTTATCAATAAAGTATTTGCAGAAACGTATTTGAAATTAACAATAGCTGCGATATAAAATGAATTTGTAATTGTAAAGAATTGTTCGTACTATTTATCTTTTAGGTTTAGTAAAACAAGTAATCTATTGTTTCAAATTTATTAATAAACATTATATGTATTTGTTGGCATTTAACTCAGTTCTATGCAGCTATTAATAATCCAAGTAACATGTGAAGTATCGTGTGCGAAAATTGCTATTGTTTCGTTTTTTCGTTTTTAGACAATTAAAGGTGGCCATGACTTGAAAATGCTACGATACTCGGAAATACCAAGGGATATTTCTGGTGATAGTCTTGCAACATTGAAGATATCCGAGGTAAGTGATTTCATGTAAATACAATCCCATTTAGAGTTATATCTCCCTAATTTTTGATGTAATTGTATAAAATAGGTTCTTCTTGGTTAAATTCCTTTAAAAAATCTTTCTCATGGCAACCTGAAATCTGTTTTGTGGTGACACGCTAAAGAATCTTGCAAAGATATTTGATAAAACATGTTCTGTAACTAGAGCTAGAAAGAAAAAAAATAAGAGAGGAATACAAAGATGACGCGCAAAAGAAAAAGATCAAAGATATCCATTTTATATGGATAGCGATGTGTAGGTAGAGACCTAAGTGTCTTAACTATACTTCTGTCGTCTACACTAACTATATGCTATTGACTTTTCATATTGGCTATAAGGTTGTCTTTCTACAATGC
Organism: Dynastes maya; assembly: GCA_029619315.2. NCBI lineage: Eukaryota > Metazoa > Arthropoda > Insecta > Coleoptera > Scarabaeidae > Dynastes > Dynastes maya. The sequence continues at coordinate 49,141,217 of JAROYE020000005.1, forward strand.
ATCTACGACTCCGAGTTAACATTTTCAAGCAAATATTTATGGTTTAAGTTTATATGTTAAAAGCACCTGAAGGAACGAGTCCGATGAACATGAAAATTGTAGTACAATATGCAAGATGCTTAGCGATTATAACTAAGCCGGGCACAATCTTCGCAACAGAATCGGATCAGTCGCATGGGCCGTGGATTATAAATACGAGGTTACTTTGATATTAATCTAGCCTTCGACAGATGGCGTTACGTAAGAACGAATTGCTCTCGGTTTTGACATCTGCCATCTATCACATGACGTCTGTCAAAATTTCAAGCAAAAAACACAATTAGTCGTCGAAAGCAAGCAACTTTTGTGTTTTTTGAAAATGCAAAAAGTCGAATATCGTTCATTGATTAAGTACCTTCATTTGAAAGGGAAAAACAATGCAGAAATCAAAGCCGAACTGGATGCTGTTTATGGCGAGTCTGCACCGTCGTTAACAACAGTGAAATTTTGGAAAGCTGAATTTGTTCATGGTCGTAAGAGTGTGTTTGATGATGAACGTCCAGGTGCCCCAAAATCCGTCACTACACCAGAAGCCATCAACAAAGTCTATGATATGATCATGGCAAACCGTCGAACCAAAGTGCGCGAGATAGCAGAGACTTTAAACATGTCAACTGAGCGTGTACATAACATCATACAAGGTGTGGCAATTAAATAACCAGACTGGTGCTACAAAACATTTTATTGATCACCAATTACATTCCTACATCCCTACAACGCTCTATACGAATTTTCCACTGTCGAAAGTAATGCCAGAAGTCCGTTTCTGTTAGCTTGTTGAGAACCTCTGTCGCTTTCGCTTTCACCGCTTCCACGCTGCCAAATCTTGTCCCCTTAAGCTCCGATTTTACCTTAGGAAATAAAAAAAAGTCACAGGGCGCCAAGTCGGACGAGTACGGTGGGTGGTCCAACACGGTGATGCCGGATTTCGCAAAGAACGCTTTCACAGATAAGGCGGAATGGGCTGGCGCATTGTCTTGGTGGAGCAGCCCCATTTGGGAACCATTCTCTCATCTGAGGCAACATTCTGGTCCCCAAGACATTGATGTACAGGTCTTATCGCATGGTTCCCTCAACAATGTAAAGGCGACCTGCGCCTTTACCTGAAATTATGGACCACACCATGATTGTCAATGGATGCTTGACCCTTTCTGTGATGTAGTCCTTATTATATATCTCTCCGGGACGCCTTCTAATAAATGTAGACTTGTCAGTTAGAACCTGGAAGCTCGACTCATCTGAGAAGATAAATTCGCACATTTTCCCATTAATATTGCATATCATCAAGTATTACCTTTTTCCACTCCTCCGCTGTCATACGACGATGGTTTTTAGCTCACTCCAAGTCACTTTTTCTTCATAGCTTTGGTCAACCTTGGCTATTTCACTGGCCGATAGCATTTAAATCCTTATTCCATTAAACGTTTCCGAACTGTTCGCTCGGATAAATTTATTCCAGACTGTTGCACCAATTTTGTCAGCACTTTTCTGCTTGTTTTCCGGTTTTGCAGACAAATATCCCTAATTTTCCCATCAGCCCTTGGCCTTGTAAGGCGTTTTCGACCACACCTTCCAACACGATTCGCTGCACTAGTTTCATTTTTTCCAATTTTTTCTCGTATTCTGCTGACTGTAGCTACAGAAACATTAGCAATGTCAGCTATTTTCATCTGGGAGTATTCAGTATTCTTTAGAAGGGTAGAAACTTCTGAAAATTTTGTTGGGACGATATCCTTTGATTTTCCTATCTTGGGGGGAAAAAAAATTTAAGCGTAAATTTAATTTGACTATTAAAAATTAATTTTTTCGCACAAATACTTCCGATGGCACAAACTTTACGTAGTTACCACTGGGTGGTCCAACATGGTGATGCTGGATTTCGCAAAGAACGCTTTCACAGATAAGGCGGAATGGGCTGGTGCATTGTCTTGGTGGAGCATCTAGGATTTGCTCTTCCACAAATCGAGTCTTCGCCTTCTCACTCGTTCGCGAAGGATAGTTAGAACCTCGTGTTTCACAAGAAACTTGAGGTTAACTCGTTGCTCGATCTGAACATTCTGCATTTTTCCGACGCGACGCTAGCGTAAGGACTTGAACGGACGATTGCTACAGCGAGACTGAGCGACGTACAACCGTGCCCATCGAGCTGAGGGTGGGGGAAGCATCTACAAGCACAGACATGTTCAAACCTGCCGTGGCATACTCGCTATTTGCCGATAGTAGCACTAGTCCGGTTATTTAATTGCCGCACCTCGTACACGAACATTTCAATATGAAAAAGCTATCCGCGCGATGGGTGCCGCGTTTGCTCACTGTCGACCAAAAACGCACATGTGTGACGGATTCGAATAAGCTTTTGGCAATGATAAAACGCCAGCCGAAGGATTTTTTTCGCCGATACGTCACTGTTGATGAAACGTGGGTCCATTACTACACGCCGGAGACGAAGGAACAGTCAAAGCCATGGAGAAAAAGCGGCGAAGGCCCACCGAAGAAAGCTAAGACCACCCGATCGGCCGGAAAGGTGATGGCAACTGTTTTCTGGGATGCGAAAGGCATTATTCACATTGATTACTTGGAAAAGGGTAAAACAATAACTGGCGTGTACTACGCAGATTTATTGGGCCGTTTCGACGCCGATTTGACGAAAGAACGCCCTGGTTTGCGACTTTTTCCCGTTCCCAAACCTAAAAAAATGGCTCGGAGGACGCCGTTTTGCAACGAGCGATGAGGTCATGACCGAAACTCCACACTATTTTGAGGAGCTCGAGCAAAATTACTCTTCGGAAAGGATAAAAGAGGAGGCTATGTTGAAAAATAAATGAGAAAAAGAACAAAAAACGTGCGTTTTCTTACTTAGGCTAGATTAATGTCACCAACTACCCTCGTAGTATATGTGCGACTCACAGCCGACAAAAGTTTGGTAAATAAAGCGAATATATGCACACGTTGAAGTGTTTTTATTGCCACTATTAGTTTTTTGTTGTTTGAAAGCGGCATATGTCGTACGAGCGAGCGTGCTATGCTCATCTAGCGTCATCGGCATTTTTCGGAAATGCGAGAGCGAAGTCGAGGCTTGCTACGTTAGTAGCCGATGGGATGTATCTAACAATTAAGGTGCAGAATTGAATTTGCGTTCACCTAACTTTGACAAGCAAATGATATTCAACATAGTACACACATAAATGTCATTTTATCGTATAGAGTATATAATAATAATATTACAAGTGGTTTCTTTTCATATTGTTTTGTCTTAACTTGACTTATCGATAAATGAGTACCTTGCGTAATCGGCATTCTTGTGAACAAGGTGCTGAATTTGCCTTCACGTAATTTTGACAAGCGAAATGACAGTACACGTTTAGATGCGCTGAGTTCGGGTAAAATTGGGTGAGCATAGTACGCTCGCTCTTACTGTATATAATGTAACAACCGTAAAAAGTAAACAAAGTAGTTTCAAACCGTATACATTGTTGTATGCAGGTAAATGGCGATCTTTTTGAACATTTAATTAAATAAATGTATCTTTGTTATTTAATTTAAACCGATAATTACGAAAATTGCTTCGAATTAGCAAAGAAGCAGTTTGGAAATTCTTACTTAGTCTTCGGGATGTAGTCGCTATCAACTACCTAGGCAAACTATTGATAAAAATGCCTCGCATTTGTAAAATCAAATATAATTTTATGTTTTTCCCAACGCTATTGAAAATAAAATATTAATAAATTAAACCACTTGTAATGGTAGTTACTTCTGCTTTAGGACCTCGAAAGCAATAACTACAAATCATCAGACAGCGATGGAGGGGAACAATACTCATACCATTCCAACAGAGATACCATTACCTGTCCATCGAAAAGCGTACCCAGAAAGACCTCTGCACATAGCATCTCTGGTGGACCAGGTCCACCTCCTTTTTCCTATTATAATTACGCGTAAGACCCTCTTCTTCCTCACCGACAAAGAATTCCCCATCTAATCCTATTGTATTAACAAATTTCAGCGCTTTCTCTTCCGTACCTGCCCACGTCAAAACTCAAAGCTTGCCGAATCACTCATCCAGCAGTTGCGCAAAGAATTACAGCTGCGTGGTCTTCGATACTCTCCACGTATTACCGGAAGAGTTCGCTACTCAGTTGACGCTTTTGGACTTCCCGATATTCCTCGGCATTCAACCGGATGAACTCTCGAGCTGCGCGTGGAACAAGAAGAATAAACTCATCGTCGCACCTAACGTGGTAGCATTTACCAGAAGGTTTAATCACGTAATTGCTATTTCGATTGTTTCGATTGATTAGGCGCGATTTTTGCGGGTTTATTCGGATTTTTCGTTTTAGGTGAGCTTCTGGACGGTGCAGGAGATATTGTCGAGAGATACTCCGAAGCAAAGGGCCGATGTTCTAACGCATTTTATCAAGATCGCTAAGAAACTGTACGATTTGAACAATCTGCATTCGCTGTTCGCAATAATCTCAGCCTTACAAAGTGCCTCTGTTTACAGGTATAGTTGGTATTGCTTTAAAAAATCTCTAGCGTGCGTAGATCCAATTTGGCTGAGGTGTGTTGGTTTTCTAGGCTATCGAAAACGTGGAGTTGCCTCTCTAAGAAAGATAAGCAGACTTTCGATAAGCTAGCGGATGTTTTTTCGGATTCCGAGAATTGGTCGAATCTTCGAAGTCACATAGAAAGTCTTAAGTTACCTTGTATACCGTATTTAGGTAAGTAAGTAAACGTTTGATCAAAGTAATAAATATAGTTTGTTAAAAAGGTGGTACCGGCAGTGGCGCACCGCATAAAAGCAGGTACGTAATATACAATACTAGTGAAAAATAATATTGTTACCTTTTGGCAACCGCCTTGGTAAGCTGCGTAGAATTGCTACATCAGCAAATCAGTCGATTCATTCAGCCGTCGACGGTGTTGTGAATACGTTGTCGTATACTTCGGACCGAACCTTAGACTGAACCTTTTGTAAATCGGGATTTTTCGTTAAAATTGCACTAAGTTTTTGAGCAACATCGACTCCTATAGTGTTCGTCAAGTTTTCTAGAGCGGTTTGTAAATTTTTTATGCAATTTAATGCGTCTCGTGCAGATAAGTGAATGTTTTCTAATTGCTCAATAGCTTGTGCAACTTCAGAATAGTTCATGGAAATGTCATCTATTTGTTGTTGAACGTCCGAATTGGAAAAAAGTTGCTGACTATCTCGAACTGCTGCAGAATCATTTGAATCAAGTTTCAAGATGACATTTTTCACTTGTGAAAAATATTTCTGATAGTAAGATACTGCCTGGAGCCATGTTCCCCATCGCGTTATTACAGGCTGCGGTGGTGGTGGTAATTTCGGACACAATTGTTTGAATACACGGATGTGTTTGGGAGATTTGATGAGCGCTTTTTTGGTAGACGCTATTAACTTATCCACCATAGGATGCTTCTTTCGAATGGTTTCTGCTACGAGGTGACATGCTGCATGAGGCATGTTATGCGAAGAAGAGTTGGAAAGCATATTTTCAACATCCTACCAACTCTCAGCATTGTTGCGGCTCCGTCAGTAACGAACATTGTGACTTGGGTTCCTGTGATACAAAATTCTCCCAACGAATCTTTTATTATCTTGACAACGGTTTCTACATTAGTTTTCTGAATCCTTTTGCTGGATAACAACAATGAAGCTGGTGGATCATCACGTTTTAAGGACGCGCTGCAACATGAATGACGCGGTGTTTCTGAGCATCAGTTGTTTCATCCACACATAGGCAGAGTTTCTTATTTCTCAAGTCGTCTTTTATACATTCCTTTGCTCTACCTTGCACACGTGGCAAATTGTATCGTAATTGCATAGATGTTGGCAGCTTCCATGAGGGAACGTACTTAGCCCAAAAAAGACGAAAGTGTTTATTAGATACTAGATGTTGTGGGATGTTGCACACACTTAACATAAAAATAAAATCATACAAAAATTGCCAGTATGGAATACTGTTTCTTAAATTCGATACATGACGTTTACTTTTACAATGTTTTCTACATTCAAACCTATCGCGACTTAGCAATCCGCTATTGCATATTGTGCAATAAATATGCGGACTTCTATATTCTAATCCAGGGAAATGTCTGAGATATTTATTCACATTCGAAGGGAACGTTACACCCTTTGGGCGTTCCATCTCCGCGTACTTATTTGGCGTGCAGCGTGCAACGTACTGTTGCTTTGAACTCTCTCGCGGCACTGTCGAGATCGACTACGAGTTGAAAATTACCCCTACCCACGCCGCTACCGCCACGCTACTGCCATCCGATACCACCTTTTTAACAAACTCTACTTATGGTTAAAAATGTTATTGAAATGTACTTTATGTATAACTTTTTTTCAGGCTTATACTTGACTGATTTAGTATATATAGATATGGCCCATCCTCATTCTGGCGGTCTAGAATCTCAACAACGCAGCCTTAAAATGAACAATATATTAAGGATAATCTCCAATTATCAGCTCTCCGATTATCACCATCTAGCACCGGTTCTTCACGTGCAAGACTATTTAAACTCCATAAGATACATCGAGGAACTGCAAAAGTTCGTTGAAGACGATCAATACAAGTAGGTAACGATTCTATTCTCCCATAGGATCAAATACTTGTACCCCTTAGAAGATCGATGAAATTGTTTCTCTCAAAAATATGTTTGCAATGACAGAAGAAAACAATTGTATTTGTGTATATTGTGCTGGTTTATTAAAAAATGGCACAGTATTTGTCTTATTCACAGAACTAGTCTAATAACAGTTTATGAATATATAAATAATAATTATATTCTGAAACTTTATCTACCTATGATCCATTTAAATAAAATATTTTCGTTAATATTATTCTTATTACACCAGAAGTCCCTTGCAACTTGTTATTTTAGATTGAAATGTGTTTTTTTCTCAGTTTTGGACTCTACTTGCAGCTAAAAGACTTTTTTTTCAATAAAAGTTGTATGAGTGTACTCCAAATCTTGTAGTGACTTTATCCTTCAAAAGTGTATCTATTTTCATTTGAAATTTAAATTTTCATATATAATCGCTTATAGTTGCAAGACTGCGAGGCGAAGCAGTGTTGGTTCACTAAATGATCAATTAAGATTATGCCTTACCAAACCCAAAAAATCGTCGCTATGACTTTTTTGGCTGATGATATCGTCTTCACCTTCTTTGGTGTACGTTCGCCGGGAAAAACCTATTTTGCCGACTGACCTGCAGTCACATAACGCCGCAGAAGCTCGTATTGCGTATTTTTCATCAATCGTCAGCAGACGCGGCACCCATGTCGCCGACAGCTTTCTCACACTCAATTTTCCGTGAAGGATGTTTTGCGAACGTTCAATTAAGATGTTTACCATATTAGCAATCCCTCTAATCTTCATCCGGCGGTCAGCTAACACGATATCATGAATTTTATTGATCGTATTGTCCGTAGTCACCTCATTGGGAAGATAGGTGTTCGGGCACGCTTAATTTCATTAAACCAGTATCTAATAGTAGTCATCGAAGGTGCATGGTTCCTATAAACTGCATCCAACTTCTCTTTGTTTTCTGCAAACGTTTTTCCATCCGAAAAATGAAATCAAATCACTGACCGGAACTTGCTGAAAGTAAGCAAGTTCCGGTCAGTGATTTGATTTCTGCTCTGCTTTCAAAACAACGCTACTTGATGAATCTCTCCGAAATTTTGACAGACGTCGACCAAAGAATAGTACTCACAGTCGGTAATGTACATTCTGACATAAAGCGCCATCTGTTTCCAAAACACGGGCACTTCTCGTACTATCCTCGTATGTGTCATGATCTTTTAAAATTACGTAAATCTAACCTTGTAGACTTCAACGTTTATAAAAAGTGGGACTAAGAGGTTTTTCACTTTGGGTAATAACTAACCTATAGAGCTAGGCATAGGTATTCTCAGTTAAAATAAAAGAAACCATTGTTACTGGTATTAACAAAACATCTTTTTGCTGCATTATTTACAGGCTTTCGTTGAAACTTGAACCTCCATCACCGATACCGAGCTCCTCCAGTTGTAGTTCGAAGGAATCAGTAGTTTTAGATGCCGCTGCTATCGCTTCACTCAACCTATCGCCAGCGAAGGCTTCTAGCGGTTCGCTAAGACTTCACGCCGTTACCTCAGGGACTAAGTTCATACCTGGACATCGAAAATGTCGCAGCTTAGGGACTAAGTAAGTTTCAACCGCTGCAATCTTGAGCTTCGCTGTTTGTTTTCTTGTTTAATGTTTTTCGTCCGTTTTTTTGTTCTTTTTACGTTTTTTCATGTATCATACTAACAACTACTATCTTTCAACTTCAGACTACTTACATGTGTTTATTATTGCGTTATTTCATAGATTTCGTAGCGCAAGTCTTCCTCGCAATTTTCACAAGCAAGGTTATCCCGTAATGGGATACACCTCTGTAGTTGCGCCTTGGGGGTAAGTGCTTGCAATGTAACCTGCAGCTTGCTTCCTAACTGTAGCTATTCGCCCATATTGGTATACCATATATTGTGTATCGTACTGTATCGTTTAGATTTTAGATTTAATTCTCTTGATATACACCACCGCTCATAAGTATTTGGACACCCTTGGATTTTAGATTTTTTTATACAAAAAATGTATTTACGAAATACATCCTAGTATTATTGAATAGTATGCTAATAATCAGCAAGATTCAATTAAATTTATTAAATAATATCGTTCTATTTACTTCTTTTATCAGCATGAGAGGTAATACCGTCATAAAAGCGCAGGTAGTAACAACAACAAAGAGCGTATTTCTTGAAATTCCAGGAAAAACGTAAGAGTTGGTAATTTTACTATGAATCATGAAGCTATAATAAAGCCATTTGAAGTAATATTTTAAAATTATGGTCCGTTATCGTTCCATGTTAGTAGCGACAACATCTCTTAACGAATAGTGTTTATAATTTCGTTTAAAATTTTAAAACATGCCGAAAAGGAAAGAAATTAGTGTTGAAATGCGTGCTCTGGCAGTAGCACAACATAACTTAGGCATAAGTAATCGTCAAATTGCTAGAGAATTACATTTAAATCCATCTACTGTTGATTGTAACACCAAAAAATACAGTGAAAGTGTCAGTTTTCTAAATAAAGTAAAGTGGTAGACCAAGGGCAACAACATCAGCCCAAGAAATTGCAATCGTGTTGTCCAGCAAGCGAAATTGAAGAACAACAGCTCTAGAAATCGCCGCAGAAATCAATACTGTGCTTCCGAAGTCGATTGTCCACGGTTAAATGCCGTCTGCACGGACGAATTGCGTTGCGAAAGCCAAATTAATAAGAAAAAGAGGTTATAATGTGCATGTGAACATCGAAATTGAACGGTAGAAGATTGGAGCAAAGTATTGTGGACCAACGAATCTAAATTCGAGATTTTCGGTTCGCGAAGACGAGTGGTCGTAAGAAGATCTGATGCAAAGGCTCTACCGTCAAACACGGCGGTGGTTCGGTAATGATTTGGGGTTGTTTTGTTGGTACATCAGCAGGTGATCTCATAAAAATTTAAGGCACAATGAGAAAAGAGCAATACAAGCGCATCTTAGAGGAAAATGCAATACCCTCTCCTGTAAGAATTTTGGGTCAGAATTTTGTATTCCAACAAGACAATTACCCAAAACACACTTCAAAATTATGCAAACAATATTTAGAACAGTTGGAAGAGGAAGGGACACTAATAATCATGAAATTACCACCACAAAGCCCTGAATTGAATCCCATCGTGATATTATGGGAAGAATTCGATCGGGATGTAAGAAAAGCTGCTCCAACTTTAGCAGATGACATGTATAACTCCGGAAACATTGTTAAAATTAATTGCAAGAATGCCCCGATTATGCGACGCATTAAAAGTAAAGAAGGTCACATAGACGAATCTAAAATGTAGGTCAAATAAATAATTTTAATTGTTAAAGATGTATATTTGTGTATATTTAAATACCAAATACAAATTTCAATATTTTCATTTAAATATTTAATGATATATCCTAAAATTTGAGGTACCCAAATACGTATGGGCAGTAGTGTACGTTGATATATTTATACGTTGTGCCAAAATAAATTGTACACAAAGTGGGAATTGACGCATGTAAGAAAAATAAGAATGAGCGGCTAATTGGTTACTCTAATCTAGAATAAATATTTTCAAAAAAGTAAAAAAAGAAGAATTTCGGATATAGATTATGTGCGGCATTGTATATTTTTAATTTTCTTCGAATTTGGTCAAAAGAAAAATAAATTAGGTCAAATAAAACAAATCTTGATTTCGAGGCATCGGTAGCTTGTTTCTTTTGGCACATCATGTTTATTTTCGTGAAAATAGCGATTATAAATTGTGTAATATGTATAATCTTAGTAAAGAGGAGGATTCTAAAAAAAATTATCATTTGTAGTGATTGATTTGCATAGAATTAAGTGTCAACAAATGTCACTAATATATTTCTACTTCGTAATGTGTGCTTTTTGGTATGAGGAACTGTGTAGGTTGTCTGAAAACTTGACGAAATATTCTAACAGATGATATTATTCCATAAATAAAAACTCATTTTGTGGAAAATGATCACTTAGGTTTCTTAGGAGCTAGAGAAATTGCACAATGTTATTAAAAGTGGTTTTGATTTAGCAAATAATGTTTTATGTTAGAATATAGTAATTTCGTTAAGTTTTGGAACGTCTTCTAAAGACAAAGGCTAAAACAAAATAAAAATAGCAACTGTAGATTTGTTACACGTTGTCTTCAATTAAGGTGTTGATACATTTTTATTAGCATACACAGGGTGTCTTATAAAAATTGACCGTGCAATATTTTCCTTATTATCGATTTTAGAATAAAATGTTTTAAGTAAAAGTTCCATCAATTGAAAGCATGCATCTTTCTAAATTTTTTATTATACAAAGTGTTTCGTTAAGGCTGTACCGAACCAAACTTTATTATTTTAAATCGAACACTGTATATTATGTCATTTCTCTGTCAGTTCTCGCTCTATTAAAACTATTTTTATTTAAACTTTCAACTACAAAGCTTAACTGTTGTATCTGATATCATTGAAACGGGAAAAAATAGAAAGTTGAAATTTTTTGGCATTTGTTTAGCTTATAAATGACCAATCAATTTCTACCATTAACATTAGACAAAACGAAGACATAAATAGAACGACTTAAAGCGTAACTGTCAATAAAAAATGTCAACTGTCAATAGCATCAGTTTTTTAAACGGGAGTTCTCTTAATCGGCCGCTTTAATTATTTAAATCATAGGGTCGTTTTACCCCACGCGGCGGTAATGCTCAAGAGTGAATAAGGACTGTCAGCTTTTATTAAATATAATCCGATCGCGTTTCGTATCGCCCGTAAGACGTCTAGATAGCGGTTAGCGACCCCTACTTTTGCCCATATCGGTCCGCTCCTCATCTCTTCTATCCTTATGCGCCAGCAATGAGTACGACAAAGCAAGGACTGTCAGAGTTTATTAAGTTAATTAATACAAATATTATATTTCATAAAAGCTGACAGACCTCCAACGTTTTGTATTTTTATTTTTTTAAATTAGCTTCTTAAAATATTTGTTTATTAATTTCTACCGTTCAAACTTTGTAGATGAAATTTTAATAAAAACAGTTGAATAGCGCAAGAACGGTGCATTTTAGACATATAGTATGTTAGATAAAATTACTCCAAAATTGAGCGAGCAATCAAAAAAATGACAATATACAGAGTGTCCGATTTAAAATAACGAAGTTTGGTTCATTACAGCCTTAACGAAACACTCTGTATAATAAAAAATAATTCAAGAAGATGCACGCTTTTAATTAATGAAACTTATTTAAAACGTTTTATTCTGAAATCGATAATAAAGAAGATATTGCAGGGTCAATTTTTATAAAATGCTCTGCATAAGAACTACGGGGCGGTACCTAATAGTTCCCAAAATGTAGCGAAAAATAAAAATGAAGAATACCAAGATTTTATTCATTTTCGCCACCTTCAAAGTAGTTTCCTTAGGTATGCAAATACCGAGTCTAGTGCTTATGCCACGAAAGAAATTCATTCTGGAAGTCTTGTCTCTATCGGTCGTCCTATAGTACCAATGTATTTCCGCAGGTATATGGTGTAGATAGCGAATCCCCCTTCTCCTTTACTTGTCGTAATAGGTCGCACACTTTCCTAGTCGGCGTAACAATCGGTTTAATGTACCGTTAAGGCACACGTCCTATTCTATCCGTGATGTTGTGAATATAGGACGCCGTACCCACCCACTTCTCTACATTTTCCGACCGGTGTACAGTTATTCGTTGTTTTGCAGCTTGTTTGGTGCTATTTTTGGAGTAATCGTCCTTAATTAGGGCTCCCTTTCGATGCTCCATTTTCCCAGTAAGCTGTTCGTCGCTGTAGTGGATGGTGGTTCGAACTAGTGTACAGGTAGCGGTCCGTGTGCGTTGGCTTCATATGAACTCGTTGTTATTCTCTGCTAACACTCCGTTTTCTTCCGCGTCCATATTGAATTGGATGTTGTCGTGTACCGCGTTCAAATGTTGTAGGAAACGATTTAAGCTGTCGCGTCCGTGTGGCCATACTACAAATGTGTCATTGACATATCTCCACCACATTCGATTCTTCCCTAGCTGTTTCAATGATCGTGCTTTCGAATTTTTCCATTACGAAATTGGTCAGTACAGGGTTAAGCGGGCTTTCTATCGCTACCCGGGAACTTTTGGGTACTACCTTGTATATAACCGTGTAAACCATGCTTTTATATATATGCTTCTTCCTTTTGTTTTAAGCTATGTATTTCAATACATTCATGAACATCGCTATTTTGCTTTTTCTCGATATTTATGACGTCAAGTCATTTTATGTTTATGGTTTACGTTTTATCATTCCTCGTGTCATTTTAAATTTGTGTTAATTGTCTGTAGTCCTCTCTGTTTTTGGTTTACAACATTTGAAGTTATATGTGTAAATAGTCAAAGTGTTTGAAACTGTAGTTAATTCAGTGTAGTAAAGTTTAGTGAAGTAGACGTTAAAACAAGCTGTCATACGAATTAAAAAAATTGAACTAAAAAAAAGGTCTATAGCTTAGAGTTAAACTCGGAGCGTTATTTACCTTAGAAATGCTTATAAAAAGGGTCATATTTTAGTCTTATTTACCTTAGAAATGCTTGTAAAAAGGGTCATATTTTAGATTCATTTTAATTTTAACTTTACACTTTTGCTACATTTAAAATTTATATTATAAGAATTATTCAGAAACCCAAACAAGATCCAGATTTACAAAGTAGTAAGGTACTTGTATTGATTTATACGTAATATGGACGCCAGGTCCGGACTTAATACTTTTCTACTCTCAAATTTTATGAACAAATCAAAATGCACCATATTTTGGTTTACCTTACCTATTGTATTTATCCTATGTACCGTCAGGAATATTTTAAAACCATTATAGCTTGGTGTATTCAATATTTCATCTTTTACCATCTAATTCGCCTTTAAAATTTTAGTATTTTTAGCAAAACGCATTACATTACGTTCGATCCGAAGGACCTGCCCAAAACGCTTCATCTGCTGGACGATTCAGAGCTGGAAGAAACGATTCCAGACCACGAAGAACTCCATTCACCCGCATCCGATATACCCTTGCAAGCTTCAAAAAACACGTCGGAGGACACCTCGTTGCTAACTAGGTACTTTTTGCGGAGCCTTTGTAGTGATTTTCATGAAATATGTTGAACGATAGGTTGGCCGATGACTCCGTCAATGTCCAGGATCCGTTTTGTCCGATGCAAGGTTGTATACGTAGAAAGACTGTGCTAAAGCATGGTAGGAAGCCTACGGTGACCTCTTGGCAAAGGTACTGGATCCAGATATGGGCGTCGTCTCTAGCTTACTTCTCGCCAAAATCTTTTAAAGGGTATGTTTGATGATCTTACAAATTCTGTAATCTCAAATACTTCAATTTTGGGAACATTCCGTGTATAAGTTGTTCCAAAACTTCATGTAGTTGCTCAAGTAGATGACGCTACTCGATAAATGAAAAGAGATTTTGAAGGAAATCTTCACAGAAATTCATTTTATTGTATGTTTCAGGAACCAAAGGAGTGATTTTAAGAGTGAGCCTTGTAAGATGATATCGTTAGTTGGTTGTCAAATTCTACTAGGAGATAATACTCTGCATCCGGATCTCTTTCAAATTATAGACCCAATCAGAGGTAAATTTATCTTCAATAAGTTTTTTGTTATCTGTTCTTTGATTTTCTCAGGTAATGTCTACAAGTTCCGTGCTGGAAGTCAAAGTGCCGCGGAGAAATGGTGCAAATACTTGCAGAGGGCATCCAGTTCCGATCAAACTCCCTTACCCACGAATCTGATGTCTTTCGAATGACTGATTAACAAAATCAACTCTAAAAACGCTTTCGTTTTTTTTTACATATATCTCAGATTTAAGTTAGTCTCCCTCTTTCTTTATTTTGTATATTTGTGTATTATATTTGAATCAAATATCACATTCTTGTTTAATTTTTATGTAATTAAATTTTGAAAATTAAAAGATTCGTTTTATTTTTAACACCTTGCGATCTACTTGTACGCGCTATATTGCACGGATATCTGTTGAACATTGGAAATGTTTACGCGCTTAAATATTCGACATAGTTATGAGATCTTCAGAGACCCTGCCAACATGAAAGGGTAGCTTGTCAGAAAACTGAGGTGAGAATATGTCGATAGATGATAGAAGATGCCTGGCCGCTGTATTACTTTGTACTCTCGCAGTGTTTTAGTTAAATTCACGCCGGTACCAGTAATTAAAGATTAAATTATGTAAAGTTATTCGATACAGGTTGTGGGCTGAAATAAGTGAGATATTAAAAGGGGAGTAAAGTTTACATCTGTAATAATATAATAAAGGGGAAAAATCTGTATGTATATGTGTGGATTGAACCAGGATAATCTAGAAAACCACTGTACTGATTTAAAAAATTCTTCAAACAATGGAAGGTGCATACCTAGCAAAGTAACTTAGTATATATATATTGTAATGTTATAACAAGAGAAATTATTTTCGACTGTTTAAAATAAACGGTAAATATTAACGTATTACGAAAATTAAATTAATAGAAGAAAAACTAACCTCAAACTTTGACGTTACGCGAACTCTCAATGGTAACGCGTCACGCACTGAATCTGATAGAGACGTTGCCCGTTTTTCAATTTCATGATAACTAGAACGTATTCATTAAAAGCGAAGAATTCCGATATGTGCTAAACTGATATTATCATTCTACTTCTATCACAAAGATTGAAAAATAAATCTGTCATTTCAAACGGAGACGAAACGAGCGCTTTCGTCAGCCTTTTTATGACGTCACCGGGCCGTGATAAGCACTTCATTATTTGACGTTGATAGAAATGTAAAGGCGAGTCCTTTTATTCATTGAAAAACCTCCAGCGCTTAATCGTAAAAGCTAAAAGAGGTTATGACTGATGATCAGTCAAAAAACAAAAAACGTCCATAACTTGCGAACGGTTGGAGCAATCAAAGCAAGTAATTATATCGTTTTGATCTATGTCGAAAGCCGCGTTTTTTGGTACACAACGCGATTCGGAGCAATATTTTATTTTGCAGCTGTTTTAAGAACTTCAGAAATTCCATCACTTTGGGTTGAAATTTTCACGGGTCTCTTATATCTCGGCATCCGGATGAGCTAGGAGGTTAGGTTTGGGTCCGTTGGAAAGTTTTCTGCGATCGCTTTAAGACTAAAAAAGTTCAACTCTCTAGCTCTAACCGTTCTGATGCTAGGACGTCTCAAAGTTTAGAAAAGAAGATTTCTTTTTTTAACTTTGAAGTTCTGTAGCTCCCAAACCAAAAAAGCTAGGAGGTTCTGCTTGGTCGCAATCGATTCAGTGGATAATTTTCTATCGGAGCCTGTCCCTAAAAGGTATTAGCAATAATATATAATTCAGTAATAATATTCTGTGTTTGTGAAGTTATAACACTCGAGTCCTATCAAATTAGTAACTAATAGTGGTCATTCTTTGTGTTCGTATAACTGAGGCGTCTTCCTTTACCCTATTAACTGAATACCTATTTATTGATTCAAAATCACCATATTGTTATTTTTCTAATGAGCTAAACAGTGTTCCATTCAGTTTGAATGCAATTGCTAAGATTGCGTTCAAACTGAATGGAACGCGTTCAAATTGTGATAGGAAGTTTTCCCTTTTAAGTAATGGCCATATTGCGTTTTCTAGTTATGATCACCAATTAGTGGCGACGTCAAAAAATTACAACACTGCAAACTGTTTCCACGCTATTTCCAATCAAAACAAGAAGACAAATTAACTCTGTTTGCTTAACTTTTGTATTTTTCAGATAGTCTGTTTGGATCACCCGATATTTGCTAATTGTATTTGATAAATATGTAGAATAAACACAAAAATTGGTTATTTTTTTGTTTTTTTTACCCCTTTGTACATTGTTGTGACTAGAGCAATAAATTTGGTAACCTTGCTACTGTTAATTGTTCCATAAAAAGCTCCTGTTTTGATACTTTACTGTCAAATATCAAATCTGGAGAACAAATAGCTGTATTGCCAAGTGCACTTATTCCTATTCTTATTCTGAAGTATCTATTTCCTTTATTGTGTTAGTTATATCACACAATCAATTTAAAAAAAGTGTGAACTAATTTCTAATAAATAATACCCACTGATGTTATTACATTTTATTTATACATAAAATTTACAGGAAGTTTTCATTTCATCTTTTTAAATCTATATAATCTCAATCAACCGCAATCAGAACTCTTTTAACACAACAGTAGTTCCTTTCTATTATTAATGATTAACAAAATAGCGATTAGCACTAATAAATAATTGAACTTTGAAGTAGTGTATTTACAATTTAGTTATAAACTAATAATTATTCTATCTTAATCAGATATAAAAGCAACGTAAAGCTTTCAAATTTTACAAGTATCGTGTTGCTTTAGGTACTTACCAATTAAAATTTTTACGTAAGGAACTAAATATACAATATATTTCACCTGTTTCGCTATATATACAAAATAAATGCACGCCCTTTGTGCAGGAATTCTATTCACCACATTTATATTAATTTAGGGGTAGTGTGTTTCTTATATTACGTTAAATACTTTACTTTTACTAAGTGAAGGATAGTACTAAATACTATTCCTTGTTATTTACTTCTATGTACTTATAATTCTTGATTAGCAATAATATAGATAGAGATAGAGAAGAAAAACTATATTATATCGTTTATTAATTTATAATATGTATGTATTGTGTAAATTAATAAAAAAATATTATTCCAGTCTTTCTTGTTCTAAATAAGTTCATTTATTTTTTATTTTTAGCTTTTAAAATACATATTATACGTATTAATAGAGATATTAATAATAAATTTACAGGAATTCAAACGCTACTTTAGACATAAATACAAAAAAGAAAGAATTTCTAGGGATGTTTACTTTTCTTTCGGTTATTAAGGTAATACTTTGGAAGAAATTCGATATTCACTATTAAAATTTATATTTGATCGGTCAATTAAGTAGCTAATATAATTATTAATTGTTATTACCAACATTAGTCTTTATTTTAGCAACCTAAGCGTTGGTAACATTGCATCGAGTATGATTCTTAATGAAAAAAGAATTTGATTAAGAGAAACTAGGCAAAAAAACAATCAATAATTGATAAAGAGTAGGATTCAAAATTATGTTACATACATCCCTAATTCTTATTATTTATTTCCACTTTCGTAATTTCTCTTAAGGACTTAATTGAGATGAAATTTTAACAGTGAATATCAAATTTGAGACGTAAGTCAATAAAAAATATACATATAAATAAATATGAATGGGCAGATTGAAGTGAGAGTTATGTAACTTACATTTTTAGATGAAAAATAAACTAACATAACCTACAAGCAGTTCTATTACTATTCTCTTAACTGAAATTAGTCACAACACAATAATGTTCTAAATTCCAAAATGAAGTTTGCTGTATTTTTCTATTAAACTAAAATACACAAATATCTGTATTGAAATTAGCCACATTTTTACTACCAATCATATTCAACTTAAATTTGCTCATTTAAAACATCACGAACGTTAATAATTTTCCCGGAGGTTGATAAATATGTGTCTCTATGTTCTCTTCTTTATTTCTCGTTATAGAATATATGAAAAATGTAAACAATCATTTTAAAAATTGACTTAGGTACGGAACATGATATCTTTTGGTGTATTACAGTTGATATAATATTTTTACGCATCATTATTGTTATAATAATCTCTTCCTTCTAGAATTTCTGAGTGGTAAATATACTTTAGTTTACATTTATTCTATTCATTATATATAATCTGGTCGCCATTTTGAATTTATCATTTTATTAAAAACGGATCAACCTTCATTCTCGTCGGAATATAGTGAAACTTAAAGCTATAAGATTGGTATACATCAGAAATGAAAAATAATAAATCGGAAATTGTATACTCATGCATTTTTTGGGTAATACGCTGTTTCTACTTTCTGGAAAAGCTTTTTGGGGTTTTAAAATGTATCTTAGGTAGCACAATAATATGTATAATAATTAGACGTAGCGTTTTGACAGAGGAAAAAGGTACTATGGCTGCTACACACATGCTCTTCACTTCTTTTGAAGGTCTTCGGTCGATTTGACTGCGGGTGTTTGAGCTGGGGTTGGGTCATCTTGGAAGAGAGGGTTTTTTACTTCCATTTCACCAATCTGAAACAAGATATTAACGATAGTAGCGACAGTGATAGGTTATGATCCAAGAATTTTTGAATTTTGCGCTTTAGTATGTCTGAGAAGAAAATTTGGTTTTCTAATGTTGGTGCTATTTTACTTATAACTTCACTAATCGGTACTACATTCGTAAATACCCGGTGGTATAGAAAAACATTAATTATTAGTTCAAATTTTGTTTGGTGTTGCAAAAAATGTGGGCTGCTAATTGTTAAAATCCTCTTTGTAACAATGAAAATCATTAGAATGGAATTGAAAAGAATGAATCTTCGAAAAAAAATCAATTACTAGTTCGAGTTATTACTCAAATTTGAATATACATTATTGCTTCGGATATACCTGCATTCTTTGGATTACTAGCAATTGTTTGAAATTCCTGCCGGTAAGTAATTTGTTTTTCTACATTTCGTGGGATATTTCTTTTTCCACTGTTCATTTGGGCTCATCCTATTTTATTACAAACCCCTGTCGCGTAAAAAGTTAATTAACAGCAAAGTTAATCGAATCTAATGTAGAGGTCTGAAATAGGGACGCTGTTTTCTCTAAAACGACTGAATCTATATAGTTCGATTACAGGGTATATTATCTTTTTTTAGTGTTAGTGGAATAATATCCTAAACCATGTAGGGATTGTTACCACCCATTTATCTAAAAACTTCACGTTTTTATATATACGAATTTGAATTGAAGATTTCATTATCATTATTGGTGAAAATAATTCCCATCTACATATTATTATTTATCAATGATTGCAACAAATACAATAACATTGTTATTGATTGCAGAACGATGGTAAAAAGTAGCCTCGGCACTGGAAATGGGCGGCATTTCTAATAATGTCACATGTCAAACGCGACTAGGATAATATTCACTACTCTCCCTCAAGGAAATGAGGGTGTGACGAATAATTTAAGTAGAGTGACACTTAAAAGACGTATTTGATTCCCCACCAAGCTCATGGAGTTTGTAGAAACATCTCGTTATATATAATAATAACCAGAGACGAAAGCCGGTTAGGTTCGAGGCGTGACTGATTACGAAAAAGAAATACGTCACCATTAGTGAGGGTAAAGAGGCGGCATCGCACATGCATTGCTAGGTCACGTACATCATTCTATCGTTATCTTAGATAAGGATAGAATTCATACGCGATACTGCCTCTCTACCCCCCTACCGCTGATATATTCCTATTTAAGCTCTCAGTCACGCCTCGATCCTAACTGACTTTCGTCTCTGATAATAACTGTAATCTGCATCTCTATCCGATATATTAACATAATAAAAGAAAATACATACTTCATACAATCGAACGAAATGAAATAACTGGGATGGGTAAACTGCAGTATCTCTATGCGTATAGAACTCGATAACTATTCCTTACTAAATCCTTAAGGTTTAGGTTTTCATCTAAATTTGCTGGGGTGGGTATACTGTAGCTCAGACCTAGAAAATTTGCTGGGATGGGTGAACTCCAGCCGGTATCCCTACGGGTATAGACTAAAAAAATTTGCTGGGGTGGGTAAACTGTAGCTGGTATCCCTTTGAGCTATATCGAGACAATTTGCTGGGGTGGGTAAACTGCGCTGGGGTAGGTAAACTGCGCTAAACTGTCTCCTGAATTTTCAAAATTCGGAGGTCCAGCTAGTTAATATAATAAAAGCTGACTGGCTAGACCTTTCCAGCATAACGGAAGTCTTCGCGAAGGGGAAGGACGAAAATTCAAGCAGGGTGGAGGGAAAATATGGTAAATGGGCCGCAAATAAACGTTTACGGGGAAGGTGATTCGTGTGCGGGACCGATGACAACATGAATTCTGTATATCGTCAGTGATGTGACAAAATTTCTTATCTACCAAAAATTTAATTAAAAAAAAAAAATAATGTTACACGAAACTCTAACTTGAAATGCATGAGTAGGAATACCTCCTAACTCCTCAAAATAGTTGCTCAAATGTGTTAATTAAACAAATATTGCCATTTCCTAAAAAATAAATTAGTTTTCCTACCACCGGCTATGTAAGTTAATCATTACTACTTTGATTGGAGGGACGTAAGTACAATTTAAGGGTAATTTGCCTTGGTTGCTCTTGACAGCGGGATGTAAAGTAATAATACATCAATATAGAAATAGGTGTCGATACATACCAGGACAACTTTGATAAATATGTAAGCAAATGTTAAATATTTTTCTAATATAGTTTTTTGTACATAAGTTTATACGGTAGTGGGCTTAGCAAATAAAGAGTTCAGGTCGCACTCAACCATCATCTTGTTTCAATAATACCC
Organism: Dynastes maya; assembly: GCA_029619315.2. Classification (NCBI taxonomy): domain Eukaryota; kingdom Metazoa; phylum Arthropoda; class Insecta; order Coleoptera; family Scarabaeidae; genus Dynastes; species Dynastes maya. The sequence goes on from JAROYE020000005.1 coordinate 49,162,375, forward strand.
CTTAAGACATAACAATTTTACAACGCCGTATTTCGAATACATCATACCAAATAAATATTTCATATTGTTCTCCTGTTTTATATCCGCCCATACTTTACTTTTTAATGCCCGATTTTGCAAGGTCGGTCAATATGTTCCTCCGTATGTTATTTTCCGCGGAAGTTTTACGATTAATACCACTACAGCATCGTAAATAAATAAAATATTCTTATAATACCCTGCATCATACACAAGTATAAAATATAAATTGTATAAAATTTACGAGGACCGTATACATTATTCTATAAGGGATCGAATATCCATCCATCAAATAATTTCATGTCAGTTTTATGATTTTGGAAGCGTAATTATTACATTGTTGCCTATACAGTTTTACGAAGAAGTTATGATAATGGATTAAGTTTGGCGTTTGGAAACAATAGGTATAGATTGTCATATTGGAATCATTTATCATCGAAAATGATAAGGACATAGGGGCAAGTCGGCAATCGTCGAACACCTTTACCAAACAAGACAGCACACGGAGCATTGACAATACTTGCTAAAGTAACAACCACTACCAGCGAATTACGAGGGAATTTTTGGAAATACCGAAGAACACCAACAAGTTCCATAGGGAAGACGGTTACAGACTTAAACAGCACATGGAGATTGGCAATATACAGGGTGAATCGCGATGATACATCAAACGTCAAACTGGCGCGTTCCTCCCGACTTACCCCGTGTAATAGTGGGTGGAATGAAAGTTTTGGGACAAAATCATTTTATCGAGTTTTGAAAAATAACTTTGAATAATGAACTGTGGTCAAGCGTTTCCCTGGTTACCTTACTTATTTACGCCATGTGTCATTTTTTTCTTCGGTTTGTAAAAGTCTTACAACTTAGAATTACGAAACAATATTTATAATTTAGTTGGCAAATTGCCTAAACCGCAAATTATGTGTGGACGAAAATATTTCCCGAACTAGCGTATATTGAACAGTTCGAGAATATTAGGAAGGTATTGTCAAAACGTATCGAAAAGTAGTCGGCCACGACGGTTAGCTGCAGCCAAGGCCCATGAAAGGCTTTTGTATTTTGTTGAAAACCGTGATGGAGCGCCTATTCGTAAGCTTGCTCATCGTTTTCACGTTTCTGACATCACTATTGTTCGAGAGATTAAGACAGGAATAGACAAAAGTGTCCAAAATACACTCCAGAGAATTTCTCGATGTTGCTGATTTTTGAGAGATATTTTCTTCACGCGGATATTCCTGGCAATGTTAATTTTTACAGCAAGAAATGTTGATGAAATATCCAACGATTCCAAAATTCTGTATTTTACTTGGTTAAAACCAAATTCCCAGAAAAATATTAGTCTGGTGCACTATTTCGGAAAGAGACGTTTCTTGATCCTATATAGGGCAAGTGAGAAAAACCTCCAAACTTTACTGTGATCGTTACTTGCCGAAATTGATGGACTTTATCAATCTGCATCACCAAAATGACGAAATTATGTTCTAGCCAGACTTAGCTTCAAGTCATTATGCCCGAGAAACAACACAATGGTTGCAACATCCGCCAAACGTGTCTCGAGCTAGGCCTCTATTGAAACATTTTGTGCTTTATTGTCCGAGAAGGTGTACGAGAATGATTGGGAGTCCCAAATTGGGAATCAGTAACAAGATCCGAACTAAACTCTGAGAAATTAACTCTGAATCTTGCCAACGCCTTATGCGAGCCGTCTGAGCAAAATTGAATAATTTGGACCATTGAGTGTTATTTAGGTTAGTTTAAAAAGTTAACCTTGTTCAAAACTTTCCTAAAGCGTAAAATATTGTTTTTGAGAAAGTCCCAAAACTTTCGTTCAACTTGTTAGCAAACCACGTAGAGGACAGTCTATAATGGACACAACTCAAATAATGTTAGATACGGTTCACCAAACGCAACGTCAATAACGCTAGTCTTCAGGAAATTTCTAAAGAAACTGACAATGCGTGACAGCAAAACGTCAAGTTCGTTAGTGCGAGAAACACAGCAAAATTTGGAAGAAAAGTAGCCGTGAAAGCTTACGCTCAATAACCTAAATATTATTTAAAAATATATACAGAAATAACATATTTACCGGTGCTAGACCTGCGTATTCGTATACAGTGTAATCTCCTTCGTTTTCTTCATCACTATCAACCTCCGATACCGATCCATGTCGTTCCGTGTCAACTGCTCTGTAACATACGTATACGCATCTATAAACATTACAATGTCATGTAGCTGAACTAAATTGCAATACATGTAATCGTTTTATAATGTAATTTAGTAAAAGGGTGATATTGGATTATGAACTAATGAAGGTTACAGAATGAAGAAAAGGAGTTTTTCGACTTCAAGATCAAAAAGTATTAAGGTTACGGTTTCTAAAGGACTTGTGAGAAACTTTATTTGTGGTACTTTAAAGTGTTTTGCTCTTTGAAGTTAACGAATTCCTCCGAAGAGGAAAGCAATTTAGAAAAAATGGTTGAATAGTTCTAGTAGACCAACCAGAAGTGGAGGTAACTAATCTGGAAGTGAAATAAGAAACAAATGATTCAATACTTGAAATAACTATGGCACAAAATTTAGAAGGTTTTGGGTCAAAGAGACATCCAATTGTTTTTGGAACCAATCAGAAGTGGAGTTAACTAATTTGGAAATCAAAAAAGAAGCAATTGATTCAATAGTTGAAATAACTATGTCAGAAGCTTTGGAAGGCTTAGGGTCGAAATCAAAGAGACTTCCATAGATTTTGGGAGTTTTCTACCCCGCCAAAAGTTTATAAAAACATATTATTGATTGAGAACATTTAATAAAACCAAGTTACCTATCCATAGCAATGATCTGTTGCTTCTGATGTTGATAGTGATACATCTGCGCAGATTGTGCAAGCCTCCTGTCACCAGAGGGTGATATCTCCTTACTAGGGCCTGTTATACCATAGGCTGGATAATCAACATCTGAAGCATTTTTTACATGCTTCTGGAGGCTGAAAATCAAAGATACATTGATAGTATTGATAATTGTAAAAGGTATCGATAGTTAAATGTACTACTGATAAGAATAGTGTCTTTTAATCACGTTTGGGTAATGATGCAACAATATTTTAATAACTTCCGATATCTTCAACGTCTTAGGGTGTGTTTATAGTGAAACTGTGATAGTCGATAAGAACGATGCGTTAACAAAACGGGCCAATCAGTGAGCGCTGTAATTTTGCGTAATCATTGTTACAGAAGCAAGCTGTGATACTTGATAAAAGCGGCGATAATAGCAAAGCGATGAGATACATTGTTTGTATGGGGGTGTTTATGTTGGAACTACGCGACATCTGCGGACAGCAATGGTAAGCAAAGATAAGAGCATTTATAATCGAAATTTACCTTAGACCCCCAATACGGGATCAAAAACACCTAAATCAAAGAAGAAAGGCGCCAATGAAAATATTTTGACAACTGTCAAACTGATGCGCTTGCTGAAGCTTCATAAACGTCATCTGTGATGGATATTTTTCGACGCTTTTATCGCTGCTAGTATCGTCGCTCTTGTTGTTGTTGCATTATTGGGGGAAGCGTCGACCCCACTAAAATTTTGCCGAATCCAGTGATGTTCCAAGCTTTGGTGGGGATTTTTAACGTGCCAAACATCGTATTGACACGGGGCCTACGATTTTACTTCCTTATCCGAGAAGAAGGCATACTTTGATTCTTTTTCGTAATTAAAAAACAACCGTCTCGACCGGGATATGAACCCGCGCCGTTGGGATCGAAGGGCAAGTATGCTAACCATTCGACCACCGAGACGGTCATCGTCGCTCTTATCACAGCTCTTATCGACTATCACAGTTTCACTATAAGCACACCCTTACAGGTTAGAGCGATGATTCAAATTTTATTCGATTGAGTATTTCTTTGAGCTTTCGGCAATGCGCCGAAAATTTGTTTATATCAAATAGGTTTATAAGACGGCGACGACATCGTTGCCATGTTTAATTCATGGGATTTCAACTTTGTTAAATGGAACAGCCTGTATACTTTTCTAGAAATTGATAGGCAAATTGTTCTAGAATTTTTTAGCAAAGTGCTAAGTCACGTCGATTTCTTTAGGCAGAAATATTTTGAGGTTATGTTTTCTGTTAGAAATATCTAAGGAAGCATATGGGAAGCATTATGATATGACAGGTGTTTTAGCGGTCATTTAAAAGTCGCAATTTTCATATATTGTTTTTTGTTAATACAGGTGAGTTAAAAAGTTTTTGATTATATTTTTACTCACTGCATTCAACGGTGTTTCATACTGGGTAACTTGTAAAAAATGCTTCTGTACCCTAAATTTTTAGATAAAAGTATATCTAAGCAAACATTTTCAATACCATTGAAATGAAATTTCAGAAATACCTTCATTCATTTGATATGCCAAAGGTCAATGTCTAATGGCTTCCCACTCCATATGAGCAGTAAAAATCTTTCAGAAACAGCTAAAAGTGCTATCCCATTTTAAATTTTCCAATACCCTTACGATATCGCCATTATCTACTTTATAGACAATCTTCACGCCTTTTTATAGCGCCAGCAACTATAAATTTTATATTTATTTAACACGTGCGCCATTTTACATCCGTTCGAAAGAGATCAAATGCTTACTGGAAGCTTAAATTTCCACAGGAAAGAGTCTTATCCCGCTTGTATTAATTACGATGATAAATCAAGTTCATCAAAAGGAATTAAGACGGGAAAAACGGTTGGCGACGATGTTATTTATGATCTTCCATTAGGATGATAAGGGGGTCGCGTCAACTTTTTGTCTTGGATTTTGGCGGCGTAAAAAAGCGAGATAAAAAGTAGAGGTAAATGGGTTAAGTGACGTGAGGAACAATGGAAGGCGAGCGAAAGATTTAAGGAAAAAGAATGGAGGTTTTATTCAGATTTTTCGAGATGACGATATGATACATGGGAGATATGCGAAGAAGCTATTTATAAGATTATATATCTTTTTCTGTAGCAAACGTTCCTTGAAATTTCGCGTCAAACTTATTGGATACTGTGTTTATTACTTTTTATTTATTTATTTTTGTTGCAAATTGTAAATTACCTGAGTAACTGTTATCTTCGCCTACAGACTATCCCAGATCATAGACACTGCACTAATATTTAAATACGAGGGTAGTCTGAAAGGTTTCAAGTCTCAACATAAAGATGGCGTTACTTTTCAAAAATATTTTGGTAATATAATTGCGCATGCGTTGAAAGATACTTTTAAAAATTCCAGCCATGTTGGACGCTCAGTTGTTGTTTAATAGTCGTTTGTGTCAGTCGATGTTAGTGCTTCTGCAAAAATGGAAAAAATTGAATATCGAGCCGTCATTAAGCACGCAAATTAAACCCGAGATGGACGTTGTTTACGGGAACTGCACCATCATTTGCTGTAGTGAAATTTTAGGCAGTTGAATTTAAACGTGGTCGTAGCAGCTTGGTTATGAACGTTCTGGACGGCCAAAAACTGCAACCACTACCGATAACATCGGAAAAGTTCATCAGATGGTACTAGACGAAGATTGGAGAGATAGCAGAGGCTCTGGGCACAACAGAAAGAACGTGTTTGTCATATATTGACTGAAGATTTGGGCATGAAAAAGCTAACCACGTGTTGGGTACCGCGCTTGCTTACTCGGGACCAAAAACGCAGTCGAATGAACATTTCCAAAGTCCTGTTGAAGCAGTTCAAGTGAAATAAGTCAGAGGTTTGCAATCGATTAATAACTATAGATAGAACTTGGATATACCAGTACACTCTTGAAGCTAAGGCACAGTCGAAACAGTTGACTGCCAAGGGTGATTCGGCTCCGAAGAAGGCCATGACTGATCTATCGGTCGGGAAAGTGATAGCAACTTTTGGGATAGTCATTGAGTTGTGTTAATCGACTATCTTGAACAAGGAAAAACAATAACGGGGGCACACCATGTATCATTACTTGACACGCTGAAGGCAGAAACTGCGGAAAAACGGCCGTATCTGGAGAAGGATGCTATTTTTCAGTCCGATAAAATTGATACAATTCACAACAAAATTAGTATTCTTAATGGCAGGAAAATATAATGCACGACAAATATTTTACGTAACGACAGTAAATGTAAGTAAATGACAAAATATTTGTTCGAATGACAAAAAAAATACAAGTGAAGGACTAAACCGTTATCTCCGATGTATAAGGCCTGAGCGCTTTGACGTCAGCAGGCTGTGACGTATTTTGCAATAGGTCGTCGATGTGTGTGTGAAGCATTAGGCAAAAATTTACTACTAAAATAATTATACGTATTAAATTTATCGATTTACCCTAAGAGTACTATGGAGCAAGTAGCATTTGTTGAAGACTTTTGGAATTTGATTCAAATGATAACATAACCGAAAATAATAACAAAAGAGCTCGAAGCAAGGCACGAAACTGGACTAATGGATATAGTAAGATTTTTGGAAAACCAATATTCGATTAATGCGTTACATTCATGTATTACAATTTACTGAAAAAAGACTGAAATCCATAATGTATGGTGTTGAAATAGAAAGTGATATTAATTCGTTATAAGTTTGTGACAGTAATTCAAGTTTTAATTCAGCTTCAGAAATGTTTCTAGAAAAGTGGTATTTGAGAGAAGGTCGCAATGTTAATGAATTTTTAAAATATTTCGGTGAAGAATGATTGAAAAAAAGCAAAAATGGTATGAAGGTACCGCTCTCGATTATCCTAGTACCAATAATGGCATTGAATCAACAAATGCAATAATCAATAAAGAACACACAATAAGAGAGTCTGCGGAGCAGTACGGGCATTTTCGCTGCCGGTCATTTGCGCAATTGTTTATCTGTCCTAGAAAAATTATGATTTCGTCAGCAAAACGACCGCGGTCGGACAAACTTCGAAAATTTATTGCAGAAATTTCAGACTTAATATATGAAGGCGCTAAAATTAAATGTGTAATCTGTAAAATCCCGTTAATGTGTTGCTCCATACAACATTGTCTACGACACGTAAATAGTGAAAAGCATGTCTCAAAAAGAAATTGCGCACGAGACAATGAAAAATTTATATTTAATTTATGCGTTACGTTTATCGCATGTAATATACCGTTTAATTTACTAGACAAGGAACCATTTATCTGCTTTTGGAATAACTATTCGGAGTGCAAATTACCAAGTCGAACATCGTTACGAAGAATTGTGCCATCTGCGCGCGAACATATTGAACAAAAAATAAAATCGGAGTTGAAAGATCAAAAATTGTGGTTGTGTGTCGACGAAACAACAGATCGGAAGAAACATTCTGTTCTTAATGTAATGGCACGCAAATTGGAACCTCATCAATCGGCACCTTCAATTCTATTAGTCTACAAACGAATACAACAGTGTACTGCCGAAGTAATTTCAAAGTTAGTGTTAAATACATTGGACAAGTTTGAACTTTCAACAAACCAACTCTTGATGTTAGTGAGTGATGGTGCTGCAAACATGCTTTCTGTAGGCCGGTCTCTTAAAAAGCATTCTGCTAATTTGTTACACATTACGTGTAAAATTCATGCTCTCAATCTTGTGGCGGATAGTATCAGAAAATGTTATCCTGAGGTAGACGCTTTAATAGCGCATACCAAAGCAGTATTTGTCAAATCACCGAAACGTATTTGCGGATTTCACAGACTGTGCCTCCGTATACCAGAGCCGCCAGAACCTATTCTAACTCGTTGGGGAACATGGTTGCAGGCCGCGTTTTATTATCATAAATATTTTGACAATATTAAGAACGTGGCTTTACAATTCGATACAAAGGAAGCTGCCGCTATCCAGAAAAGCCAGTCGAAATTTCAAGATAGTCTAGTTAAAATGGATTTAAAAATCATTCACGACAATTACTCCGGGCTAGCAGATGCAATAGAAAAATTACAAAATCCTGCGGTGTCGTTAGAAGAATCTCTACAAATAGTGCAACATGTTTTTGAGAAAAATTCTGATTTTGGCACATTAAGACACATTTGTGAAGGTGCGTCAACAGAATCGTTAAGTTATTGGAAAGATTATTTTACTTACGCAAATATTACGTCACTAGATGTAGAACGTTCGTTCTCTGCATATAAACGCATTTTTTCCTCATGCCGTACTAGTTTTGCCGAAACAACAGTTGAAACATATCTGATGTTGCAGATATTTAACAGACATTATTCACTTTGTGATTTCACGGAGGACTCTTAAAATGGTAAGTGTTTGAGCACGTGTTATTTAATTTTTATTTAAAAGATGAGCGGAATAATTTGCGGCAGCAAACATCCCTATTAGCAGAATAACTCTAGTGGAACGCGAGGCTTGGTCGACTCTAAGCTACTGCGAGGTACCGCTCGTGGCCAGCTTTAGTGATTATAAACTGAAATGATTTGCAAGTGATTACAATCTGAACTTGTTCGGTATCTTAGCAATTGCACTAAAACTGAATATTTGTAAACGGAACGCTATCAGCGTCAAAGTGATTATAAGGTGATTTTGAATCAATGAATATTCAGTTGATAGGGTAAAAGGAGGACGTCTTAGTAGGACAGTTTTCGAACAAACTTGATCACCTTTTACTGAAATGGTCAAAAGATCGAAATCCTACATCACCAAACTATAAAGAATTTTGTTTAAAAGAGACTGTCTAAAAAATCTTACTGAAGCATATTTTTGGGTACAACTGAATAAAAAAATAATACAGTAATATAATAATATAATAATAAGTACTATACGTTTTCTTCAACTTCTGAAAAGAAAGATATTACCATGGAATTTCTTGTAAAAAGCTGGAAAACATTTGATGAATTTAAACAAATGTATTTTGGTATTTGGGCAATTGAAATCTAAAATAACTATTTTGTTTGTTCCCGCCCATAATACATGAAAAATTATAAATGTTAACATTCGTTGCGACCTAAAATTCGACTCCAAGAGATGAACGTTCCTCCAGGGGCGAAGAGCATTCCATTGGGAGTAAAACGCAAAAGAGAGCGCCCTATAAAAGCTAAAAAGGCGTTAGTTACTCAAAATCAAATATAGAAATTTATGAATTTGTTTAGTTTTGTTTAAAATGTTATTATTGTTGCTTTTTGTTTGACATCAATATATTTAAATATACATTTACTTCTAAGGTAAGATAATCGTGTCGTCCCAGAATAGTCGTAACAGCTGGAGCAGCCAACGGAACTCGGCGCGCGCCTGTCTGATGCGATGCGTAAATATATGCCGGGTGGCAAAGCAGTTCAAATTCGTACACATCATTATTAGCGCGGCGTGTGCGTGTGAATTAAATCAGTTATTCAGGAAAATTTTTAATCAAAAATGTTCAGTGTGCGCAAGGCTAAACAACGACCCTTTGCTGATGAAGTAAAAAACTTTATCTGTGAGTTTCCAGATTTGTTGTACGACGGTGTTAAAATAGTTTGTAAAGTGTGCGAGAAAACTTTGATGTGCTGGGAAAAGAACGACTGTAGGAAGCATGTAAGTAGTGCAAAACACAGAAATAGAAAAAACGGCGCATCAAATAGAAATGACTTTATTTTCGATTTACTTGTCATGATGATAACATGTAATTTGCCACTTAACATACTGGATAAGAAATCGTTTAAGAACTTTTGGAACAAATACAACCCGGAGTTGAAGTTGCCAACTACGGCAACAGCACGCAAGCATGTTTTATTTGTACGTCTCACATTCAGTGGCCACCATGGCAAAAAAATCAAGAATTGGGGTTCGAATTGATACCACCCATCCTATCACCTGATTTGTTTTTTTTATATTCGTTTCTCTCATTGGCCACATCTAAATTGATGAGTGCGTCTGAAGTGCAATTAAAAACACAATAATTGCACCAAAAACATAAAATTAGAAATGTATAGATTGTAAGTCCTCACTAGAGCAACGCAACTGCGCTGAAAGCCAGTGGCGGACGCATAAAAGTTTACACAAAATAAATTAAATGTGATACGTGCTCAAACACTTACCGTTTTAAGAGTCCTCCGTGAAATCACAAAGTGGATAATGTCTATTTAATATTTGTAACATTAGATATGTTTCCAAAGTTGTTTCAGCAGAGTGAGTGCGGCGTGAAGAAAAAGTGTTCTTGTATGCCGAAAACGAACGTTCTACATCTAGTGACGTTATATTTACGTAAGTAAAATAATGTTTCAAATAACTTAACGGTTCTGTTGACGCACCTTCACAAATTTGTCTTAATGTGCCAAAATCAGAGTCTTTATCTAAAACACTTTGAAACCTTTCTAAAACACAAACGTTTCTTGCGTCTTCTATCGCGCATAGCTGTGCGTGAACATGTTGCACTATTTGCAAAGATTCCACTAACGACAACGAAGAATTTTGTAGTTTTTCTATCGCATCCGCTAGTCGTAATTGTTCTAAATAATTTCCAAATCTGTTTTAACTTGACTATCCTGAAATTTCAAGCGGCTTACCTTGACAGCCGCAGCTTCCTTTGGGTCGAATTCTAAAATCACGTTCTTTATATTCTCAAAATATTTAAGATAATAAAATGCAGCCTCTAACCATGTTCCCCAACGAGTAAGAATAGGTTGTGGTGGTTCAGGAATACCGGGGCATAGTCTATGAAATTCCCGAATACGTTTTGGGGATTTTACAAACACAGCTTTTGTATGTGCTATTAGAGCGTCTACCTCGGAATAACATTTTCTAATACTATCTGCTACGAGACTGAGAGTATGAATTTTACATGTAATATGCAAAAGTTAGCACAATGTTTTTTAAGAGATCGACCTACAGCAAGCATGTTTGCGGCACCATCACTCATAAACATCAACAGTTGATTTGTTGAAAGTTCAAACTTTTCTAATGTATTTAACACCAACATTGAAATTACTTCGGCAGTGCATTGTTTTTTACGATCTGTTGTTTCGTCCACACATAATCACAGTTTTTTATCTTGCAACTCCGATTTAATTCCTTTCTCGACATGCTCACGAGCAGACGGCACAACTCTCTGTAATGTTCTCTCACTTGGTAACTTAAAGTCCGAATATTCATTCCAAAACGAGACGTATGCTTTCTTCCTTAGTAAATGAAATGGTAAATTACATGCAATAAACACATGAATTAAATTTAAGTTTGTCATAATCTCGTGTGGAATTTTTTTTTGAAACATGTCCTGTACTATTTACGTGCCGTAGACAATCACTTTTCGACCAACACATTAAATCTATTTTACACACAACACATTGAATTTTAGTGCCATCACACTTTAAATTAAGCATTTCTGCAATAAATTCTCTTATTGTGTCCAACTTTGGTCGTTTTGGTGACGTAGGAAACATTTTCAAAACAAACGTAGAACTACGATATAGTATACGACAGCGTAGATGCATACACAACAGATCGGCTTTCGAGTCGCAGTTATACTGACGCTTATACCGAATTGTCCCGGCCGTGTTTATTTTGTGTAAACTTTTATGCGTCAGCCACTGGCTTTCAGCGCAGTTTGCGTTGCTCTAGTCCTCACATCCGATGGGAATAACTGTTTTTATATCACGTGAAGCCCCTCTCTAGAGTTATAATAAATTGTTTAACAAACACCCTCCGTGAAAATGATACGGTATAGAGTTAGATGTCAAAAGGAATAAAAACACCGAGAGTTCTGCTCAACAGCACTAACAGCATTCGTTGCGGAGTTGATGCGAGTCAAATGCCGTTTAACCGTGAAGAAAGTTCCATCTCAGGGGATTCGGTGCCAAGAAAGCAATCGATATTTTACAGAAAATCGTAGTTTCGCCAGAAACTACGTTAGTATTGCATAGATTAAGCATCATGCTTTCATTTCGTTTTATTTGGTCATTCGCAACTGCTGTAAAGAATTATGTTTACCAGGTGTGACAGTTCAGTTCCCAGTGAGGGCCTTTGAAATACGTGCAAGGGTAAATTATTATTACGACTTCGAACTTCTCGAGTCTAACACCAATTTATCCTTAATCAAATACGGTGGCGCGGAGTTAATTAAGGACGGAAGGCTTTCGAATTACAAATTACTTATATTATGTTATATTATGGGGTTGGGAGTTGTTACGCGATTAACAGAACCGTATTCAAAGTAAGTTTTATATTACGTAATAAACGAATAATATTACGTAATAATTGGACACGTTTATTTCTTGCGATTATAACATTAATGAGTAAAGCGTGACAAACGGTTGCAGCCGCAGAGACGTCTGTACGGAGGGTGTATGTACGTATGTGGATGCAGAGTTTAGTAATGCGGTAGACATTGAGGAGCTGGGTAGTTCGGTTATTTATCGGATTCTCATTGTGTGTAAGCCTGGTGTACCTCTTGCATCGCATGTGAAGAAATATATTTGGCGTTTCCCTGGTTTGGAATTTACAGGTTCGCACATTTGTAGCAAATTTTGCGGTATAGGGTTGCTAGGTCGCACGACATTTGAATGTAGAAGTCATATTAAAAGTAAACGTCATGTATTGAATTTAAGAAACAATATTCCGTACTGGCAATTTTTGTATGATCCCACAACACCTAGTAGATAATAAAAACTTTTGACTTTCTTGGGATAAATATGTTCCATCATGGAAGCTACCAACAAAAAAAACAATTGCGGTACAATTTACAACATGTGCAAAGTACAGTAAAAGACTGTATAAAAGACGAGTTGAGAAATCCAAAAATCTGGCTCACTGTAGACGAAACTACTGATGCTCAGAAACACAGCGTGATTCATATTGTGGCGTAATAGTCCAGCAGCTTCCTTGTTGTTAGCCAGTAAAAGGATTGAAAGAACTGATGCAGAAACCGTTGTAAACATAATAAAAAATATGTTAAGAGAATTTTGTATCGTAGGAGTCCAAATCACCATGTAAGTTTCTGACGGAGCCGCAACAATGCTGAAAGCTGGTAGGATGTTAAAAGTATGCTTTCCGACTCTTCTTCACATAACATGCCTCATACACGCATGTCATCTGGTAGCAGAAACAATTCCAAGCAAGTATCCTAGGGTGAATGATTTAATATCATCTACCAAAAAAGTGTTTGTGAAATCTCCCAAACATATCCGCGTATTCAAGCAATTGTATCCGAAAATTCCGCTACCACCTCAGTCTGTATTGACGCGATAGGGAACATGGATCGAGGCAGTATCTTACTATCGCGAATATTATTCCCAAGTGCAAGATATCATTTTGAAACTTAATTCTTCTAATTCTCAAGCGCTTCGCGAGAGTCAGCGACTTCTTTCCGATTCGGACGATCAAAAAGAAATAGATGACATTTCCATAAACTATTCTGTAGTGACACAAACTATTTCGCAGTTAGAAAATACTCACTTATCTATACGGGACTCGTTAAATAACATCAACAATTTAGCAGCCGCTCTAGAAAGCTTGACGGATCCTATAGGACTAGATGTCGCGCAAAAATTTCGTGCAGTTTTAAATTAAAAATCCGGATTTAGAAAAGGTTCGATCTATATCTGGAATTCAAAACGGCGCAGAAGAGATACAGGAGTATTTGAATTTCGCAAATCTTACTTCATTAGATGCTGAACGATCATTTGCAAAGTATACGAGAACGTTTTCAGACGGTCGTCGAGGCCTGACCGAATCGACAATGGATGCATTGCTTATGTTGCAGTACTATGCGGCGCACCATGGGAGTCGCACATTGCCGCATGGTCATCGATATGTCAATAAAAGGTAACAATCTATTATTTTTTTATTAATACTGTGTCTACTTTTGCGCGGTACGCCCCGGACGATTCCACTAGTTTCTCGAACATTATAAATAGTACACGCACACCGATCAACCGATAATAACCGAACGTCCACTCGATTCCTTGTATGTACATAGTAAACACAGCTCCTTTCACGGCGCGTCTGCGGGTGCAACCGTTTGTCACGCTCTAGTTACAATGGCCATTTACTTATACTAAACGTTTCTCTGCGTATGAGAATGAGAATGTCATCATATCTCTCAAGGTAAGGCAGGTTATAGCATTTCCAGTGAAGGTTACTTAAAGATGATCATAATCCATCATTTTCTAAAAGTCTATTAGATTTTTTCGACAGCCAAAAAGTGTTATGACACAAAACATTGCATCTTTTGGGATCACTCTATATAAAACAAGATAAATGATCGAACTTCATCCAAGTACGAGGATTCAGGCTACTTTGTCAGATCACTTAGTCACTTTCTAAATAACCAGAAACATAGGAACATAGCTTGCCATAGCTACCATGTCTTACCATCACGGCTATTGATTTTTTGATTAATTCGCTCTTACTCAAACTAAGGTGTCCGTTTCCACAGCCGCTTCCGCCATAATAAACGGCACGTTACGGCTATCCCATTCATTTTCTTGAGTGGATATTACGGAGATATTGGAGGATGTTGGAGGTGTAGAGGCTCGGAAGACGTTTAGCTTACGCAAACAAGTTTAGTATCGAATTTATCGTGTTTACCGAGGAAAATTTCGGTTTATGGACTTCATTTTTTGTTTCTAACACCATTTTAGTAGAGGAATTTTTAAATAAAAACGTCAAAGTTGATGAAACGCATCAAATATAGGTTAGAATCTGAGTAACATATTCTGCGTGTAAATTCTCACTGTTTGGGTGAATTATTTTTTTCCCATGAAGCAATAAGTCGGGTTTCGAGATTTTAAATTTGAAAGAGAATGGTGAGCAAAGAAAATGTTGATTTGATCAAAGGATTATAGTAAACTTTATATCAGCAATACGTGACTTTTTAACAAGGAGACGAAAATTACAATTGAGGGAAATTTCAGCTATAATCAACAAAATACCCAAGAAAAATGTCGGAAGCACTTTGTCCAGTGTCAATAGTAAGTATGTCATGGTAGCATGAGAACCCAGTATCATTTTACGAAAATGTTGGGTCATTTCGTTCATCGGTAGGGTTATGATGGTAATTTTTAAATATGATTTGAAAAGGTTTCTCCCGCAGATTTTATGAACAAACTATTACAGATACCATATTATGCTGATCTTATACCGAATGTTTGTCCAGGAATATAGAAATAAGACTAGGAAAATCAAGTCGAAGTATTTTGTTTCACCAGAACAACACCCCAGCTTACAAGAGTTGCGCTTCAATCAGGGGTTGGCAAAAAATACAAGGAATCTTGTTATTTCGTTATTTATATACCAAATAATGTATTGTTTCAAACCGAATATACAATCAACAGAAAGTCGATTGTGCAACATATTTCTGAGATAGGTAATGAACGAAATGTTTATTTTTAACACCCCGTATATCCTAGAATATTTTGAGAGGAAGAATCCAACTTATTAAACAAAGGTTTGAAGTACAATCTAAAACTTAATGATTGTCCGGCTGAAGAAATTATTTATAATATAGAAATTTTGGAAAATAATCGACGAAATTTACCCAATGTAGCACGCAAAGATCAAATCACTGCTAAAAGTCTCAAAGACAAAACTGTTTTTGTTTAAAATCTAACAAAGGTAATACTGTAGTCATCTTATATGAAATTAACCAAAAATTTTTTGTCAAAAATCATCACAGAAATTAAAAAGACCATGTTAGCATGTAAAACTGCCATTAGCGCTAGTTTAAAGTATAGATTAACGGTTATCAAACCCGGTGTTATTTGGAATGTATTGTTTACCTAGGATACACAAATCAGGACCATGTGACCCATTGTCTTCAACATCAATCGTCCAACCTACATACTTGGTTTCGAGTTGTCTGAAAAATCTAAGCAATTACCAGTACAGATTTCTGATTTAGCAGTTGAAAATTCATACGCATTCTTGAGAAAATTAAGGACATTAAACACTACTTACTGATAACTAAAGCTGGCCACGAGCGGTACCGCGCAGTAGCGTAGAGTCGACCACGCCTCGCGTTCCACTAGAGTTATTCTGCTAATAGAGATGTTTGCTGTCGCAAATAATTTCGCTCATCTTTTAAATAAAAATTAAATAACACGTGCTCAAACACTTACCATTTTAAGAGTCCTCCGTGAAATCACAAAGTGAATAATGTCTGTTAAATATCTGCAACATTAGATATGTTTCAACTGTTGTTTCGGCAAAATTAGTACGGCATGAGGAAAAAATACGTTTATATGCAGAGAACGAACGTTCTACATCTAGTGACGTAATATTTGCGTAAGTAAAATAATCTTTCAAATAACTTAACGATTCTGTTGACGCACCTTCACAAATGTGTCTTAATGTGCCAAAATCAGAATTTTTCTCAAAAACACTTTCAAATTTTTCTAGAACAGAAACATTTTTTGCGTCTTCAATCGCGCATAGCTGTGCGTGAACATGTTGCACTATTTGTAGAGATTCTTCTAACGGCACCGCAGGATTTTGTAATTTTTCTATTGCATCTACTAGCCCGAAGTAATTGTCGTGAATGATTTGTAAATCCATTTTAACCTGACTATCTTGAAATTTCGACTGGCTTTTTTGGATAGCGGCAGCTTCCTTTGTATCGAATTTTAAAACCACGTTCTTAATATTGTCAAAATATTTATGATAATAAAACGCGGCCTGCAACCATGTTCCCCAACGAGTTAGAATAGGTTCTGGTGGCTCTGGTATACGGGGGCACAGTCTGTGAAATTCGCGAATACGTTTCGGTGATTTGACAAATACTGCTTTGGTATGCGCTATTAAAGCGTCTACCTCAATTTTGCAATTTTTTTTTTTTTTGTTGTCCACGGGCTTGAAAACATTTTTTTCAGCTAGGCCGGCATATGGATCAGATAGCCTGTTTATTTAGCTTTAATTTCCTTTTTTTAAAACCTCCCTTAATTTTTTTGAGTAGTGTATTTTCAGGTTAGCTTTTTAAGGAAAAATCTATTCCATTTACAAACATTATTTCGGTGGCAGCAGATGGAGCTCTTGCCATATTCGGACGATATCGTGGGTTTATAAGCCATTTTAAAAGAATTATACCAGGAGTAACTGCAATTCACTGTGTCATCCACCGACAACACCTGGTAGCGAAAAATTTGAGTGATAGATTGCACCAATCGCTTCAATTTGTGATTAAAGCAGTTAACAAAATAAGAAGCAATGCGTTAAATACCCGTTTATTTGCACAATTGTGCGACGAGAATGATGAAGGCTTCCAACGAATGCTCTTACATACTGAAGTACGCTAGTTGTCGAAAGGTGCATGTTTAACAAGATTTTACTTACTTTTTGAATCAGTTTTAGAGTTTCTGGAAAGTAAAGATCGAGATTTAAAGGAAAACCTGATCAAATTGAAAGCAGACATCGCGTATTTGACAGATTTGTTTAAAAAATTTAATGAGATTAACTTGCAGTTACAAGGGGACAGCCTAAATTTAATAAAAACAAACGGTGTAATTTCGGCTTTTCTTGGAAAATTGAAATTTATGAAGCAAAATATTAGTCGGCGCAAATTCTCCCAGTTTCCAAACTTGTCACAGGCACGTTATTCATGTTTAATTTTAATTCTATTAAGTCTGTAATCATATTATTTTAATAAATAGAACACAAGAAAATATACTATTTTTCTTTTTATTTTTACCACTCCGAATTTAAGGTTGGAACTCGCAAATTTCCATCGTTAGATCTAATTTTCACATTTTTTGACGAGTTTTGGGAATATGGTAGAAATGTAGCAGCAGGGGGTCCACTGAAACCAGTAAAATTTTGAAAGTGGTCTACGAGAAAAAAAAAGTTTGGGAACCTCTGGTCTAGAACCATACTACCAGGAATGCGACTCCTTTGCTTTTTATCGCGAATAAATGACCAGAAATTCGTAGGATTGTTAGCAATATCACGTTGAACGTTATTAAGATAGTTGGAATAGGCTTCTGCTGCTTGTCTTTTTATAACACTACCAAGTTCTCTAAACTGCCGCAATGAAGCAGCGCACCCGAAACGTCGGAGGAAATTAGATTTCAATTTGATGTTATTTATTATATCAGGTGTATACCATTTAGGATAAGTTCGTTTTCTAGGGAAAAATATGGGAACATAGATATCAAGTAAAGAATAAAGGGTTGCGTAAAATATGTCGCGTGCAGTATTCACATCGCATTAAGCAGTTTAAACGAAACAAGTCGGACTTTTAGCGTTGATTAATAACTGCAGATTAAATTTGGATGCACCAGTATACTTCTGAAGCCAAGATACCGTCGTTGTAGTGGTCTCATATACATTTTGTTTTGTAATTGTCCCATATACATTCTTATACATTTTATATATTTTTATATATAATTTTTTTACAAATATCATATTATTTATTACATATATGTTGTATACTAAATATTTTCCTGACTATTCAAGTACTGTATAAAATATACACTAGTTGAAATCAAGAAATTGAAATTGACCACCAACCCCAGGCACCAGATCTGGTCTCCAGTTGTTCTTTTCTGTTCTCGTAAGCTCAAAGCTTCGCTCGGAGGGCAGAGATTTTCATCTAATGAAGAGACCATTGCATTCACAAACGGATTAAAGAGATGGAAGCATCGCTGAGAAAAGTGTACAGAATTACAAGGAAACTATGTTGAGAAGTAAAATTGAATAAAAAAAAAGTTGTTTCTGTGTTAAGCTGGAGACCTTTCAGACTACTCTCGCGTGTTTGTGTGTTAACTCACTAATGTGTTAGAAAAGAATGAACTAACAACTTAGAGAAATTTGGAACAAAGACCATCACCTCATAAACCTTGCAGGAATATTCAAGAAAACGTCAACATTGAAAATTTGACATACAGCAAAAATTACTTCCTCAAAAAATAAAGCATAAATGTATGCAACACTATAACGCGGAAGCTATTGTCATGCAAACTTCCTTGCTGCTGGAATGAGAGCAAAAAGGAAAAGCGTTTAGAAGGTTCGACATAAAGAAAAAATAGAAATATGCATTAGTGATTTAATTTGAACGCAGCTTTTTGACAGCTTCTATTAAGAACGAGAAAAAATTTAATTGAATTTTTTCCAAAGAAAATAAAGGAAAATAGCTATTGTAATTAAAGGATTTTGTTTTTAAATTCCAGTATTGCACATAGAAGCTTTGATTATAGAGAGATTGATAATAGCTAAGCAATTTTAAAATAGGTTTATCAAAAAAATTTATGTGCATATTATTAATTGCGCTTACCTTGTTTAAAACTGTACGACATATCCGTATATAATGCAGTAAATTATTCACATAGCTTGTGATTTTAAAAAGGCTAAAGTAGAGATTATTTATAGAATAATGTTCAAACAAAAGTGAACTTATTGTAGAAGTACATATGAAAAAGGCCCTAAAAACAATAACCAAAATAATGCTAATACATAGCTCCAGGTATTGATGGAATCCTTGGCGGCAAAAACAATATGAGAAAAGAAAAGCATTAAAGCTTTTTGCTGCTGCCGACATTGCCCTTACATCTCTCAGTTTATGCCACTAATCTTCAAAAACAGCACTGAAATATTTCCTGGCGCCAACAAGTTCCAGTAGTTACAGTTATGCCGTCCTAAATAGTAGCGACGGAACAAGAATATAGATACCATACTTACCCATACAATGATATAACCTTAAACGTACAACGTTTCATAAACATTTTCAAAAGATACCAATTAATGTATTTTTTTTTCTTTTATTACTATTTACTAGGTAATTTAATTATAGTTTAAAAAAAATATATAATGAATAATAATAAAAAAGGAATAAATACACTTAAATATTAACTCATTATTAAACTATATAAAAATAAATGATTTACTTGGAAGAACATTTTTCTGTCTTAGATTTTCTTGATTTTCTAACCCCAAGAAAATATTTATTTAATGCAAATAAAATTTCAAAAAAATTACTTTCTTATATTATACATTTTCTCAAAATAAAATTATTTTCTTGAATAGAGGCTGATTTTTGCAAGATAATCTATTTTCTTGATGCAAGGAACCATTTCTCTGCGTGTGAAGACTTCATCTTCCAGGAAGTATTAAATTTTGAATTTAAAACATGAATTTGTACCCAAGGTTCTTTTAAACAAACGCTTGATATGAATCTGAACAATGTTTTTCAAGAGACCAAGCTTGGCATTTTCTTCAATGATTCTATCAATTCTCAGAACAAAAAAATGTGGAGATTTTATCCACGAGAAAATATTAAACTTTGAATTTAAGTATGAAACCTGATATGTACCCAAAGTTCTTTTAAATAAGCGCTTGATATGATTTCATTTACCACAAATTAAGAAGCAGCACGGATAAAATATGCAATTCTAAACAAAAGCAAACATTCTTACACATCTTGCGTCATGTTGAATAAACCACTTTTAATGCACGCCAAAAAGTCGATCACATTTTGGAACATGAGCTGTTGCTTTTAGTCAAGGTTAGCTAGGGTTAAATTTTCAAAAACGTGTACTGAAAGGGTTTTTTTTTACTGCCACGGCAACTGCACGCGCTCGAAAGCAAAGAGGTGGACGCGGTAACGTTGTGCTTTCATCCGAGTACCGTTTGGAACTGGTCGCACTCTTCGAACGGTATCGGTGATTCGCCTTGTTGACATTCTACGCTGAGCCGATGCCAGCGTATCCCTTGTATCGCAAAAGTCCGCGTATAAGTCTTGAATGTAGCAAAGGGGAACCAAGGTATTGAAAATGCAAAGCCACTACTTATCTTTGATACACAGATGTGTTTCGCCGTTTTCCACAGCTCTTCAGTGTGTCTTTGGGAACCAAGGTATGTTTAGGATACGCTGTGCAATTGGACAGTTTGAATTTTGAGTTCTAAAAGATGTTTTTCTATTTTGCATAAGAAATATGTAACATACCTTTCCGCAGGCAAACGCCTATCGAAATGAACTTCATTACGATACGCAACATTTTATTTAATGTTGGCATTCCTAAACATTGATGACTCTTACATATGAAAAAAAGTGCCTAGTAACAATAACCAAAAATTAATGCTAATATAGGTCATGGTATTGGTGGAATCATTCCCGACAAAAACAATGTGAGAAGGGAAAAGTGCTAGCCAACGCCATCAGCGTCGCTCCGAGCACAATCCCTCTCTCGCCGTTGTTATTCGCCTCTCGACTTTATGCCACTGATTTCCACAAACAGCATTAAAATATATTTCTTGGCGCCATCTAGTGCCTAAAGATGCCGACTAGAAAGTAGCGACAGAAACCGGAGTGCAGATGCTAAACCATCTCTCGAGCAGCTCATGGGTTGCTTAACGCAAGCTACATTAATTTTGGTTATTGTTACTAGGCACTTTTTTTCATGTGGATTTTTAATACATCATGGTAAGCGTGAGGAATCATTTACATGTGCAGATACCGTAACACTCAGGCGCAACGCCATCTTGCGTTAAGCAGCCCATAAATCGATAATAAGATGACAATGACAAGTAAATATAAAATATCTGGAATTAGCGCATAGCCAACTGTAAGGGTATAACACCTCCCTTATACACTGTGTCTCACTTCAGACGGCACCACCCCAGTATCTTTTTTATATATTATCGATATAAAAAAATTCTTTTTTCCGATTATACCCCTTACTAAATTGTACTTTTAGGGTATGTTACTTTCCCTTCACAGTAAAGTGCTAGTCTACTACAATTTAAAATAAACAGCAAAATTGAAGAAGTCGTGTTAGGGTATTTTTCGATCAAAAAATCTTGTTAATGAAAGTTGTTCGAAATCGTCCAAACAAGCTGAATCCGAACTTTCATTAAAAACAAAAAAAAATTTGAAGATCTTTCTCAAAAAATGTTTAAGTCCAGAAAATTCGAATAATAATATTACAAGTTTGCCATGAGTTTTCATTAATACTTCAGAAACAATATATTGCTGATCTAACCACGTGTCATTTATCAAATTGTGTGCAATTAACTACAGTCGTTAAAAATAGGATAGTATGGTGCAAATTTAACTTTAAATAAGATAATAAGATTAGTGGGGGAAGATGCCCGTGAATTTAATATCACACATCCTGGCCGTCGTCCCGTTACACATACGACTGCGCTAAGAATTAACAATTTATTTAATCGTACTGGAACTGTGACAAAATCATTTACAAGGAATTATCATCATCCTGAAGATAACATTATTTTGAATTATATCATTGAGAATCTAACATCCAGTCTAAGAACGATGTCCTTAGTTTTAAATTATTCAAAAGATAAAATTTTGAGGTGCCTTCGTAAAGATAAGAAAATTCCTTTCAAGTCGAAATTTCTGCATACTTTGGAAGAAGGGGATTTTGAAAGGTGTTTGGAATATTGTTTGTGGAGTCAAGATAATTTTTTAAATAATCAGTGTTTCTTAAAGAAAATTTTGTTTACTGATGACTAGTCTGGGCAAATAGCGGTAACAGTCAGTGTAGTAGATATGTGGTGCGGAGTCAGCGATTATTTATTTCACGCGTTCACAGCGTCAGTACTAAATCGATGCTGTATGCGAGTAGTTCCGTGTATATGTAGGCTGTCGTAACTTATTTCATAATTGTACGCTTATGTTTGCTTTAAAAATGTCGCAGTTAGGTACGTCGCGAAAACGACCAATGGCAGACACAGTTAAAAACTTTATCGTGGACATGCCGGACTTAATTAGTTTGTAAAATCCCTGTAATGTGTAGGCCCAGAAGCCATTGTCAACGCCGCATCGAAAGCAAACAGCATTCTTTTGCAAAAAGTGGCATACGAAACCAAGAAAAATTTACATTTGATTTATGTGTTACTCTTATTCTATGTAATCTGTCGTTTCGTTTACTAGACAAAGAAGCATTTGTCTCCTTCTGAAATAAATATGCGGACTGTAAATTACCTAGTCGGACATCGATACGAAATGTAGTGCCATTTGCTCGTGAACATATAGAAAAAAGAATGAAAACGGAATTGAAAGATAAAAACCTGTGGCTGTGTGTGGACGAAACAACAGATCGTCAAAAACATTCTGTGGTTAATATAATGGTACGTTCAATGGAACCACATCGACCGTCATCCTCCTTCTTACTTGCTTCTAAAAGAGTTATAAATTGTACTGCTGATGAAATTTTAAAGGTGGTGTTAAACTCGTTGAACAAATTTGAAGTTTCAACTAAGCAACTTTTAATGTTTATGAGTGATGGTGCCGCAAACATGCGTTCTTTGGGCCGATCTCTTAAAGAACACAGTGGTAACTTCTTACATGTAACGTGTAAAATCCATACTCTAAATCTTGCGGCACAAACGATTCCTACATGTTTTCCACTAGTAAATGCATTGATTGCTAGTACACTGCCTTTGTACTAAAGTCCCTGAAACGTACCCGACTATTTCACAAACTGTGTCCTGATTTACCTGAACCACCACAGCCGATTGTTACATGTTGGGGAACATGGTTGCAGGCTGCGTTTTACTACAACAAATATTTTGATCAAGTAGAGAAGGTAGCTTTAAACTCAATCAGACAGAAGCTGCAGCAATCAAGAAATGCCAGGAAATATTTCAAGATAGTCAGGTTAAAAAAGATTTACAAACTATTCACAACAATTACTTCGGACTAGCGGAGGGAATAGAAAAATTACAAAATGTTTCGATGTCGCTAGTGGATTCTGTTCAAATTGTGAATGATGTTCACGCACAGTTATGCGCTGTAGAAGGCGAAACAAATTGGTGTGTAATACGAAAATTTGAAAGTGTTTTAGAGAAAGACTCCGATTTTCTTATATTAAGACAAACTTATGAAGGTGCGTGTGAAGATGTATTAAGTTGTTTCAAAGATTATTTTAAATATGCAAATATAACATCGCTAGATGTCGAACGGTCGTTTTCGGCATTAAAAAACATTTATTCCGCACGTCGTACTCACTTGACTGAAATAGCTGTGGAAACATATCTAATGATTCAAATATTTAACAAATGTTACCCAGTTGTGATTTCACGGAAGACTTTTAAAACGGTAAGTGTTTCAGCACGTTTTATAATTTATTTCTTACCTTCTATTTTATGTGTAAACTTTTATGCGCTCGCCACGCCTCTGACTGTTACCGCATATTTGCCCAGGTTACTGATGACTCATCGGTGATGGGGCTACATTTACCACCAACGGAATAGTTTTATCGCAAAATTGTAGATATTGGTCTGCAGACAACCCACACTGGATAATAAGCTGTAAACGTCAGTATTCTTAAAAAATTAACGTTTGGTGTGGAATTCTAAATAATAGGATTGTAGGACCATTATTTTGTAGACAAAATTAAAATGCTCCGCGTTTTTTAGAATCTTTAAATAACGATTTATGGGATGCATTACATGATCTTCCGGTTGCGATACGACAGGAAATGTACTATCAATTAGACGGAGCGCCTATACATAATGCAGGTGTGGTTAGGGAATGGTTAAATGAGAATGTCCACAGAAGATGGATAGGTCATAATAGTCCCCTAATCGAATGGCCACCTAGATCTCTCGATATCACACCATTAGATTTTTATTTTTGGGGAACTATTAAAAATAAAGTGTATAAAACTAGACCAATAAATATTCAACAACTTTGTGACGGAATAATTCAAGCCTGCCAAGACATAAGTCGAGAAGAATCGAGGACTTACTGGGGTGGTGCCGTCTAAAGTGAGACACACTGTATAATTACGTACCTAATATTACAGGGGTTTCGAACTCTTTTTGATCTACGCAAAAGTGTAACATTAGTTTTTGGATCTTCAGGATTACTTGGGGCGATACATACAGGTAAGTTTAAAATCAGCAGAACATTGCATTGTTGTATCTTCAGTATCACATTCTGTATTTCTAGTTTTAGCAACTCGCTACTTTCATCTCTTCCTGTGTACTACTGCATAATGGCAACAAATTGACATCGATTCCCATAAGCCACTCAAAAAGTTGAAGGGGCAGCACCAAAACAGTCTTGTTTTTAAAAAAATCATTTGTTCAGGATCAATGGTCGGTTTGTGTGGACTTGAAGATGGTAAACTTTTTAATGAGAGAGCAAAGTGAGCACATTAAATATCTTGGCCACTAAGAGAAAGTGTGGCTGTGGGAAAAGACAACATCATTACCGAACCATTGATAGACAGAAACAAAATCATTCTTCCATCATTTCACATTAAGCTTGGATCCATGAAGCAATTCGTCAGGGGCTTAGGTAGTAACGAGGGATGCTTGTGAAAGTTTTACTGCACTGAGTACAGAAAAATTAAAGGCTGGAACTTTCAACGGTCCCAAATCCGTATCCCAATAAGCGATAACAATTTTATAAGTCACATGACAGAAATGGAAATTGGTGCCTGAACAAGCTTTGTATCGGTGGTGAAAATTTTTTTAGGAAACCGTAAAGTCCAAAACTATCCGGAATTAATCACCATGTTAACAAACTTTGAAAAACTAGGAGCTAGCATGAGTATTATAATAGTTTTGTTAGATCGAGATTAGAATATGGTTCTGTGATCTAGTCTCCCTTTTATAAACATCATGCGTATTCCCCCGAAAAAGTACAAAGAAAACTCTTAAAATATTTATACTACAAACAAAATGGTGAATATCCAGTGCAAGGTTGTAGTCTTTACTTACCTCTTACAATGTTGAGTCTTTAGATTTAAAACAGTTATTGTATTGTGGATAATTGAAACAGTAATTATCTTGAATTAAGGCGGACAATCTTAATACAAGTAAACGTTTCTTTGCGTGCAGATAACACTGGACAACAGCCAAAATGTAGCTAAAATAAAATCGACTAAATCTTACTACTTTCGGTGTGCTAAAACCGACAATAAACTTATCTTTTTAATGTTTGTTCAAGTTTTAGAGATACGTAATGTCATTTGTCCCTATATATTAACACTGTAACCGCAAGTCCGCCTTGTACTGAACAGCCCCTACATACAAACAAATGACAAACGCCACTATTGCGAATATTATGGAATTGAATAGAAAATTCTCGAATCTTCTCGAATATTCTCTAAAAATCTAGAAGCCGTATTTGGGTATATAAGCAGCTACAAAGCGAAGAGGTTAGTCAGTCGAAGTTAGTGAGTCTGATCGAATAGTTGACATTGTAAGATGTTTCGAAAGTGTGTAGACAATCCAGATCACTTCTGTTATGTTTGTGGTGAGGTGACTTTTGCGTCTTAGAAGCGGTCTATTACTCCATTGATAAAACAGACATATCGGCTTTATTTGGGTTGCAAAATAGGGGATCAAGACAAACATTGGGTGCCACATATCTGCTGTAATACATGCGCTTCAAGTCTAAGAAACTGGTTAAATCATAAAAAACGATCTATGCGGTTTGCTGTCCCAATGGTTTGGAGAGAACCTACAAATCATGTTAATGATTGCTATTTCTCCATGATATCTCGTGTTGGGCAAGGCACAGGTATATCCAAGAAGAAAAAATCGGTTATCAACTATCCAAATATACCATCTGCCATGAGACCTGTGCCCCATAGTGAAGAACTTCCTATTCCAGAACCCCCAGGAACATTCACTTACGAATCAAATAATAGCGATACAGCGGTTTGTCTTGAAGAAGATATGCCATCAACATCAAGAAATCCTGATTTAACACCAAGCATGTCAAACCGCCAACCGCACAAAATAACCCAGTCAGAATTAACAAAAAAATGAACTTTTTAAACAAGATACAACAAATAAACTAAAATTTGCTGTCCAGTGTAATTAATGGACTTTACAAAGAGACTGCCCTAGAAGAGAACGTAGTAGAAAATCTTCCAAAAAAGGTTTTTCATAATATATTTTACATTTTTTCTAAATTTGATCTTATGTTACTTAAAAATAAAACGTAATCACATAATGTGCGATTAAGAAAAATAAAAATCTTCAATTGTGCCGCATAATTTGTGTTCTTCTGGTCATCATTGGTAAGTTGACGTTATCTCAAAAATTAGAGCCAATTCAGCAAATCTGATATGATTTTCGTATTTAGCAGCTTAAACTTATCCTAATTCGATTCTCAAAGCCCGTGTCGCAGAACGACTGTTCCCTAATCAAACTTCCAGGTTTTTTCAATTCATACTTTTCTAGATAACGATAATTGCAAGTCCAGATGGGACATCTAGATAGAAAATAATGGATGTTCTGACAAAATAATCTCATTCGAAGATATTCGGGATAAAGTGAAAGAGAATATTTAAAAAGTTATTTAACGAAAACATAGAAGCACGGCGAAATAACTTCCTTTTATGCACATAGATAAAACTCATACTGTTTTTTAATCCATGTAAGTTCTCAAAAAATTGTGTGCTTAACGTAGACTTTTAGTAACGACTGTACACCGTCGAATCGAAACTTTGGGATACAAAGTTTTGATTTCCCCGATTCCCCCTTTTCGGCGAGAGAGCTTTTTCGACAAGATCGCGACCAGGCAACATAAATCTTTTGCGTTGGAAAAGCCCTCTGAAGCGGTTTAAACAGGGCGAAGGCTTGGAAAGGCTAAAGTAATGTAACGCGTTAAGATATGAGATAACCAATCCCCACTTAATTTCTCCAAATGGATGCACAGTTTAGATTATTGGCATAATATTTGTTGGCGAAATTTTAGTAACAAATATTATATCTAATATACGTGTAGATATGAATGAACATGATATATTCGTATGCTTATGGTACTGCAGTTGATTTAATACATTACAGTAATTTAATATTGTAAGAATAATATTTACGTCATGTTATTTTTCAATAGCTTGCCCTGAAGAAGAGTAAGATGTTGACATCACAAGCATAAATAATTAGTTAATTAATCCAAAAATGCATCGCACCAATTTTTGTATACATACACTACCGTCCATAAGTTTGGAAGCAAGGTGAAACTCCTTTAAAATAATACAACTGTTAGGCATATCGTGAAATCGTTAATACCTATTATAAATTAATCCGTAAATTCCAAACATTTAGGTACAAATTTCACCCGAATACCATTTTATTGCTTTTTTCCAAGAATACGACTATTGTTTGACGGGTATGGGGTAGGATACCTGCAGTAATTACTTTTGGTCAAACGGTTTAGTACTACTTCGGTAATCGTTTAGTGCATGTGGTAAAGATATTAATCCTTAGTGTCTTATCGCTTTCCTGTGCGGAATTAGTTTTTTGAATTCAGTGCGCAATTATAACAATTTGGTAAAGTACTGAGTAACGCTGGCCACGAGCGGTACCGCGCATCGGCGTAGAATTAGTTCGGACCGAGAGGAACGGTAGTATTACTTCGTCTGCGGAGCAGTACGGACATTTTCGCTGCCGGTCATTTGCGCAATTGTTTATCTGTCCTAGAAAAATTATGATTTCGTCAGCAAAACGACCGCGGTCGGACAAACTTTGAAAATTTATTGCAGAAATTCCAGACTTAATATATGAAGGTGCTAAAATTAAATGTGTAATCTGTAAAATCCCGTTAATGTGTTGGTCCAGACAACATTGTCTACGATACGTAAATAGTGAAACGCATGTCTCAAAAAGAAATTGCGCACGAGACAATGAAAAATTTATATTTAATTTATGCGTTACGTTTATCGCATGTAATATACCGTTTAATTTACTAGACAAGGAACCATTTATCTGCTTTTGGAATAACTATTCGGAGTGCAAATTACCAAGTCGAACATCGTTACGAAGAATTGTGCCATCTGCGCGCGAACATATTGAACAAAAAATAAAATCGGAGTTGAAAGATCAAAAATTGTGGTTATGTGTCGACGAAACAACAGATCGGAAGAAACATTCTGTTCTTAATGTAATGGCACGCAAATTGGAACCTCATCAATCGGCACCTTCAATTCTATTGGTCTCCAAACGAATACAACAGTGTACTGCCGAAGTAATTTCAAAGTTAGTGTTAAATACATTGGACAAGTTTGAACTTTCAACAAACGAACTCTTGATGTTAGTGAGTGATGGTGCCGCAAACATGCTTTCTGTAGGCCGGTCTCTTAAAAAGCATTCTGCTAATTTGTTACACATTACGTGTAAAATTCATCCTCTCAATCTTGTGGCGGATAGTATCAGAAAATGTTATCCTGAGGTAGACGCTTTAATAGCGCATACCAAAGCAGTATTTGTCAAATCACCGAAACGTATTCGCGAATTTCACAGACTGTGCCCCCGTATACCAGAGCCACCAGAACCTATTCTAACTCGTTGGGGAACATGGTTGCAGGCCGCGTTTTATTATCATAAATATTTTGACAATATTAAGAACGTGGCTTTACAATTCGATACAAAGGAAGCTGCCGTTATCCAGAAAAGCCAGTCGAAATTTCAAGATAGTCAGGTTAAAATGGATTTAAAAATCATTCACGACAATTACTTCGGGCTAGCAGATGCAATAGAAAAATTACAAAATCCTGCGGTGCCGTTAGAAGAATCTCTACAAATAGTGCAACATGTTCACGCACAGCTATGCGCGATTGAAGACGCAAAAAATGTTTCTGTTCTAGAAAAATTTGAAAGTGTTTTTGAGAAAAATTCTGATTTTGGCACATTAAGACACATTTGTGAAGGTGCGTCAACAGAATCGTTAAGTTATTTGAAAGATTATTTTACTTACACAAATATTACGTCACTAGATGTAGAACGTTCGTTCTCTGCATATAAACGCATTTTTTCCTCATGCCGTACTAGTTTTGCCGAAACAACAGTTGAAACATATCTAATGTTGCAGATATTTAACAGACATTATTCACTTTGTGATTTCACGGAGGACTCTTAAAATGGTAAGTGTTTGAGCACGTGTTATTTAATTTTTATTTAAAAGATGAGCGAAATTATTTGCGGCAGCAAACATCTCTATTAGCAGAATAACTCTAGTGGAACGCGAGGCCTGGTCGACTCGACGCTACTGCGCGGTACCGCTCGTGGCCAGCTTTAATAATCACAATAAGATTTTACTGTATCTATGACTTTTTGTAAAATCCGTTGCAGCTTCCAAACTTTTGGACGGTAGTGTACATAACTCCAACAGCAATAAAGTATAACTGAGCAAATAACTTTATATTATTGGTGTATAGAATAGGTATACTCGAGCAACTTTATATGTATAGTTTATTTCAAATTATAAGAATATAACTGTAGACTTACAAGGCCTTTAATACTTTTATTGCACCTTCTGTGACGATAATAACCTGGCAATGCATATTGAATCTAGGGGTCTTATTAACTATAAATTACGGCCCTATAAGATAATTATATGTTTATGTAAATATATTTTACAAACAGTATAAATTTACATAGTAAGCAATTCGATGTTACAAGTAATTAAAGACGTTACATATTAAATGAGATTTAAATGTACAAACAGGTAGTTACGCATATCGCAAATCATAATTCCATTTCTATTCAATTCACTTACATTTTGTCATTACGGTCCTCAGCAGTGTGTTTGCGTATCCAGGTAGTTATTACCGCAGGTAGTGCAATAGCAGCATTTAAGCGGTTCAAAGTTATATTCTTATAATTTGAAATAAACTATACGGACAGATAACTGATAAACCACTTGGAGAGGGGGAGAAACGGGATTATATTTAGCATAGTAGTTTCGCGTGTTTAGTGAGTGTAACCGCACCATACAGCAGTTAGTCTACCGCTGGGTTAGAGTTGAAGGTCGTTTTGAATGATGTCGTTCGATGTAAATGGTAATTACTTAAACATTATGACAGTTATTAAATATGTATTATGTTACTACGACCACACGAAGTTGTTCGATGCGAAATCAATTCCCTTGTTCTATTTTCGTATTGTAACACATTAATGCATGTTTGAAACTACCCGTGTCGAATTCAGAGTTATATATGCATGCATTTCCATGATTACTATAAGTGCATTTGAATAAGTATAATTTGTTTTGTGATAAAAACTAAAAATACTTACTCTTTTATACATACATACATACGCAGTTGTCTCGATTGCAACAACTTCTACTACTTTATCTATGATTTTTTTCCATTCTAATCGCAATGACGTTCGATCGATATACGAAAGAGTACACATTGGAAAATTCTGAAAACTCGGTAATATACTAAAGCTTATATGTAGTATTGAACTAAAATATTTTCAATAATCTAAGATGTCCGGTTGTACCGGAAATAGCTGTCAACTTTTTATATAAAACATCCTACATTATTACATGTTTAAATTCCTAGTTCAATTTTAAGGTTTGTTTGATAAAACAACTATCAATTAAAGAATAAATATATAGAAGTAAATAAACATATATATAGATGTCCCATTTTAATCTTAACAGAGGAATATCATAAAAAATATGAGTCCTACGAAAAATTTCGTCATAGCATTGTTTGTTCGTTACATCGGGGACCACAAAATGGCGATTTTCGTTTCAACGTAATGCAATTTTACACTAAAAAGCAAGTAACTTTTATCGGAAACATTCTTTTCTTAATTTTTCTTAAAATTTCGTAGATGGCGCTGTAGTCGGTGAAAAGATCATGAGCGTTTCACCCTGCTTTCGAAGTATTGGGTATTATGGGGTATAACCCTCCTTTGCTAGTTTACAATAATTTCTATAAAACTATCCCTGTCTGGAACCAGCGCTGTTGCCACGCTTTTCGGCGGGGTTTCTCCTAGAGAGATCAGTTGATCGGTAATATTTATGTTACCTATCAGTTTTAATATTTTATTTTCACATTTTGCCTTCATTTCCATAGATTAATAAGGAAATTAGTTGTTTATAAAAACTACTGCATCTCTATCTATTCCCGTAAGTAGAAAGAATTGTGAATAATGATCAACATAGAAATCGTGAAATTACAGCTGTTTGACGTTTTTCGACTATTCCATGTGCTGCAGATGCTCACGATGAAGTTTATGCTAGAGAGTATGAGGAGTGGTTTTTTGATCGGTTACTATCAAACCTACCAGCAAACTCACAAGGCAAAACGGATTCCTACTACAGCTACTAAAAAAATGACATTCTTTTGGTTAAGAGAAAAAATATTCCTGTTGAAAGAAGTTAAAACGTGTTCTCTTAAACATTGTTTCTACAGAAAAGCATAAGTACAATAAATATACACTCGATAAAGCAGCTGTTGTAGCATAAGCGTGCGTTTCCTTATTGTTGACAGCATTAAGTGTTTCCACAGTTGTCTCGTTGAACGATGTTCGCTGTGGTGAAAAAATGTGTTTATATTTCGAAAAAGATCGTTCAACATCTACATGTAATACATGCATAATTAAAACACTCTTTGAATTCAGTTAATGGATTAGTCGATGCACCATCACAAATTTGTTTTAATGTGATAAAATCGGAATCTTTCTTTAACACACTCACGAACATTTCTAAAACGCGCTAGCTAGTAACAGCAGAAATGTCGGATTATGAGGGTCCAGTACACGTACTAAAACATTTAGAATAGAATTTCTTTTACAATCTGTTGTCTTGTCAACACATAACCAAAGCAACTGATTTTTTAATGTAGATTTTATTTTCTTTTCCACGTCTTCGCGTACAAATAAAACACACTTACGTGGCGTTTTCATAGTTGGTAACTTCAATTTAGGGTTGTGTTTATACCAAAAGTTCTGAAACGGTTCTTTTTCGAGTAAGCGAAATAGCAAATTACGGGTTTTCATCATGACAAGTAAGTCGAAAGTGAAGGCAGTTTTTGTCGGCACGCCCTTTTTTCTATTTTTGTGTTCTTCGGTATTTACATGTTTGTTACAGTCCGCCTGTCAAATGTTTCCCGCACACTTTACACACTATTTTAGCACCGTCGTAGAACAAATCCGGAAAGTCACAGATAAACTTATTTACTGTGCCAGAAAAGGGTCGTTTTTTAGCCTTGTTCACATTACACATTTCAAATTAATAATTATATTGTTATAACGAATAACACGTAACACAAAACACAACGCACGCTCTCGTTTCCTAACCTGAACGAAAAATAAACAAGCGGACGTTGGCAAAGCGAAAGTCAATTTTTACACATTCAGTTTTCCACTTTTTCAAGTTTCAATGATATCAGATGTAACAGTTAAGCGTTGTAGTTCAAAGTTTTTAGAAAAACAGTTGGATAGCACGAGAAGGGTGCATTTTAGACCTTTGGTATGTTACACCCTAAAATTGAACGAAAAATCAAAAAAATGACAATATACAGGATTGGTTATTATTTTGTGGATATTCTGTACAATTATCTATCAGTATCACCTTTATATGCAGTATTTGATAGCAAATACAACCATTATAACTGTTTTCTGAAATTTCAAAAGTAAGCATAACATTGTTACGTATTATTTATCGCAATCTCAACATTCGAAGATCATCTGAAGGTTCTCGGTCTGCGGCATTCAATGTCATGAGCAATGACCTGTTAAGGTATTTGATGTTCCCTTGATATCATGTAAAACCTAGGTACCACAAGACGCTGGCAACGTGTACACATGAATCTAGAGTACGAGTCGAGATTGACATGTACAGTAATATCCATTAGCTTGCTCGAGTGAGATGCTACAGAGATCGACAAATGTCGTACAAGTGAGAGTAGAGGTAAATAACTTGCGACAAAGAAATGGCCAATGGAGATGGCTCAATTATCGTGACGTGGCAGATTTTCCGATACTTGATTTAAATTACCTGAAAGATTTGACTGTGGGCATTTATCAAATAAATCTGGCACCTTCATATATCCAAGATAAGCTACTAAGGGATAATGATGAGGAATTTCAACTTGAACATTTCAACGAGCCAGGTTTTTTGAGATCAATCCTAATGAGCCAATTAATGGATACTATTGTACGTGTCAGTCTGGAGCTCCAATACCACATTGGATGCAGCAGACCGAGAACTTCCAGCTAATACTCGGAATATTGAGATTATTGATGAATAATGTGGGCGCGCACACCACACACACAGTAGAGGGGGTTTGGAGTAATAAAATACTGCGGGAGTGGCGAACCGTGGGATCCTTATCTCTCCTGACACACACACAAATAAGCAAGCACCTGTACACCCACTTTAATCGTAAGTCGAAAAGTCCAACTTTGAAGTGCTGTATCTCGAAAAGTACCCGTGATCGGACCTTGGGGTCATGGACACTTTTGTTCTACGTGTTGAGAACTACAACATATCAAATTTTTAAAAAATTAGCCGAAAACCGTTTCTCATAAGGATTCTGCGGGGTACTTTGCTCACGGAACAAGTTGGCTATGAAAGCAGACACCAGATTCCCTATCAGCATACCTTGCAGTTCCTCATAAATCTGATAATACTTGCCCTCTATTTGAAACCGATTTTGACACATGTATTTAGCAATATTTATATTATGAATGTTTTTTTAGTTTTATAAGTACTCAATATTCTATGGTTTCCGAGATCGGTCCGCCTGGGAAGAGCGGACAAACAAACTTCACTAATTTGTTAATTATAAAACTGATTGTGGCCATTTTGTGCTGTCCACAGTGATTAGTAGAGACGAAAGTCAGTTAGGATCGAGGCGTGACTGAGAGCTTAAACAGAAATGCATCAGCATTAGGGGGTAGAGAGGCAGCATCGCATATGCATTCTATCCTTATCTAAGATAACGATAGTTTTTGTTACAATTATTTTGGAGATAAGCTAGTGGTTAAAAAAAAAGGAAAATACACTATAAATAATGCATTAGGGATCATATAATCTCGTTTTTTTTTCTTTTCCCGCTTGATGTTCAATGCAAAAAAAGGGAAACATTTTTTCTTCTCTGCGTACAACAAAAAAAAATCCAGGCCATTCTTCTTTAATCCACATATTGAAAACCTAATATTCTACCATTCAAATATGGAGCGGCCTACAGGGGGTACTTCTGGTTCTCTTCCAATAATAACGTTCTTTTCCAATCAACGTCTTATTTTTTGGCAAAAAAAGGAATTCCACCTCTCATCCAACCCCCTTGAGGAGGAGTCGAACGACACATAATGTTGTTGGAAAGTTGCGACGACGATGTGAAGCGCGTTAGATTTTTTTTACATCGCCTGGGTGACGGCAAAACACTGTTCCATTTTTCATATTTTATTTGGCTGCCATCCACTTACCGCAATCAATACGCAGGGACGTTTCGTCCCTCTCAATACACGCTAACGTATATAGGTCCCGATTTCCTTTACGCCGACGGGAATGACAAAGTAATTTATGCAATCAATTCGGAGTATTTGTTCCTATCTCTCTTTAATGTTTAACGCTCCGCATAGACTTTAACTGCATAGTAAAATTGGGTATTATCGAGAAATACACCGTTGTTCATTATGTTTCATTTGATTATGTTTCGAAATGCACACGTAGAGATGTGGTTTCTTGCATCAAGAAAATAGATAAAATGAGCTAATGAAAAAGAAGTCTTTATAGGTTACAGTATAATTAAATCATTTCTTTAATAATGTTATTAAATGGGGATTATTTTTATGTAGTTTAATAATTAATCAGTTAAAATTTAAGTTTATTTATCCCTTTTATTATTATTATTATTATTAATTATATATTTAGAAGAAATACAGTTAAATTAGTGCATGTAAATAGCAATAAAAGGAGAAAAAATATTACATTAACTGGTATCTTTTGAAAATGTTTATGAAACGTTGTACGTTAAAGGTTATATCGTTGTATGGGTAAGTATGGTATCTGTATTCTGGTTCCGTCGCTATTATCTAGGACGGCATGACTATAACTACTGACACTAGGTGGCGCCAGGAAATATTTCAGTTGCTGTTTTTGAAGATTAGTGGCTGTTCATGCATTTTAGATTAGATATATATGTATCTATATAAATCACTTCTGTGTTAGAACCAATGTATTATCTTCTAAGGGTGGTCATTAAAAACACCTATTCTCAAAAGACTGACAAGTTTACGACTAGGGTAATTTATGCGACGTACAACTAGAAGTGACAAGGACTTGATTTATTTAGTTATACGAACAAAACTGCATGTATACGTCTTTTTAGCAGAAGTTGCCTTCTAGCCGCGCCAGCGGTCACACCAAAAATACAGTCCACTCCAGTAATGTAATTCAATTAAAGTACTATTAAACAAAACACCATTCTAGTTTGATTCTTGCAATACCAGCACTAGTTTTAAACAGTGGCATAAACAGAGATGTAAGAGTGATATGACCAGGGGCAAGAAGCTTTAATGTATTTCTCATATTGTTTTGGCCGGTAGTGATTCCATCAATACCAGGAGCTATTTATATTAGCATTTTCTTGATTATATTTGAACACTGTTCTGTAGATAACCTCTACCTTCTTAAAATCCCACAAGCAATGTGAATAATTTACTGTATTATGTACGGATGTGCATATCAATAATATGCATTTCAAGAATTCTAAGTAAATAAATGCTTTATTGTAAGAAAATGAAATTATTGATTTATAAACAATACCTAAACGTTTGTAATTAAGAAAACTATTTACTATCCTTAAGGAAATATTGTCTTGTGTTATAACGGTGATATGCTTGTACTAAGAATCGTTTTTTCTTGAATCAAGTTAACAAGTGTCTTAAATAAGGAAATACAATTATTTCATTACACGTACATACTTCTCTTAAGCGGAGAAAGAAACGCCAAGAAAATATTTCTTTTGATTTAAATCAGTTATTGTGGATAATTGAAACAGTAATTGTCTTAAATTAAAGCGGACAGCTTTGATACAAGTAAACGTTTCTTTGGGTTTACAATATCATTTTGTCGTAGCAGCAAAAGAACTTAATGCAGTTCCAATCAAGGTAGACAGCAGTAAGACAAAGATTTGAATTTGCCAGTCATTTTATTGCGCTTGATGAAGAATTCTGGAGAAATGTTATATTTTCAGATGAGAAAATATTCCAGTCCTCTAATGATAGTAAAATAAGAGTATATAAATCCCGCAACTGTCAGCGCATAAGAGAGAGTGGCCGTTTCTCAATCAACATTTGGAACTGGATTGGTTGGCATCAACGTAGTATTTGCCACAGAAAAGAAGGAAGATAAATGGACCGAACTATGTAAATATCTTACAAAGTGTTATGTTGCCTTCTGTAACTGCTAGATACAGTAATAATTAAAGCTGGCCACGAGCGGTACCGCGCAGTAGCGTAGAGTCGACCAGGCCTCGCGTTCCACTAGAGTTATTCTGCTAATAGAGATGTTTGCTGCCGCAAATAATTTAGCTCATCTTTTAAATAAAAATTAAATAACACGTGCTCAAACACTTACCATTTTAAGAGTCCTCCGTGAAATCACAAAGTGAATAATGTCTGTTAAATACCTGCAACATTAGTTATGTTTCAACTGTTGTTTCGGCAAAACTAGTACGGCATGAGGAAAAAATGCGTTTATATGCAGAGAACGAACGTTCTACATCTAGTGACGTAATATTTGCGTAAGTAAAATAATCTTTCAAATAACTTAACGATTCTGTTGACGCACCTTCACAAATATGTCTTAATGTGCCAAAATCAGAATTTTTCTCAAAAACTTTCAAATTTTTCTAGAACAGAAACATTTTTTGCGTCTTCAATCGCGCATAGCTGTGCGTGAACATGTTGCACTATTTGTAGAGATTCTTCTAACGGCACCGCAGGATTTTGTAATTTTTCTATTGCATCTGCTAGCCCGAAGTAATTGTCGTGAATGATTTTTAAATCCATTTTAACCTGACTATCTTGAAATTTCGACTGGCTTTTCTGGATAGCGGCAGCTTCCTTTGTATCGAATTGTAAAGCCACGTTCTTAATATTGTCAAAATATTTATGATAATAAAACGCGGCCTGCAACCATGTTCCCCAACGAGTTAGAATAGGTTCTGGTGGCTCTGGTATACGGGGGCACAGTCTGTGAAATTCGCGAATACGTTTCGGTGATTTGACAAATACTGCTTTGGTATGCGCTATTAAAGCGTCTACCTCAGGATAACATTTTCTGATACTATCCGCCACAAGATTGAGAGGATGAATTTTACACGTAATGTGTAACAAATTAGCAGAATGCTTTTTAAGAGACCGGCCTACAGAAAGCATGTTTGCGGCACCATCACTCACTAACATCAAGAGTTCGTTTGTTGAAAGTTCAAACTTGTCCAATGTATTTAACACTAACTTTGAAATTACTTCGGCAGTACACTGTTGTATTCGTTTGGAGACCAATAGAATTGAAGGTGCCGATTGATGAGGTTCCAATTTGCGTGCCATTACATTAAGAACAGAATGTTTCTTCCGATCTGTTGTTTCGTCGACACATAACCACAATTTTTGATCTTTCAACTCCGATTTTATTTTTTGTTCAATATGTTCGCGCGCAGATGGCACAATTCTTCGTAACGATGTTCGACTTGGTAATTTGCACTCCGAATAGTTATTCCAAAAGCAGATAAATGGTTCCTTGTCTAGTAAATTAAACGGTATATTACATGCGATAAACGTAACGCATAAATTAAATATAAATTTTTCATTGTCTCGTGCGCAATTTCTTTTTGAGACATGCGTTTCACTATTTACGTATCGTAGACAATGTTGTCTGGACCAACACATTAACGGGATTTTACAGATTACACATTTAATTTTAGCACCTTCATATATTAAGTCTGGAATTTCTGCAATAAATTTTCAAAGTTTGTCCGACCGCGGTCGTTTTGCTGACGAAATCATAATTTTTCTAGGACAGATAAACAATTGCGCAAATGACCGGCAGCGAAAATGTCCGTACTGCTCCGCAGACGAAGTAATACTACCGTTCCTCTCGGTCCGAACTAATTCTACGCCGATGCGCGGTACCGCTCGTGGCCAGCGTTACTCAGTACTTTACCAAATTGTTATAATTGCGCACTGAATTCAAAAACTAATTCCGCACAGGAAAGCGATAAGACACTAAGGATTAATATCTTTACCACATGCACTAAACGATTACCGAAGTAGTACTAAACCGTTTGACCAAAAGTAATTACTGCAGGTATCCTACCCCATACCCGTCAAACAATAGTCGTATTCTTGGAAAAAAGCAATAAAATGGTATTCGGGTGAAATTTGTACCTAAATGTTTGGAATTTACGGATTAATTTATAATAGGTATTAACGATTTCACGATATGCCTAACAGTTGTATTATTTTAAAGGAGTTTCACCTTGCTTCCAAACTTATGGACGGTAGTGTATGTATACAAAAATTGGTGCGATGCATTTTTGGATTAATTAACTAATTATTTATGCTTGTGATGTCAACATCTTACTCTTCTTCAGGCAAGCTATTGAAAAATAACATGACGTAAATATTATTCTTACAATATTAAATTACTGTAATGTATTAAATCAACTGCAGTACCATAAGCATACGAATATATCATGTTCATTCATATCTACACGTATATTAGATATAATATTTGTTACTAAAATTTCGCCAACAAATATTATGCCAATAATCTAAACTGTGCATCCATTTGGAGAAATTAAGTGGGGATTGGTTATCTCATATCTTAACGCGTTACATTACTTTAGCCTTTCCAAGCCTTCGCCCTGTTTAAACCGCTTCAGAGGGCTTTTCCAACGCAAAAGATTTATGTTGCCTGGTCGCGATCTTGTCGAAAAAGCTTTTATATGCAGAGAACGAACGTTCTACATCTAGTGACGTAATATTTGCGTAAGTAAAATAATCTTTCAAATAACTTAACGATTCTGTTGACGTACCTTCACAAATGTGTCTTAATGTGCCAAAATCAGAATTTTTCTCAAAAACATGTTGCACTATTTGTAGAGATTCTTCTAACGGCACCGCAGGATTTTGTAATTTTTCTATTGCATCTGCTAGCCCGGAGTAATTGTCGTGAATGATTTTTAAATCC
This sequence comes from Dynastes maya, assembly GCA_029619315.2. Taxonomy (NCBI): domain Eukaryota; kingdom Metazoa; phylum Arthropoda; class Insecta; order Coleoptera; family Scarabaeidae; genus Dynastes; species Dynastes maya. The sequence goes on from JAROYE020000005.1 coordinate 49,202,207, forward strand.
ATTTTAACCTGACTATCTTGAAATTTCGACTGGCTTTTCTGGATAGCGGCAGCTTCCTTTGTATCGAATTGTAAAACCACGTTCTTAATATTGTCAAAATATTTATGATAATAAAACGCGGCCTGCAACCATGTTCCCCAACGAGTTAGAATAGGTTCTGGTGGCTCTGGTATACGGGGGCACAGCCTATGAAATTCGCGAATACGTTTCGGTGATTTGACAAATACTGCTTTGGTATGCGCTATTAAAGCGTCTACCTCAGGATAACATTTTCTGATACTATCCGCCACAAGATTGAGAGGATGAATTTTACACGTAATGTGTAACAAATTAGCAGAATGCTTTTTAAGAGACCGGCCTACAGAAAGCATGTTTGCAGCACCATCGCTCACTAACATCAAGAGTTGGTTTGTTGAAAGTTAAAACTTGTCCAATGTATTTAACACTAACTTTGAAATTACTTCGGCAGTACACTGTTGTATTCGTTTGGAGACTAATAGAATTGAAGGTGCCGATTGATGAGGTTCCAATTTGCGTGCCATTACATTAAGAACAGAATGTTTCTTCCGATTTGTTGTTTCGTCGACACATAACCACAATTTTTGATCTTTCAACTCCGATTTTATTTTTTGTTCGATATGTTCGCGCGCAGATGGCACAATTCTTCGTAACGATGTTCGACTTGGTAATTTGCACTCCGAATAGTTATTCCAAAAGCAGATAAATGGTTCCTTGTCTAGTAAATTAAACGGTATATTACATGCGATAAACGTAACGCATAAATTAAATATAAATTTTTCATTGTCTCGTGCGCAAATTTCTTTTTGAGACATGCTTTTTACTATTTACGTGTCGTAGACAATGTTGTCTGGACCAACACATTAACGGGATTTTACAGATTACACATTTAATTTTAGCACCTTCATATATTAAGTCTGGAATTTCTGCAATAAATTTTCGAAGTTTGTCCGACCGCGGTCGTTTTGCTGACGAAATCATAATTTGTCTAGGACAGATAAACAATTGCGCAAATGACCGGCAGCGAAAATGTCCGTACTGCTCTGCAGACGAAGTAATACTACCGTTCCTCTCGGTCCGAACTGATTCTACGCCGATGCGCGGTACCGCTCGTGGCCAGCGTTAGTAATAATTTTGGATTTCAACAAAACAACTGAGTTCAAACATATGTATAGATTAATAAGAGAATGGTTTGACAACTAAAAATTAAATTTGATGTATTTGTTTCTGTTAACGTTTTATTTGTTCGTTATTACTATTATTTATATAGGATGTTGTTTATGTTTTGTGAATATTATTAAATATATCCTTGATATCCTTTTGATATAACTTCTTTGGTTGCACGACAAGAAAGCATTGCTTTCTCTTTCCTTGATAGTTTGGCATAATTTTAATAAATAAACTGACTCGCATTGTGTTGATGAAAATTGCAACAGTTTTGAATGCTATTGGGTCCCTTGTTTCATTCATCTGTATAAAGGAATCATGAAATTTTAAATTAAAGCCCAATATATATTTTTTAAATTCTTGAACCTATTAGATTTCCGCAACTTCATTAAATAGTAAATAGCTAAATTTGTCAACTAGTTAAGATTTCAGGATTATGACAATCTAAAAATTATTTCTAGTGCACCACTCTCTTTGTTTTTCTTGAAAGCACAAATGTCTTTCTTTATTTCCAAGGTATTTAACCTGAAAGCTTTTAAACAAGAATACATTGGTATATTTCATGAGCACAACATTGTCAAAGATACATTGACCCAGCTTTCCCAAAGCTAAATCTTAGATTTAGATTTAGTATCGAGGTGGTTCTTGACCTATTCAATCATGACAGCTAATGATTTAAGAGAAAGTTTGGTGCAAAATAGAAAAATATATCATTATGAATCAGGTATATACCATAAATCAGCAAGGAAAATGTTCTAGACATCAATTCTCCACCTTAACAGCTCTATTAATAACTTGATGTCATTTTTTTGCAGAACATCAACATATCCGTTTCAACCCCTTGAAGAACGAATGGGTACTAGTTTCACCGCACAGAACCCTTAGACCATGGAGCGGTCAAGTGGAAAGTGTACCAAGTGAAAATATCCCAGAATTCGATCCTGCTAATCCGCTTTGCCCAGGCGTAACAAGAGCATCAGGCCAAATTACTCCAAACTATAGTTCAACCTATGTCTTCACCAATGACTTCCCAGCTCTGCTAGAAGATGTTCCCAAACCTCCTACATCCGATGATCCTCTTTTCCAAACAGCAGAAGCAAGAGGAACATGTCGAGTGATGTGTTTCCATCCCAAATCTAACGTCTATTTGCCTACTATGACTCATGTTGAAGTGGAAAATGTTATACGAGAATGGGTAAGCAATAAACACATCGTGAATCACGATTAATGCTTGAGAAGTTAATTTAATTGAAAGATATGTTTTTGAGGTTGGTGTAATCCCAAAATCGCTGATTATATAAATAATAATTCAATGGTTTGTTTTCTCTATTTTTGGGGAGATTTTCCCGCAAAATAATTGCTAAGAATTCTTCAGAAACCTTAAATAAAACCCATCTATCATTTGTACTATAAAATAGGTAGAAATGAAAGCAATTCTTCGATTCAATTCATTTTATTTCATTTATTCTTTTCAAAATTGATAAAAAATGAATCATGTAATATGCTAAACAATCCTTCAATTCCAGATAAATCAAATGGAAGAACTAGGCAAGAAATACACCTGGGTTCAAATTTTCGAAAATAGGGGCGCCATGATGGGTTGCTCCAATCCGCACCCTCACTGCCAAATATGGTCCTCTAGCTTTTTCCCTAACGAACCCAAAATCAAGGCTGAAAACCAAAAGGTTTACTTCGAAAAATTTGGCAAGCCAATGCTGATGGATTACGTCGAAAAAGAGCTTCAAAAACGAGAAAGAATCGTGTATGAGAACCAAGAATGGGTAGCATTGGTACCTTACTGGGCTATTTGGCCTTTCGAGACGATGGTCCTTCCTAAAAAGCATATTCTTCGTTTCACAGATTTTGATGAGAACCAGACGAGATATCTCGCAGATTTAATGAGGGTTCTAGTTGCTAAATACGACAACCTCTTCAAATGTAGCTTTCCCTATTCGATGGGTTGGCATGGAGCTCCAACTGGGGAGTTTTTAGGCACTGATCAGAGACATTGGACTTTTCATGGTATCTATTTACCGCCATTGTTGAGATCTGCCACAGTTAAGAAGTTTATTGTTGGTTATGAGTTGTTAGCGCAATCTCAAAGGGACTTGTCAGCTGAGAAAGCTGCTGGAATACTTAAGGAACAGTCTTACACTCATTATACCATTTCATGACTGCATTTAAAGAAATACGATACATTTGAGTACTAGCTGCGAAGTTAGTTAGATTTACATATGTTTTTGTGGGATTTTTGAAATTAATAAAATATTAAACAGAAAGATGTAGTTTTTTAAATTTGATGAAAACCTAACAATTCTCCTAACAATAGTACTTTTTTTTTCAAAACCGATTAAAGAGACAAAATGTATTTTAGACCAGAATTCTATAGAAGGGTAATTAGTAGAGTGGCGGGCGCATAAAAGTTTACACAAAATAAATGGTCAGAAATAAAATATAATACGTGCTCAAACACTTACCGTCTTAAAAGTCTTCCGTGAAATCACAAAGTAAATAATGTCTGTTAAATATTTGCAACATTAGATATGTTTCCACAGTTGTTTCGGCAAACCGAGTGCGGCGTGAGGATAAAGTGTGTTTATAAGCAGAAAACGAACGTTCTACATCTAGTGACGTTATATTTGCGTAATTAAAATATTCTTTGAAACAACTTAACGGTTCTGTTGACGCACCTTCACAAATGTGTCTTAATGTGCCAAAATCAGAATCTTTCTCTAAAACACTTTCAAACCTTTCTAGAACACAAACATTTTTTGCGTCTTCTACCGCACATTTGCAGAGATTCCACTAACGACACCGAAGCATTTTGTAATTTTTTTATTGCCTCCACTAGTCCGAAGTAATTGTTCTGAATAGTTTTTAAATCCGTTTTAACCTGACTATCTTGAAATTTCGACTGGCTTTCGTTGATAGCCGCAGCTTCCTTTGGATCGAATTGTAAAGCCATGTTCTTAATATTCTTAAAGTATTTATGATAATAAAACGCGGCCTGTAACCATGTTCCCCAACGTGTAAGAATAGGTTCCGGTGGCTCAGGCATACGGGGGCACAGTCTGTGAAATCTGCGAATACGTTTTGGAGATTTGACAAACACTGCTTTTGTATGCGCTATTAAAGCGTCTACCTCAGGATAACATTTTTTAATACTATCTGCCACATGACTGAAAGCATGAATTTTATACGTAATATGCAGAGTTAGTGAAAATTATGTGCTACGTCACAGAAGTAGCTCCACCACTTTTTAATTTTCCGCCCATTCCGCAATGAAATAGTGGGGCTTTCAATATGCCGCTTAGACACTACATCCAGCAAGAACGCTTTCACATATTTAATGAATTATTTGCGAAAATAATTTTTAATTTGTCGATATTCTCTTTTATAAGACGGCAACGTTTTGATGAGAAAAAATCTCTAAATTGTGAAAACGTTCTTTCAACATCTGCACTACTTAGCGGAGGATGATGAAAATATTGTTTAAATTCATTTTCACCGGTATTTTTAACATATTCTTCCAATTTATCGATATCAGGATTTTTTTGAAATGTTGTTACTATTTTTTGTTTTAACTCAGTGCTAATCTTATGGGGAATATTTAACAACGTTTGAATATAGGATTCTAATTTAGGGATAGCATCACTTAAAGATACATTTTCGTTCTCAGAATATTTTATTGTCGATGGTAAATGAAGGAAATATTTTTCGATATATTGTAGTTCTCGATATAAATTCGGATTTTCGAGAATTTGTTTACACTCGACAATACTGCGAGCATTGTTTTTTAAAATAAAAACGACCTTTTTTACATCTTCAATATTTTTTTTGTATAAAATGAAGCCGTTTCTAACCATGTACCCCATTGTGTGGTGGTAGGTGTAGGAGGTAAAAGAAGATGTGGACACATTTCTTTATATATGGCTACTCTTTTGGGGTGATTTTAAAAGTATTTTCTTCATTCAGCTTATCAAAGTGTCCACATCAGAAAACTTTTCACTAATAAATTCGCATATGCGATGCAGAGCATGAGAAATGCAGATAATATGTAACATATTTTTATATTTTTCTTTTAATAATTTCCCTGTTTTTACCATGTAAGGGGCTGCATCGCATACAAATAAAAGAACCCTGTTGTATTTGTTTTGAGCATTATCAAATATTGTATTTAAGCTGTCGTCGATAATAGAAGACACAACGTTACTATTAATTTTGTCTGTTACGCATTTTATTAAATACGGTTTGTACGGCATAGTTGGATGTAATATTCCGATAACGACATTTACAATGCAACGTCCTAATGTATCAATGGTTTCATCTGCCGATATCCAGATGTAATTATTACTAACATTGTTTTTTATAGTATTCATTATACGTGAATAACATTTGGGAACGTAAGTTTGATGCAACGAAGATTCGCGTGGAATATGCCTGTTTGTGAACTTCTCCAAACAATTTTTAAAAACAGGGTTTTCAAGCTTATTTAACGGAATGTTTGCCGAACAAAACGCTTCGCATAATTTCTTATAGAATTCACCTGTGATCGGTTGATTTTATGCATTTAAATGTTTTTTTGTATTCACATGTTGTGACACACAGGATTTTCTGTCGCATTTTATATTTACATTGCAGATATTACAATGTATGATAGTACCTTCCACAATTCCAAAGTCATCTCCAAATTCTGCAATCCATCCGTTTAAATGACTTGTAGAAGAATCAAAAAAAAAAACATTGCCAAAATATAAATCGAAAACGCAGAGGGAATACGAACGAAAAATATGTACAATCAACAAAAAATAGCTAACCGAAATGGAATTCTAAAAAAAAGAGAACTGCGAGAACTATACACCAAATATTATTTAAAAAGATGTAGTAAATGAAACTGAAAACGCTTTGAAAAGTAAAAAACAATAAATACACCCAATCTAAATTATTTGTAAGCGACACTTAACGATAGCAACACTAACCTATTCAGATCAGATATAACGCCACGCGTTCCGAGCTCGGCGCAGCGGTCCCCTCTCTCAACAATTAGTCTAGAGTCACGTGAATTAGTGGGGGTATAAAACATATTTTTCACTAACACTGGTAATATGTAACAAGTTAGCACAATGTTTTTTAAGAGACCGGCCTACAGAAAGCATGTTTGCGGCACCATCATTCATAAACATCAACAGTTGGTTTGTTGAAAGTTCAAACTTTTCCAGTGTATTTAACACTAATTTTGAAATTACTTCGGCAGTACATTGTTGTACTCGTTTGGAAGCTAATAGAATTGAAGGTGACGATTGATGTGGTTCCATTGTACGTACCATTACATTAATCACAGAATGTTTTTTACGATCTATTGTTTCGTCCACACATAACCACAGTTTTTTATCTTTCAACTCCGATTTAATTCTTTTTTCAACATGTTCACGAGCAGATGGCACAATTCTTTGTAACGATGCCCAACTTGGTAATTTGCAGTCCGAATATTTATTCCAAAGGAAGACATATGCTTCCTTGTCCAGTAAATTAAACGGTAGATTACACGCAATAAAGGTAACACATAAATTAAATTTAAATTTGTCATAGTGTCGTGTGTAATTTTTTTTGAAGAATGCTGCTAACTATTTACTACACATCTCGTCGATTCTTCCAAGATCCTGTAATAACTGCTGAAATTACAGGTGTTGACGTGGAGTTAATTCGAAGATTTGGTGTGATTTTAGAGGTTATAACTTCAGGATTGGATATTAATGCAAAACGATTTGGATTTTATGCTTTAGAAACAGCGAAGTATTTCGTTAATAATTACGGATGGCATAAAATGCCTGTCACTCTTCATAAAATCCTCATCCATGGCGAAGACATTATCTCGGTTGCAGTTTTACTTATTGGCTTGTTGTCAGAGGAAGCTCGAGAAGTTCGCAACAAAGATTATAAAAAGTTCCAGCTTTTTCACTCAAGAAAACCAGTAGAAAATTTACAAATGAAGATATCATGCACATGATTTTAAGCTTTCTGTGTCTATTTTTTGTTAAAAATAAGCATCTTAAGTTTACTTCCTTTACCTACTTTTTTATTACAAATAAACTTCTAAGTTGTGTATTTTTTTTCTTTAATTCAAAATACAGCATTGTTGTGCTCAAAAATGATAAATAAATTATATATCCATGTAGTTAAAAAACGTTCATACTGTAGAGCAACTTTATTTTCAAGGAGTACGATAAATGTAGGAGATCATCTACCAATTATGACGAAGGCTTGTCGCAGTTGCTGTTCTGGTTGCGATATTCTTCTATCTAACGAGTGTTTTTCTTCATTCCACAAGTAAATTCAGTATAATACGACTTTGAATGTGAGTCTTTTGTGTATTTTTATAATAAAAAAAATCATGCAAAGGTTTTGAAGTATTTATTCCATTATACTACCGGTTACAAGCGATATCTTCCTTATTTGTAAAGATATAAGATCGAGCAAGGTGCCGTCGAAAATGGCTTGCAGAATCCTAAAAGATATACTTTCTAAAACTGCGTGTAGTAAACGTAAGAGACCTCCCCTAAACCATTTTTTTTTTAAATTGCACCCCGCATCTTTTAGACTTTATGAATGAGTTTGGAATACCACAGTATAAATGAAAATAACAAAAAATTCGTAACAAAAGTTAAAGAAACATTAAATACATTAATATTTTATAAATTCAATCATTTACAGATATTATTCGAAATTATCGTTATTCGCATGCGGGGCGCCATCCGTTTGCCACCACAAATCATTGTGGTCTGCTAATGGAATATCGTCAATTAATTCGGGAAAGTCATTATGTAAAAAATATAAATAACGTTGCCTTATCAAAGTTCCTTCAAAGAAGTGTGAATCATGATACGTCCACTAAATAATCCGCACCAAACGTTAACGTCTCATATTACATGAAAATGAGTCTCAAGCATCCAATGAGGATTTTCTGGGGCCCAGTAATGGCAGTTATGGCGATTCACCACCCCATTTTTATGAAATCGTGCCTCATCGGAGTACAAAATCTTATTGGTAGTCATGGATCATCGTTTAACATTACTTGCATTACAGCAATGAATCCTAGTCTCTTTAGAAACTTTAGTATCCTCTGTACTGTTGATTTTCTTATTCCCATATCTTCATAAGCCAGTACATTTATTTGCATTTATTCTGTTTTGTTTTAAATTTGATGGAAATGAACCCGTTCGCGTTTTAGCTTCAACACGAGGAAATGCCATATGTGATGGTATGTGCCACTCTATTAGGAAATCGCTCTCCATAAAGTGTTGCTGCTTCACGAGAATTTTTATAACACTCTCCATAGATTAATAACATATCGACACATTCATTTGGAGAAATATTAGAAGGAAGATTTTATAACAACACTACGTATTTTACTGCACGTAAACTATTTTCACAAATCTAAATACATATTTGAACCTTTTTTGTTCGAACAACCTAGTTTTACGATTGTTTAAACAATTTATAATATGTTTTTATTAGTAGCTACTTGTTAAATGAAATTTTTATTTATACCGTCGTATTCCTAAGTTCTAGTTCTTCAATCATAAAGACAAAAAGATGAGGGGTGCAATTTAAAAAAAAAATGGTTTGGGGGAGGTTTCTTAAAGGATAGTTTACTAGGGGTGGTTTTAAAAAAATGTATCTTTTGGGATTTTGCGAAACATTTTCGACGACACCTTACTCGATCTTATATCTCTACAAATAAGGAAGATTAGCGCTTGTAACATTGAATCTGGGACATCCGGTATATATTCCACAAGTACGAACGGATGGGACATATGCATACCAGTCAATATTTCTGGAATATAGCTATCTAAAATATTTTTTAGGTAAATTACTTCTAGTGGTAACACAATTGAAAAATTCAAGTTACTTCAAATATATATAATCCGTATTTTTGGGACCAAAAACTTGTCGGGACGTATGTAAACCACTAATAGCGAAAGGGTTGACTTACACAAAGCTTGATATAACAAAAAAATAACCATCTATTGAAACATTATAATTTGACCAATTTCTCCTCTAAAAATTAAAACTTACTTGTACCATCCGATTCCAAAAGCGATAAGCCCGACGGTAGCTGCGGCGCTTATACCGGCCACAACTGCAATGATGTAGACGCCGGCCGTGTCAGTTTCAGCGGAATTAGGTCTCACCGCCACCACCTTCACGCCATTATCTGCTCGTTCCCTGGGGTCGTCCATGATTTCCTGATAGGCGCCCGTGTAGGAGATACGATTATTCACCTCGGGTTCGTTTTGGACGTTCTGCAACTGCTGCTGTTGCTTTTGCTGCTGTTGCTGTTGCTCCGATTGCTGATGTTGATGACCGCCGTTAGGAGCTTCATTAGGATTCCGATCGTAAGCTTCGCGTTGTACCATGTTTTCTGAAAAAAATTGAAAGAGAAAAAGTAATAAGCGAGGAGGTAAGTTATGGTTAGTATCTTATTGCGAAAGTTTATATCGAAGAAAACGTGTTTGAAATTTGAAATTTTTAATAGTGGAAAAGTACATATACAGCGTGTCCCACTAAGAGTGGGGACCAGCGATATTTAAAAATTTCATAATTAAAGTGGGGAAGAGAAATGTAATTCAACTATTTTTAAATTCCAAATATGAGCGCTAGAGGGTGCAGTTGCTAAGGTCAACAGTAAATTTTAAATTAATTAGTCGGTAAAAATTCCAGAATTAACTATGATTCACTTTGGGTGAAGACGTTTTGTCATATTGTGAATAATAAATGTAGTAGGCGTTACCGAATCATGTAAAACTAAACCTGCTATAACTTCTGCAGTTTTTACCCGAATTAAAGAAATGTGGACTTGCTTGAAAGGGCATTCAGCGCTATTTTAGACGTTGCAATTTGTCCCACCCGTTAATGTTCAAGAAATGTACCAGATGACGTTATTCCCAACTGTACGAGTTTTTCTCAATTACCTTTAAAATTTCAAATGCAACAATATGCTTTTCTTATGTTGTGTTTGAAGAGTTTTAACAGAAGTAGTGGCGAAAACTGCATAGTGATATCTTATTCCTTTTTCCAGATAATAATGAAAACAGACCATTATCAGTAATAATTTCCCTACCAGTTACAAATACCAAATGCAAAATGTCGTTTTCTAATGCAGAGGCATATGATATGCTTGCAGTGTATTTTCAATGTATTGAAAATTGTTGAACATTAACATGTTGTTAAGTATTCGGAAAGAAAACATTTCAGCTGAGAAGTATTCTAACGTTTGGCAACATGATTACGTGAAACAGGGTATGTTCAACCTCGTGGAAATCCTACCAGAGCACGTGTAGCAGAACTGAAGCTAATGTGATAAATGTCCTTGCATATGTTGAAGTTCATACTCACACTAGCACTAGAGAAATGTCTTCCGTTGTAGGTATAAGTAAGTTATTAATTTATCGCACCCAAATAGACAATATGTCACACCCATACAGATTTTGACCATAGACTCTATAATTGTGTTTAAAAAAATATGCTTATATTGCCTACTCAGATGTTTTTTTTTTTTTTGGCAATTGCTTGTGAGTTTCATGAGTACCATAAGGATTTTCTCTGGCCCAAATATGTTTGTTTTATTTGTGAACAGTTCCGTTTAACAAAGATATATTCGCGCCAATAAAGAAAATTCGTTTTTTTTTGTTCAGATTTGGTATTTATTTCCGAAAAGTATATCAAAAGAAAGAAATAACGTTGCATGAAGTGTTAGCAACCTTACCTGGCTTCACTAGATCCTCATAGAACCTTGGGTCAGAGGGTGAATACGCAAATTGTGTTGGATCGCTCAACTTAGCATCGTAAAGACCAGTCTTTCTGTTTCCATCATCATCTCCATACAGATCCTGCATATTATAAGGAACCCTCATCGGATCGACGTTATCTTCCTCAGCCATATTACCAGCAACCTCTTCGTCCTCTATTTCCTCTCCATCCCCATCATGAAAGGTAAAGTCCGATCCATCTTGTGGAGGATACGGCCTGACATCTTCAAGAACGTGCTGTTGCTGTTGGTTCTGCTGTTGCTGCTGCTGATTACCGCTGGGATATTTGGCTCTATCGACTTCTTCGCTCATATACAACCGGAAGTCGTCGTCGTCTGGATTGTCACCATCCGACATCGCGAACTGGTTCATGGAATTGTGAAGCCGTTCTTTTAGCTCTATGGTTTGCTTGTTGAGCATATCGCGGATTTTTCGGTAACGTTCTGCTATTCGGGCGTTGAATTTGGGTTGGACATGGCCGTCTCCGAAGTACTCTTTTTGGAGACGAGGCCAGTTGTCCTTCTCGTGCCAACGACGTTGGGCGTATAGCGGTTGGGCGAAGCTTCTGTCAGATTGTTCATTTTGTTGGTCCTCTAGGTTGATTCCTAAAAACAAAAAAAATGAATGCATTATGTCCTTAAAGATTTTAATGTTTTTTTTGAAGTAAACATCGCTCACATAAAAATTTAATGAATGAAATAAGATATTGAAAGTGGAATGACTTAAACAACAGAAGATCAGAACCATATTTCTTTTAACTGCTTTTACTTATCTTTTAAATTGATAAAGAAATTAAATTTTCCTAAAGTATTATCATTATAGAATGCTATTGTTACATTTTGGACTTTAAGAGCCTTTTTGGACTTAACTTAATGAGGGGGGGTTATCTCCAAAGGCTCGGAAAATTGTAGCTATACACATAAGGAAAGAAAATGTCTAGCTGAACGAAAATGCGCACGTGCAACAACGGTAAACGCGAATGGGTAATTCACCACAAGCGGAGGGGTTGGCGGCAGTCGACAGCTAACGACGGTTACCGATGTAATTAGTTACGGGGTAGACTGTATTTCTTTTCTTTTATTTCATCAGAATCTGTTTTCATTTTCGTCTTTAGAACATCTTATTAGTTTCGTCTAAGCTTCATAGCAACAATAAAATAAATACGCGAAACTCTCATTTCCAGGCGGCCATGACTTCAAGTTATTACGTGCGATCTTGCATACAGTAGGTCTATATTCCAACATTGTTACAAGCATACTAATGCGCAACTCGCATCGAATCGATCGGATTCCACTCAATCCCTTCCTCGCTCTCTCGTCGTACATATATAGATATAGCTAATTTCACATTTTCCCAATGTGTATAAATGTGGGTTTTTCAAAACGGTTTGTTTTCTTGTTATGAGGTTTGATTGCAGGCATGGTTTAAAATTATATAGAAACCTACAGGTGTCTCATAACTTCTTAGCTACCTAAAGTTGTATTTTTAATGGAATATGCTGTATGTATATTATTGCAGCGTTCCCTCCTTAAATCCTCGATAAATTCTGAGGCAAAAAGTAATGAGATTAATCTAAAATTGAGGGTTTCAAAGTAATTAAAGTATTTTTCAGAAATGACGACATTTACAGGAACCGTTAGTTCCTTGGAAAAGTGTGTTAGATGGATACATAAAGAAACTTAATGCATACGCGTTTATATGGTTCTGAATTACTAACGAGATGTGTTATATTACGTTAAGCCGGTATGGCATATCTTTGTTCCTACAAAATCTATTTTTTTAGGAAAGTTCTGTACTGTAAGGGTCCGCCATCTATTAGCCGATATGGGAAACGACTGAAGAGCGTGAGTGCCGAGATTATCCGTTACTTCCGATATATAAGGCTTGAGCGCTTTGACGTCAGCAGGCTGTGACGTATTTTACAGTAGGTCGTCGATCAGCCATATTTAGATTGGACATTTACACGTTCAGATCGTTTCTTGCGTTTTGAATTGTTTTATCCAAATAATATTGGTTTTATTTAAAAAAAAATACTGTGTAGTGATATTTTTGTACTTTGTTGGTGATACCTGCAATATTTTTCTAGTGTTGTATAAGCGATAAAAATAAAAAAATGTTCAAATAGTTTTATATTCCTACGTTATATTTAACACGAAGAGATGTTTTTAAATGTGTATCATTGACGTTCTTTTTAATACAATATATTTTAAATTATATCACTAAGGTTCGACAAACGAGTGCAACGTCAGAGGCGTATTGCGCAAAAGCAGGTACTGTATCTCAGCATTATTAAAAAATAATATATTGTTACCTTTTATTGATGTCCACTGCGACAATCGGGGTTGCCGGGGGTGTAGTATTTTGTCGCAGTGGTCATCAGGACGTCAATAAGAGGTAAGAATATCTTATTTCTTAATAATACTGTATCTACCGTACCCATGTACTTTTGCGCGATACGCCTCTGACGTTGCATTCGTTTGTCGAACCTTATATATCACCGAACGTAGCCATTTGGATACTGATATATAGTCTGGGCAAACAGCGGTAACAGTCAGTGTAGTAGATATGTGGTGCGGAGTCGGCGATTACTTATTTCGTAATTATACGCTTATGTTCGCTTTAAAAATGTCGTAGTTAGGTACGTCGCAAAAACGACCAATGGCAGGCACAGTTAAAAACTTTATAGTGTACATGCCGGACTTAATTTTTGATGGTGCTAAAATTCAATGTCTAGTTTGTAAAATTCCTTTAATGTGTTGGTCCAGAAGCCATTGTCAACGTCTCATCGAAAGCAAACAGCATTCTTCTGCAAAAAGTGGCATACGAGACCAAGAAAATTTTATATTTGATTTATGTGTTACTTTTATTTTATGTAATCTATCGTTTCGTTTACTAGACAATGAAGCATTTGTCTCCTTCTGGAATAAATATACGGACTGTAAATTACCTAGTCGGACATCGATACGAAATGTAGTGCCATTTGCTCGTGAACATATAGAAAAAAGAATGAAAACGGAATTGAAAGATAAAAAACTGTGGTTGTGTGTAGACGAAACAACAGATCGTCAAAAACATTCTGTGGTTAATGTAATGGTACGTACAATGGAACCACATCGACCGTCATCCTCCTTCTTACTTGCTTCCAAAAGAGTTATAAATTGTACTGCCGATGAGATTTTAAAGGTGGTGTTGAACTCATTGAACAAATTTGAAGTTTCAACTAAGCAACTTTTAATGTTTATGAGTGATGGTGCCGCAAACATGCGTTGTTTGGGCCGATCTCTTAAAGAACACAGTGGTAACTTCTTACATGTAACGTGTAAAATCCATACTCTAAATCTTACGGCACGAACGATTCCTACATGTTTTCCACTAGCAAATGCATTGATTGCTAGTACAAAGGCAGTGTTTCTAAAGTCCCCGAAACGTACCCGACTGTTTCACAAACTGTGTTCGGATTTACCTGAACCATCACAGCCGATTGTTACACGCTGTTGAACATGGCTGCAGGCTGCGTTTTACTACAACAAATTCAATCCGAGAGAAGCTGCAGCAATCAAGAAAAACCAGGAAATATTTCAAGATAGTCAGGTTAAAAGAGATTTACAAACTATTCACAACAATTACTTGTGTTTAAATTGTGAATGATGTTCACGCACAGTTATGCGCTGTAGAAGGCGAAACAAATTGGTGTGTAATACGAAAATTTGAAAGTGTTTTAGAGAAAGACTCCGATTTTCTTATATTAAGACAAATTTGTGAAGGTGCGTGTGAAGATGCATTAAGTTGTTTCAAAGATTATTTTAAATATGCAAATATAACATCGCTAGATGTCGAACGGTCGTTTTCGGCATTAAAAAACATTTATTCCGCACGTCGTACTCACTTGACTGAAACAGCTGTGGAAACATATCTAATGATTCAAATATTTAACAGATTTTACCCAGTTTGTGATTTCACGGAAGACTTTTAAAACGGTGAGTGTTTCAGCACGTTTTATAATTTATTTCTTACCTTTTATGTGGAAACTTCTATGCGCTCGCCACGCCTCTGGCTGTTACCTCATATTTGCCCAGGTTAATAATTAATCGATTAAATATTAACCACAAATACATCTTTCACGAAAACGGTGCTCGGTTACCTGTTTGGTTTTTGCTTTGAAACATCGTTTTTCCTAAAATAAAATCGAATGGGATGCAAAGAAGGGCTCAGTTGACGACTAGCATCCTCTTTAAACCGGAAGCCTTTCAAAACTTAACAAAGAAATGCAAAAAAACGTTTCCGTTACAGCTTAGGCTAATATGGCGTGCATGGCGATACATCACGATGTCATTGAAGAGCGCTGAGGCCTTATTATGTCAGAGGTAACGGATTATCTCTATACTAGGTGACAGAAAAAACAGTAGACGAAATGAGACGGAAATTCTATCCTAAAAAAAATGACAAAATTTACCAAAAAGTGTTTGACAAATTGTATTAAGTACCTCGAGCACAATTATAAGACCGCAACCAATGTATATGCAGTGTTGTGTAGTTGTGTTCCTTGATTCTTGAGTTTATTTTGTGTAATATAGTCTTTTAATAATGTGAAAAATTGCGTAGTTTTCAAAAGTCGAGTCAATGTGTTGACAGCGAATTCAGTGAATTAAAAATTCTCCTTAAAGATGTTTTCACAGAAGAAATTAATAAACTACTCGTGGGGATATGTAGATACATTAAAACGTCAAATTCAGGGTTTAAGAGATGGTAATGTTGAAATGGTAAAACTACTATCAAGTAAGATGTATAGCTGTTTTAGAAGTGTCGGCAAACGTGAGATAAATGGTAAATTATGTGATGAAATTGTTTGAGATAATTCGTTGGAATCGATTTTGTCAAATGAAACAGTTGTGCAGAAATATAGCCCTATAAGACATACATATATCAACAAAAAGTGACCCGGCTGTACGTAGAAAACAAGCAACAACAAAAACAAGAAACGAGCAAGAAGTTTATATGAAAGAAATGATATATACCAGGGGTTCCCTAAGTGTGCGCCGCGGCGCCCCGGGTCCGTGGAGAGTAAACAGCGGACTGATAGAGCCTGGGAACCCCTGGTATATACCGTATCTAACAACGATAACAAAGGATCAGAAAAACAATACACACAGTCCCTGACCATCTAAGTAAAATTAAAAAAAAAACAGTTGGTAATATTGGCAATGTTGTATCAAAAATTCTCGCCACTTTTCACTATGCGGTAAGTACGAAAAGTGGCGGAAACTTTTGATACAACCTAATATTTACTAATATTTGCTTGTTCCTCCTCTGTGTTTTATTATTTCCTCAATCATTTTTGGCATACTTCCAATCCAGCTTTTTATTGTTTTTTTTTTAATTGCGTCTCTATTATGCCATACATCTTCAATATGTTATTGTAATTTTTCCTTTGCAGTTGAGTTTCGTGTACTTACGATGTTTTTCAAGATATTCCACACATTTTCAATTACATTTCACAATGTTTTAGTTTTATTTGTGTGCGTCTACGTTCGCCGTCAATTATTATCACAATGGGGAAGAAGAAGGATATGACCACAGAGAAAAAAGCCCGAATTTCTGCTCTTTTAGAGACGGGAGAGTTCTCTCAACGTGAAGTTGCAGAAAAAGAGGGTGTATCACATCAAACTGTTGTGAGAATCGCGAAATTAATTAAGGAGAATATTCCTAGTACAAGTAGTGGCAGAACATACTGTGCCGGCAAATGCAAAATAACTGTAAGAGATGATCGTCGTATAGTAAAAGTGGCTACAGAACATCGTTTTCTATCCATTAAAGGTGTTCATAATATTTTTAATGGGGAAGGTATGCAAATATCAGCCCGAACAGTCCGTAGACGTCTTCATGAAGCAGGCTTGAAATGCAGACGTCTGGCAAAGAAGCCAAGACTAACATCTAAAGTTACACGATTTCAAGGGGCAAAAGAATGTTACAAATATACAGTTGAAGATTGTGGAAAGGGAAGTTTCATTTATCATCTGTATTTTTGGTCAAATTCATCCTCATAGTTCGCTTAATAGTTCTCTACATTTTTTGGTTTTCCTAGATTATTTTTACCGACGAATCACGGCTAAAAGTGCTAATGGAGAGAAGCTAATTTGTTCGTCGACGTCCTTCAGAGCCTTATAAAGAAGCATGTACGATCAAATCTATTAAACACCCCCCATCCCTAATGGTTTGATCGTGTATTACGACAAAAGGATCGGGACCACTTATTTCGTTAACGGAACAATGGAACGAAAACAATATAAAAAAGCTTTACAAAACTATTTAATACCTTATATTGGTTCATTGGATCCAACTCAAGCACCATATACTTTCACGCAAGATAATGCACCATGTCATAAGGCAAAAAATGTAATGCAATACCTTGAATCTAAAAATTTGCGTGTACTACCTTGTCCAGGCAATTCACCAGATAAACCCAATTGAAAATGTCTGGAATGTCTTGAAAAACATCGTAAGTACACGAAACTCAATTACAAAGAATTACAACAATATATTGAAGATGTGTGGCATAATAGCGGCGAAATTAAGAAAAAACAAGAAAAATCTGCATTAGCAGTATGCCAAAAAGGATTGAGGAAATAATAAAATACAGAGGAGGAACAAGCAAATATTAGTAAATATATGTTCAAATTATACTTACTTGCATGCTATATGTAATTAAATGATAACATTGCCGACGTTACCAACTGTTTTTTTAAATGTTGCCCCAAAATAATAATTAATAATTCTATGACCAGGGACTATAGCTCCACAAGATTCATTAGACAAATTAGAAACAGAAAACAAAACATAATTTCCGTTCAAAAAATGTAATTTTTGGGGCGAACACGAAGGCTGATGGAATCAAAACAATACCTAAACGTGGACATATTCATGTTTATAGACTACATCCAGAAACGACTAAGGAAGAGTTACTGAATTACATGTGACAGATAGCACCACAGATTGCGTTTGATTGTGTTAAGCTTGATAGAAAGGATAATACTATGGTGCCCTTTCGTTCTTTGTCAACTTCCTTTTATTTTCTCTATGGTTAACCACTAACAATTACAAAACTCCCTCAACAATTCCAGAAGATGTGCCACTCTAAGTTAATTTAGATAAACGGACTGGTTTGAACAGGGTGAACAGATTTAGTTTAAATTACACCTTATCGAGCTATGTACGTATACTAACATCAGATTCTATTAATACATATTTAATTAGAATTTCAAATTAACGCGTCTTCTACGCTGTCTGTTAATTTTAAGTTCGGGTTAGGCGAACAATATTCACACTTGTCAGATTCAATTATCTGTGAGGTACATATACCAAAATAGAGAATGTAAATACGCACAGACGTATGTGTGAGTAATTCTCGTCAACAAATATGCTAACGAAGACAACATGAAGCAAAATGGTGGCATTGGTTAACTAGTTTCGATCCAAATTGTCTTGGGGTTACTAATTTTTTTTCATTAAAAAGTTGTATTACTCAAGTGAGGTACTATCTTTGCATGTATTTATGTACAATGAAATTTAACGTGACCACAAACTTGTTTTATTCTGCTAGTAGCATTTATATATGGAATATACTGTACACTGTGTTGTAATCACTATCACCGGAAGTTAGCGTAAATATTGATAAAAATCGGCATTACTTACAATGTTTTTAATGTAATTTCTAATTTATAAGTTATTTGTAAAGACTATTTTGTGATTCAAAGTAGCAGTGATCTTTGCTACTTATTAATATTATTATTATTTTAATGTTAGCTTTAGAATAATTTTCTAAAACTTTAAACGTGACACAACCGATTGCATATTTGTGATCACTAGAGTTTGTTAAAAAGGTGGCACGATTTACTTGAAAAATAAACCAAATTTGAAGTTATTATGACAATTTTGTAGATTCGTATTAATACTAATAAATATTTCAACCCCAAAAATCCAATCCCATCCATTAAACAAGTATCGTATATCCACTAAAATTCCACATTTTTTTTTCAACTAAAAAATTACTCAAAAGCCAAATTTAATTTTTACGTAGGATTGGTTGATTTTTATTTTTTCAAGTATTTCATCGGGGTTACTGCAATAACATTTGTTGTGACGTTTAAGCCTCGCTTTGATGGTTAACATACACGGTAATCAAACAACAATATTCTCGGCATACTCCGCACCACACAAATTATTAATTAACTCGGAAAGGCCGTTTCGAAGACACGTGAGTCTTCCCCTTCCGCCGCGTACCGATTGATGTGAGAAAATATATATTAAATCTAATGAACCCGCTTTATCCCTACTCTTCAAGAAAAATATATAGAAGTACCTACTTTTGCCGTTTAGACTAGAAAGCAAGTTAAAATAAGGAGAAAAGGCGGAAAAATGTCTTGTCACCATGAAACGCAAGACATGTTGCCATCCCACCCTCATAAAAATAAAAATCGAGTGAGACAACGGTTATCTCCTTTCTATTCGTCAAATTTGTGTTCTTTCCGCCTCTACCCTTAAAAACTAAAAACTAGACCCATGCGGAATGTACGGAAGGATCGACGCCTCTTGTTATAGCATAACCACAAATCAAATGACCTCTTTACCGCAATAAATCGAAAAGTCAGGAAAACTGTAAAGGTTCCTTCTCTTTATTGATTAGGTTTGCATTCGTACTTATGTAAATAGTCTCATAGGCGTCAATTCAAGCGGCGAAATCATGTTTTTAGTCAATTTTCGGTTTTCTAATTTAATATTATGCCCGGTATCGTTTATGTGTTGTGCTACACTTGACGCTTCTATATTCCCGTACTTATAACACCTGATCTGTTCATTGAATCTAGTACCAATCGCTCATTTCGATTGACCAATATAGGCTTTATCACAATCACCACATGCAAATTTGTAAATTACAGGGTAATCATTAAGAAATGTTGTCTGAAGTTGGCAACATCAAATTCAGTGTGATAGCCCTGTCGTCTCTGAACATTTGTTCCGCGATATTTCGATTTTCAACAGATTTACTTTTCAAGTAATACATTAATCTTGAATATCTTTTTATACTTATATTTTCATAATATTCAATGTATTTTTTGACTTTGAGTAAATTTGTGTATAATGTTGGATGTTTCACTTTCACGACGTTGTTTCAAAGTAAGCCAGTAATATATTTTGAGATATTTTCTTAATTTTCTTTAATACACCGCCTTTTGAAGTTATTATAAGCTGTTTCATATTATCTTGCAGATCTTAGAGGAATAAGTTGCGATGCTGCACTTTCTGCAGCTTTCGATACTTCAAGAAGCAAATGTTCTTTATTACTTAAGAAATCCGTTTTGCTCTTTACTTCATCTATACTTAATACTTGAATTGTAATATTTTAACATTAATTTCTAAAATATTCACAGAATTTCTCAACACGGGGCAATTGCCAATATCTGGGCCCATAATTCAAGCAAAAGTCCTCGAAGTTGCGCAATGCCTAAGACTAGGTGACTTCAAGGCATCAAATTGGTGGTTAGAAAGATTTCCTCGTCAGCACGATATTACCTTCAAAACAATATGTGGCGAATCTGCCGATGTTAATGTCGAAAACGTGAAATCTTGGAAAGAAAAACTGTTGTCTATTTTAAAGGATTATGCCCCAAAAGATGCTTTTAATGCAGACCAGACGGGTCTCTACTATCGTACGTTGCCAATAAAAACATGCCATGAAGAATGACAAGTGTTGTGGAAGAAAAACTGCAAAACAACGAATTACAATTATGTTCAGTACAAATATGGAAGGTGAAAAGGAGGAACCACTTATCATAGGCAAAAGCAAAAATCCTCGTTGTTTTAAGGGGGCACACATCGATAAGTTGTCTCTCCAATGGGTTTCCAATAAAAAAGCATGGATGACAGCCGACATTATGACTACATGGCTCCACAAAGATGAAAAAGGAAGATAGAGAAGTGATATTATTCCTGGATAATGCTACATCTCACTCCAAAATTGCACTGGATAATGTTAAACTTATTTTTCTTCCATCCAATACTACTTCACATTGCCAATCCTTGGACCAAGGCATTATCCAGAATTTTAAAATGCTCTATAGAAGCTATTTTATTAAGAGGCTTTTAACGTGTATAGACTGTGGTTATCCTATTCAAGAAATAGAGAAAACCATAACCATAACCGCCTTGATATGGGTTACGGTAGCTTGGCATAATTTATCGCCAATGGCAATAAAGAAATGCTTTGCTAAAGCCGGATTTATGTGTAATACAGATATGGATGGTTTTGAAGAAGAAGACAATATTGTGCTCATACAACTATTTCCTACCATAAATGACACATTTGTGGATTTGAGACAATTTGCATTGATCGATAGTGATGTGCCAACAGAAAGTGCAGAATTGACAACCATCGACTGTATTGAGGAAAAACAAGAAATAAATGGGACTACTCCCAACAATAAATTTGAGGAAGAGGAACCTGAAATCTTTCCAGTAGTTTTGTAGTTTAATAATTATTAAACTACATAAAAATAATCCCTATTTAATTATAATTATAATTAATGAGTTAATATTTAAGATTATTCTTCCACTTTCTATGGTTATTCGCATATGACATATTAAAATCTGGATTCATATTTCTAATATAAACGTCAAATTAATTTATCGTATATGTCAAAATTTTCTCTTACCTTTTACCCAATTTTAACAATATTTCCAATCAGTCTTCGAAAAAATATTGTTTGAAATACGGTTACGAAGTCGCTTTCGCATTTTCCTCGAATGCAAAGCCATACTTTGTAGCCTAGATTCAAAAATAACTACATCTTTCATTTTATTTTAAGAATGACCAATTATGCAATAATTGTAGATAGGAAATAAGAACAAGTTCATCTAACAAGTATTTTAAATTGATTTAATGACTTCTTTGCTTAATTTTCACATACACAACTCCTGTACACTAATTAAAACAACTTTGAAACTGTAAAGATAAGAACAGAGGTATACCTATAATTTAAACCCTCTCTTAGTGATGAGCGATATTATCTTGATCGTGCATGTCATTGACGGTCTTCAATAACACCAAGAATATATTAAAATAGTATTTTTTAATTATATACCATGGAAGGTTTAAAGTTGGAATTAATTGAAGAGGAACAAGGCAGATTATCCTTTGGAAGATTCCATTCATCGGAGGAAAACCTTTGTTTTAGTTGGGGATTATTTCAGTAATTCAGGAAGATTGAATGCTAACCCAGCTTTAAGCTTTAGGCCATTGATGTACCGAGTTGTAAGCGATCAGTTAAACAAGATCAAACAACGTGCGTAAAATTAATTAATAAAGGTTCGATAAGCTGGTGTATTCATGTAGCCGCTAACAATTAGTAATTAATGGAATCTTCTTTATCATCATTTAGGTGCCGAGTGGTTAAGGAAACGGATAGATACAAATTTTAATCGAAACAACATCGTTAGAACTACATTTGATGGTCAAATTTTGTTTAAATCATATCGAGATTGAAACCTCAAATAACGTTTGACATATTTCACAGTAGAGCAACGCAAACTGCGCTGAAAGCCAGTGGCGGACGCATAAAAGTTTACACAAAACAAATTAAATGTAATACGTGCTCAAACACTTACCGTTTTAAGACTCCTCCGTGAAAGTGGATAATGTCTATTTAATATTTGTAACATTAGATATGTTTCCAAAGTTGTTTCGGCAAAGTGAGTGCGGCGTGAAGAAAAAGTGTTTTTGTATGCTGAAAACGAACGTTCTACATCTAGTGACGTTATATTTGCGTAAGTAAAATAATTTTTCAAATAACTTAACGGTTCTGTTGACGCACCTTCACAAATTTATCTTAATGTGCCAAAATCAGAGTCTTTATCTAAAACACTTTCAAACCTTTCTAAAACACAAACATTTCTTGTGTCTTCTATCGCCCATAGCTGTGCGTGAACATGTTGCACTATTTGCAAAGATTCCCCTAACGACACCGAAGAATTTTGTAGTTTTTCTACCGCATCCGCTAGTCCCATGTAATTGTTCTGAATAATTTCCAAATCTGTTTTAACTTGACTATCCTGAAATTTCAAGCGGCTTACCTTGACAGCCGCAGCTTCCTTTGGGTCGAATTTTAAAATCACGTTCTTTATATTCTCAAAATATTTAAGATCATAAAATGCAGCCTCTAACCATGTTCCCCAACGAGTAAGAATAGGTTGTGGTGGTTCAGGAATACCGGGGCATAGTCTATGAAATTCCCGAATACGTTTTGGGGATTTTACAAACACAGCTTTTGTATGTGCTATTAGAGCGTCTACCTCGGGATAAGATTTTCTGATACTATCTGCTACGAGACTGAGAGTATGAATTTTACATGTAATATGCAATAAGTTACCACAACGTTTTTTAAGAAATCGACCTACAGCAAGCATGTTTGCGGCACCATCACTCATAAACATCAACAGTTGATTTGTTGAAAGTTCAAACTTTTCCAATGTATTTAACACCAATATTGAAATTACTTCGGCAGTGCAATGTTGTATTCGTCTGGAAGCTAGTAAAATTGAGGGTGACGGTCGATGTGGTTCTATTGTGCGTACCATTACATTAACCACAGAATGTTTTTTACGATCTGTTGTTTCGTCCACACATAAACACAGTTTTTTATCTTGCAACTCCGATTTGACAATATTAAGAACGTGGTTTTACAATTCGATACAAAGGAAGCTGCCGCTATCCAGAAAAGCCAGTCGAAATTTCAAGATAGTCAGGTTAAAATGGATTTAAAAATCATTCACGACAATTACTTCGGGCTAGCAGATGCAATAGAAAAATTACAAAATCCTGCGGTGCCGTTAGAAGAATCTCTACAAATAGTGCAACATGTTCACGCACAGCTATGCGCGATTGAAGATGCAAAAAGTGTTTCTGTTCTAGAAAAATTTGAAAGTGTTTTTGAGAAAAATTCTGATTTTGGTACATTAAGACACATTTGTGAAGGTGCGTCAACAGAATCGTTAAGTTATTTGAAAGATTATTTTACTTACGCAAATATTACGTCACTAGATGTAGAACGTTCGTTCTCTGCATATAAACGCATTTTTTCCTCATGCCGTACTAGTTTTGCCGAAACAACAGTTGAAACATATCTAATGTTGCAGATATTTAACAGACATTATTCACTTTGTGATTTCACGGAGGACTCTTAAAATGGTAAGTGTTTGAGCATGTGTTATTTAATTTTTATTTAAAAGATGAGCGAAATTATTTGCGGCAGCAAACATCTCTATTAGCAGAATAACTCTAGTGGAACGCGAGGCCTGGTCGACTCTACGCTACTGCGCGGTACCGCTCGTGGCCAGCTTTATACATAAGTAAACTATTTTCCAAATAATAAAAGATAATAAAATTCCTTGTTGAAAGCTACGAAATGCCAATTCACAGAAATTTCTCCATTTAACACGAATTTAAACCGGATAATATATTTTCCTGGGGAATATTAACATTTTTAGGAAGTACAACATGGAAAAATATCAATTCCCAAAGACCCTAACTAATTATTGTAACTATTGCATTACGTAAAGGAATTCAAAATCAAACTCCTCCAACTTTTTATATATCTCTTCATGGTTGCTACGTCATGCGTATCCAAATTTATCAAAGCGATTGTGTGTATGTGTTTCGGACCACTATCAGAGCTCCAACGTCAAAGAAGATAAACAAAACAAACCGCAAATGGGAATATGAGTATTTACGTAAGCCAGATTAAACAACGAAATATCAAAAAGCGAATGGTTACAATCATATGGCGTTTAAGTGCTTAATGTTTGAATGCTAAAAGGTAAATTTTACTACTCATTACTAACTTTTGAACGACAGAAGCTAGCTATAGAACGCTCAGTATAATTTTAGGTTTTTGAAAAGGTAATCGAAAGGCGAATCCAACGATAGCACATATGTTATACTTTAACTTAAGAGATATGACGATATGCAGCAATAAAGGTTTTGGTAATCTGTTTTTTGTTGTTACGCAAAATTGGCTAGGAAAGAGTGCAAATTGTTTCTTGTGACGCCAGACTAATCTAAAGAGCTCGTTGCTAAGCAAAGTAATCATAACAATTGCTAAACTGTCAAATCTCAATTCCAAAAGAGCAAATTATTCTTGTTATTTATTGTTATTGTAACCTGCAATTGTCATATTTTCGTT
The DNA here is from genome assembly GCA_029619315.2 of Dynastes maya. Taxonomy (NCBI): domain Eukaryota; kingdom Metazoa; phylum Arthropoda; class Insecta; order Coleoptera; family Scarabaeidae; genus Dynastes; species Dynastes maya. The sequence continues at coordinate 49,227,432 of JAROYE020000005.1, forward strand.
CTTTGTGCTCGTTATTGTTTTATCTCATTTTAACTTGTTTTATTAATTGTTGTTTCCTCTTTACTTTATCGAACTTTATTGTAATTAAATAATTATGATAGGATTCTTTAAATTTATTAGTTTTTGATAGGCAATGTGCTTAAGTTTCAGTTTTTCATATTGTTGATTTTACAATGGTCTCCACATGGACCACGTAAGTTGAACATCAGATACCTAATTTTAATATTCGGTGAATTTGGCAACAATTACCAAAGTAGAACATAATGAACTGCCCTTGCACAACCGAAAATATTTGATCTTTGGGCTAAGTGAGGATAGATAGTATAAGATTTACAGGGCGAACCGCTTTAACAGAAGATAATATGATATAAATTATTGTACAATTTGTTGCGTAACGGCAAATAGGGTGATAATTAGAGTTGCTCAATTTGCGCCAACAGCCAGTGGCGGGCGTATAAAAGTTTACACAAAATAAATGATCAGAAATAAAATATAATAGGTGCTCAAACACTTACTGTCTTAAGAGTCTTCCGTGAAATCACAAAGTGAATAATGTCTGTTAAATATTTGTAACATTAGATATTTTCCACAGTTGTTTCGGCAAACCGAGTGCGGTGTGAGGAAAAAGTGTGTTTATATGCAGAAAACGAACGTTCTACATCTAGTGACGTTATATTTGCGTAATTAAAATAATCTCTGGAACAACTTAACGGTTCTGTAGACGCACCTTCACTAATTTGTCTTAATGTGCCAAAATCAGAATCTTTCTCTAAAACACATTCAAACCTTTCTAGAACACAAACATTTTTTGCGTCTTCTAACGCGCATAGCTGTGCGTCAACATGTTGCATTATTTGCAGAGATTCCGCTAACGACACCGAAGGATTTTGTAATTTTTCTATTGCTTCCACTAGTCCGAAGTAATTGATCTGAATAGTTTTTCAATCCGTTTTAACCTGACTATCTTGAAATTTCGACTGGCTTTCCTTGATAGCCGCAGCTTGCTTTGGATCGAATTGTAAAACCACGTCCTTAATATTCTCAAAATATTTATGATAATAAAACGCGGCCTGTAACCATGCTCCCCAACGTATAAGAATAGATTCTGGTGGTTCAGGCATACGGGGGCACAGTCTGTGAAATTTGCGAATACGTTTTGGGGATTTGACAAACACTGCTTTTTATGCGCTATTAAAGCGTCTACCTCAGGATCTTCTAATACTATCTGTCACATGACTGAAAGCATGAATTTTACACATAATATGTAACAAGTTAGCACAATGTTTTTAAGAAACCGGCCTACAGAAAGCATGTTTGTGGCACCATCACTCATAAACATCAACAGTTGGTTTGTTGGAAGTTCAAACTTTTCCATTGTATTTAACACTAACTTTGAAATTACTTCGGCAGTACATTGTTGCACTCGTCTGGAAGCTAATAGAATTGAAGGTGATGTGGTTCCATTGTACGTACCAAAGTTTTTTACGATCTGTTGTTTCGTCCACACATAACCACAGTTTTTTATCTTTCAACTCCGATTTAATTCATTTTTCAACATGTTCACGAGCAGATGGCACAATTCTTTGTAACGATGCTCGACTTGGTAATTTGCAGTCCCAATATTTATTCCAAAAGAAGACATATGCTTCCTTGTTTAGTAAATTAAACGGTAGATTACATGCAAAAAAGGTAACACATAAATTAAATTTAAATTTGTCATAATGTCGTGTGTAATTTTTTTTTGAAGAATCCTGTTTACTATTTACGTGACGTAGACAATCCCTTTTTGACCAACACATTAAAGGGATATTACAAACAACACATTGAATTTTAACGCCATCATAATTTAGGTCAGGCATTTCTGCTATAAATATTGTAACTTTGTCCAATATTGGTCGTTTTCGCGACGTAGGCAACATTTTTAAAAAATCGACCTATTTTTATCTAAAAACGCTAGCTTCTGTTATTCAAAAGTTAGAATGGGGAGGGGACACTTTAGAGTCATACTGTATATATTCAAAATAATTATTAATAGATAGTCCACATAATCGGCCTTCTGGGCTTATTATTTGTTGAATTCTTGAAAAAATTGAAACAGATTTTACTCTTCATGATGCGAGAACACCAACAAGACGTCAAATTGTAGAAAGAAGATGTAGAGAACATAGTTGTTGTAAGGAACAGCATTGCAGAGGTTCCAAATTTATCGATTCTTCGTCGTGCTCAAGAATTAGGGCTTAGAAGAACGACAACTTGGCGGATTTTGCAAAAAGACTTGCTGCGTGAGCTTTAGAGCAACTTGAAACGGATCATAATTTTGGGCAAAAAAATATCTTTTCAGACGAAGCTGATTTTTGGGTAAGTGGATATGTTAACAAACAAAATTGTCATTTTAGGTAACTTCTAAAAAACTCTTCTACCTCATTTTATTTATTTAATAAGATGAGATTTCGGAATTGTAATTTACTCAACAATCCCCACACCAACTACCTGAAGATATGTAATATTGCTTAGCTGGACATGGAATAAAAATTTAGCATCGCTCTTTTTATAGCTTCCAAGATGCTTTCTAGCACGTACAAACACGAATGGAATTCTTAATCTCCTTGTTCCAGCTATATAGTCGGGCCAAGTAATATCAAAGTCAATAAAAAATATTTCGTATTATATACAGTCTGGCAGTAACAAAAAAAGGGAATAAGAAAAGAAACGCATAAAATAACCTTTTCAAAATAAATTTTTTATAACTGTTTAATAACAAAATGCATTATTTAATCTTGTATTTTAGAAAGAAGTACATAAAAAAACGTATATCTAAAAAAAGCAAAGTAAGAAACATCTCGTACATAAATCGATTTTACTGAAATTCTTTTTGCAAAGTGTTCGTCACACAAAGGATTACGCTTTTAAGAGCGCGTAAGGCACTTGACCCAATTTATTTATGAAATGATTTTGGCAAACATTTTAAATCAAATTCTATTTCAAAGGCTTCTCTTCAAAATAGCTTTTTAAAAGATATATTGTGACGTCACTAAACGACGTTTGATATGTAAGCCGTAGCTATCATTACGCATGCGTTGAAAGATACTTTTGAAAATTTTAGCAATGTTGGACGCTCATTTGTTGTTTAACAGTCGTTTGTGTGAGTAGATGTTAGTGTCTCCGTGAAAATGAAAAAAATCGAATATCGAGCCGTCATTACATTCTTGTATTTGAAAGGCAATACGCCTACGCAAATTATAGTCGTGATGGATACTGTTTTCGGGGACTCTGCACCATCATTTCTCACAGTTAAATTTTGGGCCGCTGAATTTATACGTGGCCGTACTATTTTGGGACAAAAACTGCAACCACTACCAATACCATCGAGAAAATTCGCCAAATATTACTAGACGACCGTCTAGGTTAGAGAAACAGCAAAGGCTGTGAGCATCTCGAAAAAATGCGTTTCTCATATTTTGACTAAAAATTTGGACATTAGAAGGCTGACCGCACGTTGTGTACTGCGCTTGCTCACTCATGAAAAAAAAAGTACTCGGATGAACATTTCCAAAAACCTGTCGAAGCAGTTTAAGCGAAATAAGTTAGAGTTTTGGCGTTGATTGATAACTGTAGATGAAGTTGGATACACCAGTACTCTCTTGAAGCCAAGGCACACTGAAAACAGTGGACTGCGAAGGTTGAATAGGTTCCGAAAAAGGCGAAAATACTTTTTTTTGGGGTAGTCATGGAGTTGTGTTAATCGACTATCTTGAAAAAGGAAAACCTGCAACGGGGGCACACTATACATCATTACTTGACAATCTGAAGGCAGAAATTGCGGCAAAACGGCCGATTTTGAAGAAAAACGAAGTTTTGTTCCATCAAGACAACGCACCGTTTTACACTTCAGAGGTCTTCATGGCAAAAATTCACGAATTGGGGTTCGAATTGATAGTACACCTACCCTATTCACCAGTTCTGGTCGCCATCGGTTTTTTTCTGTTTTATAGACCCAAAGTTTCGTTCGGAGAACAAAGATTTTCATCGAATGAGGAGACCATAACATTTGTAGACGCCTATTTTGCAGAACAAGATGCCAATTACTATTTGGGGGGATTAGAGAGATGGGAGCACGAAACTGAAATAAATCTAAAGTCACTGTACACGTAAACAAAAACATTATCAATATGGATTACCTTCAATAACATACTTCTTAGATTTAATAGATTCCATTCTATGTTATACGTCAAGTATCTTTAAGGAAAACAATTCCCCAAACATGGAATTTAGGAAATTTTAAAGAAAATTAATTTCGGGCTGAGAAGGAATTTAATTGGGTGATCCTTCACGAAGTGGATTGGAATCTTGAAAAGTTGAATCTTGGAAATATAGAAATGAGATTATTTTGAGAGGCCTGCTAACTGTTTGCTAAAAATGACTTGTAGGTAGATCCATAGAAAAGAAAATACTAAATTCTTTTAAATAGACAGAAGTTTCTTAATAGAATTAGGACATGTAAATGATCGGATTTGAAATATATTTTTGGTATTTCTTCTTTGAATTGAATCTATTTGAAAGCCTTTGGAAAAAAGCATGAGATGTTTTTATAGATTATCCATTATTATTAAGTGTGCAAGTATATCTCTGAATCTTTACTTTACGTTTTGTTGTCACTAGAGAAAGCTCTTTTCATGGAATTTTAAGTAAATCTGAAAGCTTTTGGTGGCCATGAAAGCTGATAATTAGCTTTTCATTCATTTATAGTGCAAAATGCAACGAAAACTGAAGCTTCTCCCCTTCAAAGCTCCCTTGTAAGCTCCCGGAGATGATTCAGTCAGCTCCCCCTCAACAAAAAGCTTACAAACTTACCCTGGCAGATTTTGAAATCGGCTACTATTCTGTTTCTGAATGTTTGTTTTATTGTCATTAGAAGAAGCTCTGTTCTTACAAAAAAAGCGATAAGATCTTTGTGGACATCCAAAAGCTTTTGATCTTCATTAAATCAATGATTAGTTTTTCACCCACTCGTGACATCGATAATATTGAGGTTTTCCCAATGGTAAAACAAGCTGAGACAATTTTCGCCTTCAAAATCTCCTTAAAACCTTCCAATTTAATGGTTTTGACGATTCTCCCGTAAACGAGAAAAAAGTTAGCAGGATAGGTTAACAAATTCAATTTGGTTTTATTAGGGGCAAAATAATCTTCTAGAATTTAAAAAAAATAGCATGAGGCCAATGCGCATATGGTTTCTAGAGCATCTTGAAGACAATTAAAATCTAATATTGACGATTATGATAAAGGAAAATGATTCTTGGAAATCGTTTTTTTGACTTTAAAAAAAAAGAATCAAAAAATAGTTAGACTCTTTTACCTAAATGTGCTTTAAGGTTTTCACAAGTGATCTATTGTAACGTTAATCATTTTGGGCAACATTTTTCCAAAGACTTAGGTAGTAATAATTATTTTTGGAGATGGTATAAACAAATGATTTAATTTGGGGAAAATAGCATGTCAGAAGAAATATTGTGACGTCAATAAGCCACGCTTGATATAAAAATATTTGCAAAAAAAAAATATATAAACTTTCATTCACAAGAAAAAGAAAAACAATTGAGAATGAATGGAAAGCGAAATAGAAACAAATCTAAAGACACTGTATAAGTAAACACGAACATAATCAATATTTGATATTAGAAACAACAATAGAGAGAAAAATATCTATTTTTAGAACTACTTATCGACGCTATTGATAGATAAAAAAGCAAGTAAAAGAACATCTGCATTACCTACATTTAATAGCAAATTTCTTAGATTTAATAGATTCCATTTTATGTTATACGTCAATTATCTTCACGGAAGACAATTCCTCAAATATGGAATTTAGAAAATTTCCAAGGAAACTAATTTCCTGCTGGGAATGAAATTTGACCGATCATTTTTCGCAAATTCCCTTAGATTGGAATCTGGAAGGGTTGAATCTTGGAAATTTAGAAATGAGATTATTTTGGGAGATCCGGTAGCTGGTTGCTAAAAATAACTTGCATGCAGATCTATGAAAAAGAAAAGATCACGAAATTCTTGAAAAATAAATTGAGGACATGTTAATGAAAGAATTTGGAAAAAAGCATGAGATTTTTTTTATAAATTATCCGTTATCTTTAAATATTCGTCTATCTTTGAGTGGTTGTTTTATGTTTTGTTGTCATGACGAAAAGCTCTTCGTTTGGATGTTGTGGATATCCAAAAGATTTTGTTGACCATTAAATTGGTGATTAATCTTTCATTCATTCATAACGCAAAATACAACGAAAACAGACGCTCTTCCCCCCCTCAAAGCTCTTCGTAAGCTCCCGGAGAAACTAGTTCTGGCGGGTCTCCCCCAAACAAAAAAAGCTTTTCAAAATCTACTTACCCGGGTAGATTTCTAGATCGGCTACGACTCCATGATATCGATGGTTGCAAGTTGTTGCGAAGACGATGATGGCGAAGCACAACACCCGTCTCATATTGTCGTACCGTTTTTTCGCAGACGAGTTCACCCGTCCATATGTTATCACACCTCTGCCATGTTTAATGGTAATCAATAGAGTACCCGGCATACACTGCGGTCTACGTCACACACCGTGTGCTGACTGAAGTGCTGCTCTGGTAGCTTTTGCCCGGTGGTAGCTCTAGCGCTTTCAGACTCGCCTTACTCCCATTGACTGCTTCGAATCCATTTGTACTGGACGGGGGACTGGTCGTGTTATCAAAGGCTGGTTAGAGAGATACGCTTGCGTATATTCCCTTTCTTTTGTTTTTCGTTTCGCTTTTTTCGCGGAGATTTTTCACGATTATTCACTTGTTTTATCCCTTGTTTTTACCTATAAGTATATATTTGAATACAGGCGCAATTAAGGAATGACCAAAGAAAAAAATTGGTTATGGGTGGGATTAAAAACGTTTGTTGATTGATATCGGATATTGGGACGCTTTTGGGTGTTTTTAGCAACAACTTTATTAACATTAAATGATCCTATTTAATGTTAATAAATGGGCTAAAGAAATGAAATCTAATCACTAGAGTTAGGATTTTTTACGAAAAAAAATTACATATTTTGCGTAAATTTAATATCCAGGACATACAGGATGTCCCAACCTTGTAGAATGGTAGAATTGCGCCTGTACTATAAACAGTAGGAAGTTAAAATTTTCTGATAACTTAATAGACATCTGGGAGTATCTTCTAAAAAAAATTCTGCATGTACAGGGTGATCGATAATTAGCGAATCCCGCATATACTTTGTTACTTTAAATGGAACACCCTGTTTATTATTATGGTTTTAGTTTCTCTACCTAAAAATAAGTCAGTACAATAGGGATTTCATATGTCTATTTTTAACAGATTTTGAGAAATTTGAGCTTAAATGCAGGGATATCTATTTCATCCAATAAACTCGAAATGAACATTCATTTTAGCCTAATTTTTTACTATATTAAATCATACACTCGGCTCTATCTAAACGTGGTATCAGAGCCCCTTTGAAATATACAGGATGCTTAGAATTGAAAACCCAACCTTGGCTAAATTCAAACACCGGAAACATAATTTTCTTAAATAGCATCATATACCTTTTTTTTGTGTTCTCCCTATGGGAAATTCATATCTCTAACATTTTTGTACAATAATGCATAAGTCTAATATTAAAATTAAAAGAGGTATTTATAGTCAAAGTTAAATCTTGCATTTGAATATTGATATCCAAATGTTTATAGTGTCAGCGATGTTTGGCTGCCATGGTAACAATAAACAAGAACTTGACGTTAACATATCTAAACTGTTCTTTCAACATTTCGAGCCTGTTTCACTACTTACAAAATGAATTTCGCAAAAGAAGAGTTAATAGATATAATTTATGTATTGGGAGAAAGTAAAAGAACTAGTGTATTAGCTAGCAGGATGTATAAGCTGCGTTAACCTGGACAACGATGTCCGCAACCAAAAACATTTCTCAAACTGAAACGAAGATTTGAAACTACTGGGAACATTGATTACATGAAGCATCTATTTCAAAATAAAAGAGCAATCAATAATGATAACTGCCTTAATGTCCTGCTAACTGTGGAAGAAGATCCCCACGCATGTGCTCCACATATATGCACATCCCTTGACATAAGTTGGACGACTGTAAATAGAATAATCAAGACACATAAATCTCATTCATATCGACTTCAATTACATCATTCTCTTAATGAAAGAGACTATCCGAGAAGAATAGAGTTTTGCAATACTATACTTGCAAAAATAAACGACATCCCCGATTTCTATAAATTTATACTCCCTCCGTCAAGAATTTGCGCAGATTGGTTAAATCTCAAATAAATGATGCCTACTGTTGGTATCTAACAGGCGTTGAACACTCTATCAACACTGATGCTAAATATTTCTGGGCTTTTGTACACTCTCGACAACAGAACTCGAGAATTCCGGATAAAATGCATGTGTATAACCAATATTTCTATAATCCTATACCTGTTGTGAATTCTTTTTCACAGCACTTTCTTGAGGTTTTTCAGCATTCTGCTTCTTTACTGATGTTGCAAAATGTGGCCTTTCCGCTGTATACGTTAACACATTGTCGGAGTCCGATATCCTCTTTTCCATTAAGTCACAGAAATACGCTCATATCAGGATCCGATTAAGTGCCAAGCTTTATACTCAAAGATTGATTGATTGATTGATTTTCCTACCTTTATACTCAAAGATTGCTCACCGATCTTTTTGAAGCCGCTGTTGAGTATCTTTAATCCGAAAGACCTCTACTTTCTCTGAAATATGGAAGCTTGCCAAAGTCTGCCCAGTATTGAAGAACGGAGATATGTCTGACACATCTAATTATAGGCCAATCTCGATATTATCAAACATCGCTAAGATTTCTGAATCTGCTCTATACAGGTCAATATATCCTGAGATTAGTTCCTTTATAGTTGAGGAGCAGCATGGCTTTGTTGACAGAAAATCGACCGTAACTAACTTGTATACCTTCCTTCAGCATGCCTCTGAAGTTATCGATGGCCACGGTCAAGTTGACGTCCTGTATACAGATATATCCAAAGCTTTTGACCGCATAGATCAGGGTATTCTTTTGAGAGAACTCCAGGGCTTTGGTTTTGGCAACTCCCTTATTATTAAGTTGTTTCAATCCTATCTTTCCCACCGTCGATTTTTCGTATCTTACAATGGTTTTAGGTCCGATATATGCCACGTTGCTTCTGGTGTTCCACAGAGCTCTAATCTCGGTCCCTTATTATTCCTAATATTTGTTAATGACTTGTTGAAGCATTTTGATTGTAACGCTTTAATGTTTGCCAACGATGTTAAATTGTATCGGTCTGTGGTTTCTCTGCAGGATTGCATGAAACTACAGACGAATTTGATATCTAGTTCTAATTGGTGCTCATCAAATACCTTGAACTTAAATATATCTGAGTGTAGAGTTTTGTCGTTTACAAGGACAAAACGGCCAATAATTTTCAATTATGCTTTGGATTTGGATGCAATTACTCGAAGTAATGGTATGCGTGACTTAGGTGTGTACCAAGGCAGTAGTTTAACTTTTAATAACCATGTTCAAAATATTATATCATCTGCTAACAGAACGTTGGAATTTGTACTACGTAACACTCGGTCATTTCATGATATCTTATATATTTGCTACATTAAGCGGAATATACTCCTTTCTCAGACGAAATTCGGTGAAACACAAATTGAATATTAACAAATTAAAACTCATTATTCGAATATTTCAACAAGACGTGTTTTCTCACACCTCTGTTACTGCAATTTTTCGTTTTTTTAAGTTCTCGGACGTTGGATGGAGCGGGATTTCATGCTGGAACGTGTTGTTTAAGATGGTCTCAAATGTGCTTGATCGGATGCAGGTCGGGACTAAGAGGAGGTCAGCCAATAGTTGCTATTTGCACCTCCTGAAGAGTCAGTAACTGTTCTTGCTACGTGGGGGCGAGTATTATCATGCATTAAAATAAATCCATCGCCAATGAATGGGGCAAACGGTGCAATATATTGTTATAGGATGCCTTTTACGTATCGGTCTGCTGTAATAGAGCCTATATCGATAAAGACTAATTCTGTACGAGCTTCAAAGGAAGCACCAGCCCAGACTGTTACTCCACCTCATTGAAAACTTACACGATGGGAAAAGTTACATTGAACATAACGTTCCCCTGGTCTCCTCCATACTCGACCCTGACCATCAGCACCAAATAAGCTAATTCTTGATTTGTCTGCAAATAAAACGCCACTCTATTGTTGTGGAGATCAATTTCGATGAATTCGAGGAAATTCAAGTCGGCGTACTCAATGATGTCGGAGAAGCTTAGGGCCAGTCGCTGGTCGGTAAGCTTTCAAGTTGACCTTCTTACTGTCCACTCACTTATATTGGTTTCGTGTGCCTCATGTAAGCAGTTACGAATTCTTACTATAGTGATATGTCTGTTTCCTAACGTACTAGGTCGTCCCGTTGAGAAGTGGATCTTTTCCATCCTTATCCGGAACTTCGTTTAAATAAATCAGTCCCGATAACATTTACATACCCGTTGAACTTTGGAACGACTAATCCCAAGTCTTATTGCAACATATCGCTTCGTCCATCTTCAATTAAAGCAACAATTTGAGCTGCTTGCTTCATTCACATACATCAGGGTATTCAAGTAATTTAAAATTCGGAACAGAGTTTTTTTACCTTGAAAAATTAAAAAAAAAATGAACAGACACACAAAATCACTCTAACTGATTGAAATACTGAACACATTTGGAGAGAACAAATGCATTATGCATCCGATAACATCAAATAACACATTACCTAAATGACAGTTAAGTTGATTCTCAATTATTTTAAATATTACTCAGCCTGCTATGTTGTTATCAAACTGTCAAACTTATCTCCGATAATTAGGAGTCCAAAAAAGACCCGAAATGTAATACAATTATCCTTCACTATTAAATATTTAATGTAGTAGGTAAAGATGACAATTCCTTATTTTGCTCGAATTAGAGTTATGAATTTAGATTTAGTGGTTATTGTTTTTTTAAACAGGTTGGCACATTATTAAATAGAAAATGAACAGGACGATGGAAAGTGACAACACCAGCGGAAGATCGTCGAATAATTATGACGAGTATACGGAATAGATGAAATACTGCACCTGAAATAAGTATTGAGCGTGAAAAACAAGTTAGTTTAACCACCGTGAAAAGAAGGTTAAGAGAGGGTGGTTTATTTGGCCGAATAGCGTTGCATAAACCACTCTTATGCAGGCAAAATAAAATGGAACGGCTGCAGTGGGCAAGAGAACATTGGACTGTTGATGAGTGGAAAAATGTTTTGTAGACCGATGAGTTCAAATTTGAACTCTTCAATTCCATGAGAAGAACGTTCGTTTGAAGGTCGAAAGGAGAATTAGCAGCAGAATCATGTGTACTACCTACATTCAATCATGGGGGCGGATCGGTAATAGTTTGGGGTTGTTTTGGCGCCGCATTCGTAGGAGACTTGGTTAAAATAGATGACATTTTAAGAAAAGAGCGCTATCGGGAAATTTTGAAAACAAATGCTATACCATCTGAAATGAGAATAATCGATAACTATTTTATATTTCAACGTGATGATGATTCGAAACACACTTCGAAACTGTGCCGCAAATATTTAGAATCGATGAAACGCGAAAGCAATATCAAAATAATGAAATAGCCTCTTCAAAGCCCCGATGCTAATCCCACAGAGCTTTTGTGGGAGGAACTCAATAGGCAGGTGAAAATAGATCCTCCAACTTCCAAGGAATCGTTGTGGAACAAGAAGTCTGGCTTAAAATAGAACTCATTACTTTGACGAAATTATTAATAGTCGAGGTGAACATTTCGATGATGCGAAGATTTAATATGTTTGTGTTAAATAAATTTTATAATTGAATAAAAACTATCAATTTCTTTGTTTTAAGAGTATTTTATTAAATACAAAACTACAATTTCTTTTTCAATTAACATTTCTTTTATTTATGCATATTTCTTTGGGTGGGCAAGTAAGTAGTGTATCTGATTGTGAAAATGAATAGTTCTTTTGTAACTTAGAGGTTAGTTTTATTTATTATATTACATTATTATTATGTATTATGTAGATATTATGTTTATTTGGAAATATATATTTAGCTTATTTATAATTGCTACTACTGCTTTTTTCTTCATTTGTGGAGGGCTAAATGAATTAAGAATAATGTGCATAAAAAGCATATTTTTTGAAAAAACGGTATACTTATGCGTATTTTTGTAAGATTTGTTGGTGCGTACCAACCCAAATTCTACTAATCATCAAGATGTTTGAATCTTTGAAGTAAAATGGTTGCTTTCAGAATTAAGTTGAGGTGAGTTATCGAACTCTGGGCAAGGCTAAAAGCTATATATAGACCGGCCGCAATTATGGCTAATTTAATCAAACGCCAACTCTGGAACTTAAGGATCCTAAATCTGAATTCATTAAAATTGTCTTTGTTTTTATAAATTTCCATGCCTTCGTATCAATTCAAATGTACATACATTGCTGTTTACGTTCTTAACTAACTTTATATTATCAACATTATGGCGAAACAATATATACTTTTTCTTTTCAATCAACCTCAGGCGGCTGAGTCTTCATATTGCCATCGCAAAGCGGGATCTAACGAACTTTTAGCGGAGTCAATGAAAATTTATTGGTCCTCGGTGTATTCCTAACATGTCCATCGCATTTTTTTCTTAAAGCTCTCACCAGAGGACGCTGTACTGGGATTTCCTCAAGAGGAAAAGTCGTCGGATCTCACGATGATGCTGTATTAGTATTCATATTGAAAAAAGGCGATTTTTTCAAATACGTTCTATATAGTTGATTGCAAGAAAATGTTTTTTGCAAGCAATATGAAGGATTTTAATCAAAAGAATGTAATGTTATAAATATTTGGTTGGAAAATCAGAACTGAATTATTTGAGCATTAATTGATGTTTTTTTTTTTTTTTGGGGGGGGGGGGGGGGGTATTTGTTAATGAATAAACGCAAAAAAATCTTTTTTTCGTTGTATCTGTCTATTCGGTTAGTCTTTTTGTGGTACACATGTTGTGTTTAATTAGATAACAATGTTTTTAAAAAAAAATAATCTACGTGACTGATCCTGGGGACATGACTACTTTAACTTTAGAGTTTTTATAGAAAAAGAAAGCAAATCTTAATAGATTTTTTTTATTAATAATTAAACATTAAAACTAATCATATATGATTAACTATTAATTTTTTTTTCTATTCTTAAAAGCTAAAATTATCGTCTCATTGATAATAAATTCGTTGCATTATGGAATAAACGAATTTATTATCATTACTGCACTCTAGTTGTTTGTTATCAAAACGACCATAACCTCAACGCACTTTACTCTTCTTTTACACAAAATAACACACTACACGAGGTCCAGGGGTTTGGTCCTCTTCAATCGTCGAACGTGTCGGTTGCCCAACAATTTGAGTGTCTCTTTGTTAGAGTGCTGATGGAGCCTCGTGCTTGCCCGCCATTTTCTTTATTTCAGCAAATACCGTTGGGATATTCGGGTCTCGGTGAATATCCCGATTCTACACATACCATGAGGTATTTACCATATTCCTGAGGATTTTGTTTTGGAATTTTCGTATGATGTCGATATTCGAATCTTTACTACAGCCCCAGAGTTGGCTTCCATACAGCCAAATTAGTTTAAGGATCTGGTTATAAATGAGTATTTTATTATGTAGTGCAAGTTGGGAATTTCTCCCCAACAAACAGCAATATTTCCTGTAGCGAATATCCAATTTTTCACGTTTTCTTGATATGGTATTTCAACTTGGCATCTAAACTCATGCCAAAATATTTGGCGTGTTTCTCATATGGAGCGACAGTTCCACTGATTATCAAAGAAGGAGGATCCTGCAGTTTCCTATTAGTAAAATTAATTTTTAGTATAGATTTGCCTTCATTTAATCTGATTTTCCATGATTGGGTCCACTCCAACAAGCCCGTCAGTTGCCTAATGGATGTTATTTGTTGATTCTGCTACGTCCTTGTCACTCGCCAGAATTGCCGTATCATCCACAAAAGCTGCGACGGTGATTTCTGGAGTTTCTGGTAAATCGTTGGTATGGAATAAGTACAGTATGGGGCCTAGCACACTGCCTTGTGGGACTCCCGCACTGATCTCTTTGAGGTTAGAGTATTGGTCTTCCTATTTTATTTTGAATCTGCGGTCGGGCAGATATGACTTTAGGACTTCAACATAATGTTTTGGAACACACAAGGCCTGTGCCACATCTAAGAACAACGCAGAACAGACCTCTCCTCCTTCCAGTGTTTTCTCTATAACATCCGTGGTCCTGTGGATCTGACCAACAGTGGAATGTCCACTTCGGAAACCAAACAGAAATTTCTCGAAAAGCTTCGAGATTATTGGCAGTAAAGAAATTGGTCTATAGGAGCTGACGTTGTTTGGGTTTTTTCCAAGTTTCGGTAACATGATGACCTCTGTCACCTTCCACACTTCGAGCGCACACCTTAGATCAACGAAACCTTGCAGTGAAGTAAATATAAGAAAAAGAAGCAGAAAAAGTTTTCTTTTTCTCGTCTAACAAAGACCTAAAATCCCAAAAAAGCATCAATTAATACTCAAAGAAATTAACTATTATACGGAAGTAAATACAAAGCAAAGCTTTGGAACCATTTCAACTTTAAGAACATTTTCGTTTACAACGTTTTAAAAGCCCTGAAACAGCTTAAAAACAGTGCACCTGGCTGTGATCCACAAAAAAACGCTTTTACGAGATAAAGCACTGTCCTCGTATTGTGACAAAAGTCTCCTGTGAATTTCAGCACCTTTCACACCCTCTGACCGCAAAAATCAGATCACTGCTCGTTGTTCCTCTTTGGTTCAAACTAATAGCGGAGCTGACATGCTTATGCTGTTGTAGCTAACAGACAAATGACGCGATCGTGATTAAATTCCGCACATATGACCACAGAGGCGCCAACTCAACGCATGCGCAAGCGGCCGCCACTACGATAACCTTCAAAGGTTGTTATGGCGAAAGTGTAGATAATATTTGACTTACCCTTGTAGTTTATGTTAACTTTTCAAGAATAGTTGAGAGTGTACATTCGTAAAAGTTACTTTCAAATGGACAAACGAGGATAATATGAGGAGTAACCGTGTTTGGAGACAAATGGCACTTTGTGTCAAAATCTACATTACCGACTGTGAATACTGTTCTTTAGTCGACGTCTGTCAACATTTCGGAGAAATTCATCGAGTAGTGTTTTTGAGAACTGTTGAAAGTGTGTAAGTTTATGAATTTGTGGAATCATGGAAAAAGAACGATTCCGGTCAGTGATTCGATCTCTTTTTTTTTGGATGGGAAAACGTGTGCAGAAATAAAAGAGAAGCTGGATGCAATTAATAAAGACCACGCACCTTCAATGACAACTTTAGACATAACTAAGGTAAATAGAAAAGCAATTTCCTTTAAATTTTTTTATTTAACATCGGACTCTATTAAACAAATTTGTACATTGAGATTTCAACACAACCTAATTTCACATTCACACATTTTGGAATATATTGACTTAGTTACAATGACATCATTTACTGTTCCGTACTACTCAAACTTTCAACAAACATCCAATTCATCAGTAGATTCACCCTCCATCATCCTAGGCTGCTCCTCCTTCTTCTTAAGTAACTTCTTCTTCCTCCTATTGACAACGCCATTCTCATCGTCCATCATCCGAATTATCAACATCTGATCGGAACAATCTAGGGGAGCAACGGAAATATCCCTGACAGCTCGGAACTTGCCACAATTATTCAAATGTTCGTTTTCCAAACGGAAGAAGTTCCATATGCATCGCCTGAAAATACCAAAATGTGTAAAAAGGTAAAGGTGCTGAAATTTGGAAATGTATACCGAAAGACTTCTAGAGGAGCTAAGATTGTGATCATCAAATCAGCGTGGACGTAACCCAATTCAGTTAGAGTCATCGAGAAGGCCCAGCCGAAACGTAGTATGAAATCTTCTAGGATTGCGAAGTAGTAGAACCACTGGAAGATTAAGAAAAATCAATTTACTTTTTAGAATGTGGTAAGCTCGTTGTACTACCAATCTATTTTGAATGAGGCCTACAAAATCTTTTAGATTATGGCCGTTTATCAATTCTTAATTTATTTAATTTTCTTGCGAGTCGCCTGCTTACGGAGACTTTTCTTTAAAGGACTTTTAAGTAATCGAATACATAATTTGGAGCAAGTGTTTTGGAAAAGGTACACTCCAAGAAGATCGCTTGTTAAAACAACAAAAACATCTCTATTGAATTTTTTTGCTTGCATGAACAACACTGTCGATCATTTTAACTATTTGAATACAATAACGGCAACATAAATTTAATTTTTACTTTTTTTCTATTAACGCAAAAATGTTTTTTGTTGAAAGAACTAATAACACACGATGACATGACAATTGTTCCATAGTAATATATTTTTCGTTGATTGAAGTAAAATGTATCGTTAGCTTGTCACAAAAATTTTGTTGAATCAACTGGTCTTTTCTCAGTGTAAAGTTAATAAAATAGAAAAAAAAACTTGTTGTAGAAAAAGAAAATGCATAATTTCGTTAAAAAATCGTTTGTTTCGCATCAGTTCCATGATTCTTGAAAGAAACTTTTTCGCCAAATCTTGCAAGCTCATAAAAAGTGATACAAAGTAACGAACGTATGGTGAAAATGCCCTGAAACTAGAGCAATGTTAAAATTTTGCCATTTAACAACGCGTAAGAGTTAGTCGAAAACCGTTTAAAACTGTTTGAAAATGTTGACAAGCTCAATATTTGGCTACCGGATGATTTCAAAGGGATTCATCTCATTGAGTTCTTTGACTATTGCAATTGTCTCCTGAAACGTACAAAAATTATGAAAAATGGATCATCTACACCGATTTTGAACAAAAACGACCTTACAGTAAGAATATTGAACCTGCTTCGCCCACTTTAAGAAGGAATGTTCACGGTACAGAGATTATATTGGGAAATTTTACCATTCATTAGGTTTTTCGACCAAAATCTCTTGATTGGCAAGACCTTCACTTCTGACGAGAATACCAAATGCTTTTGAAACAGTTTCTTGGGGAAAAAGCTGAGAATCATGGAATTGCGATGTAGCAAAAGAAAATATGAAAGATTTACCTTTAATTTCAGATAAAAAATAAACGAAATCACTTTTTGGAATGTAACGTTGTTTCCTTACTTTTAAACTAAAATTTTAATAAAAACAAAGTACAACTTTATAATTACATTGCTTCATTGAGAAGTATATATATCGCAATACCTTTTTTGCAAACATTAATCCTTACTTACCGTCGAAGAATATACTACCTCTTCCCTAAGGAACTTATTATCTCCAGCTTTTGCGTCGAAGAGTCCCCAATCGAGTTTGATGTCCCACGTGTAAGTGTAGCAGGAACTGATCAATGACGCGAAAATCCATAGGTAAAAGAAAGGATTCTCGGTCATGGACAAGTATTTATCTGTAAAGGAAATTTCAACAAGAAAATTTCAACCTTTTGTCAAAAAATCGCGGATTTAGATACCTGAATAGAGGTTTAGGAGTGTAGTGAAGGTAGCTACACAGAATGACGTGGCGTATTTAGCTGCGTTCGCTAGATGAGGGAAGGTTTCTCTTGTATCTCGAAAACGACGAAGACATTGAGCGAATCTGAACCAGGGTGGTAAGCAGGCTATGAATAATCTAAGGAATATACGCTTCTCGATGCAATAATTGGCATCTGGAAGAAGGAATGGCATGCAAAGTTTTATTTAAATGAATTTCATATGTTATCTCTTGTTTGAGTGTTATTCAATCTAGGAAGGCGGTCTGAAAAGTTTGAAGCCTCAACGGGAAGATGGCACTGGTTGTCAAAAAATATTTTGATAATATAATTGAGCATGCGTTAAAATATCAGCCATGTTGGCCGCTGAGTTGTTCTTTAACAGTCGTTTTTGTGTCAGTTGATGCTAGTGTTTCTGTAAAAATGGAAAAAAAAACGAATATCGAGCCGCAAATTAGTCGAGATGGACGCTGTTTACAGGGATTCTACACCACCATTTGCCACAGTCAACCACTACCGATAACATCGGAAAAGTTCACCCAATGATGTTAGACGACCGTCGACTTGAGGTTAAAGCGATAGATGAGGCTGTGGGCATTTCGAAAGAACGTGTTTGTCATATATTGACTGAAGATTTGGGCGTAAAAAAAGCTAATCGCGTGTTGGGTTCTGCATTTGCTCACTCAAGATCAAAAACGCATTGGAATGAATATTTCTAAAGCCCTATTGAAGCGGTTTAAGCGAAATAAGTCGCAGTTTTGGCGTCGATTAATAACTATAGATGAAACTTGGATACACCGGTGCATTCCTGAAGCCAAAACATAGTCGAAACACTGGAAAAACAATAACAGGAGCATACAACGTGTCGTCAGTTGACAAGCTAAAGACAGAAATTTCGGAAAACGACCGCATTTGAAGAAAACATTTGTTCCATCAAGACAACGTACCGTTTCACACTTGAATGGTCGCCATGGCAAAAAGTCACGAATTGGGGTTCGAATTGACAGATCACCCACCACGTTCACCAGATCTGGTCCCCAGCGACTTTTTTCTGTTTCCTAGACTCAAAGTTTTGCCCGAAGAACAGAGATTTTCATCAAATAAGGATGCGATCACATTCGTAAACGCTTATTCTACAGAACAAGACGCTAACTACTATTTGGACTGATTAAAGAGATGGAAATATCGCCGGGAAAAGTATCCAGACTTATAAGAAGACTACGTTGAGAAATAAAACTGATTTTAACAAAAAAATACTTGTTTTGTGTGAGACTGGAAACTTTCCAGACCCCTTGTAGGAACAAATAAGTTTTGAAGATAATTATTACCTTTTCTAAGCTCCACATTACATTAAATTCATTAAATATTGTTTTGATAATTACGATAATAGACATAAAGTGAAACACCTTGATAAATTTCTTCGTAAAAAGGAATTATTTCGATGATATTAAGGTGTTCGTTCCCCTTTAAATGGACCAGCTTTCTGATTTAGGTTAGAAATATTCCCTTATATTAAGTAAAATCCTAAAATATAGTTGCTTTTGGACAACCTTTCCAGAATTGAAGAAAGTAATCAAACTGTATGGATAACCAAATCCAAGAAATTATGTTGAACAAATGTAAATATGATATCGTAAAGGCGAGAGAATCGGACCAGTAGGAAAGACAAGCCATTATAGCAATAATTTTCAAGCTATACCTCCTTTTAGATGACAGATGCGTCAATAAATTGGCAAAGCAACGGCAAGACCAAGAGGATGTTAAACATCAAACAGATGATCCTCAACTATTTTTTACAAAAGAATGAAATTTAGTGTTTCTTATTAAAAGCCCAAGTAAACTGAAGGCTGAATTGACCATATCCCAAATGTGATCTTGAAAGCAACTTCATTTTCATCGTTTTTAGCCAATTTCTTTGCAAACCCATCACCAAAGTTATACTTTCTTTAGGTACAAGGTAATAACCAATCAAAAACAATCGAATTACGATATGTACGCCTTTTACTTAGTTATTTCAAGCGTTGTACCAATTTGTTAAGGATTATGAATGATTCGAATTTTGACAAGTAATTGTTTCGAGAACCAAAAATTAATGCTAATATAGCTCACGGTATTAGTGGAATCATTCCCGGCAAAAACAATATAGAAGAGAAAATAGCGCTAACACATGAACATGTTTCAGCTTACCCGGCGTCATCAGCATGGTTCTGAGCACAATCTTCTGCTGCTATCATTGTGTTTGCCTCTCGGTTTATGCTGCTAATCTCCAAAACAGCACTGAATATGTCTTTCGGCGACACCTATCGCCCGATAGGTGGTGGACATCTACACTCCGGTTTGTCTTGCTACCCTCTGGGATGGCGTGACTGTGTCTCTTGGCGATAGGTGTCGCCGAAAGAGATGTTCAGTGCTGCTTTGGAGATTAGCAGCATAAACCGAGAGGCAAACGCAATTATAGCAGCAGAAGATTGTGCGCAGAACCATGTTGACGACGCCGGGTAGGCAGAAACATGTTCACGTGTTAGCACTATTTTCTCTGCTACATTGTTTTTGCTAGGAATGATTCCACCAATACCGTGAGCTTATTAGCATTAATTTTTGGTTATTGTTACTAGGCATTCTTTCCACGTGTATTTCTATACATCATGGTAAGCCTGAGGAATCATTTGCACGTATAGATGTCGCTGTGCCTAGGCACAACGCCTCCTTGCGTTTGGCAGCCCAGGAGCTGCCCGATAGGTGGTGGACATCTACACTCCGGTTTGTCTTGCTACCCTCTGGGACGGCGTGACTGTATCTCTTGGCGATAGGTGTCGCCGAAAGACATGTTCAGTGCTGTTTTGGAGATTAGCGGCATAAACTGAGAGGCAAACGCAATTATAGCAGCAGAAGATTGTGCGCAGAACCATGCTGATGACGCTGGGTAGGCAGAAACATGTTCACGTGTTAGCGCTATTTTCTCTGCTACATTGTTTTTTAATTTTTGGTTATTGTTACTAGGCATTCTTTCCACGTGTAATTGTTTCAAGATTTAGATTTTGATGAATACTTTTTGATTCATAAAATCTAGATCATTAGAATTTTGTGTGCTACAAAATTAATCGGAATACCCAGCCAGCGGCAACCAATCACACTATTGGATAGAGCCATCAAACATTAATGGAATCGGAGTAGCATTGGTTCAGAATTTAGGATAACGAGTGTCGAAAAAAGAGTAAAAGGTTTTGATGGTAGAATAAATTAATCAAGGACTCTAGAAAAAAATGAATCTACATATCTAAAGCTGGGTGCTAGTAGAAGACATTGAAGATCAACGCAAAAACATCATAGGAAGCTAGAAATTTGAATAGAAGCAAAAGAAAAATTGACAAGAATAAACTGATTCTGAAGATAAAACTGTAATTTGAACCTCCTTCTTATATTCAAAACACCCTAAATCTAAATTAACAAAAACCTCTTACCTTTAGCTTTGTACCAATTATTATTAGTGTAGTAGAAGCACACGATATACTGAATATCAGTCACGAATGGAATCAAGCTAATCAGTTGATCAGCCATCCAAAAATCCGCGAAGGTGACGTAGAAGAACGGCGCGAAAAACACACGGCCCTGAAAAAAGAATAGAATGCGCAAATAAAAAAAGAACCATCACAAATCGATTCTTCAAACATCAATACCAAGACCTTCAAAGCCCAAAACCTCGCGCCATGCCTCAGAGTCTTCGTGGGATTGAAGAGGAATGCTAGCATTGATCCAAACAGAACCAAAGGATTGATATAGGCAGGGATCCCAAGACGATCACTGTACAGGAAGCTCAAAACCGAAATCGACCAGATCACACCAAAAATGGCAGCCATCTCGATGACGTGCTGCTCGGAGAGATGATTCCTTGGATCCAGCTCGAAGATGAGAACGTGGTTCACCCCGGACGATCTCCAACCGTAGATATTGATACCCCAGAGGAACATGAAGAGGATCACCAGCAAGGGGCCCCTGTAAAGACGACAAGCTATTCTCCAATCGTCTCCTTGGCCTCTTTGAAAAATCGCTGTAACGCATAGAATCAAAATAATTCTTTTCAAATTCCTTTTGAAGATTTACCGGATAAAATTACAGCGGCGATTAGGACGGCAAAAGAACCCGAGAAGAGACCAACTTTGAAGGTAATCCAAGGACTTTGCTTCTCCCCCAAAGGTGGCACTCTCAACCTCTTCATAGCCCTCTGCCTGTCTCCTCCTTCGATATATTGCGTCACCGTCATCTCGGTCTCTCGGATCAATCGATCGATATCTTTGTTCATGTAGAAGTGTGCATTTTCGACATGATTCATGCGCCATCTCGCGCCGACTTCTGACGAAAGTAGCTGCATGAAAAGGACTTATTAATTAAATAAGATTCAAATACTCAAGAAGATGAGTTAATGTAACCTTATCGTGTTTCTTGAGAATCTTGCGGAAACCAGTGAAGTTGAGATTCTGATAGTTCTGTAGAAGAATCAGGCTAAGGTAGAATTCACTAAATGCTAGCTTGAGTTCTTGGATCTTCCTCGTTGGTAAATTCTTCTTTCGCAGTAGGCTGCGACCTTTGGTCTTATCTTTTTTGAGATTGACATCGTCGAAGGGAGTCTCTACGATCTCGCTTCGGAGGTTTGCGTATTTTCGCGTTGCTTCGGCTAATTTTTCTAAGATAAAACGAATGATGGATAACGGTTATGTTTAGAAGTTGCTGACAAGTGGTTATTCACTTAATTGTTGTGGAAGAGTTGAGTGAATAATCAATGAAAATCCAAGAACATGCACTTCTATAGGCTATCCAAACAATCAATGAAACCCCAAAGTTATACAGTCTTACTGGCGATCTATTCGAGTGTTGTGGAGCATTTGAATCGATAACCAATGAATATCCAAGGTCATGTATTTCTATTGACTACTAACTCAACTCTTGCGCAACACTTGTCCAATTTTCGTTTTTTAATAATCTGTCAGCAATTCCTTCTTTTTCAAAGATCATTGTAAGCTAAAGGTAAAATTTTATCATAATTTTTTGCAATCGCGCCCCCCTCATCAAAAGGTCACGCACAGTTACTGATCGGTACCGATTTGATGCAAGTCCAAATCACTTAATCATATTACAAGAAAAAAAGCTGTAAGAATTGGATTTTGGCTGCATCTAACGCACATTTTAAGTGGACAAACCATGGCGGGAAATGAAACTATTTTAAATCCTCTTTTTAATTTTATCACAAACTAATAACAAAATGCATGTTCTATCGAAGTTTTGTCTATTTATAAGTCAAAATCAGAGGTAGTGGTACCCTTTGTAAAGCATAATCATAATAGATTTAGTAATGAAATTATCCTAAAGACAATAACCGAATCACAAATCACAATTGAAAAGTAATGTTATTTAAATTTAAAGAAAGTCCCCAAATCAACTTGGAAATGCTTAAATTAATAATAAACAATTTATGTTGGTAATTTCGGCAATAAAGATGATATTCACATATATGTCGCCAATAATTTAGCGAATTTTCTGAACTGCCAACAATAGTAGTCCGCGAAATTTAAAAATGTTCACCCATATTCCAACTTCCAAATTTACCTGAATAGAACGTGTTAATTTTGGCCAATTCTTTGTCACAATAATGAAAGAACTGTTCGTCGAATTTCGCAAAATACCTCTGTAACACTTCTGCCTCTACGTGTTCGGCAGAAGGCGCTTGTTCCACAGCCGAATATAGCAAGGCTTTCATTTCCTATAAAGAACTTATTAGAGGAGGATTCGAAACGCGTGAATGGAATATTTTTTGTTAACGAACCTCGTAGTTGATGTACTGTTTTCTCCATTCCGGTGTGATATGCGCTGCGAGATGTTCGGCGAATTTCATCTTGTATTTTTATTTCATGTCGTCGATGGTCGAAATTTATTTGTTTTGGCTGCGTTCATATTTATGATGGATGTAGCGAGCACTGTAATCGTCATTCTGACAGTTCGAGCGACGCCTGACGTCTATCCCCACCATCGTCTGACTGCTTAGCGTCGATTTTTAAAATAGAAAAGGAATTTTAGTCAACTGCATTATCGATTAGCTATTTTATTACGACGCGTTCAGCAGGTACATATTAGTGATGAGCGATCCGGTGAAATTCGAATCACGTCATGAACAGTAGCCGTGATTTTTAAAGAACTGTGATTTTAAAGCCTGAACATGATCGCTAAAAGGATGTTGCTGCTACTGCTTCCCATTAGTTATTATCTATGACTGCTTGCATTTGCGTTACTATTGGGTTGCATATCTCATTTTTACGAATGTAACAATATGTTCATAAAGGAATTCGTAGCGACTGGCGTTGACGTAAATAGGAGGTCATTCAGAAAAGACGAACGTACAAGTCACCGTCAACCACCATTCACTGTATTCGGAAATTTTACATGACCGGTGATTTCAAATACCGGGTAATAGATCAAGCACTTCCATGCTATACAATACAATAATGAATAAATTTTAAACGTAATTTTGTCCAGAAACTAAAATCGTTTCCATTTGCATTAATATATTCGACATGTTCATTATCGAAGGTGTATTCACCCAGGGTATGTTGGGTTTTAAAGTAAAATTCTCAAATAATAAATAAATAGTATTATAAGTGATCACACAACAAATAATATTAAGATATTAAGGAAATTTATAAATAATAATTTTAATTTAAATTAAGAATTAACCATAAATGTGATATAGTCCATCTTTGCTGAACGCTGCTGTTATTCTAACCTAAAATCTAACATAACCCCACTTTTAAAAAAATATACGATTGATAAACAAATTATTTAACTTTTCCAATACATTTTAATCATATTAAACCGCTCACACATTATATAATGGTTTTCAAAAGAATGTTTTACACGCACCTACGAGATTTTAAACGCAAAGTACGTAAGAGAACATTTCACATCATATCTCTTGTTTAATTGCATAATTTCAGTATTCCACGAATATTAAACCTATGATTAAAGCAGATCCGTCTTTAATTGCGAATATAGAAAATGAAATTTATAAACCGAAGCACCATCCAGGTATTATCAAACCAAGAACAGTATCTTTGCCTCCGAACATCATACACGCAATCGAAATTATTATTCAGGGTTCGTATCTTGTTTAAGAGCATTGTGTAGGTATTAATATTAATGTCGTTGTTTTAGATTACCCTATAAAAACATTACTGACTGATTCTGACTCGTTATCAAGGCATTTAAAAGGCCGCATGCCTCTGATGGAAGAAGATGAATTAAAAGAAACTAAAAGTAGAGTACTTGAAAAAGTAATGATGCGCGAGAAAGAGGTGGAAATTACTAACGAAGTCGATGATCTCCATTTTAAACAGAAAATTAAGGATAAAGTCGAACGAATATTAAAAGAGAAAATTTATAATTGGACTCCGATGAATTATAATGTTTATAACAGCCTGTTGTATTTAATAGCTAGGAGTGCACCTGAATTTGCCGTATTGACTAGGATATTTTCAGAAATAAACGTCAGAGATGCAGATTTCAAACCGAAAAGTATGTTCGACTTTGGATCTGGTGTCGGAACAGTTACATGGTTAGTATATAGTTATTTGTACTAGTATTATTTTTGAATGTACTTCGATCTATGCTTATAGGGCTGTGCAATCGTTTTGGAAGAAGGATATATACGAGAATTTTAACGTTGATATCTCATCGGATATGAACGATTTAGCGCAAACGATTTTGCAGGGTGGACGTAGTAATAGTAACCACAATTTAAAAGGAATCTTTTATAGGCAGTTCTTACCAGCTAATAATGTAAGATCAGAACAAGGATTTAATGCGATTTTTACATTGAAAATGAATAATTTTATAGACAATGTATGATCTAGTCGTATCGGCATATTCAATGCTAGAGTTACCTACGTTTCAAACCAGAATGGAGACAATTCTAAGATTATGGAATAAAACAAGCAAATATTTGGTTGTTGTTGAGCAAGGGACAAACGCAGGGTTTAAAGTGAGTTTTCGTTATACAGTGTGTCTCTAAAATATATGTGCAAAATGCTACTATGAATTCTTTAAACTAAAATATATTGAGTTAACTCAATTTATCTTAGTCCAAAAATTGATAGTTTTTGAGATGCGGAGTGTTAAAGTTATAATTCTCTCTTACATTTTTATTAAATAACTTTTATAGTACTTGAACAAAATTTGGGATTGAGGGCTTTTTTAAGATGAAACTTTGAAGTCCATCAGCACTTTTGTTGTATTTTATAGAGGACGCCGTCAATAATACTTGTAAAAAATTTAAAATATTAAAAATTCGATGATGTTTGAAAGCCAAGGATTAACAATAAGAATTTAAAGACCAGCAATACTAGGAAAATTTAAATCATAAAAAATAATGTAACTGTGTCACCCTATATCTCGAATATTACTAACATTTGAATTAAGGTACGAGATTTGAATAGAACTTTTGGAGACATCCTGAATGCAGTCTAAATTGTTTAATTCATTGAATAGCTTTTGGATCATCAATCTAGGACCTACCAAGTTTTTCTGAAAAAATACAACGCCGATCAATATTAACGCACACATAATTTGAATCATCCTGTATGTTTCTTGTAGTTTATTTTTTAATTTAAACAATTCTACAGGTGATTAATCAAATACGTGACTTTGTATTGCAATTACAAGACGATAAAAATCCTGTACATGTATTCAGCCCTGTAAGTTTTTAAAAATATCTCCCCAAAATCAACTCAATAATGTAGAATTATTAACATTGTAGTGTCCCCATGATAAACCATGCCCTCGCTTCCTAGAAAATGACAACACACCATGCAATTTCGAAGTGGGATATACAACATCTTTTGCAAATGAAATAACATCAAGGAAAGAACGTTACTGTTATGTAGTTTTGAAAAAGGGTCCAAGGTCTTCAATAGAAGACGAATGGCCTAGGATAGTTAGGGAAACATTGGTTAAATCCAAACATTCGATTTGTAGGATGTGTACAGCGAATGGAAAGCTTACGGAAGTGATATTTACTGCTTCAAAACATGGAAAGTAAGTTAATGTAGAGGGAAGGGTGTGAAAAAGATACTTGATATATAGGTTGCCCTTGTAACTATTCGTCAAATTTACTATAGAGATACCCAACATAAATCTGAACGAAATATCTTAACAAACTTTGGTAATATCATGTTTTTCGTTTTTTTTTTTTTAGGTCTATGTACCACTGCGCAAGGTCGTCAAAATGGGGTGATAGGTTACCAATCAGTGTATTAGATAGTAGTGAAACTGAAGCTAAATAAATTACATGGTATATTATTTTAAATAGGCTGTTTAATTTTACAAGAATCACTTGAAATGCTCTTGGAGTGAGATATAGATAGCACTGATAAATTTATTGTTTTTCTATTTTTCTTTAAATACGAGATGACACCCAAAGCAACCGAAATTTGAATCACGCGCGTAAAAGCATAACCTCAACGAATTGAAAACGATCTTTATAATTATGGATTTATATATTAATATAGCAGACTTTATAATAGTGTAACATTTGACTTAATTTCTAGTACTGTCTACGGATGTTTCTATACCAGTCGATTGAGTTGAAACGGCATTTTTTAAATTCGGCAGATGATTTAAGTTAGTGGTTCCCTCAATAAAGAACATATTCGCCAATTTCTTAACGTAATTTAGACGAATATATCCTTTATTGCAGGGACCACCAACTTAAATTATCTGCGAATTTTAAAAAAATGCCAACTCTAGTAATAATAGCTGTAAAAAGCGTTTCAGGTACACTATCGCTCGTAAGTATTTGGGCACCTCAAATTTCAGGGCAAATCGTTAAATATTTAATTTCTTATTTAATTATAAACAAATATACAACTTTAACAATCATTATTTATTTGGCCTAAATTTTAGATTCGTCTATGTGACCTTCTTTACTTTTAATGATTGCGTCGCATTCTTGTAATTAATTTTAACAATGTTTCCGGAGTTATTCGAGCCCATGCTACCTGGAATTTGTCCTACATGTCATCTGCTGAAGTTGGAGCAGTTTTTCTTACTTCCCGATCGAGTTTTTCCCATAATAACTCGATGGGATTCAAGCCCGGGCTTTGGGGTGGTCATTTCATGATTGTTAGTGTCCTTTCCTCTTCCAACTGTTCTAAATATTGCGTGCATAAATTTGAAGTGTGTTTTGGGTTGTTGTCTTGTTGGAATACAAAATTCTTACACCAGAGAGTATTGCATTTTCCTCTTTTCTCATTATGCCTTGAATTTTTGCGAGATCACCAGCGGATATACCAGCAGAACAACCCCAAATCATTACCGAACCACCGCCGCGTTTGACGGTAGTGACTGTGCATTGCTCTAGTGCACATCAGTATTTATGATACGGATGGTTACGTGAAAACCGTACAATCTACGAATTAGTGTGTCAAACCTGCAGAACCTATTTCAATTAAAAAAAGAAGTAGCCTTATCGACCAGTGACAGTTGAATTCTCTTTTTCTAAGAGGGCTAGTTGGGCTCAAGCAGCAATGCGCATTCAATATTGTTTTTTACAACCTGTATGCTATCTGAACAAGATTAAAAAGAAAAAACAAATAAACTCTCTTAGTTTTTATTGAAAAAGAAGTAGTCATAACAAAGCAACAGTAAACAAAGCAGCATCAACATCAACATAGACAGTTTAAGTTACAGGACGTGTCTCCACCCACGTCTTGATGGCGGGGATGGAAAACACATTTTCAACGACTTTACGCAAATTAGGACAGTTTTCTAGCATGTCCTTTCCTGTCATAGAGTTGAGATATTCATGCATTCCCGTGAAGTAGAAATCGGCCCAGGTTAGCCTGCCTACAGCTAAGTGTCCGTTGTTTTCCTTAACGATCTGTTCGAGTTTTTCAAGGTAATACGGAATGGTTTCCTTGAATAGTGGGCCTTTAAGTATTTCCTTAAAGGCTTCGTTTGTTTGGTAGTGATAGTTAGCGATCTCTAAAAACAATAAGTAATATAAAAAAATAAGCGATTTTATCAAAATATTCTGTAAGTTCTTACTCCCTCTGAAATCGTTGATGGTATCTACGACCGCATCAATTTCCAAATCTTCCCACTCGTTATTTCCAGTTAATTTAACTTTTTTGGCGACGTAGCGGGCTATCGCTACGCTTTGGTGTGCTATTTTGCCATTTTCCTCAAGGATGGGGACTTGACCAAATGGCATATCTAAAGAGATAAATCCAACCGTTTACATAATTGCTATTTGAGCTGTTGAGAGCATTGCTTACTTGGTTTGATTTCAGGCCATTTTGGAACATCGAAACGGTAATCGACGAAGTCTATACCGCCATATTTGAACAACATACGGATTGATTCGCCGATTGCCTTTGATGGAAAATAAGTTAACTTGATTTCGGTCATATTGGATTTCTTATTGCTGTAAAATGAAGAAAAAATATTTTGGTAATCATTAATTTCTAAAGTAAAATGTAAGTACATATTTAGTACTAAATTGTAACGCCAGTTAAAGCCTTACGATTACAAAGGCAAAAAAGTTAGAAAAGCCTAATGAATCTATTTATAAATGAAGTATGCGAGAACAATGTTCTAAAACGATTGATTTAACATACTTTTTGTACTTCATATGATATGAATATTTCGAAAAATTCTACAATTCTCACCTTGATGAAGAATGGAAACTTACTCGAAAAATTTTAGTGTTTGAAAATACACGAATGAGGCTTTTCTAATCTTTTTTGCCTTTGTAATTGGTAGAGTCTGTTGACTGGCGTTACAATTAAGTAGTTGCGTTGTACTTCAAGAAATGCAGTGAGAAACATCTAAAAAATTACCCAGATACAAACAAATATTCAGGAATTTATAAAATTGTATGCGGAGACTGTGATGACGTCATTACAATAGGCACCAGATTCAAGGAACACATAGCACATTACCGATATAGAAGAATTGAATCGTTAGAATATTTTTTTTCTCTTAATTTAATATTTTATGTAGTGTGGAATGTGCTGATACCCTTAAGTATTTGTTATGGTTTACATTTACTATCAACCATCAATGTCTAAAGATGTTCCTTACAATAGTTAACAAAAATGATTTTTTAATGAAAAATGATTTTGGTAATAGAGAAATTCATTGAAATTAAACATGAAAATCAAAATATTTCAATTGAAAATTTTAACGTTGAAAAAAATCCAACAACCCCAAAACTTACAAGAATAAATTAGTTTACTTTCTAAAGATGAAGGTATAAATTACGTCCAGTCGTATTAGTAATCTTGATTTAATTTCGATGCTATTAACCCGCATTTGTTACCTAGCAAAATTAAATATCTTTAATAATATATTTTCTCTATCGAAACAAACTCCTATATAAAGCAAAAAAAATGTTAAAACATTATAAATTATTGTCAGTATGAAGTACTTACTTTTTCAACTCTTAATTTATAATGCTATCTTTTAAAATTAAAGTGCATGCAGTCACTATCTCGTACAGTTTGTAATTCGATCCTAAAATTACATTTCACAATGTTACTTGTATCTTGTATCCTTTAAATAGCTACAAATTATCTCATCTATCATATCCATCATAAATTGTGTCAAGTGCTAAACCACTTGAATTTAATTTGTTTAAGTACGGGCCTAAATTGCTATCAGTGAATTGATTATAAAGCCGCTTAAATGAATATAAATATAATGAAAGTAAATTTTATCTGCACGAGATGATTATTTCAAACTATCGAAAGTAATGGGGCACAAGCTACATACAACCTACCTCACTTTTCATACACTAAAGCCAATCAAAGTGAATTGAAACTGGTAATGTATATATATTGAGGAAGGGTGTTCCAGATATTGATTTACGATACTTTTTAATCAATAAAATCATCAAAAATAGAAAAATAAAATAAAATATAGCCATTATCATGAATTATGCCGGTCTAATTGTGTCATGGGGTAGAATTGTCATTGTATAAAATATAATTATAAATGCTTTAGAAATAAAGTACTGAACTTAACTTAAATTATCTAATTATTTGAGGAAATCTTCGAAAAACGTCGACCAGCAAACAAAGAATTCACTACAAGCCAATATTCAATTCCACTGACCGGCTAAATTGAATCCTGCCAAATTTATGTATTTGGAGACGCTAAAGATGATCAAATCTGACATGCGCGACTTAAATTTAAGCGGAATGAAGCGGTATCTTAAGTTCGTGTAGAAATGTACAGATGGCGCTTTATTAATTCTCGGTTTATTTCAAATTAGAATCGTTACAATATATCATTATTTTGAGTAACTCTTTTACTTATATCATTGAGTGTTTATTTACATTTTAAATTTGAACAAATTTTATTAAGAAATTTTACGGATGAATGGGACTTTGTATACAGAGCGGTTCCCTAGGAATTGGAACAGTCAAATTATGTATGTGTAGATTCGTTAGGTTAGTTGATTCTATACATAGAATAGGTTGCAATAGAAAAGAAACATGACTAATGAAACGAAGATACCATTTAAATACCAATTAAAAACATTTCTAAATCAATTTACCGCAAATTTTTAATTAATTCCTTAAAGTAGGCATTGAAAGAGATCCTAAGATTATGCTGTTATTTTATTGGTTTATTTTCGATTGGTGGGCGTCTACTCACTCCCTTCTCATTTCCTAATAGAAATGTGTTAGAGCATTCTTAAGTAGGCCTTTTAAGAATATGTTCTTTTGGTTCTAATGTAAATAATAAAGTAGTATACCGTCGGTTTACTTCCAAAACCTCCTAAGTCCGTTAATGGTTTGAGGTTTTGATGTTTTTAAATTAAATAACAGTATCTACGACCTTGCAAAACCTCCTAAATAAACATCGTTTGTAGTGTCATCTAGTTCCCATTAAACAATCAAAGTACGATCATCCTCAACAGTTAAAAGCTCTTATCCCTACGGATTATCATCTATTTTATGAAACACTCCCCTCTGTGAGCGATTGAACAGTTCTAAGATTAATTTCATATTTCTATTTAAGTTTTTTTTTTAATATATACTTTTATATTACTTTGTATCTTTTCACGTTTGCAATAAAATAATCAAAGTACTTCAGAATTTTAATGCTAAAAGTCCGATAAAGAATTTAAATTTTCAATAATCTTGTTGATAGTAGTAGAGATCTCTTGCTGTCACTTAATTAAACATCTCTCAAAAAACAACTTTTTCGATAGTGAAATTCTGAAAATAACGTTATTTTTTGCCTCCCAACAAATTATTAAAAATAACAGGAGGTTTTGAAAGTAAGCCGACGATACGTGAATACATTTTCATAACGGATTACTTTTATTGGTTAATTTTAAAGAAAAAAGGCGTGATAGGAATATTTGTGCTGTTTCCATTGGTTTTCTTAAAGTGGGCGTGGATTAAGATTTCTTTGATTAACAATTTCTTTTTTAGTTATAAAAATTAAGGAAAGATTAGTATAGAGTTAGAAGAAAATTCATAGCGCTTAATATATGTATTACTAACATCTATTTACATTGTTTAAATTTATATCTGACTAATTGCAAGCATGACAGAAATCTTTTTTATTGAAATCAGCTTATCTTATCGTCACGTAATCAATCAAAAAACAACACTTCTATAGAACTTGAATAATCCAAATTTCAATACCAAAGATATACAAAACATTTGTATTTATACATTTGCTTTACACCTTACATTTGTATATCTTCTCATTGAACTATTCATATACCTACAAATAAACTTTACTACCAAGGACTAATTTAAAATAAGATAGTAATTTTTGCTTAATTTTATCTACTCATATACTGTGTTAAAAAGTTCCGTGATAAAATAAGCCGCTGAAACACATAGGCCCTGTTGCAAAATTTGCTCGCTACAACAGTGTGACATTTAAAAATATGCTACAACGACTCTATTGAGCGTAAAATTTGAATGGCAGATTTATGGGTTATGGGTTGTTAATAGTTCAGCACTTTTTCAATAGATGGTACTGTACATTATTTTATATAATTCTAGTTTAAAATGTAGCTTACTTACAACTTATTAAACACAAATATTAATTAGGAACTACCAACTAAATCAAATACGTTTAAAAAATGACAACTCAAATTTTATCCAGAGTCGTGACATTAGCTTGAATCTAATTTAAAGTAGAACCGTGAGCCATCTATATTTTAAAGACATAAACAATTTACATATTTATTTCGTGGTTTAGTTCATGTTACGGCCATGGCGCTTTGCGTGATGTCGATTTTCATCTTCTGTGAGACGATCTCTATTTAAATAATACCCAATTACTTAATTTATTAAGCAAAAAATTGATAATCTATTACAATATGAAAATCAGAATATGTTGCAACAGATATACAGATTGCCGCCAGCGATGTTAATAGAATTTTTGGGTAATTAATTCCATTAATTTAAAATTCATTATTCATTATTAAAGAAAGAAGTTTTGTGCGCCATCTACAGGTTAATAACATAAATAAGACAATATAGTTATCCCTCTGTTTTCTTTCTTAATACAAAAAAAGTAATTGGAAACCATTATGACTATTATATATTAACTACACTAAACAAAACGCATAAAATGTTAAAGAAAATAAGTTACATTGGTAAATTTTTTTGAAAGCGATAATGATGTTTGTTGGGTAATCTGTAGATTAAAGTGTTCATCAGGTAGAATTCTGATATACAAAAATTAGAAGTTTGATTATAAATACGACTTTCTGGGCAATATTTAGAAAAACAATGTTCTCCTAAAAAAATAAGCCAAGCAGGTCAGAAAGATAATTTTCCAATAAAAAAGTTTACTACTTTCATTATAAACATGTTTTATTAAAAATCAATAGAAAACGAACAAATATGAGCTTTATTATCAAATACTACTACACTATTTACAGTAAACAAGAGGATGCTTTTGATAAAATGCGTCAATCTAGAAATTTCTATACATAAATTGGGATCCACACGTAAAAATATCATGTTACTATTTAGTAAATCGAATAAAAAGTAATAACTTTAGAATTAATCAAATTAATTAAAGTAATAAACATCGCTTTCCACATACATAAATATTTTAATATAACTATAATTTATTTATTTCGTATTGATAATAATGATCCAATTTTGTTACATTGGTACCAACCTGACCTACGTCACTATTTGATTGTATGTAGTTGCAGTATATATGACATATTTTCGTGATCATGCGCCGCATGACGTTCTGAATTCTGAATCATCCTGATAAAGTGAACGAAGAACTTTCCAAAGGTTCTACTTCCCAAATAGTTTAATTACTATTGCTCTTGAAAAATACCACGTCGCTTTATTAACTCACTCGAGGCTCGGGAAAAAGTGTTAGTTAACGCCTCGTTGTTTGGATCTGTGGTTTTGATCGATTTGTTGCCTCGCTACATCTGGTAAGTTCTCTAATACGTAGAAAATTATATTATTTATCGACTTTAGAGTGTGTTTACTTGCGTGCACAATAGGTAATCCAAAGAAAAAAGCTTTTTTCTGCTGAAAGTAGGCGAGCTGTCGCGCAGTAATTGATCGGTAATAGTATACGGCGCTTTAAGCTTTATTCTAGCGTAAAAAGAGGTTAAATAATAAATAAGAATTGTATGCACATATTTACGAAACATTGCATGAAAAAAAACAAATATAAACCTTCAAATTTATTATAGCTGATCGTCAAATATGAGTAATTGGAATAACCCTGGATATCCACCACAAGGTAAGTTGTTTTTTAAAATAATTTTAACGTTAACTAATTTAAATTTCTTGTATTTTCACATATAGTCTATTCTAATTTTACCTAATTTAGATAAAAAGTTGTTTTACAATAGAGTAGGACGATAAACGGAGTTAATTTTCATAGATGGGAAACTTGTTCACTTTCAAATTTCAAAAGGGATGTAAACCGCTAGTTTTTCTTCTAAAATTAATTTAATTTGAACAAACTCCCGAATTTTCAAAATTCGTGGGTCCAGCTAGTTTGTAATATAAATATTGTGTAACTTTTACATTTTATATATGAGACGTTCATTTGTTTTGGGGATAATGGGGATTTACATGGCTGCCTAATGTGAAGTAATTAATATTTTGATATAAAAGGTTTTAGGTCGTGTCGTGTTATCTTTTACTTTTATATATACAATAGTATATTTATGAATTCAATACAATATTTCTTTAATAAAAAAAACCTTCTAATGTTTTATGTATGTATTTTCTCTAAGGTGGCTACCCAAATCAGCAATACCCTCCATATCCAGGCGCACCACAACCTGGATACCCACCTCAGCCAGGTTATCCACCGTCGGGAGGTTACCCTGGCGCCCCACCGCAAGGTTATCCTGGGGCTCCACCTCAAGGTTATCCCCACCCGCAAGGCGGATATCCCGGAGGCGATTCGGGATATCCTGGTGCACCGCAACCGGGTTTCGCACCCCCGCCAACATCAGGAGCTTATGGAGCTCCGACTCAAGGTGAAAGAACCCCATTTTCGCATCCAACTGGTTTGTGTAGCAATTTTTTCACTTCTGGGGAATCTGCATGCGCATGCTCAGTAGTGAATAGGCTTGTTCTATTTTATTACGCTTTATTTCTTTAGTTTATTAGTGAAGTATGAGAGAAAATGGCAATTTTATCATTAGATTTTAGTCTGCAACAGAAATACGTTGTCTTTATTTTATTTAATTTTTTGGTCATTCTATAGTCTGTTCGTATCAGTGTTGCCAACTCAGCCGATTTCCTGCTAGATTTAATCCGAATTTGATCTTTAGCCGAAGAAATTTGCTTCTGTCGATTTGCATGATTAAACATTTGATCCTCGTAAAAAAATATATTAATATACAGCGTGTCCCACTAAGAGTGGGGACCGGCGATATCTTGGAAATTACAATAGCTATAGTGATGGGAAAAAAATTTTCATGACTAAAGTGGCAAACGGAAACTTGATGAAAATATTTTTGAATTCCAAACTTGACCGCTAGGGGGGCGCGGTTGCTAGGGTCAACAGTAAATTTTAAATTAGCAGGTAAAAGTTCCAGGATTAACTATGATTTTAAACGCTTTATCAAAAAGCTTAGTTAATTATGCAACACCTTGATTAAAGACGTTTTGTCATATTGTGAATAATAAGTGTAGTAGGCGTTGCCGAATCATGTAAAACTAAACCTGCCATAACTTCTGTAGCTTTTGCCCGAATTAAAGAAGTGTGGACTTGTTTGAAAGGGCATTCAGCGTTGTTTTAGACGTCGTAATTTGTGCCACCCGTTAATGTTTTTTCAAGATCACTGTAATTCCAATGAGAACGTAATTTAATTATGTCAGCTTACTACGATAGACATTGCTACATAAACCAATATGACTTACCAATGTGTTATTTGCTAAAACTGGTAGTAAAATTTGCCTGAAATTAATTTATGAAAGTCATCGCCTATTACTTGAATGGGATTGCATGTTGATATCAGAAATAATTCCTTTACAAATTACTTATAAACGTACAAATATGTTATTTAGATGATGTTATTCATATTTGCCTCGAAATTTGGAAATACTCAGAAGTATATAGGTAAATAAGAAATTACAAAATTGTTTCTATTAAATTGCCTTAATTTGTATTATAGCAGGATTGATATTGTTGATAAAAGCATATTTAATCTTAAGAGCTGTTAGTATTACTGCAGAAGAAAATGTCTTTCTTAAGTGTATTATTTGTGTATGGTTATCAGTAGAGTTGGCCACGTGCGCCAACGAGCAGCGGCGTTGTTTCGATTAGGCCTCGGGTTCCACTAGAGCTATTGTGTGTAGATGTTTGCTGTCGTGAATACTTTCGCGTAGTTGTTAAATAAAAATAAAATAATGCGTGCTCAAACGTTTACCATTTTGTGTTACGTAATGTGTAACAAGTTGTTACACATTACATGTAAAATTCATGCTATCAATCTTGTGGCAGATCGTATCAGAAAATGTTATCCTGAGGTAGGCACTTTAATAGCGCATACAAAAGCAGTGTTTGTCAAATCCCCAAAACATATTCGCAAATTTCACAGACTGTGCCCTCGTATGACTGAGCCACCAGAACCTATTCTTATTCTTACACGTTGGGGAACATGGGAAAATGATTTTCTACTTTATATGTATGCGGATGACACCACTATACTTATTTCTGGTAGCGATTCTAATCAAGTTGAAATTGCGGGTAACGCCGAAATAGATCGTATAAATCAGTGGTTTTGTGCTAATAAATTATGTTTGAATGACAATAAAACTAATTTTATATTATTTCACACTCCTCAGCGTACCCAAAACATTACTTGTGACATCCATGTTGGTGCTAAACCTTTGCAGCAACTACACTCTGCAAAGTTCCTAGGGGTTGTAGTGCAAGATAATCTGTTGTGGAATGAACACTGCGATTATCTTACAAATCTCTTGCATCAAAAAGCTTATCTTTTCCGTTTCTTAAAATCTAGCTTGTCTCCGGAAACCCTTATTTCTGTATACTATTCTGAAATTCAAGCTCGGCTTCATTATGGAGTTCTTCTTTGGGGAACTTCTTCTGCAGCCAAAAGTGTTTTTATAGCTCAAAAGCAAATTATTGGAGCTATTAGTGGCATAGAACTGAGAGATCCATGTAAACCTGTTTTTATCTCACATAATTTCTTAACTCTACCATCCCTTTATATTTTGGAAGCTCTCTGCTACATACATAAAAATAAAGATCAATACCCAAAAAACAAAAATGTTCACGCATACGAGACCCGTCACTACAACAATTTCTACTTACCAACGCCTCAATTAGATGTTTATGCTAAGGGTTTCCAATATTTAGGCAGAAAACTTTATAACAAATTGCCATCTCAGTTTAAGGAAAGCAATAATTTTAAACAATCGGTTAAGAAATTTCTAATTAGCAAATGTTATTACACCATCGATGAATTTTTCCTTTAGTTCAGCATATTATGTTTGTCGTTCCTATTTCTATTGTTCATTTTTCGTTTGTATATTACCACTTAATACTTCCAATTAAGATAATTAAATCCTCTTAGATCTTTTTATAGACGCCTTCAGCTCAATTTTATTTTCCTTTTTGCATTTCATTTTATTTTGACTGATTCTATTGTCATTTGACACCTTGAATCAATAAACGTTATTATTATTATTATTATTATTATTATTATTATTATTATTATTATTAAGTATACGGCTTCTAAGTCTTCCAGGAAAATATTAAATCAGAAATTTGCGATAATTTATTTTCTAAAGTTAGCTATCGTTAAGTCAGGAGGCTCAGTATTTAGGTGAAAGTGAGAAGTTTCGCAAATCCGTTAGTTTTTAATTTGTCTTTGTTTGTGTCCTCAAGTAAGTAGAATTGCTTCAAAATGTGTTTATAAAATAACATCTTTATGTTAGGATAGTCTGAAAAGTTAAGTAACTTCTTGTAAGTCTATACGCTTTTCACAGAGATGCTCCCATCTTTTAAATCCGCTCAAATAGCAGTTGGCATCTTGTGGGCCGTTTACGAATGCGATGGCTTCCTCATTCGATGAAAATATTTGCCTTCCGAGCGATACTTTAAGCGTAGGAAGCAGAAAAAAGTCGCTGGGGCAAGATCTGGTGAATAGGGTGAGTGGTCTATCAATTCGATACCCAATTCGTGAATTTTTGCCATGGCCAGCATTGAGGTTGAGAAACACTTCACAGAAACACTAACATCGACTGATACAAACGACTTTTAAACAACAACTGAGTATCCAACATGGCCATTTTGTAGGATTTTCAAATTTTATCCCATCTTTTGCAAGGTTTGTTATTCTCATAGGTTGATTATGTTTGGAAATCGTTTTCCTTGTATCCCTAATACTTTTCCATTCATTTTCAATGATGTGGTATTGCCTTTTTTGCCAACGAAGTTATAAAAGAAGCTCCTGCTATATAACTTGGGAATTTTCAATCGAAATATCTTTCAAAGCCGCTTCCGTCTAGTAGGTTATTTTCAATTGTATGCTTGTTTATCTTGTATGCGGATAAAAATTTGTGTTTTCAACACGTCTCTTTTATTGTAGAAAAAGTGTGCCTGTTTAATCTCTTACATTTTTTTTGACCAATTAAATCATTCTTTTATCTTCTAAATGACATATGATTGGTGTCTTACATGACAAAATTATCAGAACCTATAAAAAATATTGTTTACCTCAAAAAAGGGAAGCCTGGGTTCGTTATTATTGTGTTATCTTATCTTATCGCAACGACAAAACAAAACAATGTTTGTAGAAGCTAATACAAGTAAGAGAAGTGAAAGAATATCACTTGTTTCGTATTGTTTTATACGTTTATCCTAACATCGTGAATGTAGTTTGTGTAATAGTTCAAGGCGCATTTTGCACATAATTTATGGGGTATGGAATGCTGTAAATATTTGAAAATTCTCAGTTCTTAAATTAGAAATGCTACATGTGTTGCATGCACAGGCAGTTCAAAATTATTCATTCGTTATTATTATTCTTACAAAATAATAGCAATAACATATTTAAACTGATTGTTCTATGTATATATTTTTATATTTGATAATAACATACTTTGTCATTAAGAATTTCTTAATACACTCTCTACAAGTGAAAGAGCACCACCAATTTTTTCAGTTTCAACAAATGGCAGTTACAAATGTCGTTGCAATATTATTTTATAATAATTACAGCAGTGTCCGGATATAACGAACCGTAAGGGACCGAGAAATTCAGTTCGTTATATGCGGAGTTCGTGATAAATAAAACGGATGAAATACATTTGACAAATGAAAAAATTAGTGATAACTACATCATTCAAACGATATTTATTTACATAAGAGTACAAATTTTGAGAAATACTGCATACATATATTTTAATATTACACGTATTAGTTACTGATTAAAAAAGTCTGTAATTGTTGACTGTTTCAATTTCGCGCCAGCGCAAATTTGTTCAATATTATTCTCAATGTTGGCGAATATATCCAAAGCATCTTTAGGGGTATTATGAGACTGTAAAAAGTAGCGGAGCTTCCTAACGCATTATAGCGCTTCTTGATTAGTAGGGATCTTCCGATCTCTTACTTTCATCACTAGAGTTGCTCAATTTGCGCCAACAACCAGTGGTATAAAAGTTTACACAAAATAAATGGTCAGAAATAAAATATAATACGTGCTCAAACACTTACCGTCTTAAAAGTCTTCCGTGAAATCACAAAGTGAATAATGTCTGTTAAAAATCTGCAACATTAGATATGTTTCCACAGTTGTTTCGGTAAACCGAGTGCGGCGTGCAAAAAACGAACGTTCTACATCTAGTGACGTTATATTCCTTCACCTTCACAAATTTGTCTTAATGTGTCAAAATCAGAATCTTTCTCTAAAACACTTTCAAACCTTTCTAGAACACACCAATTTTTTGCGTCTTCTACCGCGCGTAGCTGTGCGTGAACATGTTGCACTATTTGCAGAGATTCCACCAACGACACCGAAGGATTTTGTAATTTTTCTATTGCCTCCACTAGTCCGAACTAATTGTTCTGAATAGTTTTTAAATCCGTTTTAACCTGACTATCTTGAAATTTCGACTGGCCTTCCTTGATAGCCGCAGCTTTCTTTGGATCGAATTCTAAAACCACGTTTTATTTATAATTATAAAACGCGGCCTGTAACCATGTTCCCCAACGTGTAAGAATAAGAATAGCTTCTGGTGGCTCAGGCATACGGGGGCACAGTCTGTGAAATTTGCGAATATGTTTTGGGGATTTGACAAGCACTGCTTTTGTATGCGCCATTAAAGCGTCTACCTCAGGATAACATTTTCTAATACTATCTGCCACATGGCTGAAAGCATGAATTTTACACGTAATATGTAACAAGTTAGCACAATGTTTTTTAAGAGACCAGCCCACAGAAAGCATGTTCAAACACTAACTTTGACATTAACCACAGAATGTTTTTTACGATCTGTTGTTTCGTCCACACATAACCACAGTTTTTTATCTTTCAACTCCGATTTAATTCTTTTTTCATGTTCACGAGCAGATGGCACAATTCTTAGTAACAATGCCCGATTTGGTAATTTGCAGTCCGAATATTTATTCCAAAACAAGACATATACTTCCTTGTCTAGTAAATTAAACGGTAGATTACATGCAATAAAGGTAACACATAAATTAAATTTAAATTTATCATAGTGTCGTGTGCAATTTTTTTTTGAAGAATGCTGTTTACTATTTACGTAACGTTGACCATCCCTTTTGGACCAACACTTTAAAGGGATATTACAAACTACACATTGAATTTTAACGCCATCATAATTTAGGTCGGGCATTTCTGCTATAAATTCTGTAACTTTGTCCAACACTGGTCGTTTTCGCGACGTAAGCAACATTTTTAAAACAAATGTAGAACTACGAAATAGTATTGACGGCAGCGTACATGTATACACAACAGATCTGGTTGAGACTTGCAGTTATACTGAGGGTTGTATCGAACCTCCGCCACTGCCCGTTGGCGCTAGTGAGCAACTGTATTCATCGCCCCTGGAATCGTCTATAGATTCATTGAATACGCTGATGATTATATCATCGTCAGTTAAGAATTCGGCGATTGTAACTTGATCATCTACATGAACGGATTTGTTAAAATTGATATTCTGTACAACACTTTTTACGACTTGACTATCAACGACAGATAAATCAATAGTTGTTAAAGATAATTTTTGCTTCTTCAACCATTGTGAAAGTAATAATTCGTCATCAGAGTCAAGTCAAAGGAGGTACAGAAACCAGCATGTTTGAAACAATTATTGATAGTTTTCTCGGTAACTTTTGCAATATTTTATGACTAAAATTTATTGCATCCAGTAAATTTATAGACCCAGATTTAACTTCGTCAATTGAATTAATTCATAAGCAAAAAAATTCCGGTTGTAGCTTTTAAATGCGTGAATTATTCCCTATTCCATAGGCTGAAGCTTGGAGCTAGTGTTTAGTGGCATAAACACTAAGAACTAGCGTGAGAACTAAGGTACCAACTCGACTTGCTACCTTCGCAGAAAACCGATGCAATGTTGGTTGCTCACTTCTGTAGAAGTCGATATAGCGTTTACTTTCGACATTTGCAATGATTAGGGTATATTTAATTATATACTCTCATCCATACAAGTTATCATGAACTTCGTATATATACGACTTACCAACATAAATTGCCATCTTCCACAAAGACATGCTGAGGAGCTGTATAACAGCGAAACGCGTCCATGTATGGCGGTCGATGGCAATTAGTTGTAACTTCATTGTTTGTTAAAACCAATATAATTTGGATAAACCAATTTAACACGCAGAGATGGTCTCAGTGTGTAAACGCGTTTATATGGCCTAAATCAAAATACGTCACAGCCTGCTGACGTCAAAGCGTGTAGGCCTTCTGTATATCGTAGGTAACGATATAATGCGCGATTCTGTTTCGTACTACGCGTAACAGCCGTACTTGAAGAAAAAAAAAAAAAAGGAGTTCTACGTATATGAATTAAAATACGGGATCAAATATAGACCGTTTAAAAGCAAATACGGACGTCGGCGTAGGAAATATGATAAATTTGAATATAATAACGTGGTAGATGAAAAGATCTCATTTTTTATTATTTTTTTTTTTCAATATTTCGAAACATTATTATAAAATAATGTTGTAAAACATTCCAATTATTCAATGATCCACCTATTTTAGTTTACGACGTTGTATTAAACTTACGAACGGTAATTTGTATTTAATACGTTGACTACCCCGTTGATATTTGTGCTTGAGTCCCCCAGGCCAAGAACTTTTCTTGTAATTTTCAGTTTCAACATTGATTTCAAATTACTTATTCGAAAATCTTTCTCTTATTTGCAGACATGTACGGAACCCCATACGAAGATGACTCGGAAATCAAAGGCTTCGGCTTCAGCGACGCGAGCATCCGTCGAGGTTTCATAAGAAAAGTCTACTCGATCCTCTGCGCACAACTATGCGTCACGCTCGGATTCATCGCCTGGTTCCTCTTCCACGAACCCACGAAGAAATTCGTCAATGATAACCCAGCGCTATGGATTATCTCCTTCGTGGTGATGTTCGTAACCTTAATCGCGATCACATGTTGCGGAGAGGTTCGCAGGAAATCTCCAATGAATTTCATCCTCTTAGGCCTTTTCACGCTAGCGGAATCGTTCATGTTAGGCTGTACGGCGTCCAGATTCAATTCACAGGAAGTTATCTTAGCTGTAGGAATAACAGCTGCGATTACCTTAGCGTTAACCCTATTTGCTTTCCAAACTAAATGGGATTTCACCACATGTACGGGGTTCTTATTCGTAGCTGTTGTGGTTCTTTTCCTATTTGGTATATTCGCGATTATTTTCCATAATAGGATCTTGACTTTAGTATACGCTTCTCTGGGTGCATTAATTTTCTCTTTCTATCTCGTCTATGATACCCAATTGATGATGGGAGGCAAACATAAATACTCACTTTCACCTGAAGAGTATGTCTTTGCCGCTTTAAGCTTGTACTTGGACATTACGCGCATCTTCTTGTACATTTTGACGATCATCGGAGCGTCCCGCAACTAGGATTAGGAGTAAGGGGGTGCCAGGCTGAAAGAGTATTATGGGAAACTTGAAAACAGTGACCTTTCAGCTTTTGGGGATCTCCCGGCTAATCTACGTTATATTAAAACTAAATTGTGTATCTTTCTTTGAAATTTGAATTATAAACGTATACTAATGATTTCCCCCCTTGTTTTTATACAAGAAGAAGTCTTTTTCTTTTGAATTTCACGAAAATCGTTGATGATATTTTAAATTTTAATTTATTTCTTTCCTGATTTGTATTTATGTAAATTTTAATGTTTCATATACAGAATTTGAAGTTCGTTCGCACCTTAGAAAACAGTATTGGGTCTTTTCGAATTACTAAAGCAATGTATACGAGATGTAAAAAGAACAGCAAAATAAAGGAAAAAAGGAAAATAAGTGGATAAAAAAATTTGAAAAACGTGCTCTAACTTTAACAAGAAAAGAAACTAAAACAAACTAATGAAATCAACAAAATTTAATACAATTTATTTCTCAATGCTAGTCTTTTTTTAACAAAATAAATTACTATTTCAATTTTCAATCTTTAAAGTCACATAACTCGAAGAAGCTAAATTTGGGAAAAAATATTCTTTGATTTCAAGTTTCTGCATACAATACTTAATTTTCTTTATATTTACTCTGAATCCCATGTATTTATGTATCAAAAGCAATCAAAAGTTTTCTAAGGCACGAACCTGGTAT
This sequence comes from Dynastes maya, assembly GCA_029619315.2. Lineage (NCBI taxonomy): Eukaryota > Metazoa > Arthropoda > Insecta > Coleoptera > Scarabaeidae > Dynastes > Dynastes maya. Next base: position 49,271,506 of record JAROYE020000005.1, read on the forward strand.
GCAATCTTACCAATTAACGCAGAACTTGAGTAAAACTCCCTTTCCCTAGAGTTTTATCTCAAGTACAAGTTGGCCATGGCTTCGTAATTCCCAACTTTATTTCATGCAACTGTAAATATATGTTTTCACTACTTTGTTATTCATTTTTATCATATCGGGCGTGAATTCAACACAAAGTTTTAGTTTATAAATTGTCACCTTCAATGAACAGTTTACAACAAAAAGAAAATATTTATGCACTAATTTTAGATTATTACTACTGAAGGTGACTGTTTATTTACCAAAACATGTATCTGATTTGTTGAAATTTTTGTTTTCTACAATTGCATCCATTTCTATGAGTACCAACCTAACAAAAATTATATTGTGGGTTTATCGCTTAGGTTTACACCGAAACAAAAAAGAAACGAATATATTTAATAGTGAGTTCACCTTTCTAGTACTGGAAATTTCAATTAAATGAAGATCTATGACTGTTTTTGTATTTATTAGGAATATAATTTATACCTGATATAAAAATACCTGTATAGAACCATTTTCTATTATAACCGATGCTCGCCCTAAACCCTAAACAAATCCTATATATTTCTGCTGTTACTGAAAATCAATTGTTTTTGTGTATCTTGTATATAACGTGCATAGTAATATTAACATAAACCTGATAAATAAAATTATATGTTTCTGTTGTGTATTATTTTTGTTTTCCTTTAGAACGTCTCAATGCTGATTATTAATTATTATAAGTAGGTAGTTACTATATAACAATAATCTTCAAAAATATTTTTAGAAGAGCTTGTTCAAGAATCTATATACCTTTAATATAGTGTTCGTTATGCATTTCGTATTATGTATGATATATTTAATAACTTCTAATTTAAGTAAATGTACTGAAGATGGTAACAGAAACCTATTTTATTACGATATATGGTGCATTTGGGAGGATTAATATACACTATTAATATACTATTTATTATATAAAGCATCATAAAGCTGCAACCTCTCTGTAGATAGCAACATAAGCCTTCGTTGACCTGCAATGATGTTTGTTTACAAAAAAATGAAATGGCGCACCACTCTTATTGAAACAACTAATGCAACATGCTCTTAATTGTACAATTTATGATACTTGTGCATATTGCGTATTTATTATAACGACCCGACTATATAATTTGTAATAATTATGAAGAGGAACCTATAGTATTATATCTGATAATTATTAGCGATTATATAATTAGATTTAATAATAACAATAATGTGTAAAGTGGAATATGCACTGTTATAATAAAGATGTGAGATAAAATAGTTTTTTTCTTTAGTTTGATTTCCATTTCATGCTTTTATCAGTTAGTAATAATAAGTGAAAAGAAAAAATAATGGTCTCCAATACTAACGTGTGGTGCCCCTAATGCAGAGAAATTAAAAAGTCCTTTTATGTGCTATTGACGAAAATAAACTGATCAAGACAAGTACATGTACAGTGCCCGAATTATGTTTCAGGACAAGCTAAGACCCTTAGTACGCAGCCTGTCTCTATGAGAGGAGTGAATATGTGTCTTTGTAGTTTATATTTTTTAATGCCGAGCCTTGTTCATAACTAAAGCTGGCCACGAGCGGTACCGCGCAGTAGCGTAGAGTCGACCAGGCCTCGCGTTCCACTAGAGTTATTCTGCTAATAGAGATGTTTGCTGCCGCAAATAATTTCGCTCATCTTTTAAATAAAATTAAATAACACGTGCTCAAACACTTACCATTTTAAGAGTCCTCCGTGAAATCACAAAGTGAATAATGTTTGTTAAATATCTGCAACATTAGCTATGTTTCAACTGTTGTTTCGGCAAAACTAGTACGGCATGAGGAAAAAATGCGTTTATATGCAGAGAACGAACGTTCTACATCTAGTGACGTAATATTTGTGTTAGTAAAATAATCTTTCAAATAACAACGATTCTGTTGACGCACCTTCACAAATGTGTCTTAATGTGCCAAAATCAGAATTTTTCTCAAAAACACTTTCAAATTTTTCTAGAACAGAAACATTTTTTGCGTCTTCAATCGCGCATAGCTGTGCATGAACATGTTGCACTATTTGTAGAGATTCTTCTAACGGCACCGCAGGATTTTGTAATTTTTCTATTGCATCTGCTAGCCCGAAGTAATTGTCGTGAATGATTTGTAAATCCATTTTAACCTGACTATCTTGAAATTTCGACTGGCTTTTCTGGATAGCGGCAGCTTCCTTTGTATCGAATTGTAAAACCACGTTCTTAATATTGTCAAAATATTTATGATAATAAAACGCGGCCTGCAACCATGGTCCCCAACGAGTTAGAATTGGTTCTGGTGGCTCTGGTATACGGGCGCACAGTCTGTGAAATTCGCGAATACGTTTCGATGATTTGACAAATACTGCTTTGGTATGCGCTATTAAAGCGTCTACCTCAGGATAACATTTTCTGATACTATCCACCACAAGACAGAGAGCATGAATTTTACACGTAATGTGTAACAAATTAGTAGAATGCTTTTTAAGAGACCGGCCTACAGGAAGCATGTTTGCAGCACCATCACTCACTAACATCAAGAGTTGGTTTGTTGAAAGTTCAAACTTGTCCAATGTATTTAACACTAACTTTGAAATTACTTCGGCAGTACACTGTTGTATTCGTTTGGAGACTAATAGAATTGAAGGTGCCGATTGATGAGGTTCCAATTTGCGTGCCATTACATTAAGAACAGAATGTTTCTTCCGATCTGTTGTTTCGTCGACACATAACCACAATTTTTGATCTTTCAACTCCGATTTTATTTTTTGTTCAATATGTTCGCGCGCAGATGGCACAATTCTTCGTAACGATGTTCGACTTGGTAATTTGCACTCCGAATAGTTATTCCAAAAGCAGATAAATGGTTCCTTGTCTAGTAAATTAAACGGTATATTACATGCGATAAACGTAACGCATAAATTAAATATAAATTTTTCATTGTCTCGTGCGCAATTTCTTTTTGAGACATGCTTTTCACTATTTACGTGTCGTAGACAATGTTGTCTGGGCCAACACATTAACGGGATTTTACAGATTACACAGTTAATTTCAGCACCTTCATATATTAAGTCTGGAATTTCTGCAATAAATTTTCGAAGTTTGTCCGACCGCGGTCGTTTTGCTGACGAAATCATAATTTTTCTAGGACAGATAAACAATTGCGCAAATGACCGGCAGCGAAAATGTCCGTACTGCTCCGCAGACGAAGTAATACTACCGTTCCTCTCGGTCCGAACTGATTCTACGCCGATGCGCGGTACCGCTCGTGGCCAGCGTTATTCATAACCAAGGCTCGGCAAACCGTACAGTATGACTTACACGCAGCTGGCAAATATGAAGGAAATACATTATTTGGAAGTGGCAACATTAATGTATTTCATTCCTACTTGCCAGCTGCGAGTCATCCCGTACGTTTGCCGAGCCTTGTTCATACCGGCTGGAAAGAAGCGACCCGAACGCTATAGTTGAATACTGCACTGCGAGACTACCATACGCAACACTTTTATCTAAATGTGAGAGTCATCAAACTAATGATTCATTGAGTTTTTTTAGATTCTAAAAGGCATTGTTAATTCTTGTATTTATAAAGTTATTTATTTCGAATGAATAGTTACCTGTTCATTGGAACTGGAAATAATAATTTATTGGTGTTAACGTTGGTTTTTTTTTGTTCTTTCGAGTGCAACGGATCAATTATAAAGCTAATGGTCATAAATATTGTACGTACCTGATCGAATCGTCGATTTCCACACGGTATATGCAATATATATATATATATTGTGAGAGGGCTAATGATTACATCAATAATCCTTTATATATGTATTTCTAATGTAAGTATTTGAAACAATTATTGTTAGTGGATTTGTTGATCCGGATAAAAAAAGGATTACCTATTGATACTCCAAACAACGATTACAGTAATTACTCTAAAGTATTTCAACGAACTATTGTTAATGGACTTGTTAATCCAAACAATAAAAGAAGAAACAGGAATACGTTCTTCGAAACTTTAAGTATATGAAAATAATTAAAAGGACATAAATGTAGCCCTTTATTCAACTTACATAAGAAAGCCTATCTTTTTCCGAACTTTTATATTTGTATATACAGACGTTTATATGCGTGTTTCTTCTCATATCTACTGTTTAGTGACACTATGCAACTTTTTGTGTTTCATTCTTTGACCGTATTAACTATTTTGTTCACCGCATATTTCGCATCTGATAGCTTTTACAATTTTAAATTAGCAAAATATAAAAGTTTGTAAAATTATCTACTTCAAAGCAAGGATGAATTCGTTTATTATCGTTTATCACTTACTGATTGAAATCGTTACAATAAAATATCATATTTGGATGAAAGCACTTTTTAAATTCTAACACATTTTTTTTCCATTTATGATGTTTAATGTTTCAATATACATTCAGTAAATGTTCCATTTGCATTTTTTCCGAACAAGGCATGCTTAGATTTTACTAAGAGATGTAAACTACAAAGACGGCCCGCTTTACTTTGACTCTGCCGTTGAAACGAGACTAAAAACAGAATGATAAAGACGACACATATTCACTCCTCCCATTAGAGGTGGGCTGCGTACTAAGGGTCTTAGCTTGTCCGGAAACATAATTCGGCAACTGTACAAGTGCCGTGTATTTGGTGTTAATCATATAAAGTTCTATGTATTAGTTCTAGAAAGCTTAGTTTTTACTAAAAAAGGCTAGAATCGTTTTATTAATAACTTTGTAAAATAATCATTTAAATTTGGTAATTAAAATATAAAACGAAGGTGAAATAGGGAATTTCAACATTTGTACGTTGGCGATATTGGGCGTATTTAAAAAAACAGTATAGAGTGCAATATTTACATATAACATTAACAATTATTACATTCTATAAGTTAACTACATTACTCATAGTTACAGTGTACTTAATATTTATTTATTTATATAATTAGATAGCATGGGGAATTACTTCACTTGCTGTACGTTGGCGACATTGCATGAAATGTCAAAATAAACAATATGGCGTTCAGTAGCATTTATTTACTTATTAAAACGTTAACAATATAATATTAACTATATCATTCTGCACATTTACCAAATTATTTATAACTGCAATTTGCTAAATATTTATTTATATAATTAAGATCGCTTAAAAAATATATAAAATGGCTGATAGTGATGAAGAAAACGATAGTGAAGAATGTGTTAACCTCACAGGATTCCTCTTCGGAAATATTGACGAAACGGGGCAATTAGAAGGAGACGTATTTGATTCAGAAACACAAAGGCAATTATCATCACTTGGAAAGTACGTAGCATACTATTTTTTCGCAATTATTCGAGTGAACTTAAATTTGCTGTTACGTTTAGACTAGGCTTCCAATCGATGCTGAAAGAGATCGTTGGAAGGGAGAAGATATACGAAGACTCTGATAGTGATGGTGATTATAATGATACAGAGTTTAGATGCGAAAGTGAAAATTATTTAAATGAAACTCAAAACGAATGTAGGTCATAATAAACAGTACGTTGAAGTAAACACTTACTAATAACCAAAATATGTTTTATATTACAGTAACTGAGAAACTATCATCCGCTGTTGATTATTCAGATATTAATGAATTGGCCGAAGAAGAAGTAAGTGATTATTTATACAATATTATTTATTATTTTATATGTTAATGATAATTTTTATGTTTCAGAGTTGTATGGAAATAAATAATTTTAAAGGAACAATAACTAACGATAAACAACTTATGCCACCACCACCTCCAGTTTTAATAAAACAAGAGCCAATGGAAATAGGGAGGATTGAGGAGATTGAGCCAAGGAAGAAATTAGAAACCCCACTTGCTGCTATGTTACCATCGAAATACGCAAACGTTGATGTAACGGAATTATTTCCAGATTTCAGACATGGCCAGGTGAATACTTAACTTATTACATATATTGCTTGTATTTGATAATAAAAAAACATTTACCTTAGGTGTTACGATTCTCCAGAGTCTTCGGCCCTGGAAAACCAAGCAGTTTGCCCAACATTTGGCGAAACGTCAAGAAAAAACGCAAGAAGAAGAAACATAAGGAATCATCCGGCCTACACGACTCAGATTCATCTGCTGACGAAGAGAGACCTAGAGGTAAAGGTTGGTATTTCGATTATGCTCCGCCCCCACCACCCGGACAATGTATGAGCGACGACGAAGATGCATTTTTGAAACCGATTGAGGCATCTTCTTTGGATTCGAAGAAAGATGCTCTAGCGAGAGATGATACTGGACCTAAAGTGGCTGATTGGAGATTTGGACCAGCTCAAGTGTGGTACGATATTTTAGAAGTACCAGAGACTGGAGATGGTTTCAATTATGGGTTTAAATTGAAAGAAGTGGTAAGTTGTTTCATTAAATTCTATAAATTTCTTTCCAAAGTATTTTCTATAACAGAATTCAGATGAAGAAAATGTTGCTCCAGAAGAAAAATTCCCTGAGGATGCTTTTCTAATGGTGACTCAGTTGCATTGGGAAGATGATGTTGTATGGGATGGAAATGATATCAAGCATAAGGTAAGTTAAATATAATTACGTAATGTTTATAGTTTTAACTAAATAGCACTTCGATACATTTAACTTCGAAGTTGATTAGGGTCATTTATATTTGAAAGAAACGTGTAAGTTAAGATTTTCAAATTAATGAAAGTCAAAAAAGATTATTTCAGTTCACCAACAGCTTGCTGGTTTAATGTTATGTTCATGTTTCTTCTTTCGGACTGCTTTATTTCTCTGATGATTGGCAGGGTCCTCAGCGAGAATTTGATTGCTTCAGAACACGTTCCCTCACAGACGTTGCATTATATTGGAAATGTTGATCCTCACAACCATCTACCTTATTGCTGTCGAATGTTAGCCCAGAGAATCAAAAATTCACTTGTCCACTGTCAGGAATTTTAGCGTCTTGAGAATGTTGACCAAATCCTACTGACTGCCCCAGTAAAGATTTTCAAATTAATCAAAGTAACAGTTACCAAAGACATTGATGCAAATCTAATATTTACTCTTAATCTATGGCATGCATTCTGTGGTGTCCTATAACTTACGTTTACTTTGATGCACTTGTAATAAAGTAACAGGTACCTACATAGCTAAAAATATTGCAAATTATTAATTATCTTTACGTTACAATGGTAAGCGTTGTACAGGGGCTGCCCCAGAATTTAAGGGAATTATTGTAATGAAAGACACTACTCGCTAAATAAAAGCTCATTTCTAAGAAAATATCGACATCAGTTTCATGGTAATTGAGAAATTATATGGTCTTCGTGTGGTAATAATTAGAGCGGGCCAAATTGCGCCATCCAACAGAATCGGAATCAGGCGCAACGGCCGCTTATTGTAAATAGCGTATATGTGAGTCACAGCAGATATGTGATATTTCGAAATTAATACACAAGAGTAAAAAAATAAAAGCTGACGCAATAATAATGTTTAGTAATTAGAGCGGATATATATATATATATATATATATATATACGGTATGCGTTGTAAATGGGATGTAATAAGGAAATAACTGAGAAACTGAACGCTTTTTTTTATTCTGTTGTACTTAATAATGTAACTGTAAATAAAGATATAATAAATAAATTCTATCCTTCTTAATAATGCGGATAGGCTTGTTTAAAAAGTTGCACCATCAGATAAGTTTCCACATTTGCCTCGGTGAAGGATGTTCGCCGAGACGAAAAAATGTTCTTATATTTCGAAAACGACCGTTCCACGTCTACCGAAGTAAGACAGGCGTAATTAAAATAATCTTTAGACTTAGTCAAGGAATCTGCAGATGCCCCATCGCACATTTGTCTTAATCTCGTGTAGTCCGGATTCTTTTTTAAAACACTATCGAACTTAGCTAAAACTCGTCCACTTGTTGCATCGTTTATACTGTGTAACAATGTACTAACTTCGTCTACGACTTGCACTGATTCTACCAACGACAATCCAGAATTTTGCAAATTTCCTATCGCGTCTACTAACCCTTTGTAATTGTTGCTAATATTCTTTAGATGTGTTTCAACAGAAATATCGAGAAATCCCTTCTGGCTCATCCTAATAGCTCTAGCTTCGGCAGGGACGAATTGCAAAATAACGGATTTGACTTCTTGAAAATGTTCATTATAATAAAAAGCGGCTTTTAACCACGTTCCCCAACGCGTAAGAATGGGCTGTGGTGGTTCTCGAATACCAGGGCATAACCTGTGGAATGCCCTAGTCCTCTTAGGACTTTTGAGAAACACTTTTTTTGTGTTTGCTATTAATGCATCCACCTCTGGGTAACACTCTCGAATAGTTTGTGCCACAAGATGTAAAGCATGGACTTTACACGTAACATGTAAAAGTCCTTCACACTTTTCTTTAAGGGAACGGCCTACACTACACATTGTTGCTGCATCATCGCTCATGAACAACAATAGTTGACTGGTTGACACTTGAAATTTTTGTAACGTTTCGAGAACTACGGCCGTAATTGCTTTACTAGTACACTGTTTTAATCTTCTGCTGGCTAATAGAATTCCAAAATTTGGTTTAATAGGATCTAATACGCGCACTATTATATTCAAAATAGAATTTTTTTTGCAATCTGTCGTCTCATCAAGACATAGCCACAGCTGTTTATCTTTTAATTCGGCTTTAATTCGATTTTCAATGTCCTCACGTATTCGTGGAATATCTCTCCGTAACGCTGTCCGAGATGGTAGTATCCACTCGGTATTGTATGTACCCCAGAATTTTCGAAATGCTTTTTTATCAAGTATACGAAGTGGTAGACCACATACCATAAACGTTAAAAGCAATTCTAATTGAAATTGACGTTGTTGTGACACACCATTTCTTTTATTTCTGTGGTGTGCGCTATTTATATGTCTTTCACAATCACGTTTGCTCCAGCACAGTAGTTTCTTTTTACAAACTTTACAGAAAATTGTACTCCCATTGTAGTGTAAATCCACAAATTCACTAAGAAATTTATTAACTTTCGTAGGTAATGGCCGTTTATTTTTAATAGTTACGTTAGACATAATCACTAAAGCGAGCACACCGACGCTTGTTTCTAGTATGCCACGAAGTGGTGCAAACGTAACATCTGCAGACTCGTCATTTGTTGATGAATAGAGCGCGTCATCCGTAAATGAATAAGCGCGCTGTTAGTTCGTAGCCGTCGATGAATGAACTTTTTTTTTTGTAGTGGCCCACTGTGAACAACGCCCTATTTATCAACGAACACCCAAACTGCAGGTGTATATTTGCGCGTCTTCACGACGTAATAGACAGTGGTTTTGGTCCTCGTCCTAATAATTACATATTTAAATTACCTATGTTTACATACATATATGCGCCCGGCAGCCTGATTGCGAACCTGGCGCGTGGCGCTCTTGGCCCGCTCAAGTAATAATGTTTGATAACCTGCTAGCGCCATCTAGGGTAAGTTAACAACAAACAACAGCTGTAATGTGTTCTCCTCTTAAACAGCACAGTGCCAATGAACGCCCCAATACCAGCCAAATCTATTTTTGATAATTATACAGGAGAGCACAAAAATCTTTTATTTGAAAAAGTATGAAAATGCAAATATTTAAGCCCGAAAATTGTACATTTTGCTAGTTATAAACAAAAATCTGTCGGACTCAACTGGTACTAGATAGTAGATCTAATCCAATTACAGGTGCTACAGAAACTTAACTCTAAAACCAACGCGGCTGGTTGGGTGCCTAGCAGCGGTAACAGGACTGCGCAGGCTTTCAGTCAACCCGGAAAGGGCGGAGCTATACCTGGAAGTACCGTACGCATATCTTCGGTGCCTGCAATGCCGCTACCTGGTGTTAAGACATCAAAAAGTCAAGTGTAAGTAAGGAAATACGTTTTACATTTTATGGATCACCTCCTAATGAATCAGGTGGTTTTCTGTATTATGATGTTTGGGATTGCTCATGCTGAGAATTATTTGTGCGTTTTTAAATGAACAAATCAGGCTGGCCTTGATGCAAAGTTTACTGTAATCATTGAGATTATGATCTGGTTGGTTTGTTAAACAAAAAAAAAAAAATAAATCGATAACATCTTAACATTTTCCCAATATGCTGGACACCTTTGGTGTACATTGGTGTATAGGTAAAACGTTAAATTAATATTAACATTGAAACAAGTATTCTTTTTGTCAAATTCAGTTTTATTTCTCAACATAGTCTCCTTGTAAGTCTATACACTTTTCCCAGCGATGCTCCAATGTCTTTAATCCGTTCAAATGGTAGTTGGCATCTTGTTCTGCAAAATAGGCGTGTACAAATGTGATGGCCTCCTCATTCGATGAAAGTCTATCCTCCGCGCGAAACTTTGAGCCTAGGAAACAGAAAAAAGTCGCTGGGAGCCAAATCTGGTGAATAGGGTGCGTGGTCTATCAATTCGAACTCCAATTTGTGAATTTTTGCAATGGCGACCACTGAAGTGTGAAGCGATGCATTGTCTCAGACTACCCTTGGTATTGTTGCTCGTTTGAGTCTCATTTTTATATACTGTGACCTCCTCTTAAAAATTGTGAACTATATTCTACATTATTGTGGTCATAAATAACTGTAGGCTTTCACGGCTGGAGTCTGAATTTGTATCTGTAATAACGACTATTGAACCATCAACATCGTCCTGAAGATTCCAGCTGCAGTGTCTGGTGAAACGTCGACTTGCACTATTTCAAGACCACGGTCTACAGGCCGGAAAGACGTACTGCTAGTACATATTCATTATTGCGACCACCTTTTACCTTTTCATGTTGCCCGATTTTAAAGAAATCATTATACTGAAAGAAATTTTGACCGCTGTTGCAATTGTAAGCTTATTTTTTTTTTGAACTTTGGACTAACTTAGACTAAATATAATACCAAGCAAAACTTGTGAGTTCTAAACTTTTATCATAAAAATTTGTTATAAAAATGGTTGAACATTGCTTTATTGTCAGCAATCTAATGCGAATGAAAGCTCTCGCTCGGTAAACTCAATGATTTTGACTCGAATGATCTCTCAGAACCTGCCACAAATTGCAGGGTATTTTAGAATGTATGGTCCAATGTTTAAATAGTACATTCGAATGATATAAGAAACAAAAAATGCCGCTGATCAATAAGTTTATGTTCTACATCAACAGTTGTTTGAGTATTGTTTTAATTTCTAACAATTTCTTTTATCAAAAAATATCTTGAGCACGTAGTGTGTACTGGTACTGTAGTTGAGCAATTTGTAACTGTAAAACAGTAGAGAATCGGGTATGAGATTATCATCATGCAAACTATATTGTTTGAAGTACAAAACTAACACATCGTCTATGATAGTAATCTTGTTTTAAAAAAATATGAAAATATCTTATGATTTGATAGACATTCTTTGGTCCCTGTAGCACCTTAAAATATATAATAAAATTAAACACCTTGTATAACGTCCTATTTTAAATTCCATCACCAAATTGTTTTCAGTTCCATGTCGAACAAACAGCGTCAAGAAATCGAACAAGACGACACTTGGTACTCCATATTTCCCGTAGAGAACGAAGACCTGGTCTACGGCAGATGGGAAGATGACGTCATCTGGGATGCGCAGAACATGAAAAACATCCCCAAGCCTACGATTCTCACCTTAGATCCCAACGATGAGAATATAATCCTTGGAATACCCGATGATGTTGATCCATCGAAACAGGTAGCTGGTAAGTATATAAAAATTATTTTTTGTTGTTTATTAAATTACTCCCTATTAATTTTTTAACTTGCATAGGGCAAGCTACACCTGTGAAAGTGAAGATTCCCCATCCTCACGTTAAGAAGTCGAAGATATTGCTTGGGAAGGCTGGGGTTATCAATGTTTTACAGGAAGATACACCACCACCACCTCCAAAATCCCCAGATAGAGACCCATTTAATATTTCAAATGATATGTGAGTAATTTTGTATTTCCGTTAGTTAGAGATTAAATTCATAGATGGCGCTTCGACTCTGCTTATCCAATAGTCGAGGAAATAATAGATCTTTTTATAGTCGGACATCGGATACTACGTTAAGAAGAGTGATGTAATTATAAATAGTTGCCATTTTAAGCACCACCTTAATTTGAATTGCTTCATAGAGTTAAAATATTTTTCCTTGAAATTAATCAATCAATCAATCAACGTTTAACCTTTTAATGGCGACTGTTCCCAAAATGGTAACATACTAAAATATCTAATTTTAATTGAATTAGTTATTAGAACGAGGTAGTCGTCTCTGAGATACATAGGCGTTTCACCGGAGTAGCGGGCTGTGTGCAAAAATCGATTCTCGCTTTGTCAGCGTCCGCTTGTTTATTTTTCGTTCAGTTTAGGAAACGAGAGCGTGCGTGTGTTTTGTGTTACGTGTTATTCGTTATAAATATATAATTATTAATTTTAAATGTGTAATGTAACCGAGGCTAAAAAACGACCCTTTGCTGACACAGTAAATGAGTTTATCTGGGACTTACCGGATTTGTTCTACGACGGTGCTAAAATAGTTTATAAAGTGCGCGAGAAACATTTGATGTGTTGGGACAAGAAAAAAGGGCGTGCCAACAAGAACTGCCTTTGTTTTCGATTTACTTGTCATGTAATTTGTCACTTCGCTTACTCGAAGAAGAACCGATTCAGAACTTTTGGTATAAGTACAACCACAAGTTGAAATTGCAAACTAGGAAAACGTAAGCGTGTTTTATTTGTACGCGAAGACGTGGAAAAAAAAATCAATTCTACGTTAAAAAATCAGTTGCTTTGGTTATGCGTTGACGAGACGACAGATGTAAAAGAAATTCTATTCTAAATGTTATAGTACGTGTACCTGACCCTCATAAACGTATATTGGTGCAACAATTGTAATGATGATACGTTAGAAAACTTTCAAGTCTCACCACGTCAAGTGTTGATGTTTAGGAGCGATGGTACCGCGACAATGCGTTCGGTAGGCCGTTCTCTTCGTACATGCTTTACATCTTGTGGCAGAAACCATTCGACAATGTTTACCCGAGGTAGATGTACAAAAAGATGGCAAGTACAAAAAGAGTGTTTTTCAAATCTCCAAAACACCTTCGATCATTTCACACACAGCGTCCTGGTATTCGTGAACCAGTACAGCCGATTCTTACACGTTTGGGAACAGGGTTGCAGGCAACTCTTTATTATACTGAATATTTCAAACAAGTAAAAGCTGTTATTTTACAATTCAATCCAGCCGAAGCTGCAACTATTAAGGAGAGCCAGACAAAATTTCAAGATATCTCCGTTGAAACAAAGTTACAAACTATTTGTAAAAACTATAAAGGGTTACATGACGAAATAGAACAATTCCAAAATAGAAGGTTGTCGTTAGTGGAGTCACTGCAAATAGTGGACTAAGTACATACACTGTACGCGCTATGCATGACGCAAAATATAATCGCGTTTTGGAAAAGTAATTAAAATAAATTTATAATAGTGCATCGACTAATCTATTAACTGAATTCAAAGAGTGTTTTAATCATGCATGCATTACATCCGTAGATGTCGGACGATCTTTTTCAAAATATAAACACATTTTTTCACCATGGCGAACATCGTTCAACGAGACAACTGTGGAAACATATCTAATGCTGCCAATTTTTCACGACTTCCAGCGGGTGATAATACTGATAATAGTACTTTTAGTGTTCGGTAATTCCGATGCAGCTCGCCAACCTATCAAGTAGGTTGGCGAGCTGCTTAAGAGGAGTATTTCACAACCATCAGGTATTATAATTCTTAATTGGTTCTGTTATTATTATTCAATTTATTACTTATTTTTTGGTATTGTACTTACTCAAGCTAGCGCATGCCTATGCCGCGCAGAGACATTATCTCGCTTTATTAATCACACTACTTGCATAAAAATGTTATATTTTAAAATATACATAGATGTAAATTTCCAAGTTTTCTTATTTTGCAAATAGTATGGTTAATTCAGTAAAAATTCGATTTTTTAATATGTTCCCATTTTGGGAAAGTTCGCCATTAGAAGGTTAATCAACAATAAATGAAATAAAATTATTTCACTTAATTCTAGATATTACATGCCCAAATCGTCCGAAACAACTCTACGATTAAAAGTAGGCGGTGGAAACTTAATACAGCATTCGACACCAGTTGTTGAGCTTAGGGCACCGTTCATAAAAACGCATATGGGTCCTGTTAGGTTGAGAAATTTTCACCGACCTCAAATGAAACGTTTCTCCTACGGGACTTTGGCACAACCAGGTCCGCATTCCGTTATGCCGTTATTGAAGCATATTAAAAAGAAAGCTAAGGTAATTTCCCTGCTAAAAAAACTTGCGTAGGGACTTTAAATGATAAAGAAGATGTTTTTTTTTAGCAACGGGAAGCTGAACGTCTTGCATCCGGAGGTGGTGACGTCTTCTTTATGCGCACATCCGAAGATTTGACCGGAAGAGATGGCGATTTGATATTGATTGAATTCTGTGAGGAACATCCTCCGCTTATGAATCAAGTTTGTCACAATTATAATCGTTTGCTTTGTTGGTCATTGTAATAGGGATTTTACGCTTGTAGGTTGGTATGTGCTCTAAGATTAAAAATTACTACAAAAGGAAAGCTGGTAAAGATAACGGACCTCCTACTTATAAATATGGCGAAACAGCTTATGCGCATACTTCTCCATTTTTGGGCATCCTATATCCGGGGCAATCGATTCAAGCTGTGGAAAATAATATGTACAGGTAAGAATGTGTATTTCTCGAACTCATCCTTAGGATTATTATTCCAAATTATACCTGGTATCCATGAAATAAAATGATACTTTGTGAGAAATACATCCCTGTAAAATTGATGTGAAGATTTCACTCTCTTAGATATATGTTTTACAGCTTCATATGAGCGTCGTTTTTTTTCCATTTTTACAGAAGGCAACGGCCTTTTCCTTATATCGTGTATATGAGCTTTTGGAATAAATTACAATAATATTATTTAGCTTGCTGTAATTTTTTGACAAAGGCACCTTATACGATGTGATTTTTTGAAATCGACCAATCTGAAATATTTCAAAAAGTAGCACGAAAATACAAATTTCCAAAAACACATTTACTGTTATTGTAAGAGGGGCATGCTGTGATTCTATCAATCACATTTATGACGTTTACACCTGCGCCCCCACGAATACCTCCTCCAAAATTTTAAATGAAATGACCCATCGTGTGATACCTCAAACGAAAACCTATTTTCTTGTGATTACGTTGGTGTATCACTCGCTCTTTTCTCTTTTATTCAGTATCATCCAAAATGACCAAGTTAGGTGGAAATTATCTTCATTGATGGTGCTGAGCAATGTTCCCCTGTCACACCAAGAGTTTTTTTAGGATTGTGGAGCATAAATACATACGAGAAGGTGCAAAAATTTGAAGCAATCGGATCGGTAGCGAACAGAAAAGGGCATGGTAATAAAGTAGCAGATGAAACAGCGGAAATTGAAATGGAAGTAATTGAAGTGGAAATTTTACCATGGATCTAAGCAGCTCTTCGCACAGGTTGCAGCATCCTCTGACCTTTCTTACTCATCGGTACGCAAGGTCACAAAGCTGCATAAATTTCACCCATATAAAACGAAGACGACGTCCGACGATTTGAGTTTTATAATAATATTTATTTTATTGCCCAGCAGAAGAAATCTATATAAAAAAATTAAAAAAAGATAGTGTTTACATATAAAAAACTCATGCCCATTCATCATAGCTCCTAAGATGTACATCGTTGAATCTTTAAGCTCATGAGTTTGTGCATATACTTTAACTCATTTATGATCCTAATGAAGCTTTAAAATAAAAGCGAAATATTGGTGGCATTTAAAAGAGTTACAATTTTTTTTAAACTTCGGTCGTCATCCCAACAGCTTTAACCACGTGTTTGAGTAGTTTTTCTGAATATATATTTTTTTAGTTTTGTTTGTTTATTCTTGGGGACGCAAACGTAAACGTGTTTTTTCGTTTTAGTGTTTGAAATATTTCAGGTGGATTCCTTTCAAGATATCACACTGTATATTATAGCACTATAATAAAATGTTATTTATATTCCAGGGCGCCAATATACGATCACAGAATTCCCGAAACGGATTTCTTGATCATTAGAACCAGGCATCAATATTACATTAGGGAAATGGACGGCTTGTTCGTGGCTGGTCAAGAATGTCCGCTTTACGAGGTTCCAGGACCAAATTCGAAGAGAGCCAACAATTTTGTAAGGGATTTCTTGCAAGTAAGTGTTTTTCGCGTTAAAAAAGGGTATCGTTCAAGGTCGATTCTTATGAATTTCTATAATCTCTAGAATTTGTTAAGAAGGTGGTACCGGATGGCAGTACTGTAGCGGTAGCGGCGCGGGTAGGAGTAATTTTCAACTCGTAGTCGATCTCGACAGTACCGGGAGAGAGTTCAAAACGACAGTACGTTGCACACTGCACGCCAAATAAGTACGCGGAGATGGGACGCCTAAAGGGTGTAACGTTCCCTTCGAAAGTGAATAAATATCTCGGGCATTTCCCTGGATTAGAATATAGAAGTCCGCATATTTATTGCACAATATGCAATAGCGGATTGCTAAGTCGCGATAGGTTTGAATGTAGAAAACATTGTAAAAGTAAACGTTATGTAATGAATTTAAGAAACAGTATTCCATACTGGCAATTTTTATATGATTTTATTTTTGTGTTAAGTGTGTGCAACATCTCACAACATCTAGTATCTAATGAACACTTTCGTCTTTTTTGGGCTAAGTATGTTCTCTCGTGGAAGCTGCCAACATCTATGCAATTACGATACAATTTGCCAGATGTGCAAGGTATAGTAAAGGAATGTATAAAAGACGAATTGAGAAATAAGAAAATCTGCCTATGTGTGGATGAAACAACTGATGCTCAGAAACACAGCGTCATTCACGTTGTAGCGCGCCCTTTAGAACGTGATGGTCCATCAGCTTCATTGTTGTTATCCAGTAAAAGGATTCAGAAAACTAATGCAGAAACCGTTGTCAAGATAATAAAAGATTCGTTGAGAGAATTTTGTATCACAGGAACCCAAGTCACAATGCTCGTTACTGACGGAGCCGCAAGAATGCTGAGAGTTGGTAGGATGTTGAAAATATGCTTTCCGACTCTTCTTCACATAACATGCCTCATACACGCATGTCACCTCGTAGCAGAAACCATTCGAAAGAAGTATCCAATGGTGGATGAGTTAATAGCATCTACCAAAAAAGTGTTCATCAAATCTCCCAAACACATCCGTGTATTCAAACGATTGTGTCCGAAATTACCACCACCACCTCAGCCTGTAATAACGCGATGGGGAACATGGCTCCAGGCAGTATCTTACTATCAGAAATATTTTTCAGAAATGAAAATGTCATCTTGAAACTTAATTCAAATGATTCTGCAGCAGTTCGAGATAGTCAGCAACTTTTTTCCAATTCGGACGTTCAACAACAAATAGATTAAATTCCCATGAACTATTCTAAAGTTGCACAAGCTATTGAGCAATTAGAAAACAGTCACTTTACATTTACAAGCCGCTCTAGAAAACTTGTCGAACACTATAAGAGTCGATGTTGCTTAAAAATTTGGTGCAATTTTAACGAAAAATCCCGATTTACAAAAGGTTCGGTCTATAACTGAAAATCAAGAGTGCCCAGATGAGGAAAAGGAATATCTGACATTTGCAAATCTTACTTCACTAGATGTCGAACGATCATTTTCGAAGTATACGACAACGTATTCACAACACCCTCGACGGCTGAATGAATCGACAATGGAAGCGTTGCTGATGTTGCAATTCTACGCAGCTTACCAGGGCGGTTGCTAATTGCCACAGTGGACATCAAGACGACAGGAAAAGGTAACAATATTATTTTTCACTAATATTGTATATTACGTACCTACTTTTATGCGGTGCGCCACTACCGGTACCACCTTTTTAACAAACTCTAATAATCTCTTATGCGATTTTCAACACATTAAAATTGTGGAGCTTGAAACGCATGTTTTTTGTACAATTTTTTATGGGTGATTTTCTTGGAAATGTAAACAGTGAAGACAGGTTAGAGACCGTTCAAAATGAGAATACTTCATTAGCGGCTCGTTAAAATAAAAACCAGAGCTTAAGCATATTTATTCAATAATTTATGCGATATCTACAATAAAGCAAATACTCTTAAATTAGGTTATAAAATAGCATAATATACGAAAATTAAAACCATTAATAACAAATATATTACGACGACAATTACATCGACAAAAACGGCAATCTGATGGCAATTTGAGTAAGAACAGGAACGGACTCTACAAAGGTTCCTAGATCATATCAACAGCATAGAAGAATCTATCAGGTCCACAATGGAAGTGGAAAAAGAAAACCCAATACCCTTCCTCGATGTCCTGATCTAAAAGCACCCAATGGTGCACTGACAATCAACTCAAACTCTTACTGTAGCACCTCTGGCGTACTTCACAGTTCTTAGTTTTTTTCCCAGTAAAACCCTCTATTGATCAAAAGAATCTTTAGCAATATTATTTTCTTTCAATTTTAGGTATTCATATACAGATTATTCTGGAAAAGCCGCGATAATCCCAGACGAATAAAGATGGACGATATAAAGAAAGCCTTCCCATCCCATTCCGAGAGCAGCATAAGAAAACGCTTGAAATTATGTGCTGACTTCAAGAGGACCGGTATGGACTCGAACTGGTGGGTGATCAAGCCAGATTTCCGACTCCCAACCGAAGAGGAAATCAGAGCTATGGTTTCTCCCGAGCAATGTTGTTCTTTCTTCAGTATGGTTGCCGCGGAGCAACGTTTGAAGGACGCAGGTTACGGTGAAAAGTTCCTGTTTACTCCAGCCGAAGATGATGATGAGGAGATGCAATTGAAAATGGACGACGAGATCAAGGTGGCGCCTTGGAATACTACGAGGGCCTATATTCAGGCCATGAAAGGCAAATGTTTGTTACAATTGACGGGTCCAGCGGATCCTACCGGGTGCGGGGAAGGTTTTAGTTACGTTAGAGTGCCCAATAAACCAACGGTAAGAGAAATGTTTTACTAATTTTGAATACATTTGATATTATAGGGTATTATTGCTCGTTTTTTTTTTGCAGCAAAGTAAAGAGGAACAAGAATCTCAACCTAAACGAACAGTCACAGGTACTGATGCTGATTTGCGAAGGTTATCGTTGAATAACGCTAAAGCTTTATTGCGAAAGTTTGGAGTACCAGAAGAAGAGGTAAATATTCTTCCATATGAGTTTAGGTCTATGTTTAATATTTTTCGCGTTTTCCCTATTTACATTCTTCCTGTGTACAGCTTCTTGCAATATGTTATACCCAACTTTGTGTTTTCTACTTTTCAGATCAAAAAACTCTCAAGATGGGAGGTTATTGACGTAGTCCGAACACTCTCAACCGAAAAGGCTAAAGCAGGTGAAGAAGGTATGGATAAATTTTCAAGAGGGAACAGATTTTCAATTGCAGAACACCAGGAAAGGTACGTATTGCGCTTTCACACGTAAAAAAAAGTTTATATAATTTAGCTGTTATAGGAACTTTTAACAATTCTCTCTGTCGTATCTACATATTAAAGAATAAATATATTTTTTTTCCATTTAGATACAAAGAAGAATGTCAGCGCATATTCGATTTACAAAATCGCGTGCTTGCCAGCGCTGAAGTGCTTAGTACCGATGAAGGTGAAAGTTCTGAAGAAGATAGCGATGAAGATATCGAAGAAATGGGGAAGAACATCGAGAATATGTTAGCCAATAAGAAAACGAGCACACAGGTAATTTAAGAGATGCGTAGAATGGACACTATTTCCTTTTACCTAATCTCACTGTTATTTCCTGCACAATACTCGTTTTCATTATTTTTCATAATTATAAGCATATTGCTCGCCTTAAACATAATCATTTCGCAGCTATCTAGGGAAAGAGAAGAACAAGAACGCCAGGAATTGCGAAAAATGATTCTAGAAGGAGGGGATGAGAAAAAAGGCAAAGATAAGAAGATCAAAGAAGAAGACGATGGCCACGAGAACTTTGCACAGCAAGGTATACTTGTTGAAAAATCAACTCCGAAACCATTTCATTTTCCTCATTCTTTTCATAGGACGCGTATTGAAAATTATTCGGACCTTTAGAAACCCCGAAGGAAAGGAGTTTACCAGAGCCGAAATCGTTAGAAAACCGGGAGTTATCGATGCTTACGTGAAAATTCGCACCACCAAAGATGAGCAGTTCATTAGACAGTTCGCCACATTGGACGAGGCGCAAAAGGAAGAGATGAAACGCGAAAAGCGAAGGATACAGGAGCAGTTGAGGAGGATAAAGAGGAATCAGGAGAGAGAACGTTTGGCGATGAGCCAGCAGAGTAGTATATCCGTTCCAAGCACCTCTTCTGTTACGATAGAGAAGCCCACAACGTTAGAAGGTTGAAATTTTCTAATACATTTTAAAAAAGGGGTTTTCAAATTTGTGATGTTAAATTTTCAGGTCCCTCAACAACACCTCAGCCGGTACCAGCAGCGAAACCGCTTCTGTCCCCACCTAAATCGAGAAGGAAGACGAAATTGAAACCGGATTTGAAGTTAAAATGTGGTGCTTGCGGAAATGTTGGGCATATGAGGTACTGTATTTGTGCAAAATTTGATAAAAATTTAAAATTTTACGTAATCCACATCAAAAAATTAAATTTGTGTGATAATGTTAATTTCATTTCTATTTCTTATGACGTAATTTTATAAAACGACTTATTGTAAAGGTTTTGTAAAAAATTTTTTAAAAAACGGTTCTTATATGGCGAGTAATATCATCTGTTAGAATAATTTCCATAAGTTTTGGGACACCTTGTATCTCTGTTGTCTCTCTTACAGACTTTACACAAAGAAAAATGTTGAATAAATTTCGTTTTAACTCCTTTATGCTAAAAATATCACGTACCATATTCAGAATACCGGTAGTATCCATCAACTCTAGCCGCGAAAACCTTCATTGTCATCTATATCAGTCTTAATTTGTTATTTTTCTTTTAAGGACCAATAAAGCATGTCCACTCTACCAGAACTCCATGTCTACCATTCCTCTCAATGTAGCAATGACTGAGGAACAAGAAGAAGAGATTGAAAAACAACTGAACACCGACGATGAAGACCTAGTTAACGTTGACGGTACTAAAGTAAAATTATCCAGTAAGTTATTGAAGGTGAGTAAAAAGAAAAATTACAAAAAACCCAGCTTAAAACTCCATTTGGATGCAAATTTGATTTCCAGCATGCTGAAGAGATGAAACGTCGTACTTTACTGTTGAAGGTGCCCAAAGAAGCGATGAACTCCCGCAAAAGACGAAGAGGCACCTCCGATTTGCACTGCGACTACCTGAAACGTCATAATAGACCCGCCAATAGAAGGAGAACGGATCCAGTGGTGGTCCTATCGACTATTTTAGAGCATATTCTAAACGAATTGAGGGATATGCCGGATGTTCAACCCTTCCTATTTCCGGTGAATCCCAAGATGGTCATGGATTATTATAGAATCGTGCAAAGACCCATGGATTTGCAAACAATTCGCGAAAATCTGAGACAGAAGAAGTACCAGAGTCGGGAGGAGTTTTTGGCTGATGTTAATCAAATTGTTGAGAATTCTACGCTTTATAATGGTAATTTTTTTTCGGACTTTCTCCAAATTTTTCATATTCTCTGTTTTGACAGGTCCAAAGAGCAGTTTGACAGTTGCCGCTCAAAGGATGCTTCAGAAATGCGTCGAAAGGTTAGCAGATAAAGAAGAAAGGCTAATGAGATTGGAAAAGGCCATCAATCCCTTGCTGGACGATAACGATCAAGTCGCCCTGACTTACATCTTGGACAACGTTGTTAATACTAAATTAAAGACCATGTCGGAGTCGTGGCCTTTCTTGAAACCTGTAAATAAGAAGGTTGTCAAAGATTATTATAATATAGTCAAGAGACCCATGGATTTGGAAACTATCTTGAAGAAAGTTACCGGTATGCTATCATAATCTTTTGATAATAAAGTATTAACATGAAATTTGTCTTCCGATTTTTGCAGCTCATAAATACCATAACAGACATGAGTTTTTGGTGGACGTCCAGCAGATACTTGAGAATTGTATCTTGTATAACGGGAAAGATTCGCCATTTACTCAAAAGGCTGAGCAACTAGTCAAGATTGCCAAGGACACTTTGGAAGAGGTAAAATTTATTGACTGTTCTAATCTTGTCCAACAATTTTTTTTTTTGCAAATATTGTGTTCGTTTCCAATCATGAAAATGTGCATTCACTTTGTTTACTTTAGGCGGGTATTACGTATTTTTTTAACTATTGTCGCAGCAATTTTAAGCCTTTATATGTAACCTGGGCAAATATGCGGTAACAGCCAGAGGCGTGGCGAGCACATAAAAGTTTACACATAAAATAGAAGGTAAGAAATACATTATAAAACGTGCTGAAACACTTACCGTTTTAAAAGTCTTCCGCGAAATCACAAACTGGGTAACATCTGTTAAATATTTGAATCATTAGATATGTTTCCACAGCTGTTTCAGTCAAGTGAGTACGACGTACGGAATAAATGTTTTTTAATGCCGAAAACGACCGTTCGACATCTAGCGATGTTATATTTGCATATTTAAAATAATCTTTGAAACAACTTAATGCATCTTCACACGCACCTTCACAAATTTGTCTTAATATAAGAAAATCGGAGTCTTTCTCTAAAACACTTTCAAATTTTCGTATTACACACCAATTTGTTTCGCCTTCTACAGCGTATAACTGTGCGTGAACATCATTCACAATTTGAACAGAATCCACTAGCGACATCGAGACATTTTGTAATTTCTCTATTCCCTCCGCTAGTCCGAAGTAATTGTTGTGAATAGTTTGTAAATCTCTTTTAACCTGACTATCTTGAAATATTTCCTGGGTTTTCTTGATTGCTGCAGCTTCTGTCGGATTGAATTTTAAAACTACCTTCTTTACTTGATCCAAATATTTGTTGTAGTAAAACGCAGCCTGCAACCATGATCCCCAACGTGTAACAATCGGCTGTGGTGGTTCAGGTAAATCAGGATACAGTTTGTGAAATAGTCGGGTGCGTTTCGGGGACTTTAGAAACACTGCCTTTTTTCCTTTATTAGTGGAAAACATATAGGAATCGTTTGTGCCGCAAGATTTAGAGTATGGGTTTTACACGTTACATGTAAGAAGTTACCACTGTGTTCTTTAAGAGATCGTTCCAGAGAACGCATGTTTGTGGCATCATCACTCGAACATTAAAAGTTGCTTAGTTGAAACTTCAAATTTGTTCAATGAATTCAACACCACCTTTAAAATCTCATCGGCAATACAATTTATAACTCTTTTGGATGCAAGTAAGAAGGAGGATGACGGTCGATGTGGTTCCATTGTACGTACCATTACATTAACCACAGAATGTTTTTGATGATCTGTTGTTTCGTCCACACACAACCACAGTTTTTTGTCTTTCAATTCTGTTTTCATTCTTTTTTCTATATGTTCACGAGCAATTGGCACTACATTTCGTATCGATGTCCGACTAAGTAATTTACAGTCCGCATGCTTATTCCAGAAGGGGACAAATGTTTCTTTGTCTAGTAAACGAAACGGTAGATTACATAAACTAAGAGTAACACATAAATCAAATGTAAATTTTTCTTGGCCTCGTACGCCACTTTTTGTAAAAGAATGCTGTTTGCTTTCGATGTGACGTTGACAATGGCTTCTGGACCAACACATTAAAGGGATTTTACAAACTAGACATTGAATTTTAGCGCCATCAAAAATTAAGTCCGGCATGTCCACTATAAAGTTTTTAACATTGGTCGTTTTCGCAACGTACCTAACTGCGACATTTTTAAAGCAAACATAAGCTTACAATTACGAAATAAGTTACGACAGCCTACATATACACAGAACTAGTCGCATACAGCATCGATTTAGTACTGATGATGTGAACGCGTGAAATAAATAATCGCCGACTCCGCACCACATACCTACTACACTGAGTGTTACCGCTATTTGTCCAGACTATTTATATGCAATACCAAACGATGCACGGAAGCTAGATAAATTACATTCTTTGGTCTTTCATGGTGTCAAGTTTTCAACATTCAGGTAACTGTACATGGTGTTCAAAAGTTATAGGAGAAAAAGTGTGTAAGAACATTTCTGAACCCCAGTTCATCTAATTATTCAACCAATTTACAGAAATTGCATTTTCTTTGACAATTTCCGTTTTAAAACATTACAGTATTAAAAGAATTTGTTCCTACAAGGAGTTGTCTTGAGATTTTTTTTTTCCATTAATTAAATCTAATTACATTGGTAAAAATTAAGAAAAAAAATATTTATTAGTAGTCGCCGATGGAAGCCAATATATTCATGAAAGGATAACTTGTTCATTAATTTACGTAAAAATAAAAGTATCCTACTCTTTGAAAATGACAAAATAACAACCGCTCATAATTATATCAGTATATGTTGCTATATCGCGGAAATGTTCTTTTATTCTTCAACGTATTAACCAAAGTGGGTATTGTTGTTAATGTCCTCTATTCTATTTTCTACGAGTTAAAGAATTTTCACCCTCTCAAACATATTGTTCTCTGCCTTCCCCTAGTACGACGAGCATCTCACTCAATTAGAACGTAAGATATGTTTAACCCAAGAGAGAGCCATGCAGGACGATCACGCTTGGATGGGTGTGGACGAAGAAAACTACACAATACCCGAGGGTGATCAAGCAAGCCAAGCTAGTTCTCCTGATAACTTGAAGAACAATTCAGAAGATATGGATTATGTCGATATTGAGGGCGGTATAACTCCAGGGGAGGATGATTCTATACCTTCTAAGATGCGTCGTGGTAGAGGAAGGCCCAAAAAGAAGTCTGCTACTCTAGAAGAAGGTTTGCAAATTAAATTAATGTCTTACTGGAGGTTTTAATGAAATTAATTTTAGATTTACAATTTTCAAGTGAAGAGGAATTGGATGAGGTCCCACTAACGGAGTTTGAGGACAACAAGGATGGTATCCTGATTGACGCTGAAATGCCCGGTGCTGATGATGACAGCCAGCAAGCGGCTGAAGCCATGGTACAGTTAGGAACGATAGGATACTATCATCACAATGAAGGTTACATAAATGAAACACTTTTATATAAAGGTTAACGTTGCAATCCTGTATTTTGTACTAAAATTTATTTTTTACATTCTCTCAGAGGAAAGTTTGGACGTTGATCCCAATTACGACCCGTCAGATTTCTTAATGGCCGGCCTCCCGAAGAATAGGGTTTTCGATGACGATATAAAAACTACAAGTACCGAGATGGGTCTGAAGATACAGGACGATTTGGCAGTTAGTGAAAGCGAAGACGAGGGATCTCATTCGAAGAATACGCAGCAGATTCAAGATGACGATGATGTTGGAGATGTGTGGTTTTAAGTTCAAATTACTTCGCATAGATGGTGTTAAGTAATGTAAATGTACACACTTGGAAAGCTTACATCAAAAATGCGGTTTTTTGTTATAGACGATGTCTGGAATCATTGCATTGAAAGTTTGTATGAAGTAGACTTAGTTTCTGGGGGATTGATCACAAAAAAGGTAGATCAAATTTTCTTAGTTATAGAGTTATACGTTATGAACATTTTTGCAGTTTTTTAAAGTACAAACTTCTCATAAGTTACTGTGTGACAATTAGAGCAGACACTTTTTAAATTTCGCGGATGATTTAAATTAGTAGTTCCGGCAGTAAATGACATATACGCCAATTTCTTAACGTAATATTTAACACATTTACAATTTAAATCATCCGCGAAATTTAAAAAGTGACGATGTTGCGAAATCGGCCACAATCTAGATGTATGTGAACTTTTCAAAGGTGTATCACACGCCTATGTAATAATAAAGTGAATTTTGTTATAAAAATGCAATGTAATGTAATTATATGAATATAATTTTTATTTAAGAAGTAAAATGTTATACGAATTTGTTTAAAAGTGTTTTTGTTTAATTTCACCAGGTTATAAGGGGCATGATATAATTTTTAATAGTTAAAGAGACGCAATTAACATCTCTTCGACAAAATTACATTTTTAAATCTATATTTTTATGAGATTCCTAGAAGGAAGAACTAGCTGTGTCATAAAATTCCCCGGGGCTGTACATTTTTGTTATATACGCATATACCTATCTTGAATATAATTGCTATTATTCTGTTGCAAGCAGTACCTAACACTCAAACCTAACAATCAAATTGATTTTTTTATAAATTTTGTTGTTCGGCTTTTAAACATAGACTAGCATGTATGCAGGGACGTGCTAATCTTTTTTGGCGTCGCCGTGCAAAATACTGATTGGCGGTTGGTTCTCTAGAAATAATAGCAAGATTTTATAATCGCTCTTGAGTTATTTTAGATAGTAAGTAGTTTTTAATTAGATTTAATTTAGAGACCAATCTCTCCGCTGTAGCTGCAAAAATTGGTATAGTTAATAGAAAACGTAGTGCAATAGTAATGTTTGGGGTTGAATAAGTTAAATTATTTACTGTAATATAATTGAGTGCTTCTAATGCACATCACACATTTTTATCGGAATGGTAATTCATGCAAAAGTTCTGTTCCGTACTTGCCAAAATCGGTAATATTCCATAAAATTTTGAAAACATCAGAATGAGAGAGGATAACAGTTCAACTCTTTCGCATACAGTCGAAATAGTAGTGTCAACCATTTCGATAAAAGAAACAATTAACCTTATATCATAATTTTAATTCTTAAATTTCTATGGGCTGATGTACGCTTTCTTAGGGAAGGTTTCTTTTCGCGCCCTTATTTTTAGTATATCATTTTTAGCTTTTATTCAAAAAATTTTATGGACTTTAAAAAAAAGTGTTTAAAATTAAAGTTAGCAGCCAAAAGATGGCGCCTTTAAGCGGTCGATGCCATTGTGCGCCGCACTACCTTGCCCATATGGACGGCACATCCCTGTCTAGATGTAAACTTTCCAGAGGTGTAGATCAGTTGATACACTTCATACAAAAACAAAATAACCTTGATTTAACATTGGATTATAAAAATTATGCACTAAAATTACATTCAAAAAAAAAACAAGAACTTGTACTTCAAAAACTTTCCAAATATGCTACCATGGAACTTTTTAAAATTCAGCAACACTATTACAATACTTTTCCATATAATGACTGGTGCTAAAAAAATAATTGTATAAATTACATTTACATGTCTGGAATAAATAAACAGTATAGATGATGTCAGTAAAGAATAGCAAACAACTTATTAAAAAAAGATGTATTGCAGATAACAACTTATTAAATTTGATTTATCAAAATGTGTGCAAATAAACCTTGAAGATTATTTTTGGACAGGTAAGTTGAAAAGCATTATTTTATATGTTTAATTTCCATAAAGTAAAATAGGAAACCCAATCTTTAATATTTTTAATGGTTGGTGATATTTTAGAAACAAAAGCATTTTTCTCCAATTTTGTAATTATTTTGATGATAAAATTGTAATATTTGTGCTAATTAAGTAAAAGTCGATTTGAAAGAGCTCAAAAATTATTAAGAAACTAGATTTGGAACTTCAGAAATTGAAGAAATTATAATTATGAACAAATTTGTAGTAATCCTAATTTTCACGTAGTTCTTAAAAATGTATAATTGTCATGTAATTAACACCCTAGAATATCAAAAGCCATTTAAATTCTTCTCACGTTTTATACAATTGCCTAAAGTATCATAATCAAATATTTAAATTATATAATTAATTTGCGACGAAATGAAATTGCAATATAAATCTTTACAAAGCAGCGTATTCACCTAAGTATTTTAATAATTCTATTATACCTAACAATGGCTTAAAATTGCAAATCTACATAATTTAGCAACGACAAAATTTCACTTATTTTAGTAACTTTCCATTCACCTATTAATTTAAGTAACGTATTTCTCAAGACACATGCTTCTTAAAATAAAATAAAGAAAAATGAATGGAAAACATGTTCGAAGAAGCGATTAATTGCATCGATTTAATTAAATATATTCTACTATAAAATGAAAATAGTTAAATTGACCCACATAAGCCCAGGTATGCCGCTATTTATAGTTGTAATCTAAGTTTATCTATTGGAACGTCAGAAACCTTTTTTTGGCATCCGCTGTATACACTTATAGGCTTTCAAATCTGTGGGTCAGTGGCGTTCGTATTATGTCATCCTCGATGATTGTTAACGAAAATTTAATTGTAGACTATTTAAGCATAAATTAAAACATTATTTGATTTATTTATAATGTCTATATGTTTATTAGACTATTGAAGGTAATTTTTATGTTGTTAGTGAGCAAATAATAAAAATAATTGTGTACTCCCTAACCTTCTTGCTTGTGACGCTTATGTGTGGATGTTCACATGTTTTCACACTGTTTAATCATCTTCACTCGAATGACTGGTGGGATGGCTAAATTTGTGAAATCACAAACGTCAAAAGTCTGAAGTTATAATTTCACGGTGTTTTTTTTATTATTTGCTCTATAAAAATTATGCACGTTTCTTTAAAATTCCACCTCTAAAAGCATTAATGGTCAGTAATTCCATATCAATTCGGAGATAATCAAAAATGTTAAAGTGGAAATCGCAACGTTTCAGGTTTACGCTGATTCTGATTGTCAAATAATAAATAGCTAACCCTTGAGTCATGGACGAAAACAATGAAGCAATTATCATTGGCGATGAACAGCTGAAGATCCCGGAATCGCCGAAACCTCTAGCATTTACAATAGATTTCGGCGAAGGTAAAGTTGACTCGCAGAGACACAATAAACTTGTAGAGAAATTACGACATCGGAGGGGACAGTCGTTGTCTAAATTAGAGGGTGCTACGACTCCTAGTCCTAAAAATAAAAATTCTTGCAGTGGTAGTAGTAACTCGAGCTCACGTAAATCCAATAATTTTCAATCCGAAGGTTACTTTTCATCAGACGAGAAGACGGAACACCTAAAAAATGTAAGAGCGACAGCTAATAATATACGATTAAAGGATTCTCCATTGAATGATAAAATGACACAGTCCTGCGTGCTACCATACGTATCCAGCCCACATACGGAATCAAAACCATTCATATTCGATTTAAACGCTTCATTTACGATAAGCGATACATCTTCGTTGATGAAGAACGATTTATTTGCTTTACCCGATGTAACGCCTGAAAACAAAAACGTGGAAGATCTTATAGGAACGATAGAGTGTGAATACGATAAATCTGACAGTGTTAGCGAAACTGGTACTTATACGTTAGATGCTGATAATTATTCAGAAGAGCAGAAAGCTAGAATGAGTATCGACAAAGAATTTAAGATCGAGCAAGTTTCGGTAACCAAAAAGACGGAGGATTATGTTAGAAGCTTATTAAGTAATCCACCAGCAAGTGAAATTACAAAAGAAATTAGGAAGGAACCCGAACAAGAAGCGAAATCAAAACATGTAGGTACCAATGAGCCTATTACTATCATTAAACCTCAAACATTAGATCTAAATAGTGGACCGCAACGTGTCGTACGGATATTAGATCAGAAACAGAAAGCGTTATCACCTATTCTATCACCTACGCAACAATTCTCGATCACACAAAGCAACCCATCGAAGTCCGATAATTCTAATTTAAATAAAGAAGGTAACGACGTTAAGAAGCTATTTAATCAAATCATGTTCCCGAGTGCTAAAGAAAAAACAGCTACAACCCCTGAAACTGCACCAATGGACCAGGGAAGTATAATCTCGGTGACTTCAAGTGGTGCGTTTCGCTCACGATCGGATAAGAATAAGAAACACGTAAAGAATTTTAGCCTAAGTAAATCTGGAGTGCAAATCGAAGCATATACAGAAAATAAGTATCAAAACGAGATCGTAGTGCATGCTGCTTTAACGTTAAATAAGAATACGGGTGCAAATTTGACAGCTAATGTGATCCACGTAAGCGATAACTTGTCAAGGGTGAAAAATAATGATCCGATAAGCTCTTGCGAGATGTTAATTAGAGGTAATTCGAATTTAAGCAAAGAATCAAATTTATCACCTGCTGGGCTCTGCGGTAAGAGTTCCCCAACAAAGATACCATCACCAATCCATTCGTCTAGGCCAAGGAGTAGAGATAGTGCTTCTTTTGCTAATACTGATTTATCGGATAGTAGTTTAGAGACAGATTCATACCTTAAACCGACGCAGAATATAATTAGGTCATTGCAACAACGATTATCGATAGATAGTGATCATGAATTGAATACGAAATACCTTAATAATGATGCGAGGAATCTATTAAAAAAGCCTTCACATCTAAGGCATAATTCCTTCGATGATAAGAATTTAAAAATATCCAATAAGTTAGAACACTTTCAGAATAAGAACCTGCAAAGTATTGATCAAACTTACACTAACGTATTGAACCATTACAAGACAAATAAAATTCAAAATTCCCCAAATAATAGTCCGATTAGGCGATCTAGTAGTTTTTCGACGAAAAATCAGAATAATTCAAAAAATTTAAATATTACTTCGAAAGATACCAACATACTTCATTCTCCTAGTCTCTCTAATCGAAGCAGCAATATTCAGATTCAACGGTCCGCCTCGACAACCAACATTAAACCTAGCTACATGCAAATTAGGCGATCCAGTGTCACCTCAGATCATCAAAAAATTGATCGAAATGCCTTTGGTGATACTGAATCAAGTTCTGAAGAAGATCTCGAGAAAAATTTCAAAAAGAAGGACATCACCAATACACGTTACAATCGTGCTTTTAGTTTGAGGAGGGCTAGGCTGGAACCGGATACTGTTGCTCATCCGAAATGCCCCAACACACCGGAAATGCGACGTAAATTTCAGACGTCCGAATCCCGACCTGAACGAGCGATATCCGTCGATCGAAAACCGGTTAAAACGAACGAAGTGCCGAGCAGATATTTGCAGAGTATCTCGAAGAAATCCACGCCGTCTTCGACGGGTAAAAGCGATTTGCCGCCCAAAACCGTTTCAAATCCGGTTGGTAAATCATCGATGCTTGGTAAATTGCAAGGGTTCTCCAGGACCGACTCGGGAAGATTTAGCATGCGATCTTCCGCTGGTACGCCCAAAAATTTACGGAAAGACCATCGTCCTGGTGAGTATGATTTCTTCTGATCATTGAGAGCTAAAATCTTCACTTCCTCCATGTTTTGCTTGTTATTCTTAATTATTAAATTATTATTTTTTTTTGTAATATACAGGATGTTAAAATCTTCCGGCCTATTGTGTAAATTATAGGAGATCAAAATTTTCAAATAATGTAATAGATAAAGTATTTTTCAAAACGCTGATCGATAATTAGTAGAGTTGGCCACGCGCGCCAACTGGCAGCGGCGTTGTTTCGATTAGGCCTCGGGTTCCACTAGAGCTATTGTGTGTAGATGTTTGCTGTCGTAAATACTTTCGCGTAGTTGTTAAATAAAAATAAATAATCCGTGCTCAAACACTTACCATTTTAAGAGTCCTCCGTGAAATCGTAAAGTGAATGATGTCTGTTAAATATCTGCAACATTAGATATGTTTCAACAGTTGTTTCGACAGACCGAGCGCGGCGCGAGGAAAAAATGTGTTTATATGCAGAGAACGAACGTTCTACATCTAGTGACGTTATATTTGCGTAATTAAAATATTCTTTGAGACAACTTAACGGTTCTGTTGACGCACCTTCACAAATGTGTCTTAATGTGCCAAAATCAGAATCTTTTTCTAAAACACTTTAATATTTTTCTAGAACACAAACATTTTTTGCGTCTTCTATCGCGCACAGATTCCACTAACGACACCGAAGGATCTTTACAAGATCCTTTTTGTAATTTTTCTATTGCCTCCGCTAGTCCAAAGTAATTGTTGTGAATAATTTTTAAATCCGTTTTAACCCGACTATCTTGAAATTTCGACTGGCTTTTCTTGATAGCGGCAGCTTCCTTTGGATCGAATTGTAAAACCACGTTCTAAATATTCTCATAATATTTCGAAGTTCGAAGTGGCAAGTGGCGGGAATCATCGCAGCTTTTATTAGCGGTAAATTTTTTAAATATTGAAATAATACACGCGGAAAGAATGCCTAGTAACAATAACCAAAAATTAATGTTGATGGTCGTGTGTTAGTGCTATTCTCTCTGCTACATTGTTTTTGCCGGGAATGATTCCACCAATACCATGAGCTATATTAGCATTAATTTTTGGTTATTGAAATAATCTTAAAAAAATAAGCATCTACTGCCGTATAATAATATAAACAATTGATATTACTGTCAAATTTTAGTACAATTAAAAAAAAAACAAACCTCTCGTACACTTTGCAAATGATCGTTCACCATCTAATAAAGTAAGATTTGCGAAATTCAAATACTCCTGTATCTTTTCTGTGCAGTTTTGAATTTTAGATATAGATCGAACCTTTTCTAAATCCGGATTTGTATTTAAAACTGCACGAAATTTTTACGCGACAAGTTTGAAAATTTCATCTTTCACTTGGGAACAATATTTGCGATAGTAAGATACTGCCTCGATCCATGTTCCCCATCGCGTCAATACAGGCTGAGGTGGTAGCGGAATTTGCGGATACAATTGCTTGAATACGCGGATATGTTTGAGAGATTTGACAAACACTTTTTTGGTAGATGATATTAAATCATTCACCCTAGGAGACTTGCTTCGAATTGTTTCTGCTACGAGATGACATGCGTGTATGAGGCATGTTATGTGAAAAAGAGTCGGGAAGCATACTTTTAACATCCTACCAGCTTTCAGCATTGTTGCGGCTCCGTCAGAAATTAACATGGTGATTTGGGCTCCTACGATACAAAATTCTCTTAACATATTTTTTATGTTTACAACGGTTTCGGCATCAGTTCTTTCAATCCTTTTACTGGCTAACAACAAGGAAGCTGCTGGACCATTACGTTTTAAAGGACGCGCCACAATATGAATCACGCTGTGTTTCTGAGCATCAGTAATTTCGTCCACAGTGCGCAAACTTGCAAATTCCAAACCAGGGAAACGCCAAATATATTTCTTCATATGCGATGCAAGAGGTACACCAGGCTTACGTCCCATGTTTTCGAAAACACACAATTAGAATCCGATAAATAACCGAACTACGAACTCCTCAATGTATATCGCATTACTGAACTCTGCATCCACATACGTACAATTAACCAAACAAAAATAAATTTAAAATTTCCCGTGCAATAATATCAAATAATGGAGAAATTAACAAAAAAAATACATATGTCGATCAGAACTTATTGCTAGGAACAATAATTTGTGATTTTCCAATATTATCTTTTTTTTTTGCTTTTGTAGATAAGAAGAAGTCAGGTGGTAGGAGCAATTCTTCACTTTCTAGTCGAGAAGTCGAATTTCAGAATTGGAAGCGGAGAAAGTCTTACGACCCGATGAAGGCGGCAGCGGAAGGTAAACGCAAAGCGGAACTGGCAAAGAGGCAGAATTCTCTAACTCAGTCTCCCACCGATGCTAACCAAGACTGCGATAGTTCACCGTCACACTCTAGCTCTGTTCACCGTTCACAGGTATGTGAAATATGAATTTTTATCTTCTCTTTCATAAATCATGAATGCTTCCTTTGTTTTATTACGATTTCTTCGGCTTTAGTTAAATTTCATATCCTTTTTCTATAAATTTTACATCATTTTTTGTTTTTTCTATAGTGAGCTGCAAAAGCTTCTATTTCTAGAAGCAATTTGTAGTAGTTGTCGCGTAGTTTTATGATGTACTTGTATTCTTCTTGCTTTTACCAAAAAGAAGGTAAGCGATTGGCTTTTTTGGTTGGTCGTTCATTTAACGGGCTTTGTTTGATTAGATTCATGTAACTATATGTGTGTTTAAAAAATATACACATGAAAAAGTGCCCTTTGCACAAATACTAAAAATAAGCTAGCATATAGCTCATGTATTGATGGATCACTCCCAGCAAAAACAATATGATAAGAGAAGGCACTAGCCACGACGTGTGTCCGTCTCCCGGCGTCATCAGCGTTGCTCCGAGCGCTTTCCTTGCTGTTCACCTCGTCAGTTTTATGCCACTAATCTCCACAAACACACTTAAATAAAGTTACTAAATAATCAGTACCGCAATTTATGAGGCCAATGGTCTAAAAAGAGAAACCATATTTTTTTGCCCCAAATGGCGCTTCTGTAGTGACTCTTTATTGGTTTTATACTTCAACACCAAAATATTTTTCGAATACGGTTAAATTTAAACGCTATATTTTTGAATTTCATGTTCTGTGGTTGTGATTTATGATTTCGATTGACTTTTTAATTAAGTTCTGCTCAGTTCATGCTGTTTATTTCGTGGTTTCACGACAAAGATTGGGAGAAATTACTTCGTAAGAATCTAGAGCATGGTCTCCAAACTACGGCCCGCGGGCCAAATCCGGACACCCAGTGGTGATCAATCCAGGCCCGCGGCCTGATTGGTTGTTTTGTTGCTGTGATAAGGTTAATATAACAAAACAGAAATGAATATAACTTGGTTTATTCTTGCTAGGTATAGGTTAATGATAAGTATCTATACTCAGAAAGTTTAACTTAAGGCACAAAATATTGAAATGAATTTCCACTAACAGTTTATAATGTCCACTTGTAAAACATACTATGAATTTATGTAATTGTGATTTTTCCCACCGCTGACAATGTTTGTAGTTGTGGACCATTTTACTTGTACAAATTATTAAAAGAGTGCCACTGTAAATCAATAATTTCCATTGAGTTCCGGGGCTAGGGGTTTCGAATGTCAGTATCAAGGTTTTGAAAAATCTAATTTCATTCGCATGACACCAAGTCCTGCGACCGAGTATTAAAATTTATCTTCAAGCACTCAAGCTCATCGTTTGCAAAGTCGACGGGAAACTCAGACTCAGTAGTATGGCTGAATTTTCACATGTTTTTAATGTGTGACATTTTTTTACTAATTGTGATTGAACAGTATTATTTTTCTCCGGAACGATTTGATTATAGTGTTAAATCGGGAGAAGCTGGTTTTTTCCCTCCTTGCAATCTCAAATTCAGTTCGTTCATATGTTTTGTCAAATCGACATAGAAATGCTACTTCCACAGCCATTCGCTATTTTTGTAATTCGGTAAGAGGGCGATGCTTTTCATTCGAAAAGATTTCGATCTCTGCTCGAGTTCAAAAAAGCGCCGTAAGGACTTTTTTCCGCAACCAAGCCACCGTCGGCAGTATGATATGGTAAGTTCATTTTGTCCAATCTCTTCATAAACTCGCGAATTGTCCGGCGATTCAGCCAGTGATCTGATGAAATACCAACTGATATGGGTTTACAACTTCAACAAAACATCTCCAATACATATTCCGCACAGGACTGTTGATGATGATAGCATGTAAGGACTAAATTGTTTTGAACCACCATATTTTCTACAGCCTTTGACACAGTTCACCATTCCTTTATTTTTTTAGCACCTGTTTTGCAGTCCACATTGTAATGATTTTCAAGTTTTTCCTCGTTCTTTTTATTATGGCTTTTCACTACGCTTAAATATCCTCGCCAGTATTCGTGCCGTGAATACTATCAATATCGAAGTTTCTTCATCACCCTTAGTCGTAGCTTTTATCTACTTCTCGAATAAAATCAGCACCTAGTCATATCTGACCATCCGTTGACAGCTCATCAGGCCAGAGAAACCCCCAAGGATGTCCATTTTTTTCGACAGTTGAGATGAATTATTTTCCCTGCGACGTCTTGTACCCTCCGAGCCACGGTGGTTTTGCTGAGAAACTGACAGTTTTAATAAATTACTTTTGCGTGGCACATTTCTTTTCTCTCGGCTACTGCAATTACGCATTCTTCGATCATTTCTCCGTCGGTGAATGGTTTTCCAGTTTTTTGCATTTCAAGAGCCACACAAACTGGCACGATTGCAGCCTCTTGTTCAGTGTTGACTTTCATTAACAAAGATGCGCCTCAAAGCTTCAAATTTTTCTGTCCGTAAACTTCCTATATATTTTGAGAAATTTTGAAAATGTTTTCGTTTCATAATGACGTTTAATGTTATATTCTTTAAAAACGGCTATGGTTTCATTGTAAATCAAACATAGCGCCTTATTACTGGACTCAATCACGAAATATTGATACTTCCAATGATCTTTGAATGTTCTGCATTTACTGTCTATTTTTCGCTTCTTCTTCATACTAGTAAATTACACCACAAAAACAGCAAGTCAAATCATGCACTACTTTATTTACAACACTACTTTACGCACTACTTTATTTCACAACACACAGTTTTTGCTTCCTTCGCCTTTCCTGGGCAGACAGACTCGCGGTCGCGCCGCTAGCCTTTTATACTCCAACTACTGCCATCTCGAAGTGAGTGGAATACACCAGAACTTTCTCGAACCAACTGCGCCATCGAAAGTACTACTAGCGCCATCTGTTAGCGATAAAGGGTTCTACCACTACCTATTTCCACTTTTGACCACCAGATGTCGTCAAGTGTCACGGTCGCAACAATACACAATAGTAACCGAACTAGCAAATTTAGCAAGCGTATGCTTGCTCAAGGCGCGTACTCGGCGACTACTCTAGAAATTATAGATAATGGCAGGCAAATTAAAACGGTTTTGGCCCTTGGAACTTACTGGAGTAATCAGTATGGCCCTAAGGCGGGAAAGTTTGGAGACCCCTGATCTAGAGCAAAATTTAAATGATGAAACAATGTTAAAAAAACCGACTTTTGACAAAGACATTTCTATACGTAAAAAGTTAGTAGTTTCTAAAAATGATGATGGAAGTGAACTAAAGGAATTAGAAACCAGAAGTGTTCGTAAGTGGAATTAATTACATTAAAAAGTATATAGAAGAAATCGTTTACCTATATTTCTCCATATACAGTGTACGAAAACGCAGATGTTTTAAATGAAACAACAAGCGATATGTCTGTTGATGGCAGTCAAGACGAAATTAAGGAGTGAGACATGTTGGAGACGATGGAAAGGTTAGCAAAGGATATGGTTTCTTTAGTTGCCGATTAAAACAAAAATTAAGAGCAGCATTGCAGAAGTGCCGTAGATTAGAAACAAAAGTACAACAAAAAGGTTCAAACAATTTAGGAAATATTTCAATGCAGATCGTTTAAAATATCTTGAAACGTATAATAGCGGAGGATCTCCATGGTCTGATGATGCAATTACAAAAGCATTGAAGCTATGTATGGCCTGCGGTGCTAAAGGATATGAGGAAATTTGTCGACAAAACTTCCATATCCAAGTGTAAGCACACTTCAACATCGTCTAAAAATATGAAATTTCAACCAGGTATTTTGAAAGTGTTAAAACTTAAAGTAAGCTTTTTAATTAATGAGTAATGTATTTTATTGGTTGTTTGGCCGTGTCTATTACAATAGTTATATGTAGTTATAACTATAATGTATAAGTTTAAAATAAATATGTATACTTTTACTGTTTTTTTCTTTTTTTATATATATATATATATAAATATATTTACCACATTGCCCGCTGCTCAGAAAATTTCCATCCATGTTTCTAAAATCACTACTTTATTCATTTGATACTAAAGAACAAATTGTTAAAGAATCAGTCATGTATTGCTTCTTTTACGTTTTAAAGTTCCCGCAATCTTTTGCCCCAAAATGGCGGATAATTGCGGTACTTTATATATCTAGTAACTTTACACTAAAATATTTCTTGGCGCCACCTAGTGCCAAGAGATATAGTCATGCCGTCTAGAAAGTAGCGACGGAAACTGGAGTACAGATGTCTAACCGCCTCTCGAGCAGTTCTCGGACTGCATAACGCAAGATAGCGTTGCGCTTGAGCGCTGCGATATCTGCACATGTAGTGGCATAAACAGAGAGGTGAACAGCAATAGTGAGCAAGGAAAATGCTAGGAGCAACGCTGATGACGCCAGTTAGGCAGAAACATGTCCGTTGGCTAGTACTTTTCTCTTCTCACATTGTTTTTGTCAGGAATGATTCCACCTATACCATGAGTTGTATTAGCTTTATTTTGGTAATATTTGTGTTTGTTGGTTTTGCGTAATCTCTCACGTTTTTTTCAGGTCCAATATTAATTTAAAGGGTATTTATTGAAAGTTTAAATGATACTAGTTTAAAAAAAAACTAAAACAACACAAACCCTTCCTATTAAAACGAAATATATGGAAATAAATATTGTATAAAGCAGCGTTATTAGATGGCATTTAAAATTAATATTGAGGTATGGATTGCCTATCGTTACAACACTGTAATACACTACACTAGATAGACAAATGCACCGTATTGTGAATTGATTTCTGTTTTTCTTCTAGTCGAATTGAAGAACTTACAGATTTACATACAATTGTAAAACTAACCTTAACCTTTATTCTTTTATTGCTACAAAGCAGGACTCTTCAACACTCGCAGGTTTTCACAGCCGATGTTACTGAATTACACCATAGCATTGTGTATTCTTTACTTAATGCAATAAAGCCTTACACGGTTCAGCTTTTTGCAATTTAATACCTACCGATCTTGTGATGTCTTTCTTTATATAATTTCGTTAATTAATAGGAAAACGTTTTATTTTAGCTTTTAATTTAATGTACATGGTGAGTCAACAGTTTGGTAAGATGCATTTGTTCTCCGAATAAAGATGAAATTAAAGTTTAACATTTATATATCAGTGCATACTCTAAATATTTTTTGTATTTGTATTATATTCTACACTACAGTCTGAATATTTTTCTATTAGGGGTACATTTTACCCTTTTTTTTTTAGGAGATATTTCGCAATTTAAAACAAATTTGTAATTTTTTTGATAAAAAGATACTTGGAGTGTAATACAGATTGTAATCTACAGGTTGTTATACAGTAAAACCTCTAAATAGTGGCCACAAATTGTAAATGTATTATTATTGTAAAAATGGCCGTTATTGGGAGGTGGCCGTTATTGGGAGGTAGTCAGGAGTAAATAAAAAAGTTATTTTTGTGTTTTCTTTATTTAAAAAAATGTAAATATCAAAAATTAGCTTAAATAATAATAAAAAAATCTAAATATTTTACGTGCATTATTATACATTTTTCAAATGAGTTTATTTTAAGTTTTTAATTTTTGTTTGTAAAACCTGAGATTCACATTTTGCTACAATTTCAGCATTTGTATACAGTGTTTCAAAGAAGAGCGTACGGTTTGGAGCAAAGTAAAAAAAACATTAACAAAGTAAAATATTGTTTTATTAAGAAACTATAATACATTGACCAACGCGCTATTTAACTAAAAAAGAGTCAAATCGCCACCAGCGTCGATAATTGCTTGGCAACGTACAGCCATACTTTCCACGAGTTTCTCAGCATACTGGTAAAAGATCGCCAAATTTTTTTCAAATTGCGGACAAATTGATCGCGATTACTGAAATTTTTCCCTCACAGTTGGAGCTTCATGAGAGTCCATACATTTTCAATGGGGTTCGCATCCAGAGAATGTGAGGATCAGTTCATCGTGGTGATGTTGTTAGTCTCTTTCCATGTACGGCATGCTTCGGTCAAAACATTGCAGTCAATAGATGCATAATTTTCTAAGCTTACACCACGTAATACAGGAAGATGCTGAGCCAGTGGAATTTCGCCTTTCTCATCGAAATCCTTTTCTTGCTAGTTATTTTCCGAGAATCCTGCTTTTGCAAAACACTTTTTACAGAACCAATTGTGAACTATTTCGTCAATCGCCGATCCTTTGGTTTGGGGAAGCTTTCTCTTCTGCTCTAAATTGGAACCTTCTTCAAAGCGCTTCTTTAAGTCGGATTTGTTTTTTTATAATCCCATTAACTTGTGTTGTTCCAACACCAAACTTTTCAGCCAACTTTCTAGCACTGGTACTGAACTTTTCACTTTCTACAATAATATCAGTTTTGTCTTTAAGAGACAAACGTTTCCTTTTTAGCACATGATGATTGTTACAAAAGCACAGTCGAACATAAACTACATACATACATACATATTATGTACATAATTCCTCCAAATCTTAGAAATGTGCAATAAAGTAAATCTTACAATCGTTCCATCTGTATTAAATTGAATGAATAAACGTCAATTACGGGAAGGCGGGAAGTCTTTGATGTCTTTGAGGTGGGTAAGCCGAATACCGTTTTTCAGAATTGACCGATAATGAGAGGTAAAATTGCAGGTATCTTCGCAAGAAAATTTTCATGGAAGTGGCCGTGGCCGTTTTACGGAGGTGCCTGCTTTAGGAGGGTCATTATTACGGGTATTCCATATAATTGGTTCGCAATCAAATATTCGAGTATTTAGACTGTGATTTTAATTCGCAATCGTAAATATTCGTATACAGGGTGTGATTTTAATTTGTAATCAGAAATTTTAGTATACAAGATGTGATTAAAGATGAGTTCTGTATTCTATTTTAATCGATAACATTGTTCTTCTCGCATAGTCTTCCGTACTTTATTGTGAGCCGTTCCTTGAGTGGTTTGAGCCTTGAGACTTGAGCCGCTATAGACTTGGTGCTCATTCTTGGATCGTTTTCGGGAATATATAAAAGTTCAGCCTCAGTGTATGCCATTTTGCGGGGAAATAAATCTTCCAGTGTGACATCCTCGTTTTCCTTTTAAATACTCTGTCTCGCCTCTTATCCGCCAAACATCCGTGGCGTTGAGTATAATCGAAATGCATTTTCATGCAAGTCCACATAAACGAATGCTATTTTTTAAATACACAATAATATTTCATATCTGTTATTTTGCAACTTTAACTTCATCTGTTCTTGAAAAATAAACGACTTTACCAAATCTTTGACTCACCTCGTACAGAATAAGTCAGAAGTTACTTGGTATTATAATTTTGCACCCATGGGTAACATAACAATCGTTTCTATTATAGAGTTTTCATGGAACGGCGGCTCTTGAACAGTTAATCAGTTCCGACGAGGAAGACCTAACCCTCTCCGTGGATGAAGGCTTCAGTCCACCGACGCCGAGCCCTTGCGAACTCAGTCCCGCTAGAGCGAGTCTCAAGTATGCATGGAAGGATTAATGCTATCTAACCTCTACCATCTTTTATAATGAGAGTTATTATCGTCGTCTCAAAAATTTATTTATACCCTTTCCCCATTCTTGTTGCTATTACTACTATTACTATTAATACTACCAACATCTTTCCCATCCCAAAACGTACCGATTGTAAATATTTTGTAAGCTTATTAATTTATTTTATACAGCAGCAGCAGTCCATGTTATTCGTAGAATAATGAGGAAGAATTTGATGTATCCATTTAGTCACTCTTAGCGTCTGGAATAATATATTTGAGACTATTTAGGAAATATAAAACGAACGCAACAAGTTTAAAATGTACGGCGTCCTCTTACGGTGATTTTATAGCTTTTTTTCGTAAGAATAACAATAACTTTTCATAGAGGGCGCTAGAGAGTTCGTATACCTTTCTTTCTGAATGCTAGAAGTTGTAGAGGTACTACTACATTATGTCAGGATCGAAGACTGCATTAGTTTTAATATTAACTTAAAATTAGTGTAGTTTATAGGCACATGACACTCTTTCTTATTGATTTTTAAGTTGATGTTATTATTCATCTGTGTATGCGTTAATTGCACAAAGGTTGTATGTTTTATGTGACGTTTTCTTTTAAGAGAGGGGATTTTTTTGTATTTTCGTTGCTAATTTCATTAATAATAGTAATTACCATTACATTGAGTAAGTAATAAATCAGTTTCCAAATTAATTATCTTACCTAATAAAGAAAAATTGCTGTAATTTACATTCGTGTCTAATATGAGACAGAAAATATGTTGAAAAGTGGTTCGAAGACTATAAAAATTAACAATTCAATTAATTTCTAGGTTTTAAATTGTTGGCATATTAGCAAGAAAAAATTGTGATTCGACAACGTTTCGTCTATCATCTTCATAGTTTTTTTCGCGATTTTTAGTAAAATTAAGGACAAAATTGTAATTCTTTTTTTACATTAAAGGTATTAATTCGCAATTCTATATTTGTTGTGGTAGACTTGTCACTTGTTTATCAAAAAGATCTTTGTTAATTTCGAATTATTGTCAACTTATAGCTCTATACTTTAGAAAAGTCTACATTATCTTCATTTAAATTAGTCTTGTTCTTTTATTATTAATTTTGGGTTTTAAATTCAATAAATGCAATTCCCTAAATATCAAAATCGTAAGAAAATTTTAAAAACAAGTAAACATCTTAACTAATCAATCGTCGAAATGTTGGCAAAAAAAAATTGTGATTTTTCCATGTATTTTTATTTTTTTTCCGCTTTCAACGTTTTTTTACATCACCTTCAGAGTTCTTTTGCGATTTGTAGCAAGATTAAAGAATTCTTTTTTTTACATTAGAGGTACTAATTGCAATTCTATCTTTCTTTTGGAAGTCACTTGTTTATCACAAAGGATCTTTGGATGACTCTGTATCACATCATTTCTTCTACAACAAATATTTTATTAAGAATTTCGAATTTTTGCCAACTTGTGGGTTTATTTTTCAAAAAAGTCTATATTGATTTCATTTTTTCAATTTTATATCATCTTCAGTATAATCTAGAAAGAGGTGTTTGTAGCTAGATTCATTATCGAGTGCAAATAATATTTAAGAATTTCTTTTTTCTTTAAATAAAGAGTGTGGTCAAAATATTTTACTTCCGATGTTGTC
This sequence comes from Dynastes maya, assembly GCA_029619315.2. Classification (NCBI taxonomy): domain Eukaryota; kingdom Metazoa; phylum Arthropoda; class Insecta; order Coleoptera; family Scarabaeidae; genus Dynastes; species Dynastes maya. The sequence continues at coordinate 49,314,458 of JAROYE020000005.1, forward strand.
CCACAGATGTTAATGACACACAGCTGTCAAATTATTCCAATTTAAAGCTTATAAATTGCTACATGTTACAAACAAAATTTGTAGTAATAAATCCTCGTTTGATGCTAGCAATTAGTCTTAAGGAAATTAATATGAAAAAATTCTTCCTAATAATTAATTCATTGATAGTGGAAATAGCAACGATATACATTTAATTAATTGTTAATCCCCTGTATACTATGACAATGTTTAGGTTTTTTTTGATATACTCTTATATGATTATTTATTTAAAAGTAATATTTATTAGTCTTATAGGATATAATAAGTTAGTTTAATACTAGTAAACAAACATGAAAAAAAATATACGATGCAATTTTATTTTTTATATCGATATTAGGTAAGGCATCTTTGTCGAAAGAGATGACAGACTTCTCTAAAAGTAAGTTCGCTCAAAGCATATTCGAAACAGCACGGTAATTCATTCAGTATTGCAATATTATTTGTATAAGTTCAAGTGCACATTTCTAATAGGCACTAACGTTTTAAAATATTTTAGCCAATTGTCTTCCAATATCGAAGTTCTAATATTTGGAACAGTTGCATTTTATATCCTTTCCGAAACGTCTTAAATAGTAAGATAGATTATTTCAGACCCTATCACTTCGATGTATTGAACTACGAGATCTTGCAGTAAGTTTTTTATTTTAAATTCATATCATTACGACCCTGCATATTCTATACAATTCAAAAGAAAGGTTTATCGTTATTATCATTACTATTATTATTATTAAAAAAAAAAAAATAATGATAATGGTATTACATGTTATTAATTTCTAAATGTACAGGATCGGTTGATATGATTTCTTTGTTGAGGAATCAAGCACAAAATATTGTGATATGCCAAAATCAATAGCAATGCAAAGAAATCATCTTTGATTGATTCTACTATTAAATGTATTCCTTTCTAAAAAAAACAAAAAAAAAAAAAACAAATCTAAATTATGTGCAATAAAGACAATGTTGTAATCGTTCTTTTTTGTAAATGTAAAGAGAAAACGAATAAAATTCAAGCTAACATTTCGTTTTAATTTTGCTATAGTACTTCTTTTGCTCTTCATATTCATATTTTGATGTTATTTTTTGAATCGTATGTCTATTGTCATTTATTTGTGTAAATATCTTTGATACTTTTTAATATTATCTCAAATATATACATATCTCTCTCTATATCATCAGTTATTTATTCTATTTTACTTATTTTGCGATTTTTTTTGTCGTATATTTTTTTAAAATTCTTAAGTCAATAAATGCTATTACTTTACATCTTTTCTGTTTTCTCATTTTTTTTCGTTTTATTTCAAATTGCTTGTTTTCCGGAAGATTAACGTAAGCATAAAACAATACAATAATTTCACTTTTAATTACATATGCAATCTATAGGCTCTTTCTGCCCTTTTTTTTGTAATGAGCACTTGAAGCACTTTTGAATTCGACATAAAAAGATAGACTATATTTTTCAAATTACACATGAAAAGAGTGTCCTAGTAACACTAACCAAAAATTAATGCCACGTTTTTGCCGGCAATGATTCCACCAATACCACTGAATACCATGCACTAATTTTTGGTTACTATATTTTTCAAGTTTCCCTGTATCTATTGCACTGTTTTCGGGATATTCCTTTTTTTTACTGTCATAAAAAGAAAAAAATTAAGAAGTCTGGGTTTATTTGTGAATTACAGATGGGAGTATCTGTTGGGACATTTTCTGTGATTGAATATTATACGGGATGTTCAAGAAGCTACAATAGAACATCGGCAACTTAGATCTATACATCATCCATACGCCTATCTCCAACAGTTTAAAACAGGTATGGGCAACCTTTGCTTGGCTGAGGGCGTAATTTCGGGACTTAATCAGGTCGCGGGCCGTAGGTAAGAAATAAGTAGGTAGTAGTGAATAAAAAGGCGATAAAAATTCGCACATTTTTTTATTTATTAGAATTATAATAGCATAATCAAACATATAAAAAGCAAATTAACAAAAAAAGATAGAAAAATCAAATGAAAATCAATGAGAGACTTGAGTTTGAAGCTGAGAAACAAGATGATCAATATTGGGGTCAATATCACTAGTACATAGGCGCAAAGGTTTTCTAAATTAACATCTGTAAGCCGAGTACGATGCTTATTTTTATTAATTTTCATGATTGAAAAAAACTGCTCACATTTATACGTGCTTCCGAATGTGCAAATTATTTTTCTTGCGAAAACTCTCAGCTGTGGATACTTTTCTTCGGAAGGGTATGTTCTGTAAAATTCGCGTAGTTTCATATCATCAAATTTAGACTTCAAATATGAGTCTTCTTGAAGCTCGATCAACTCCATTTGTAGGTGAAGCGGAGCATCTTCCACATTACACTTACACGGATTTACAAAAATATTGAAAGTGCTATCCATATTCCTAAAATCGGAAAACCGATCAGTGAATTGCTCTGACAGTAGTTTCAGTTCTTCAGCATAGCGACCGTAATGAATGTTTTCGTGACTGGATAATGTTACAAAATGAAAACAGTTTTCACTTCTCGTTTGTGTTTCCCACAAGCGAATTTTGTTTTGAAAAGCTTTAAGATGACTGTACAGCTGATTTACCTATTGCCCTTGTTTTTGAAGCTTCAAGTTCAGGTCGTTTAAGTGTCCTGTGATGTCTACCAGAAATGCCAAGTCACAAAGCCATGTTGGATCACAAATTTGCGGCAATGTTTTCTCTTTCATTTCCATAAAATCGGCTATTTCTTTTCTAAGGTCATAAAATCTTTTTAGCATTTTGCCTTTGCTTAGCCATCTTACTTCGCAATAGTATGTCACATCATCGTGTTCTGAAGAGAGTTCATCCAAAAATGCTTTAAACTGGCGATGGTTAAGACCGCGAGATCTAATAAAATTGATGGTATTTACTATCACATCCATAACGTTCTTCAGTCGAATGGACTTAGAGCACAAGTTTTGTTGGTGAATAATGCAATGCAGAATTATTAAATCACATTCTTGCACATTCATAGCGGTTGCTCTTTCCTTCAGAATTCCGATAAAACCTTTTCGTGGACCGACCATTGAAGGCGCACCATCTGTGCACACTCCCATTAATTTACACTACTGCAACCATATTGCTCAAAAATACTTTGCACCTCAGCAAAAATATCTTTTCCAGTAGTGGTCCCTTGTAGCGGCCGTAAAGCCAGTAATTCCTCTGTCACTACAAATTCTTCATCAACACCTCGTATAAAAATAGCTAACTGGGCTGTGTCAGATAAATCTGTACTCTCATCCAAAGCAATCGAAAATGCTTGAAAACCAGCCAGTCTATCAGTCAATGTTTTTTTGATATCACTAGCCATCATATCTGTACGTCGAACAACAGTACGTCGCGATAAGCTCACTTTCTCTCTTTTTTTTCTTTTCTGGACACAAAAGTTCTGCAACATCTACTAGGCACTCTTTAACAAACTCTCCCTCAGAATATGACTTCGATGTTTTCGCTATTTTGGAACTAACTATAAAACTAGCTTTAACAACACTGTCTAGATTTGATCTTTGTGAATGGAACATTTCTTGCTGTTTCCCTAAATCGGCAATGAGTTTTTTAATTTTATCCTTTTTTAACTGGCCCGTAAGTAATTTATATTGAGCGAAATGCTTGCTGGAGTAATGCCGCTTTATATCGTATTCTTAAAACAGAAATTGTTTCATTGCACAGCAAACACATAGGTTTACCACTGCGCATGATAAAAAAGGATTCTTCAGTCCATTTGTTTTGGAATTGACGACATTCTGTGTCCACTTTCCGCTTTTTTAAATCAGACATCTTGATAGATTTTTTTTCTTCTGAGCTGAATTTGCTTGAATATTTCCCTCGTCTTTTCTTATCGGTTGTTAAGAAATAATGAGTTAACACGCGCGCTGAGCGGTTTATATATTACCCGCAATAAGCAACTAGAACACTCTCGATCGTACGCGAATATGCGATGCTAGCCGCGTCGGCTCTGGAGCGCTTCGAGGTCATCGGGCGGCTTCCCGAATGTTTATCTGTTTGTCTCCTTCTAACGACTATTTCTGACTCGATCTGTGGCGTTCCATTGCGTACGCTTAATAATATTATTTATCAATTTTAGTTCTTATGATTTGAATAAATACAGTTTTAGGTTGGTTGACGGTAATTACAAATAAACTATGTGTGCTAAATCTTTAATTTTTTTTGGCGCGTTATTTGAATTTCTCTCGCGGGCCGGATTGAAGCCGGTGGAGGGCCGGATCCGGCCCGGGGACCGGGGTTGCCCATATATGGTTTAAAATAATTAGCGTTCTTCGTTATTTGGTGTTTTTCATTTTAGAAACAACCCATTTGGCTTTTGTAAATTTCGCGGGTAATTTAAGTTGGTACTTTCGATAATAAGGGACATTCACCAATTTCTTAGCGTAATGTATGCCAGTATGATCTTTATTGCCGGAACTACCAACCTAAATCGTCCGTGAAATTTAAAAAAAGGCAAAGTCGGAAAAAAATAATTTTTTTTCAAAGCAATTTCAGGAAAAATATAAAGTATAATAAGCAAAAATAGTTAGGAACTGTCACAAACAACACGAATCTTTACAAATGCAGCAAATTTTCAATGATCCCTAGTCATATTGGAATCATTGAATGTTGCGATAAATACGCTACTCCAATATTGAAAATTAATCTTTTCAATATTAAAATCAATAAAAGTAATGCTGTAATTTTCAATTTGTTTTACATTTTTATTTTTTTTATTCAACACCTGACAACATTAAAATTATCCATACATATGCAAAGTAGAAAAATAAATTATCAAAGCATATAAGATTGAAAAATTTATTATTTTTATTACAAAAAACATTTCACTTAACATATAATATAATTAAGTTCATTCCGTTTCCATAGAAACATCCGGAATTGGATCTCTGGGAGCATCTTGATCTCCAGCATCATCTCGTAAAGGTGGAGCTGGCCCATCAGTACCTGAATAACCACTTCTTCGTTCTTCCCCAGCGATCATAGCTAAATAGGCAGCTGTTTCGTTTTCATCCAAAATTTTAAAAGGTAGATCTTTTCCGACAAGACCAATTGAAACGTTCTTTGTTGTTAATTCTACTTCGTTGGCGAGGGTGTCTCTCAAAGCTCGTAAACCGTGTTTCACTGTCTCTTCGAGACTAGCGCCAACGAACTCGTTTAAATGTTTTTCTAAGTAAGTACGAGCACTTTGTGATCTAGCACCAATGGCCATTGCCTTACAATCGAAATAATTAGCCGAGGGGCATGTTTGGTATATATGCGGCCCTTGCTCATCATAACCAGCTACAAGTAGTCCAACACCGTAAGGCCTACGATCGTAACGTTGTGTGCAAACTTGCATTTTATTTCCTAGATACGATATTAATCTACTCACAGGCATCAAAGTATCAAGAGAATATTTATAATTTAAGCATTCTTGTCGCATATAACGGCTCAGAATCCTTGCATCTGCTGTTAATCCTGATATGCTTACACCGATATGACTGTCAATCGGGATTATTTTTTTCTGGTAAGCAGCTAACTCGGAAGAAGCTCGTTTTAAGGCAATAGGGACTGCGTGAGTTGTATTTTTCAAACTTACTGTCGCCGATCCCAACTTTACCGCTTCCATGGCGTATTCTACTTGATGCAGGCGCCCTTGAGGGCTCCATACTGTTACATCGCTGTCGTACTGGTTCCTGAACATGTTTTATGTCTTACTTAATTGTATATTGAAAATTTTTCGGAGCACTTTTACAATCGCCACCGTTGTTGCTGTTTTGTTTGATAATGCTGTGTCAGAATCAGTCGTCAGAATCGAATTTGACAGACAGCAAATTACAGTTGGTACTGCTTAGAGGTTAGTAAAATTTAAGAATAGATTAGTCCAACAAAAATTCCAAATTAAACGAAATTAATTTTTAATTTGGTGTTATAATTACAAATGTTAGGATAAAAAATTGTTCTATACATTTTGATATATATTACAGTTTTCATCGTTAGAAATTTGAATTGAAAACAGGTTTGTTCTATTTAAAATATTGTAGGTAATTTATTGTTTGTTTTAGTAGCATGAATGTAGTCAGAACTAATTTAGATTGTAATAAGTAATAATTGAATGTAATTTATGTCCATATTTATTTTAAGATATAAAATGCAATTTAAGTAGGATTAAAATTTATTTGAAACTATGCAAATCGAAAAAAAATCTCGAACTATAAACAGGAGGGAAGATTTCATGGGAAATTTAAGATAAAAATAGTGGTAGAAGTGAACAAAATAGTGGGAGATAAAGCGCCATATTTAAACTGTTAAAGGTTAAATATATTTTGAGCTTGTTAAAAAAGTTAATATCAATAAAAACAAGTACTTAACATAAAGTAAATTTATTTCATTTACTATAAAGTGAATTCTAATTTGAAATATAAAATTGGAAATTTTATTCGACAATGAAAAAAAGTTATTAAAGCTTGAATTACATTACATTAGATTCGACTTTTTTTCATGCTTTTTTCTAGTAACTAGAAGAGTTAGAAAAAAGTTGGAAAAAGCATGGTGCATGGTTGCATACTATACTATTTCAAAACTAGAACATGCTCTATTTCGATACTATTTTTCGTACTAGAAATGAACTATTCATGCGCACAAGTGTCCAGTAACATGCCTACCAACATACCTACTTTGTTTGTATCCATCATCTATGTTTATTGTGTTGGCAGTCGTTATGAATAGTCCTCTGAAGTATATGTAATGCGACTTGCTGATACCTTCATTGCACTCTAAATTTATAGTTACTATATTGGTTAAATTCTAGATACTCAAAATAAGCATGAAAAAAAGATGAATCTAGCGTAATGTAATTCAGGTTTAACATTCAATACTAAGCGCTTTCATGATTATATTTTAACACAGTCTTGGCAGGTTTCCAATTTTTAGCAAATCCGTGTTGCTTCGGCATTTCTTAACATATAAAATATTTAAATATGTTGGAATGTTTTAGTCTATTTCGAATTTTTATTTTAATAATTGCGAGAATGGTCTATAATACTGGTAATACTAGTATTATACTTTTTCAAGTTGTAAGTACAGGTCGCGCGTTGTAGGATGGCGAGTTCCGGCGCTGTCCGAAAGTACTGTCGGACATCGATCGGGAAAATTCAAGTTTGAATGCAACATGCAGTAGCGTAGCTCGACTTATCTTTTATTTTAGCATAATAAAAAACGACTAAAATAAAGTCTTGTATTTCCACCGCGTATCTGAAGCGTTCGCCATCCTATAACGCACAAACTGTATCATTCTTAAAATTGTATGTTGCATGCCAAGCATACACAATGATTTGTATTATCTTTTTTAAGCCACTTATATTTTACAGTCCATGACTTTTTTCTTTTCGTTGTAGATGATTTGCTTTTAATACACAACCGCTATAAACAACTCTACAATAATAACATTTTATATAATGTACTGTGTGATCAATTATATGATGTCAATTTGTAATGATCAAGTAACAGCTTTAATTTGTTCTTTTAATAACACGTATTTAGTGAAAAAATTAATACGTAGATTTTTATGTATTTGAAGTGCGCGCCGAATGAACTGTGCCGGTAGCGGGGTAAATTCGAACTAATAGGCTGGCGGGACAAGATATGTAGGTACTAGGCAAGGATTGTATACTATCCTTGGGTACTAGGTAGAGAGTGATATGTGATATACGTTTGTTAGTCTTGTTACTGCCCCATATAGCTATTGTAGCCATTTGTCACAGACCTTAATAAAGTTTTGTAATAGAGTCGAACATAGGTATTATTTCACGCGGGACATAACAGTAGATCAGCTTGTTTGTAATTACACGAGCACAATCTACCACTTTACTTGATTATTATCACTTTTAGAGATTAGAAAAAGAGACTGTTAAAAATAAGTTTCTTTTTTATTAAATATCTTCTTATAAATTTGTAAAATATCACTTACACACACTTACAATACTTGTATATAAATAAATTAATGTACATTTTATTTAAATTCAATTCTCTCTGTTAAGTAAGCTATCTCTTACACAATCTTAAGCATGCTATGCTTAGTAACCAGAGTGTTAATACAATTAGTATAAAACAATAGATTATCAACGTTGGAAACCTCACAGGTGACCACAATACTGTATATTGCATTTTTTTTCTTTCTGAAAATGTGAAAGATAAGGCATAAGTAATTAAGTTGCAAATCAATGTGTTACTTACCAAATATTGCATACCCATACCCCATATTCATAGTACCCATTCGATAGGAACATGTTGGCACCATAAACTCGTAGATATTGTCAGAATTAAGGGTATATTCAAATTTTTTAGGCGTCCTAGGTTCGGTCACTTCGACATGTCTATCGTCTAGGTTATCGGGATTAACCCGAATAATTTTTGACTTATGTTCGTGAGCCGTGAATAGAACGTGTGGTTTTAATTGATCTACAACCTTTAAAATAATGAATGGAGGCAATTTTTGGAAACTAAACAATAATTTAATACCTTTTTTGTAAAGCCTGAATAACTGGTAAGGATAGGCACGTGGCTTAAAGCTACTCTCATTAAATCTGGATTAGAAAAATCGTTATTGTCTCTGATTGACGGTACGTATTGCACCAATTTGTTTATCTTATAGAAAGTTATATTCGCGTATTGTTCCCAGTCCGATTGAGGAAAGAATTGCATGAATTTGGCCACTTTTTCCGCGGTGACCATGTCGGCGCCTTCTCCGCCAATATCATTGTCACCAGGTAGCCAAATATACTAAAAAAAAAGGTCAGCATTTCAATGAAAATTTGCGTTAGAAGTAAGACATCATAAAAATGCGTATATCTTTAAAATAGACATGGTTTTCTGTTTTTCTGTCATCGTTCAATATTTCCCGAACGTCTGGAAATAGACCCCCAAGGAATTCCTGTCCTGTAAGTTTATTACCAACTTTGTCCAAAGTAGTTGAATCGGTCATTTTGGCCCGATTAAGGTACGAATTAGAGGTGCTAGCTCCCCTGTCTAATGAACAATTTCGGTTTCGCGTTAGACTTTACAGATTTCCAGCTGCTTCGTCTCTCGGACGCAGAATTAAAATATAAATTTTGGGATATGTTTCTCAAGCAATTTCAAGTCAAAAATGTCTAATGAACATATGGCCAAAACTCTAAGCTATAAGCATTTGAAGTTTTTTTTTTATGCAGAAAATCCTGAAAACAGAGAACAATTTGTTGCCAGGATTATAAATGCTGCAGAAAATATTCATGCTGATCTTGAGATTGTCAGCAGAGCTACCTCTTCAGCTCCGAGAAGTCGAATTTGTATACAGCAATTGGGTGGACATTTTGAACAATTAATGCAATAAAGCTACTTATTTTTAACTGTTTTTCAGTGAGATTGTACCTAAACAATGTTCAGAGTAATAAATTATGCTAGTACTTACAATTAGTGTGTAAGCATGGCTGAGCTCCAAAAAAAATGAAAATTCAACTCAATAATTTCCTGTCTGCGTTACCTATGCATGCGTTAATCCAGGGACACACTGTATACAGATTGCCTCAAAACTTGGAATAAATTCTTGTAATAAATACTCGCCAAATAAAAACCATTTTCAGATAAAAATGTTTTACATAATTTTTACATTAATTTATTGTATAATGGTAATATCCACCCACTACGAAAGCTACATGAAGTTATGGGACGTTCTATATTCATTTTCGTTTCATCCAAAACTTATAAATAACGCTGGCCACGAGCGGTACCGCGCATCGGCGTAGAATCAGTTCGGACCGAGAGGAACGGTAGTATTACTTCGTCTGCGGAGCAGTACGGACATTTTCGCTGCCGGTCATTTGCGCAATTGTTTATCTGTCCTAGAAAAATTATGATTTCGTCAGCAAAACGACCGCGGTCGGACAAACTTCGAAAATTTATTGCAGAAATTTCAGACTTAATATATGAAGGTGCTAAAATTAAATGTGTAATCTGTAAAATCCCCTTAATGTGTTGGTCCAGACAACATTGTCTACGACACGTAAATAGTGAAAAGCGTGTCTCAAAAAGAAATTGCGCACGAGACAATGAAAAATTTATATTTAATTTATGCGTTACGTTTATCGCATGTAATATACCGTTTAATTTACTAGACAAGGAACCATTTATTGTTCCATCTGCGCGCGAACATATTGAACAAAAAATGAAATCGGAGTTGAAAGATCAAAAATTGTGGTTATGTGTCGGCGAAACAACAGATCGGAAGAAACATTCTGTTCTTAATGTAATGGCACGCAAATTGGAACCTCATCAATCGGCACCTTCAATTCTATTAGTCTCCAAACGAATACAACAGTGTACTGCCGAAGTAATTTCAAAGTTAGTGTTAAAACATTGGACAAGTTTGAACTTTCAACAAACCAACTCTTGATGTTAGTGAGTGATGGTGCTGCAAACATGCTTTCTGTAGGCCGGTCTCTTAAAAAGCATTCTGCTAATTTGTTACACATTATGTGTAAAATTCATGCTCTCAATCTTGTGGCGGATAGTATCAGAAAATGTTATCCTGAGGTAGACGCTTTAATAGCGCATACCAAAACAGTATTTGTCAAATCACCGAAACGTATTCGCGAATCTCACAGACTGTGCCCCTGTATACCAGAGCCACCAGAACCTATTCTAACTCGTTGGGGAACATGGTTGCAGACCGCGTTTTATTATCATAAATATTTTGACAATATTAAGAACATGGATTTACAATTCGATACAAAGGAAGCTGCCGCTATCCAGAAAAGCCAGTCGAAATTTCAAGATAGTCAGGTTAAAATGGATTTAAAAATCATTCACGACAATTACTTCGGGCTAGCAGATGCAATAGAAAAATTACAAAATCCTGCGGTGCCGTTAGAAGAATCTCTACAAATAGTGCAACATGTTCACGCACAGCTATGCGCGATTGAAGACGCAAAAAATGTTTCTGTTCTAGAAAAATTTGAAAGTGTTTTTGAGAAAAATTCTGATTTTGGCACATTAAGACATATTTGTGAAGGTGCGTCAACAGAATCGTTGTTATTTGAAAGATTATTTACTTACGCAAATATTACGTCACTAGATGTAGAACGTTCGTTCTCTGCATATAAACGCATTTTTTCCTCATGCCGTACTAGTTTTGCCGAAACAACAGTTGAAACATATCTAATGTTGCAGATATTTAACAGACATTATTCACTTTGTGATTTCACGGAGGACTCTTAAAATGGTAAGTGTTTGAGCACGTGTTATTTAATTTTTATTTAAAAGATGAGCGAAATTATTTGCGGCAGCAAACATCTCTATTAGCAGAATAACTCTAGTGGAACGCGAGGCCTGGTCGACTCTACGCTACTGCGCGGTACCGCTCGTGGCCAGCTTTACTTATAAAACAGCCTGAATATGGAATTACAATAAACCTACAAACAGTATCTTCTTACCTGTATATTAGAGCTCTTTGTAATACCAAATATTCTATACAATCTAGCTACGTAATCACGAAAATCATGTTGTATAGATATCGAGCCTTCATCGAATAAATCACCCAAAAATATCACTATGTTTGGTCTTACAAAATTAAATACTGTTCGATAAGTTACCCTGTAAATACCTTTAAAACAATTGAAATCAACATTACAAGCTCAACGAGCGAAGATAAATTCGAAGAACGTACCTATCGCTATCCCATATACTAAACGGTGTTAAAAAGTGAACTACTTCGTTTAATTTCCCGATAATTTGAGGATCAGCTACAAATAGTATCTTGATACAAGAGTCCTCGTTGGTACACTTTAATTCTTCCCATTTTTAGTATTTATGTGGTATATAAAAAATTCAGTATAAAATAAGACACATACAATAACAGCTATTGTTATACGAAAGCCTCTTATGCGTCCTCTGAAATCACACGAAATTAGAATTACGTACCATACTTACCTTAAATACTGATTTAAAAATCTACTTGGCATATATCCGTATTTAAGGGTGAATAGTTGATTTGTAATAAAATAAAATACCTTATCAGTCTCTTCATCACATGAGAAAATAAGTTTTTACGTACTAAAAAGGTTAACTAAAATAATATTATCTACATAATACCTCCCAACTTTCTAAAGTGTACGTTATTAATAGTCGGTTATCTTTAGTGGTTTGTGTTACTGCAAATTCCTCATTTTATCCTGTAAGTACTGGATTTATCAAAGATAAACATGCTCAGGCATTAAAACCAGGTGTTTGATAGAAAAAGATAAAATTAAATAGTAATTTTGTGTATAAACAAAATGTTAATGTCAACATACTTATACTGCCATCTATCGGATAATAGCAAATGGCGCAAAGCTTAGAGAAAGGTTTGTATATTAGATAATTTCCTATTACAAAAGGGTTGATTTATTGTTCAAACCTTTGATTACAATGGAAAAAGTTTTTAAATTAGGACAAGCAGAATAGCGCCTACATTTTAAAATTGCTAGCTCTAATTAACTAAGTTGTTGCAGTATGTTTTCAAACCTATTTTCTTTTGAGCTTTTAGAATGGCGCAATGGACACATATTTTGGTAGCTAATTTAAAATTTAGTGTGTTTAAAGGATGGCGCAATAATGTCTAATCGTTATTTTTTTTAATTATGTTCCGTAAGTAATAATTCTGATCTCAAAAAATGTGTCCAAATAATAGTATGAGATTGGCTAACTGTAAGGCTCCTTTATTTGAGGTAATGAATTTGAACAGGATCTTCAATTTAAATTTAACAGCGCGGCAACAGGCAACTGCGTCATTGTGCAATATGATTATAATGCAAATATAACTTAATTCAGGTTCTATTTGCATAATTTTCCGTTTTTTTTCTTGTTATTCCAACAATCTTTAACAACATTAATTTCAGTCGAAAATTGCTTGCAAAGTCGTTACATGCATCCATTTAATTTATCTTAATTACTGATCCTGCACCGACATGTAAAAAAATTGATATGATTTCAAACTGTGCAAATATTCGAAATACGTACGTTGAGTGCTATTATGTTTCTTATAGCTCTGTATTAATTTTTTCTTAATTTTTAAAATCCAAAAAATTGTTAGATAATTAACACACCTTATTTACACGCCCACTTAAAAAAAACAACAAAAAATAGCACAAAGATGTGGTATTAATCTTGTGCTATTTTCATTGGTTTTTTTTAAAGTGGGCCCTTTTTTTTTAATAAATAAATAAAAGTGATCTGTTATGAAAGTGTATGCACATATTCCACTTTACTATTCAAATTAGAACCAAATGTTTGCATATTAAAAAGAAATTTATCTTTCAAGCAATTTCTTAAAGTTAAAATAAATGAATATAACACGCCCACTTGCATATAAATCACCTTACATTTAGATTTATAACACGCCTGCTTTTAAAATATCAACCCAATCAAAGCAATTTTGAGATTTGAAAGATATAATAAATAAAATTTAATGCCATTATGAAGACGGTTAAATATGGACCAATAAGATCTCGTTTTTACACTACATCGATTTTTGTTTGCACGTTAAAAAGATAGCATTTTAAACTGCATCTCGGAAGCGTAAAAAAGCGAACATTTTATTAACACACCGACTTAAGAATGCACAAACACATTAGAAAATGGGAAGGCGGATTCTAAACGCCCACAAGTTGGAAATAAACCAATAAAACAGCTGCATAATCTTAAAACTCTTTTTCATTTCCTACTTTAAAGAATTAATTCAGGGTAAAATAATTTACTGTTTCACTACGTTATTTAAAATAATGGGTATAATATATACTTAAAACCGTCTACCAACATGTATACCTGTTCCAGCTTGTCCTTGTATTATCGTCTCTTAAAACATTGTATAATTAGTAGGCGTAGTTTAAATTAATAATAATTTATTTCTGTCAGACCTATCATAGGCATTAACGTTGTCAATATAAATGTATATATAAAGTGATATATAAATACGTAAATAAATAAAATCTGTGTAAATATAAAAAGTATATAAAAAAAGAATAGGACAAAACGCACATGTAAATGTATAACACTTACAGGTAAAGTCAAAACACTGTATAAATAAAATAAGTTTATCGTATGGTGTTGAAATACTCGTCGAGTGTGTAAAATTCGCCGTGAAGGAGCAACCTTTTCAATTTCAATTTAAATTGTTTTTCATTTAAAGATTTGTACGTTTCGGGTAGATGATTGTATAACTTCACAGCCAAATAGTTGGTGGAAACTTGCGCCGTCTTTAGCCGATGATATGGTATTACGTAGTTATTCCTGTGACGTGTATTATGCTCATGAAGCATACTGTGCGTTACGTACTTTGATTTATTGGTGTGTACATATAGCGCACACGACATTATGTAACAACACGCCAGAGTAAGTATAGCATTTTTCTTAAACAATGATCTGCAAGATGTTCTGCAGTCTACGTTGCTTAAGATTCTTACTACTTGTTTCTGTTTCAGGAACAGCTTTACGGCCTCAGTGAATGTCCCCATATTAGAATCCCATACGTAGCTTTACTGTGAAATAAAGCAAAATATGCTGCTCTTGCTGCGTCATATGCTGCTACCGCCATGATCCTTCTAATAGCATATGTTGCAGTGGACAACTTTCTTGAGGTGTCGTCAATATGCACTTTGTAGTCCAGTTTATTAGAAATGTGTAGGCCAAAGAAGCAGATACATTTCTTATCAGGTAATGTTTTAGTAGATAGTAATAGAGTTTGAGTTTTGCTTTTGTTTAAACAGAAACCGTTACTCATGAACCATTCATCTGCTTCCATTAGCGCTAATTCGGACTTTGCTTGCAGATCTCTATGCATATCTCCTCTAGTTAGTAGCGTTGTATCGTCGGCATATAGACATATTTTATCACAATGTATATTGCGTGGGAGATCGTTCGCATATATTAGGAAAAGTATTGGGCCCAAAAACAGATCCCTGAGGAACGCCATTACGAACTGGACGCATGTTGGACTCTGTATTTTGCCATACTACTAGCTGTTTCCTTTCCATCAAGTATGACTGAAGTAATTTGAGTGCAGGCCCTCTTATACCGCAGTAATCCAGTTTGGCCAGTAAAATTGGTACATTGACACAATCGAATGCTTTTGAGAGATCGCAACAGGTCAGTATAACATCATCCTTCTCATCAAAAGCTGTTGTTATCGCTTGTATTATTTCATTGACTGCTGTTATCGTTGATCTACCAGATCGATACCCGTGCTGTTCTTTACAGTAAACGTTGTTCTTTGTGAAGAAACTTACTACACGATTTTTAATCGCTGTTTCGAATATTTTGGAGAATATAGGTACCAGCGCGATAGGCCGATAGTTGCATAAATCTCTTTCGTCTCCTTTTTTGTATACGGGTACTATCTTTGTCAGTTTTAATTCGTTTGGGTAGATACCTTTTAGCATACACTCGTTGAATGAGTTAGCAAGAGCTTCTGCGATGTCAGTTTTAAGCAGCTTGACTATATTTGATGATAGACCGTAAACATCGAGTGACCTACTTTCTTTAAGGCGAGAGATAATGTCGCTGATCTCCTGTGTGGTTGTCGGATACAGAAAGATTGAGTTCTGCATACGTTTGAATTCTGCTCCAAGAGATGAAGTGGGTTCTGGCTAGGACCTGGTAAATTGGCTGACATATCATCACCAACCGAAGCGAAAAAGTCGTTAAAATCATCCGCCCTCAAACCGTGATTCTCTTTGAATTGAGTCTTGGTTTCTAAATTGTTTCTAGCCTTATTATATCCCAAATAGCTTTATTCTTGTTACTTGAGGACTCTATGATGTTAGTCACTGCTGTGTTTTTCGCTTTTGAATTTCTGATCTGTACTCCTTTTTTTAATTTTTGTATACTTGTTCTACTTCTTGACTTTTAGTTGCTTTGAATATTGTATATATGGCATCCAGTTTTTGTTTCATGTCGATTACAATACTGGTGGGAGAAAATTGTGTCTTGGTTTTGCTTTTAGGGTAATTTCTCTTTCAGGAAAAACACAGTATCCAGCAGCCGTACAAAAAAGTTATGAAACTGGGAATAGGTTTCTCCCCTCCAGTTAATATCAAATCCCATCTGGTCTGCTGTAATTTTAACCTTTTATAGTTCTTAGCATTCAAGCCTCGTGATTTTATTATCCTTACATTTGTTTTATTTTCAGAATATTATTAGATTATTAGATTCAAATCACTAGCCAATGAGATTAAACTTGGTATGCTATGATTGGAAAACCACATTAACGCGCCTTTTTTGAAGTTTTACTTACCTTTTTTTTATATTTTTCCCTATTTTCTGATTTACTGCTATACCGTAAAGAATTATTAAGAGCAATAGGAGAATATGATATGGGTCCTCATTTAGTTATAGTAAAATGGAATTAAATAAACATTCGATTATGCTATAATTTTTTTTTAATTATTAGACAAATACCCCTGTCGTATTTCATCACAATAGAAATCACATTTTAAATGCATTTTACATATTTACATCGGTATGCATTAATTTAATAATTATATAATAGTCAAATAAACTATATAAAAAGTGGTTAGATTGCAAACGTTACAGCGACATCTTTCTTTTTATGTTTACAATTACATGTTTATATAATTATAATAATAAACTTTGTTTTATTATGTACAAAAAAAATTACAACAAGATTGATTATATAATGTATATAAAAAAAGAATTATCTAGTGAAGATCTTACAACCAGTGGTGCAATGGGAAACACACATTTCCTTTTTTTTTTTTTTAATATTAATATATCAACTTCCTTTTCTTTCAAGGAAAATTGGGAGGGGCATTGCTAATATTTACTAGGTATGCCGCTGAAATTCGTTCTGTAATTTACGAAAACTATGAATTTCTAAGCAAATGTACCATAAAAGAGTGAAATATTGATTTGAATCGGATATATAGACATTAAACTAAAGTTTGTAAGAATTAAACAATTACTTGTAATAATAGTTCATATTTTATAAAAGCATCTAGAGGATGTCTTTAAAAGCTCTATACAAAATGCAATCACCAATTCTCTATGCTGAAATATAACGATTTAACCCAATTTAGCTTAATACAAAAGCTGATAGCGTTCGAGATACGAGGCATTAAAGTTTTTCAATTCTTGTCATGTGTTTTGTTGAAAATTCATTATTATTATAATTATTGGCCTCTACGTTTTTAAGAAGAAAGATAATGAGTTAAAACATCTTCTCTTGGCTTAAGAAATGTGTGATATCATTTTGTATAGATCTTGTAGATATTCAAGCTTTATTGCAAAAAGAACTGATTTTTTGTAAAATATAGTTCACCTAGCATATGTATTACATACGTTTAACAAAAAATATATATTTTTTACTATCAGAGTCATCTTAGTTGTTAGCTATACATAACAAAAATTATTTTTTTTAGGCAAAATATGTATGCATATGTATAGAAACTTTCTTCTTTGTACAAATACGAAACACGGTACAATTTCTTAAAGTTAATTCAATCTCCTGTAAGAATCGTAAGGGTACTTTCCCTTATTTCATAAATTTAAACGTTTATATCTTAACGACAGTAATTAGTGCACTGTAATTGACGAAAGTAGCACAGCTAAATATTGTTTAGTGTTAAACAGAATAGCAATGAAAAGTTTAGTTGTATACGAAAATTATTTAGATATCCGCCATCTTCGTAATTTGTTATGAAGTTCATATTGTAGCTTTGTGACTAAAAGGAGTGGTTAAAGTGTTATTGAACAGCCTGTATATTATAAGCAGGTATCTGGAGACGTTTAAACCGTCTACAACGTATGGAAGGTTTTCCTTCGAAGGTGGGCGGGGCTTAGAACATATCTGATATTGTAAATTGCGCAATTAGCAATATGCGCTTATAGAGACATCAAACAATTAAATAAAATAATAAATACTATCTCAATACACGTGGAAAGAATGCCTAATAACAATAACCAAAAAATAAATGCTAATATAGCTCATGGTATTGGTGGAATCATTCCCGGCAAAAACAATGTAGCAGAGAAAATAGCGCCAACACATGGACATGTTTCTGCCTATTCGGTGTCATCAGCATGGTTCTGACACAATCTTCTCCTGCTAATCATTGCGTTTGCCTCTCAGTTTATGTTGCTAATCTCCAAAACAGCACTGAATATGTCTTTCGGCGACACCTATCGCCAAGAAACACTGTCGCGCCGTCCCAGAGGGTAGCAAGACAAACCGGAGTGTAGATGTCCACCACCTATCGGGCAGCTCCTGGGCTGCCAAACGCAAGGGGGCGTTGTGCCTAGCCACAGCGACATCTATACGTGCAGATGATTCCTCAGGCTTGCCATGATGTATAGAAATACACGTGGAAAGAATGCCTAATAACAATAACCAATAACCATTGCGTTTGACAGCCCAGGAGCAGCCCGATAGGCGGTGGACATCTACACTCCGGTTTATCTTGCTACCCTCTGGGACGGTGTGACTGTGTTTCTTGGCGATAGGTGTCGCCGAAAGACATATTCAGTGCTGTTTTGGAGATTAGCAACATAAACTGAGAGGCAAACGCAATGATCAGCAGCAGAAGATTGTGCTCAGAACCATGCTGATGACGCCGAGTAGGCAGAAACATGTCCATGTGTTAGCGCTATTTTCTCTGCTACATTGTTTTTGCCGGGAATGATTCCACCAATACCATGAGCTATATTAGCATTTATTTTTTGGTTACTATCTCAATACTTCGAGTAATCTCGACTAAAGTACGTGGAAATAAAAAAAAAATTAAAAAAAAAAATAGCAAAAAGAAACAAATGAAAAAAAAACGATTAACAATTTCTAAAAACACAAACATTCATCTAGGCGTCTTACAACGTACAAATAAAAAATGAAGCTACTTATTTAGGACATTAGAAAAAAAATGTTTTTTTTCCTTGAATATTACATACTCTATTAATATACATTGAATAGTTGAAGTTTGTAGAGAAACCACAGCCTACTTAAGATTCTTTTTCACTTAAATACGATCTTGGTTTGTGTTAAGTGACTTTATTCTCGTGTGCCATCTAGCGCATTAATCGCAAACAATGCCAACCGCCATCTTAAAAACAACAATAAAGTATTTCTAGTATTAGTAATAAATTTCAAATAATAATTTTTAAAAATATCCAGAATTAAAGAAATTAAAGTTTTGTACCGATAGTTCTTGTTAAAATAAAGTTAAAACAAACGCGGACGATTTAAGTTGGTAGTTCCGGCAATAGTGGACATAATCGACAATTTCTTAGCGCAGTGCCTGCAAATACGATCTTTATTGTCGGAGTCACCAACTTAAAACGCCCGCGAAATTTAAAACAAGTTTAGTGGGTTATACCTGCAAGATAGTATTCAAGGTTGGCCTACGTAGGTCTGAAGATAAAATAGAAGCTGTATTAAAGATTTTATTTGAAGAAAATAAATTTAACCTTCATTTGACCTTGACATATAATAATTATAATATTATTTTATTTGCTTCTTTACAGAGTTTTTCAAGAAAACATTTAAATATTACGTTGGGGTATCGAGTGCTAACCTCGGGGCTGTTAAATCATAGAAGTTATTTTTTTCCAGTGCACTGTGAAAGATGTTAGAGGATATGAAAGCATAAATTAGCATAAGTAGTGGATGTTTTGACTAAGAAACGTATAAGTATGTGTTCTCAACGGTTGCGGAAACTCCGGAACAAATAAATGTATTGTAATATTTAGATTAGTGTCATGCTTTTATTGTAAATAAATGTAATTTCATTCATGGACTTTCCAAAGTCCATGAGACCAATAGTTTCAGGTATAGACTCACCTACGTATAAATTGTCCGAATGGCTAGTAAACGAATACAAAAATTTACCCATCAAAGTAGACAGCGTAGAAGTAGAAAATTCATTAGATTTTGTAAATAAGGTCAATAATATTGAATTAGAAGAAGGGGGAAATTTTAGAATCGTTTGATGTTTGTTCACACTTCCCCAGCGTACCAATCCCAGAAACCATAGAGTATTTAGTTGAACTCTTAAAACTTAACGACATTGACGACGTCAAAATCGCGGAATACAAAAGACTAACTTCTCTTTGCATGAACCAAAACCGTTTTCAAATAGGGAGCAAATATTATGAACAATTGGAGGGTACGGCGATGGGTAATCCACTGTCCCGTTCATAGCCAACTTGTTTATGAGTAAATTTGAAACGTGTTTGAAAAAGGACACCGTGTATTTCACTAGAATTTGGTTTAGATATGTAGATGATATTTTCGCGGTTTTTGACACTAAGAAAAGTAACATCCCGGATTTCCTCGCGACACTCAACTCAAAATTCGGATACATTAAATTTACAGTAGAAGAAGTGAACAATCAATTCCCATTCCTAGATAGCCTAGTAATGAGAAACAATAAAAAACTAGAAATAGACATCTATAGAAAGGAAACAAGCACTAATAGATTCATTATGACCGATTCGAACCACTGCGAACAACATAAAATGGCAGTGATTAGTTTCTTAATTAACGGACTAGTGAACGTTCCCTTAAACCAAAATAGGTACAACAAAGAGCTTAAATTCATAAAAAAATGTGGGTATTTGCAATGGTTACTCTTCTATAGATGTCGATCGCATCCCTAAGAAAGATCAACATAGGCATTATGTAAGAAATTCTACGACCTTGATACCCGTGGAAACTCGAGACAAGAAATTTGTGAAACTCCCTTTCCATAGAATATCGAAAGGTATCAGTAAAATTTTTAGGGGACAAGACATGAACGTATGTTTCAGTTCACGGAATACACTTAAGAACCTTCTTGGTAATCCAAAAGACAAACTGGACGTGAAAGAAAGGCCGGGAATTTATAAAATTGCATGCAACGACTGTGATAAAGCCTATATTGGATAAAAAAAACGAGCGATAGGTACCAGATTTAATGAATACATGAGATGCTATAGATTCCGTCGAACAGGAGCGTCAAGTGTAGCTGACCATATGAATGATACAGGACATGTAATCAAATTAGAAAACCTCAAATTTGAGACCATGTATATAAGGACACATTCGAATCTTCAAAACGAAGATAATGCGCCACTTCATTTCTCTTGCCTGTTTGATTTATTAGGGTAAAAGAACTTTTCAGTCCACACTTGACAAAGACCGAGTCTCCGTGTTTTGCAACATATGTATTGATTCGTTTAGTATCCTTAGAATGCGTAGATAGAGAATTAGCGGAAAGTAACCTTCTTTTCGTCTCGCTCTATTCTACGAGGGCGGGATGAGACAAGACCCTTCTCCGTTTCACATATACTCAGCATGTTAGAGGTAAACGATAGAAAAGTAGGTATTTGGAAATAGATATACACAGATACATACACGTTTAGAGATATTTGTACATATATATCCTTCTTTTTTCCTCGAGAGGAGGGATAGATAAGCATGGCAGAATTAAGAAAAAAGTTTTTCGTTCAGATTTATTCGGTAACTCGCTTGAAAATGAGGGCCCAGTGAGCCTTTGAAACAGCTGTTCCGAATTAATTAATATTTTGTGTGGTGAGAAGTGTGCCGATACTCTGTGTTGTTTGTCATACTACCCCACAGTCCTTGCTATCATTATTGAAGTTGCAGTTATATTACTTTTTAGATATACAAATTTCTTGCAATTATCTCTGTTTATTATTTGTAAATTCTTCTATTTTAAATACATATTTCTGCGTTTTCTAATTCAAAATTTTTCTAAACGGAGTTTTCTTTTATTTAAATCAAAATTATTTTTGTTAACGGCTTTACAACTTGTATGTGGCGAAAAAGTGGCACCTACTGCAGCTGAATAAAGCAATTCAATAAGTATTAAATTAATGCTTTGTTCTCAACAAAAAGGTGAGAAAAGTTTGGAATTCTGTACGTGGCCGACGTAGTTTATTAAACATAATGGTAACCATTACATCGAATATGATGTTTTACGCTTATGAAATTATTCACAACCTCCAAAAATAAAAATTCAGTATGTGTAGATTTTCGAACAGTTGTTGCTTCGCAATTATTGAGAATTAAATCCATGTTTGTATGAACTTTTTTACTCAGAATAACCATTACTATCATAAAATATTTACAGTTACTTCCGAAACAGCCTGTATATGTTGTAGATTGCGTAAAGTGGATTACTTTTTAAAATAATTACATGAGCCAAGGCAAATGAATCATCCGGCATATTTGGAAATCCTCGTAAATTAAACTAGAAGAACACAAAAATTATTTTTTTGTCTCAAAATGCAGTTTCAGTATACCAACCGTTGGACCACGCAATTTTAAATTTTATTATTGCGACTTAATCTTGAAGGACATTTTATCAAAAATGGACTTAAAGCTCCAGGGTAGAAAGTAATTCCAGAAACAATTAAGCATCGTTTTGCAAAGCAGGATTTCAGAAAGCTGAAATCAGTTCGGTTGAATACGATCCTGAAGACGAGTTTCCACTGTCAATGCTAGTCGGTTTATTTCAATTTGGAAAAGGATTAGAAGCAGAAGATTCAAAAAGAGAGAGTTTTTAGATATTAGCAATATCGAAGTTTTTGAATTTGATACGAAAACAGAAGTTTCTCAGAATGAATCAGGAGATGAGTTTCAAGTGTTAGAAGAGGATTCTAAATCCATAACTTCCTATAATAAAGCCTTGGACGTAATTTCCAAACTGAAAGAATTTACTAAGAGTAGAATAGTTATAACGGTTCTGGATTAAAATCGCATAAGATTTAGCATAGGGGTCTAAATTCACATTACCGGAATACAGTATAACCGGAAATGACGACCAGCTTAGACAGATGAACAGCATAAACAGGACCTTGAATGGCTTAGAGAGGTCAGACCTGTCTATGCTGCCCAGGGAGCTGTTCAAGTTGTTCAGGGATTTGTTTTTGCTGCTCATCTGTCTAAGCTGGTCGTCATTTCCGGTTATATTGGAAGTAATGTGAAGTTAGACCCCTATGCTATTATACGTGCAAGTATACATGAAGTTTATTTATGTACATTACTCCTTATTATAATTTTTTTAATTTGCTGGGAGTATTTGTATTTTTTACCTTTTTGATACATTTAGCATTTTAAAATAAAAATTAAACAAAAATTGTTGGTTTTATTGAAATGGGTATCTTTTTTTAACGGACAGTAATAATTCAATATAATAAAATGATTTAATCTTAATAGTATCTTCACTGTATGGGGTATTCCACTAAAAGACAAAAAACATTTTGAAATTCCATTATTTCTTTTATTTTTTAGGATTAAAAAAAAAAAAATTGGGGTAAATGTTAATACTTTGGTAATTTCAACTTTTTTTAAATTAAGATCTATTATTAAAGTTAAAAAAAAGCACCTGCAGACGCTAAATTTGTAGCAGACATGATAATCAGCTACAAGAATTGAAGAATATTTTAATATAATTTGTACCATTAAACTTGCTTGATTTTGTACGGATTTCTTTTGTTATCGTAATTAAATGCACCAGCGATTTTAAAAAAAATTTAGTTGGCCTTGTAACAAAAAAAAATTGGGTAATTTTTTTTTAAGTAGGCTACGGGAGAACTCTATAATCTTCGCCTATTTCGATCATTACACAATTAAACTTAGGAACTATATTACGACATACTTATGTTAGAGATAAATACATTACACAATCTCTAGCAAGTTTTTTTTTTCTGTATGCGATCTCGTGTCATAGTTAATATACACAGTATGATCCATTTTAAATGAAAGCACCACTATAGAACCTATATTTCCCACTAAAATGAAACCATTTTTTTTAAATACATAGTGGGTCAAAAAGTCTACTTCCACGCAAAATTTCAGAACTTTATCTTCATTTTCAAGGCACACTATGATTATTTTTCGAGGTCGAAAATAGTAAAATTTTGTTAGGGATTTTTTTTATTAAAAATCTGACATCGCCACTGAATTTAGAAGGTCCTAAAATGGTATTATCCAAAATTTCATTCAAATATATTTATTAATAAATATGGGGGAATCATTTTTCAAACTTTTCAGTGCATTATTTCATAAATCGGCTTCTTACATCTACTGACCAAGGTAGATTAAAATTAAAAAAAAAAAACAACCACATGTATTTAAAAAAATGGTTTCAATTTAATATAAAATATAGGTTTTACAGGGGTGCTTCAATTTTAAATGGGTCACATTGTATTTGTTTGTTTTGTTTCTTTTTATAATATACTGAAATAGTGAAGGAGAGGTTACTATATTATAACGAATATATTACATGTATACTTATAGTGCGGCTATATTAATTTATATAAATATTTCTCTTATATTCCTTTCAGTTTCCACCATTCGTAATGGCGTCATTTTTCTCTTTTTAATAGTTTAATAAAATTATACATACTGTACATATAAACCTAACGGAATTTAATTTTAATTTATCAATTATATTCCTCTCTTAATCTCGATATTATTTTATCTTCCTCTTTTTTTTTTTTCGTTTTAAATAGTCATGTGCGTCAGTCTATAAAAATATAGTTACAACATCATCCAATAACAAAAATAAAAAATGCACTTCTAATACTGTTATCTCTTAGCCTGATTCATTTACGTCTCCCCTTTACCACTGCGCATGTACATACTTCGAATTGTATCCCACATCTTCTCCGCCATTCTAGATCGCTTATCTGGGAATCTTATCTAGGAAATCTTGCTCTATCACTTTATCGATCTTTTCTAAAACAGCAGATACTTTCTTATCGCCTATACTGTTGATGACGTAATCTGCGGAACTGGAACCCGAAGATCGGGCGGAATCGCTTCGGTACCTATTCGAAGTGAGTGTAAGCGTCTTGAAGAAGGGATGCAAGTCTTTTAAGGTCGTTACGCTGCTCATTGTTAGTAATAATTCGTTATGTTTGGTCGGCAGGGTTTCGATTTGCGTGTTTGAGTACTTATCGTCCATTAGGTTGGATATTCTATTAACGTGCGGGATGAAATTTGGTTTGCTTGTGGTTTCATGCGAGTTGTGCGACATAGTGTCCTTGACGAACGCCCAACGGTACCTAGGAATGAGGAATTAGTTTCAAAAGAAGGTTTCATCAAAATGTTTTTTCTGAACTTTTTGAATTTTATATTAGAATTAAGTGGAAGAAGCATCAGAAGTTTTATTTCAATTAAAATAATTTCTTAGTAAAATAAGTACAATTAAATCAATTAATTGCAGGTAGTCTATGTTGTAATAGAAAGAAAACCTGTAACTCAATAAAACTAACATAGCTAATATATTTTGACGATTTTATAGCTATGATAGACTCTATAGGTTTGAAGCAAATTATTATGTAGATAGCTAATTGTAAGTCATCATTACTTGATGTTGTTCTTATATCAGACGATGAACTAGGGGGTGACTCTGGCGTTGATAATGTCAAATTCTCTGATCATGAAACATTATATTGCAACCTGAGTTTAAAGGTTCAACCTAGAGAATCAATATATAAATTTGTGCGTAATTTTAAAAATGTTGATTGCGAGCCTTTTCATGCTCAGTAAAATATGATACCGTGGCAAACAGTATTCTATATACAGAACGTTGATGAGGTGAGATTTATTGAACAAAATTATTATTATGGAGCTTATTAATCTAGCCGCGCCACTGAAATATACTAAATTAACAAACAAGAACCCACCCCGGCTGACAGATAATTTAAAATTATTGATTAAATTAAGAGATAGAGCACGCGCGAAATATAAAACCTCAGGGTATCCTAGCCACTGGGATTACTATAAAAGTTTAAGGAATTTTACCAACATTCTCGTTGGAGGCGAGAACGATGTTCGCCGTGGTGAAAAAATGTTTTTATATTTTGAAAAAGATCGTTCGACATCTACGGATGTAATACATGTATGATTAAAACACTCTTTGAATTCAGTTAACGGATTAGTCGATGCACCATCATAAATTTGTTTTAATGTGATAAAATCGGAATCTTTCTTTAACACTTTCTCGAACTATTCTAAAACGCGATTATATTTTGCGTCATGTATAGTGCGTAGCAGTATGTACTTCGTCCACTATTTGCAGTGACTCCACTAACGACAACGCTTTATTTTGTAATTGTTCTATTGTGTCATGCAATCCTTTATCATTGTTACGAATAGTTCGCAACTCCGTTTCAACGGAAACATCTTCAAATTTTTTCTGGCTGTACTCAATAGCTGCAACTTCGGCAGGATTGAATAGTAGAATAACAGCTTTTACTTGTTTGAAATTTTAAGCATAATAACGAACTGTCTGCAACTAGATTTCCCAACGTGTAAGAATCGGCTGCGGTGGTTCACGAGTACCGGGACACTGGGCGTGAAGTAATCGAAAACGTTTTGGAGATTTGAGAAACACTTTTCTTGTACTTGCTATTAATGCATTTACCTCGGGTGAACATTGTCTAATAGTTTGTGCCACAAGATGTAAAACATGTACTTGACACGTAATAAGTAAACACTTGCATCCGTGTTCAAGAAGAGAACGGCCTACCCAACGCATTGTCGCGGCATCATCGCCCATAAACATCAGCACTTGACGTGGTGAGACTTGAAAGTTTTCTAACGTACTAAGTATCGCCCTCACAATTGCTGCACCACTACACTTTTCTAGTCCTTTGCTAGCTAGTGACCAGCCTATGACGATCCAGTACACGTACTATAACATTTAGAATAGAATTTCTTTAACAATCTGTTGTCTCGTCAATACATAACCGCAGCAACTAATTTTTTAATGTAGATTTGACTTTCTTTTCCACGTTTTCGCGTACAAATAAAACATGCTTACGTGTCGTTTTCGTAGTTGGTAACTTCAACTCGGGGTTGTACTTATACCAAAGGTTCTGAAACGGTTCTTTTTCGAGTAAGCGAAGTGATACATTTTACAGGTTATCATCATGACATGAAAATCGAAAATAAAGGCAGTTCTCGTTGACCCGCCCTTTTTTCTATTTCTGTGTTCTTCGGTATTTACATGTTTGTTCCAGTCCGCCTTGTCCCAGCAGATCAAAAGCTTCTCGCACACTTTACAAACTATTTTAGCACAGTCGTAGAACAAATCCGGAAAGTCACAGATAAACTTATTTACTGTGCCAGCAAAGGGTCGTTTTTTAGCTTTGTTCACATTACTCGTTTTAAATTAATGATTATATATTTATCACGAATAACACGTAACACAGAACACAACGCACGCTCTGGTTTCCTAAACAGAACGAAAAAATAAACAACCGGACGCTGACAAAGCGAGAATCGATTTTTGCACACAGCCCACTACTCCGGTGAAACGCCTATGTATCGCAGAGACGATTACCTCTCTCTAGTCATTAATGATATTCACCGCTTCCTTGGATGAAAATCCTATATCATCATTTTTTTAAATTGAATTGACCAACATCAATAAATCACACACATTTTCAATTTTTTTTAGATTCATACTTTATCAAATATTCACAATAAAACGTATGACGTCGTAGTAAAAATTAGTAAAAAAAAGAAAGCAACTTACATTTGAAATTGTGGAAGTAATGTAGTTGGAAGAAGCAACGCCAAGTCTAAGAGTTTAGCTGTCGCTAATTGCAACTGTAACCAATGAGGATGACCGAACGCATTCAGTCCGTTGTTGCTGTTCGTTGCCCAGCTTGCGTCGAGCGCAGATAACAGTTTAATGTGAGAGCTGTAATGAAAGATTAAAGATTTTCGTGAATAACTTCATCGAAAGAATAATAATTGCAAATTCTTGTTAGACATTGATTACCTGTTATTATTCCTGGAAGGATACAAGTCAGCCCAGTTAAGACATGATAAAAATTAAGAATGTATTAGTAAGAGTTATGATTCTTTTCTACAGCAATTCTAAGACAGCTCTAATTCAAACTAAACGGAGGTACAAAATACGTTAACATCAACGCTTTTCTGAGTATAAATTTGATCTAATTTACTTAAATAAACAGTAGTTAAAGCTTCTAGGATATCAAAACATTACTTCTACATTTTATATGCGCCTATAACAGCTTCTTCTTACATAAGTCAGCAAATTATTTTCACAGTAGCATTTATCCTAATAAGCACTTATACGTTACCTAAATTCGTCCGTATCGGTTGACAGCTGATGCTCGATCTGTAGGAACACTTGTAGCATCTCGCTGATGATAATAGGCCACAAAGATGTGACTTGTAAGCTTGACATCCGAATCAATAAGACTCGGAAGCATAGAAACACTTGTGCCTGCACGTTAGGAGCATTCAACCTCAAGCTTGTAGTTAATTGTTCTGAAAATAAATGTAACAACTGTAATAATAATATAACGATATTGTTCATAAACCAAATATACCGGGATCTTTTTGACTTGTTAGTTCACCCCCTAAAAACGTCTTCGTCATACAATATATGATTCTTTAGACGAAACGCAAAAGTCAATAATTAGAAGACACGTGCATACCTTTTTCTCGAAGAATGAATTACCAACATACATAAAAATATTGAGTGTAAATATAATATATACATTTGTCTTACACTTATATCACCTTACTAAATCTTATAGGTTGTTAATGCAGACGATACTTTGCCCACATTGAAAAGAACGACATTATGGAAGATCTTAAAGAAGTTGGGGTTTAAGTGGATGAAGCGAAGTCGAAACAGTGTTTTAATGGAACGGCAAGATATCGTATTATGGAGACGTCGATATTTAACCATCAGGAAATTTCGAACAGATGGTGGAAAGATATATTACTTAGACGAAACTTGGGTCAACGCAGGTCATACAAAACGAAAAATATGGGAAGACACCACAGTACTTACGGCAAGACAAGCATTTGTGGAAGGGGTTACCACGGGACCGAGGAATCCTGCAGGAAAAGGAAAACGTTTAATTACATTGCATATTGGTAGCGATGATGGTTTCGTTGAAAATGATCTCCTCTTTTTCGAATCAAAGAAAACAGGAGATTACCATGATGACATGAATAGAGAAGTATTCACTGAGTGGATGAGAAATATACTACCTTTTCTTGAACCAAACTCTGTTATTGTCATGGACAATGCTCCTTACCACTCAGTTAGAACAGAAAAATTGCCTACCTCTGCCTGGAAGAAGCAAGAATTGATTGAATGGCTTCTTGCGACAGAAATTGGTGCTGACAATACTTTATTAAAGGTCGAGTTACTTGAACTTGCAAAAAAATATATTGTTGATAATCCCATTACATATGTTATCGATCAAATGGTATTAGACAGTGGTCGTTCAATTTTAAAATTGCCTTTATATGTCGCTGTTAACAACAGAACTTTTAAATTATCCGAGGTCAAAACGTTACTAATTGAGGGGCTAAACATTGTGGGTAATGATGCATGGAGAAATTGTATCAAACATCTTATCGAAGAAGAGAATAAGATGTATCAACTGGAAGTTGAAGATATGGTTGAAGAATTTATCATAACAGCAAATACATCATCATCATCATCATCGTCAGACCTGTCATCAGAATCTGAATAATCATTCATATGTGTATTAAGTTAATCACATTTGCATAATAAATTGAAATTATCTGTTCATCTTGTTCATACTATTTACTCCAAGTTTTGGGCTTGGAGTAAATTGTTGCAAGGGATTATCTAGTCGCCAAACAAAATCCATTTTTAGAAAAATTATTTAAATAATTTTACCACAGGGTATTGTTGAACGGTAGTCAGTTGTTGTTATCTTAATATTCTCTTTCATTGAGTTTTCAAAATTATTTGTGTATATGGTATATACAGTATATCCCAAAAGTTTGGATGAAAATTCATTAACCAGGTATTAGTAATTATCTTTTAAAAGTTCGAAAAGGTCAATTTCTATTTCTAATTGGTCACTTATGAAAAGTATTTTTAAACCAACACCTCCGGCTTTGTTTAATTCTACATAAAAATGCTTTAAAATGAAATATTAGAAAATAATCTGCATACACAATGAACACAAATAATACTAGGAATTAAAAATTTTAAACAAAAAATCTATTTACTCCAATGGAATATCAACATAACTTGATATGTTTAAAAAATGAACTGCATTTTAATGGATAACTTTATTATCATTAACGCTGGCCACGAGCGGTACCGCGCATCGGCGTAGAATCAGTTCGGACCGAGAGGAACGGTAGTATTACTTCGTCTGCGGAGCAGTACGGACATTTTCGCTGCCGGTCATTTGCGCAATTGTTTATCTGTCCTAGAAAAATTATGATTTCGTCAGCAAAACGACCGCGGTCGGACAAACTTCGAAAATTTATTGCAGAAATTCCAGACTTAATATATGAAGGTGCTAAAATTAAATGTGTAATCTGTAAAATCCCGTTAATGTGTTGGTCCAGACAACATTGTCTACGACACGTAAATAGTGAAAAGCATGTCTCAAAAAGAAATTGCGCACGAGACAATGAAAAATTTATATTTAATTTATGCGTTACGTTTATCGCATGTAATATACCGTTTAATTTACTAGACAAGAAACCATTTATCTGCTTTTGGAATAACTATTCGGAGTGCAAATTACCAAGTCGAACATCGTTACCAAGAATTGTGCCATCTGCGCGCGAACATATTGAACAAAAAATAAAATCGGAGTTGAAAGATAAAAAATTGTGGTTATGTGTCGACGAAACAACAGATCGGAAGAAACATTCTGTTCTTAATGTAATGGCACGCAAATTGGAACCTCATCAATCGGCACCTTCAATTCTATTAGTCTCCAAACGAATACAACAGTGTACTGCCGAAGTAATTTCAAAGTTAGTGTTAAATACATTGGACAAGTTTGAACTTTCAACAAACCAACTCTTGATGTTAGTGAGTGATGGTGTTGCAAACATGCTTTCTGTAGGCCGGTCTCTGAAAAAGCATTCTGCTAATTTGTTACACATTACGTGTAAAATTCATGCTCTCAATCTTGTGGCGGATAGTATCAGAAAATGTTATCCTGAGGTAGAGGCTTTAATAGCGCATACCAAAGCAGTATTTGTGAAATCACCGAAACGTATTCGCGAATTTCACAGACTGTGCCCCCGTATACCAGAGCCACCGGAACCTATTCTAACTCGTTGGGGAACATGGTTGCAGGCCGCGTTTTATTATCATAAATATTTTGACAATATTAAGAACGTGGTTTTACAATTCGATACAAAGGAAGCTGCCGCTATCCAGAAAAGCCAGTCGAAATTTCAAGATAGTCAGGTTAAAATGGATTTAAAAATCATTCACGACAATTACTTCGGGCTAGCAGATGCAATAGAAAAATTACAAAATCCTGCGGTGCCGTTAGAAGAATCTCTACAAATAGTGCAACATGTTCACGCAAAAAATGTTTCTGTTCTAGAAAAATTTGAAAGTGTTTTTGAGAAAAATTCTGATTTTGGCACATTAAGACACATTTGTGAAGGTCGCGTCAATCGGTTATCTTGAAAAATGAAAAATAATAACGAGAGATTACTACACATCATTGGTCAAGTTTTGTTTCACCAAGACAACGCACCGTCTCACACTTCAGTGGTAGTCATGGCAAAAATTTACGAAGTGAGGTTTAGACCACCCACCCTATTCATCAGATCTGGCTTCCAGCGACTTTTTTCCGTTTGCTAGGCTCAAACCTACAAGGTGCCAACTACTATTTGGATGGATTAAAGGATGGGGGTATCGTTGGGAAAATAGTGTAGACTTACAAGGGGACTATGTTGAGAAACAAAACTGAATTTGACAAAAAAATACTTGTTTCCGTGTTAGGTTGGAAACTGTCCAGACTACCCTCGTAAACAATACGTTTGTTAGTTTTGTAAGCTTATTTACCTTGAATGTCAGGCATGTATTTAGCATACTGATCAACCTCGCTGCAAAATATCACGAAGGCCAATCTTTTCAACAGCTGCGCCCTCTGTTCTAACTCCTGCTCTCGCGACGAGAAAATACTCAAACTGCCGCTTTGCGTCATGGAAACACGACCTTGAAGTAGAAGAATAAAACAAATGACAAAAAATCACGTTTAAATGTCAAAAAAATATCGGTAGGAAAACGAAAGAAATTAAAACATACTCATCAGATCTTTAAAAGTAGTATTGTCATGGGTCATCAGATGATCGATAATGATCTTCCAATATTTCAAGCACGAATGGTCCATTTGAAAGAAGTTATTGTCGAGTAGCAGATCGAAGACGTCCTTCTTCCATGCTTTTCTAGTATATTGATAGCTGCTTAGGCTCGCCAGCAATTTCGAGCAGGCGTTGAAACTAGACATATTGCGTATTGTGTGTGTTTTTAGATATGGCACTATATTGCACATGAGCGAGATCAGGATCGTGTTGACTTTATCCTTCTCAGATGATCCGAAACATATATCTAAGATGGGTGCTAAGATCTCGGAGAGAACCTAGAAAAAGATCGTAAGATACTTTTATTGATACATGTATTGCAAACTTACTAATTGGGCTTGAACACTGTAAGCACCGATGCTGCTATCAGTACTAGTAGCACTTACTACGCTAACAGATGATATACTATCGTCATCTTGCTCCCTGACAGCTAAATTTCGTCTTAGCCACGTTGTCTGTTCAAGGCACGATCCGCATACTTGGGAAACACATTCGACTAACTAAAAAAAATATTATCATTTAAATCTTAAATAATTTTCCTTTGAATTTCCGACGTAATTAATTAATGAAATTAAAATTATGTCCACGGCAAGGAATCCAACCTCGCAAATCCTGCTTGCCGGGTAGGCGAGTTAACCACTACAGCACGAGGACTATGCAAGGTTCGTTCACTCTTTAATACCTAGTTGTTATTGTTTTATCTGCAAATTGTAGCGCAAAACAAATAGTGGGGAGGGAAAAAAAAACAACTACAATCAAAGAAATTGCAAACCTGTAGTTCTCCTGCTGTGCCCGCTAGCAAGAACAGGGGTGAGTTCACGACTAAAGGCCGATTTACATGGTCAAATAAATTGTACAATAAATTGTTCAATTTCTAGTCGAATAAATTCAATAAATTATTGCAACATAGTATTTGTGTCGACGGACAATTGTTAACAATAACAACTAGGTATTAAAGAGTGAACGATTCTTGCATAGTCCTCGTGGTGTAGTGATTAACACGCCTACCCGGCAAGTAGGAGATGCCTGGCCGTGGACATAATTTTAATTTCATTAATTAATTACATCGGAAAATATATTAATTAATATTATCAATTTTTAAATTAATTATTATTAAGTTTACGGAATATGGACATACATACTTTTGCAGTAACATCCTGTAAATCCTTCTGATCTTTCCTTTCTTCTAGCGGACAACATTTAATCATAATTTCATGGAGTAAAGCGGCTAATAAGAACTGTGCTCTTGGTCCCAGAGACGAACCTTCCCTAATCAAGGTCATTAGCGACGTCCATGCCTCAGATAGTTGAGTTGCTGAAGAATTCCTCATGTAACTAAAAAAAAAAACGTGGGAAGAAGCATAATTAGAAGCCATTTAACTTAATAAATCATCACTTACCTATAAAATAATTCTAAAACAGATACTTCTAAGCATACATCCGAACTCAGCCCTTCGATTGGCGGTGGATTTTTGATTACAGCAATCACAGTTTGTACCAAATTATCTAGAGGAATCACCCTGATCGCGGATATTAGATATACTAGATTGTTTTGGCTCGAGTTAGGTTCAGGGAATACCTAAAAATCAAAATAACTTGGTCACATTAGATTTTGACAGGCTTTAATTTCACATATCCCAAAAACTGTTTAAATTAGACTTTGACATTTATCGGAAAACTTGGCATATTACCGTATGCCTTAGATTTTGTCCAAAGTAGTCAATAAGATCTTTATTGTATGCATTAAAAAATATATGTTATCGTAAATTACACAGATTATAAGTTGTCAAAGTAATCGATTTTGACATCTGACGTAAAATTTGACACATCCTCAAATGTATTAGACGATTTTGTTAGATTAATTAGATTTTCATACGTTTTAAAAGGTCTATCAAGCATAACTTGTCGTAGCATAATTGGTAACATTTTGACAGATGTCAGAAATGTTTCTAATTACATCAATTTTTTCAAAAATTAGCTTACGAGACCTTGATATATAACATAAAATCTCAAACTTTCGTCATTAAATACGTAGATTGGGATTTGTCAAACAAACAATTTGACATTTTCTAATACATTAACTTTTGTTAAACTAGTCCAAGTATGTATGTGCAAAAAAAAAAAAACTGATATGTTATCCTAAAATACATATATCAGAGCTTGTTGAAGTAATAATTGTATTTTGAAAACTGTTTTGAAATTTAAATATCTTAGATTTTGTTAAATTAGTTAGATTTTGATACGTATTAAAAGTCGATGTAGTTGTAGATTTTGACATATGTCAAAAAATGTTTGTATATTCTCATTTATATCAAATTTTTAGAAATAAGACGTCGGTACATGCCGAAATATATAATGTTATTACTAAAACAAGTAAACTACGATTTGTTTGTCAAACTAGCATTTCGATTTTGACATCTGTAAAGAAATTTGCCATATTGCTAAATGCATCAATCAGTTGTTAATCTTGATTCTTATTTAAAAAATATATTAAGTGCAAAAATTGGTCGGGACTTGTTAAATTTATCGGCTAGATTTTGACAGATGTCAGAAAACTTGATATATTCCCAAATTAGCACATAAAATCTTGTTACTTATTTAATGATACCTTTCTGTGTGTCGAAAAATGCTGTATGGTAACAAATACTTGTTTCAATACGACTTTTAATTATAAAATTTGATACATCTCCAAACAATATCTCACACATTTAAATTATCTTGTAAAATTTGTCAAAAACTTTTCAAACAAAGTAGCATTTAGTAATTAATTAGATTGTGACAGTTGACGGGAAATACGACATATTCTTAAATACATCCGAATTTATTAAATTAAGTAGATCTTGATGCGCGCGGAAAATTCTATCAATTGCAATGATTTGAACTTATCCAACTAATTCGTGGCATTTTGACATTCTGTTAGAAAATTTGAAAAATTCCCAACTGCATCACATTTTGTGAAAGTATTTAACATCTTATTACCCGTTAAAAAGTCTAATAAGTGCAATTACCTGAACGTGTTAAACTAATTGGTTAGATTTTGACATTTATCAGAAAGTTTGACATATTCCCAAACACATCAAATTTATTAAATTAGTTAATAAAACGATGTATTAAAGAAAAATGAAACATGTTCTTATCAACTACATAGACCGGAATTTGTCAAACTAATAATCAGATTTTGACATTTATGAGAAATTTGACATATTTCCATAGATATAACAAATCGGTAAAGTGGATCTTGATACATGTCTACTACACGAAATCTATCAATTATAATAATCTCAACTTGTCAAACAGGTTATCAAAGTAGTTGATTAGATTTTGACACGTGGAAATTAGTTGATTTTAATGATAAAAATTTACTTACAGATTTAACGTTAGTAAAAAGATTTTTCCTCTCATGCCACGCAACAGCAATGGCCGCCAGGAAGCTGGCGCTATGATGAACGGAAATCGGACTCAGGAACTCCATCAGTTGCTGTTTAACGATTTTCGAATGTCCATAAATTCCGTTATAATTTCCTTCAATCGTGACAATAGTTTGCCACAACTTAGCTACGCTGGCAATGATCCTAGGCATATGACTCAACATTATTTTCCTCACGTTCTGATAGTAGTCAGTATTTTGCTTATTGAACATGTTAATATCACAACCGATTGGAGAAAAGAACGCGTTCATCAGATTATTTAATATCTCACTGGGATTTGCAACCATCGAATTATTATTGCTGGGAACGTTCTGGTTGAAAGTTTGAGAAGAATCTAGCAGACAATAATGGCACATTATCGCTAACGATTGCAGCTGGGTTATCGCGTAGTCTGCAGCCAATTCTCCGAATAATTCATCGCTTTTATACGTATCCGCAATTTTCTCGATATTGTTGCAGATTTGGTGCACAACACTCATGCAGATCTGACGTAGATTGTCTCCGAAATATGGAAGACACGAGGTAACCATATTACACCAGTTCTGATGTAGATATTTCATGTTTTTATGACGTAAAGCGCTTAGAATTGCCGAGAGAAACATATTTTGTTGCGGTATTAGTATTGTTGGGGTATAAGCTATGGGTTCGCCGCTTACTGCGCTTGCGCTTTGTTGAGCGGTCGTAGCGCCATCTTGAGCGGGAAAAACGTGGTATTCTAAGATTATTAATGAGTTTATTAACCTGTAATATAATTGTAAAGATTAATTAAATCAAATGGGCAGTTTTGGATAGAAAATGTTTCATTATTAAATGACCAAAGTGTTAGACAGACCTTTATGGCAAAATTCAATTTTTTAAAATAATAACAGTGGCGGCTCGTGTTTTCAACTGATGCGCACAAAAAAGTCTAGTTTTTTTTTACTATAACTCCTAGTATTGAGTAATTTGACGAAAACGTTAAATAACCACTACATATAGATTTGTTATATCAGAATGTGTCAAGATTATATTTTGTTTTTAGTTTATATTCGCTTTATTTTATTATACAATCTTAGAATGCCACACTTATTTGCCGTAGTTCGGTGCCGGGCAGTCTAAGAATGTTACATGTTAATAAGATGTATAGTACAGGAGCTAACAGAGAGCCCTGCGGGACTCCGGCTCATGGTCATCCATCTTTACAACAAAAGTGCGCTCCGTGAGGTAACTTCGAACAATTTTGATAATTAATCACATTAATACCGAAGTTGAACATTTTATAGAGGAATCCCTGGCGTGAAACCGTATCGAAGGCCCTGTCCACGTCCAATAATACCGCCTGCACCGACTCTCTTCCGGCCATTGCGCCCCGAACATCAACAATTGAAAAACCGTTGATGAAACTTCATTGAAGCCGATCTGTTCATCGGAAATTGCCTGTAGGAAGGCAGTCTGAAAAGTTTCCAGTCTCAACGAGAACATGGCGTTACTCGTCAAAAATGTTTGGTCGCTCAGTTGTTGTTTAACAGTTGTTTCTGTCAGGCGATGTTAGTGTTTCTGTAAAAATGCAAAAATCGAATAACGAGCCGTCATTAAGTTCTTGCATTGGAAAGGCAATATGCCTACGCAGTTTAAAGCCGAGATGGACGCTGTTTCACTGAAAAAGCTAACCGGGCGTTAGGTGTCGCGCTTGCCCATTCAGAACCCCAAACGTACTCGAATGAACATTTCCAAAGCACTGTTGAAACAATGTAAGCGAAATAAGTCGGAGTTCTGGCGATTAAAGAGATGGGAGCATTGCTTGGAAAAGTGTATTGTCTTACAAAAAGACTATGTTGAGAAATAAAACTTCTAGCCACATCGACCGTCATCCTCCTACTTACTTGCTTCCAAAAGAGTTATAAATTGTACTGCCGATGAGATTTTGAAGGTGGTGTTGAACTCATTGAACAAATTTGAAGTTTCAACTAACCAACTTTTAATGTGTATGAGTGATGGTGCCCCAAATATGCGTTCTTTGGGCCGACCTCTTAAAGAACACAGTGGTAACTTCTTACGTGTAACGTGTAAAATCCATACTCTAAATCTTGCGGCACAAACGATTCCTACATGTCTTCCACTAGTAAATGCATTGATTGCTAGTACAAAGGCAGTGTTTCTAAAGACCTCGAAACGTACCTGACTATTTCACAAACTGTGTCCTGATTTACCTGGACCACCAGCCGATTGTTACACGTTGGGAAACATGGTTGCAGGCTGCGTTTTACTACAACAAATATTTTGATCAAGTAAAGAAGGTAGTTTTAAAATTCGATCCGACAGAAGCTGCAGCAATCAAGAAAAGCCAGGAAATATTTCAAGATAGTCAGGTTAAAAGATTTTTACAAACTATTCACAACAATTACTTCGGACTAGCGGAGGGAATAGAAAAATTACAAAATGTTTCGATGTTGCTAGTGGATTCTGTTCAAATTGTGAATGATGTTCACGTACCGTTATGCGCTGTAGAAGGCGAAACAAATTGGTGTGTAATACGAAAATTTGAAAGTGTTTTAGAGAAAGACCCCGATTTTCTTATATTAAGACAAACTTGTGAAGGTGCGTATGAAGATGCATTAAGTTGTTTCAAAGATTATTTTAAATATGCAAATATAACATCACTAGATGTTGAACGGCCGTTTTCGGCATTTAAAAAACATTTATTCCGCACGACGTACTCACTTGACTGAAACAGCTGTGGAAACATATCTAATGATTAAAGCTGGCCATGAGCGGTACCGCGCAGTAGCGTAGAGTCGACCAGGCCTCGCGTTCCACTAGAGTTATTCTGCTAATAGAGATGTTTGCTGCCGCAAATAATTTCGCTCATCTTTTAAATAAAAATTAAATAACACGTGCTCAAACACTTACCATTTTAAGAGTCCTCCGTGAAATCACAAAGTGAATAATGTCTGTTAAATATCTGCAACATTAGATATGTTTCAACTGTTGTTACGGCAAAACTAGTACGGCATGAGGAGAAAATGCGTTTATATGCAGAGAACGAACGTTCTACATCTAGTGACGTAATATTTGCGTAAGTAAAATAATCTTTCAAATAACTTAACGATTCTGTTGACGCACATTCACAAATGTGTTTTAATGTGCCAAAATCAGAATTTTTCTCAAAAACACTTTCAAATTTTTCTAGAACAGAAACATTTTTTGCGTCTTCAATCGCGCATAGCTGTGCGCGAACATGTTGCACTATTTGTAGAGATTCTTCTAACGGCACCGCAGGATTTTGTAATTTTTCTATTGCATCTGCTAGCCCGAAGTAATTGTCGTGAATGATTTTTAAATCCATTTTAACCTGACTATCTTGAAATTTCGACTGGCTTTTCTGGATAGCGGCAGCTTCCTTTGTATCGAATTGTAAAACCACGTTCTTAATATTGTCAAAATATTTATGATAATAAAACGCGGCCTGCAACCATGTTCCCCAACGAGTTAGAATAGGTTCTGGTGGCTCTGGTATACGGGGCACAGTCTGCAAAATTCGCGAATACGTTTCGGTGATTTGACAAATACTGCTTTGGTATGCGCTATTAAAGCGTCTACCTCAGGATAACATTTTCTGATACTATCCGCCACAAGATTGAGAGCATGAATTTTACACGTAATGTGTAACAAATTAGCAGAATGCTTTTTAAGAGACCGGCCTACAGAAAGCATGTTTGCAACACCATCACTCACCAACACCAAGAGTTGGTTTGTTGAAAGTTCAAACTTGTCCAATGTATTTAACACTAACTTTGAAATTACTTCGGCAGTACACTGTTGTATTCGTTTGGAGACTAATAGAATTGAAGGTGCCGATTGATGAGGTTCCAATTTGCGTGCCATTACATTAAGAACAAAATGTTTCTTCCGATCTGTTGTTTCGTCGACACATAACCACAATTTTTGATCTTTCAACTCCGATTTTATTTTTTGTTCAATATGTTCGCGCGCAGATGGCACAATTCTTCGTAACGATCTTCGACTTGGTAATTTGCACTCCGAATAGTTATTCCAAAAGCAGATAAATGGCTCCTTGTCTAGTAAATTAAACGGTATATTACATGCGATAAACGTAACGCATAAATTAAATATAAATTTTTCATTGTCTCGTGCGCAATTTCTTTTTGAGACACGCTTTTCACTATTTACGTGTCGTAGACAATGTTGTCTGGACCAACACATTAACGGGATTTTACAGATTACACATTTAATTTTAGCACCTTCATATATTAAGTTTGGAATTTCTGCAATAAATTTTCGAAGTTTGTCCGACCGCGGTCGTTTTGCTGACGAAATCATAATTTTTCTAGGACAGATAAACAATTGCGCAAATGACCGGCAGCGAAAATGTCCGTACTGCTCCGCAGACGAAGTAATACTACCGTTCCTCTCGGTCCGAACTGATTCTACGCCGACGCGCAGTACCGCTCGTGGCCAGCGTTACTAATGATTCAAATATTTAACAGATCTTACCCAGTTTGTGATTTCACGGAAGACTTTTAAAATTGTAAGTGTTTCAGCACGTTTTATAATTTATTTCTTACCTTCTGTTTTATGTGTAAACTTTTATGCGCTCGCCACGCCTCTGGCTGTTACCGCATATTTGCCCAGGTTAGTAATTATTTTAAGAATATAATTATTTTACTTATAAAAAATTCTAATGTTCTTAAAAATATTTGATTTCACTTTGACTGGATGGGCACAGCCACCCCTAACGAGCCGCCACTGTTATGTAGGATAATATCGCTTACCTTAACAATTGTACTTGAAATCCTTCAACATGTTCGGACACCTTCTTATGATTATCGTATAATTTAAAGTTATTATACAACAAAACTTCTTCAGCAAAAGTCATTTCGTTATCGAAATTTCTCACAGATGTCAGTAGGCAATGCAAAACGATTTTTTGCAGATTACACTTCATTAGCATATCAGCTATATACACAGCAAACCCTTTAGTATTCTCGTTAACTATATTTATAAGATTTCTAACTATTATATCGAGAATCTCCAAACTTTTTAACTGTATTTGAAGGTTATTGGATATTTCTTCTTCGATCAGATTAGGATCATCGTGGAAAAAGTAACTACGTGCATAATTCAAACAGATTAATATTATAACATCAAGAAACATGTAACCTCGATAAAAATTAACATGTTCCTGTGTTAAATCACCTCCAAATCCAAATCCTAATATTGACTTACGATGTCTAGCTAGTAGATATAAGATTTCGTTGTTTTTCAAATCCTTTAATCCGGCTGTTGCTGAGCATTTAAGAAAGAGTTGAGGATTCGCTGTCAAGCAGTTTTTAAGTGTTTTAAGAGCATACAACACATGGTTTGTGTCAAATACTTCGCAATATAGACACATATGCTGATGCATTGGATACGAACAGGCCGGTTTCGCTAAATTACTTCTACTATCGGAATCTAAGGATTTGAACATCCTCTCATGCTCCGAAGTAGGAGTTGTGCATATTTTATCTAAGATTTCCTCTAGAATCTCCTTTACAGTTAGATCGGCACCATTAAAAAAATCTTCAGCTGACGTACTAAGTTCTAATTCGGTGTGTAAATTCTCAGAATCCGAAATACTATAGGACCAGCTATGAACCAACGATAAGTTTTCGATCCCAATCAATTTTTCGTTGGATTTCTCATCGAAGCTCTGCGATTTGGCCAATTTGCAATTTTCATGTTTACTATCTTTTAATCCATCAGAAATTGGTTCGATATGCTCTAAAATGCTTTTTCTAGATTCAGATATGAAGGAATGACGATCACCTATTAAAGAATTTGTCTC
Organism: Dynastes maya; assembly: GCA_029619315.2. Taxonomy (NCBI): domain Eukaryota; kingdom Metazoa; phylum Arthropoda; class Insecta; order Coleoptera; family Scarabaeidae; genus Dynastes; species Dynastes maya. Next base: position 49,355,946 of record JAROYE020000005.1, read on the forward strand.
GTAACCAAAAGATTTATCATTTAAACCTTGCAACTGGTGTTCATATTGTTTTCCTGAAAGGGAATCGTTACTGGATTGTGTGATATCGTTATTTGATGATAAGCTTTCGCTGGAGGATTTTTGAGAGGTGTTAATATCGATCTTAGTGTAAGAACCATCGATCCCATTCGGATAAATCTCTTTCGAACTCAAAGGGTTAATAAATAACTTTACATTATTCTTGTTACTTCTTTCAACGTTAAGAAACCCATCTAAGTTCTTATAATCTTTACTTTTCTTCGTAATCACATTAGAATTACTTGTAAAGGTTGTCGTGGTATTAACGACCTGAGCCATTTTCTTGTTACCTCTATTAAATAAATACCATTTCTTTTTTTGAGGTTTAGGACTTGGTCTGTTCGTAACATGATATAAAACATTCCCATTTATGTTGCTTATTGCGAATATTTTCTTAGCTTTGGTGTCATCTATCTTTTTCGTATCTTGAGTACTTGGATCTACATGAATTTCGGAGTCTTGAATGCTGATAAAGCTTATGGAAACTCTGGCAGTACTAGGAGTCAATAGTTTCATAAAGATCGGATGTAGCAAGCGAGGTATATCTGATCTAAGCAAACTGTGCTTTAGGAAGTTTTCAGAGAGCAATTTGATGTTCGAATTGTCAACGTTTTGGAGGTTATCGAATATCTTCAGTAGGCATCTGCAAAATAATCAATTATTCGATTATGCAAACTTGGTTACGAGAGTAAAATTCAACTTACTTGTCAAAATTTCTCACCGTATTCTGGTAAGATGGTAATTTTATATTTAGGTCTCTTCCTAGATGAATCAATAAGGTGAACCGTTTGAAATATTCAGTATTTAAGTTTTCGTCTATTAAATAGTGGCCTATAACGTCTTCGCAAAACGATTGCTTAGGAAATATATTGTGCAATTGGTATAGTAATGTCACACATAGCATTATTTGGGTTTGATTATTTAATGTGCCCAGTAGTTTCCATAGGATTTCACACATTACCTAGAAAAAAGAGGTTCCCTTTTTATATAAATTGGCGAAGGTGTATCAAAAAATTGCAAGACGTTATCGCAAACTAGGACATTTCATTACCGGCTTGTGAGAAGCCAGCTTTAAATTTTTGTTTATTGAGTGTTTACCAAAAATCGCAGATTAAAAAAACTACTATACTGTTATATCATTCACGTGGAAAGAATGCCTAGTAACAATAACCAAAAATTAATACTAATATAGCTCATGGTATTGGTGGAATCATTCCCGGCAAAAACAATGTAGCAGAGAAAATTGCGCTAACACATGAACATGTTTCTGCCTACCCGGCGTCATCGGCATGGTTCTGAGCGCTATCTTCTGCTGCTACATTGTTTTTGCCGGGAATGATTCCACCAATACCATGAGCTATATTAGCATTAATTTTTGGTTATTGTTAGTAGGCATTCTTTCCACGTGTATTTCTATACATCATGGTAAGCCTGAGGAATTTGCACATATGAATGTCGCTGTGCCTAGGCACAACGCCCCCTTACATTTGGCAGCCCAGGAGCTGCTCGATAGGTGGTGGACATCTACACTCCAGTTTGTCTTGCTACCCTCTGGGACGGCGTGACTGTGTCTCTTGGCGATAGGTGTCGCCGAAGGACATATTCAGTGCTGTTTTGGAGATTAGCAGCATAAACCAAGAGGCAAACGCAATTATAGCAGCAGAAGATTGTGCTCAGAACCATGCTGATGACGCCGGGTAGACAGAAACATGTTCATGTGTTAGCGCAATTTTCTCTGCTACATTGTTTTTGCCGGGAATGATTCCACCAATACCATGAGCTATATTAGCATTAATTTTTGGTTGTTACATCATTATTTACAATTTCAAGCATTATTTAAGCCAGTAAGAAAGTTTCAATGAATTGGGAAACGTATTTAAAGCCGTTCGTCCACTGAGGAAATCTATTTTTAACCAATTGTACAAGATGTCGCTGGTAAATGATGGGCGTTATGGATATTAGATTTTAAAAACCGCCAAAGAAAATGATGAAAGTAAAGTTTAAACAAACTTTTATAACCTTGGAAGATGTGTAAGTTGAGTAATTCTTAAGAATACCAACTGAAAAAAGCAATAACAATAGCAGAAACATTCTATTTAGCAGCGATCATTGATACTTCCAACAATTCTTAAGGGGTTTCACAAATTTCTATACTTTTTTTCTATTTCCTGACGACATTACTTGGGAATTTTGTTGGTTCCTCATTTTCTCCTTTTAAAATATTATTGTGTACAATCTTTGAATTAAAGGAGCTCGTCTAGGACGTCTATGACAAGGACAAATAATAATAAATAAATATATTCGACAAAATAACGCCTTTAATAAAATTGAAGCGGTTGTTTTATTTTAAGCCCATTTCTGTCTTTTGAATTTATTATTTTAAACAAATGGAGGAGCATTGAAAGATTTAAAAATAGCCATGGGTTAGGCTTTTTTAATGGAACATATCAGGATTCCACACTCAATTTGCAGAAAAAGAACTCTACAACAATGAGGTGGCTTCCAATTGTCGCATGCTGATGTCCCTAATATTGACCCAGCGGGTGCCTTGGTTGAGGCCGCGTTCAGGGACTTTAAAATGATCTCCTGGGCTATTGCTCAGGACTCTACATCAGTCCAAGAACTGAGCATTATTATCAGAGGTTTGAAAGTTAAAAAAGCGCCTGGTAGAGGCGGAATAACGAATGAAACGATCAAGGCCTTGCCTGGTATCTGCCTTCAACTTCCATCGGAAGTTAATAATACAATCCTGAAGTATCAGTACTTCTCGAAGATCTATCTGGAAGAGGGTGGTGATGATCTCGAAGTCGGGAACGGACTCGAATCATTAGCAGAGCTACAGGCCCTTTTGGGATATGTTGAAAATTGCGGAATCAGTAATTCTAAGTAGGTTAAAATTCGAAATCGAAACGACAAACGCAATACCTTACACCCGAATCGGTTTCCCATAAAGATTGCTAATAGATTTCCAAGCTCTGCGGGCGATGAAAGATATTTTGAACGGATTTGGCAGGCAGGAGGTTGCCTTGGCTATCTTCTTTGACATTAAAAAGAGCATCCGACTTCGTCTGGGACGACAGGTTGCTTTACAAACTTCCTCAGTCAGGCATTGACCATGGAGTGGTCAAAATTATTAGTTCATACCTCTCGAAGCGCAGATTTGTGGTCAGAGTGGGCTATGAGGTATCGTCCGAGCGGCCCCTGGTGGCCGGCGTGCTCCAGGGATCGCTACAGGCTCCTTTTCTGTTTAATATCCTCATGGCCGACATACCATCTTCTCATTAAGTCAGATCGACCGCTTACGCCATGATGTACGCCCGTACCAAAATGAGAAATACGCGGCGGTCAATATCTACAGATGTATTGACAGTATGTCCAAGTGGGATTCGAATTGACGGCTTGCGCTCCATCCGCCCAAGACCTACGCCCTCCGCTTTATAAGAAAGCCAGAACTTGCAACTTAGAGTCGATATACCTTGGTCGAAGCATACCAAGTATCTCGGACTACATTTAGACGGACGATTGCTTTAACAGGAACATATCTAATATACGAAGGTAAAGATCCAGAGGTCTATCTAAGCTTTGTATCTAGTGATTTGCTGGGGAAGTAAGCTAGATATCCGGTAGGAGAGATGTGACTACGTATCCATTATGCATCGTAAGATGCTCTACGGTTTGGCAGTCTGGTGCGCAGCGGCGCCGACGAACATTACTATTATGGAAAAAGCCCAAAATAAAATTCTACGGATGATAACAAGGGCGCCGCGTTAGGTACGCACCGAAACAATAAGAATAGATCTGCATCTGTCGAGTGTAAAGAAGTTAATCATTTCGACTGCGAAGGCCACTTGGCAGAGGGCAGCTGCGTCGTATAACACCCATATGGGATTTACTCGTATACTTACACAAGACCAGAAGGTGAGGGTTAAGATCAGGAGACCCAAGAGCGTCATTGGGAAGGTCGACGTGGAGGATTAGGCTGCCCGCTTTTTGTCCGGCTCTATGAAGAGCACAAAAGAGTCTCGCGGGGATGTTAACACTGCAGTATCGTTTTTTAGAAAAGAAGGTACAGGGACAAGTAGAAGTCGGACCTTAGAAAGCTTCGGATCTTAGTGGTAGAGAAAAAATTTTGAAAACACAGCGACATTTTGCAAAAACCTCAAATTACGCCAAAAATTATGGGAATAAAGAATATTGAAAGTATTAAAAAACGTAATAATATACTGGGTGCCCCATTTAAAAAAACCTAACTTGTATCGTTTGTAACGGAAAATAAACATCCTATGTATTTCAACATAATTTTTTGTTGTCCAGAATTTGTCTTCGAATATTTGCCGTTTAAAAATATTTTCTCTAAATTGCTCTTGAAATTAATTATTTTTCGGTCACACACTAGGTGAAGACTCTGTATAACGAATATTAAAATTACTGGAAAACGATACAGATATGGATTTCATTAAGATATTTTATTCAGATATTTTATTTCAGATTTATTAAGATATTTTATTCAGATTTAAGTAACTTATCGCTATAGTGAATTTGACAAATAGTCCATCAAACACTCTGCATGACAGCAACTTGTAGGTTTTCACGGCCCTCCAAATTTACTCATAGTCATAATCAATAATAGAAACATCTTACCTTCAAAATCTTAGTATTTTCCTCAATATAATCGACATGCTTGTTATCCAAGATCCCCGTTATTATGATATTGGTATTAACATCGCCTAAATTCTTACAATACTTCTGACTCTTCGCCAAACTAAAGATTTCAATCAAGGCATTCATTGAGATCAACTGTATGTCCTTGCAAACATTTGTACAGCAAGAGCAAGCTATCAAGATCTTCAACCAATACGGTACGATACTGGAAAGCTCAGAATCATCAACCATATGCTGGAATGCGGCGAATTCGAGAAGTAAATTGCAAGCTACAGTCACAGCTTTATCGTAATCAGTCGTTAGGGGCAAAGACTCTAATATTGGATTGATCGTGCTGTCCATATAATACGAATCTCTCGGATTCAATGTCTCATCCGATCGCAAGCACTTATTCAAGACCGTTTCTAAGTGTTTAATCCGACTTTCCTTATCGCAAACGAGGGTATCGAAGAATTCATCAACATCTTCATTTTCTAAGATTTTACTTTGAAGGAAAGTTATTAAAAATCGCTTGTAGATCTTCAAACATGAAATTATGTGCTTGTTATCGGTCTTGCGATAGATCTCGTTATCAGACGGCATTGCGTTCGATACCATGGGAGTTGTTTCGACGTAGTTATGACTTTCGACGATAATTTCTTCTAATTCTTCCTTACGAAGCTCGGGTAACTTTAAATTCGACTTGCTCTTCTTCCCCTTAACCTTTTTATCGATCTTGGGACTGGTGCGGTCTTTCTTTTTCAACATCTGGTTGCTATTGGATCTCTCTCTAGCGCTATCCTCAACGAAAAGTTCGTTTTTGTTAATGTTCTCGTTGATCTTCGAGTCTGACTTGCTCTTTTCTAAACCTCCAGATTCTATCGTTGGAATTGAGCTGTCATTTAAGGAATTTGATAGGTTGGTGGCACTAGCGTCGGTAACCGTTTGTTCGGTGGATACTACTTTATCGACAGAAGCCTTCTTTTCGTTTTCTGAGACATTGTTGGTGGATTTTGCGGAAATCGGTTGGATTTTCATTAAAATTTTCGTACATAATTCTAAGCTAGTGGTTATTTCGTGCTCATTGAGAGTGTTTATGAATTTCTCTAAGACTATCATTATTTTCTTAAATAAATTAGGTAGTATATCATGTGTGTTTTCATCATAAGTCTCAATAGGGATGATATCTAAAAGGAATCCTGTTAGGATACATATTTCTACCAGAACAGGTTCACCGGAACCGACTTCATTAACACACATCTTATTCCTGGGAGATTTTTTAAGGTTTGACACCGATTTCTCGAAACATTTCTCTATGTAAGCCCAAATATAATAAGATTGAAGGGTTGCGAATAATAAATTCGCATTTTTCACCAATTCCTGACAGTTTTTCGTAATAAATTGCTTGGATAAAACGCAATCTTCATTATTTTTCAAACTAGTCAAATCTCCATTGAAAGACACGCACCTTACGTTGCTAACTTTCTGCTTTTGTTGATTCAAACACGTTAAATACAGTGACCTAAAGGTATCGTAGAGGATATGGTCTAAAATCACAGGTCCAATTTGCGGTTTTTCGAATAATGACGTCAGCAGCTTGCAAGGGATCACATTCAACGAGGTTTCACTACTTTTTTCTTTTAGGATTATCCTTAGGGCATCTAGGATTAAACCGTAGGCTATTGTCAGGCTTACGGCTTCTGATACGTCTTGCTCATCAGTTTCAAATGTAATTATGGGTGGATTTACATCTGAATTTAATAACCAAGAATATAATCGCCTGTGAAATAAAATTTTGCAATTATTTTGGGGATAATTTTATTTTATTGAAAAAATTACCTATTCAGGGACATATCTCTTCGTAAAATTGTTGTTAATGCTGCGGCAACTAGGCGCACCATATCGGCGTAGAGGAGTTGAGTGTTGTTCATGGGAAAACAGACTATAAGTAAATCTAAGGCAGATCTTTGAACAAGGATGCTTGGATCGTAGATAGCGGCGCATAATCCGGAAACCTGTGATGTATTGAATCAGAAAGTAAGATAAATGAAGAAAATATCTATCGTATAAATTTGAAAGAAATATAAATCAAATACTTTCTTGTATTCTGGTTTACATTTTTACTTCAATAAATTACGAGGGAATGTCATTAAATAAGTCACAAACTGTTGTGGGAAAGCTGAAAATAGCAGAGTGCTATTTTCCGTATCTCCCATTGGGGGGCAGCACTATCCAGCTTAATGATAATCAAGTGACAGTTGACGTGCGCGTACGCAAGCAGTGTTAAAATGGCGACCGTGCTCGAAGAGTGTACTGTGGAAGAGCAGCGTGCTGTTGTGCGTTTTTTTCTGGGCAAAAGGACTCCCTGCAAAAGATATCCATAAGGAAATGTCTCCTGTTTACGGTGAAAAGTGTTTGTCGCGTAAAGCCGTGTATAACTGGGTCGAGAAATTCTCACAAGGGCGCTCAAAAGTTGTTGACGGTCAGCGAAGTGGCCGCCCCGTTCAGATTGCGACAGATGCAACACTTCGAAGGGTGGAAGAGATGATTCGAACTGACAGGCGGGTAAGAATAGACAGCATAGCAACTGCAATAGGGTGTTCTCATGGTTTAGCCTACGAACTGATGTACGATCGTTTGAATTTCCGAAAAGATTGCTGACGGTGGGTTCCTAGACAACTGACCGAGGAACACATAAGATTCGAATGGGCTTGTCCTTGCAACACCTCTCTAGGTACGCAGAGGAAGGGGAGGACATGCCTAACAAGATTGTTACTGGTGATGAATCAAGGGTGCACCACTACCAACCCGACACAAAGCGTGCTTCAATGCAATGGAAACGTCCTTCTTCACCGTCAACAAAGAAATTCAAGGTTGTGGCCTCAACTGGTAAGGTTATGCTTACCGTATTCTGGGATTCTCAAGGAGTGCTCCTAGCCCATTTCCAGAATAGAAATGAGAACGTGACTGCTGAATCATACTGTAGAGTTTTGTTCTTGCTTCTGGATGCAATTCGACGAAAACGTCCAGGCCTACTGACGAGAGGAATATTGCTGCATCACGATAACGCCAGGCCGCATTCGGCCTAGTTGACCCAGGCGAGAATTGAAGAATTAGGGTGGGAACTTCTTCAACATCCGGCTTACAGTCCGACCTAGCCCCAAGCGATCATCTGTTTGGTCCACTAAGAAACCATCTTGGCGGAACACATTTCAAGAGTGATAATGATGTTCAACAAGAGGTACGCACGTGGTTTAGACGGCAGCCCAAACACTTTTATGCAGCAGGCATTGGGGCATTAATAAAGCGATGGGATAAGTGTATCAATGTAGATGGAGACTATGTTGAAAAATAAACCTTGTTTTTGGCTAACTATTTCTCTTATTCCTTTTATAATAGCTTTTTGTGACCTACTTACTGACTTTCCCTTGTAATTCGGTGTACAGTATATTACTTTTTAATAACTGAAACTTTCAAAATCTCAAAAAAATGATTTTTGTGAAAAAGAAATACAATTAAAATTATTCTTAAGGAGTAAAATAGATCTATTTAACCAGTAATTATCGATACCTACCATCACATCTACGTCATTTCCCATCAGGTACAACTGGTCTTCCATAGTGACCTTTCGACTGTAATGGGAAAGAACATAACTTATTGCGGGCAATCTGACAGGGCTGTTGCTTCGAATACACTGCCAAATACATGTGTAGAAGTAGGTTGCGCCTACACCTTCGCAAACATTTTCCAGCAACACGTTTGTTCTAAAATATGAAATCAATTAGAGCTACATTTAAATGATACTACAAAATATTTGTTATATTTAATTGGTTTGAGTTAAAGCATTTGTACGACGCGAATATTTTAAATATTTAATGATTTTCTCAATATAGATATGTTGGAATTGTACCCATAAAATAATTTTTCACATTATTTTTAATGAATATCTTCTATCTTCTGATGAGATAGAGTCTGCTCTTGTCAATCTTCCATCTGAAACCGTTGATTCCGTTCGCTTTGAAACATCCATAATCTTCGCACGTACCAAACCTCCGAAATCAAACCTTCCTAAGTCAGAAACCCTAGCCTTAAGAAACCTGAAATCCGACTCTGAAATTGCTGTAGCAAGAGCAGATAAGGGAAATGCTACGGTAAAGCTGGACAGTGAAAAGTATGAGCAAAAAGTTCTTTCCTTACAGCAAGATGACACCTGCCAATTTCTTAAACGTGATCCTACGAATTGAGCGTTGCGTCAATAACTCCATTAAAACGTCACCTATCCCTATCGGTACTCAGAGGTCAATTATCCCTAGTGATTCTTCAACCCCTTAGTTATACGGTCTCCCTAAAATTTACAAACCCAATATCCCCTTATGTCCTATTGTTAGCACTATCAATAGCTAATCAATACCTACAAATTATCGAAGCACCTTTCTAGTCTTCTAGAATCTTACGCCGGACATAGAGTCTATCATTCTTCTAAAATTCCCAACATTTCACCAAACCTTTTCGAAAGAGTTGACGGTAGATCCTGGTAATTTACTTGTCAGCTTTGATGTTGAATCTTTATTCACCAAAGTTACCATACTGGATACAGTAACCATTATTAGATAGTTGGTTCAACTTATTGACTTGGTTGAAGCTTGTCTTTCTTCTACCTATTTCCAGTTTCATGGTAAATACTGCGAGCAAGTCTCAGACGCACTATGGAAACTCCTATCGTCGCCAACATGTCTATAGAAGCGTTCGAACAACAAGCCCTATTACTTTACAACTTTAAAGTGTCGGTACAGGTATGTTGATAACACCTTTGTCATCTGGCCTCATGGACACGAATCTTTAAACAGTTTCCTATCATTTCACTCCTATCATTCAATTCCTAACATGATTCCATACGTTTCACCATGGAGGTCGAATCGGACGATTGTCTTCCTTTCCTAGATGTTCTCGTGCACCGGCGTCCTGACGGTGCGCTAGGACATTCCGTTTACCGAAAACCCACGCACACCGACAGATATTTCAATGGCCTCTCACACCATCATCCAGCCCAAAAACGCGGTGTCATCAATTCTCTTATCCAAAGGGCCATTTCCCTATCTGAACCCTATTCGCTTCTTCAAGAACTGAACCATATCACTGAAACTCTGATCCTCAATAATTATTCTAGGAAAGATATCTAAACTACCAGTAACCGCTACACCAATCTTTCTCCACTGCAAGTCCCCTCATCTAAGCCTAATTTCCGTAAGCAAGCGTGTCCACCCTACATTCAGGGTGTTACCGATCGCATCAGCAAGCCATCTTCAAACCCAATTTCAAACTCTCAGACTACTTTCCCATCAAAGACCGCAATCATCTGGAAGTCCCTGGTGACTACCAGATTACATGTTCGTGCGGTAGAGAAACAAAGCGATCAGTCAGCATTCGCACCAAATTCAATTTAACTCCATCCGCATCTTGTCTCGCAACTCTCACTGTCAGTAAAAAAATCCGTGAATCTATAGAGATCTGCAAACATCCCAACAATTTAAATCGCGAAGATGGCTACCCCTTGCATCACACGTGAAAATCCCAACTGATTAATCCTCCTAGCAATCGCCATGCTTCATTGATCGATAACATTTCCGCTCCAAACCCATTCGGAATGAATAGTCCCTAGTCAGTGTGCATTAATAGCTCTGGAGATGTCCCATAAGAGTGTGGACGAAACGTAGGCAGAAGCTACGACAACGACGTGGTTCTCATGTATTTATACAAAAAAAACACGATTGCATAGTTTCATATTTAATGTACTAAGAAAGGATGCATTTTAGACACAGGGAAATGCTCAGAAAAAGTCTAGAAGAGCTTGTTTATTAGAATCTGCGCCCTGTGCAGCCCTCCTATCATAGCGTCTGCCACAGTTGAATCTAACACATCATTTAGAGCTGAGCTGTAGGCCACTTAACATCGCCGGCATGATTGGTTCTCTTGGTAGAAGGGAATAGCGCAACAGAAATTTATCGTAGAATGAGTTGCAAACCTTCTAGGAAATTCGAAAGATAAACCGGATACGAAAGAAAGCTCGAAATTTATAAAATCACATGAGATGTGTGATCTTTCCTATATTGGATAAACGGCAAAAAAATGGGGTTGGACGTCGTGATATCCAAAAAAGTTATTTGGAAAAGTTGTTTGGAATTTAATTTGGAAGCCGTATACATAATTTTTATAAACATATTAAAAAAAATAATAAAAGCCACAATTTTTATATTTTTTAAATAAATTCCATAATTTAATTTAATTTTTTAGTAAAATCTCTAAATTTGGTTAATACTCAAATTCTTGCATAATTATTATATATTTTTTTTCGTTTTCCGCATTCAAGTGAAAACCGTAAAAGCAAATCTTAAGTTCTGATTTTTTAAAAATATGTTTACAAAAAATTACATATAGCCTCAAAATTAAACTCTAAGTGCCTTTTCCAAACCTTCTTGGATATCACATCGTCTAACCTCTCTTTTTGTCGATGCATAGCATATTTTTAAATTTTACAGCCGTACTAGTGGTCACGTGATGTGTACCAAAATAAATGTTGGGGTTTTTGACATGCTGAACCTATTCCCTCCAAAAATTTTTTACTATACCTTAATAATTAAAAAATTTCCCGTATGTTGCAAAATTTATATCGGTCACTGTATATTGCTTGCTTTTCGTAATTAGTTAACTGAAGATTTAAAAAATCTCTACGAAAAAACTACACATTAAACCATATAACTTATTTATATCAAAAAACGACACCAATTAAGCCATAAGGCTTAACATTTTATAATTTGATTACTCAGATCTACATCTACAAAATCTAATTACTTAACTTTAACAAACTGTTGATTAACTGATGTAATCGCAGTTGATTTAAGTAGGCTTAGATATTAAATGATAACACGGAATTCTCGATTACAGGCGTTCATGAAAAAAACTTTATAATGTAAATTTCTCCCGGATTAACTTCAACGTTCAGTAGCGTCTTTTAATTTTGAAAAGGCCTCGTATATAGTACGCGTTTGCTATGTTACGTTTCATCACACTTATTATCGCAGTCATAATTCTTTTAGGCGTTAGCAAATGCTTTTTTATGCCGTATAAGTTAAACAATGAAATACCTCGTGGTATTGTTTGCATGCCTGATGATTTATGACCGTGTGAACTGGATTCCATTTAGACTCAGGTCGGTATCTATAAAAGATTATACAATCGCAGCATGCCATGGAATTAGAATACATGCAATATTAATATTAAAATCAACCAACTTCTAGATGTGTTTTATTCTAAACCGGGTGTCCCAGATTCAATGTTACAAGCAATATCTTCCTTATTTATAGAGATATAAGATCAAGCAAGGTGTCGAGGAAAATGTTTTGCAGAACCCTAAGATATATTTTTGAAAACCACCCCTAGTAAACCAGCCTCTAAGAAACCCACCCCAAACCAATTTATTTAAACTGTACCCCACGTCCTTTTGACTTTATGGCTGAAGTACGAAGTGTTTGGAAGAAAACGGTATAAACGAAAATTGCATTCAAGAAATATTTAATACAAAACGGCCATATCAATAAGTACCAACAAAATTCTTACAAAAATTTAAATAATGAAATACATTAATAACTAAAGTAAGATAATCGTTCGTCGCGCCATGGGCGTGCGGTTTCTTCAATATTCATAATCCCGAAAGAGAAGTAATAAAGCGACTAATAATAAAAAAAAACTAATCAAGAATTATAGTATCTGTAAGGCTGTGAAACACTCACCCTCTTAAGCAGCGTAATCAAGTAGGCTGGCGGATTGCATTGGAATTACTAAACATGAGAAGTAGAAGCACCATCATCAGTATTATAACCCAGTGGATAAGAATCGTAAAAATTTGATAGCATTAGATATATTTCAATAGTTGTCTCGTGGAACCGTGTTCGCAGTGGTGAAAAAATGTGTCTATATTTGGAGAAAGATCGTTCGACAACTACTGATGTAATACATGTATGATTAAAATAATCTTTGAACTCAATTAATGGATTAGTCGAAGTACCATTACAAGTTTGTTGTAATGTGATAAAATTGGAATCTTTCTCTAACACACTCTCCAACTTTTTTAAAACGCGAATATTTTCTGCGTCATCTATAGTGCGTAGCAGAGTATGTACTTCGTCCACTATTTGCAGTGACTTCACTAACGACAACGCTCTATTTTGTAATTGTTCCAGTGCGTCATGTAAGCATTTATAGTAGCTATGAATACTTTGTAAGTCTGTTTCAACAGAAGTATCTTGAAATTTTGACTGGCTCTCCTTAATAGCTTCGGCAGGATTGAATTGTAGAATAATAGCTTTTACTTTTTTGAAATGTTCAGCATCATAAAAAGCTGCCTGCAACCAGGTTCTCCAACATGTAAGAATCGGCTGTGATGGTTCACGAATACCGGGACACTGTGCGTAAAATGTTCGAAGACGTTTTGGAGATTTGAGAAACACTTTTTTTGTATTTGATATTAATGCATCTACCTCGGAATAACATTGTTTAATAGTTTGTGCCACAAGATGTAAAGCATGCACTTTACAAGTTACATGTAAACAGTCGCAACCGTGTTCAAGAAGAGAACGGCCTACCGCACGCATTGCCGCTGCACCACCTTGAAAGTTTTTTAACGTAGTAAGTATCACAGTCGTAATTGCTGCACTAGTACACCCTTGTAATCTTTTGCTAGCTAGTAACAGTGGAAATGTTCCAGTACACGAACTATAACATGTATAATAGAATTTTTTTACAATCCGTTGTCTCGTCAACACACAACCAAAGCAACTGATTTTTTAATGTAGATATGATTTTATTTTCCACCTCTTTGCTTACGTGCTGTTGCCGTAGTTGGCAACTTCAACTCCGGGTTGTATTTGTTCCAAAAGTTCTTAAACGATTTCTTATCCAGTATGTTAAGTGACAAATTACATGTTATCATCATGACAAGTAAATCGAAAATAAAGTCATTTCTATTTGACGCGCCGTTTTGTCTATTTCTGTATTTTGCACTATTTACATGCTTCCTACAGTCGTTCTTTTGCCAGCACATCAAAGTTTTCTCGCACATTTTACAAACTATTTTATCACCGTCGTACCACAAATCTGGAAACTCACAGATAAAGTTTTTTACTTTAGCAGCAAAGGGTCGTTGTTTAGCCTTGCGCACACTGGACATTTTTAATTAAAAAATTTCTTGAATAATTAGTATTCCGCTCGCCTGATTTAATTCACACGCACACGCCGCGCTAGTGATGATGTGTTCGAATTTGAACTGCTTTGCCATCCGGCAGATGTTTACGCATCGCATCAGACAGGCGCGCGCCGAGTTCCGTTGGCTGCTCCAGCTGTTACGGCTATGCTGGGACGACACGATTATCTTACCTCATTAATAACCCATAAAATTAATCACTTACTGTATTATTCAAAATGACCACCATTCGACGCAACACACGCTTCAAATCGATCAATTAATTCTCTGGAAGTTGCTGCTGTGATCATATTCGTTGTAACGGAATTATATGCACGCCAAATCTTGAGTTTCAAATCGTCTAAATTCGTAGGCGGAGTAGAGTACACAACTTCTTTCAAATACTCCCACAAAAAAAAGTCCAGCGGGCTTAAGCCTTGAATAGGACCGTTAGTACCAATCAATCTATTGGGATACACGTCATTTAAATAGTCTACAATCAACTGCGAGTTATGAGGCGGAACACCATCCTGTTGCCACCACAAATCATTGCACTCTGTTAATGGAATATCTTCCATTAACTTGGGAAGGTCATTATGTAAAAAAACGTAAATAACGTTGTCCTGTTAAAGTTCCTTCAGAGATAGATGGACCATTAAATAATCCGCAGCAAACGTTGACACCCCATATTAGCTGAAAATGAGTCTCACGCATCCAATGAGGATTTTCTGGAGCCCAGTAATGGCAGTTACAGCGATCCACCACTGCATTGTTCTGAAATCGTGCCTGGTCAGTCCACAATTACCAATAGGTAACTCTGAGATCATCGTTTAACATTATTTGCATTACAGCAATTAATCCTAGTCTCCATTCAAAATCTGTAGGCCTTAATGCTTGCAGCAATTGAATTTTAAAAGGATGATATTTGTGAAACTTTAGCATCCTCTGTACTGTTGATTTACTTATTTCCGTATCTTCTGCCACAGTTCTAACTGAAATATGTGGATATAATCCAACATAAGCCAGTACATTTATTTGCATTTCTTCTGTTCTAACTGGTGTTACATTATGGGAATGTTTCAAATTTGATGGAAACGAACCCGTTTGCGTTTTAGCTTCAACATGAGGAAATGCCTTATGTGACGGTACCACTCTATTAGGAAATCGCTCTCCGTAAAGTGTTGCTGCTTTACGAGAATTTTTATTACACTCTTCATAAATTAATAACACATCGACACATTCATTTGGAGAGAAAATAGAAAGGCATTTTAAATACGAATACGCTGCATCAAACGCTTTAAAACACCAACATAAAATACAGCATTAACCGTCTGGCCAGGTGGAACGAACTCCTTATGAATTATTCCCTTCGGATCGTAGAAACAAATCAACATTGTCTTCACTTTTGACTTCTCCAAACGGCTTTTTTTGGTTTAGGCTCATCTGGGTGCTTCCATTCTGCACTTTGGCGCTTGGTTTCTGGATCATATTGGAAGCACCACGTTTCATCACCAATCACAATGTTGTACAAGAAGTCTCGGTCCTTTTTTGACTCCCTGTTGATGTCCTTCGTATGTTGAATTCTGTGTAATTTTTGGTCACCTGTCAATTTGTGCGGAACAAAGCGCGAACAGACCTTTCGGAGGCCCAAATGTTCGGCCAAAATGCGATAAATTGATGTTTTGGAGATATTCAATTCTATTTCCATTAATTTCAATGAAGATTTTGGCTTATCTTTGATGAATTCACGCACAGTTTTGATGGCGTCTTCGATTATCGCAAATTTCGATTGGCCAACATGGTCATTATTACGACCATCCTTAAAGGATTTACCAATCGTGGACTTTGCTACGGGATAAACACTCATCGCCATAAACTTGTTTCATCAATTGAATTGTATCGGTAAAAGTTTTACCAAATTTAAAACAGAACTTAATGTTGGCTCTTTGTTCGATATTCATTTTTGCACCGATGCAACAAACACACTGTCACTTCCAAAGCAGTAATTCAACTGCTAATCGTCCGTTAGTCGTGAAATTTTCCAACTCAGACACCCATCAATAAATGGCGCCACTAGAATGTGCAATTTTGAAAAAGTCCTGTTAATTTTGGAACGCACGAGTAGTAGCTATTTGTTAAATGAAATTTGTGTTCGTACCATTGTATTCTTAACTTTTGGTACTTCAATCATAAAGTCAATAAGATGAGGGGTGCAATTTAGAAAAAATAGTTTGGGGGAGGGTTCTTACTAGGGGTAAATTTAAAAAGTATATCATTCGGGATTCTACAAACCATTTTCAACGACACCTTACTCGATCTTATGTCTCTACAATTAAGGAAGATACTGCTTACAATATTGAATCTGGAACACCGGGTATAATAACGTGAATAATTCTCTTGAAGGCGTATAAATATTATGCGCATGGTATTCCAAAATCATTTATAATAACATATTTTATATTCTATCTGTTCGGATTGATATTCCTTTAAGTGTACTTCATTATTTATTCATTACCTCCCTTTAATCCACAACATAAACAATTCGTATTAAATTTTTAAGAAAAACAAAGCTAAGTTGATAAGATAGGGAATTCCTAGTATGCTAAACATACCTGTCGAAATAATCAGATCCTGTTTCAAGCCCGGGTAACACGCCGCTCAAAAAGCCGCTCAAAGCCGGTCTCAGCCTTTCACGTAAAGGAACAAAGTGCGTTTCATATAGCGTTAGTAGGATAGGCCTTATGTTCATGGCGGCATGTCCGAGTAATGGAAATAGACCTATTGGAGAGAAGAAAATACAAAGTGTGTTAGAGGAGTTTTTCAATATAATTAAGCTAAGTCAGTAGAAAACGTAATATTTTATATAGTATTTAAAGTTCTTGAAATATGAAGTATAACGTCTACCAAATTTAATCATGTATTATATGGTGATTGTGTTTAACATACAAAGTGTCCCAAAACTGACTTTTAAAAATTTTAAATAAAATAAACACTACACAATTTCTCACTTGCTATGAAGTATATATGAATAATTTTTATTAAATAGATTTTTACTCAGTGAGTTTTGTCATTCGTTAGAATAACTTCCTCAAGTTTTAGGACAACCTGTATGACACACTTGTATGACACCTGTATGACACACTTGTATACACTTCATTACAATCTTTACATGAAATGTAAATTCCTGATTTATCCATATTATCTACTGGGTCTTTCCTAAAAGGTTTTTGAGATTTGACGAAAAAGCGATTCAGCGGTCAACTTTAGAAAAGATTTTTTGAAGACCTTTCGTGTAACTTGGATAAAAGGGTAATCTAAATTTTTTATTACCGTTTCTTATTACCGTCGTCAATACGTTCAAATGTGCTTATATTTCTAACTTTTGATTTTGATACCTATCTTTAGTTAAAAGGAAATTGAGTAAACGATGTACGAAAAAGTTAACAGCCGAAAGTTTGTGTTCCCATGAGTGATTAGAATCCTGTAAGATAAATCCTATTGTTACTAGAGTTTTTTAAAAAGGTGGTACCGGATGGCAGTAGCGTAGCGGTAGCGGCGTGGGTAGGGGTAATTTTCAACTCGTAGTCGATCTCGACGGTACCGCGAGAGAGCTCAAAGCCACAGTACGTTGCACGCTGCACGCCAAATAAGTACGCGGAGATGGGACGCCCAAAGGGTGTAACGTTCCCTTCAAATGTGAATAAATATCTCAGGCATTTTCCTGGATTAGAATATAGAAGTCCGCATATTTATTGCACAATATGCAATAGCGGATTGCTAAGTCGCGATAGGTTTGAATGTAGAAAACATTGTAAAAGTAAACGTCATGTATTGAATTTAAGAAACACTATTCCATACTGGCAATTTTTATATGATCTAATTTTTTTGTTAAGTGCGTGCAACATCCCACAACATCTAGTATCTAATGAACACTTTCGTCTTTTTTGGACTAAGTACGTTCCCTCATGGAAGCTGCCAACATCCATGCAATTACGATACAATTTGCCACGTGTGCAAGGTACAGTAAGGGAATGTATAAAAGACGAGTTGAGAAATAAGAAAATCTGCCTATGTGTGGATGAAACAATTGATGCTTAGAACGAAAAAAGTTTTAGTGTCGTTACAAACCTATTAACAAAAAAAAAAGGAGCAGATTGAACATCACAGAACGGGGAGATTTGCGGTTATTCCTCACAAAACTGAAGCCTAATATTGATAATTTGCTGTCGATCCATCAAGTACATCCCTCCCATTATAATTATTTTTTTTTAATTGTTGATTCGCATTGTTGAAGTTACGTTACGTTATTCATGTTTAATTTTATTTCTATTAAGTCTGTAATCATATTATTTTAATAAATAGAACACAAGAAAATATACTATTTTTCTTTTTATTTTTACCACTCCGAATTTAGGGTTGGAACTCAGCCGCGACGCAAATTTCCATCGTTAGATCTAATTTTCACATTTTTTTACGAGTTTTGGGAATATGGTAGAAATGAAGCAGCAGGGGGTCCACCGAAACCAGTAAAATTTTGAAAGTGGTCTACGAGAAAAAAAAAGTTTGGGAACCTCTGCTCTAGACCAATATCATCATTATTTTGAATGAATATACGGTTTATTAAAATTACTATAACCAAAGAATAGCATTTATTTTACAATACAAGAAATGTGATCACTACCAAAATAATCCATAGTGTATATACTTTTGGCACCCGCTGTACACGAAAGAATGTAACAACTACAAGCAACGCAGACGATTCCTGACAGGAAAAATCCCGCAGAGAAAAAAATATTAATATATATTCGACTTATCCTAGGAGCCTAAAAATAACCAACATTGAACTAGATTGTGTAGAATGTAGATGCACAAAAATAAGCGTGCGGCTGGAATTTCTACGCCTCAAGAGGTTAATTCGATTCCACAGGTCAATTGATCTACATTTGTATATTCAATCTTTGTTTTGTTGATGTCAATAAAGTGTTAATTAAAACAATAATATCTAGTTGCGAAGTCGCTTTAAATAAACAATGTAGAACCTGCGTTTTTTATATGGGGAATTAATAATTATATGTATTTTTATAAAAATGTAAGTGATAATATCTTATCTCCACGGTTTCAGAAACAATAAAAGTTATTTCAGGAGGAATAATCCAAAATTTAAGCAATGGGGGGAGCGCATTCTTGTTGATAAACTAGACTCAATATACAGCGTGTCCACTTAGTGCGTAGCTGGAAGATAATTCCTTCCTTACGTAATTTACAGAAAAAGTTTTCAAATAAAAAATATTCCGAGACAAGTGCTGCATAACACAAAAATTATATTCAAGTATACAGAGTGTTCAGTTTGCGCAGCGCACGCTACAAGTTTGGTTTTTTAAACGGAACATCCTGTACATAATTACGAATAGGTAATGTTGAAAAAAGTTGATATGAATAGAAGAGAGGCGTCCAAAAAAACGCAAAAATATACAAAATATTCCATCTAAAAAAGTAAACTTGTACCGTGTGTAGTGGAAATCAAATAACCTGTATACTTGAACATATTTTTATGTTGGCAATTATCATCCGCCCGCCCTCTCGGTGAACTCGCTGTAAGAGGGTAGTCTGAGAAGTGTTAAGCCTCAACATGAAGATGGCGTTACTCGTCAAAAATATTTTGGTAATATAATTGCGCATGCGTTGAGATATTTTTGAAAACTTCAGCTATGTTGGACGCTCAGTTGTTGCTTAACAGTCGTTTGTGTCAGTCGATGTTAATGTTTCTATAAAAATGGAATAGATCGAATCTGGGACAAGCGATACTACTATATATGACATTACCCATTTTAAACATGTCTTTTGTAAAATATGACAATTTAATGTGAAATTGCTTGTTAGTGTCAATCGTAAATGGACAAAACGTTGGCACAAGATTCAAAAAACGTCAAAATGAGCTCATACGAGTTGTCCCAGATTTTTATGGCAGCAATGGTACCTCGTGACGTAGGTAAGCTCACAGACGAGGAGGTTATTGACGATGAACAAATTGACGATAACTTTCTATTAAAAGAAATAGCCAGAACGTACGAAGTATTACCATCTACAGACATCGAGGTTTAGAAATCCCGATCTCAAATGAAGATATAGAAATAAAAAATACGAGGGCGATGCGTAAAATAAGTTCCGTTTCCGCCTAGTGAGCAGAGAAGCGGGGATATCGGCGCGATTGCAGCGCTGCGGTGTAGTCTGGTTTAATGCGAGTCTGGCAGTGCTAGTGAGAGAGTCATTTGGTGCTATTTTGGTCGTTTAAAATGGCTACTGCAATTGAAAATCCCCTCGACTGTGAACTGCGTGCTGTTATCCGATTTCTGTGTGCAAAGAAC
The DNA here is from genome assembly GCA_029619315.2 of Dynastes maya. Taxonomy (NCBI): domain Eukaryota; kingdom Metazoa; phylum Arthropoda; class Insecta; order Coleoptera; family Scarabaeidae; genus Dynastes; species Dynastes maya. The sequence goes on from JAROYE020000005.1 coordinate 49,376,244, forward strand.
ATGAAGGCTGCTGAGATTCATGGTGAATTTTGTTTCGTTTATGGTGAAAATGTCATGAGCGTCAGTGTGGTTAGAAGATGGTGCCGTATATTTCGAGAAGGACGAACTAATGTCCACGATGAAGAACGGTGTGGAAGACTGTTGTGGCGGACGAACTTTTAGGTAATGTCGAAGAGAAAATTCATGCAATCACAGAACTGAGTGCCTTTTTGGCTTGGATCACAACGGTTTGAGAGCGATGAAGAGCTGCAGGGCAGAGTTACAGCATGGCTTAATTCACAGGCGGCAGAGTTCTATGAAGAGGGCGTTAAAAAACTGGTTCATCGCTATGACAAATGTCTCAATCTTAATGGCAACTATGTAGAAAAATAGCTGAAAGTAGTAGCTTTAAGTTGTATATAATAAAAACCTCTTCGTATATTGTTTTTTTTTTTAAATAACTAAACGGAACTTGCTTTACGAATCGCCCTCGTATTATGCAGAATTTGCACGGAAAAAATGCTGCTGAATTTTTTGACCTATTTTTTAATAAACAACACAAAGTATCGGCGTCCTCCTCATCACACAAAATATTAATTCGGAACAGCTGTTTCGAGAGCTCCTGGGCCCTCATTATCAACCGGATTACCGAATAAATTTATTCCTTGATATTACGGTGATGAATTCTATTATAAAATTTTTTCCGAAATACGTTCGCGACCACAATCGCCATGATTTCAAGCTGGACAGGCATGATTTGGAAGTTTTTGGGAATACTAATTCTTACTGGCTACTACGTTCTTCCCCAATTACATATACATTGGTCTTCTGACAAAGATAAAGGGGTTCAGATTGTAAAAGATGCCATGTCTCGAAACAGATTTAAAAATATAAAACAATATTCATTTATCGGACAATGTAACCCTGGATAAAACAGTTACAAAGGTACGCCCTATATTTAGTAGAAATTTTATGCAATTTGGTGTTTTCAAACATCATTTTATGTATTGATGAAAAGATGGTGCCATATTCAGCAAAAATTTTCATAAAAGCTTTGGCTTCAAAATCAAGTGTCTGTGCAATATAAAACAAATGATGAACTGACTGTAATGTTATAATGGAACTTCTTTCGCAGCTGAGTAACCCGACTGCGCACAAAGTTTACTTTTTCTCAAGCTATCAACTTTTTTAAAAAAATCTTGCGGAAAATGTTTTTTTTTGCGTCACGAGCTGTTAGGAAACACCGTATTGGAAAGCGGCCTGCTAAATCCATTGGGAAAAAGTAAGAGGATTTTAGGATTCCAGATGCGATCACAACGACATCAGCGTAGTTCGTTGGCATGATAATTCAATGGTAACAGCAATAAGTAATTGCGAATCGGTTGATCCTCTGTCCACCGTCAAGAGATACAACAGAAATGATATCTGAATACAGCAATTACGTGGGCGGTGTCGATCTGCATGGCAATGCGGTGGCAAGTTATAGAATGAAAATTACAGACAAAAATTGGTGGTTTCTTCTCTTCATTAATTTTGTAGATAGCGCAGTCGTAAATGTATGGGAACCATACGGGTACGTTTATAAAGAAAACCGATGTTCCGAATTAGTCAGATGTCTTCTAAAGATCAATCAAAAAAAAAATCACTATTCAATCGTGGTCGTGCTTCTGGGTAGCAACTGCAAGACGTTAGATTTCACCAATTCGGTCATGTATTTCAATGTGTCATGTGGGTTATTCCATGTCAAGCAATCAAGTCCCCACGCTCGACTATCTCAGATTTTTTCAAATTTTGTGAGTAGGTTCCATAACTGATTAAAAGTAGCTTCCCAAATTCTTAGCTCCTGATATGCAATACATGACCGGCAAGAGCCTCTTAAGTGATGGCTGGCAAAATGTCGCGGAAGTCAAGCTGTCATTCTGTAAGTAAGAAAGATATTTGCCTTGAAATTGCTGTACTTGCTTAGTAGTGTCCCAAACTTCCAAATTTTAACAAAAACAGCCAATTAGTGCTCTTGCTTTTGGTACTCAAACCCCAAAAGATTTTGATGCAAATTTAGCATATCTTTGAGCGTTTATATCTCAACTGGAAAACCTAAGAGCTTCTTGACTCAACAACCATTTAAAAGAGCTTGTTTTTCTCTACAACATACATGGTTTCTGTGTTGGGGTCTTTTTTTATACGACGAAAAAAAGGAGACAAGATATTCTACTGAAAATTTTATCTTCAAGTACCTCAGAAACTATTTGTTAAAGAAGCTTAAAATTTGAAACAGTTAAAAATAACTATTTTTTCACTAGTTACACAGAAGATGAGCTTTCTGCATTGATTTCCCTGGAATACAGGCTTCCCAGAAATTAGGATTTTTTTTTATCGCGACAAATTTTCGGCCAAGTTTGAGGACCAAAACCAAGAGGACTAGTTGACTGTTTTTATTAAAATTTGGAAGTTTGGGACACTAATAACTAATATGCAAGCGCAACAATTTCCAAGCAAATATCTCTCTTGCTTACAGAATGGCAGCTTGACAAAGATGGCAAAAAGTGTCGGGGAGCATCCGCGACATTTTACCAGCCATTACTTAAGAGGTTCTTGCAGGTCATGTCTTGCATATCAGGAGCTAAGAATTTGGCGAATTACTTTTAGTCAGTTGTGGAACCTACTCACAAAATTTGAAAAAAAATCTGAGATGGTCGAGCGTGGGGACTTGATCACTTGACATGGAATAACTTTGATATTCAAAAATAATTCTCCCATCAAACAATTTTGTAAAAATTATGTAGAATTATTTGAGCGGTGCGTTAATTTTGAAGATGAGTTATATACTTGCAAAGCCGTTGAAATAAAAAAAAAATATTTTTTTCATGTTTGTTTTGGTAATGGTCCTATATGGGTTAAAAAGATGGGACCATCGCTGGGGAAAGTGTGTAGACATACAAGGAGACTACGCTGAGAAATAACACTGAATTTGACAAAAAAAAAAACAGATTTCTGTTAGGTTTGAAACTTTTCAGACTACCCTGGTATACAGGGTGTGTCACAGGATGACCTTACGTTAGCCGTATATGAGAAACTGAGCAGGTTCCGAATTTGTAAATTTACAGACTTATTTTGTTCGAGGGTGCTAACTTTTAGAAAATATCGGCACTTTTAGTCAACTTCCGGGTTCGCCGGAAGTAACGCACACTTAATTTTCTTAAACGGATTGCCCTAATTTTTATAAAACATTTGAATTCAGCGATTAATTTGGCGTAAAATCGATCTATTTCCATAGGTCTAAATATTACCGTTTTAAAGCTAACTAAAATGAAAATTTCAGTAAAATCATCGTAGTGTTTTAGCGCTTGTTTACTCGGTACGCGAAAGTGTTGATTAATAACTGTTACGAGTTAGTAAAGTACAAATATGGGCTATTGAAAAGTATTTCCATTTTTGTACAAATATTATACAGAGTGTCAGTATTAATCGATCAAATATGTTACACTTCAATCATTAATATCCATGTAATTTTAAATAGAATACCCTATATATTTTTATTGTAGATGATAAAATATGAAATTCTTCATCAAATGATATTACATTTCCCTATACCTAAAATGAATATCTGGTCAATTATTCGGAATTTTACAAACAATTTTATAAAATTCGAAAAACGGCTTGAAAATTCGTCCTCTATGTCAAAATTTCTGATGACCAACAGTTTAAAAATATCCAAGTCACATCCAAGTGTATTAAATGTTTAGAAAAATTAGGGCAGTACGAATCAAATATTACTGTACACTGACAGAATAACCGTTTGCAGCACCGCTGTTAAGATTAATGTAAGAATTCATTTGAGAAATAAAAAAAATTCCTACAAAGTCGTTTCGATATACCGTTCTGCCAGCGCTGATGTGCCTGTTATTAAAAAAGAAAAGACAATAGAACGTTGAATTTTATTTTGTAAGCAAGGAAAAATAAGATAAATGTAAATAAATGTATTAAAAAATAAACAAATAACCATTTCAACACATGTTCGAAATTGGCACTATTCATTAAATTTCTAAACACTTGTTAAGTCGTTTCGTATTCGCGCTTCTGTTAGAGAATTCAGTGTTACTAGGCAAAGAATGCTATTATCTTTAATTGCGCAAAATACATTGAATTGCTAACTTTCTTGAAATGCCCTCTGTCTAATTACGTGAGGATTTTTGGCCGCCCAAAAGCGACTGTTGCGTCTACCGAAGATACCGTTTTTCGTAAATTTTGCTTCGTCTGTCCATATAATTTTTTTCCTGAAGTTTTCATCTTTCTGACAAGATACTGTGATAAATTCCCAAAAACGCAAAAATCCTGCGGATGTAAGTTTTGTACTTGTTGGTATGAAAAGGGTCTCCGTTTGTGTTTTTTAAACACTTTTTGAACAGACATTCGTGAGATTTCTAACGTTGTTGCTGCTTCTCGAAGAGATGCAGTCGGGTTGGTATAAAAATATCCCATAACACCAATCTCCACAATTTCGTCATCAATTAATTTAATTTTTTTAATTTTTGACCCAAACTGTCCATATTCTTAACAATTTTTAATCAATCGTCGAACTACATCTTTAGACGGTGCTAGCCTGTCCGGGTATCTTTTCCGAAACAGAACGCACATTCTACTTAAAATTCTTCAGATTCGCCATAAATAATCGGTAAATTCAAGTAATCTTGGTTTGTCAATTCCAAACATGACATTTCCTTGTATGTTATAAAAAAAAATTAGATTACAAAACGTGCTATATACTAGGAAGTTTGCTAAGACATTATCGAATTGTCACACAACTGTCATAAATTTAAACACACGCTAAATCGGTGAAGAAGCCAACTTTCGAACTTATACGAAATTTTTGAATGCAATAACATTAATTGCGAATAATTACCCAAGCATTCATTTTAGGTATAGGGAAATATAATATCATTTGATGAAGTATTTAATATTTCGTCATCTACAATAAAAATATACGGGGTGTTCTATTTAAAATTACAAAAATGTTAATGATTGAAGTTCAATGTATTTGATCGATAAATACTGACACCCTGTATAGTATTTGCACAAAAATAGAAATACTTTTCAATAGCCTATATTTATAGCTTACTAATTCGTAAAAATCATTAATTAACACTTTTGCATACCGGGGAAATAAGCGATAAAACACTATGATGATTTTACTGACATCTTCATAAAAATCAAGTCAGCATTAAGACGGTAATATTTAGACCTATGGAAATCGATCGATGTTATGTCAAATTAATTGCTGAATTCAAATTTTTTATAAAAATTAGGGCAATCAATTTAAGAAAATTAAGTGTGCGTTTTTCTAAAAGTTATCCCCCTCGAACAAAATAAGTTTGCAGATTTACAAATTTGGAACCTGCTTAGTTTCTTATATACGGCTAACGTAAGCTCATCTTGTGACACCCTGTATAGTGAATATCAAAATTTTTGGCAGAGATTAATATCTGAACACAATTTATAAAGTAAACTTTGGAGATAGTGTAATGATACAGATAAATTGTTTTAATAACATTTATAAATAAATTAGTTAATTTATTCTAATCATATGTTTTGGAAATATATTCTAGTATAACAGTCTTATAATTACATTGCAAGAGGTATTTTATATAAAACTATTTAATTTATATCTATCATCAAAGTAGGCTATGGAAACAAAAAAAAATATCTCAGATAATTATACAATTTAGTAGGCCATATTACTATACTTAAATGTCATCTACTGAATTAAAAACCTGTTTAATGAAATTAGAACATTATTTCTAACAAGAAAAAAAAATATTTTATAGAAAATTTAAATACGTTGCATTGATATTACAACTCACCCCAAGATAAAGAGGTTAAAGAAATGGCATAGTTTCCATTTGCTAAAATTTCCATTTGACAAATTTAATAAATGAGAATTCGATAAATAACAATAACTTTTTTTGTACAATGTAAAATATTACATAGTCGGAAATGCATTTTTGTTTCATGTTTACTTGCTTTTACTCATTTCATGTAGCTCCTTCTAACAATAAAAACAATTGGTAAATAGATAGAATATTTACCATTCTCATTATTTGAAATAAACACGGTTAACACAATTTTACGCAAGATAATTATTCATAATAAAATTAACATCACTTATGTAATATTATAGTAAAAATTTAAATAAATCCTGAATATATTAAGCGTGAAAACATTTAAACCATGCAAATTTGTTAAAAAGAAATTGATTTATTACGAGAGAAAAAAAAAACAAAAAAGACATATGTTCATAGCATACTATGATAAAAATAGTAATATAAAATTGGCATGACATCCTAGTTAACGTATTGTTGAAATGATGCAACAAATATCTTACCTGCGCTATAAATAAACAATTCCAGTGAGAGTCGATCGGTTCCCATAGATTTGAAGATCGTATCGTAAGTTTCCAAAGCTTTCAAGTGAACGCCTGATGGTAAAGCTGGATGCATGCATTGCGCTAATCGTTTCCCTATTTTGATCCTTCTCGGTATATCTGGGTACTTCGTATTGCTCAATAACACCTACAATTGTAATATCGTATCTGTTATATTCTATTTTACATAATTTTTGGGTGTTTCGTAAAGACCTTATTGAGTTTTCCCAATGCCGCAATGAGATCAGCCCATTCCGATGTATATTCGAAATTTTTAAGGGCCTTATCGACGGCGCTTATGTATATGCGATATTTGGAGTCCTTCATAGGTTCAAATGCCTCCATTATATAAGGGTAAATATTTGTTATTGGATATCATCTAAATTTCACATGCTAGATTATCCATAATAATCGACATCGACCGCACGATTCCGTACGATGCTCGAGAGTCAAAGAAGAACATGTGTTTACAAGAGCCTTAACGAACGGCAAATTAAACATTAAAGCTCAAATAGACCAGAAAATCGGTATAATTGTAATCGTACATAATGGTTCTCCACTGTAATCTTCACAAAACACACTATTTCATTATTAAAAAGTCCGCGAAACTAGATTAAGAAAAAGGTGCGCTACTCTTTTCGGAAATTATCGGCTGGAGAAGGACGATTCCTTTCTAAATAAGCGAGTTCTATCAACACACAATCAAGTCCATACACATACGAGCTCATAAAAGTGGCTTAAATGTTTTGACGTTTCAATTACAATACTTGGGATCGCATAGGGAAAATCCAACCAATTGTTGATGACAGCTAAGCACCAAGAAATTCATATTACCTGTGAAAAATCACAGTGATGACTGTGAAATAATAGCTTTAATTAGTGATGCCAATCTGAGAAATTATCGCAAAGTAAATAAACCATTTCGAAAATTTCGGAGAAATTTAGAAATATACACGTTGTTTCTAGGTATTCTATTATTCTTAACGGTAATATAACTGTGAATTTTTAAACAACTATTGTTTGCAGTTAGAAACAAATAAATCAGAAACTGTTGTGAAATTACTATTTCAACTTGTAGCTCATGAAAAAATTTTTAATTACATTTATTTACGGAATTTATTTAGCAGTATTATTTTATTATAAAAGAAAAATAAAGATTTGCATTGTATTTAAAATTTTATGTGTATAAACCGGCTTTTCTTTTGCACAGAGGTATGATAAATTGCATAACCTCTTAAACGTAGTGGACGAAAAAATAAATTCAAAATTGCTGTGATTTTGGCGAAAAGTTTTATTTACATTAAAAGCACACTCTTGGACAAAATTAACGAACCAATATATTAACATCTCCTCCATACAGTGTTATCGAAAAGTCGAGTATAATTTACGCTTAATATGATTTAATAGTACGACACATTCTAGAGTGTCCCTGGGGAATTTTCGAGAATGGAAATTTCTCGAAAAAAAGTCTATCGATACTTTTTATCAAAAACTTACAACTAGAGTAAAATCCGTGCAAAAAATATATAAAAAAATTGCGTACCTTATTGACATAGAAATTGGAGATCTCAAGTTGATTTGAAGCCTCACGAAAGTTTTTGATGAGATAGAAGAAAATTAAATCTTACCATAAATTAAACAGTGAGGACGTCATTTTCAAGCAGCAAAAGCTGAAAAGGACGGAGCTAAAAAGTGGTCTACATTGAAAATGTTTATTGTGGAAATGGACTTCCAAAAATTAGTCCCTAATTTATGCGTGTTTCAGCTGCTTCTTGTGAGAAAAGCTTTCCAAAGTTAAAATTGATTAAAAGCTATCTTCCATCAACAATGAGCCAAGTAAGACTTAACGGTTTTGCAATCCTTGCCATTGAAAATGGAGTAACTAAAAACATTAATTTTGATGAAGCTATAAAAAAAATCAGTAGTCAAAGCTCACAAAAACGGTTTTAGCTCTTTTTAATGACAAAGAAGTTAAAAATATTTTTGTAAAACATCAAAAATGGCAGATTAATAAACTTGTCTGTTAGAGGTACCTTACACGCTCAGTTTTATATCAGTCAATTCAGTGGCCTTGATCACAAATTGACTGATGAGAAACTGTAGGACTGACGGGTGGTATTACACGTACAGTCCAGACTGACATCAGTCATCTTCAAGAACTCCACCGATCAAGAACTACGTTCTCCTCAAGGACGATGGATTCGCAAAAAAAAGCTGTTCTCGCAATAATATTAGCCATGGCTACGAAAAGACGTGTTAAAAGGAAACGATGGATTAAAGAATGGCTTCTGAAAGGAGACCAGTACACGCATTTCAACGTATTAAATGAAATAAGAAACACGAATGAAGATCAGGACTATGCAAATTATTTCCATATGAAAGATGCTTGCTTTGATGAATTGTTGGAAATGGTTGGGCCATATTTGAAAAAACAAGATAGGATAATGAGGAAATCAATGACTGGATAAATTAACTAATTGTCATATTATTATTAATTATAATTAATAAATTATTATTCAATTAATGACTTGAAATTAATTTTATTTACCTGTGGTTTTTCAAATTTGTCCAGAAAACGAAAATATTCAAAAGTCCAACTCTTCGGAGTATATACATCATCTGCCCTAGCCCCTGACCTTTGAGATGCTATAATCTTTTTTAAATCTCGACGGTAATTCGATCTTAACGTATTGATCTTGTTTTTTTACGTTCTAAATTGTAGCTCCAGGTTTAACGTTTTTAAATATCAAGAGAAGTTTTTCTAAAGCCTCATTCCTCTTGTATTTGTTTACGTAATCTTTATTTCTTTTCCCGTAAGAGGGGAAGTGTTTCTAACGTGAGAATAAATTATTTCTCATGAGACAAAGGCTGCGCAGTGCTCTCGACCGTCTCCATTGCAGGTCAGACGGTGACTGATAAGAGAATGACAAATCAGTGCTACACTAACAGTCTGTCATCAGTCTGACCAGACTGACAGAATTTATTAAAAATTTAAATATTTGTCAGTCTGGTTCATCATTCCATTAGTCATTGTGTTACACGATCAGTTTGGCGTCATTCTGACAGCAATCATGGAATTTACTGACGCCAAACTGTGCGTGTAAGATGCCTTTTAGATGCAAGTTGTCTTTTCTTTAGTCTTAGGATTTTTTGTTTTCCAAAACATTGTAACTATTTAATTTGAATTAAATAAATGTTAGAAACTCAAATTGTTCGGAAGTATAATTTAAGAAATAAAACTCTAAATCTCAAAACAATGGTTTAAGAATATATTTCTGTATGACAAGTATAACGTAAGAACTTCTATAGTAGTAAGCTGGCGTTGCTGGACTGCCTCCTGTCCGCGATAGCACAAACCGACCGCGTCTCTCTCCGTCGCCGAAGAACATCAGCGTCAGCATTTTCTTTCATAAATGTTAATTATATATTTGTGTTAACATTTTGTATGGTGATCAATGTGATCATTCCAGTAAGGGGGGCCCTAGGGAGATTTCCGCCCCGGGCCTCGAAAGCAGTAGCTCCGCCATTGCTGGTAATAACGTCATTTTAAAATTGTCAAAGAAATACAGTTTATTTGTAGAGTTGTCAAAAAAGGCCCAAAGCCCAATGTTAAGATATTCCGTAGACATACGAAATAAAACATAAATTTTAGGATTTATTATGTCGGTGTGTTAATTTTGTCCATGTATATAGTAGTGTATTTAAGAAAATTCCTAGAAATTTATAAATAATACATAACTTGTTTACATGGATTATTAATAGAGCCCGATAACTGGAGAGCAATCGCAGCGGCGGTGTGACTGTGTTTAGGTGGGCGGGGAGGGCTGGTCGATTATGATACGACACGACAAATCATCACTCAGTTTAGCATTGGATAGCGGGTAGGACGTGTTGATTTTAGTGATATAGACATAGTTATTAATTGTAGTTATTATTTAGTGTAGTGCGTTTTGATTTTATTGATACAGACGTAGTTATTAGTTATAGTTTTTAGTGAACATGTCGAAGGCTAAAAAACGACCCTTTCAAGACATAGCAAATAAGTTTATTTCTGACTTTCCCGATTTGTTTTACAACGGGAGTAAGATAGTTTGTAAAGTGTGCAAAATACATTTGATGTCAAATAAGAAGTGGAACTGTACAAGACACGTAAATTCCGCACAGTATAGAAAACGAAAATTGGGTATGCTACCGAGAAGTGCATTTTTTTTAATGTAATTCTTATGTTGATAAACTGTAATTTGCTACTAGGCTTACTCGATAAACAATCATTTAAGGACTTTTGGGACAAATACAATTCCGAGTTGCGGTTGCCAACGGAGAAAACGGCACGTAAGCATGTTGCATTTGTACGCGATGACGTGGAAAAGAAAATGAAACGCATATTGAAAAAACAGTTTCTTTGGTTATGTGTTGACGAGACAACAGACTGTAAAAAAAAAATCAATTGTAAATATTATGGTACGTATACTAGACCCTAGTAAACCTACATTACCACTGTTACTAACTAGCCGAAGACTACAAGAGTGTACTGCCGCAGCAATTACGAAGGTTGTACTTAGTACGTTGGAAAAATTTCAAATTTCAAAAGATAAAGTGTTGATGTTTATGAGCGTTGGCGCAGCGATAATGCGTTCGGTAGGCCGTTCTCTTCTTGAACATGGTTGCAAGTGTTTACATGTGATGTGTAAAGTGCATGCTTTACATTTTGTGGCGAAAACCATTCGACAGTGCTCTCCCGAAGTAGATGCATTAATAGCAAACACAAAGAAAAGTATTTTTGAAATCTCCCAAACGCCTACGATCATTTCACACAGAGTATCCTGGCATTCATTAACCACCGGAGCCAATTCTTACACGTTGGGAAACATGGTTGCAGGCACTTTTTTATTATGCTGAACATTTCAAAATAGTAAAAGCTGTTGTTGCACAATTCAATCCTGCCGAAGCTGCAGCTATTAAGGAGAGCCAGTCGAAATTTCAAGATATTTCCGTTGAAACAGATTTAAAAAATATTCGTAGCTACTATAAAGGATTAGGTGACGCAATAGACCAATTACAAAATAGATCGTTATCATTATTGGAGTCTCTGCAAATTATAGACGGAGTGCATACACAGCTACTGACTATACATGACGCAAAATATAATCGCGTTTTAGAAAAGTTCGAGAGTGTGCTACAGAAAGATCCCGATTTTAGCACACTAAAACAAATTTGTGATGGTGTATCGAATAATCCACTGACTAAGTACAAAGAGTTTTTTAATCATCTCTTTTTGAAAATATAAACTCATTTTCTCACCACGGCGAACATCGCTCACCGAGACAACTGTGGAAACACATCTAATGGTGTCAACTTTTTGCCACTCTTATCCATATGATGTTAATACTGATAATGGTGCTTCTAGTTTTACTGTTCCGTAGCCAATGCTGCTTAAAAGGGTGAGTGTTTCACTACTTTTCACATATTACAATTATGTATTAGTTCTGTTATTTTTCTTCTTACTATTGTTTTTGTATACTAGGCAGGTACGGCTATGGCACGGCTCCCTGTTACCGGGCTCTAATTATTAATATTTGTTGAACTGTATATAAATATAATTGCCTTTAAAACAATTTTATAAAATTAAAATTAATGTTTTTGTAACAAGTCAACAAAATTTTGTATTCTTGATTTGGTAATTAATAATGAAAAGTAAAAACATATTTTCAAATATAATCTTTAGAAAGCATTTAAAAAGTAGTACAAAGACGTCAAGAAATATTTAAAATTAATATAATTAAGTAATATATTTCAATTAGAGAACAATTTACGTCAATAACAGATTTCAAATTTAAATATATCGAGAGATAATATTTTAGTCGATGATGCTCATAACACCAGCTTTTTATCAATTTTGCCTATGTACGGAATGCTATAATTGATAAATTTATGCACGCAATAACGTCTATGTATTTTGGCGATGTAGTTGCATACTAATAAATTTTTAACTATTGTGATGACGAGTATCTTTGTTGCCATCAAATATTAACGATGCATTTTAATGCATAATAAACAGAGTAGGCGACAACTTAAAATATTAGACTATTATTTGCTAACCATAGAATGTTAATTTGTATTGTTAATGCTTATGTATATGTGGGCATGTCTGGAATAAATTAAATTTAATTTACAATCATCTATTTTTTTTTAAATACTCTTTTAATTTACTACATAGATATGTTGCTCAATGTTTCTTTTATAATAATGAAATTAGCTATAAATCACCTATATTTCTCAATCCCGTAATTTGTATTTTTGTTTTTTTTTTATTATGGCAATGATAAATCCTAAAATGGTAGGACGAACTTTTATACATAAAAACTGCCCATATAGAAAGAAAATAATTTGAATTACGCGCCCTTGTAAAAACTCTCAAAATATGCGCCTCTATGTGAAAACCTACAAATTACAAAAACAATATGGCGTGCTAACGTCACGTTTGGTCACGTCACGCAAATATTTATTTGTAATGGCCACAATGGCTTTTCAAGCATTATGTGAAGCACAGTAAAGTTAGTGTTATGATTTGATTTTGATTTTTTATCTTGCAACTCCGATTTAATTCTTTTCTCGACATGCTCACGAGTAGACGGCACAACTCTGTAATGTTCTCTCACTTGGTAACTTAAAGTCGGAATATTCCAAAACGAGACGTATGCTTTCTTCCTTAGTAAATGAAATAGTAAATTACATGCAATAAACACATAAATTAAATTTAAATTTGTCATAATCTCGTGTGGAATTTCTTTTTGAAACATGCCCTGCTCTATTTACGTGCCGTAGACAATCACTGTTCGACCAACACATTAAATCTATTTTACACACTACACATTGAATTTTAGCGCCATGACACTTTAAATCAGGGATTTCTGCAATAAATTCTCTTATTCTGTCCAACTTTGGTCGTTTTCGCGACGTAGGAAACATTTTCAAAACAAACGTAGAACTACGATATAGTATACGACAGCGTAGATGCATACGCAACAGATCGGCTTTCGAGTCGCAGTTATACTGACGCTTATACCGAATCCTCCCGGCCGTGTTTATTTTGTGTAAACTTTTATGCGTCAGCCACTGGCTTTCAGCGCAGTTTGCGTTGCTCTAGTCGTCACACAGAGAAAAACAGAAAATAATCTCAACTACAGTTGGTACTGTTGCATATATAAAAATATAGATTAAAACAAAAGATATTCGATTTTAGCTAGAGGGAAATTTTCAATTAAATATCAGAATCAACACAAACTACCTCTTTACTTTATTGAAAACCAACTATTAGGCATAATGATTTATCAAACGTTATATTTTTACCATTAAAATAACCTGTAACAAACGTTATCTTTTTAACGTTGCAGTACGTTAAGTAGATAACGTTACTTCAACGTTTGAAAACGTTGAACGTTAAAAATAACCTTACTTTAAGCTTTAAAACACGTTTCCTTGCTATTTGGGGGGACTACTGACGGTAGAGAATAAAATTTTTGTATTATTTATTGCCTGATTTCGGGAACTTTTGGGTAAATACCACCTCGTATATTGTATTGAATGCCTAAAAGAAGAAATTATGTGCAGAAAACGAAATCATTCTTCGAAGAAATTATAGTATTAAGGCGTTCTGTAACATTCTTTGAGTATATACGCAGACTTTCGCGATCTCCCGTAAACGATCACCTTACATATTTGACCTTTACCTACAAACCTGTCACCGGAGATCTTAGAATAAGTAGCGTGTGCGCGCTAAATGGGTTTTCTGTAATGAATTACGCGCATTTCTTTCGAATATTCGGCGTCGCGCGAAAAGCAGTTTCTTCAAGAGAACTTGCTACGATCCGTCATCATCTTAATTGGCACCTTATACCTACCGCCGGTACCCGAAGAAGACGCCACGCGACATGCGCAGTAGCAATATAGCCGCTTGCCCACGCACTGACATTTGAACGCTTTCGTGACGAAATTCGTCTCGGAATAGTTCTCAAACAAGCCGAACGACGAAACCAGTTTGTATTCTCGCGGTGTGAGTTGGTGCGTTTTGGATAGTACGAGGAACGAAAAACGTAAGTAATGCAATATAATTTCTCTTTTACTTTTTCTATTAAGAGCAATTCCCTTGGAAAGTGAACGCGTTTTTTTCCGATCCTCTCGCGATTATTTACTGAACGCGTGCTTTCATCCCGACGTCTTTTGTTTTGGTCGGAGATAGATCGATTTAGAAGTTAGAAATTGTTCAAAGCCATAGTAGATCGTAGAGGTTTGACAGGTAAATTGCACATGTGCCGAAAAAACGATTTTTAGCCACTAATTCGATTATATTTGACTTCTAATGTGGAAATAATGAAAACACTTTGAATAAAAGACATACACAGCGATGATTTTCATCTTATTTGTTTCTTTTAAGTGACTCACACGCATATTCCTTTTTTTGGTATTCCAACATTCCAAACATGTAAAGTGCAATCATTTCAAGTGTAATCAACGAAAAAATTCAAGATTATAAACAATTTTCTGATGCTATACTATAAATAATACAAGTTACTCCAAAATAAATCAACAATATATAGAAAAATTCGCATCCTTTTTTAATATCTTCCAATGCTCTGGACGCCTTTAATCCACATTTCTGCATTAATTTCTTGACCTAGTAAAGTTAATTTTAGAAGTGACTTCAGCCGCAAGTAAAAATAAAATGAGAAAAACCTCACGGCAAGGCGCCTTCTCCCATCGTCGAAGGTTATCTAGCGAAACTCGCCGAAAGATCGCAGGAAAAAATAAAAAAAGCCCGTTTAAAGGATTTTGCTATTAAAATGGGAGTAATGGTATGCTTTTCTTGCGTAAAATTTATCGCCGATTACGTTCTGTATAATTTAATCGCGTCGCCTTTGTTTTTTTACGTAAAGTAAACTTGTTTGTTGAATATTTAATTATCTATAATGTATGGGATTAATTAACACAAATTATAACGTTTGTTTTAGACGTTTGTATCATGCTTTTGTATTTTCTAGAGATATTTGAGTTGTTATATTGCTGATAAGAGTATTTTAAGGTTGGTAGGTGTGATAAGAGATAACTTCAGATCATTTTTTTTAAGATTATAAGTTGTAATTGTGACAAGTGACAGGTGAGGTTATGTTTATGTTAGTTACAGCGATTATAACTGAAAATATTGTCTTTAGTTCAGCGTTCAAATTATGTAGAATAATGCTTCTACAGCCGCTCTAGTACGTTATATGAAAAAAATATTTTATATAAAAGTTGTTCAGCGATGTCCTACAATATGCAACAAAAGTTTGTTTGTCAGTTTTGACGTATGACGCCATGACTTAATTTTTTTAAAAATAGAATGTTATATCGTGTTTTTAGCTGTTTAATAAAGCTACTTTTTGTAGTTATAATTTGTATAAGAACTCTTCTAATTCTTCAACATTAAAACTTTTTAATCGTAGTAAAGGCTCTGTTCACTTTTACGTTAGTCATTTATTTATTGCGTACAAAAATCATTCCGAAATTGCTCTGTCGTAACATAAGATGGCCATTTTAACTGAATCTTAGAGAATAACAATGATGAGTGTGTATTGCGACCCTAAGAAAACAACAAGTGTGGGGCGCGGTGATCCACGGATTCGGCACTAAGAATGAACTTAATCCTGGGATCTCTCAATACCTAAATAAAGCTCAGTTTTGAATGAAATCTAAATGGCATTCGTCAATATTTGAATTGATTCTGGAGATATGTATATATATTCCTTACAATTTTTAAATCCTAGACTTCCATATTTTAATTTTTTGAGATTTAATTTGGATTAATGTCAAATAAACCATTTTTTTTTGTTTCCAATTCAAAAAGTACAGGATATTTCTCAAGTAGAAATTTATTTATTTAGCAAAAGTAAAATGTTCTGATTTTGATTAAATTCTAATTTCTACCGAAGTGTACACATCTTATCAAAATTTTGATTAATATAATCTTTCTAGTTTTTAGCAGATAAAAAAAAGAAATATGAATTTTTGAATAGAGTACAGGTGTGAAAACAAAATTCAGCCTGTAATTAAAACTTACATCAAGTTAATGGAGGTTTTTGAA
Organism: Dynastes maya; assembly: GCA_029619315.2. NCBI lineage: Eukaryota > Metazoa > Arthropoda > Insecta > Coleoptera > Scarabaeidae > Dynastes > Dynastes maya. The sequence goes on from JAROYE020000005.1 coordinate 49,392,758, forward strand.
AGTAAGGATAGCAAGAAGTTATTTTTAAGCAATTTCTACAATGAACTTGAGAATTGTACTTTAGTTCCTGTCTAAATTTACATGGAGGAACCTTATTTAAAGATACAATTCAATAGATACAGTATAACTTCTGTTAAATATAACCACGACTTTAGATTTTATCTTACTGCAAACCTCCATTCTTAAAATGAACGTACCTTATTTTACTTTTATTTTTCAAATTTTGATCGAAGGAACTTCATTTCACCATATACATATTACAGAGCCATCAATTTCACATGAGATTTCCAATTGAAAACATCTTGTCGAAATTGAATGAGGTACTATTACGGATGGGACCGTGATTCATTATTACCCAAAGGTGAGGATGACTCAGTTTTACGAAACGCTTTGTGAAGGAGACGAACAAACAGCGCCACACGTCTTGTAAATGGGCCAAGTTAAATCATCGTAAAGAATGAATTTCGGCACTTCAAGCATGGCATATTACAACGTTAATAGCTCACAGATTCTTGATTTGTTTACTAAACGAGATCGGGAAACTATAACAGAGCGTTGCTAAAATAGATATTTCAGTGTAGAGATCATCAATCGAAATGATTGAATGTTATATACAGCGTGTTCAAATGCTATTATATGAAAGCTGCTTGGCGAGATCTTAGAATGTTTTTGAGTTATAAGAAAAAATTTTGTTTGTCAATTTTGATGTATGTCGTCATTGCTTTTAAAGAGAATGGTATAGCTTTTTTTAGGTGTCTGATAAAGCTATTTTTTTTCTAATTATAACTGTTAAAATAATGTTTATTAAAAATGTTACAAAAAACAAGAGAAAGAAAATATAAAATGTGAAAATTTTATTTCATATGTTATTATTTGATAAAAAATTTTAAAGCAAATGCTCAAAATGCGTACCATTAACAGCCAGATAGTGACCTAGTCTGTCATTGAATTCACAGAACGAATTTCTGAGGACATTTCGAGGTAACAATGCCTTTTTTTCTAATCCGTTGTTCCACTTCTGCAATTTCTTCGGGACGTTTGCGGTAAACTCTTTTTAAATGGCCTCCTAAGAAAAAATCATACGGAACAAGATCAGGTGATTGTGATGGCCATTCTTCCTATCCAGCAGTTTGGGAAAATTTCATTTAAATAATTTCCAACATTGAGTTGATAATGAGATGGTGTTCCAACTTGCTGGAACCAGACATCGTCCGTTAGTTCTTCTTCAACCTCTTCATCAATAGGAAATAGTACTCTATGAGACGGAATAATTTGATTCTGTAGTGTGTTTAAATACCTATCCTCAGTAAGATTTCCGTTGATAAAGAAAGGACCGATAATATGCTCAGCGTAAATTTTTTGTGGTCTTGTGTATGGAGCTGGATTTCCAGCATAATCTCAGAACTTATGCAAAGAGCATTAAAAATGGTAGAAGTATGGTGTAAGAAGGTGAATCTTAGAGTAAACTCTGTTGAAATCGCACTTGTACCCTTTACCAAAAGAAGGAGATTGGACGGCCTAAGAGCACCGACTCTTTGCGACGAAGCTAAGTTCCTAGGTGCAACCTTGGACTCTAGATTGAACTGGAATTCCGATTTACAAAGAATGACCGACAAATGTAAGAGGGTGATCAATGATAGCCCGTAGAACAGTTGGGAGAACTTGAGACTCAAACCACATATGACGTATTGGCTGGACACTACGATGGTGAGATCCACGATAACTTATGGTTGCCTGGTTTGGTGGTCTAAACTTACTCAGAAGCATGCCATAACCAATCTCTCGAGAATTCTGAGACTGGCATGCCTATGTATAACTGGAACCATTAAAATCACCCCAACGGTTGTTATGGAAACCATGCTAAACCTACCCCCCTCTTGACATCCATATCAAGGGAGAGGTTAGAATGGGAGCATACAGACTGAGAAACACTAGTAATTGGAGAACCCACAGTGGGTCGGGGCACACCAAAATAGAAACAGTAGTAACAAATCCTACCATTGATATGGGTAGCGACATAACAATCTCCAGGATGTCCTATGATAAACCTTTAAAAGATTTCCTGAATTGGGAAGAATGAAGAAATGGAAAGGGAAGGAAATCGAAAACTCAAATCTGATATACAGATGGGTCAAGAACGGGTACTAGTTCTGGCGTTGGTGTTTACGAGGAAAACCAGGGATGCAAAGTATGCGCATCACTTGGGCGATATACCACGGTATTTCAAACAGAAATATATGCTATACAAACCTACACGTGAGAGATTCTGCGTCGACAACCACGAGGGGGAACGATCTGCATTTTCTCTGACAGTCAGGCAGCCTTAAAGGCACTAGCATTTTAACATACACGTAGGTTCACGCTTCACCAGGCTGCGAGATATATTGTACGTAGCACGATCTGTCATCTTTGCATTTATCCTCGGTGGACAGCCTCGCTGCGGGCAACTACTATAGCCTATCTGACGCACTATTTGTCTTTCTGTGCGCTGGTAAGGTGTTAACAAGAGATCGTGGATTTCGATGACATTATGTTACTTTATACAACCGCAGAGATGGTACAGATCAGTAAATGGTAATTTGCGAATTGCCGTAAATGCCAACAAATGGGCGAACAGCCTCAAACCCTTCTAATGCATCCCGAGCAGGAGGAGAGAGCAGTGAGGGTTTGTTCGTTAGTTGAAATGGGCGAACCTTGCTTTAGCTGGCAAATTGCAGACGAAATCGGTGTTAGTAGAAGTACTGTGAAACGTATTTTGAAACGCAACAAATACAAAAGTTACAAAGTTCAATATTGCCAGGAGATTTTTCCCCTTAATAATGTAATATTGTTAGAATTTCAATTTATTTTGTGTAATTATCGAATTTATTTTTCTTTTGTTTAATTTTATAAGAATTGTTGTTTATTTTCCTACTTAGAATTACTTTTTAGTTCTCCTACATCGTATAGCAGCAACAAAATGAATATAAGAAACTGTACTTTCTAACATAATCTGCGAATACAAAAAAATTACGCAGTAATTCTGTATTAGCACATTTTATCAGAAGACGTTGAATTATAATATTACGTGATTGAGCGGACAAGCCTGCGTATTGTTGCTCGGTTTATGATATATTGCGATTGGGTGCAATCTCTTAGTCGAGACTCGCGAATGCTCTGTTGCCATTCACAAAGGCAATATCCCGTTCGTATCTGGACCGACGTGTATAGGTAATCTCCAAAACTAGTATGGGAGTGCATGCAAAACCTAATGGTTCTGTCAAATACAACAAAGTTACCTTACTGTAGGTGCCCGGATTCAAGGGTATAATGGACAATAAAAGACCAGCTAGTGAGAGAAGGTTTAAAAGTGAATTTCACAAGACCTGAACTGGGTCTAAGTATTACCAAGAGTGGAATGCGTGGTGCAATTAATGAATGGATCATAAAACAACACCCATTTGACTGCTGACCTACACTCTCAAACCCATTTTTCGCGTCTTCTACCGCGCATAGCTGTGCGTGAACATCTTGCACTATTTGCAGAGATTCCACTAGCGACACCGAAGGATTTTGAAATTTTTCTATTGCCTCCACTAGTCCGAAGTAATTGTTCTGAATAGTTTTTAAATCCGTTTTAACCCGACTATCTTGAAATTTCGACTCGCTTTCCTTGATAGCCGCAGCTTCCTTTGGATCGAATTGTAAAACCACGTTCTTAATATTCTCCAAATATTTATGATAATAAAACGTGGCCTGTAACTATGTTCCCCAACGTGTAAGAATAGGTTCTGGTGGCTCGGACATACGGGGTGCACAGTCTGTGAAATTTGTGAATACGTTTTGGCGATTTGACAAACATTGCTTTGTATGCGTTATTAAAGCGTCTACCTCAGGATAACATTTTCTAATACTATCTGCCACATGACTGAAAGAATGAATTTTATACGTAATATGTAACAAGTTAGCACAATGTTTTTTAAGAGACCGGCCTACAGAAAGCATGTTTGCGGCACCATCACTCATAAACATCAACAGTGGGTTTGTTCAAAGTTCAAACTTTTCCAATGTATTTAACACTAACTTTGAAATTACTTCGGCAGTACATTGTTGTTCTCGTCTGGAAGCTAATAGAATTGAAAGTGACGATTGATATGGTTCCATTGTACGTACCATTACATTAACCACAGAATGTTTTTTACGATTTGTTGTTTCGTCCACACATAACCACACTTCACGCATATAGAACAAACCACACGTATGAATGAAGCAGTAACATTTTGAATTGCTTGCAAGAGGTGTTCTCTAACTTCTGCTAGTTTGAACGTTGTGTTTTTAGCTGCCATTTCATTTTTTATTTGAACTCGTATTAGCTCAATAGATTGAGCTTAAAATGGTATGGCGACAATCTTAAAACAGTTTTGCCGTTATTTTTGTCCACTTAATCACTTACCTGCTATAAAACAACTATCAGATCCTATATGTAAAATAGTAAGACATCTTTTCTTGAAGGATTTCGCACTATCAATAAAGAAAAAATAACTTTGTATTGTTCTTGTTTAATTTTCAACCAAATTTTTTCATGCAAGATAAGATCTTGGTGGAGACAAATTTTCAAAGGTTAAGATCACATATATTTACCATCCAAATCTGGTAAAAGCGATTGGATCCCTTAAGCATTACTTTAGTCGTAGTTTATTGACCTTGGAAGTTATGGTTAATGCTTTAGCAACAAAGTGTAACCAATGAACGCTATATACGTACGTAGTTAATTTATTTGTGCACAGTTAGAAGTTGTTTTTTTGCTTGTAACAATTCTTAATTTGCTGTTACCAATTATACAATCTAAAAATGTTCTTCCAAACAAATTGCAAATCGTCTACTAAGTGGAGCATGTCTAAATTTGGTTCCATCATAACCTCTAGTATTACATTGTACTCCTACCCAGAAAGATAACATCAGTTATTAGTAAATTGCACTAACAACAACAATGTACCAAAAATAGAACGTATAAAGTGCCGTGCGCGAGCTTCGACGTTGTTATGATTGGCGTCGTAACATCGCTGTTTTCCCAATCATTTATCGTGTCCTGGCTCTGGCGCGTTTTCAAGAAATAGGCGACATCGACGAACTCCACACCGTTCGTTTAAAACGTAAGCCATAACGCTCCATTGAAAGTAAATTGTGGTTTGATTGTTCGTGGAAAATGCGTTGCGATTGCTTTATTTATAAATTGCGCGTAATGATGGTGGAACTTAACGCTGAAATTGATTCATGTGATCATAAGAGGCGCAATTTCAGTTAGAATCTGAGATTTGTTCGTATGAATCGTCGTTTTTGATGATATCATATTGGTAGTATGTTAAGAATTTTTCGATTAATTTAACGTGAAGTTGCAAGTATCTTTTGTTGTCAAATTTAGTTTTGTTTCTCAACATGGTCTCCTTGTAAGTCTATACACTTTTTCCAGCGATGCTTCCATCTCCTTAATTCATCCAAATAGTAGTTGGCATCTCGTTCTGCAAAATAAGCGTTTACGAATGTGATGGCCTCCTCATTCGATGTAAATCTCTATCCTCCGAGCCAAACTTTGAGCCCAGGAAACAGAAAAAAGTCACTGTGTGTTAAATCTGATGAATAGGGTGGGTGGTCTATTAATTCGTACCCCAGTTCGTGAATTTTTGCCATGGCTATCTCTAGAATGTGAAAGGGTACGTTGTCTCGGTGGAACAAAACGTTCTTTTTCTTCAAATGCGGTAATTTTTCCGCAATTTCCGCCTTCAGCTTCTCAAGTAATGATGTACGTTGTACGCCCCCGTTATTGTTTCCGTTTTCAAGAGAGTTGATTAATATAACTCCATGACTACTCCGAGAAACAGTCGCTATCACTTTCCCGGCCGATGGTACAGTCTTCGCCTCTTTCGGAGTCGATTCACCCTTCGCAGTCCGAAAAGTTTCATGTCTCAACATGAGATGGCATCATTCGTCAAAAATATTCTGGTAATATAATTGCGCATGCGATGAAGCATGCTTTTGAAAATTTCAGCCATATTGGATTTTTAGTTAAATTAAAAAAAGTAATGGGTCAGTGCAAAAGTTCGTGCCCGATTCGTATAGATGGAGCTGGTGATAACAGTCATAGCTGTCATTTGAGCATTAGAAGTGTTTGGTTTAGTTGAATTTAAATCGTGAAAAAAATCATTGAACATGGACAAGGAGAAGTTGCATTTTCGACATGTGATGCTTTACGAGTTTCGGAAAGGAATAACCGTTGGCGCTGCGACAAAAAACATTCAAGAGGTTTATTTGAACCGTGCACCAGCCCCTTGAACGGTAAAAAAGTGGTTTGCTAAATTTCGCCGTGGTGATTTTACCCTCAAAGACGAACCTCGTTGTGGGCGTTCTTCCGACATCGATAACGAAGCTCTGCGCGCATTAATAGCAAACAATGCACGCATTTCAACGGAAGAGGTTGCTGAGGCCTTAAACATGCATCGATCAACCGCGTTTCGGCGTTTAAAGAAGATGGGACTCACTCTGAAGCTCGACACTTGGGTACCGCATATGTTGTCCGAAACGAACAAGTTGGGCCGCATCTCCGCAGCCGTTTCTTTACTCGGACGTCTAGAAAAAGAGGATTTTTTTGACCGTTTAGTAACTGGCGACGAAATATGAGTTCTGTATACCAACGTCAAACGCAGGCGTGCTTGGAAAGAAGTAAATGAAATGACAGATGCTGTCGTCAAAGCCGGGTTGCATCCGAAGAAGGTCTTGCTGTCCGTTTGGTGGGATTGTCAAGTTGTTATATTTTTTGAGCTACTTCCTGTTGGCCAAACGATTGATTCAAAGAAGTACTGCCAACAACCAACCAAATTGGACGCAGCAATCAAAGAAAAACGCCCGAGCTTGGTTAATCATAATGGCGTAATCTTCCACCATGACAACGCCACTTCGAAAATGACTCTGGACAAATTGAGACAGTTAAAATGGGAAATCTTATTCCATCCACCATATTCTCCGGACATTGCACCCTCCGATTATCATTTGTTTCGGTCATTGCAAAACAATTTAAATGGCAAGAATTTTAATTTCGTGGAGGCTGTCAAAAATCACATCACCGCGTTCTTCGACGCTAAACCACGCGATTTTTTCAAATGTGGTACCCATAAATTGGTTGGGCGTTGGAAAATGATTGTCGAGAACGGTGGCGAATACATAATTGATTAATAAAGGTGTTTTTTTACAGTAACAACTGTTCGATTTACAAATCGGGCACGAACTTTTGTACTGACCCAATAGATACGACTGGCTCTTAAGGAATCAGTAAATCTGTATTCTAGCGCTGGGGTAGCACTTTTTATGTACAGTTTTTGTTAAGATCCTTCGAAATAATGAATTCGAATAGTTTTCTAAATTTCCTGCAACATGTTGTTAAAGTGAAATTGCGACCTTGGAATAGTTTACACGCACATTTATCTAGAAATTATTTTTACTAATTTTTGCGTAGCGTAACTGGTCATTTTGTATCAAAGTAACGAAGTGAAGTAAATTAGAAAAGAGGACCAAACACTAAAGTAGCTTTCACATAGGGCGGTGCAAGATTTAAGGTGTAGCGCGAAAGTTCCCATATCGGTGTAGTGTAGAATGATGAATTAGTGTGGTGCGAAATTATATACACGTCAAACTTTTACTTTCTGCATTTATCTTTGAATTTGTATGCAATGATTGCTGTAGAAACTGTTAATAAACATACTATAGAGTAACGGGAAAACTTCGGAAACATATAAACATCTCTAATGGTATTGCAAATAGAGCAGTCCCAATTAGTGAAGTATACATATATTACGCCACATACGCAGAAGGCTTTATTTAATCGGGCGAGTCAAGGGGAGAACCATACTTCATTCGCTTGCCGTTACTATCTTCGTCGTACTATCAAAATCTACTTTAGAGATTAGATAACCAAGTTCCTTGAAATAACTGGCATTGGTATCTTCAATACCATTCTTTGGAAACTATCTTCGAGCAGTACCCCTAATCTGAGGATCTTCATTGACGTCCTACATTTAGTGACGTTATATTTGCGTAATTAAAATAATCTTTGGAACAACTTAACGGATCTGTTGACGCACCTTTACAAATTTGTCTTAATGTGCCAAAATCAGAATCTTTCTCTAAAACATTTTCAAACCTTTCTAGAACACAAACATTTTTGAGGATTTTGTAATTCTATTGCCTCCACTAGTCCGAAGTAATTGTTCTGAATAGTTTTTAAATCCGTTTTAACCCGACTATCTTGAAATATCGACTCGCTTTCCTTGATAGCGGCAGCTTCCTTTGGATCGAATTGTAAAACAACGTTCTTAATATTCTTAAAATATTTATGATAATAAAACGCGGCCTGTAACCATATTCCTCAACGTATAAGAATAGGTTCTGGTGGCTCAGGCATACGGGAGCACAGTCTGTGAAATTTGCGAATACGTTTTGGGGATTTGACAAACACTGCTTTTGTATGTGCTATTAAAGCGTCTACCACAGGATAACAGTTTCTAATACTATCTGCCACATGACTGAAAGCATGAATTTTATATGTAATATGTAACAAGTTGGCACAATGTTTTTTAAGAGACCGGCCTACAGAAATCATGTTTGCGGCACCATCACTCATATACATCAACAGCTGGTTTGTTGAAAGTTCAAACTTTTCCAATATATTTAACACTAACTTTGAAATTACTTCGGCAGTACATTGTAGTACTCGTCTGGAAGCTAATACAATTGAAGGTGACGAATGATATGGTTCCATTGTACGTACCATTACATTAACCACATGTTTTTTACGATCTCTTGTTTCGTCCACACATAACCACAGTGTTTTATCTTTCAACTCCGATTTAATTCTTTTTTCAACATGTTCACGAGCAGATGGCGCAATTTTTTATAACGGTGTCCGACTTGGTAATTTGCAGTCCGAAAATTTATTCCAAAAGAAAACATATGCTTCCTTGTCCAGTAAATTAAACGGTAGATTACATGCAATAAAGGTAACACATAAATTAAATTAAAATTTGTCATAGTGTCGTGTGCAATTTTTTTTTTAAGAATGCTGTTTACTATTTACGTGACGTAGACAATCCCTACACACATTAAAGGGATATTACAAACTACACATTGAATTTTAACGCCATCATAATTTAGGTCAGGCATTTCTGCTATAAATTCTGTCACTTTGTCCAACATTGGTCGTTTTCGCGACATAGGCAACATTTTTAAAACAAATGCAGAACTACGAAATAGTATTTATGGCAGCGTACATGTATATATGTACAACAGATCTGGTTGAGACTCGCAGTTGTACTGAGGGTTGTATCGAACCTCCGCCACAGCCCGATGGCGCTAGTGAGTAACTCTAATTATTATAGACCGTATAGATTTTTTAAATAATTAATTTTACCTTAGATTTGTATTTCATAGACTATTTCACAATTATTTTGCATTATCATTATCCATTTATATATATAAAAAAACAATATTATAACTTGAATTTTATACAACATATACTATTAACCAGTACGTAATTACTGTTGTCTATGTTATGGATTACTTTCAGCTTGTCTGAAGATGAGTTAAAATTGGCTCGAAACCGGTAGCAATTTATTATTAAAGAGTTTTTGTGAGATTAAGACCATCATTACCGCTTTCCTAATAATGGATCACTCACATAGAGTCGCCCACGATCGCTTTAATTGTAATACAATTTTATCCATATATCCATGTGTCTTTGTACGGCAAATAACAATAAGTTTCGACACACTCCGCACCACACAAATTATTAATTAATTTGTGTGGTGCGGAGTGTGCCGATACTTAGTGTTGTTTGACATCCATGTAATGTCATGTTGATTACACATTTTAGTTTAAACTTATGATACTGTTTTTCAATACTTTGCTCTGAGAGGGGGAGTGAGAGAGTAAAATGTGAAAAGTTTTAGCCGTGTGAGAAGAAAAAAGCGCTACCGCTTTTTGTTTCTGCCCATATTACTGTTCATCCCTCAATTCATTAATTCATTCACTTGCTCCTAATTTTAATTATTAATTTTAGATTTTTTTTTCCATTATTGTAATTTTTCTTTTATTGGATATCCTTCTAACTGGCCTGATGATGTGTTTTTTGAACACGAAACCGGTCGCCTAATTTCTCAATAGAACTTTGTGAGATCTGGACCATTATGAATATTTTCTTAACTTTAAACCAAATGATTTACTTCGAAGAAACATATTTCTGCTTTGGATTTTCTTGATTTTCTAACCCAAAATTTCAAGAAAATTATTTTCTTATATTATACATTTTTATAGTCTTGAAATAAAAGTATTTTCTTGAATAGAGACTGATTTTTGCAAGAAAATCTTGATGCAAGAAATCATTTCTCTGAGTGTGGGGTTTTTAAGTCTCACGCATATTCCAACCAACCAACAACAGTTGATGAACTTAAGGATGGAATTTGGCGAATCATTGGTGACATTGAGCGGCAAATATTGTCGAAAATGTCACTAAAAGAACAAGAGTGTGCCAACAAAGTCATGGCGGCTATTTATTGGATATACTTTAAGCAATAAAATAAAAACAGGATAGTTTTTCGAAAAAAATATGTCTCTTATTAGAGAATTAAATGCTGCCCTCTGTCTTTTCTCATTTTCTAGATTGTATTTCAGCATTTTGTGCTTGCATTTTTGACATTATTTTTGGGAATTGTTCAACAGTTTCATTGAATAAATTGTAATATTATCCTTTTTAATAACACTTTAACTTTCATCAAGAGAAATAACAGAACAAAACAGAATATTTTTTAATAGCAATTTCAGTACATAATATAAACACTACGTAGATATAACACAATCTTAAAATGTGGAAGCCGTTGCCAAAATTAAAAATATCCACCACTAAAACTCTTTCAAATAGCTTTAAAGCAGATCGTCAAAATATTGTTTCTTCTTTCAAGTTAGAAGTTCATAATATATTTCACGTAGTTCATAATGTTGAAATAGCGTTAAATTCTATTTTTCTATTTTTTCATGTAACGTATTTTGTTATAGGAAACGATTAGACTTGTAACAAGATGCTGAAAGTCGAAGAAAAATACCATCAAAGAGTTGAGAGCAAGTCACCCATTAGAGTACAAACTCATCACGAATTTGACAATAACTTAGGTAAGTGAAGTGAGTGGCATTGTAATAAACATATTATTAGAACAGTAAAACGTGATACTTGTCATTACCTCATCGATCTTGAAATATTTCATAACCAAATTAGCATTGACCAGGCCATTAGGAGCTTGCTGGAATAATACCGTACAAGGTGTTCGATTTCAAAGACCTTGTTAAGCTTCATTTGTTCAAGATCATTTCGATAAATTTTATTTATAGTTGCTAGAGTTCTTGTTTTGAGATAAATTCTGTATGCATTTAAGAAATTCACATATATCAATTATGTAGCGTATGATACGAATGATTTTTAGTTTTTCAGAGGCACTTTATCAACGATTTCGCTCAATTTTGCAATCGTTTTTGCGTTGTGATGTCATCGGCATTTTTTTAAATAGTAACACGAACCTTTTTGCCAGAAACCTTTTTGTCTAAGATTAGAGTAAGTTTCGAAATTCCATACTACTTATTTTCAAAACAAAGAATTTGTAGCAACCGTTATAGGCCTTTAATTTTAACAGACGAAGTACTTCATTGTTATACCATAACTGTGTAGCCAAAATCCTTATTGAAGAAAGTAACTTTACATATATACGACGGTAGTCTGAAATGTCTTAAGCCTCAACATGAAGGTGGCGCTACTCATCAAAAATATCCTAGTAATATACGAGGTAGGCGCCATAAATCCTTGTCCTGACAGGCTTATACAGGTTCGAGCGTGGTCTAACTCCGATGCATCGTGGTTGTACATGTACGATGCCTACACTATATATATTACCGCTCGAAGAGTAGCAGTTTTTAGTAGTCAGCCATGAAAATGTCTCAGGTAACGACAATTGACTACCGCGCAGTCATTAAATTTTTAACAAAAGAAAGGCATACGCCTAATCACACTAAATAACGTTTAGACGGCGTTTATGGTGATTTATTTAGTGGGCAAAATGTTTGTATTTGGGGCAAGAATCCCTTGAGGATGAGGAGCTAATTGCACTGATAACTAAAGCGTGATAAACGGTTTGCACCCGCAGAGACACCTGTACGGGGAGGTGTATGTACGTATGTGGATGCAGAGTTCAGTAATGCGGTAGACATTGAGGAGTATGGTCGTTCGGGTATTTGTCGGATTCTCATTGTGTGTTTTCGAAAACATGGGACGTAAGCCTGGTGTACCTCTTGCATCGCATGTGAAGAAATATATTTGGCGTTTTCCTGGTTTGGAATTTACAGGTTCGCACATTCGTTGCAAATTTTGCGGTATAGGATTGCTAGGTCGCACGACGTTTGAATGTAGAAGTCATATTAAAAGTAAACGTCATGTATTCAATTTAAGAAACAATATTCCATACTGGCAATTTTTGTACGACTTTATTTCAATGTTGAGCACAACACGCCAGCGCAACATCCCACAACACTTAGTAGATAATGAAAACTTTACGTCAATAAAAGGTAACAATCTATTATTTTTTTATTAATACTGTGTCTACTTTTGCGCGGTACGCCCCGGACGGTTCCACTAGTTTCTCGAACATTATAAATAGTACACGTACACCGATCAACCGACAATAACCGAACGTCCACTCGATTCCTTGTATGTACATAATAAACACAGTTCCTTTCACGGCGTCTTTGCGGGTGCAACCGCTTGTGCAATGGTTCTGTATTATGATCCTCTATCCAAAAGAATCGATGGAATGGCGGCGAACCGATGAACCTTGTCCTAGAAAGGCGAAAGTCGTTCAATCAATGAAAAAGGTGATGGCCACGATATTCTGGGATTGTGAGGGTACTTTACCCATTGATTTTAAAGAGCGCAATACAACTGTCAACAGCACATATTATGCGGTCTTTGCTATATAAATTAACGGAGAATATTCGTGCAGAACGTCGAGGAAAATGACGGGAGATCACTGAGAAGAATATACTGATTTACAAGGAGACTATGTTGAGAAATAAAACTGAATTTGTAAAAAGAAAGGACTTTTTTCTGTGTTAGGCAGAAAACTTTTCAGACTACCTATATTATGCTTTTCGGAACTAATATCTCTGTCCCACCATTTTTAAATTATTTCTCCGATATGTCGAATATTTACATTCCAAACATTTTAGCAATTATTTGATTTAGCGCTTCTCTCAGCACCTTTCCGATCTGCCATGTTTACCAACATGATTAGGATAATGTTTTCATTGCACCTGCTTCGGAATATGTGATTAGCGAAAAAGTTATCTCTGCCGACTGTTTATTTAAAGATTTCATTATAGTTTGGTTGTAAAAACAACTGATTTTTAATGAATATAAACGTAATTTGAAAAACGGAAAATATTACATCTTTTGACACCTTACGAAACGACAATTCTGTAAATGGCAAATAAGCATTTTTAATAATGAAAGGTGCCAATATAATACCTTTACTAGACTATATCGATATACCACTTAGGTATTTTTGTGATTCACTTTTACTTTAAGAAATTATGTACAATAAATGATGACGAAGCCCGTGTCTTACCATAAAAGGCTCATAGAAAATATTTATTGGACGTTTCTTAGTCTGTAGACCGGATGAAGGTATTTAAACGACAAGAACCGCTTGTTTTTCTAAAGTTCTCTGTTTTTGGAAGAAAAGATTTTTTGTGGATAGCTAAATACTTTCTAAATACTAACAGATCCTAAAAATAAGAAAGTTATATTGGATTTTAACGAAAGAATGGAGGTTACTGTTCTCCCACATTCAATATTCCTTATTCACAAGTTTGACAATAATTCCAATTACATTTAATGTTTACTGACGCATCTTATTAATTTTAAAGCATGTTTACTACTGATTACTAAACGTTTATCATTGAAAGTCATTTTCCTAATGAAGAAAAGCAGCAGAATAGGGGATTGTCTTATTCTATGCAACTATGTATGGATGAATTTCGTCTTCAGTTTCCACAGTTTTCAGTATCATCTTGATTTATTCAACAAATTATTCGTTGCACTGCTAAATTTCGTGAGGTTGGTGCAGTAAGTTGGAAACCCGGTAGTGGTAGACTCAAGAAAAGAACTGTTGAAACGTTTACGGATGTGAGGTGATCATTCACCTAAAGAGTCAGTTAGAAAGCTTTCATAAGAAAGTTATTTGTCATATGGTACTTGTCAACGTATTCTTAGAAAAGAACTCGAAAAGTGTCCATAAAATTCGTGTTGTGCAAGAGCTCAAGCCCAACGATCACGTAGTGAGAGTGCAATACTGCAGTTGGTTTGAAAATCACATGAATGATGATTAGAATTTGTTAAAAAGGTGCTACCGGCAGTGGCGCACCGCATAAAAGTAGGTACGTAATATACAATATTAGTGAAAAATAATATTGTTACCTTTTCCTGTCGTCTTGATGTCCATTGTGGCAATTGGCAAGCGCCCTGGTAAGCTGCGTAGAATTGCAACATCAGCAACGCTTTCATTGTTGATTCATTCAGCCCTCGACGGTGTTGTAAATACGTTGTCGTATACGAAATGATCATTCGACATCCAGTGAAGTAAGATTTGCAAATGTCAGATATTCCTTTTCCTCATCTGGGCACTCTTGATTTTCAGTTATAGACCGAACCTTTTGTAAATCGGGATTTTTCGTTAAAATTGCACCAAATTTTTGAGCAACATCGACTCCTATGATGTTCGTCAAGTTTTCTAGAACGGCTTGTGAATTGTTTATGCAATTTAATGCGTCTCGTGCAGTTTTCTAATTGCTCAATAGCTTGTGCAACTTCAGAATAGTTCATGGAAATTTCATCTATTTGTTGTTGAACGTCTGAGTTGGAAAAAAGTTGCTGACTATCTCGAACTGCCGCAGAATCATTTGAATCAAGTTTAAAAATTACATTTTTCACTTGTGAAAAATATTTCTGATAGTAAGATACTGCCTGGAGCCATGTTCCCCATCGCGTTGTTACAGGCTGAGGTGGTGGTGGTAATTTCGGACACAATACACGGATGTGTTTGGGAGATTTGATGAACACTTTTTTGGTAGATGCTATTAACTTATCCACCATCGGATACTTCTTTCGAATGGTTTCTGCTACGAGGTGACATGCTGCATGAGGCAAGTTATGTGAAGAAGAGTCGGAAAGCATATTTTCAACATCCTACCAACTCTCAGCATTGTTGCGGCTCCGTCAGTAACTTGGATGACTTGGATTCCTGTGATACAAAATTCTCTCAACGAATCTTTTATGATCTTGACAACGGTTTCTGCATTAGTTTTCTGAATCCTTTTACTGGATAACAACAATGAAGCTGGTGGACCATCACGTTTTAAAGGACGCGCTACAACATGAATGACGCTGTGTTTCGAGCATCAGTTGTTTCATAGGCAGATTTTCTTATTTCTCAACTCATCTTTTATACATTCCTTTACTGTACCTTGCAGACGTGGCAAATTTTATCGTAATTGCATAGATGTTGGCAGCTTCCATGAGGGAACGTACTTAGCCCAGAAAAGACGAAAGTGTTCATTAGATACTAGATGTTGTGGGATGTTGCACACATTTAACATAAAAATAAAATCATATAAAAATTGCCAGTATGGAATACTGTTTCTTAAATTCAATACATGACGTTTACTTTTACAATGTTTTCTACATTCAAACCTATCGGGACTTAGCAATCCGCTATTGCATATTGTGCAATACAAATGGTGACTTTTATTTATTCACATTCGAAGGGAACGTTACACCCTTTGGGCGTCCCATCTCCGCGTACTTATTTGGCGTGCAGCGTGCAACGTACTGTCGCTTTGAACTCTCTCGCGGTACTGTCGAGATCGTCTATGCCGCGCAGATACATTACCTCGCTTTAGGGAATAAGGCAGATGTTAGCTTTATATCAGTGGCATGAGATGCACACACAACATGGTATTTCAAAATAATGATTTTACTGGTACTGCCAACATTTTAGCTAACAAAAAAATTTATCAATTGAAAAAGGGTATGTTTTATTTTTTTCTTTTGTCGTACAGATTACTTACTAGAAGACCTACAGAACTCAATCACCCATCCAGAACCTACTACAGTCGTACATTACATGGAAAGACATACATCACCAGCTAGAGTAACTAGTTTGAGACCAGCTAATCAAGTAATCGAATATATTCCAGATGATCCACGTTCACGTATGGTAAGTTATTATTTTATTCCTAAATTGTTTTTCTTGAACAAAATTTATTTAAGTTTATGTAACTACGAATAATTAACCTATTACTTTCATGGTTTTCTTTCATAAAATTAAGTTTATGTGCACACTACAGCTCATTTATTTAAAAACCACTTAAGTAATTAAAATTACATGAAAATGGATATTCTTAAACTTTTGAGCGGCAGTGTATATCAACAAACACCTACATACAATAAATGCATACAAGATAACGATTAAACAATCTTTACAAAAGGCTTTACTATCTACAAAGTTATTAAAAAAAAAAGTAAATAAACAATTGATGATAAAATTCCATTTTAGGCTGAAAATTACGAAGAAATTGTCATTTATATACGAAAACGATATCTAGATTATAAAAAACAAATTTATACACAGCGCCAATAAAAATAAAACCGGTTTAACGTTATCATATCCAAAATTAGAAAATGAACGTGTTCAGTGCGGTAAGTCAACAACAACCTTCAATATTACGCATTCGTCACTTAATAATTATAAACATTTTTCTCCTGTGTACATATTTATGTTAATTATAATCCTATTTTCATTGACAACATTTATTGAAGGAGATTGCATAATACTTGCACGACAGCATGCGAGACTTTTAGAGTCATATCATTTTATTATTTGTAAATAATTTATTTATTCCACAAGAAATGGATTGAATTTTGTACAATTGCTTGTTTGACACTAATATTTGTAAAATGTGTTGATAATTTGTACCTGAACAGTTTGAAATTTGTCCTGAGATTAGTTGAAATGATAAACAGTTTTCGCATATTTTTTTACGAGGACTTCTTAAATTAATTAAAAACGTGATTTCGCCGCGCGTGAACGCCTATGGAACTATTTACATAAACAAGAACGCAAATTTGGTCAATAAAGAAAAAGGACCGCTATATTTCTGATGTTTGTTCGATGCATTGCAGTAGAGGCCTGTTTGATTTATGGTTGTACTATGACAGATACATCGATCCTCCCACACTTTTTTCCGCGTGCATCTTTAGTGTAAGAGAGAGAAGGAAAGAACACAAATTTGCGAACAGAAAGAACACAACCGTTGTTCCCGCCCGTATTTTATGAGGGTATGAGAATATGTCTGGGTTCGTGATGACAAACCTTTCCTTTTTTTCTCTTTATTTCCTTATTTTCTAGCCGAAAAGGCAAAAACAGGTACATATACATATGCAAACCATGTTATATAGATATATTTTTCTTGAGTAGAAGGGGATGTAAGGGTTTCGTTAAATTGAAATTTGTTTTCTCACATCAATCGGTACTTTTAATGATGATGACCCACGCGTTTTCGAAAAGGCCTTCCCGAGTTAATTAATAATTTGCGTGGTGCAGAGTGTGCCGTGAATATTGTGTTTGCCATACTACCCCACAGTCCTTGCTATCATTATTATTCTTAAAGATTGTTTCAAAGAATTACCTTTTGAGTCATTCCAAGCAAAATAGTGGGTCCAAAAATCTCAATAACTCAGAATGTGCTTCTTTTCATATATTTAACTCAGAATACATATGTTATCTATAAATTATATGAAAAATTATGTTTTTCTAAGCAACCATTTTTTTAGAGGGTGATAAAGTATGTCAGCTTTCGCGTACATGCATATTCTAACTAGTGTTGGGCATAATAGATATATTTCAATAATCGAATGAATCGAAATAATCGTTTAAAATAATCGAATGATCATTCGAAATCATCATTTGAAATTTACTAACGATTTCGATTATTTGACAGAATCCGAGCGACGAGTGAATTATTTCGAAACTCGAAACCTCGAAGTTTCAAATACAGATCTCGAATCGTAATCCGTTTGTGTGCTCCTGCGCAGTCGAGACGAATAACGAATGATTTCTGAACCATAATCGAATGATCGATTATTCGGGTATAACCGATATGTCTCGATTATATCATTCATAATCACCCAACAATAATTTTAACTTCCTCTCCCGATTACAGCAATGAACTTACATTTCTAAGGTGTTTTTACAAATAAGAGTCAAGAAACTTACAAACCCACTAAAGTTGGTTACATCTCAAACTTTTTTTATTAGACAAAAATCAAATAAACGCACTTTAAACTTGAATAATTCAAAAAGTATCCCTTTAGTTTCAATAATTCTTAAAAAAATATGATTATACTGGGTGGTATATTGGAAACCGTTAGAGATACAAGGTCGGTTAAATGGGGAAAAAGTTGCGCGCTTATACGGCTAAGTACAATCCGGGATTACATTTTTAAAAATCCATTCCATTACTGAGATACAGGGTGAAAACCAAAAGTGTGCGTTTTCAAAAAACCTTAATATTTTCATTATTATAAAAAATACAGTCATCAAATTTTTAGCATAGGGATAGTTAGTAATGTGGACTTCAAAAATTGTATTAGAAAAATTCTAAACTGGCTGGGTTCTTTGCGCTTGGACCCAACTTTTGTTTTTCTTATGTGCGTCATATTGGATTTTTACATTTTTGAAATGGTCATAAAAATGTTTTTCAGCCATGTATAACATCCCTATGTTCAATGAAGAAAAACTATGAAAGATAGCAAAATTACGATTTGACCGTAATAGGCTGTGATTTAACGTATGTATGTGCTTGCTTAACAACTGTAAGCGGTCGTACTACTTAAAAGTGGTTCACAAGAATACTAATATAAATTTGACGACCTAGTATCACTAAAACAAAAATAAGAGTAATATGTAACGTACTAATACTATTTAATCAAAATGACCGAAATCAGTGACTGAAACAGCAATAAAAAAATTAACAAAATCCTAGAATTAAGGCTGAAGTAGGTGTTCAAACAAGCCACCATTTTCTCGTATGCACAATCTACTACGTTCAACGACTGCCTTACATGATTCCCTGATTGTGTCTGGACCAATTCCATTTACACCTGTTTCAACTGCCCGGCGTAGTTCTTCTACGGTTTCATAGGATCTCGAGAACACCAAATTTTTTTAAATGGCTCCATAAAAAAAAATGGAGAGGCGTGAGATCCGGCGATCTGGCAGGCCACCTTACTGGTCCTCGATTTCCAATCCACTTATCAAGATATTCATTATTTAAAAAGTTTGTCACTATTTAAGCATTGTGTGTAGGTGCACACCTTGCTTTTTGCGGTTTGTATACTGTCCTGCAGCTCCTTCCTATGTCCGGATATGTTTCTTGTATGATATTAATTTTTTTGAAAAGGTCTGGCCGACTCTACGTTACTGCGCGGTACCGCTCGTGGCCAGCTTTAATCATGAGGGTAAACATATATAAAAATATGAAATAGATTTTTTCGTGGATAACTCTTTTTTAGTATTCTGTTTGTCTATATTTTGTAACAGACAATTTCCCTACCATTTCTTGTAATTATAGACACCTTATAGTTAAAAACAAAAGACAGCGTTGTTCCATAATTTGGCTATGATTCAAGACAGTTGACTGTACTGTATCATCGGCTCCATGACGTAACCAAAGTTGTAGCGTGCCAGTTTCGCCGTGTATTTTATTTTATTGTTTTTCCAAATGTTATTTTTTTTGTTCGGCTGGCAGCTTCTTAAATGAGTTTAAAGGTCTCTCAAATATTACGAACTTAGGATTGTACTTACTTTCTTCAAAACAAAAGAAGTGAATTTTCTGGTATTCAGTATTCAAAATAGATTTATAAAATGTCGGTGGTTTATTACCTATTAGAATAGAGGTTATAATTTGAGTGTTTACTTATTAAATTTGGAGTTTAAGAATTACTAAATCAAACAGTGTAAACGTTTTCTTCTGAACTTTGAATTTCAGTTAAACCTCAACTAAACATGTTTGGGTAATTTTAATACCTACATAGCGATTTGTGAATAACGAAAGTACATAACACCATCGCAATACCAACAATATTATACTCCAGCGCAAACTGAGTAATACAAAAGAAACATACAAGTAAACCAAACGGAGTGGAAACGAAATATCTTGGGAAAGTAATGGGCAAAACAAAATGGGACAGGGTAAGAAACGAAAAGATTAGAGAGGACACGAAACAGGAACCAATTACTCATAATTAGAGCGGGCCAAATTGCGCCATCCAACAGAATCGGAATCAGGCGCAACGGCCGCTTATTGTAAATAGCGTATGTGAGTCACAGCAGATATGTGATATTTCGAAATTAATACACAAGAGTAAAAAAATAAAAGCTGACGCAATAATAATGTTTAGTAATTAGAGCGGATATATATATATATATATATATATATATATATATATATATGTACACGCTGAGGTGTTTTTATTTTCATTATGATTTTTATTTGATTGAAAACGGTATGCGTTGTAAATGGGATGTAATAAGGAAATAACTGAGAAACTGAACGCTTTTTTTATTCTGTTGTACTTAATAATGTAACTGTAAATAAAGATATAATAAATAAATTCTATCCTTCTTAATAATGCGGATAGGCTTGTTTAAAAAGTTGCACCATCAGATAAGTTTCTACATTTGCCTCGGTGAAGGATGTTCGTCGAGACGAAAAAATGTTCTTATATTTCGAAAACGACCGTTCCACGTCTACCGAAGTAAGACAGGCGTAATTAAAATAATCTTTAGACTTAGTCAAGGAATCTGCAGATGCCCCATCGCACATTTGTCTTAATCTCGTGTAGTCCGGATTCTTTTTTAAAACACTATCGAACTTAGCTAAAACTCGTCCACTTGTTGCATCGTTTATACTGTGTAACAATGTACTAACTTCGTCCACGACTTGCACTGATTCTACCAACGACAATCCAGAATTTTGCAAATTTTCTATCGCGTCTACTAACCCTTTGTAATTGTTGCTAATATTCTTTAGATGTGTTTCAACAGAAATATCGAGAAATCCCTTCTGGCTCATCCTAATAGCTCTAGCTTCGGCAGGGACGAATTGCAAAATAACGGATTTGACTTCTTGAAAATGTTCATTATAATAAAAAGCGGCTTTTAACCACGTTCCCCAACGCGTAAGAATGGGCTGTGGTGGTTCTCGAATACCAGGGTATAACCTGTGGAATGCCCTAGTCCTCTTAGGACTTTTGAGAAACACTTTTTTTTGTGTTTGCTATTAATGCATCCACCTCCGGGTAACACTCTCGAATAGTTTGTGCCACAAGATGTAAAGCATGGACTTTACACGTAACATGTAAAAGTCCTTCACACTTTTCTTTAAGGGAACGGCCTACACTACACATTGTTGCTGCACCATCGCTCATGAACAACAACAGTTGACTGGTTGACACTTGAAATTTTTGTAACGTTTCGAGAACTACGGCCGTAATTGCTTTACTAGTACACTGTTTTAATCTTCTGCTGGCTAATAGAATTGCAAAATTTGGTTTAATAGGATCTAATACGCGCACTATTATATTCAAAATAGAATTTTTTTTGCAATCTGTCGTCTCATCAAGACATAACCACAGCTGTTTATCTTTTAATTCGGCTTTAATTCGATTTTCAATGTCCTCACGTATTCGTGGAATATCTCTCCGTAACGCTGTCCGAGATGGTAGTATCCACTCGGTATTGTATGTACCCCAGAATTTTCGAAATGCTTTTTTATCAAGTATACGAAGTGGTAGACCACATACCATAAACGTTAAAAGCAATTCTAATTGAAATTGACGTTGTTGTGACACACCATTTCTTTTATTTCTGTGGTGTGCGCTATTTATATGTCTTTCACAATCACGTTTGCTCCAGCACAGTAGTTTCTTTTTACAAACTTTACAGAAAATTGTACTCCCATTGTAGTGTAAATCCACAAATTCACTAAGAAATTTATTAACTTTCGTAGGTAATGGCCGTTTATTTTTAATAGTTACGTTAGACATAATCACTAAAGCGAGCACACCGACGCTTGTTTCTAGTATGCTACGAAGTGGTGCAAACGTAACATCTGCAGACTCGTCATTTGTTGATGAATAGAGCGCGTCATCCGTAAATGAATAAGCGCGCTGTTAGTTCGTAGCCGTCGATGAATGAACTTTTTTTTGTAGTGGCCCACTGTGAACAACGCCCTATTTATCAACGAACACCCAAACTGCAGGTGTATATTTGCGCGTCTTCACGACGTACTAGACAGTGGTTTTGGTCCTCGTCCTAATAATTACATATTTAAATTACCTATGTTTACATACATATATGCGCCCGGTAGCCTGATTGCGAACCTGGCGCGTGGCGCTCTTGGCCCGCGCTACTCATAATATAGAGAAGAGATAACTAAACTGGTGTGGACACATTTTGAGAATGCATTCAGATAGATTCACAAGAAAAGTATTAAAGATGGGGAAAACGAGAAAGAGGAAAAGAGGGAAGGACTTGGCTTGAACAAATAGAGGAAGCTGGTAGAGGGAAAGGTAAGACACTGGAGGAAATGAGAAGATTGGCAAGTGAAAGAAAGGAATGGAAGAAATGGGTTATGGGGGACGTGGAATCCCAATCCGACGTCTGAAAGAACAGAAGGACAAAAATGAAGAAGAAGAATAAAATATACGAGGCACGTCCAAAAACTAAGTTCCGTTTGGTAATAAAAACAAAACGAGTACAGATACAGAAAAACTATTTATTGCAAAAAAAACTACAAACCTTAAACTATCTTTCTACATCTGGCACAACATTTTGTATGCCTTCCTCATAAAGCGTTACCGCTTGTGTTGTCAACCATGTGGTAACATGTTCTTTGAGCTCTTCATCGTTGTTGAATTTTTGACCACCAAGGAACTTTTTCACGTGCAAAAAGAGAAGTCGCTAGGGGCGAGGTCAGGGCTGTACGGGGGGTGGTCAAACTGGGCCCAGCCAAAGTCCTGTAACAGTTGGTGTGTCTCGTTGATATTGTCATGAATCAAAGCAATACCGTTTGTGAGCATTCTTCGGTGCTTATTCTGTATTGTGCGACGCAGTCTCCTAAGCGTCTCACAATAAATATTTGCATTGATTGTTTCATCTCGCGATAAAAAATGCACCAGTAAAGTGCCGTGTCTATCCCAAAAGACTGTGCACATGATTTGAGGTGTCAAGATTTGCTTGGCTTTAGTCTTTCCTGGTGACGAAGTGTACCTCCGTTCCATTGCTTGTCGTTTCGATTCAAGGGTTTCATAAGAGCCCCGAGTCTCACCCATTACTTAGAAAATCATCACCATCTTTGTTGTAACGTGTCAAAAAATTAAGTGCACTGTTCTGACGCTGTTCCTTATGTTGCTCTGTAAGAGTTTTCGGCGCCCAACGAGCACACAGTTTTCGAAAATTCAATTGCACGTTTGAATATAATTTCATGTCGTGCAGGAATAGCCCCTAATTTTTTTTTTCTATAAATAGCTCAGAGAAGGAATTATCTTCTTACGAAATACTCCAACACCTTCTGATAGGCGATTGTTTTTCCTTAAAACAATACGTGTTTCTATAATTTTTTCATGGGGCCTAGCGTATACATAAGTTCATTTCGCCAAGAAGTTGGCTAAACGGCAGGATCTCACGTCTGTATTTATTCGGTAAGAAATTTATAAATCGACTATTTATAGGTGATTTTAGCGACCTTAGGACGGCCCGTTTTTCGTAGTTAGGTACGATGGTTTGGGATTTTTCGCGATCTTTTGCACTCTCCTATCATCATACTCGTATGATGCCACATGGTCCGTTCGAATGTTTGTTTATACCTCGATATGTAATAGAATCGCTTCTGTTTTGCGTAGATTCTTGTTCAGGGCGAGAGACTGCTGAACATTTCAAATCGGCTATCGTCTGATTTAAAAGTTAAAGCGACCCGCCGGCTGTGTTTCGGCTTTGTATTTTTTACATCGTTTACTACAGAAATAGGTTATTAATAACCTAATAAATTATGTTTAGATTGTAGCAACAATGGCGTGGATGATAAGTGTGTGTGCACACTTGGCGGGGCGGACGTTCGATCGGAATAATTTTTATGAAAAGATGTTAGTAAAAAGGTCACAGATGGTTTTTTCGTTTGGCATTTTTGGCCAGTCTTGATTTCTATAGAATCATTTTAGCTCGTAGTTGTCTGCGTAAGTGGTTGTTTAGAGGTGAAAAGAACAGTGTTCAGAAGCAAAATAACTGCCTACTTTACAGGATGTTTTCAGATAGTAATGTTACCCAGTCGAATAATGTTCATTTGCACGAATGTACCTCGAATAACATTTATTGTCACATGAGTACAACCGTTACCCCACCGAGACTACAAGCTTCAGCGTTTCTTTCGATGACGTCATCGCTGTTTAGGGATGTGGTCGCCATGCTTGTATATTCACCTAGGCTTTTAAGGAATCGTTGTTTTTTGCATTTCTTTTTAAGTTTTGAAAGGGCTTTCCGGTTTACACGCGGATGCAGTCGTTAACGTGGCTCATTCTTCGTATCCCCATTCGATTTTATTTTGGAAAAACGAACTTTCAAAGCAAAAACCAAACACGTAACCGAAGCCTCCGTTTTCCTGAAGGATGTATTGTGTGGTTGATAGTTTAATCGTGACTGATTATTATTATTTATATAATTGTAACATCGTAATTGGACGAAATTAATGTTGAAATGATAGCAGTAATTGTGCAATTTGTATTCTGCATTTTGTATCAAATGTGTCACGTGAAAATTTACAGACATGCTATTTAACCTAGGGATCTCTTTTCTATTATGTTGTATTTTACCTAATCTATCATTACTTTTCCCACAATAATTATTTAAGGAGGGTATTTGTAGAACAGTTATTATAATTGTTGGCAGATACGTTCACTGCTTGAATATGAACATTTACATATATTCATATCCAAAATGCTACGTCGTTCGGTGCTATTAATTTTAAAATATATTGTATTAAAAGAGACTGTTTCATTATACATTTAAATAACATCTCTTCGTGTTCAAAAGTATTTTGTTAATATAACTAAGAATATTAAAACTTTGAACAGTAACATCTTTACGTGTGTGTTTTCTGTCATACAACGGACAGTTAGGGACATTGAGTTTGAATATGCATCTTTTTTAAAGCCTAGGATTTTTTAACTTACATTAAGTTTCACCGGTCCTTGAGAATCTGTAGCTGTTGACAAATAGTAATATCTTATTTTACAAAATGTAACTGCACAAACAAAACATACAAAACGACGCCATGTTATATCGTTTTAGAAAGGGTTTTATCGCTTATTAAACAATAGAAAAACATTACGGTGTCACCAACGTAGTACGGAAATATCAGTACACAGTATTTTTTAAAATAAAACCATATAATTTGAATAAATCATTCAAAACGTAAGAACATCTGAACGTGTAGAACAGTCGACGGCCCACAGTTTTTAGGTTATCCCGTTTTATTCATTTTCAGAAAAGGTGTTTATCGTTATACAAAACTAGATAAAACATTATAGGTATCCCAACAAAATATCGGAATATCACTACACCAGTATTTTTTTTAAATAAACCAATTAAATTTGGATAAATCAATTCAAGACGCAAGAAACGTCTGTCTCGTGCAAATGATCTGACGACCTACTCCAAAATACGTCACGGCCGTTTGACAGGTCAGAGCGCGTAGGCGGAAATTAAATAGAGACAAAATTAAGCATGATCGTACATATAGACTACTTTACATCACGAACGATTTTTTTGTCGTGTGTCAGCGTTCCGTTGTCGTGGAAGAATAGTGTGGCTGTATTCACACAGCACGGTTTTCTGGCGCGTCGCTGGGGGCCGTGAAAAAAAGGGAGTTTGCTTGTATTTTATTTAAACGCCGCATAGTTGTAAATAAATTAATTTGCTTGGCAAGATAAATGTACAACGATGAATGAAAGAAAACGACAAGATTTGCTAGCTACCACGCATCGATAGAAAATTAAGAAATCAAGAAAGTACTGGATTCATCCACAGTTTAAGAAAATATATTTTGGGCGAATTTGTAAGCACCGATTTCACGATCTCCAGAAGACAATGATCGTATCTATCTATGTGATAGCCATGTACTTATTTGACACTATATTACTATTTACAGAAATATAACCTACTAACAATTTTATAGTTTTTGATTTTGTCGTATCATGATGCCGTTCAAATGTGTAAATTTGAATATTGTTGCTATATACCATTGTTGTCGTATATCTCCGACCTCGTGTCTTCGCAGTTGTTCTTAACGTAGTGCTACGGACGTTGTGTACGGCTTCAATTAAATCGTTGCTGGTGTGAAAGCTTATGATTTAAAACAAATGCATAGGTATAGCACTAATATATTAATGATGGGAAAATCGTATTTTAAAATAACGGTTTCAACCGTGTATCGTTATTTTTGAAATAGTACATACGGCTGCAAAATGAACAGTTTAGCGTTATTTCGTATAGTCTAACAGTTCTACCTATAAACGGCATCGTGGTTCCACAGCACATGTTGCCTGCGTGATCTTCAGCACACGCTACAAAATTTAAATTCGTGAATGTTTTTTGTAATATAAGGTATTTTTATTGCGTTTTTTTTTGCAAGGAAAAATAAATTATAAACTGGTTGTATAGATTAAAATAAATTAAGTTATAAACTGTTCACTGTTGTACTATCAGATTCACCTCAATCTTGTTACTCGAGGCGTTTAATTTCCACCATTTGATTGATCCTACGTTATTTTTCTATATTTAATCTTGTTTGTGTGCTTAAATGCTATATAATAAATATAACGGTGTTATTTTTAGTTTTATAATAAATCATTTACGTTATAACATCGGTCTTTTATTTTACATTGATAATTCCAATACATACAATTATTTAGAAAATATGTCCATATAAACAGTATCGACTCGATGTCGACTACCGCCCGTAATATGTCTGATGAAGTTATTTTTTCCAGTGGATTGTAACTATATATCTGTAATAAACTAGCGGCTTCGTATCAGACAGTCGTAGCGGTAGCGCCATCGAGTTGAGTATGTCCGCAACGTGCGGTCTATGATATGTTCACACAGGTCGCGAGAAACAACCGCGCTAACCTGTTATTTTCTCAGCGAGATAACAGTTGCCAACCGTTATTTGATCCATAACGGTTATAAACACCTGATAGTTAAATAACGACGCCATCCCTAAGTACGTATACACCGTTATAGTAATATATGGGCATAAAGATGTCTATGCTTTACCTAACGATATTAATGATTAAATATCTTTCAGCGTTCAAGAATGACCTCAAAGCCTTTCTTGTTAGATAATGGTTTTTACATTTGGATGAGATATTTTAATAACCTTAGATATAAGATTGTTTTTTGATGTGTAATAGTGTGTGTGCTTTTTTATACATTGCACTACATGCATAGTGTGACAGTATTGCGTATATGCTGTTTGTTTTGTTTTGTTTTTTTTTTTGGTGCTTTATGTACTATTATTATTGACTGGTGCGTGTTTTTTTGACTTGGTCTTATACCGAGTTGGTCAACTATGACATTAAACATATCTATTTAGTGCTTATTTATTTATTTATTTACTTATTTATTTATTTATACGATCATGACAAAAATCGTTCGGTGTTGAAAGGCTAAAGTAGGTTTTTCGATAACGCCAGCCAACGAGCGACGAAGGCGACAGTCAATCACAAAGCTATGCGGTTTGGCCCAGCGAGATCGGCGTGCGACTAATTTGAATTGCTTCGGAAGCGATAAAGACGGGAATTTCGCGCGCGCGCACACCAGCGAGTCGCGCTATATTTTGACAGCTCTACGTAGAATTTATTTGTTTTATGAATTGGAGGTTGTGTGTAACTTGAAGAGTTTAATATAATCTTAATTGTTTTGTGATAGAGATGGTGTTTAGCTTGTATTACAAATTTAAATTGTGATCAGAAATTCAGATAAGGAAGCAATACGTGAGGAAAAAAACAGAAATAATGTGTGGTCCACATCGAGTCATTCAAAACAATAAGGAACAAAGCAATATTTCATATAACTTGTTAATTAAGATTACAGCAGTTTAATTTGAAAATTATTTTCTGCATGCGCCAGCACAATTTGCAGGCAGAGTCTATGCAAATTTCTACTAGTTCCACGTTTCTCATTGAAATATATTGTAAATCCTAATCAATTGATTTTACTTAAAATACAGCTGTGCTAGATCTTTACATAATTGGAACTAGCTAAGAATTCGTTATATTAGCATGTCAAATAGAGTACGGATACACACTTGCACGATTGTTGAAAAATATGCAAGTTTTTGTACAGCAAAACGTTGCGATTTTTGTGCCACTCTTGTTTCTCACAATATTTTTTCACAAAATTTGCACTCACGGACCCTTAACAAAACGTAGTGCTTTTGCTCATTTAGAAATTTTTTTTTTTAATTTTTTTTTTTTTCTAAATACGAACTTGGTTACTTTTCCCAAAAGAAAAGAGCGATTGTTTTATTGGGTTTAACAATTTAAACAAATGTTTTGTGGATATTCCGCAAACCGTATTCAGATCGTTTTTAAAATAGAAGGAATGACGGTAGGAAAATTTCAAAATGAAAATTTTTTTTTTAAAATTGAAGGAATACCAAATTGCTAAACTTGACAGCCCAAATTGACAAATTGTGTCTTTTAAACCACGGAGGTAATCAATCGATACAGTCTTCAAGTGATGTGACATCTTTGAAAAAGTTGAAGGTCAAAACGGAAAAAATTATTTACCAAAAGTTGGTAGTTTTCTTACACTATAACAACCTTTTTAGTCTGCAAAGTGAAAGAAAAACAACGTAACCCAAAAAGTCGTAAATAGTAAAAAACAATAAGACCTCGTATGTTACATAACAAGCCTTTTTTCGTTGAAGTTTGAAATTACCGCTCCCAAACCCAAACGCTAACATGACAACTTAATGTTGTTTTTATTTACTTCGTAAACTCCGGACAAAATTGTTAAGCTGCTTTTTTCGGACGGTGAAAAACGCGCCCACGATCGGTATTGAAAATTGAGAAGTATTTTACGCATTGCGTCCACTTTAAATAGGGGAAAGATTTCACGCCGCCTACTTTTAAGTAGTTGCTTTAAATTTTTTTTTTTTTGTAGGTTTTATACGGGGTGCTTTTAAAAGTTTTTTTCTATTCTATTACAATCTATAGCGACTCTGTGTAGATAATATGAAAGGGGAAATAAACATGGTCCCTCTCGCCAAAAATTTTATTTAAAGGGGGTTTTGGACCGAAAAAATACAGGGTAGCTTAAGGTGTCCCAGAAAGCTTACAAAAAAAGAAGAAACATAAAAGGAAAAATTAATTCGGGATCTTGTTACAAAAATCCTATGTTAAAAAAATAAAATTATCTCTAAATAATATGATTAAAAAGGGGGTTGTTTTTGTTTAATAATTAATGAATAGCCCCCAAAGTATATTTGCACTTATTTTTTCTTTTTTTAATTTGGGAAAGTTATAGTTAAATTAGTGAACGGGGTCAAGGTGAAAAACTCAAAAAAAATATTTTTATATATTTCTACTTAAAATTAGATGTACCCAGTTGAAGATTGGGGTCAAAATTAAAAAAAAAACATAATTTGTAATTGTAATGACTACGGTCTTTTAACCCCTTTACGGGCAAAAAATTTGGGGGATGTTTTTCGACTTTTTTAGTTTCATAATAGTTTTTTTACAATATTAAGAATCCCTTTTTTTTAATTATTTTTTTTGAAATAAATATTTGGGAGGTATCATATTTCCAACCCCCAAACTGGTATGAGGTAATAGGTTCATAAAAAAGTTATAAGTTTTTCAAAAATAATTTTTATTACGCAAAACTAACTTTTCGACTTTTAAAAAATCTAACAAAATTTATAAAGTTACTGGACTTTGGTAAGTTTTTTGAAACAAACGGTCCCAAAAATTGGAACTTTCATCAACATGTATATGGAGTCGTTTTTAGTTCGCCTTGGTACTACAGCTCTACACCTTCTGTAGACCTTTTCGGGAAAATGTTTGCGACCCTGATAATCTAACTTCATTGGAAACACTTTTTTTATGGCTAAGAAATAATTATTATCGAAGCCAATGCGTCTTTGTTTACTAAAATGTTCAGAAAGTTTGAAAACTTTTTTCTCTCCTAGCCCCCACCTTTTTCATTTATTCCGTAGCAGCTTACCGGGTTTAAAATTAAAAATTTGGAAAATACCCATTTGCAAATCTGCGATCCCCCATCTTTTACCCCCCGTTTTATCGGTTTCAGGGGCATGTATTGTTTGAAGCTAAAATCGCCCTTTAAAAAGGGTCATCACGGATATTTTTCCGCCGAACATTCAAAAACTGAAAGCATTTCTGATTCAGATAATTAAAACGGGTCTCGTTTAAATGAAAAATTTTGTCATAATGCACAATGCTCGGGGGGGGGTTTTTTATTATTGTTGCAAATAAAGGATTCTTAAATTTTTTTGAATCTTTTTAATTCAAACTTAAAAATGTTCTCATCCCAAAAGGGGATCGCTGCCCAATATGCTCGTCTAGGAAACGTTATACCTATCTTAAACACCAATCAAGAAACTAACAAGGAAGGTCCCCAAACGAAATTCAAAAAAAATTGAAACTTCGGGGGTTAGGTATCCATATGGCAGGTGTACACGACATTTTCTTTCCTGCAAAAGGCCTCATTTTGGGGGTGAAACCCCCTCCAAATTTTCGTCGTTTTTTTATTTTTTCTTGAAATGACTCCAATGCGACGAGAAAAAAATTAAAGTTACATATGAAATATTCCTCGTTTCATTGCCTATCAAAAATCGAAATTTCCCCCCCTTTCATATAAAAAAAAAAGGTACCCCCTCCTCCCCCCTTAGGGAACACACTGATTTCGATAAAATCAGATCCGGGTTAAATCTTTTTTCCTAAACCGTATAAAAACCCCCAATTTTTTTTTCAAATAATTTATCTTAGGGAGCTGGGGGATTAAAACAAAAATTTTTTAATTAACGAATATTTTTAAAATTGACTAAAAGTAAACATGTTTAGTTGTTTTTTACGAATTACTTTTTCGATTTTAAAATTTAGTCATGTATAACTTAATGCACTATTACAAAAAATTTAAAGAGTCATATACAAAGGTTAGTATAATGCGAATTACCTAAATGAAATAAAAATTATTATAACTTATCGTGTAATACAGTATGACTATGATAAGGTATTCATAAAAAAAATATTTAAAGCAAAAGGCTCATTACACCATAACACGTTTTTCGTGCTCTTTCTCCCAAAGCTAACACTGACCTGTATGATCCTAAAGTGCAAAGCAAAATTACAGGGTGCTCAAATGTTCGGTTTTTCGTTCTACTTTCCCATTTTTTAACCCCAAAATATCAAAAAAACCGTATTTTTTTGGAAGGCAGTTGGTTATAACTAATGACGAAATTGAATGATGTTGTTTCTGCATGTAGGTCAACTTATAGTTTCCACAAAATTTGGCGAAAATTTCTGACGTATCCTTTCCAGGCCGAAAGCCGTACACATCAATGGTTGTTTTATTCTTTTTGTTTTTTTAGGTTTTGAAAGTACTTGACGTCTTTCGTTTGGGTTACTGGTATAATTTTTTTCAACGGGAAAGGGCATGACCCTTTTATGAATCAATAGTAAACACTTTTGGGGCCATTTTTGGCAGATATATACCCTAACCCAATTTGTAAAATTTTAGACGTAAGTTTTCCCGGATCCATGCCGCAAAACACGAATGTTTTTGCTTGAAATAAAGTTTTGTTTGAACTCTAGGGCCAAACCTGCCTCCAGGTTCCTTTGAAACAATATACATAGGGTAGAATTCCCTGCCGAAATTTGGGAAAAATTGTAAAACATGCTTTGTAGCTGATACAGTTTGGACTACCGTCTAAGTTTGAACCTTGGGGAGCAGAGTACAGATGTGTAGCTCTAACGAATCCCTTTCATTGCATTGAACCGTTTTTTTCTGCCCTTTTTTCTATTATGATTTTACCATATCAAAAGAAATCTGACGCAATTCTCTCAATTCTGCTTTTTCCCGTACCCCTGTACGAGTAAAAAATTGTTTATTTTTTTGTGATAAAAATATTTTTTATGTTCTTTTTGAAAAGTTTTTTTCCATTTCATTTTACAACCCTTGAAATCTTCCAGGCCAAAACTTTCTTTTTCTTCTTGCCATTCTGTAATCCTATCGATATACCTCCAGTCCATAGCATCGGGTAAAATTTTTTAAAAAACTATCCGATATTTTTATTATTTTTTTTCGTCTTACCACCTTGTTGTAATGAAATTCCCATCTTACAATTGGATAAAAGACTAATCTTTTTATTCTGGCTTTCTTACCACTTTTCCAAATTAACAGCGTCCTTTTAACTGCAAACGAAACTCCTCCCTCGTCGCAGTAATTCCGACTTCTTCTTTGACTATTCTCTTTGCTCCCAATTGTTGGAGGGGTCCTTTCCCCTCTACATATTCATCGGTATGGCGGTTTTGTTTTGAAATCCAAGTGTGCCTGTTTCCATTGAAAAGTTGTTTCTTCCCCTGCTCTAGTAATAATTTCATGCAGTAAAAGTTATGCAGCTCTATTTCCGCTCTATTTGGGGGGTGGGGTAAACTGTTGACTATCGAATTTTAAGTTAAAATTAAAACGACCACGTTAACAAAGGGTTCCCAGATACCTTTTTTCTAAATTGATTACTAAATTCGTAAAAAAAAAACTAAGGGAAAACCACCCGGGGCAATATAAATTTTTCCCTTTCTCAATATTTAAAATTTTTTTCAAATAAGGTTTTATTTACTTTTAAAATAAAAGCACTGTAATCGTAGCATTCCCCCGGTTTTTCTATTTTATACGTACTTTTTTGGAAACAGGAAATTTTTTTTAAGTTTTGATGTCTACGCTTCCATTACAGATTGCATCGAAAAGCTTAAAAACGATGCATTTTTTACGGTGCTTTTTCCCTAAAATGGTCCCTTGCGAAAAGAATATCTTCTACTCGGGTACAGTAATTTTTAAAATACATTTTGGGGACTTTTTTTAATATTTCAAAATACCGATAATTAATATGCCCACGGCTTTTCCCAAGATAAATTTTTGAAAAAAAAATTGGGTGGGTTTTATACGGTTTAGGCTATTTACCTGGGTCTGATTTCATCTGAAAAACAGTGGTTCCCCAAGGGGGGGGGGGGGGGGGGGGGGGGGGGGGGGGGGGGGGGGGGGGGGGGGGGGTATTTTTTTTTTTTGAAGGGGGGGGGAAAATTTCTGTTTTTTGATAGGCATGAAAGGGAAATTTCGATTTTTAAATTTAATTTTTTTTCTCGCGCTTGCTGAGTTATTGCAAAAAACTAAAATCGAGAAAAATTTGGAGGGGGTTTTCACCCCTAAGTGGGGGCCTTTGCAGGAAAATGTCGCTGTACACCTGCCATATGGACTACCTAACCGCGAAGTTTTCGAATTTTCGGGTTTGGGAACCTTCCCCTTGTAGTGGGCTCCAGTTTTTTATCGACTTTTGCTTGCATACAATTACTTTTTTTTCATTATCTTTGGGAAAAAGCCATGATCAAAATTTCCTGGAAATATAGATTTCTTTGTATTCCCAAGGTATTTGAAGAACAGGTCGCTGATCGAAGACAACTGAAAGATCTTTGAAATATTTGGAATCGTGCGACCATTCGAAGCTTTCAAGTTCTTCCTCTTCCTCTTCTGTTTCGACGTCATCATCAGGTTTATTCTGAGGACCTAGGGTTAGAAAAATTAAAATGAAAAACATCTAAAAATTTATAAGTACTACAATAAATACAGCAAATACCTATCTCTTCGGATTCAGTATTTAGCTGGCATACATACGTTGGGGGTTATGTATACTCCAGTGTCAATATTAGTTTCCAGATGTTTCGATCTTCCAGTTGAAGGGTAATCTGCGGTAACAGGTAAACTTAAACAAACACTGCTAGTATTTGATAAATCAGGTGAAGAAGAAATGCTGCTGTTTCTACTGCTGTTATTTACTTTAGCATCTAAAGCATTCGGTTCCTCTTCAGCATCAGCATCTGCTTCTGTTTCTGAATCGCACTCATTATCGGGCAAAGAATATAAGTAATTAAGAGTCTCTTCGGCCTGAATTGGGCCATCAAGATTCCACTTGAGACATTTTGAAAACAGAAATATAAGTGAAACGGCAAAAAAGTATATATTCAAGTTCTTGGATACAGACTATGAACTGGACGGTGGGAATAATGTTTACCACCAATTCAAAGTTGGTAGGCAGGCGTGTTGCTTCATCGTCATTGCAATTGTATTCGATGTTGAGGTTAGTGTTAGCGTTTGTTGGTTTAATTCGTTTTTGAATACTCAAATTTCAATGATGTAATGTACTTTGCCCTAACGAAATGCACTGTAGTACAGGGGCGTAGCATCTGGAAGTGCTTTTATTTATACACCATTTAATCAATAACGAAAATTTATTGTTTTGTATGCCATCACATTCAACGATCTCTGTTTCCGTAAACATTACATGTACTTTACTTTTTAAAAATACCATTGGTGCCACTGGTATTGAACATTTAGATAAGATCTTAAAGTCAATTAGAATGTATACTTTTCGAAATAAATTGTATAATACCAAATAAAGAACAATATCGTCAACAAGCAATTGTAAATTTTCAAAATACTCCGAAGAACAACCAGCAATGTAAATGACACACCGTACTCACAAATATTTCTACTCATTAATTCACATCGGAATAAAGCTCCACAACGTGCCTTTAAAACCATCAGCATTTTTTTTTTAATTTGACGAACAATAATCGAAAACCTACACTGTACATATGTATATTGGTACAAAGTATGGATAATATTTACTTATAGTACTATCATTAAATTCGAATGGATAGAATTCATATATACATATATGTTCTATAGATATTTCTACAATAAAATCGAGTATTTTTAGCCAGCCGATGGCGCTAAGAATGTAAAGACCGTAAAGAAGGAAGTGTATTCGTACCAATCGTCCAGCACCGGTGGTGGTATTCCACATGAAAGCACGCGAATGCGGAGCAATATAAACGAATTGGATTCTTTACTTGACGATCTACAGCAAGTGAAACAATCACCGGATGGATACAAGAGCGCTGGCGATGGTCAAAATTTCAGGTAAAGGCTTATGTTCTTAAAGTGATAATCGTTTTTAAAATTATAGCATGCAGCAGATACCCACTTGGCATTTTTAAAATTCCATGGATAATTTGAATTGGTAGTTTTGGCAATATTGGCATATTAGATTGCATTACGCTAAGAAATTGGTGAATATGTCCTGTGTTACGGGAACTACCAACTTAAATCATTCATTAACTTATTTGACTTTTTTTCTT
This sequence comes from Dynastes maya, assembly GCA_029619315.2. Lineage (NCBI taxonomy): Eukaryota > Metazoa > Arthropoda > Insecta > Coleoptera > Scarabaeidae > Dynastes > Dynastes maya. Next base: position 49,428,432 of record JAROYE020000005.1, read on the forward strand.
GTATATTGATTAGCAACCAATTTTACTTTTATGCATCAATTTTTACAATTTTTGTCAAACAAATAGTAATAAAACAAATACTTGTAGTGGTAATCTATAGCAGCAAATTTAATTTTAACCCTAGGGTGTTCGGGTATACAGATTAACATTTCTCGAGTCTCTCAGGCCCGGTTGTTTTTTTATTCTGTTAAAAATATATAAGAACATTTATTTGTGCGTGTAAAAATCTTAGATGATTAAACAAAATCTCTAAAGATTACAGCTCTTATAAATGTAAATACATGTTCAAAAGTAACCATTTTTACAAATTCTTACATTATGTTCGTTGCACACGTTATTGCGACACTTCACAAACTAGTTTGTTTTTTCTGTCTAAACTAGAGGGGCACATCATGCATCTCTTCCTTTTATTTGTAACGGCATCAGTCGCAGTTTTTCAATGTTTACAAATTTGTTCATACAATTTATTGAATTTCTTGGTATTTTCGGATTTTTAGATCTCCTTATCATATGCGGTATTACCAATTGCTCAGCTAATTCCTTCAAAAATAGTCGTCTAGCGTGTGTTACATTCCTATGATAATCAGGTTTCAACATGGAAAATATAATAAATGCATTTAGTGCTGCAATATCGATCATATTAGAAAAAAAGCGCCATAGGCCAACGCTTCGTTTGCCTTTTACATGTATAGTTGGACTGTTTATGATCCATTACGTCTACTCCCCTTTTGATCTTGTTATAATAAAGTATTAATTCCGGTTTCTGCTTAACATTTTCACTTACAGACATGTCATTGTGCATGGTGCTGAGCAAAATGACTGACTTGTTTTTCTTAGGAATGTAGCCAACCATAGTCATAAAAGCCAAATGTAGAAGAGTAAACCGGTTTGTTCTTTGCATCTCTTATTTCATTTGGTATTTCTCTCTTATTTTTTCTTAGTGTTCCAACCACTCTTAGGTTCTTTTCTAATAAATATTTAGCCAATGGAATGCTTGTAAAGAAGTTATCCATTGTAACATTTAGTCCAGAGAAGTGGACGCTGCGTACTAATGAAGAGAGAACACAAAGCGCTCATTAAGACGACAAAGAATGAGTACTATAATAATATTTTATACGAAAACCAAACAATTAAAAGTAAGAAAGTGTGGGCTGTAGTTAATGATAAGAGGAGTAGCTGTAATAAATCTACAGACATTGACTTGAAAATTGATGATCTAATGGTCTCAGATGACTCTGAAGTAGCCTATCACTTTGCTAATTACTTTTCAGGTCAGGTTCGGGAGCTTGTACAGGTTAACTTCCCAAATAATTCGGTCAAACAATGTACTACAGCTCCATCCAGATACAATAGCTTCTTTCTGGGGCATGTTGAGGAGTTTGAGGTTCTACAATCGATAAGTTCTTTAAAGGCAACAAACGCTGTTGGAATGGACTGCATATCCGCATCGATCATAAAGCTCTTGGCTCCGTTCATCGTACCACCTTTGACTTACATAATAAACTTATCGGTAAATGCACATCAATTTCCAGATGACTTGAAAATAGGTATTGTTATACCGGTTTTTAAGAAAGGCGATCCTAGTCTAATGGATAATTATCGTCCCATTAGTTTACTTAACATATTTACTAAAGTTATAGAGCGAATCGTTTATAATAAGCTGTTTCATTACTTGGAGAAATATAACATCATTGACTGGTCGCAGCATGGTTTTCGCTGTGGGCGCTCCGCCGAAACAGCTTTGTGCGATTTTGGATGCCATGTGTACAGATGCTTGGACGACGGAAAGTACGTAGCAGCTATTATGTTTGACCTCTCAAAAGCGTTCGATACTATTGATATCAGTTTTGTATGTGAGAAGTTAAGCGCCTTCGGAATAAGAAGAGGGTTTCTTGACTGGATCCGTTCTTATTTAACAAATCGTCGTACGTGTGTAAAGATAAAGGACTCGAGATCTGAGCCTTACAAAAATGAATTTGGTGTTGCCCAAGGGTCGATACTCGGCCCGATTTTATTCTCATTGTTTATCAATGATCTACCGCTACATATAACTGGTGGTAAAATTGTACTGTACGCTGATGATTCCACTATAATTGTGTCTGGAAAGTCTGCTGTGGAACTAAACAATGATTTGAACATAGTAATTGCCGAATTTACGAGCTGGTGTAATGCAAATCGTTTGATTGTCAATGGGTCTAAAACCACGGCTATGCTACTGTTTAATAAAAGAAAAGCTGACAACATCCGTGCTACGGTTGGCAATGGAGCTGTTTGTTTCTCGGGCTCTGTTAAAATTCTGGGCGTTATGGTAGACTCCAACATGAGCTGGAGATCGCATGTAGATTACGTTTGTGGTAAACTAAACAGTTGTTTTTTGTGTTGCTGCAATTAAAGAATGTTTTAAATCGAAGTACACTGTTAAATATTTATTATGGCCTAGCCTATTCTGTGATGTCTTATAACATTATGATTTGGGGAGCAACAACTTACAGCCACAGAGTTCTGGTGTTACTAAAGAGAATCCTTCGATTAATATTTGATGCTCATTCCCGCGAAAGCTGCAAACCGATTTTTAAAGAACACAAAATATTGACCCTACCATCAATCTACATATACAAGACAATACGGTATATACGAAGACATTCTCAGCTTCACACGAATAATGAAACACATAATTACAGCACCAGATACGGTGATCACATTAGAACCGAACGGCATCAAACTTCTCTATTTGAAAGAAGTCCGGAGTACGCCGGCATGTACTTATATAACTGTCTACCCAATTATATAAGAAAAGGATCTGACTTTGGGATTTTCTCTACCAAATTAAAAGAGTTCTTATTTAGAAATGCGTACTACTCAATCTCTGAATACCTCGCTCACAAACTTTAGTACGGCAACTGTTACAGTGGGGCATGCGCTTTAATTATAAATTTATACATTTTATTTATACAATGTTTTAACGTGTTTGTTTATTGTTTTATATTGATATTTTATGGGTTTTGTACTCTTGTGTTTGTTTGCTTGTGACTCAATGTATGTATATTTGTTGTTTACATTTCTTCTATTTTATGACTAGTTTAATATCACTGTAGTGATCGTTATAGACAATAAATTATTATTATTATTATTATTAAAGTTTGCACTACTTCAGAAGCAAGATTTGTATGGATAGGTTGATTGGGTCGTCGTCGGGTATATACCATTCCTTCAATTGCAAATCCTGATTCTGACACACACATCCAGAAAATCTTGATACCGTATTTTGACGGTTTATTTGGCATATACTGAATAAATGAACATCTCCCTCTATACGAGAGTAACTGCTCGTCAATGCTATCGTTTGGCACCAAAGATGACCTGCATTGTTGTAAAAATGAGTTCCATATATACGATATCGGAGCTAACCTATCGGTCTGTAGGCGAAAATCACGAGTTCTTTTGTCATCAAAACGCAGGTACCGTCTAATATATTCAAACCGATCAATTCCCATAGTAGCTTCATAAATAGGATTACATTTATCAGAAGAAAACAGTTCTCTTCTCGGTACGTCCCAGTTTCTTTCCGCACCAGCTTGTATCAGCAAACCTAAGAAAGCATTCAGCTCCATCACATCAATATCTACCCACCCTTTGTCTTTTACTGCAGTTACTCTTCGAGCTTCAAGGTTTGTGCACTTGACGATTTCCTCTAAGATCGTTCTTGTAGTAAAACATTTGAAAGCATTTTCAGGTGTATCACAGGACACTGCTTTAGTTTTTACACCTGGTGCTAAACGCAGTACGTTACCTTTTGTAGTTTTTGTAGAGCTTGGAGGAATTTTATTCCACTGGATGCCGGATGGAGAAGCGAAACAGTTGGCATTATCACTATCGGCCCCCGCTGTAGCTACATCTTCTTCAGACTCAGAATTTGAAGAGTCTGAATTGGCTTCTAATGAATCTTGACCAGGTTCTTCAATTTCAGACGATAAAACTTCATCACATTCCTCTGCCCACCGCATTAGTGTTTCCTCGTAATTGGGATCTCCATACCACACTGTTGCACGTTGCCCCATTTACAAACAAACACCTCAAGCGAACTTTAGCAACTGTCAACAAGTCTTTTCTATGCGTTCGCATATTTATATGATATGCATTTCTGCGTGTTGAAACCTGCATACGCCGTTGAAACTTGCAAACTCCGTTGAGCGCAGAAGCAGGCCTGTTCCTACATGTTACAACATGTTGCAGCCGATTGTTAACACATTGTATTCCAAATAATATTGCAATATGCAATACATTGACGCCAGAAGCAACAAATTATTTAAACAAAGACAGTTTTGGATGTAAATATAAACGATTATCAATCAAAAATAAACCGGGCCTACGAGGCCCGAGAAATGTAAATACGAGGTAGAATTCAAATATTTAAAGTAGATTTTCTTATAAATTATATAGATCAAACGCCAATTAGAAATAGCAACAGGAAAATCCAGTTGAGGCATAGACAAGGCTCAGAAGAAAAAAATGTAAAGATAAAGAAGTTATAAAGCTTAGAATACCACGCTGGGCTTCGGAGGCTCGTGTTATGCATCTTAGGGTTAAATTAAACGAAATACGTTTATAGATACTGTATAAGTAGCAGATGTAGGTACTTCCACAAGCAATGAGTTTTGAAAATAACCCTTTTTTAATAACTAAAACATACAAAATTATTTCTATTCTTTTGGATGTTTTTTGTTTCTCAATCGTTACAATAGACGTTTCATCTACAATTGCAATACTATTTAAAGATCTTAAAGAATCCTCTTTAAAACGGCTGCGAAATGATTTGGCAGTTATTCAATTAGCGTTCGTGCATTGTTTTCAAGAATACTGACAGAAGCAGGTCCTTTGATAGAATGTTCATCTTTGATGTCAGTTCTATCTGTCTTAAATCAGGCAACCCAATTTTTTTTTTCATTTTATTTATAAAAAAATCCAAGGCTAAATGATATTTGCCAATATTTTCTCGCAGTTTAATATAAAATTAAGTTAATGTGTAAAATGTAACACTTTCTTCCGTATTAACATCATTTATGGCCTGTTTGCAACATAGAAAACAGTATGGAATCTTATGAAATGTTCCTTCGTCTTCTATAAGGCCGTATTCCATAAAAGTTACATGATAAAAAGGCAACAATTTAATTATTTTTTTTGCCTTTCTAGAGAGTACAGTAAAAGTAAGGTGATCACAGGCAAGACAGTAGTGGAAAACGTTTATCCAGATGCACCAATCAGCAATAGGAGCTACGTATCAAGTGGCTCAGGTCCAGACGACTCCATCACTACAGAGAGTCAATATTTAAGCGAAGGTAAGATTGTATTAATGTAAATCTTGCTGACAACCAATCTGAAGCGCCCGTTCCTAAATTTAGGAATTTTACGGTGTATTAATTGAATATTAAACGGAATTATTAATAATCTTTCACCTTTAGGAACCTATGGAAATATCAAGACTAGAACCAGCGCGACACCGCCTCCACCCCCACCACCTGGAAAATCCAACACCCTCACTCGCCAAACAAAGATAACCAACGTTCACACCTATCCGATCGAAGTAATCGAAACAACCACCCCGGGGATGAACCAAGAGATCCTAGCAAACTTAGATCCGAATTTACTTCCAACCGGGAATACCAAGGTCACTACCACCATAAAGACTTACACTTACGAGATCCCAGGTACAGTTTACCCTGGAACCAGTCCGAATACAACGGTAGATTCTTCAGAAAAGTTCGTTTATTCACCTAATGATGCGGGTCAGACCACGCCTAGCAAGAGTTTCGTCTATAATAAGTATGAGAATAATACTTCTTCTCAAAATGTCAATTATTTAATCGATCAGCAACCGCATTATCCTGTACGGTCTCCTCAGCAATCTCCTCCTCCGGTAGTTTCGGATGATAGGCGGGTCATTACGGAAACGGTGACTACTTCGAGGAATTACCAACCGTCACCAACTCCGATTTATCCTGATAATAACGCGAACCAGACCCATGTCTATAAGCAATCAACGCTTACCAGGACCACTGGTACCAACACATTGCCTTATGATAGACCTCCGCAGTCGCCCCCATTATCTGACGATAGATCCGTAACCAGGGAAACAATCGTCTCCAGAAATTACCAACCAGGCAATACTTACATCGATAATACCGGAAAACAGACTTATATCTACAACGAATCCACTCTAACTAGAACCACAGGAACTAATACAGATTATCCCCCATCTGGAAGGGAAAGCCCTGCTATTTCTGGTCATGTGCCTCATCCCAGTAGACATCCGTATCCAGGCAGCAAACAATCGCCGTCTCCCGGACGTGGAGGTCCTCCTTACGATCATTCGGTGGTTGTTCATAATACTAACGTCACTACAACGACCAGGGAGACAAATTACATCGATGATTCTAGGAATAAGCCTCCCCCGCCCGGTCATTATTCGGAGAAGTATAGAACAGAGAGCAACTACGACGAAAATAAGCCTCTGCTTCATACGTCGTATCCAGGAAGATTCCCAACTGATAACGATGCACCTCCTAAGAAATTGGATGAGCTTATGGCTACAATCGGTGACGAGGTATGTAGTTTCTTTTATAGTATTTTGGTTGCGATATCGGAAGTTGGTTACAAATTAGGTTATTTTGAGTTGACGAGCTAGATTTAATGATAATTTCTAGATAGAGAATCAAAAAATAATTGTTTTTAATGTTCTTTTGGAAATGGAAATCAGCATCCACTTTTCCTGTTTTTTGCTAGCTAGTAACTTGTTGTTTTTGGCCGTCCCGAACGTCCTTCGTCAACCAAGCTAGTATGACTACGTTTAAACTGCCCAAAATGTAACTATGACAAATTATGGCGTCCCGGTAAACAGTATCTATCTGGGCTTCAATTTGCGTAGGTGTATTGGCTTACAATGTTGCCGGCTCGGTATTCGATTTTTTGCATTTTTACAAAAACACTAACATCGACTGGCACAAACAACTGTTAAACAATCGTTGAGCGTCCAACATGGCTGAAATTTTCAAAAATATCCTTCAACGCATGCGCACAACCTCTTCTACCTTACATTTTATCCAATAGCTGTATTTACCGTTACGTTAGAGCTGCACCAAAATTGATATAGAAACGCTAAAACCTACACTTGTACTTGAATACAATGTGTTTTGAGATCATTTTGAGGCTGCATCAAAGAAAATATTCGAGCCGGGTTTTTTATGTTAACAACCCTTGCCAAAACAACATTTCACTGGGATTCTCTGAATAATTAGTTCTATTGTGTACTTTTGTAAACGATGACATTATTAGCATCAATTGTTTTGCTTTGTGATCTTGGTCCACTTAAACTGCTTAAATTACTAGGACGAAAGATTTTTGGAAGTAACTGAAGGATGTTTGTAATTATGTATGGGAATGTCAAAGGTCCTTTTAAAATTTTGTATTTTGGAATTAATTTAATAAAAAAAAAGTTGTTTGCTTTACGATTCTTCATAACTTCAAAAGAATGTGTGACAAACTGATGTTTTATTATCTGAACTGCACAAAACAACGAAGGAGTATTGCATTAAGGTACTTAGGGGAACATGAATATGGGGGGCATTATTTTGCAACTTTTATGTAGGCAATCTTTGGTAAAATGGTTTATTTTAAGAAGTTGGTCAAATAGCTACTAGTATTCCATGAAATTTTAGATTTCACCGATTCATACTTTGCCGGATGTTCATAATCACAGTTCCTGATGGGACATTCTGTATATTAACATGTTCTGGAGGGCTGTCTAAAAAGTATCCGACCTTTGGCGGGGAAAAATATATTACTTATGTGACGGGATTGGAACCCTAATCCCCTTCAAAGTAGGCCCCTTGCGCCTCCACACACTTAGCCCACCGATCCTTCCACTGCCGATAACACTTCTGAAAGGCTTCTTTTGGAATGGTGTTCATCTTCCTCCGTCGCGTTCTGCATTATCTCTTCTCTACTCTCAAAACGGGATCCTTTCAATGGCGTCTTCAATTTCGGAAACAACCAGAAATCGCAAGGGGAGTAGGGAGGTTGGGAGACGACTGGAATTCCGTGTTTCGCCAAGAAAGTCTGGATCAGGTGCGATGAATGAGCCGGAGCATTGTCATGATGCAACTGCCAGTTTTGCGCTGTCCAGAGATGTGGTCTCTTGCGCCGAACAGCATCACCAAGTCGGCGTAAAACTTCTTGATAGTACTACTTTGTCACTGTTTGTCCTTCCGGTGCGTATTCGTGATACGCAATTCCACGGATATCAAAGAACACAGTTAGCATCACCTTGATTTTGCTTCGCACCTGTCGTGCTTTTTTTGGCCTTGGGGACCCGGAACGCTTCCATTGCGACGACTGTGCTTTTGTTTCCGGGTCGTACGCGTACACCCATGTCTCATCTCCAGTTATCACGGTGTTTAGAAAATCAGGATAACTGTTGGTAGTGTCCAGCAGATCCTGTGCAACTTCAAGATGGATTTTTTTTTTGTTCTGCCGACAGCAGCTTGGGCACAAATTTCGCAGCCACTCTGCGCATGTTCAAATCACCACACAAAATTGCATGTGCGGAATCTTTACTGATCCCAATCTCTTCGCCAATCTCTCGTACGGACAAATGACAATCTCCCTTTACCAGATTCTCCACCCTCTCAACAACAGCTGCATTCCGAGCGGTTTGTGGCCTCCCAGAACGCTGGCCGATACGCGGCCATTTTTGAATCGGTTGAACTACTCCTTGATTTGTGTAACCCACATGGCATCGTCTCCAAACATTTGCTGAATTTTACGAATTGTTTGGCTTTGAGAATCACCAAGCTTTTGGCAAAATTTGATGCAGTATATTTGCTCAACTCGTTCAGTCATCTTGAGAGAAATCAAAAATCTGATGTACCTCATTCGGCAGCCACTAACACACTCGAACGCGGAGAAAAAATGCAAGCATGCACATTAAGCTATCTTCTTCCACTGCGCACAGTGGCGCCGACCTAGCATCACTACTGTGGGTGGGAAAATTCAAGGTCGGATACATTTTAGACAGACCTCGTATATATTTTTATATATCTAAAATCCACGCTTCATATCATCTTGATAGTTTGGATTTATTAAACTCTCTTCCTTCAGAAAATTGATATAATTTTGAAATGTCAATAAAACAAGTAATTCCCCCAGTAATTTATAATCCTTTTCCATCTCCCATCGAAATAAGGGGTTTTCTCTGTTGTTTTTGCTATTATAGATTTCTCATGGCATTCTCTTTCACAGCCACCAAACAGTCCATTAAATGCTGGCTTTAACGCACACGAAATCGAATTGGCACAGCAGAAAAAGGTGGAAACATTGAAGTTGCAGCAGAAAGAAGCCGTGAAGGACGATCAGAAGAAATTGCAACACACCAAGAACGTAACTGGACCTCCAGTCTATTATCCACCTGGTCATGATATGTTCACCGTGAAAACAGAGTCTGGCGGAGGTGGTTGGAGAGCAGAGGTACGATATAATGAGTTTGAAACCATTCTAGAACTGTTTCAAACCGTTAAATGCTAGAAAACCCGTTCCATTTGAGTTTGATTCTTTATAAATATAAAAATTAATTTATATTTCGTCTTTTTTCTAGGGTGCCATGGCTAGGGAGTCCGGAAGATACAAATACGAAGCAGAAAGCAAGAGCAAAACGAAAACAAAGGCCGCCATAGTTCCGGTTTGTCTGCCCTTATGTTGCGGGTTGCCTTGCACGATTTTATGAGAGGACCTTCGAATAATACAAGCTATATTTTTCTATTTTATTATCTCCAGTAACAAATACGATGAAATTCGTTAATATTTTTCTATCTAAAGATTTTTGTATAGGAAATATGGATAATAATGTCGATATAAAGTGCCTTTCGAATAGTTTCATTTCAGTAAGGGTTACACTAACCGGATTGATCTTCTTTCTTGTTCTCTGTATATATTGAGGTCGTTATATATTTGTTTATTAATTAATTAAAGGAGAAAGCTGAGAATATGCCGTTGGAGAATCTCAAAGTTTAAAAGAACTTGCCTCGTATAGTTCTGTAGGTTTCTTACAACTAATTAATTTCTTGTAACAATTGCAGGATCAATTTAAGTTCTATCCCAGTGTACTTTAAGTGCTAACGTACTCATATCCGTAAAGATATCAAACATGTATTTCTTTTACTAGTTAAACTAAACACATAGTTACTATTATATTTTACATAATATAACAATTCATAATAGCTTATAAAATAAATTAACTCGATGTTTCTAATGTCTGTAATAGGAAATGCTGTTTTTTCTTCTATTTTTATTTGTATATTTATTGTAATATATTAAAAAAATATATTGAGAAATTAATTTATATATGAAATATGGAAAAAATAAAAACGATACTAAGAATAAGCTGTTTTTTTCTAGATCTCTAAAATATAGTAGAGATAGAGGTATAGGCACGCGTGCTGCTTTATCACATTCATTGCTTGTAGATGACAGAAGTAACACGAAGTAAATCAGATGTAAATAAATATCGTGGTCATGATGGCAATCGTGTATATTCGGGAATGACCGAATGTGATCGTTTTGTTAAGATCATTTTTGAATCAATCTATTTTCACACATTACAGTTGCTCAATTTGCGCCAACAGCCAGTGGCGGGCAAAATAAATGGTCAGAAATAAAATATAATACGTGCTCAAACACTTACCGTCTTGAGAGTCTTCCGTGAAATCACAAAGTGAATAATGTCTGTTAAATATCTGCAACATTAGATATGTTTCAACAGTTGTTTCGGCAAACCGAGTGCGGCGTGAGGAAAAAGTGTGTTCATATGCAGAAAACGAACGTTCTACATCTAGCGACGTTATATTTGTGTAATTAAAATAATCGTTGGAACAACTTAACGGTTCTGTTCACGCACCTTCACAAATTTGTCTTAATGTGCCAAAATCAGAATCTTTCTTTAAACCTTTCTAGAACACAAACATTTTTTGCGTCTTCTACTGCGTATAGCTGTGCGTGAATATGTTGCACTATTTGCAGAGATTCCACTAACGACACCGAAGTAATTTTTCTATTGCTTCCACTAGTCCAAAGTAATTGTTCTGAATAGTTTTTAAATCCGTTTTAACCTGACTATCTTGAAATTTCGACTGGCTTTCCTTGATAGCCGCGGCTTCCTTTGGATCGAATTGTAAAACCACGTTTTTAATCTCAAAATATTTATGATAATAAAACGCGGCCTGCAACCCTGTTCCTCATCGTGTAAAGTTCTGGTGGCTTAGGCATACGGGGACACAGTTTGTGAAATTTGCGAATACGTTTTGGGGATTTGACAAACACTGCTTTTGTATGCCCTATTAAAGCGTCTACCTCAGGATAACATTTTCTAATATTATCTGCCACATGACTGAAAGTATGAATTTTACACGTAATATGTAACACGTTAGCACAATGTCTTTTAAGAGACCGGCCTACAGAAAGCATGTTTGCGGCACCATCACTCATAAACATCAACAGTTGGTTTGTTGAAAGTTCAAACTTTTCCAATGTATTTAACACTAATTTTGAAATTACTTTGGCAGTACATTGTTGTACTCTGTACGTCTGGAAGCTAATAGAATTGAAGGTGACGATTGATGTGGTTCCATTGTACATACCATTACATTAACCACAGAATGTTTTTTACGATCTGTTGTTTCGTCCACACATAACCACGGTTTTTTATCTTTCAACTCCGATTTAATTCTTTTTTCATGTTGACGAGCAGATGGCACAATTCTTTGTAACGATGCCCGACTTGGTAATTTGCAGTCCGAATATTTATTCCAAACGAAGACATATGCTTCCTTGTCTAGTGAATTAAACGGTAGATTACATGCAATAAAGGTAACACATAAATTAAATTTGTTATAGTGTCGTGTGCAATTTTTTTTTGAAGAATGCTGTTTACTATTTACGCGACGTAGACAATCCCTTTTGGACCAATACATTAAAGGGATATTACAAACTACACATTGAATTTTAACGCCATCATAATTTAGGTCAGGCATTTCTGCTATAGATTCTGTAACTTTGTCCAACATTGGTCGTTTTCGCGACATAGGCAACATTTTTAAAACAAACGTAGAACTACGAAATAGCATTTACGGCAGCGTACATGTATACACAACAGATTTGGTTGAGACTCGCAGTTATACTGAGGGTTGTATCGAACCTCCGCCACTGCCCGTTGGCGCTAGTGAGGAACTCTATTAATAAGTCTACGAAGTTTAACCGTCATTTAGATATATTGTTTTAGATGTTCGATCATGACTCCGTGTGAGTTATTCTTAATTAAAGCGTGACAAACGGTTGCACCCGCTGTACATACAAGGAATGGAGTGGACGTTCGGTTATTATCGGTTGATCAGTAGACGCACACCGATCAACCGATAATAACCGAACGTCCACTCGATTCCTTGTATGTACATAGTAAACACAGCGGGTGCAACCGTTTGTCGTGCTTTATTCATAATATATAGTATAGATAAAACAGGTCCACTACTCACAAAAATCAAAAAAATTAAAAAAATTGTGGTCTGAGGATGAGCATATAGCTCGAAACCGGTCGTTTTGTTTTTTATATTTTAAAGAATTTTGTGAATAGTGGACCTGTTTTACTTATACCATATATATTGTTTTAATCATACTATCTGCCGATCATTATTTAGACTATATTATTTTCATACGCCTGTATCCTATTCCTTAAGAAAGCTTGATCCATACATGCCGTATTGCGACAGTGTCGCGTGGCACAAAAATATACATATTCAGTAAGTATTATTTTATTTTTATATATAAAATTTATATTTAGCAATTACATAATATCGACAAATTACATTCGTTCATATAAATAAAGGTAACCTAGTTCTTTCGGTGGGTTTTCGGACAACGCCACTTTGTTATCGTTGAAGATAACCCAGCGACCCTCCTTCAGTATGTGGATGACGTAATGGCCAACCATTGTAGACGAACCCATGTGGGAGATAAATGCAACCAGTTTGTATTCTAAAAATAAATATTTCATATACAGGACGCGCTAGCTAAAATGATACACTAGAATTGGATAAATGTAAAAATCCGGGCCAGATAAGCGTAAACGACATAAATGTGGATATAAAACTTAAGTTATTCTGCAAAATAAATGAATCTTTATGAATTTGACACCAACCACTTTTCATGCAGATTTATCTAGTAGTATCATCCATTGAAACAATTACGTCAAGTTTTAGGACACCTTGTATAACTGAGAACTACAAGGGAGGAAGAAATTGATCAAAATTATAGTATACAACACGTGCCAAAAAGTATGCGCTATATGGGATTTTTTTTCTTATGGACATTTACAAATTGTAGTAAGCAGAAAGTTTGAGCACCTTTTAAAACCAACATGACACCCATTAAACGCAATTTATCTTCTACTGTATACAGGTTGGGCATTTAAAATTGGAAGAGGCTTAAGAGTAAAGTATCCTTATTTTTCAAAATACAAGAAAATATTATTAAGAAAAGTTGTTCAGAATTATACACAAATATGAAACTTGTCTATAATTCAATCGAGTTAATTTCAGTATAGGTGTCCCAGAAGAAATTGTAAATATTTTAAGGGATGATAGTAATTGTTATGTTGCGTAAAAAAGATCCTATAAACATGTGTCAAATTCTCAATTGTTACAGAGATATACCACATTAGGTCTGTATATGCATGTGACAGTTGTAATCTGATGCCCTTTAGCTGTTACAAATATGTTTGATGAAACGTTTCATAAGTATCTATGATGATTAGAGTTTGTTAAAAAGGTGGTACCGGACGGCAGTAGCGGCGTGGGTAGGGGTAATTTTCAACTCGTAGTCGATCTCGACAGTACCGCGAGAGTTCAAAGCGACAGTACGTTGCACGCTGCACACCAAATAAGTACGCGGAGATGGGACGCCCAAAGAGTGTAACATTCGCTTCGAATGTGAATAAATATCTCGGGCATTTCCCAGGATTAGAATATAGAAGTCCGCATACTTATTGCACAATATGCAATAGCGCAAATGCTAAGTCGCGATAGGTTTGAATGTAGAAAGCATTTTTATATGATTTTATTTTTATGTTAAGTGTGTGCAACATCCCACAACATCTAGTATCTAATGAACACTTTCGTCTTTTTTTGGGCTAAGTACGTTCCCTCATGGAAGCTGCCAACATCTATGCAATTACGATACAATTTGCCATGTGCGCAAGGTACAGTAAAGGAATGTATAAAAGACGAGTTGAGAAATAAGAAAATCTGCCTATGTAGAAACAACTGATGCTCAGAAGCACAGCGTAATTCATGTTGTAGCGCGTCCTTTAAAGCGCGATGGTCCACCAGCTTCATTGCTGTTATCCAGTAAAAGGATTCAGAAAACTAATGCAGAAACCGTTGTCAAGATAATAAAAGATTCGTTGAGAGAATTTTGTATCACAGGAACCCAAGTCACAATGTTCGTTACTGACGGAGCCGCAACAATGCTGAGAGTTGGTAGGATGTTGAAAATATGCTTTCCGACTCTTCTTCACATAACATGCCTCATACACGCATGTCACCTCGTAGCAGAAACCATTCGAAAGAAGTATCCGATGGTGGATAAGTTAATACCATCTACCAAAAAAGTATTCCTCAAACCTCACAAATACATCCGTGTATTCAACCAATTGTGTACGAAATTACCACCACCACCTCAGCCTGTAATAACGCGATGGGGAACATGGCTCCAGGCAGTATTTTACTATCAGAAAAATGATCACAAGTAAAAATATCACCTTGAAACTTGATTCAAATGATTCTGCAGCAGTTCGAGATAGTCAGCAACTTTTTTCCAATTCGGACGTTCAACGACAAATAGATGAAATTTCCATGAACTATTCTGAAGTTGCAGAAACTATTGAGCAATTAGAAAACAGTCACTTATCTGCACGAGACGCATTAAATTGCATAAACAATTTACAAGCCGCTCTAGAAAACTTGACGAACACTATAGGAGTCGATGATGTTCATAAATTTGGTGCAATTTTAACGAAAAATCCCGATTCACAAAAGGTTCGGTCTATAACTGAAAATCAAGAGTGCCCAGATGAGGAAAAGGAATATTTGACATTTGCAAATCTTACTTCACTGAATGTCGAACGATCATTTTCGAAGTATACGACAACGTATTCACAACACCGTCGACGGCTGAATGAATCGACAATGGAAGCGTTGCTGATGTTGCAATTCTACGCAGCTTACCAGGGCGGTTGCCAATTGCCACAGTGGACATCAAGACGACAGGAAAAGGTAACAATATTATTTTTCACTAATATTGTATCGGGAGTGGCCCACCGCATAAAAGTAGGTACGTAACTTTTATGCGGTGGGCCACTGCCGGTACCACCTTTTTAACAAACTCTAACGATGATATCAATGGACTTGTAATGAATACAGTAAACATTTCCTAATCACAGATATATGCAACAATATTTACTAATATTTTCAACAAATTACGCGAGGGAGATACTGTATTAACCAAACTCGCAATTAAGCTTTTTAAAGGATTTTTGTAGCTAATACTCAAATACTTTGCATTACTAACACCTCCTAAGATAATTACAATTCCCCCTAAAACACCATGGACAATATAAGGCATCAAATACCCAATAACATTAAATCAACGTTTCTAAACGCAAAATAGCTCCTTTTAGAGTACTTACTGGAATCTCCGTCGCGGAATTCCGGCTCCGACGTTGACGTATCGGCAAGCTCGTCTTGATGCGAGAATATCCAATCCACAGCCCTCTCCACGTTGTTGTTAGTGGCTTTCAAGGCCTTGTACGCTTGCTCTTGAGTGAATCCCATACCAATTATCATTGGAACAGCATCCGGATTGGGTGTAAATTCGGCGCTCTCCGTGCCAGGCGGTATAAAGGGATCCGCGAAGTTAGAGTCCGTAATATGTTCCATTATCCAAGTGGTAGCCGACTCCAATCCCGAGTTTTGCGTGAAGAACACGGCTCGTTTGCAAGCCTCGGGTGGGAAACCTAAATCAATACGAAAATTGCAGCGCCATCTATGATTTTGTTCTAGAAATCTTACCCATATCTGCCAACTCTGCCAAGACTGCTTGATCCATAACAGGTGCCGGTGGACTTCCAACTAATTCTGGTAAAGGTTCTTCGTCTGGTTGAGGACCTTTAGCTCTCAACGAAGATAAGTCGAGGATGTCGGGCATTTCTACGGCGACATCTAGCTTGATAGGTACCCAATCCTCACGTAAGGTAAATTTTTTGAGCTGTATCAGAAGGTAATCGGGGAATGTTGCCACTCTGGTTGTTCTGGAAAGTAAGCAGACAGAAACTAGAGACATGAAATAATAACATGATTTATTGTTCTCAATCGGCATTAGACATTAGACGTGTCACATGTTCTTTTTAGAAGTATCTCTAGTGTATTTAGGCATTGCATTGGATAATTTGATTTCGGTACTTTGTGGTGGAGATAAAAAACAAATTCCAAAATCTGGTTCCACACTCATGAAACGAGCTATTCATTCCAAGGGATATTTAACGAAAGTTGCCCTAAGATTGTGTGCGCAGTCCAAACATGGATTTTCGTAGTTACGTATGCAAAAAGCATAGCAGAAGTGCAAAAAATAGAACCAATTAAATACAGAATTAAAAAAATTCCTAAAAATTTAAAACTTCACAGTTTATACTTACTTCCTTGCAGTTGTTTTTCCATTAACAGCCGTACTAAAGAATTGCTCTACGATCTCCGATTGAATGAACACCTCGAGGCAGGAGAACAACTTAATCTTTGGCCTGACGATCAATTCAGGATCCACTCTCTTACCCTGAGCTTCAGCTTCCTGTTTCCGCGCTTCATATGCAGCTACCTAGAGCAAAGAGGAAATAAAAACACTTAGAATTCATTGGAAAACGATTTTAACTAGAAAAAAACTATACCTCCTCCTTATTACACACAGCCTCCAAAGGTATATTCAAAGACAGACAGTAATCAGACCTATGGGAGTATTTCACTTTCTTACTGGCGGTGCATTGGACACGTTCCTCAACTTTGAACTTGAACACGGTTCCTGGGTTTTCTTGATTGTGATTATGACGTTCTAAGAGTGTCAACATGTACAAGAAGAATTCTTGCGCATCTTGTTGGCGTTTGGTACAAAAATCTGGATGCCCTCTACCGACTAGAGTCTTAAACATGACCGGGGAAATTCCTGGTTGTTCTTTATCCGGTGATACTTGCGAGTACTTCCCCGATAGGAGAGAGACGCCAAGTTTAGCCCTGTATTGATTAATTTAATTAAGTTATAAGGACGAGGATGGTATGAGAAGTATCCATGTTTGGAGACAGATAGCGCTTTGTCAAAATCTGCATTACCGACTTTGAGTACTATTTCCTAGTTGACGTCTGTTAAAATTTCGAAGAGATTCATCGAGCAGTGTTGTTTTGAGAGTCGTTGAAAATGATGCAAGTTTATGTATTTGTGGAATTATGGGAAAAGAACTATACCGGTCAGTGATTTGATTTCTGTTTCTGGATGGGAAAACGTGTACAGAAATTAAATAGAAGTTGAATGCAGTTTATAAAGACCATGCACCTTCGATGACTGCCACCATATGCTGGGTTAATGAATTTAAGCCTGGTCGAACTTCCATGAGGACTTTTATGAGGAGCGGCCTTTGAGGTGACTACGGATGCTATGATCAATAAAGTTCATGATGTGTTAACAGGCCGCCGGGTGAAGATTAATCGTAAACATCTCAATTGAACGTGTGCAAAACATTCTTCACGAAAAATTGAGTATGAAAACGCTATCGGCGAGATGGGTGGCTCCTCTGCTTGAGTTTTTGCGGCGTTATGTGCCTGTAGATACATCACTACACGCGAAAAGCCACAGGTCAGTCGGCAAAATGGTTTTTTCCTGGCGAACGTGCATCAAAGAAGACGAAGACGATTCTATCAGCCGGAAAAGTTATGGCAGCATAATCTTAATTGATTATTTGGAGAAGGGAAGGACAATAACGGGACAGTACTATGCTGATTTATGGGACCAATTCGACGCTGAATTAAACAGAAAAAGGCTCCACCTAACGAAGAAGAAAATTCTCTATCATGATAACGCCCCGGCTCACTCATTGGCAATTAGGACAGCAAAACTAATCCTGTTACGGTACGAATTGGTGCCCCATCCACCATATCCGCCAGATTTGACCCCTTGCGACTTCTTTCTTGTTTCAAATTTGAAAAAAAAAGGTTGGGCGGAAAGCGGTTCACGTCAAATGAAGAGATCATTGCCGAAACAGAGGCTTATTTTGCAGAGTTCCACAAATCGTATTATTTGAAAGGCAAAAAAAAGTTACAAGGTACTTGGACTAAGTGCATAGAAGGACAAGGAGATTACGTCGAGAAATAAATGTATTAAATGCAAAACAATTGCGTTGTCGTCCTTAACACAGGTATTCTTATTATACCATTCTCGTAGAGTTGTGGTGGTACCGGTATTATACGATACTAATACGAATATATTCATGAAGTAGTATTATATGTAAATATGTCAACAAGTTAAATTTATGCAAGACAAGCTACGGCAGAAAAATTGATGTTTCTTTGTTTTAACCGATGTAATTAAATTTGGTTAATGATACAAAAATCTCAAGACACCAATAGGATTCGAACCTACGCCTTCCGTTTGCCGGACGGGCTTGCTTCCACTACACTACAAAGTCTCTTGTATGGATGAAACCTTTCAGTACCTAGATGTTTTTGTTTTTCACTTACATTTGTACATTGAAATCATTAGGAGGATCTTCTGATTTCTCAAAAAATCTATTTGCATTATCCACATATTTTCTAATGAAATCGGGAACGATAAACATCATCTGAATTACGCTGTTTAAATAGCAAGAATTGCCTAGATTTGCCATTCCAGTGTAACCTGGACCACCAATAGGTCTTAACGATCCTCCACTTTCCTGCAACGTAAACCATTCCGCTTTCTGATTAAGTTCCAATTCTAATTCCACCATTGATTTCTCCGTTTTCTCCATGTTGGCGATGTTTATTCCTAAAATTTCGAAAATTAATTTTGAATTAATACTACGTAGATATAAGTATGCAGTCAAAAATTGAAATATGTAAAAGAATATGCTAAGAATGAAATTACGAATAAAAAACCTGGAAAGACAAAATAAAAGAAAGAAACAAATAAAAGAAAATATAAGAAGCTTCAAACTCAAAAGGGAAAATACCAAAAGAAAATATCAAGAATTAATAAATAAAAAGCTCCAAGAAACTGCACATGCAATAGGGGTGGAAAATAAGTGGAGAAGATTTAAAACAACTACATTGGAAGCCGCTAAAGAGAGCTGTGTAACATCTAAAATAACAAATGGAAATATGAAAAGAACACGATGGTGGAATGAAAGGATGCAGAGCATGACAAGAGAGAAAAAGGAAGCATGGTCAAAAAATCTGAGTACAAAAAAAAGGTTATGACATATATAAGTAAAGAAGAGTCGAAGTGAAGAAAGCAGTTAGAGAAGGAAAAAAAGAATCATCGGAGAAATTTCGTAAGAAAATGAACGATGACTTTAAAGGAAACCAAAAGTTATTCTATGGAACTTTAAAACAATTAAGAGCAAAGAAGGAATATATAATGCTAAATATAAAAGACGGAAAGGAATGTAATTACTAAGGAAGATAAGATCATGGACCGATGGAAACAGGACTTGCAAGAATTGACCAAAGCAGACGAAGTACCTAAAGAAAAGGAAAAATTTGTAAATACACAAGAGATCACATTAATAACAGAGGAAGAGATAATGGAAGCAAAAGGGAAGGACGATGTAACATCAGAAATGATAAAATATCTGGGACACCAAGGAACGGAAGAACTTCGGCAATTATGAATATTGCAATCGTATCCAAGATTATCCCCAGGGACTTGAAAACAGGAACAATCCTGCCATTTTATAAAAACGAAGACAAAAGACAATGCAGTAATTATAGGGGCATAACACAATCTAGCATACCAGGTAAAGTATTAGCAAGAATAATAGAAAAAAGATTCAGAGATAAATTAGATAGAAAATTAGAAGAAACACAATACGGATTTGGAAAGGAAAGAGGTAATCAAGATCTAATATTTATATTAAGGCAACTAATTCCCCAGCCGTTTCGGGGAAATCCCATTTGTGAGCCGAAAATATCGTTCTTAGTTAGAATATCACTACCGTGCAAAAAAGAAAATCCCACACGTTAACCTTATTGCAAAAAGTAGAAATTCTAAGTAAATTAGACGAAGGTGAGTCGGCATCCCAATTATCTAAAATTTATAACGTCGGAAAACCTACTATTACGGATATTAAGAAACATAAAGAGAACATTTTTAATTTTGTCGCTTCTACTTCTGAAAACGGACCTGGAGGACGAAAAACTCTGAAATCACGTGAACATCCTAATATGGAAAGAGCCCTTTATACCTGGTTTTTATAACAGCATGCTAGAGGAACCCTGATTTCCGGAAACATGCTGTGAAAAAGCTAGGTTTTTTTCTGTGAAGCTACATATTAAGGACCTTAACGCAATTTGCGGGTGGTTGCAGAAGATCAAAACGAGATATGGAATTCGCCAATTAAGTGTCTCGGGAGAAAAGCTGTCTAGTGATTTTAGTGTTGTAGAACCCTTTAAACTAAAATTCTTAAAAACAATTGAGATATTAGGCCTAACTTCTGATCAAATTTACAACGCGGATAAGAGTGGGCTTTTTTGGAGGGTGTTGCCCAAAAAAACCTTGGTTAATAAATCTGAAGCATTGGCTCCTGGAAGAAAATTAAGTAAAGGAAGGATAACCTTCATGCCATGTGCAAACGGGTCAGCAAGAAAAGATAAAATACGAAATGAGGTATTTAGGCAACAGCTAAAAATTGGACCGATACAAGAAAAAATAGCATGAACATGTTAGCCGCATGAAAGAAGATAAACTCACAAAAGTAGTCTATGAAACAAAAGTACAAGCGCGAAAGACAAGAGGAAGACCGAGGAAAATATGGACTGAGGGAATTAGAGAAGAATCGGAGAGAAGAGGAGTAAAATGGGAAGAAGTAAAAGATAAAACGAAAGACAGATAAGAATGGAGAAAAATATGCAGAACGGTGAAATG
This sequence comes from Dynastes maya, assembly GCA_029619315.2. Classification (NCBI taxonomy): domain Eukaryota; kingdom Metazoa; phylum Arthropoda; class Insecta; order Coleoptera; family Scarabaeidae; genus Dynastes; species Dynastes maya. Next base: position 49,449,687 of record JAROYE020000005.1, read on the forward strand.
AATAACGCAACTCATAACCTTACACTTCATGGTAAAAGGCTTAAGATTAAGAAGAAGAAGAAGATACAAGTAACTTACCCCAGTGAGCTAAATGATCACCAAGTTTCGGATCTTCAACCAGATCATCTTCGGTGTAACTAAAAATGTCAGCTTTTCCTTCTTTGGAAATCGTTCCCAATTTCACTGCTAACGGGTACGAGGTCTTTGCATAATGTTCAAGGGCATGATTATTTCCTCCAGTTCCGTCGAAAAATTTACGACCACATAAAATCGAACCGTCTGTTAAATTCAGCCACAGATTTTCAGTTTTATCGCACTTCTCGCAACGCCATCCTGATGGAGGGATTTTCTTTCCGTTATTTAATTGTAATAGATTATCAGCATGCTTGGTGACAAGACGAGCTTCACCATCCCAAGTTCCAGTTAACGATTCAATTTCCTCTAATGTGGCAGCCGATTGTATTTCTAATATGGCCGTAACAGATTGTTTAACCTATAACGTATTTGTGTAAATCAATTTTCTAAATTAGTATGTTCTACATACCACTTCAGGTAAATTCGTATTTGGCCATTGAAATGCAGTAAAATTCAGCATGACGACAACGTTAAAATAATCAACGTATTCGTATTTCTTGCCTGTATCGGGGTCGAAACCTCCTTCAACACCAATCGCTAACCTTGTGATCTTCTTTTCTGGACCATCACCCTGCGTTGCAGATTGAATCTACGACAAATTATCTATAACTTCATTCCTTCCCTAAGGAACAACTTACTTCGTGTTTTTCTCTGCGGATATGCAAAAAGACTCCATAGCCAGTTTTTAGATAGTAATCCTTAACGTATTCCTTACCAAAACCTAAAAAGCTCGATAAGCTTACATATAATCCTGTTTCAGTCTCCTAAAAGAAAAAACGCAAATCATGTTCCATTATATTAGTCATATGCTAACAACCTAAAAATTTACCGGATTGTCGAAGCTGTATACGCATTCATCTTTATACACCTTATCGTTCTTGCCGGGAATTCTAATTTGCGACAAATAAGGTGTGAACACATCCATGATAAATTTTTTCGTGCTTTTCTTGAATTAAAATTGGTTAATCGGGAAAAATGTGAGCATTCCACATATACGGTAAGCCTTTTACTGTTATTTGCAAATGTAACCCAATGAAATCTGCGCTACTTTATTAAAAATACTTTTAGTAAGCCACTTTTTGATAGATTTTTTTGATGATTGGTATTTCTGACATGTGAAATGAGAGGTAATTAAGAGGAAACCATACTAGGCGCCATCTTTTGACCGATGGACGCTAACGTTGGAAATACGTTCCTTGCTAAAGTAAGTTTCTGTACTAATTTAGTTGTTCTTTTTAAGTAATTGCCTTATTGTAAATAAATAATTTCATTAATGAAATAATATCGTTCATGGGCATTAACTGTTGGTGTCATAATTTGTTTAAATATTTTTCATGTTAATTTTCTGTAATTATTACAGAACATACGCTAAATTCAAAAATTACTCAATCGGTAATTGATCAAGTTGGCATTTTTTAAATTTTACGGATGATTTAAGTTGGTAGTTCCGGCAATAAAGGACATGTTCGTCTATATTACGTTAGAAATTGGTGAATATGTCCTTTATTGCCGGAACCATTAACTTAAATCATCCGCGAAATTTAAAAAAATTTGCAATCTTTGCGATTATTTTCAGGGAATGGGAGTATAAAAAGAAACGCATTCACAGTAAAAGTTTATATTGATCGTATATTTTTATAAAATTCAGAGTCAAAATAATAAATACATATTCATAAAACTTTATGGTTGCGATTCGCTTTCATGTTTTTAATGTATGTGAATATCACTGAAGAATAATCAAGTAATATGTTTATATAAAAAGTTATTTCACGAGATGTACATGTGTATATACTAATATAAAAGTAGTTTCTCGAATTATAGAATCACTTTATTTATTGGTATTATCGAGAAGTATAAATCAAATTGAATATATTTTAACGATGGATCTTTTTGTGTGGCAACAGAAATGTAATTTAGTTCTAAATTCATCTTGAATTTCATCCAAAGTTGGATCATTTTACTAATTCTAGGAAGAATCTTTTTCACTAACGATTTTGACTAACTTGTGAGGACAATGCAGCCAACGGGATATTGTTATCATTACAGATAATTATTAAGACAATAAATTTAATAAAATGTTATAAATAAGTTTGATTCGATTTTTAGCAGCTGATTGATAGCCGTCATTTTCCGAGGTAGAGGTAACATTTCTCCTAATTGCTTCACATTGTCCTTGGAGATCATTATATTATCTAAATTTATGTAACACAACGATTATTGATCATTCTAACATTTAGGTCTAATAATATTCAGTTTGATCTATAACTCCATTACTTGTATATACGTAGAAGATATTTAGAGCACTCGAATGATTAGGTCATATGATTAAATAGCTAATATTATAGCTAGAGCGGGCACTTTTTAAATTTCGCGGATGATTTAAGTTGGCAGTTCCGGCAATAAAGGATATATTTGTCTGTATTACGTTAAGAAATTGGCGTATATGTCATTTATTGCCGGAACTACCAATTTAAATCATTGCCGAAATTTAAAAAGTATCCGCTCTAATTATAGCCAACATCTTAATTATTATAATTCAATTATATTGTTTTTTTCTTTTTTCCTGGTAATATTATAGTAAAGCACATGGACACATTCAGTAAATATATATATTTATTTATTTATATATGTATATTATTTATTTTGCTTATCTCTATAATAATGAACAATTGTCGTATTGTATGTACAGGATGTTTAATTTCTAGTGTAACATATTTGAACGACTTAATTGACATTTTTTTCAATATCTGTCTAAATTTGTTGCACTAATGCGAGATCTGGGGTAAGCTTTCTTTTTAACGTATATAAAGAATTAGATGGGAGGAAATATGGAATTAGGTCTTTTGTGATGTTAGGATTATTGTAACATTACATATCATTTAAACTTTATACCCGTTAACTGAAAGCTTAACGTGAGAAACTCCTTTTATTAATCAACTTTCCTGTAGATATATGCAGTTTTATTTTATATCATAAATTACATCTACGTCCTTCAAGAGAATTAGTTCCTTTCCATTTATTGTAATATCAAGACTGAATTTAAGGATTAAATGAAGCTAATGATAGAAAAGACAGCTAAAATTTAGTTATTTATTTATAGTCATTGATATAATTTGAAAATTTGGGTTTCTTATCGAATATAAGTACCATTTCGCTCAAATGGACGTAGAAAATGCACAACCTCTAGCTAAACGGTGGTAAAATCTTCAATGGTTTTATAAAAACCCCTTGCTTCCACCAATTTAGCCAATCGCTGCACAGTTCGATCAAAGTAGCTGTACCGGGTAAAATCAAAATCTCCCAGCACAACTATTTTTGAAGAGCTGTACACTATAAAATATTATTATTATTCTTGGAATATCATACATATACAGTTATTATATCTAACACTTAATGGTGTTCAGTAGTTCTTTCATTTTGAAATATTATCGACATTATCAACAAATTATTATTGTGAATGTTAATGATATGCTAGGTAAACATGTGAAACATGATTGTATCTTATAAGAAGTGAAGACAGAACGTTTGCGGAAGATAAGAATTCCATATTCATTATTATGTAATGTTTTACACTGTCGCTCTTGAAGGTTGCAATGGACTACTCGGTTTTATTTGTGTAATTTGTACGTTGAAAATCATTTATTACGGATCTGCACTTAAATTCGGATATTACGTGAATATTTTATATGATTTTTCAAATTGAACGTACAGAATAAGACAATACGTGTTAGTTTAAGTAAATAGATAATCTGCGAGTAAGGATACTTTTCACCAACTCATTCTATAAAAAAATTATAACAATATGCAAGAAATGTGGAACATTTTGAAAATTTTTCTGTTTAAATAGCTACAAATTTAAGATAATATGTGTGTAAATATTAACCGTAAGACTTTTTTTTATACTATGAGAAGTGAGAAATTCAAGAAATCTAAATTTTTTTATTCCTTAGATGTTAAAATAATTATTTGGCCTTTTTAAAATTTCGTGTGCGATTTAAGTTGGTAGTTTGGGCAATAAAGGACATATTTGTTTGTATTACATTAAGAAATTGACGAATATGTCCGTTATTGCCGGAACTACCAACTTAAGTCATCCGCAAAATGTTAAAAATGCCAAGTGTAGTGATAACTGATGCTCCCACTTCAAGTAATTGGTAATCAGTGTTGCCAAAACGAAATTTGATGCAATGGTTGTTACGACAACGGAGAAACCAAGAAAATCGATTTTTCAAGGAAAAGAAGATATAAAAATTTGTTATTTTCTTATAACATAATCAATTGAAAATCGGCCATATTTTTGAATTCAAAAGTATATCACAATAATCACTTGAATCTTGTTGTATCGTCCATAATATTATGAGTGACAGTGTACCACAGTGTATTTCTCCACGATTTCTTTTCATTTTTTTGCATATTTGAACGAAGATAGAGAAGAATTGCACCTTTCGCATTGCTTTATTCGAATATGTGTACATATGTAGAAAGTCCTCATACGGAAAAAGACGAAGAAGATGAAAGAAATCCTTTCCTTTCCTGTTCGTCCTTTTAAATTGATTCGCCCCGATTTTAAGACAGGATACAGGAATTCCTCTTGCTGTGCCGGTCGCGGATTTGCTGCAGGTGCTGGAGTTGCGAAGCGGATGGAACGACGGCGGAATGCGAGGGGGTGGCGGGCGGCGGATCCGCCTGCGTTGGCAGCGATTGTCTGCGTCGTCTTCGGAGCGCTGGGCTGAGGTTATACTTGACCTTGGCCTGGGCGAGCAGTTCCTTGAACACTTGCGTGACGTTTGTGTTTTCTTTGGCCGAGGTTTCGACGAAGCCGTTTTCCCAGTCCAGGGTGACCACTGATTCGGTCGTTGCCGTGTCCACCTTCGTGTAAATTGTTTTTTTTTATATATAAATACAGGATGTTTCAAAAAGTATTGTTCAAATGTTATTGGGTATTTTAGTGTGTTACAAAAGGCAAAAAATATGAATAAACCCCTATTTCCGATGGTTATTACCTACTTCTGGACGATTTTCTTTTTCTTTCACGAGATAACCTGAGAAATAAGCTTAATAATCGGATCCTTCAATGGAACCGCTTTGGTAATACACACGAAAAGATTTTCTAGGAACAATAACCAAAAATTAATGCTAATATAGCTCATGGTATTGGTGGAATCATTCCCGGCAAAAAACAAAGTGAAGAAAGCGAGGGACGGCGTAACCCGCGGACATGTTACTGCCTACCCGGCGTCATCAGCGCGATTCCGTACGTGTCCTTTCCTCGTTATTGTTTTTCACCTCTCGGGTTTATGTCGTTATTCTCCATAAACGGCACCAAGATCTTCCCACGCAATCTTTTCATGTGTATCTTTAATACGTCATGGTAAGTCTGAGGAATCGTTTAAAGGTGTAGACACGTGGCGCTTATGCGCCACGCCATCTTCTGTTCCGAGTTGTTGTCGCTATTCTCTGGACAGCATGACTATGTTCCTGGACGCTAGGTGGCGTGGGGAAATATATTTTGGTGCTGTTTATGAAGAATAACGACATAAACCCGAGAAGTGAAACACAATAGCGGGGAAAGGACACATACGGAACCGCGCTGATGACGCCGGGTAGCCAGAAACATGTTCGCGGGTTACGCTATCCCTTTCCTCGCTTGGTTTTTTGCTGGAAATGATTCCACCAATACCATGAACTATATTAGCATCAATTTTTGGTAACCGCTTTGGTGTTTGTCAATAGACAGCTCATGTTATGTGTGTTTGTCAATTTTGAGTAATTTGACAGACGCGTCACCAATTCAATTATAGTTAAACTTGAAAGGTCACCCTAGGGGTCTCAGGAAACCCGATAATAAATTGTTTTCTATTGCGCACGAGCTCCTTCCAATTTGAGGTTAGGTGAATGTAGCTTAAATTCACTTTGTGACCATCTAAGTTCATCGTCAACAATTTATCTCCTACAGGTAAGTTCCTGTAAATGAACATGTGTTCTGGTGTTTACTAGACCCCAGTGTGACCTTTGTGCAGATTTTTTAACAATCATAGGAACCGTGAGGAAGACAAGAAGGAGATTCTGTTATCGTTCCTGCCAAAAAAGAAGTAGATTCGTCGGTATTTGCGTTTGATGGCAACAAAACTCTTGTATCTTTTCAACCGAAGAAAATTAAAAACGTTTTCTTAATGTCGACATTACATCACGACGATCCACTGAATCGAGAAACTAGAAAACCACTTATAATTGAAGGATTTCTTACAAAAACAGCCATAGTCACATGTTTACAATTTTAGGAAATCAGAAACCAATGTCCAGGGTGACGATTGTTTTACCTATTCTTTGGACTAAGGTTGTTTACGTAGAAAGCAATATTATCATTCGTTGCAACGCCACCTGTTGTATAAGAAGCAGTATAAAACTCGGAACTGTCATTTTTAGAAAATGGCTGTTTTGGTAAGAAGAAGAATGGTGGCACAGACACCTTTTATCAGCTTTGCCATTCATACACAACTGCGAGGATAACAAATAAGTGGCCTATGAGGGTATTCTCTGGAATGCTAGATGGAAGTGGTATCAATTCTATGGTTTTTTATCTTTAGTCAATCCAGGGTGGGCTGCGAACCAGAAAAGAAGCGGAGGAATTTTTTGAAAGTTTTGGTAATACCATTTCTTAGACAGCGTTTGGAATGTCCTACGCTAAGAAGATCAATTCGTCAAAATGTTCTGGAATTACTCAACGTATACACCTTTGGATTCCATTAACAATTGTATGAGGGCTATTCTCTTTCCTCTGAGTCTATCTAGGAGGAATATTTTGAAACAAATTTTCCTTGACATTTTATCACAGTTGTTCAATTTTAGTGAAAATTCTCAAATGTAAGCTCCTGGCCAAAATTAATGCACCACTTTATTAAACTTTAATAATTACATGAATGAAAGTAAAATTAAACTAAATTATAATGAAAACTTACAAACTGGATTTACACAATCATTTGAGAAAGAAATCAGCGAAACATGACCTTATTTTAAATCATTAAACACTTCTTTTGTTGAAAATGAGAGACATGAAAACGAGAATCAAAATGAAAAACATTTAAAAAATCGAAAGCAATTGAATTAATGGATCCAATGTGACGTTAGCACCTTCTAGATCCTTTTCTATTCCGAATTACCGCATTCATACGCCTTGACATACTAGCGATTACATTCTCAATGGTAACCTGGGGGAATATTCTCCCATTCTTCAATTACTGCATCCACCAGTAGATTGTTGTTGGCAGGTGAGAGTCTACGACCTCAGACCTTTTTTTTAAGATGGTCTTATAAATGCTAAATGGGGTTGAGGTCAGATCTGTTAGGTGGCCATTCCATTAACGGAATATCAAAAGCATGCAAGTAGTCGATAACCTGCTCAGCCATGTGGGGACGCCCATTGCCTTGGATGAATAAAAAATTAGGACCTACAAAAGGAGCAAATGGCATTACGTGTTCAAGTACGATGTTTTCCAGGTAATATCCGCATTCCTAGACCTCACACGTATAGGGACGAGCGCTGAAGCAGCCCCCCCCCCCCCAAACATTACAGAGCCGCCACCAAACGGGACCCTTGGAGAAATGTTGTAACTTGCAAATCTCTCTCCTTCCTTTCACCAGACACACTCACGTCTAACAGGAGATTTTAAGCTACCTTTCGTTTCGTCAGAGAATAAAACCTTTTTACAATCATTAACAGACCAATGTTGATGATTTCTGGAAAAACGCAATCTTTGAACTTTGTGCTCTCTGGTAAGTAATGGGTTTTTTCCTGCTCCTTAATTCGGCTTCATTTAAACGTTTTCTGGTTGAAGATTGAAGAGTACCACCATGTTACTGCTAGGAATATTCAAGCAACTTTGAAGATTGGCGTGGAAGCAATTTACACCATTTTACACATTTCACATTGTACCTGTTGGATTTCTTACAATTAGACTCCAGTTCAAAAAGAAAACAGTGTAGCATAGTGCAGATCTACATTCGATCGCTTTGACAACGGATCGTCTCATTTGGTGTACAATACCATTACAGGTGATGAAACGTGTGTAAACTGTTATGATCCCGAAAGAGAGCAACAGTCGGCAGTTTGGGTCTTTGAGAACGAATCGATTCCAACAAAAGTTGTTCGTGAAAGATGTCCAAACTAAAAGATGGTCGCCATATTTTTTGAAAATACAGGACGTGTTTCCTCTGTAGTAATGGAGGCTCATCGTACTATTAATGCTGAATGGTGCACTACAATTTGTTTGCCTCAAGTTCTCTAAAATGTTCGCGCAAAACGTCCAGGACGAATGATTATCTTAATTTTACACCAAAATAACACTCGGGCGCACACTGCTGCTCGAACAATTGAATATTTGAATGCCAAAAACATTGAAATAATGGGTCATTCGCCGTGTAGGTCTACTAAGATTCTTGGCATATTTAAAAAAATTCTAAAGCAGTGAATATTACTCAACTTTCTCGTAAGTTAAATTCTTTGATCGTACGAATTCAATTTTCTCAGCAATAATAAAAAAACTGGATAAGATTGGTAGAAAAAAATTAACAAGGATTAGATCCTTCAATACTAACATTCTGTCAAAAATTGGAAAGGAAGAAGTTGTAAATCAACAAACATTCTAGTTAAAATGAATTGAAATAAGCTAGAATTTTAGTAATTTTGTCAATTGTGGCAAAAAAAAACATTCCGAATAAAATGATGAAAAAATAGTAGATATTGACGCTAAAAATTTAAACGAAAAACCCCAATAGATAATAATTGGAACGATAATTCAGTTTAGATGCAATATTTCCAACCACCGACTAATTGCTCCAACAAAACGAAAAACTTATCTTATCTCCATTTCCCCCGGCCGCTTCGTAAACAGCTCGCGAATTTCAGAACCGTCGAGAGCATTGCGGGTAACCGCAAGCTTTTAACGTGGAGGAAATTACTTCGCATCGGCAATCACCTACCTCTCTATTTCCTGCCAGATCAATTTTGTTCCCTACGACGACTATCGGGACCGCCGTGCCCCCCTTCGTTTCGTGAATCTGATCTCGCAAGGCTCTCGCTTCTTCGAAGGTGTCGCTGTTGGTCACGTCGTACACCAGGATGAAAGCGTCGGCTGAAGAGATCGACAACGCCCTCATCGCTGGAAATTCGTAAGCTCCGGAGGTGTCTAAGATGTCCAGGGTTAGATTTACCCCGGCCACGTTGAAATTGCCGTGATGCATCTCCTCTACCGTTCTTTTGTATTTGATGGAGAAGGTGCCGTAGAGGAATTGACTTATTAGTGATGATTTGCCTACTTTTGCTGCGCCCATCATCACTATCTTGTGACGGGCGCTGCCTACTTGATTAATTTTATCCACGCATTCGAAATCTTGGTTTGGTTGCGATCTGTGAAAGAAAAAAATTGGTCACCATTTAATTTGATAGGATACTTGTTGGGTTTAATAACACTGGCCAACAAATTTCAATTTAGAAGTTACAGAAACATTTATGCTTATAAAGATAAACTACTTAAAAAAATTAAAGAGTCAACATTTTCAAAACCCATATCCGATTAACTAAGCGAATTGCAATCCTAAGATTAATAGATTGTATTAATCAAGCATTCTTGCTGTCAAAACATGGGGACTCAAACCACGTATGACGTACTGGTTGTACACTACGGTGGTAAGACCCATGATAACTTATGGCTGCCTGGTTTGGTGGCCTAAGATCATACAGAAGCATGCGATAACTAGTCTCTCGAAAATTCAGAGACTGGCATGTCTATGTATAACAGGAGCTATTAAAAGTACTCCAACAGCTGCTATGGAAACTATCCTAAACCTACCTCCTCTTGAGATTTATATCAAGGGAGAAGCCAGAATGGGTGCATACAGATTGAAAAATACTAGCAACTGGAGATCCCACAGTGGATCTGGGCACACCAGAATAGAAGTAGTAGTAACAAACCCTATCTATGATTTGGGTAGTGATACAACAACCTCCAGGATCTCCTATGACAAACCTTTCAAAGTTTTCTTGAATTGGGAAGAATGGAGGGATGGAAAGAGGAAAAAACCGAAAACACTAGTCTGGTAAACACAGATGGGTCCAAAACGGGCACTACATCTGGCGTTGGTGTATATGAGGAAAACCAGGGATACAAAGTATGTGTATCACTTGGGCGATACACCACGCTATTTCAAACAGAAATATATGCTATACAAACCTGAGCGTGGGAGAGGCTGCGTCGGCGACTGCAGGGTGAGACGATTTGCATTCTTTCTGACAGTCAGGCAGTCTTAAAGGCACTAGCATCTTATTGTATAACCTCCAAACTAGTATGGGAGTGCCTGCAAACCCTAATGGCTCTGTCTAAACACAACAAGGTCACACTGGTGTGGGTGCCAGGGCACAGGGGCATAGCGGGCAATGAAATTGCAGACCAGCTAGCGAAGGAAGGTTCAAATATGAATTATATAGGTCCTGAATCGGGTCTAGGTATTACCAAGAGTGCAGTGCGTGGTGCAATTAATGAGTGGATCATAACACAACACCAATTAAATTGGAAACATGCAGCTGGACAAAAGCGCAGCAAACGGATGATGGGAAGACCGTCGCAACATCTGACTGCTGACCTGCTTGAATTAAGCAAGATACAGCTTAGGGCAGCAACATGTCTATTAACAGGACATGGCTGTGTGGCAAGAGGCCACTTGCATGGGGATCTATAAAGATGAGCCCTTATGTAGACTTTGCAATGAGGAGATGCAGATTCGCTATGCGAAGCACAATTGAACTACCAGTGGAGAAAGATTTACTACATAGGCTCTTAAACCTGATTGCGGGAACTAACCTGTTCAAGTAAAACAAAACCGAAGCAGGAATAATACAATAAGCTACTAAGCTTCAGTGTTAGGGATGTAAAGACCAGCCCTGCTTTGGTAGGAAAATCAATCAATCAATCAATCAATCCTGCTGTCAAATATGACAATTTTTGTTGAATTTTCTCCATTTGTTTTAAAGCGACAAATTATTATTCTTATTTGTTTTGTGATATTTTGCCAAGAAATTCGTTTTTTTTTTTATATTGATTGTATCAAAAAATAAGACGACGCGTCATTTAACGGAGGCTGAAGCAACTCCAGCAGCTATCTTACTCGAAGACGGCAGAATTCAGCGTTACGTTGCTGAGCGCCGTAATCTTGTAAAAGGTGTAATTTGGAGACTATGGAAATGATATCGCGAGACTGGACTTGTTACAAGAAGACGTGGACAGGACCTCCCAAGATCAACTTCGGCTGTGGATGACCGTTTTTTAACAATTCAGGCTCTTCGCAACCGTGCAGCAACAGCACGGGCTCTGTAAAATGACCTTTCTGCAGCTATAGAAATATACGGGTTTCAGACCAAACTGTGAGAAATCAATTGCGAGAAGCCAATCTACCTAGCAGAAGGCCAGTTAAAAGAGTAAAGCTCACAAGAAACCATCGGCATGCGAGAATTGTTTTCAGATGAATTCCGGTTTAAACTATGGGTAAATAATGGGTGGGTTAGAGTATGGAGAAGGCCCTATGAACGATATACACGTTGGTCCAGAACGGGGGATTGCCTTTGATTGCCTCATTCCAGTCGCAGTACATCATAAAGCGAGTACCGGTACGCACGCATATTATAAACGCGCATGTCCGCTCAATCACGTAATAGTATAATTCAACGCCTTCCGACAAAATGTGTTAATACAGAATTACTAGGTAATTTTCTGTATTCTCAGGGGGAAAACTTCCTGGCAATTTTGAATGTCGTAACTTTTGTATTTGTTGCGTTTCAAAATATGTTTCACAGTACTTCTACTAACATCGATTTCGTCTGCAAATTGGTCGGATACAGCAAGCTTCGCCCATTTCAACTAACGAACAAACTCTCACTTCTCTCTCCTCCGGCTCGGGATGCATTAGAAGGGATTTGAGGCTGTTCGTCTATTTGCTGGCATAGAGAAGAACTATTGGTTCGTTACTTTTTCAAGAAACGGTAAACGCAAAAAGATATCGCGATAACTTATTGCAACCGTTTCTAAATCAATTACATGATGGCGAACTGAGGAATGGATACTTCCAAAAAGACAATGCCACACAATGATCACTTTATTTAGTATTTACTATAATTGTTTGCTTCTTTTACCTTTACTAGGATTTTTTTTTATTCTGCTAGCTGTATTATTTTTTATTTAGATTACCACATTAGCCATTTACGCTTTAAACAAAACCATAATTTCATAATTACTGTCAGATATGTCAAACGTAAGCTTGATATGATTTAAACAATATTTAACTGTAGTTGTAACCAAGATAAAAAAGCTCATTGTTGCTAATCTTGCTACCTGAAGGTCGTAATCTCATCACCGACGACATTAAATCAATTTAACTAAAGACTTTAATATATTTAATACTGCAGACAACCTGACATGATTAGTAATTTCATTACAGAGTTACGCGCATTTAACTCAATCTTCCATACTCTGAATCTGGCTCGAGCTCTTTAATATCCGGGAACCAAGGGGAAGGCAAAAAAAAAGGAGCGATAGAAATGTAGCGGTCCCTATAGCGAAATAAATGCGGGAAGTATTGATTTTCATTTATTGTTTATTGCGGACATATAACGGAAGCGGGGGAAAATATATGTCTAATGATTCTTCCGTTATGTCTGTGTCCAGAGGAAATAGACGTGTATAGGGTAATAATTCAATTGCAAGATCTGTATTTATGTAAAAATAATTATTAAAAGACGTAACACCATTTCAAGTTCGAAAATTACAGATTTTTTGTTTTTGCCGATATCTGACGCCGTTTCCAAAATATTGGCGGGGAAGAAATAATGCAACATTATAATTAAAATCTACATTTATAGTAAATTATAAAAGGAGATCCATTTTAAGGTAAGTAAGATAAAAGCAAGACATGGAAAGCACGGGTTAAACTCAAAACTAAACATAAAACACTGTATGCATCCCTAGCGATGTAACCCTTGCGCAAGTTAGGTTGTTTATCTTGAAGTTGGAGCAATGTTGGAACATTTAAACTGTCAAACTTTTATACCGCTCTCTCTGGTTTTGTAAAGGCGGCGATAAAACGTTGCTGTGATTAAGTATTTTTCGAAAACTAGGGCATGAAATTATTGCTTTTGAAGGTATACAGTTGCATTGGTCATGCAATATGGTTTACGGGATTCGCATTACACCGTCCCTTTGTTTCTTGCAATGTGCTATTTTTAGCCCTTTTAGTAAATGAAACTTCTGTTTAGCTAGAAACAAGAAAATGTATTGGCGACATGTATTGGTACAGTATACTTTCAGTTACTTAAATTAGCGTGGATGACAAATTATTTTTGTTTTTATGCATACAAACCTTTCAGACTCAGTATTTTTAAAAAAACTGATCTAAAGATTTAAGTACCTTGTAAACTTTTGAAAATTTCTGCAGGGGTGTAGAATATGATTTTAAACTTTAAAATCGAAAAAAATAACATTGAACATCCTTTATTCATGGATTTGTGTTAGTGTTTTAGACATTTTATTTCCGTCACACATTTTAAATTATTTTTTTTACTAACGTGTATTCCGTTTTATAAAAAAAATGTAGACCCCATAGAAATAACGCATTTAAGAAATTAGTAGAGAAAAATACAACAAATTACTAAAAATTAAAAAAAAAACACTTCACTTTTCTATTTTTTTGCAAAACACGAAGAAAATTAGCGGAATTAGTAGAACCATGTTTCCTTATATCTAAAAACAAAACGAAATTATAATTCCTTTAATATATATATTTTTTTAAACAACCTAGAGTGACGGAAATGTGAAATGGGGACAGAATTGAGAAATTAGGACCGAAAAGTTAAAGTAAATACAAAAACTATTTAAAAAGCGCCAAAAGATTCTATAATTGCTAGTAAATAAAACGTAAAAGTTACTTAACTAGTAATATTGCAAGTTACCATTCTTAACTATTAAGTATTTGTAACGTCAAAACAGAAAACTTTATTGAAACAGTTCACTAAAACCCTTACCACAACACTTAATTCGTACTGGACGCACGTTTCGATAGCCATGCTATCATCATCAGCAGCAAGACTGAACTGTTCAGTCTTGCTGCTGATGATGATAGCTTGGCTATCGAAACGTGCGTCCAGTACGAATTAAGTGTTGTGGTAAGGGTTTTAGTGAACTGTTTCAGTGTTCCAGTGCCACAGTTTTAGAGTATCCGTTTAGTGTGATGGCTTCCCGGTCTAGTTTACTCAACCGTTTCTTTAAGGTAAGAAGTAAGATTAGTCTAGTTAATGCTGATATTAAATTTCTGAAAGATTGTAGAAAATTTAATGTTTTTCCGAATTTCATTCAAATTAACTGCAAGAGTAAATCAAGTTCGGCTAATAGAGCTATTTCTTCGGCCAAAAGTTGTTGGTTAAATTCAGAAATTAAGTATCAGTATTTTAAAATTAGTCAACTAGAGTTAGAAGCATATAGTTTACAGTTACAACTTTGTAACAACCTATGTATTTTAGAATATTTTGAATGGATTAATTATCTCAACAGGATTGAAGACGTTATTGCTAAGAAAGTTTCAGATAAAGAAAAGGTTCTCAAGAAAAAGTTTTCCAAATTAGTCACCACTAACAAACCGAAACCTGCCGAGATAATTAACCCAACTGCATTAGTTAGAAACGAGTCACATGAGTCTTTTAGCAAAGAAGAGATCGACTTATTAAACAAAGGTTTGAAATACAACCTGAAATTTAATAAGCCTCCGGTTGAAGAAATTATAGTTGGCATAGAAAACGCGATCAGTAATTTTGATGATAACACAAAAATTTTATTCGTACCGCTTGCAAAAGTCAAATTTTGGAAAATATGCAAAGGAATGCACCTGACATTGCACAAAAAACTTTATAATAATAGACATTATTCAAGCGCTTCCAATAAAGAATCTACATCGCTTATATTCTTAAATTTAAAAAGTCGAGATGATATCTTTATCGGTGCGTTTAAAATACAAAGGATCTCGTTTTTAGGAATTATTTGAATATCTTTTTGGGGCAACAAAAAATCCTTTTTGATATCTGCATGAATGAAATTGAAAGGTTACTGCTTTTAACATTTAAAATCCGTCCTGGGAACCATTCCGGCTCAAATGTCATGGCAACCCAATCGCCTACTTCTCTTTTTTTGATCAACATCCTTATTCATACATTTTAGGTTAGATATATATGTATCTATATAAATCACTTCCGTGTTAGAGCCAATAAATTATCTTCTAAGGGTAGTCGTTAAAAAAGACTTATTCTCGACGGACTGACAAGTTTATGACTAGGGTAATTTATGTGACGTACAAACTAGAAGTGACAAGGACTTGATTTATTTAGTTATACGAACAAAACTGCATGTATACCCTTTTTTACGATGAGTTGGGTTCTAGCCGCGTAAGCGGTCATACCTAGTATACAGTCCACTCCAGTAATGTAATTCGATTAAAGTACTATTAAACAAAACACCATTCTAGTTTCATTCTTGCAATACCAGCACTAGTTTTAAACAATCCTCTACAACATTGTCAACAGCTAAAAAGTATTAAATTAAGGAATTTTTTAGTTTTAGTAAAGGAAACACAGCATATCTGCATAAATGAACTTATAAAAGGGATACCGTTAGACACCAGTATCAATTTGGTATTGATTTTGAACTAAATTGTTTGGAATTCTTTGCATTGAGAACATTGACTTCGTTGCACGTCACTTGGTGAACGGACGCTTTAAACATCTTTGTTATACTTTAAACACTAATTGTAACTCTTAATTATAGTTACTAATTTTGAGGTTATAAATGTGGCTTTAATCTGAAACGACTACTTTTCGTTTGTAGCCTTTCTGATACTACGATATTTTCTGTTGATCGACGTTCTAATGCTTCTTCCCTCATAGATTTGAACTTGTTTTTTAAGATATCCATTTTTTTTTCGGTTTCGCTTTGGCTGACCGTTACTGTAACACCTTCTAAACGACTATTAACTGAAACGCATACTGAAGAATGCTGTTCCATGTGAAAGACTGAAGATAGTAATGCTTTATAGAAACTGAAACATTTCCGTTACGTCAATCTCATTTCCGTCACGCCAACCTCATTTCCGTCACGATTCATTATTTTGCGACGGAAATGAGAATTCAGTAAATAAAGATTTATATCAAAATGTATACAATAAAATAAACTAAGGTTAGGAAATCAGAAACTGAACAGCTTTAACTGTTTCTTTAAATATTTAATAATCCTGTAATCTTTCCCTTAAAAAGGTTGTCTATTAGGGATGGGTCGTTATTTAACTATCTGTTATTTTATAGCCGTTATGGATCCAATAACGGTTGCAACTGTTATTTCGCTGGGAAAATAACAGGTATAGCACGGTTGCTTTCGGACTGTTCTGAACATATCATTGACCGCCGTTGCGGCGTACTCAACTGCGTGGCGCTACGACTTTCTAATCGAAACCGCTGTTTATTATAGTTACAACTCCCCTAGAAAAATAACTTATCAGATCACGTACCTACATAAATATCCTCTCGAACGGTTATTACGGCGGTAGTCGACATCGAGTCGGATGTTTATTATGGACATATTTTCTAAATAATTGTATGTATTGGAATTATCAAATGTAAAATAAAAGACCGATGTTATATAAAAAATTTACTTATAAAAACTAAAAATAAAACCGTTATATTTATTATATAGCATTTAAGCGCATTTCGAAGATTAACTAAGATTAAATATAAGAAAAATAACAGTAGGATCAGTCAAAATGGTGGAAATTAAACGCTGCTGTAACAATTGCAGTGAATCTGATAGCACAACAGTGAACAGTTTATCACTTAATTTATTTTAATCTATTAACCGGTTTATAATTTATCTGTAAAAAAACGTAATAAAATATTTATATTACAAAAAAACTTCTGAATTTAAATTTTAGCGTGCTGCAAGATCAGCAGTTGAACATGTGCTATGTGGAATCACGATGCGTTATCGTGTAGAACTGTAGACTACGAAATAACGCTAAATCTGTTACTTTGCAACCGTTATTTCAAAATAACGATAACGGTTGAAATTGTTATTTTAAAATAACGATTTTTCTGATCACTATTGTCTATGGGACAGAAATGAAGTACATAGTCAAAACTTACAAAGGAATACAAAAAACACGATATTCTAGCTGAGTTCGGGTATTCGTTCGGAGCAGATCAAGAGTACAGAGCACGTGGAGGGGATTAAGAGTAGAGCAAGAAGCAATATATAAAGTTTGGTATAACTAAATAAACAGTTTCCACGTGAGTGATAATTAATGTTGAAGTTTGTGAACTTAATGCTTTACGGCGGCTTGGAGCACGGCATCCATCAACAATCTGACTGAGGTACCTTTGGTTCGCCCATAGTCCTAAGAATGAAAATTGGGAAGTTTTTATAGTTTGATTTATTTACATATTTCACAACGAACGACATTGGGATTAAAGGAAAATAAAACGAAATGAAATTCTTATCTTAAGATTGTAAAATGTAAACAAACTTAAATCAAACAGAGTTCTAAATTTTGGTTAAGACCGCGTATAACGAGCGATAAATAATGTTAAACACATTCGTCGCGGAAGACCGAAATTTGTTTACAAGGGAAAATAGACGGTGCTTCAGAAATGAGTTCGGTAAAATCAACTAATAAAATTACCAGTGAATTAAGGGAATTTAGACAATGTCAGCAAGTTAAGGGAATTCAGTTGACAATAACTTTAGTTGAATTAAGTGAATTAAGATAACTCAGACAATTTGAATACCGTCAGTGAAGGGGTCGAACAGGAGAGAACTCCTGCAGAATAAAATTCTGTTCGGCTTTCTATGCTAAAAATTTAGGTGACGTATCGTTTCTTGTACATGACGAATGGAGTATGAAAGAAAAATCTGATAGAGCGATTTAACCTGTATCTTTGTGACGGCGAAGCTTAAAGGCCAAAGGCCTAGCTCTGGTACATACGAGGAGAGAAGATCATCGGAAGTTGCTAACATGATCTCTGTTGGAGGAACTGCCAAGAGGAGATTTACTATTATTTTCTTTCCTTTTGCTCCATTTTTAATAAAACATTTAGAGAAAAGTTTAATATACAGAAAAAAGCAATTTTCCAATATATTGACGACATGAAAACAAAATTCAAATCAAAGGTCATGTCAACAATATTTCTATTCGCACGCGTTGCGTTGTTTGTTTATTTTGCTGCTGCCGTTTAATAGCTGGCAGCTGTTGTCTCCGTAAACGTATACGTGGCGAATGAGAGAAAGGGACACAAGAGGGGTTAAATCTGTGAGAACTTTCCCATTGACAGCAGAGATGTATTTCGAAAATAATCGTCCGCTTTTCTGAAAGAGTTATACGGAAGCGTACTGTCGGATGTTCCCTCTGTTATTACAGTTTCAGACTCTCAGTAATACATACAACATGGAGATGAATTCGTATGTGGAGATAAGAGCGTGGTACAGCGGCTGGTGATTGAATTAGCTTTTGTTGACGTTCTCTTCGAATACATCCCAAGCAAATACGTAACCATGTTTGAAATAAAAAAAAATTACGCGTGCTCATATGTTCTTTCCAATAGATAATTGATAATAAACAGTGCACCATATCGCCAGCGTCGCATACATACTGGATTAAAAAAAGGATGGAAAACGAATATAGCTGTATAAATCAACTAGTGTTTTATTCAAATTGGGAAACAATTTTTAGTGATATACAAATAACATAACAAAAAATTTCTTAATTTTTTGATATTAAATATTTCTTACATTAGAAGAAAAATCCTTTCTCCGAGATGTTTTCTTCTGACTTCTTCGTGATCCATTATATCACCGCTAATTGTTAGTACTACATACCCAAACCGACGAGAAGGGGTTAAACCTGGGTGATGTAACACCACACTTATTTAATTAGCTTGTTAGGTTTACAACAATCAATGTTTCATTATTACTGTTAAGAACTCGATTACCACTTTGGAACATGGCCTAATTAGTACCCGATGCTTGCCGGGTTTTTCTGCATTGTTTATCGATTTAAGAGCATCATTTATTTTATGTTTACCACAGAACCATTCACGATAAACGTAGCGGAAAAGCGCCAAATTTGAGCTAATTTGAGGCAGCTCGTTACTTTATAAATAATAATATGTGATTGCGAAAATCACGTAACCTTTTTTGTGTCCTCAGTTATAGATCGGTCATCTATAGGCGCGAGAGAGACGGAAAACAGGATCAAAAGGGAGCAAATTGTACGGGACTTGTGAAAAACGGCGAGCGAGATGAACGCGCGCGATCGACGTAGATCGAAAGGGGGCTACTTTTCCTATGAAATAGGCGTATTTTCGTTTGAAACGGGGACCAGTAAGTTTATTAAACGGTCTTCGGTAAGTCGACGCGCTAGTGAAAAAAAAACCCCGGGTGCATGTCCATGTCTGGGCGAAACGCGAGATTTTTTTTTTATATTCTAATTAATATTTACTGTTTTTTACATTGATATTTCCTGTTTTTATGGTTATATAAAAAAACAATGTAAAAAATCATATTTTTCGGTATTTGCAAGCTTATCTGATAAATTAAGAAATAGAAAATTATTTTTATTATTATATAAAATCTATTAGAAAGTCGCCGCAGAGCTTAGAAGCCAGAAAATCATCTGTCATTAACAACGAAAGCAGCTGTACGTATTTCGTAGGATTAATTGTATTTTAATAAGCATTTCCTTTATTTTAGGTAAAATCGAGTACTACGGAAGAGAGAGATAGCGCATAGTGTTTGAAGCGTCATCCGTAAGAAAAATGTTCTGCATCTTAAAGGAATAACTGTGCGAGTCAGCGTCAGGGTATATATGTTCTGGTTACGGAAAACTGCTATTATCGTAGCAGACTCATCAATCGCGTTAAGAAAGTGCAAATGGAGCTTCTGCATCTTCAAAAAGCACGCTCATAAAAAATCCCTAACCAGAATGACAATGATAGCTTATATAATTTAATATAGAAGGTAAATGAGTTCTTTGTAGATTTCCTTACCGCACCTTGATGCTTCGAAGAAGAAGTTTCTCTTTCACTTATTCTTTATCTATTTCAACACGCCAATAATGATTATTCTATTTACATTTAGCGGACTAATTGGTCGGAATCTGGTTTTTATTCCAGAGCTAGAAAATGGGTTTGTTCAATACGTATAGAGGAGCAGTTTTCTTTGGTGGTGAGAGCATATGACGTCAAGCAATTAGCATTTCGCCTTTAGAAATATCATATCTTACCCATTTCGGGATGATAAAAAATCAGCAAGAAGGAAACGGTTGTGCCTGTTTTTGAAGAGCTTCTCAGTCTTTCGATCTATATGAGCCAGAATGTAGTAAACTTCAAAATCCCTTCCAAACGGTGTTCAATGTGGACGAAATCGGTATTACTGTCATCCAACACAAACACAGTAAGGTTGTCTTATTAAAGGGCAAAAAGCAGGTCTCAGTGGAAAGATCGACAAACAGACGGAACAGCGGGCCATGCAAATTCAGATAAACATAGAGATGGAGCTGATCATCAACTAACCTGACGAACCTGATCATCAAGTAAATTAGACAGCAAATACTGTTAAGACCAAGGAAATTGTCGATACAATTTCGACAATTTCCAATGACTTCTGCACCATTTAGATCAGCGGACGCCTAGTCCTCCATCAAGAAGAAATGATCTCCAAAAGAAATATGTTTCTCCGCAGGATATTTATCCATTATTTTCGTGTAAAAAACAAGGAAAGAAACGAAATACTAGGTCAGGAAGAGCTCAAATTATAACCCTAACTCAATACAAAGAGGAAAACAAAGCATCTAAAGCGATATCTAAAGAAGATGGAAACGCAAAAAAACATCACATGCTCTCAGCTACGGTAACAACATCAGAATCAAAATTAGAAAGAATCAACCCCCCACATAAGGATTTAAAAGATCAAGAAGGTCCCAGAAATCTTCATGGTCCTATTTGAGCTCAGAAAACAGTGTGAGTCTGACGTTTGTTGATCTTTCATTCAAACCAAAGCGACATTGATGCTGATTTTCTGAAGACAGACACGGGGAAAAATGGGCTACATGTGCCAAATGTGGCACATGAAAATTCTGGTGAGATCAGCAAGAAATCCTTCATGTGCTTTTTTCTGAAGCAAAAGAATTTACAAGGTTGAATTAATTTAACTAAAAAATACATGCAATTGTTTTGAAAATGTATTTTATTTTTACTTTACAAAAAAGTATATAAAATTTGGTGTTTTTCCTCTCCTATTGTATAATATTTTTTCATTTAGCTGAAGATTGCAGCTCTGTTAACTGGTAGTTACAGGGATATTTTGTAAAATATTCTGTGTTTTAATTTACTGAAATTATATTACTATTTAAGTGAGTTGAAAAGAAGTAACCATTCGTAACCAGTGAAGGAAATACATTTTTATTGGTTGACGCTCCAATGCATGGAGCTTCAAGTTTTTTTTTTCCATGTGTGTAAAGTACGTACAGATGATCGTTTAAAGACCTCGCTCCCAAGACATCATTCTGACATATTAATTTTCCACTAGACATCGATTTCTCACTACTAATCCAGAATCCCGTCTTATTCTATATTATATCTGTTGCAATCTCCTATAGAATACGCTGCGTCGTATCATTTTTGAGACGTTTTGGAAATTCAGTATTTCTTGGCTTCCATCGACATTTACATCAATAAATGCGGTTTTAATGAGACCCGCTAGTTCGCCAACGTTTCTTCCTCGACACGGTTGCCAACCGATTAATTCGAGGAGCTCTTACAAGTCGCCGCTACGTAATCAGAAACGTATAAAATCGTAAGAATTTGCCAGACACGCGGCGTAAATGTTGACTTCGTACAACATTTAAACGCTGTAGCGCCGTTCGTCGAGGTTTAATTTCAATCTGTAGGGACTTTTAGGTAGTTCTGAAGACGGGGAAGTTTGATTATACGGAATACAGTAATGCTAGATATAAAACGAAATTAAAGAAAGATACGAAACAAGTTTAGAAGAGTTGTAATATCAGCAATAAATTGTACTAAGAAATTGTATTTGTATAATCAAAAGAAATAGAATGTTTCTTCTTTTAGTAATCGCAAGTGATTATAGAATAATTTTGTAAAGTTGGCAGTAAATTTGGAATTATATCTGACCTTATAACCATTTAAGTCAGACGCGAAATCGTTCCCAATGTGCAGCGAGAATATGGTAAAACATTTTATATTCACAATGTAGGGCAGGTTGCTGAGGAAGGTCAAACTAAAAAGGAAGAAGTTTAATTTTCGTCCCGTATTCGCAGACTTTTGCGCTTTCTGGGTGTGTTTCGCTCATACAGGAAGTCAATTATCGCGCATTCACGGTCTGATGCGTTTATTTCTAGTTACTTAAATTCCATGTATATCTTTCACATATTATGTATACAAATGAATAGTAATTTTAGGAAATATTGATGCTTGCTTTAAATATAGCTTTTAACGTGTGATTCAGTTTCTGATTTCTGCGCACGTTGAGAGGTATTTTTGTGGTTATAAAAGTTAGAATTACGTAAAGTAAATACCGCACTACAAATTTGTACACAAAAATCTTGGATTCATATTGGCTATATCCAAAATCAAAAATATCGGTGTTTTGGTTTTCGAATTATTGTCACTTTTGATTATGAGACTTCTTATTACATACTGAAAAATGTTTTTAATTATACATCGCGTTCACAATGAAAGGAGCACATTCTATATAATTTTAACAACCTGTTGCTGTCAAAAACATTCAGACACATCGCGTGTTGATCAACATTTTTGAAGTGCCATTTTTGGCATATACTACAGAGCAATTTCACTTCTGATAGAGCATTTAGTCCAATGGAAAGTTTCTGTCCCGTCAAGAGTACTGTAATAAAATACACATGAAAAGATTGCCTAGTAACAATAACCAAAAAATTAGTGCTAATATAGCTCATGGTATTGGTGGTATCATTCCCGGCAAAAAACAAAGCGTGGGAAAGGGACAGCGTAAACCCGCGAACATGTTTCTGCCTACCCGGCGTCATCAGCGCGGTTCCGTACGTGTCCTTACCCCTCGCTATTGTTTTCACCTCTCGAGTATATGGTGCCATTCCCCACGAACAGAATCACGATATATATTCCTACGCCACCTAGCGTCGAGAAACACAGTCATGCCGTCTAGAGAATAACGACAACAACTCGGGATGCAGACTCCTACTACTTATCGAGCAGCTCCTATGCTGCTTAACGCAAGATGGCATGGCGCCTAAGGCGCCGCGTGTCCACACCTTTAAACGATTCCTACAGGCTTACCATGATGTATTAAAATCGTGATTCTGTTCGTGGAGAATGGCAACATGTACTCGGCACGTACGGAACCGCGCTGATGACGCCGGGTAGGCAGAAACATGTTCGCGGGTTTACGCTGTCCCTTTCCCTCGCTTTGTTTTTTGCCGGGAATGAGTCCACCAATACCATGAGCTATATTAGCATTAATTATTTGGTTATTGTTACTAGACAATCTTTTCATGGGTATTTTAATACATCATGGTAAGCCTGTAGGAACTGTTTAAAGGTGTGGACACGCGGCGTCTTAGGCGCCATGCCATCTTGCGTTAAACAGCCCAGGAGCTGCTCGATAGGTGGTAGGAGTCTGCATCCCGAGTTGATGCCGCTATTCTCTAGACGGCATGACTATGTTTCTCGACGCTAGGTGGCGTAGGGAGATATATCGTGATTCTGTTCGTGGTGAAAGGCAACATATACTCGAGAGGTGAAAAACAATAGCGAGGGAGAAGGGCACGTACGGAACCGCGCTGATGACGCCGGGCAGGCAGAAATATGTTGGCGGGTTTACGCTGTCCCTTTCCCTCGGTTTGTTTATTGCCGGGAATGATACCACCAACACCATGAGCTATTAATTTTTTGGTTACCACTGTGTTCTTTAAGAGATCGGCCCAAAGAACGCATGTTTGCGGCACCATCACTCATAAACATTAAAAGTTGCTTAGTTGAAACTTCAAATTTGTTCAATGAGTTCAACACCACCTTTAAAATCTCATCGGCAGTACAATTTATAACTCTTTTGGAAGTAAAGTTAGAAGGAGGATGATGACGGGCTATGTGGTTCCATTGTACGTACCATTACATTAACCACAGAATGTTTTTGACGATCTGTTGTTTCGTCTACACACAACCACAGCTTTTTATCTTTCAATTCCGTTTTCATTTCTTTTTCTATATGTTCACGAGCAAATGGCACTACATTTTGTATCGATGTCCGACTAGGTAATTTACAGTCCGCATATTTATTCCAGAAGGAGACAAATGCTTCTTTGTCTAGTAAACGAAACGATAGATTACATAAAATAATAGTAACACATAAATCAAATGTAAATTTTTCTTGGTCTCGCATGCCACTTTTTGCAGAAGAATGCTGTTTGGCATGTTTACTATAAAGTTTTTAACTGTGTTTGCTATTGGTCGTTTTCGCGACGTACCTAACTGCGACATTTTTAAAGCAAACATAAGCGTACAATTACGAAATAAGTTACGACACCCTTTGTACATATGGGTAGGGGGTGGGAGTTACGTCCATTAAACCCCTACTGCATCAAGTTTTATGCATTTCGATAGCCCTTTAAAAATGCTAAACGCAGAGAGAGAAACGCAGAAGCCGCTGATTTTCAAAACCAGACTTCACCTTTCCAAATTGTTTCTCAGCCGAAACGGAAACCGACATTTTACATAGCCATGTAAAGTCTACAAACCACCCAAGTTCCATTAAATTCTGAAAGTGCATGTTGAATACCTTTCCTTGTCAGCAAGTTTTGAGATCCCCAGAACGGTCTATAAATTTGGGAAAGAATTTACGTACGTGTAGGTAGGTTAGGTTTCATCATCCTTCAAGTTCAAATTACTACATCTAATCCTTTAAATCGAAGTTCTCAACTGTTTTTATATTCTTTAAAAACAAATATCGAACCGTGACAAAAATAGCAGTTTTATCCACTTTAAAGCTTTATTACTACTTTGTCACTAACCTATTTCACATTTCTTTTCCTTTCTTTAAAATATTTCGATTCAAGAATTCACACTTCCACGAACAAAACTGGCGACGAAATAACGTTATTTATGTATTTACTTCAGACATTTACATGCACATACATATAAAATGCAGAGATGGTAAACAGTTTTGCGAATTATTTTCGAGGAAATCTATTGTTTCCCGCATCCATGTCTGCAGATTACACGAATACATGTATGTATGCATATATAAAATTCCCTGCTGTTACTCTGCTGCACACATCGAATAATAAAGAGGACCTGTTGCAATGTTGGGGTAAAATAAGTTCGACATAGTGGATTCGAAGAACTCTCAAGGGCATCTGGGCCTTTTTCCCGGCTACAACTGAATACCTTGCATCTGTCTGTATGGTGAGTAATAGATGGGTGTAGAAAAACCAATGAAGAAGCTGGTTTCCTCGGAGATTACTGTATATAGGGTGTAAATAATGAATAACAAGGACTGTGGGGTAGTATTGCAAACAACAACATTCTCGGCATATTCCGCACCACACAAATTATTAATTAACTCTGAAAGGCCGTTTCGAAGACACATGGGTCCTCAGACGCGTACAAAAATTTACCCATCAAAGTAGATAGCTTAGTAGTAGAAAATCCATTAGATTTTATAAATAAGGTAAATAATATTGGATTAGGAGATGGGGAAATTTTAGTATCATTTGATGCTTTGTTCGCCCTTCCCCAGCGTGCCGATTTCGGAAACCATAGAATATTTAGTTTTCAAATTGAGGGCAAGTATTATGAACAGTAAAATTTTTAAGGGACAAGAGATGAATGTATGTTTCAGTTCGTGAAATACACTTAAAAACCTTCTTGGCAATCCAAGTGATAAACCGGACGTGAGAGAAAGGTCGGGAATTTACAAAATTGCATGTGGATTGTGTTAAAGCCTATATTGGTCAAACGAAACGAGCGATAGGTAATAGATTCAATGAACACATCAGGTGTTACAGGTACGGGAAGACAGAAGCGTTAAGTGTAGCAAAACACATAAACGATAGCGGACATAATATTAAATTAGAAAACCTAAAATTGATTAAAATCGTGATTTCGCCGCTTGAACTGGACGCCTATGAGACTATTTACATAAATAAGAATGCAAATCTAGTCAATAAAGAGAAGGGACCTTTACACTTTTCCTGTCTTTTCCATTTATTAGGGTAAAGAGGTTATTTGATTTATGGTTGTGCTAAGACGTCGATCCTTTCGTACATTCCGTATGCGTTCAGTCTTTAGTTTTAAGAGTAGAAACGGAAAGAATACAAATTTGACGAACAGAAAGGACCGCTGTCTCACTCGATTTCTATTTTTATAAGGGTGGGATGGCCAAATGTCTTGCGTTTCGTGGTGACAAAACCTTTTTCTGCCTTTTCTCCTTGTTTTAACTTGCTTTCTAGTCTAAGCGGCAAAAATTAGGTACTTGTATATATTTTTCTTGTAGAGTAAGGATAGAGCGGGTTCGTTAAATTTAATATATGTTCTCTCACATCAATCGGTACGCGGCTGAAATGAAGACCCATGGGTCTTCGAAACGGCCTTTTCAAGTTAATTAATAATTTTCATTAAGTTATATATGTTACATCGGGTTTTAATTTTTTTGCGTGTAAACTAACGTCACAATTGGAGCAAAATCTATTGTAGCATCTACTCTATATCAAAACGCGATACCATCTTTTGATAAATAGCTGTATTATCTTAACAATTTTTCGAAAATAATGTAAATGTTATGGCAAATGTGCCGTGAAAATATGTTTCTTCATGTAAAGGGTGCAAGTGATGCTATTATAAGCTCCAGAAAATATTATTCTTTAATTTGCATATGTAATATCACTTTATACTTGTAACATGATGTAACAAATACGTTACAACGGGATTTGCTGCAGAATTTAGCACATTTTTCATTTCTGTTGTTTTAAGAACTTTCTGATACTAAATTAGAAAAAATATGATTTGGCTTAAATAATTGCGGTGTTGAAATGTATGTTGGCGAAGATAAGGGTGAAGAGACGTATAGCGTATTAATAGAGACGAAAACGAACGTGGTGGCTCTGCCTGTATTAATTTTCTGAATCTGACAACGCTCCCTTGTCTATTCTTTCTCCTAAAGGTTCATTACGACCAAAAGCTAGCTAGTGGCGGACGCATAAAAGTTTACACAAAATAAACACGGCCGGGACAATTCGGTATAAGCGTCAGTATAACTGCGACTCGAAAGCCGATCTGTTGTGTATGCATCTACGCTGTCGTATACTATATCGTAGTTCTACGTTTGTTTTGAAAATGTTACCTACGTCGCGAAAACGACCAAAGTTGGACACAATAAGAGAATTTATTGCAGAAATGCCTGATTTAAAGTGTTGGTCGAAAAGTGATTGTCTACGGCACGTAAATAGTGCAGGGCATGTTTCAAAAAAAAATTTCACACGAGATTCTGACAAATTTAAATTTAATTTATGTGTTTATTGCATGTAATTTACCATTTCATTTACTAAGGAAGAAAGCATACGTCTCGTTTTGGAATGAATATTCGGACTTTATGTTACCAAGTGAGAGAACATTACAGAGAGTTGTGCCGTCTGCTCGTGAGCATGTCGAGAAAAGAATTAAATTGGAGTTGCAAGATAAAAAACTGTGGTTATGTGTGGACGAAACAACAGATCGTTAAAAACATTCTATGGTTAATGTAATGGTACGCACAATGGAACCACATCGACCGTCACCCTCAATTTTACTAGCTTCCAGACGAAAACAACAATGCGTTGCTTGGTGTTAAATACATTGGAAAAGTTTGAACTTTCAACAAATCAACTGTTGATGTTTATGAGTGATGGTGGCGCAAACATGCTTGCTGTAGGTCGATCTCTTAAAAACCATTGTGCTAACTTGTTGCATATTACATGTAAAATTCATACTCTCAGTCTCGTAGCAGATAGTATCAGAAAATGTTATCCCGAGGTAGACGCTCTAATAGCACATACAAAAGCTGTGTTTGTAAAATCCCCAAAACGTATTCGGGAATTTCATAGACTATACCCCGGTATTCCTGAACCACCACAACCTATTCTTACTCGTTGTGGAACATGGTTAGAGGCTGCATTTTATTATCTTAAATATTTTGAGAATATAAAGAACGTGATTTTAGAATTCGACCCAAAGGAAGCTGCGGCTGTCAGGGTAAGCAGCTTGAAATTTCAGGATAGTCAAGTTAAAAACAGATTTAGAAATTATTCAGAACAATTACGTGGGACTAGCGGATGCGATAGAAAAACTACAAAATTCTTCGGTGTCGTTAGTGGAATCTTTGCAAATAGTGCAACATGTTCACGCACAGCTATGCGCGATAGAAGACGCAAGAAATGTTTGTGTTTTAGAAAGGTTTGAAAGTGTTTTAGATAAAGACTCTGATTTTGGCACATTAAGACAAATTTGTGAAGGTGCGTCAACAGAACCGTTAAGTTATTTGAAAGATTATTTTACTTACTCAAATATTACGTCACTAGATGTAGAACGTCGCATATAAACGCATTTTTTCCTCATGCCGTACTAGTTTTGCCGAAACAACAGTTTAAACATATCTAATGTTGCAGATATTTAACAGACATTATTCACTTTGTGATTTCACGGAGGACTCTTAAAATGGTAAGTGTTTGAGCACGTGCTATTTAATTTTTATTTAAAAGATGAGCGAGATTATTTGCGGCAGCAAACATCTCTATTAGCAGAATAACTCTAGTGGAACGCGAGGCCTGGTCGACTCTACGCTACTGCGCGGTACCGCTCGTGGCCAGGTTTAGTTATCAACTTATATTTAGCGAGTTCACAGTTTAGAGAATGCATCGATATTTTTTAAAATATTTCGTCATAACCGTATAAAAGAAAATGCCCGGGAAAGATTTAACAAGTGAACAAAAAGCCGCTATACAAGCTCTTCTACAATCAAACAAACATTCACAACGAGAAATTGCAAAATTACAGAAAGTATCTCCTTCTTTTGTATCGCGTTTAGCTAGAAACTTAAACGAAGGAGCTAGCACATCGACACAAAGACGGGTAAAGTGCGGTCGGAAAAGGAAAACTTCAAAGAGATCTGACCGTGAAATTGTTCATCAGGCTTTGAGCAATAGATTTGCTACAATTAAAATGATTCAGAAAAATTTACAAGAGAGAGGAATAGAGATTTCGAGCAGAACTCTCAGGCGCCGATTGCGCGAAAATCGCCTAATGGGCCGAAGACCTGTAAAAAAGCCGCGTTTAACGGAAAAAATGAAATCTGCTCGTCTCAACTTTGCAAGAGAATATCGACATTCCACAGACGGGAATTGGAAAAAGGTGAATAACTTAACAACATGATTTTTACTGAATTAATGTTTGCATTATTTAATAGGTTTTCTTTAGTGATGAGTGCTCGCTCTGTGTGTTAGTGCTGCGAGCACAATTTGTTCGTAGATGACCTGGCGAACGTCTCACACAGTCCACGGTTCTTCGAACTGTAAAACACCCTCCGCAAGTAATGATTTGGGGAGTGATTAGTGGAGACGGACCCGGCCCTTTGTATTTTATAGAAGGTACAATGCGTCAAGAGCAGTACATAAAAGTGGTAAAAAACACGTTATTACCGTATTTGAAGCCAGGACGTCGCATACCGACAGGGCGTATATTTATGCAAGATAATGCTCCTTGCATTGTGACAAAAAAAGGTTAAGATATTCTTTGAAGACAATCACATACCCCTTTTACGTTGGCCCGGAAATTCATCGGACCTCAATCCCATCGAGAACGTATGGAATCGACTCAAAAGTAAGGTATATGAAAGAGAAAACCCTACAAAGGAAATATTAATGAAGAATGTAAAGGATGTATGGGAGAACGATGAAGATATAAAAGAGACAATCATACCTTGCATTGAAAGTATGCCCCGAAGAATTAAGGGCGTTATTAAAAATCACGGGTTATGGATTAAATATTGATTACTTATTTAATATTTACATATGTTACATATTTTTACAATATATTTTATAAATAAAAAATATAATACATGCATAGTTTATGTTTTATTATAAAGAAACTACAAAATATTGAGTGTTTCAAGTAATTTGGCCAGGGACTGTAACCCCCAAATTTTTTTAAAAATTTGCAATATAGCCAAAAGTAATTATCGAAAGTGCGCATAACTGTATATCACTGCAAAGGTAATTTAAGTGATTATTAAAAGGATCAATGAAATATATAACAATCCATTTAAAACAAAAGTTGAAGGCGGTTGCCGAAATTTAGAATATCTCATCTCATTTCCCCATTTTTGGTAGTTTTTATGTTAAAATCCGCCGACACATTAACGTCGCATCCGGTATAATTCATACACAGTTTACATTTTCGATGTAATTCAATATTATATGGAATTTGTTTTTAATTTTCTTTTTAATACTTTAATTTGACGAAAATACATACTATATTAGGCAAGTTATATGTATTTATTAATCTGTATAAGTTAATTTTTATATATATTTAGAAAAATTAAAAATTTGTTTTACTACTCTTACAATCCCCTACGTTTTATCTTTATTCTATCAGCAACAGAGCTACTGTTATTGCGGCTATGTACACCATATCTAGGTGGTTGCGGTAAAACTATGGACTAGTCTTTCCTGGTCTATGCTGAATCTACGTTCAGATAATAATATTCCCCAATAATACTTCAGAGATTGCTTGTTTAAGTTTTCGAGATTCATGAGAATATTTTCCGTTTTACGTAAAATAAAATCAAAATATGGAAATCGAAAAAGTTATAATGGAAGAAAAACTCACTTAGGTACGTTCTTTTGGGGTTCCTCCTCCTCCTCCTCCTTCAAGAAGGCCGGTTGAAGGCTGAAGCGACGTCGAAACTGGTGTCTACTTTTCATGATGTCGAATTTTCTTGTGGTTGATTCCCCAATTTAATCTGTAACAAAAAAAATTAAGAGTATAAATAAAATTATCTATATATTCCTTTCATTTCGATAAATTTGAACCCAATTTGAGGTGTTGTTTACATTGGTTATCTGGCGCTTTTGTAAATCATCGCCGCAGCGATTATGATGTACCAGTACATGTTTATTTTGGCTAATTAAGCGATCGATTGTTTTCTTCTCTTTCACCCGTGTTTCTCACCGTTAATCCCCTCGACCCCCCTCGAAAATCGAACGCCGAACTTGTATTTTACAGAATGTCGCTCTTACCTGATGCTCTTACATCAATTTTGGCGGTACTAGACGGGCATACGGAAACGTACGTCGTGTCGTAGGTTACAACAGGTTGTGAAAACGCGACAGCTGACGGCAAAATCGCATCAAGTGATCCGGGAGCGGGTCCAGATCCTGCTCCGGGTCCTGGGCTTGCGCTCGAGATGCGAGTTCACGCATCTCGCTGCCTTCGAATGTCCCGTATACGTTCGCGCTTGTATGCGTGCGACGTCGTGCTATCCGTTTAGTTTACATAAGAGACGCGTACCGCAGATTTCGCGAATAAATTCGGCGACGAGCAGGTCGTCTTTCGACGGGATTGCGGGTGAAACAGGATCGCTTCTCTTTTACGGGGTAGAGAGGTCGAGCAATAATAACTGAATAGCGGGCGTGGGATGGAACAGAAAGAGAATGTTTGTTCTCTATATCGAGGAGATGGATCGTTTTACTTCGGGTATTTGTTTTTTTTTTTATATTTCAGGGTGAAATGTAGAATGTTTATTTTTCTATGGAGATAAATGTACGGGGTGTCTCAACCTTTTGGAATTGTAAAATTGTGCCTTCTGTGTGAATGGCATTATTTCCTCTCTTGCACCCATAGTTGATATCGTTGCTTGCAAGTGTATTATTTCTAATGCTCATATTTATATTGTTGCTGTTTATATACCTCCTGACATTTGTCAGAACGATTTTGTTCTGAGAATACCTTGAGGTTTTTCTGGTTTACCAGATGTCTAACAGCATTAAATTGATGTTTAATTCACTTACTTTATTCCTACATAATAATATTGTAATCAATTCTAACAATCGTCTCTTAGATTTGGTCTTGTCTAATGCAACCTGCGAAGTTTCTATTGAACATGATGAGTTTCCTTTTGTGCCTATTGGTCCTTATCACCCACCATTTCATTAGATTTGTAAATTGTTCTCCTTCAGCTTCAAATTTTCTACCCAACACCAATATAAGATACAATTTCCGTAAAGCTAATTGCAATAAGCTATACAGTGATATCTTGCTCTGATATTATTAAACTATTCCAGAGCATTTGATTCCATTTGCCATGAAATTCTAATTGCTAGTCTTCAATCGGTGGGTATGAATTGAGGTTATTGCAGGGAACTCCACAGGGCGTAATCCTATCGCCCCTACTGTATGCTCTATACACACTGTGAACATTGTTTGTTGACTGTTCAATTTTATAAGCCAATTTTATAAACATGTTAAAAAATATAAATAGATTTTCAAAAGACCACTTGTTGAGACTAAAGCCTCTCGAGATACAAGCTATCCTATTCTGGCCTAAACATCTCCGTCGTCAAATCAAAAATGAGCTGTTTCTTGACTTTAGTCTTGTCCCTATCTCGTTTGCTACCATAGTTAACAATTTGGAATTACTGATGGCGCTAATACCCCTGAAATTAGTTTAAGAATAAGATATAGACAGCTTCTCTCGGGCATCGTTATTAATGCATCTATGTTGAGTGAACATTGTCGAATAGTTTCTGCCACAAGATGTAATGCACGTAACATGTAGACACTTGCAACTGTGTTCAAGAAGAGAACGGCCTACCGAACGCTTTGTCGCAGCACCATCGCTCATAAAAATCAACACTTTTGATATCTAGTAAGTAATGTTGGTTTATGAGGGTCCAGTATACGTACTATAACATTTAGAATAGAATTTCTTTTACAATCTGTTGTCTCACCAACACATAACTTAAGCAACTGATTTTTTAATGTAGATTTGATGTTCTTTTCCACGTCTTCGCGTATGTTTACGGGCCGATTTAGTAGTTGGCATCTTTAACTCGGGTTATACTTATACCAAAAGTTCTGAAACGGTTCTTTTTAGAGTAAGCGAAGTGACAAATTTTACAGGTTATCATGACAAGTAAATTGAAAATAAAGGCAGTTTTCGTTAGCACGCCTTGTCCTAGCACATCAAATGTTTCTCGCACACTTTACAAACTATTTTAGCACTTATTTACTGTGCCAGCAAAGGGTTCGTTTTTTAGCCTTGTTCACATTACACATTTAAATTAATTATTATATATTTACAACGAATAACACGTCACCCAACACACAACGCACGCTCTCGTTTCCTAAACTGAACGAAAAATAAACAAGCGGGCGCTGACAAAGCAAGAATCGATTTTTACACACAGCCCGTTACTCTGGTGAAACGCCTATGTATCGCAGAGACGATTACCTCGCTCTAGTAATTATCCTGCTATTGGACCTTTATGGTCTGTTGGGTAATAAAGGTTATTATTATTGTTATATTAAAAGGTTATTGTAAAGGTAAGCTTAACTTTGGATTCTTACAAAATTAGCGTTAAAAGGACCTGCAACAAGTTAGTTACGCTGGTATCTGCGCGCAATTCCCTCCCGTTTAGCAGATTACTTCCGAAACTCTTGCAGTTTTTAGGATATACTCGAATTAGATTCGGGAAACCGTCTACGGCGATAAATACGCTTCCTCGAGTTACCCAGTCGCGACGGGCCATAGTTTATAATTCATGAATAAGCTCGCCCACACGCCGGGAACTTTGAAACGACGCGCTAAACTTAATTAATTTGATTTATCTATAGGAATTCTCACGTTAAGTTATTTATGTTATGTTACCCGAGCGGTGTGGATTTTCTTGTTCCTCTCTTTTTTATTTTCATCTGCTGGCGGCTGTTTATAATTTTCCGCGTTTAATAATTCAGAAAGCTACGCGTGTTGTTTCCAATGCGACTCGTGTTACGTATCGTGTTTAGTAGCGGATTCGCCGGAAGCGTTCGGCGTTGGTATTCGCGGTATTTAGCGGGTGGTTTTTTGTTTTGGAACCGCTGGTGAAAACTGGGTGATTAGACTGATTAGTTAACCGGGTTGTGTTGGATAAAATAAGAATTTTGGCACATGTTTTAACGCTTGTTCGCAAAAAGAGAAATGGTTCAGCTGATATTTCTTGTCGGATCTTTTTTAGTCGTATCCTCAATAGCAATAGTATTTCTCATAGCAAAAAAATGGGAAGGAAAGTTTAGAAGATTATTGCAAATTGAAGTGACCGAAGGACCATCAATAAATCTTACTGAACGATTATACAGGAGCGCAATCAGTTTAAAGACATTGGTCACTAAAGCCCGGACTTATGGTACTATAAAATTATAGAAATAGGCGGCAAAAACGCAGTAAAAAAGACAAAAAAAGGCGCAAGAAATAGGCATTTATTAGTTATTTATTATTTATTACACTTATTAGGTTATTGTAGAGCCAACGGGCAGTGGCGTAGGTTCGATATAACCCTCAATATAACTGCGAGTCTCAACCAGATCTGTTGTGTATACATGTACACTGCCTACGTCGCGAAAACGATCAATATTGGACAAAGTTACAGAATTTATAGCAGAAATGCCTGACCTAAATTATGATGTCCTTAAAATTCAATGTGTAGTTTGTAATATCCCTTTAATGTGATGGTCCAAAAGGGATTGTCTATGTTACGTACATAGTACACAGCATTCTTCAACAAAAAATTGCACACCACACTATGACAAATTTAAATTTAATTTATGTGTTACCTTTATTGCATGTAATCTACCGTTTAATTTACTAGACAAGGAAGCATATGTTTTCTTTTGGAATAAATATTCGGACTGCAAATTACCAAGTCGAGCATCGTTACAAAGAATTATGCCATCTGCTCGTGAACATGTTGAAAAAAGAATTAAATCGGAGTTGAAAGATAAAAAACTGTGGTTATGTGAGGACGAAATAACAGATCGTAAAAAACATTCTGTGGTTAATGTAATGGTACGTACAATGGAACCGTTTCAATCGTCATCTTCAATTCTATTAGCTGCCAGACGAGTACAACAATGTACTGTCGAAGTAATTTCAAAGTTAGTGTTAAATACATTGGAAAAGTTTGAACTTTCAACAAACCCACTGTTGATGTTTATGAGTGATGGTGCCGCAAACATGCTTTCTGTAGGCCGGTCTCTTAAAAACATTGTGCTAACTTGTTACATATTACGTATAAAATTCATTCTTTCAGTCATGTGGCAGATAGTATTAGAAAATGTTATCCTGAGGTAGACGCTTTAATAGCGCATACAAAAGCAGTGTTTGTCAAATCCCCAAATTCTTACACGTTGGGGAACATGGTTACAGGCCACGATTTATTATCATAAATATTTTGACAATATTAAGAACGTGGTTTTAATTGTTACTAATACTTTTTAAATCTGTTTCAACAAAAGTATCAAGAAATCCTTTCTGTCTCTCCTTAATAGCTGTAGCTTTGTCAGGGTTGAATTGTAAAATCACAGATTCCTCTTCCTGGAAATGTTCAGCTGTGATGGTTCGCGAACAAAACAGTGGAGATAAAGTTAGGGCCTTCTACGAAAAGAAAGAAAAGATCTAAGAGTTTATTTGCGACTGTATGGCTTCATTCGATGTCGTTTCTTGATATTAGCCAAGGTTCTGATAGGGTATGAAACCTGGCATTGCTGCGTACATTGAACATCAGGAAGAGTACCCCAAGCTATACCCTATAGCAGGCAGAAGTTCCACAACGTAATGTCTTTAGGTTAATGCTTTATCTAATTTTTCTGCTGACTTACCAACAACAAGATATGCAGCAATAGTAAGATTCACTGATGATACATCTGTTCTATCTTCTGAATTAGACAAGAAAATTTGGACAATATTCAGCAACGGTTCCATCAATTTTGTAAAACAAATTCCAAAGTATACAAAGTTTTCAGTACAAGTAACTAAGTTGGGTTCAATAACTTTAGTAAACATAGTCTCCTTGAAAGTCTATACACCTTTTCCAACGATGCATCAATCTTTAATCCGTCCAAACAGCAGTTGGCACCTTGTTTTGCAAAATAGGCGTTTATGAATGTGATGGTGTCCTCATTCCATGAAAATCTCTATCCTTCAATGGAAATTTTTACCCTAGGAAACAGAAAAAGTCACTTGGGTCAGATCTGATGAATAGGATCGATGGTCTAACAATTCGAAACCCAATTTGTGGGTTTTTGCCATGACCACAGCTGATGTTGAAACGGTGTGTTGTCTTGGTGGAACAAAACTATCTTTTTCTTCAAATGCGTCTGTTTTTCCCCAATTGTTGCCTTCAGCTTGTCAATGATACGTAGTATGGCCAATGTTGGTGACGTTTGAAAACTTAAGGTGACACCCCTTTAAAAAAGGGTCCATTTGATAAAAAAACATCCCCAGCAAAATTTTACTTTATATATATATATATATTGCAACTATTAAGGTCGTTTATCGCATCCTAGTTTCCACAACTTCCGGTCATTCCAATCACCATCCTTCAGATTTCGTCGTTCCTTTGCACTTGAGACTCCATCCAGCCACGTTCTACGAGGTCTTCCTCTACGTCTTCTTTGGGTAGGGTTCCAGTCTAGTAGTCTCTTAGGCCATCTGTCTTCCTCCATTCGGCGCACGTACCCTACCACCTTAATCTTTTGGCGTCAATTGTATCAAGAACAATGGTTCCTAAGTTCAGTTTTTCCCTGATATTATCATTCTTAACCCTATCTTGTAAGGTAAGCTTGCAACACCTTCGCCAGTATTCCATTTCCATTGCTAGAAGCCTTTTCGACGCTTGCTCTGTGGTTTCCCATACTTCAGCCCCATACGTAGTTACACTTTCTGCAATCGTTTTATCTGATCTGAGTACTCCACAATACTGAATTTTATTGTTTTGTCATTTGTTTTCCTTGCCTAATTCGATGCCCGACCTGGTAATTTGCAGTCCGAATATTTATTACAAAAGAAGATGTATGCTTCCTTGTCTGGTAAATTAAACGGTAGATTACATGCAATAAAGGTAACACATAAATTAAATTTAAATTTGTCATAGTATCGTGTGTAATTTTTTTTTGAAGAATGCTGTTTACTATTTACGTATCGTAGACAATCCCTTTTGGACCAACACATTAAAGGGATATTACAAACTACGCATTGAATTTTAACGCCGTCATAATTTAGGTTAGGCGTTTCTTTCTATAAATTCTATAACTTTGTTCAACATTGATCGTTTTCGCGACGTAGGCAACATTTTTAAAACAAACGTAGAACTACGAAATAGTATTTACGGGAGCGTACATGTATACACAACAGATCTGGTTGAGACTCGCCGTTATACTGAGGGTTTTATCGAACCTCCGCCACTGCCCGTTGGCGGTAGTAAGCAATTCTAATTATAAATAATTTAATAATTGCAAAAAATATATTTGTACAAGGTAACCTACATAAATTATTACATGTTACGATCCTACTCTAAAATCTGTAACGTAACATTGTTTCTTTTTTAACATTTGGAAAATGACCTTTATAATCCTTAGCATCTTGAAGTAAAATTGTTTGTGTTCTTCATCTTTAGTTAATATTTTATTGTATTCATCATTTAGCTTAATACTTCTTTCAGCTGTATCGTTTACTACTTTAAGCTTATTAATAATATTGTAACACTTTTTATAACTTTTGTCTTCACTCCAAGTTGCTGGATCGTTTTCCGAAGAAATTGGAGTAAAATTAAAATTTTGAAAAAAAATCTTGGTACTGACAAGTACAAAATCATATATTTCCTTCTTCAATTCTTCAATTTGAATGAAGTCGATTATTGTTACCCGTTTGATGCATTCTTCATTTGATCCTTGTTTGCTTTATGCCTTAACCATTTGTCTCTTAGTATTAATCCATACGATATATCGTACTCTCGTATATCTTCATTGAAAAAGGATAACATTTCAATTCCATGAAGCACAAATATCCGAGACGGCTTCAAATCCTTACTGAGTAATAAAACAAGGGTTATTTAAATGATATTGTAGGAATAATACTTTAGGCTGCGGGGGGCACCTGTTTCTATTTTCAAATTGTGGTGAAATTTTAGTAGATTTATTTTTTGGTGTAAAGAAACATGCCACCCCATAGCATACAAAGATTTACAAAAAGCTTTTACTCCCTATAGAGATAGGCCACCCTAAATTACCCTCGTTATTGTGTTTCTTCTTTCAAGATAATCGATTAACGGAACTGTATGACTAAACAGTTGATTTGCGGTCATATGCTTATGAAGACTTTTTAGCTTATTTTCGACCATACTATATGCCCTTAAAATTCCCGAATGCAGTTTTAAAACACCCTGTAGATTAACATGAGGAAGGATTTCTTTATATTCAGTTTATCCACTTCCAAGAGGTCACACGGGCCTTGGTATTAATCTGATGATTTGTATAATACATTCAATTCCAGAAAGTTGTAGCTATACCTTCCAGAAGTTCCCTTGAAAACGTGAATCTTTTGATTTAATTAGCACAATACTAAGATATGTACATATATGAATACAATTACATTCAAAACATGTATTGCGCCTAATAACTTCAGATACTTACATCCCATCAACCGAATTAAAACGATATGCATCTTCCTGTGATTGCCGATGGTAATTATTTTTACATTTACCGTTTTGTTTATTTTTTCCTTGTTTTTACAAACAGTAAGCATATCAAATAAATCATCATATATTACACGCGTGCTTTGATATTTTGAAATACAGCGGAAGAGCTCGTAATTACATGTGGAACAGTTTATTCAAAATCACTTCCATATCCATTAATCCGAGATAGCTTGTCTGTATTTGCAAACATGATTCTGGGTGCTGCGGTGGGTACCTTAACAGCGGCTGCAGTTTTACTTTACGTTCTTCGTAAGTTTCCTTAATCTGTAAGTAAATAAGAGACCGGTGGAAATTAAAAAGAAATTATTTTTAAAACGGAAGCAGTAACCAATGGTCAATCCAATACGAGAATGTCCAATTTTGAAGCGGAAAAGCCGAATGTTACTGATGGGAGTGTAGTGGAAGAAGATGGTCCTCCGGTTCAGTTCATTCTGTTTACTAGGTAAATGTAACTTTAAATAGATCATATTTCTATTAGGAAAAAATGTGACTTAGATGATATGTTAAAATTTATAGTTCATTACAGGTTGGTGTTGGAATCCTGATTACTTACAAGGGAGCACAGGGAAGTGTCCCTCACCGATTTAAATGAAACTTGGTGGGTTTGTAGACTGATGCAGTGTAAGAACAACGGTAACTTTCATAGATGTTAAATCGCCCGTTTTCGGGGATGGGGCGGCCTACAGCCAACGCTACCTTTCGCTATTTGCTTTAATATCTCCAAAACTATAAGACATATCAAAAAAAAGTTAAAACAAATATATAACAGTTTTATGAGTACTAAAGGATAGCGACAATAGTTTGCCTGTCATAGTTCTTGTTTTCCAGAAACAACCCCCACCCCCCGTATTTTTTTAAAATTTTCAAAATTTTTATTTGCTGGAAAAATACACAAAGTTATGCAGAATTCACCCATATATATTAAACATGCTATAAAATAACTCAATTAAAAAAAAACAATAACATACGAATTGAGTAGGTATACCTCCGTATGTACATATGTATGTAGGTATATATGTAAATAATATTACTTATTGTTATTGATGTGAACAAATCGTAGAGATACTTATCTAAAGTATCTGTCTAAATATCTTTAATACTTTTTAGATCATTTATTTTTAAAAATATTCGATTAGCGTATTATCCGTTATACTTACAAAATTCCTCACTGAAACTTCAAGTGCTGATCTTCACGTGCAGATTACATGATTTCTATAGTATTTAAATTTTATCTAGATTAATGTAAGTATTAGGATATCTTGTATACCATAAATGCTTTTGCATACGCATATATATAAAGCTAGGCAAGTTACAATTAGTACTTGCAGTCAGAGAATGTATCTCTAAATTAAAGCCACTCTCGTCTGCATTGTAAACGTTGTCTTGTCCAACAACGCTAATTTTAGGTTTAATTTCATTAACAAATCGCTCGGCTGTGGATCGTAATTCGTCAACATCGCTATGAGTGGATCGTGTGATAAACTTTGTTATTTTATGAGAAACAATTTTATGTACTTTTTGAAATGCCATATCCACTAATTACTAGCTTTAAATGAATGATACTCTATTTCATCTTTTGCCTGTAGCGCCCATCTGCGAAGATCTATGTCGTGGATAATATTTCCGCTGTTTAGCGCTTCCTTAAATCTTATCAGAACATATTCTGTAACGTATGTACTTTTGTCCTTGTAGGTGCCACCCCGGTCAACACTTGCTTCCCATCTCTGAAGTTGCCTACTTGATTTTACCTGGTACAAATGGACGCCAAAGATACAAATGCTATTATTAGCATTGATGTATCAAACTGTACAAGATATCTTTATGTACTAGTTTTAGAAACTTTCCCTTACGTATTTAAATGTTTCGATAGAATAAGAAATTTACGTATTATATTACCTTTCTAAATCGATTTTGGACAGATTCTAACGAACGTCGTTTCGCTTTCCTACTTTTCCAAAACTCAACGGCTCGCGTTTTATATTCAATATCAATTGAACTACCTTCTTCTTGGGGTACACAGTCTTCATGTTCATAATCTTCATTATATTCACTTCTTGGTTCAACGAATTGCGGTTCCTGTGGACCAGCCAAGTCTTCAAATTCCAGCGCTACATCTGCCTCAAATGCAAAAGATGCCTTTTCTTGAGCTCTCACAATGATATCCGTTATAGCTTCGTGTAACTCTTGTTCTTCACATGTTATAGGTGTATCAGTGATATTTGCAACAAGGAATATTGTACGTAGCAAATTCAGTACATTAGCAACGTTGGTTCTCATGACTTCAAGAAACACTTTTCGACAGCCTAATTGCGAAACGTACTCGTCGTTAATAAACTGAAGACTGCAAGTACTAATTGTAACTTGCCTTGCTTTATATATATGCGTATGCAAAAGCATTTATGGTATACAAGATATCCTAATACTTATATTAATCTAGATAAAATTTAAATGCTATAGAAATCATGTAATCTGCACGTGAAAATCAGCATTTGAAGTTTCAATGAGGAATTTTATAAGTATAACGGATAATACGCTAATCGAATACTTTTAAAAATAAATAATGGAATGTAATGCTGATAAGGTGTAAATGATCTGAAAAGTATTAAAGATATTTAGACAGATACTTTAGATAAGTATCTCTACGATTTGTTCACATCAATAACAATAAGTAATATTATTTACATATATACCTACATACATATGTACATACGGAGGTATACCTACTCAATTCGTATGTTATTGTTTTTTTTTTAAATTGAGTTATTTTATAGCATGTTTAATATATGGGCGAATTCTGCATAACTTTGTGTATTTTTCCAGTAAATAAAAATTTTGAAAATTTAAAAAAAATACGGGGGGTGGGGATTGTTTCTGGAAAACAAGAACCATGACAGGCAAACTATTGTCGCTATCCTTTAGTACTCATAGAACAGTTATATATTTGTCTTAACTTTTTTTTTATATGTCTTATAGTTTTGGAGATATTAAAGCAAATAGCGAAAGGTAGGCTGTAGGCCGCCCCATCTCCGAAAACGGGCGATTTAGCATCTATGAAAGCTACCGTTGTTCTTACACTGCATCAGTCTACAAACCCACCAAGTTTCATTTAAATCGGTGAGGGACACTTCCCTGTGTTCCCTTGTTAGTCTTGCTTGCAACCTTATTTTGAAATTTCACATGGGCAATAGAGTTGATCTTTATATTTCCTTAGTTTGTATCTATAGAATTTTAGGTCTGGATATCCTTTCACCTAATTTCACCATAATTTTAAGGTTACATAGCGGTTCTCGACCTTTCTTGGCCAGGCAATAACAACACTTCAGATCCATCTGGCCATAATAAACATATTCACGAGCCAAATATCTTTACGCCAACTTTACTAGTAAATACTTTCTTTCTCCCCTTCCAACTGCATTTTCTGGCGTCGGTTCTATAGGTTTTCATTCACCCATCTCTTCCATTCTTTTCTATTCTCTGTTATTATTTCGATCTCCTCTAGCGTCTTCTTTCTTATTTTTCCCACATCTACTATTGTTATATTCATCCTTTCCTTGGTCTGCCCTTTTTTTTTCTTGCGTTATCCTTTGTTTTATGTACTTTTCTTGTTATTTTGTCTGGTTGCATTCTCACCAATTGTTATTTTGTTCATAATCGATATATCAACAATGAAGAAAAGGTACCAGGGAAATTGGAATGCTTCCATGCTTGCCGACTACTGTGGACTCTTGTTAGAAATGCTCCAAAAACAATTCACGAAATAGCAAAACGACAGCGCATTTAGTGTCTCTAAAAGTGTAAAAGTATCTATTTTTTATTATTTTGTTAAAAATAAAATAAAAAAAATTGTTCTTGAAAACTGCAACTAACTTTTTAATTTCATTGTCATGTTCGTATTCAGCACCCTAAAATTATCAAAAAAATGCACTTTTCAAACAAGATACATACAACAAATAAACTAAAATTTGTTGTCCAGTGGCTTTTGATTTCTTATATCTCTCACTGCTGTGATTTCTTTTTTTTTTACTTACTTCATGTATCATATTTTTGTCCGAAAGTTTCTATTATTTGTTACATAGTTTTCCTGTAATTCCTTTCCAAATTCTTCTCACTCCTTTGTTTTTGCATCTGTGGCATTTTTCACAATTCTTGCGCGTTTATTATATTCTTCTTTGTCTTCTT
This sequence comes from Dynastes maya, assembly GCA_029619315.2. Lineage (NCBI taxonomy): Eukaryota > Metazoa > Arthropoda > Insecta > Coleoptera > Scarabaeidae > Dynastes > Dynastes maya. The sequence goes on from JAROYE020000005.1 coordinate 49,492,905, forward strand.
CTGCTCCTGTTTGAATAGTAGTAAATACAAATCCTTTAAATAAATTTTACACCAGAAACCATTAGTCTGTCACAAAAACCACTTTTTTCTCTTACAGAAATAACCCTCCAACCAATCTAAATGTTAACCGAACCTTAATGGACAGTGGCTTCAATTTTTCGGCCCCTACGAAGATCATAATCCACGGATATCTAAGCAACATTAACGAACAGGTTTTTACTCTGCCAAAGGATGGTAAGTAAACAAGGTTTTTGAATTGTAATAAAGGGAGAATGGCACGCGATATACATTGTTGCGTTAATGGATGCCTAATTGAATAATGCAATTTAGTTATTTTATGATGTTAGCATTATGTTTTAACGTTACATGTAGTCATTTCGATGTATAGCTAATGGAATATCGGCTTAAATTAATTATTGAGATAATACTAAAATTGGATTTCCATTTTTTTGAAACTTTGAACCTGGAATATTGCAATATTCATACTTCCTTTGATGTATTTTGCTATTAAACTATGTATTTTTTTGGCGATTCAATAGTAGTTCCTCTTTGAGATTATAGTTACCTAATTTAATCCAACATGAACAAACTATTTGGAATTTTTGGGAAGAAATGATAAAACAATAGTGATATATGGCTATGGAGTCTCAAGTTGCTTTATTACTTTAACTTGAATTTAGACACTCCTAGTTGCAGTAGGAATTAAATTATAGTTTTTTAATATATGCACAACTTAAGATAATGATGAGAGTTATACGTATTTACAACATTTAAAGCCAGTTTCATCTGAGGAGTACCAAAGGGATGATTCTGAATACCAATAGACATGTAAGGCCAAGGTATCGTATTAAATTCCCTTCAGATTACAGAAAAAAAAAATCATTTTAAACCGTTTACAAGTCATTCTTGACATTCTTGATGAATTTTGCGCTATTTTTTGATAACCAAAATAACGGTAATATAACTCATGGTATTGGTGGAAACACTCCCGGCAAAAACAGCGTGAAAAGGGAAATGCGCTAGCTAACGAACATGTTTCTGCCTACTTGGCGTCATCAACGTTGCTCCGAGCACATTCCTTTGCTCACCATTGCCATTCGCCTCTCAGTTTATCTCTAGAAACACACAGAACTAAAAAATATATATTTTGGTTATTGTTACTAGGCTCTTTTTTCATGCGTATTTTTAATACATCGTTGTAAGCCTGAGGAATCATTTACATGTGCAGATACCGTAGCCCTCAGGCGCAACGCCATCTTACGTTAAGCAGTACAAGAACTGCTTTGGATGTGTAAAAAGCTCATTATCTTGAAAAATAATAATGTTTAGATAAAAACGAAAATACGGGTTGTAAAAAAGAATATATTTGTTAAAATATTAATATTTTGTGCGCCTTCCTCGTGTCCTTATGACTGCTGAAAGCCTTTTTGGCATATTTGCCACCAACTACTTAACTTCTTCTTCGGTTAAAGCGTAAAACCTCTTTAGACGTGATTTTCGAAGTTATTGAGTGCTGTCGAATTCGGCGCTTTAACAGAGCTAACAAGTGCTCAATTGGATTTAAATCCGGCAACTGAGCAGGCCATAAAAACAGTTTCATATTGTTTCCTGTTGAAATTGGACGTTGTCTATGTTGGTATCCCCAAAAAGTTTGCTGCAGGAAGGATGCAATGCATTTTCCAGCACATTTATGTCGCGGCTGGAATTCATCCTCCCCTCGGTAACGACCATCTCACCCACTCCCCCGTTTGCCATGCATCCCCATATCATGACACTCCCCCCTCCGTATTTTACAGTTGGTACTGTACACTCGGGAAGGAATTGTTTGCCTACCTTGCGCCAAAATACCTGAAAATAACGAGGAAATTACATTAAAATTAAAAAATTAAATACTGTGAAATATTCAGTGTTTTGGTTAAGAATAATTAATAATAAAAGTTAATGAAATAACCTACCTGAAAGTTTGCCTCATTAGACCACAAGTTATTTGACCAATCTTCCACTGTAAAATGTTGGTGTCTCAGAGCCCATTCATAGCGCGTTTCTTTATTTTTCTGCGACAACCGCGGTTTTCTTCCTCGCTTTTCAATCCTTGAGACCAGCTTCAGCTAACTTTCTTCGGGTTGGTTCGTGCTGAAATTGGGCATCCAACGTTCTCCGAAAAAGTCTCGCGAATTAACACTCTGTCCATCCTCTTGTCTGTTAGCCGTTTTCATCCTGTGTCCTGTTGACGTTTCAGCGTGTATTGTATAGCACACCGCGAGCGCTTTATGATTCTTGCAATTTCACTTTGAGTCTTTCCCTCTTCTTTTAAAATTTGAATTTTTATTCGCTGACTCTGCGTCAATTGTCGCTTTTGAGGGATTTTAAAAGGAAAACATTTTAAACTTAAAAACAAAACAAGACAGAAAATACATTATCGGGTAAAAAGATGTTTTATTGCTTCTTAAGAATTTAAAGATTTGTAAAACCCTCTTTTAAATTTCCCGACAAACCTACCATAAACAAACCAAACTTTTCTGAGAAGTAGGTAAAGTGGTATCTTAATAAATCAATAGTGGCTAAGATATTTGTCCAAGACTGTATCTCTTGGCACTAGTTGGCGCCAATAAATATGTTCTAGTGCTGTTAAATATATCGTAAGAATATAAAACTATTTGAACAATAAAATCTTGAAGATAAAGTAGTTTCTCACGACTTAATTTTTTTATGAGGGTGTAGTTGTCTTCAACTACTAGTTCATTGTTGCAAATGATATTTTGCTTGCATATTTCGCACTGAAGTTCTTTCAGTGTAATATAGCAACAATAACCTGCTAAATAAGTTATTATAGACATGCCCTATATACTTGTTTTAAATCAGTTTCATCGATACTTATAAATGGATTGAAATCAAAATTTTGTTGAGTTTCGTTAGGAAAATCGATATTTTCATAAAACTGTTTAATTTGTATATTACCGCGTGATTTTAATGTTAGCAGTAATTGAATTGAGTTGGAATAGCATCTTTTTAAGCCTAGGAATTTTCAAACTTACAGTTATAGTTTCGTCGGTCCTTGAATCTGTAGCTGTTGGAACATCTTCTTTTACAAAGTGTAACTTACAAAGCCTAGTATACATTGCACAGACCCAGTTTTTACATATCTGAGGATTAGAGGGGAAAGTAAATGTGTGAACTTTCGGCCCATTCTTATAATTACCACGACACTCAGTTACGCAACAGGTATACATACAGGTATAAACACGTAACACACAAAACGCCTTTAGAGGCGTTTTATCGCTTATACAACACTAGAAAAAGGTTACAGGTATCACCAACCAAGTACAGAAATATCACTACACAGTATTTTTTTCAATAAAGCCAATATAATTTGGACAAACCTTTTCAAAACGCAAGAGACGGTCTGAACGTGTAAGCGCTAGGAATAATATGGCCGATCGCTCACTTAAAACGATATACGTCACAGCCTGCTGACATCAGAGCAGTTAGGCCTTATACATCGGCGGTAACGCCGAGATTCAGTTTCAATCTTCTATATGCTATCAAATCTTCACCCCTTCACCTTGATTTCAATCTATGGAAAGAGAAAAAAGTTTTGGGTACCACCTCGTATTTACAAAGAGCACTACCTCCATGACACCATCTCCAATGCTAATTCGGTTTTAATACTTGTCTAGAACGCGAACGATTCAGAGTACGAGCGATTATACATACATGTACACCTTAAATTTCGTTTTAAAAGCGAGCTTATAATTTGTTTTGCAATCGCGTCGGATATCAAGCGCTAACCTCTCGAAACTCCTAACCGAAAACGCGTCGGTTGACGAAAATTTAAATGCGTTTATGTATGTTAATTTCGAAGGGCGTAACTTTAATGGAGCGAGGCGAGTGTTCTAAAATAGACAAGGATGGTGATGGCGGGAGCGTAGGGCCGTGTATTTTATGAAGTTACGGCTTGTTAACGCTTGAATTGGTTATAAACTGAAGTTTGAGGGACGTTTGGTTCTTCAATAGAATGTTCATAGCACAAAACAAGAACACAAGATCCATATCATCCATGGCGGTTTTACATATATGTGGAGATAAATTTCTATAAACGCTTCTTAAAATATTATTAGAGTTGACAAAAGATTAAAACCAGAAGCTGAAGAATCGAAATCAGAGCTTGAAATAAGACGTGGAAGCTGAATAGGAACATGATCAAAGTCGCTTGTTCAAAAGTCTAATACAAATTTTGAATTTAATATCCAAAAGTATATATATATATATATGACATTCTTATTCTGAAAGAATGTTATGGTCCATCAAATGTTGGGATACTACAAGTTTGGTGAAAAAAATCCCAAAAATGCATGAAATCTAAGAAAATTCCTTATTCTTCAAATATACCCAAATAACTTTATTTCTAGGTCAAAGGAAATGCGCAACCACTTGAACAATACTATATGAATAATAATAATAATAAAATTCACTTCCTCGTTGATGTTATTTCCTTGTTTCGTCGTAAAGTAATCGATGTGTTGGTTCCTGTTCTGACGAACATTTTTGTGTGACGTAGTGTCACGACTGGTTTCAGCGGTTGACTCGTGGTGCCGTCTGGGAACTGCTATCGAAACTTGGAATTTAGTGAGGTGAAAAGAAGGGTGTACACAGATAGGGTCGACGCTTTATTTTATAAGGGAAAACAAGGGCATATCCCGGGGTCATGTGTGGTCGTCTGGAGCCGTTGCGCGGCCAGGATTAAAGAAGTCCGCTGGGCGACGCACTCTCACCAGAGGAGGGGGCCTATCCTGGGAGTCGACAACCATCTGGACGCATGGGTTTTCGTTTTCGCGGGCCCTTGCCCACGCCGAGTTGAGTGTATATCTGCATGTTCTCCATTATGTTGAGTTTGTTGCTTTTCTGTTGTCTCGTGATTACTACCATTGTTTCTTGTATTGTTCCTGGGCTGTGTCCGTTCGCACAAAGCAAGACAGATTCGAACTACGCAGAACATCTCAATACGAACGGATACAGCCCAGGGACAATATAAGAAACAATGGAAGTAATCACGACACAACAGAAAAGCAAAAAACTCAACATAATGGAGAACATGCAGATATACATACACAAACACACAGGAAAGTTAATGAACATGCAGATCAACTACACACAAGACGCAATATTCTCCTCCACTACTCCACCTACACCATATAAAGGTACGAGCACACACCGCACCACCAGTCTCTCCGAGGTCAGACTGTATCACCAATCTGCGAAATCATCAACGCAGCTCTTCGTCTCTAGCACTTTCCCGCTTGCTGGAAGCACGCTGAAGTAGTCACCATCCCCAAACCTGGGAAGGACCACCCCCTGCCCTAGAACTTCAGGCAGATCAGCCTTCTGTCTAACCTATCGAAAATAGCCGAAGCGGTCATCCTCGCCCGGCTAACTGACCCACAGAATACTGTCCGGAGTCCCGCAGGGGTCTCTCCTGGGACCGTGCCTATTCCTTCTGTTCATGGAGGACCTTCCCCGGTCACACGGCACTAGCTTTGCTATCTACGCGGATGACACAGTCATCTACGCTAGAAGCAGAAGTGAGAAACTCGTCAACCAGTGACTCCAAGCCACTACTGACAGTTTCCTGGGCTGGGCAGCCCGGTGGAGGCTCGGCGTGAACGAGTCTAAGTGCGTCGCAGTTAGATTCACGAGGAGGTTGCGCGACCCCTGGAGTAACATCCACGTGGGACAAGTTCAGCTGCCGTGGAGCCCTGACGTTAAATACCTAGGCATACGCATGAACACAAGGCTCACCTTTGCCTAACACATGAGAGATCTTCACTCCCGTTTCCCAACTGCCCGCACCTTGCTGCTCCCCCGGGTCGAAGGAGCCCCCTTCACCTGGGCAGCAAGCTGCTACTCTACAAGACGACACTTCGGCCGTTGTTGATCTACGGTGCCGTGGCCCGGTCATCAGTGGCTTCACACCACAAGGGTCTGGAAGGCCTTCAAAACAGGACTCTGCGCATCATCACCGACGCCCCATGGTTTGTCAGGAATGATCAGATTCATCGAGATCTGGGCATTCCTACGATTCATGAACATCAGGAGAAGACACTGAACTCGGCGTGGGCATGGGCCCGCGAAAACGAAAACCCATGCATCCAGATGGTTGTCGACTCCCAGGATAGGCCCCCTCCTCTGGTGAGAGTGCGTCGCCCAGCGGACTTCTTTAATCCTGGCCGCGCAACGGCTCCAGACGACCACACATGACCCCGGGATATGCCCTAGTTTTCCCTTCTAAAATAAAGCGACGACCTTATCTGCGTACACCCTTCTTTTCACCTCACTAAATTCCAAGCTGCGCGAAATGAGCCAGCCTTATCATAAGAGGACAAACGGGTTTAAGGTTCTTCAGACCGACTCTAGTTTCGATAGCAGTTCCCAGACGACACCACCAGTCACTTGATAATGGCAATCGGCGAAACCGGTCGTGACACTACGTCAGACAAAAATGTTCGTTAGAACAGGAATCAACACATCGATTAAAATTTATTTAATCAGAAATATACTACAATATGCGGAATTCCTTTATCTTTTCTTTAGCTTATTTGGCCCAAGATAATTACAACGTTATCGGCATGGATTGGTCAGCTCTATGTCAATTCGAGTACTTCTCAGCTCGCAAAGGCGCCCAGTCAGCTGGAAAAAGCTTGTTCTACTTCTTACAGTTTTTGGCTGGTCAGGGTGTAAGCTATGACGATATTCATATAATCGGTCACAGTTTGGGAGCTCATGTAGCTGCAATGGGAGCTGATGCTTTACCTAATGGTAGAATAGCTCGCATAACAGGTAAGTTTAGTTGTTAAAACTGAGATGGTAGTGCTGATTCATACTATTGGTTATGTTCACCACAAGAAAGTCTAACAAATACAAAATATAATTAGCTAATGTTAGCTTTTTGATTAATTTAAAGTTGGTGCTTTGTGTGCAACTAAAATATTAAGCTCATCAATTAAATTCCTTAAATATAATCACATAATAGATGAAATGAACAATGATCTTAATAATGTTTATAAATGGCTCTATAATAATGATTTGTGCGTATAATGGTCGATAAATATAAATATATGGTTGTAGCTAGTAACCGCAAGTTAAGTAATATTAATATCAGTGCTAATAGGTTGGCAACAGATCGTGACATCACTGGCGCACCATCACCTATTATTCACATTCATTATACGAGGTAGGCGCCATAAATTCTAGGCCTGATTTAGAAAAAATGACCTTTGTAAAATATAACAATTTTTATTTTTCAATTAATAATTCTATACCCTTGTAAAAGTAATCTAAAGTTTTTCCTTCAAAATGTTGTATTACAACTGCTTGCAACTCACTATCGTCCTTAAAACGACGTCCCCTAAGGTCTTTCCTTAAATCAGAAAATAAATAACAACCACTTGGAGCCATGTCTGGACTTATACGGAGACTGTTCCAATTCTTGAATGCTGCATTTGCGGATGGCAACTTGTGAAATGGCGGCAATATGGATGGGTGCATTATCGTCCAATAATTGAACACCCTTTGTCAATTTTCTTCGATATTTTGCACGAATATTGTCCCTCAATTCATGCAACAAGACGCATAATATGTGTTGTTGACAGCTGTACTGCGCTCTTTAAAGTCGATGAGTAAAATACCCTTAGAGTCTCAGAACATTGTGGCCATCACCTTTTTCGTTGATTGAACGATTTTAGCCTTTCTAGGACGAGGTTCATTGGGTCGCCGCCCTTCCATAGGTTCCACTTTGGATGGAGGATCATAATAAAGAACCATTGTTTCATCTCCTATGACAATGGATTCTAAAATCGGTTTCAGGTCGTCTCCATACGAACGCACACATTCGATCCGACGTTCACGTTGGAGAGCAGAAAGAAGATGCGGTACCCATCTTGCATTAATCTTATTCATACCCAAATGGTTATGGAGAATTCGGCGAATGCTTGTTTCAGAAATGTTAGACATCACTAACCTGGGCAAATATACGGTAACAGCCAGAGGCGTGGCGATCGCATAAAAGTTTACACATAAAATAGAAGGTAAGAAATAAATTATAAAACGTGTTGAAACACTTACCGTTTTAAAAGTCTTCCATGAAATCACAAACTGGGTAACATCTGTTAAATATTTGAATCATTAGATATGTTTCCACAGCTGTTTCAGTCAAGTGAGTACAACGTGCGGAATAAATGTTTTTTAATGCCGAAAACGACCGTTCGACATCTAGCGATGTTATATTTGCATATTTAAAATAATCTTTGAAACAACCTAATGCATCTTCACAAATTTGTCTTAATATAAGAAGATCGGAGTCTTTCTCTAAAACACTTTCAAATTTTCGTATTACGCACCAATTTGTTTCGCTTTCTACAGCGTATAACTGTGCGTGAACATCATTCACAATTTGAACAGAATCCGCTAGCGACATCGAAACATTTTGTAATTTTTCTATTCCCTCCGCTAGTCCGAAGTAATTGTTGTGAATAGTTTGTAAATCTCTTTTAACCCGACTATCTTGAAATATTTCCTGCCTTTTCTTGATTGCTGCACCTTTTGTCGGATTGAATTTTAAAACTATCTTACTGATCAAAATATTTGTTGTAGTAAAACGCAGCCTGCAACCGTGTAACAATCGGCTGTGGTGGTTCAGGTAAATCAGGACACAGTTTGTGAAATAGTTGGGTACGTTTCGAGGTCTTTAGAAACACTGCCTTTGTACTAGCAATCAATGCATTTACTAGTGGAAAACATGTAGGAATCGTTTGTGCCGCAAGATTTAGAGTATGGATTCTACACGTTGCATGTAAAAAGTTACCACTGTGTTCTTTAAGAGATCGGCCCAAAGAACGCATGTTTGCGGCACCATCACTCATAAACATTAAAAGTTGCTTAGTTGAAACTTCAAAATTGTTCAATGAGTTCTGCACCACCTTTAAAATCTCATCGGCAGTACAATTTATAACTCTTTTGGAAGTAAGTAAGAAGGAGGATGACGGTAGATGTGGTTCCATTGTACGTACCATTACATTAACCACAGAATGTTTTTGACGATCTGTTGCTTCGTCCACACACAACCACAGTTTTTTATCTTTCAATTCCGTTTTCATTCTTTTTTCCATATATGTTCACGAGCAAATGGCACTACATTTCGTATCGATGTCCGACTAAGTAATTTACAGTCCGCATATTTATTCCAGAAGGAAACAAATGCTTCTTTGTTTAGTAAACGAAACGATAGATTACATAAAATAAGAGTAACACATAAATCAAGTGTAAATTTCTCTTGGTATCGTATGCCACTTTTTGCAGAAGAATGCTGTTTGCTTTCAATGTGGCGTTGACAATGGCTTCTGGACCAATACATTAAAGGGATTCTGCAAACTAGACATTGAATTTTAGCGCCATCAAAAATTAAGTCCGGCATGTCCACTATAAAGTTTTTAACTGTGTCTACCATTGGTCGTTTTCGCAACGTACCTAACTGCGACATTTTTAAAGCAAACATAAGCGAACAATTACGAAATAAGTTACGACAGCCTAGATATACACAGAACTACTCGCATACAGCATCGATTTAGCACTGACGCTGTGAACGGGTGAAATAAATAATCGCCCACTCCGCACCACATATCTACTACACTGACTGTTACCGCTGTTTGCCCAGACTAGACATCACTACTAATTCTACCATTTCCAAACGGCGATGTGTTAATACCATTTCTTCAATTATTGAAATGTTTTGGGGCGTTACCAGTTCAATTGGTCGAAGGGGGCGCTCATCGTCTTCAAGGGATTCTTGCCCGAAATGGAAACATTTTGGCTACTTTTTTTACAGTGAAATATGAAGGAGATAAATCACCATAAACACCGTTTTTTTTGTTAAAAAATTAATGACTCAATTTTCGTTACCTGAGACATTTTCATACACTAGTCACGTTGTCTGGCTAGCTACTAAAAACTGCTACTTTTCGAGTCGTAATATATGTAGTGTAGACCTCGCACATGTGCAACTATGACACAACAAGAATTTGAACACACTCAAACTTGTATAAGCTTGTCAGGCCGAGAATTTATGGCCCCTATCTCGTAAGTGTTATATGCATTATTTTTGTTGTAGTTTTTGTAAATAACAATAAATAAATATATGTTTATTTAACAAAAACACTATTTCTATTTACAATACAATACTAGCACTATTTTAATTAAATAATTTATTTCAATGAATACAGCAAATTCTTTTGATATATTCGGAGCAACAAAGCAAGTAGTTGCTCCAAGCAAATTTCCTCTAACAAAATAAATTTAGTTGACTCAAACACATCGGTTTTTCAGTGTGGCTAACACTGACTTTAATGCCGTTATCTTAAATGAGTTCTGAGAAATAAAAAAGGGATTTTTTTTTACCTATTGTAGTCAATACACAAAATGGGAGATGCAGCACCACATTTAATAACAAATATATCACTTTAAAATACTTTACACTCAAGAAAATATTAATAAATGTATTAATTAGTTTAATGACCTATCAAATTTTCACCCATTCCTTGATGAGACACTATATTCATATTGCTTCAACCATTGTTTCCTTCTTTGGTATTAAATATTATTTACCATTATGTATATAACAAGTTTTAACATGCTCTGCTTTCTGAATAATTCAAAAATAAACAATACACCTGTTTACGCAGGGTTGGACCCAGCCGGACCTGGCTATACGGACGTCGCCCATAACTTACGGCTTGATCCGGGCGATGCGAAATTGGTCGACGTAATTCATACCTACATGAGGGTCCTGAGCTTATCCGAGCCGTTAGGTCACCTAGATTTCTATCCAAACGGCGGAAAATACCAGCCCGGATGCCCCGATATTTACGATATCTGTAAGTACTAGCTGGTCGTTACAGGACGACTTAAAACGTACACTGCGAGCTAGCTACAAGTTTGCTAGGTTGCAGCGTATTTCAACGATAAATCAAGTAGAACATAGATGCCTGATGCATGTGGAATTTAATATAAAAATGGTATGGAAACTATACGTTGGATATTGAAGGCATACACTGGAAAAGTTTCTAATAGCTATTAAGAGCAGTAGGATATATTTTTATAAAGAAATAAAGGAATTAATAACTAGAAGCAGTTATAATAGGAAACAAAATAGTTGTTAAAAGTAGCGTTTCATATTAGTTTTTTGCTTACATTATTTTTTTAAAGCCCAATATACACTACTGGACATTGAAATTAGGGCAAATAGTGAATTATTGTAAACGTGAATAAAAACGGTAACAATGAAAAAGAAAATAAAAATTTATTGCTAGAAATTGTAACATAAACAAGTAAGAAGAAGAAATAACATAAAAAAAATATGCATTCTCATTAAAATATTAGGTTATATCTATTGTTCATCGAAATAGCCTTCTTTGGTTTGTAATATTCCCCGGACCATTCGTGGCATGCGTTCTGTTAGTTTGATTAGAGTTTCACCAGAGATGTTGTTCAGTTTGGAGAAGTCGCCACAGGTGCTCTTTCGAAAATGGACAGACTTTTCGTATTCGTCTGACGAGTTCATCCCACAGTAATTCGATGGGGTTCAAATTCGGACTCTGCGGGGACCAGGGCATGATTTGCAAAACGTTCTCCTCTGCTTGAGACATTAGGTAATCTTTACAGATTCGTGCTGTATGTTTGGGGTCGGTATCAAGCGCAAAGATCCCAATTAACCGCAACTCGGATGTCACAGCCTTCTCTTCTAGTATTAGTCTATAATTTTCTTTGCGCATAATATCGTTGCTTTTTACTAGATCTCCGGTCCCCGCACTGCTAAAACAACCCCAAACCACCGTGTTTTACTGTAGGAATGATGCAATCGCGCAATATCCTTTCCTCTTTGGTTCGTCTCACGAAAACTGCGCTTCTGACCAAACATTTCGAACTTGGATTCGTCAGTCCAAAGAATATTTCTCCACTTTTATTCTGTCCAATTCCTATAATATGCGGCCCATTGTAATCGTTTTTGGCGCTTTTCAAAACGCACCAACGGTGTTCTTACCGCAACGCGAGCATAAAAAACGGTTTCTCTTAAGTTTAGTGGTGGTTACAGAAATCAGTCGTTCGCATACCCTGTTGATTTCTGCTGCGATTCCGGGCGCCGCGCCGTCAAACGCTGGTTTCGTTTGCCTAGCATTGTAAGGCGTCGATCTTTCGCACGCGTTGTCATTCTTGACCGACCTGGGCGATTATGATCTTCTAATGTTAACAGCTACAAAAAAAAAGAATCGTATTGTCGATGCTTGCCCTTAGCAATATATTTATTTCGAAATTTCTCATACAAGAGTAAGAAAAGTATCAAGAAATCAATCGATTTTTTCTCACATAATGTACCTTAATCGATGTGCAAACAGTCTTTTTCCGATCACTCACAGCATTTTTGTGACATATATTGCATAATTGTTCTTGCCATGAAGGGATTAAGACCTATGCTACATTGCTTCGGAAAAAGTTATTTTATATTGCAGTCTTGGCTTAGGTTAGGACGTTGCACAGAGGAATCGTCCTAATGGCATCAAGCCATCCAGCATAGTCCTTTTAATTGGCGGTAGTACACGAGAATTGTAGAGGAAGTATCTCACTGTTTTGTCTTCAGTCTTGCAGCCCCTGCATAACAGGTCTTTGGCTAGTCTCATTTTCAAGAGTTTCATTTTTGAATCACATGTTTTCCATTGGCTAAATAATAGGGTACAATTTGGTGGTAGAAACGTTGTTTAAGTGTTTTGTATTTAGTACATAGTTCGTCTATTATCCAAAATAAGCAATGATTTCGAAGGCAAATTCAAACCCCTCATTTTCGTTTTAACTTCAGACCCAAAAAGATCATGGAACCATTCACGAAAAACATTGTAATCTAACAACTGGCAGTTTCAGCTTACGAGTATCGGAGGCATAAGAGTAAACCTGTCCTCATTTTGCGACCTGATGCCGTTTTTTCGCTTTGATGTGCGAGAATTTTGTTTGAAAATATTAGATAAATAAGGCAAGTTTGTTTAGAATGTACAAGACCATAGCGAAAATAATGATCAATAAGGAATTAGGAGGAAATTTAACGAAAAAAAGGAAAGTTCTAGATGTAAAAAGAATGACAAATAAATTTAAATCATTAGAAAATATCTTCCTTACATGCTTGTACAAGCAGTGCTGCTTCCCACAATAACTGAGTATAGTTACAGCATTAGCAGCAGTAGCACAGCATTCTCCCTTAAACATCTAGCTATAATCTGCAAGGCACTTAATTGCCTTTGATGGTATCTCTGCCTCATTACAGAAATATATTAGTGAAGGGGTTTCTAGTGACAAGTTAAGCAATCTCTTCATGTTGCTTATCCTTACTGCTTTGGCCACTACAGGACATATGGTTTCATCTGCAGAAGTTGCCATGATTTTAAAAACATCATATGCCTAACACTGCTTTATTATAGTTATATTAGGTCGAAACTGGAATAAGCATCGTTAATTTGGTCTCCAATTTACCAATCTCATATAAATAATATTGAATCTGTTCAAAGGCGTTTTCTAAAGTACTTAATGTATAAAATTGTTGGAATTTACCCTGAAAGAGGTCTTGATTACAATATTAGGTATAATCTAGTCTAGACTTTGTCTCATTGTGTAAAAGGCGTAATATGTTAAGTGTAAAGTTTTTATTTGGTTTGTTAAATAACAATATTGACTGTCCGTGGTTGTTGAGTAGAATTAATTTTAATGTCCTTAGATTAGAAGCTGAATGCACGTTTAATTGTCCAAGAAGTGGAACAAACGTTTTAGTTAAGTCACCGGTGTTTATGATGTGTAACAATTATAACAAAATTTCTAAACTATGTGATGTGCATTGTAGTTCATTTGAAGCAATACCTGAAATTATGATTAATTTGTAAATTGATTATATGATTTTTTTTCCAAGAGGAAATGAATTATTATTATAATCGTGGAAGAGGAAAGATTTTTTTGGAAGCACGGTAAAACCTAAAACAATCCTAGACAGAAATTAATTCAAAAAGTGCTATAGAGATGAGCCATGATTTTATTATCAATCTTTTCTTATAAAATCATAAAAAAACTTTCACTTACAAAATACACCCTCAACTTATATAAAAATCAAAGCAGACTAAATTTGTCTCTTCGTTTTCTTTCAGGGAAACTTCCCGAGAGCATAGTTTGTAATCACGGTAGAGCGTTCCTGTATTTCGTAGAATCTATTATTAATAGCGATGCCTTCAAAAGCAAACACTGTCAGTCGGTTGAGGATGCCATGCATGCCAGATGCTTTGAAGATTCTGACGTTTACATGGGAAACGCTGCCACTTACAGGTAAACGCGTGGCATTTATTGTCATGTATGTATCGCTCGAACCGTTAAACGTGTCTCTTCTTCGAAATTTCAGCAATGGAATCTATTACGTGAAGACGAGATCGAAATATCCTTTCTCGTACTGAAAAGGGAGCTATGGAGCATCAGTCTTGTGTGTTATGCGTGCAAAAAAGTGTGATTTATTAGGAGTTAGAGTAATTTCTACTTGTTGACTATTTAATCAATTGTTAAGGATGTGTTAAATTCGAAAAATAAAATTTAGTTCAACTGTTCTTGTCTGTATTTTGCTAAATAATTGGATTTAATGTTGGCGTCACTATACTATTTTAGATGAAAGATTTCTCATCCATCATTTCCTATACAATAAGATTATTATTCCTTAAATGATTTAGTTTTTTGACAATAAAGAAGTAATAACGAGTAGTTAAAGAGGCCCTTTTTATTGATACAACTCTCTCTACTCACTATCCCATTTAATATTTTCTTAAGTAACAATAAACTTACCTACTAGCACTGTTACAAACTAAATAAGTTTAATGAATTTTTCCCTAGATTTAAGGAAAAGTTGCACAGTTTAGCAAGACCGCCTTTGAGGGTGCCAGGGCAATCACTCAGGGGCGAAGTCCCAACTCTCTAGGACCTAAAATAACCGAGTTATCCCTTTAGCTTCACAAAACACCCCCATAGAGTGTCATCGAATTTCGTAGAACACATAGAACGTCGTCGAAGGTTGTAGAATTAGACTTTTTTGACAGTGTGTGTTTCAGTTACTTTCTGCGAGAGAAGCTTCTCAAAGTTGAAGTCGATTAAAAGCTATCTTCGATCAACATATAAGTGGGGCGTTCAGTAATTAACGAGACAAGCTGCATTGGCGGGAAACTACTGAATATTATTGGATGAAACACTCTGTGGGTCAAGTTGACAACCTTGGAAACAAATTCAGTCAGCTGTTTGAAAGAAATAAAAGCAAACATCACTTTTGTTCATTTCAAGATGTCGGCTCCTCTCGAAACGTGTACGATGGATGTTCAGTGATAAGATCTTTGTTATTCGAAGGTGTGAAGCCGAAATTTACTCGAGAATGTTGAAGCAGTATGGTGAAAAGTGTTTAAGCAGCGGAAACGTGTATAAGTGGATTGAACAGTTTAAATCGGGCAGAACAAATGTCACCGATATTCATCGCTCCAGATGACCGGTTGATGTGTCGACCGACGCGCTACAAAATCGCACAAATGACCTTATTCTCAATGTCAGGCGTATAAAAATCGTGATAACTGATTTGTGTAATGTTAGTGTTGGAACTGTGTATTCAATTATTCAGTGGTGCGATTCTGTTGCACGATAACGCTCGCCTCCATACTGCCCAGGGAACGCGAGAGATGATCGAAAATTTGGGTTGGGAAGTGTTGTCACATCTTCCTTACAGTCCCGACCTCGCACCGTTCGATTTTCATCTGTTCGGCCCGCTCGAATAGTTTTTACGTGGCACCAAGTTCGAAGACAACGAAGCGGTCAAACAAGCTGTACACAAGTGGCTCAGACACCAAGATCGGGAATTCTTCAGCACTGGAATTAGAAAACTCACAAAGCGGTGGGAGAAGTGTCTAAATGTTAGTGGAGATTACATTGAAAAGTTGTGTAAATTTCATTGTCATTGAATAAATTTCCACAGCCATTTGTTGCCTCATTAATTACTGAACGTCCCTCGTAAGTTAAAAACATTTTTATAAAACAGAAAAAATTGCAGATTAATAAGCTCTTTTAAATATATGTTTGTCTGTTAGATGTAAGTTGTTTTTCTTTAGTTTTAAGATTGATTGGTCCCAGGGAGATTTCCGCCTCGGACTCGATAGCTGTAGGTCCGCCATTGCCTGTAGTATGGCTGGTTATTCCCGAATATTGGATCTAGTGGAAGAAGAAATATTCAGATAGCAAAGACAATAATTTTAAGGCTGATTACCAAAATTCGTAATCTCGGAAATTCTTTATATAACCCTTCAAATGTCCTACTTTACCAAATAACCCTCATCCAACCTAACATACCCAGAATATAGGAACTATCTAATTTCTTTGCCACCAACAAACAAAAACTGGAAATGTTAAATTCGCAAATTCTTAAGCGTAACAACTCTCCTCTTAAACGGGATCATTTCACTCATTCCATTGAACAAAATCTCCGAGCTTTGAAGATTATCTGGTATAAATTGAAAAGAGTAAGGGATCTTAGACCGACCTCTGGAAAATACCTTTGCTCATATCAATCGGATTCAACCAAATTGCATTAAAAAATACAACGAAGTAATCATTTTTACGAGATACAGGCAGTTTCAATATTCCCTTACAGCAAGCAGCTTCTCCTACCTTGTTTCTGTTAGCTTCACATGAAGTGTCAAGGCTTTACTCCAAGGTTCAAAACATAAACTAGTGACTCAGTTTCTCAACATTCCTTAGCAATTTTCCTAAATCTTAAAGGAACACTTACCAAACATTGTTTATACATAACATCAACATTTATGGGCGTTTATTTTTCTTTCGATAGTTTACGATCTCGCTGCCCTTGAAGAATTTTTAGACTATCTGCGTACACACTACAACTGCTACCCCGCCCATCGAAATCTGTCTAAGGTAAACAATATCTAAATATAACCTTCGAGAAACGAACTCATCAAGTTGCAAAAAAATCTCGGTCAAACGTGCAGTCAGCATCTCTACTAGTGAGTGGGTTTGAGTTGAACACGTTCTGTGTTCATTCATTCGGGTAGGAGTCATCGACCTTCCCTCGTAAATACGATTTCGCCCTTAATAATCCTCGCTTCCGTGCCCCTCAATATGTGAGACGGACGTTGTGCAGAATGGAAAGCGAAAACTGTGAAGCGAAGTAAATAACGATGCCTAAATTTAGATTTCGGAGGTAAGATCATCTAGGTGAAATGGCATGATGCTTAACGTTGCACCTTTTAAATCCTTAATATTTTCATTTCACTTAATTGTTATTGTCTCTGAGGAAGGAGCTATTTCTCTTTACGTATCTATGTATATAAATGTAAATAATGTTTTTGAGCAAATACAATATTATCATTAAAAAAAGTAACCGGGAGGTCCGTGTTCTTTTTGAATTAATTTTTATATTGATTACAACAACAGTTAAATCCAAGATTGAAATTTCAAATTACAACAAATCTTATAAAGCATGTTTACTATAGATCATCAAATATTTATCATCGAAAGCTATTTCCACAAGGGACAAAAGCAACAGAATGGAGATTGGTCTTATTTTATGCAATTATACGAGGCGTCCGGTGTCCGGTGTCCGGGAACAAAGGTACACTCCTGCGCATGTGCATGATATCGCGTGATTTCAACCCTGCAATCAAGTCGTCCTATTGTGTCATCTTTTTATTCAATGTTAGTGCGTCGTTTATTTTGTTCCGGTCAGTACTTTGGAAATTATTGCGATAATAATGGAGCCTCCTCTGTCAAAATGCGTCCTACTAGAAGTTCGTGCAATCATTCGCTACTTTTGTGTGGCAATTAAGGAATCGCCGACCGCAATTCACCGCAGAATTTCCGAAGCTGACGGTGAGGTTATGTCACGCAAGCAAGTGTCGGTTTGGTGTACAGAGTTTCGAAACGGTGGGACAAACTTAGATAATCTTCCAAGATCTGGAGGACCGAGAACGTCTCTGACGGACCGAAACATCCAGCGGGTTAAAGAACTCATCATCACTGACAGTCGTTTGACAATTCGAGAAATGGCATCCGAACTATACATTCCGAAGACGGTAATCCACGACATTGTCCACAACAAGCTTGTCTACCGAAAAGTCTCTGCACGGTGGGTGCCTAAGCAACTCAAGGAAGCGAGACTTGCATGCTCTTCGGAAAACCTGCAACGTTACCATAACGACCTTATGGATATTGTAACCGGAGATGAGACGTGGGTTCATCACACGACGCCTGACAGCAAAGTTCAAAGTATGGCATGGAAGTATCCCGACAGTTCACCTCCCAAAAAATTTCGCGTTACTCCATCGACTAAAAAAGTCCTTGCTACAGTTTTTTTGGGATTATAAAGGCGTCCTTCTGCTTCTATGGTGAAACTGTAAATGCAGCAGTATACTGCGAAACCCTCGATAAATTACGGGAAGCTATTCGACGAAAGAGGCCTGGTCTACTTAGTCACGGATTCAAGTTTCTTCATGACAACGTAACGCCTCACACCGCCAGAATCACCACGGATAAGCTTCGTCATTTCGGATGGGAAATCATCACTCACCCAGCTCACAGTCCGGACTTGGCCCCTTCGGGTTTTCATCTTTTCCGAGACATGAAAGATTTTTTGGGAGGACAACGGTTTCGGTCGGATGAGGATGTCATCCAAACCACAACACAGTGGCTGCGTCGGAAAGGACATGATTTCTATACCAAGAGTATGTTAGACCTCGTCCGCAGATGGGACAAGTGCCTCAATCGGCTTGGTGGCTACATTGAAATATAGCTTAAGGACCGCACCTTCGTCCTGTAATACGCTTTTTATTTTTTAATAAATTTATTTGTATCTTCTAAGCGAGTGTACCTTTGTCCCCATACACGCCTCGTATATGGATGAATTTCGTCTTCAGTTTCCACATTTTGCGGTATCGTATCTTGATTTATATCAACAAATTTTTCGCTGAATTGCTAAATTTCGTGAAACTGGTGAAGTAAGGTACAAACCCAGTAGTGGTAGATTCAAGAGACTACTGCAACTATTGCGGATGTGAAGAAGCGTATAGATCATTTACCTAAAAAGCCAATTAGAAAGCCTTCACAGGAAACTAATTTGTTATATGGCACTCGTCAGTATATTCTAAGAAAGGATTTCGAAAAATATCCACATAAAATTCGTGTTGTGCAAGAGCTCAAGCCCATTGACCAGGTAGTGAGATTGCAATACTGGAATTGATTTGAAAATCACATGACTGGTGACAAATCTTGTCGCTCTTTTTCTTGTGTTTGTGTTCATGTTTATATTCAAATGTTGTTCTTTAGAAGTCTTAGTTTTATGATTTTTTTGAAGTTGATGTAGTTTTTGTTTTTTATTTTTGCTTCTATTTTGTTGTATTGTTTCTATCGGATTTTGTGTGTATTTCTTCTGTCTTGTTTTCTCTTTTCTCAGATGTGAATGTTGTCTGGTGTTGTGCGTGTGGATCTGTTCTTGTGTCTTGCTTGTATACTTCGTTGGTTGGAGTTCTTTTTGTCTAGAGAGTAGAGTATCTTCAGGATTTTGTTCTGCTGTCGTTGTATGATATTTACGTTTCTCTTAGTTGTGTTGCTATAGATGTTTATTAAGTAGTTGTTTCTTGATGTGAAAATTGCGTGATATACTGGTTTTCTCATGTTTTTTTGGAGGATGTTACGTAGTTTATATAGTGCCGCTATGGTGTTTGTGTTGGTCTCTACTAATTGATTTGTGTTTGCCCCACTTTAAGTTGTTTTGTATTGTTATTCCAAGATATTTAATGTGTTGTATTTCTTCTATTTCTTGGATATTGATTTTTATGTTGAATTTGTATTTTTGTTTTGTTGATGTGAAAATCATGTATTTAATTTTATCCTGATTTATCGTTAGTAAATTGTTGTGGCACCAGTCTTTTATTTTCTTGATGCCTTCGTTTATGTTGTTTTGTAGGACCTTTTGTTTTGTTCCTGTATATATTAGGCTTATAACATCTGTGTAAGCGAAGATTTTTCATTTCAGTGCTATTTCTAAAAGATCGTTAGTGTATAGGATGTATAGTATTGGTGGTAAGTTTCCACCTTGTGGAATCCCACAAGGCTTTTTTCGCCGTTTATTTGTGTTATTTGGTTTCAAATTTTTATATAGATTTCAATTAGCATTAGTTCTTTATTTTGAATTTCTAGAGATGTTTGGTTTTAGAAATTGTGTCGAAGGCTTTTTTCATGTTATTAGAGTTTGTTAAAAAGATGGTACCGGCAATGGCGCACCGCATAAAGGTAGGTACGTAATATACAATATTAGTGAAAAATAATATTGTTACCTTTCCCTGTCGTCTTGATGTCCACTGTGGCAATTGGCAACCGCCCTGGTAAGCTGCGTAGAATTGCAACATCAGCAACGCTTCCATTGTCGATTCATTCAGCCGTCGACGGTGTTGTGAATACGTTGTCGTATACTTCGAAAATGATCGTTCGACATCCAGTGAAGTAAGATTTGCAAATGTCAGATATTCCTCTTCCTCATCTGGGCACTCTTGATTTTCAGTTATGGACCGAACCTTTTGTAAATCTGGATTTTTCGTTAAAATTGCACCCAATGTTTGTGCAACATCGACTCCTATAGTGTTCGTCAAGTTTTCTAGAGTGGCTTGTAAGCTGTTTATGTAATTTAATGCGTCTCGTGCAGATAAGTGACTGTTTTCTAATTGCTCAATAGCTTGTGCAACTCCAGAATAGTTCATGGAAATTTCATCTATTTGTTGTAGAACGTCCGAATTGGAAAAAAGTTGCTGACTATTTCGAACTGCTGCAGAATCATTTGAATCAAGTTTCAAAATGACATTTTTCACTTGTGAAAAATATTTCTGGTAGATATATATATAAGATACTGCCTGGAGCCATGTTCCCCATCGCGTTATTACAGGCTGAGGTGGTGGTGGTAATTTCGGACACAATTGTTTGAATACACGGATGTGTTTGGGAGATTTGATGAACACTTTTCTGGTAGATGCTATTAACTTATCCACCATCGGATACTTCTTTCGAATGGTTTCTGCTACGAGGTGACATGCTTGTATGAGGCATGTTATGTGAAGAAGAGTCGGAAAGCATATTTTCAACATCCTACCAACTCTCAGCATTGTTGCGGCTCCGTCAGTAACGAACATTGTGACTTGGGTTCCTGTGATACAAAATTCTCTCAACGAATCTTTTATTATCTTGACAACGGTTTCTGCATTAGTTTTCTGAATCCTTTTACTGGATAACAACAATGAAGCTGATGGACCATCACGTTCTAAAGGGCGCGCTACAACGTGAACGACGCTGTGTTTCTGAGCATCAGTTGTTTCATCGACACATAGGCAGATTTTCTTATTTCTCAACTCGTCTTTTATACATTCCTTTACTGTACCTTGCATACGTGGCAAATTGTATCGTAATTGCATAGATATTGGCAGCTTCCATGAGGGAACGTACTTAGCCCAAAAAAGACGAAAGTGTTCATTAGATACTAAATGTTGTGGGATTGCACATACTTAACATAAAAATAAAATCATATAAAAATTGTCAGTATGGAATACTGTTTCTTAAATTCAATACATGACGTTTACTTTTACAATGTTTTCCATATTCAAACCCATCGCGACTTAGTAATCCGCTATTGCATATTGTGCAATAAATATGCGGACTTCTATATTCTAATCCAGGGAAATGCATGAGATATTTATTCACGTTCTAAGGGAACGTTACACCCTTTGGGCGTCCCATCTCCGTGTACTTATTTGGCGTGCAACGTGCAACGCACTGTCGCTCTGAACTCTCTCGCGGTACTGTCGAGATCGACTACGAGTTAAAAATTACCCCTACCTACGCTGCTACCGCTACGCTACTGCCATCCGGTACCACCTTTTTAACAAACTTCACTAATCATATCTAAGGCTGATGCTGTTCCGAATTTTTTTTGGAAGGCATACTACTGTTTGTTTATTATCTGTTTTTTGCAAATTGTGCGGAAATTTTAGTTTGGATGCATTTTTCTAGGATTTTATTTAGAATTGATAGTGCTATTGGCCTAGAATTTTCTGCTTTTTCTTTATTTCCTTTTTTGTGTATCGGTCTATTTTGTTTATTATATTTACTAAAATAGGGGTTAGTTTTTCTTTGTTTTCTTTTAAAATTTTGTTACTGATTACGTCAAATCCTGGCGCTTTATTAAGTTGTAACTTTTGTACAATTTGTCTTATTTCCTCTTCAGTTGTTTTTGGAAAGTTTATAGGTGGGTATTGGTTTTTTGTTACTGTAGTTTGTGGTGGTGTTGCATCTTTTCGGCTTTGGTATTCTGCTAATTGTCTTCCTATTGTGGTAAAGTATTTGTTGATTACGTCTACTGCTTTCGTCCTCTTTCAAGATAAGTTATATTTTGGTCATAGAGTTTTGGTTTACGTATTTGTTGGGTTATCATTTGCCATGTTCTGCTTGAGTCGTTTTTGTATTTTCCACATTTATTTTGATAGTATTATCTTTTTGTGTCTTTGATTAGTTGTGATACGTAAGTGTTTTTGTTGTTTATATTCTTCTCGTAATTTGTCGTTCTGCGGGTGCTTTCTGTGTTTTTTGTAAAGTTTGTTTCTTCTTTCAATCTGCTGGATTAGGTATTCATGTATCCATGTACAGTCTTCTCTTCTTTTTATTTGAAGAGTTACTTGGTTTTCTTTTATAATGTTTTGTAGGTTTATTTTTTCGCTATGCAGCTGATTTATCTTTTCCTTAATCTTCAGATTGATCTAGTTCACGTTTTTCTCTTTGCTTTATGGTTACAATGACTGTATTGTGATCTGGAGATGTTGGATTCACTGATAACCGCGTAGTAGATTTTCCTCCACGTTCTTCTGATCTAACTATTTTAAATTATTTTATTCTTCCACACCTAAACAATGCAGTTTTTAAAAATACACACCACGCACAATACTAGAATCTACCGAAGCAATTCAAAATGTTTCTTACATGATAACGCCGCAACACCTCGCCAATCCAACAACACGAAACGTGTAATTATTTGCCAAATTCTGTTTTTACTTTTACTAGCAGATATTTTTTTATTCTGTTAGCCTTATTATTATTGACTTAGATTACCACATTAGCCATTTACACCAGAAACTTATTTACATCATTCAAATATATCAAACGTCATTTGAAGTTTCAACCTTGATTTAATTTAAGTAAGATTTAACTGTCAGTTGTAACCAACATAAAAAATAATTTAAAAAAAAACATGTCCCCCTCGATTACGTTTTTTTTTAAATTTATCTAAAGTGTCTAGCCGGTTAAACATCAGCGTGCATTGCTGGACCCTTATTCTCCAATATAAGAAAAAGAAACTTTCTATCAAGAGAAGGGTTAGATCTCATCATACAAATGTTATTTCAACAATAAAAAGTCGTATTTTGGAAATTATGAACGTATACCAATCAGAAGGTAAATGTTGTCACATTTCGCAAGTAAGATATGAAATAAGCAACGAGTTCGTTCTACCTAAAGCTTAGCGTTGATGTTGAGTTGTTCACTTCACAGATTTTATTAATTATTGTTTGAATAAACAGTTTCTCTCTAGTTTTTCGATAATGGTCAAAAATATCCGCACGCGTCGGTATATTGAAACTCTAGATGTCGCGTTATCGCA
Organism: Dynastes maya; assembly: GCA_029619315.2. Lineage (NCBI taxonomy): Eukaryota > Metazoa > Arthropoda > Insecta > Coleoptera > Scarabaeidae > Dynastes > Dynastes maya. Next base: position 49,516,705 of record JAROYE020000005.1, read on the forward strand.
AAGTTGTTGTAATTGTTTTGTTAATTCCTAATTGGCGTACGAAACGAGATTACTTTGTGTATTTATGTAGGAAAGGAAACGTGTCCTGCACTTAGCTTTGAGTTGTAAATTTAATTATGCGGAAAGTTATTTTAGTTTATTGCGAAAGTTTTGTGTTTAGATACGTTGTGAAAGGGAAGTGAAGCGTGCTAAGGTCTCAAAACATCTTATTTTGACCTTCCTTTTAGTTTCATCGTTATCTCCATATACAATGTGTTCGTTTAAAAACTTTCCAGGCGGCCTACATCCGAAACTAATAAAATTATTAAAAAATGCAAAGACAGGGTCAATTTTTGTTTCGAAGGAGAACCATTTTGATCTTACCCCTTTAAGCTCCCCCCCCCCCCCCCAACAAGGTATTTTCATTACAAATTCAGTAGTATATCTTACTTTGATATTTGGTCAAGTTCTGGGGATCATAACAGAATAAATATCATGCTAAACAAGAACTGTAAAATTATAAACTCATCATCTAGTTCAAGCGGCGAAATTACGTTTTTAATCAATTTTAGGTTTTATAATTTAATATTATGCCCGGTATCGTTTATGTGTTGTGCTACACTTGACGCTTTTATCTTCCCGTACCTGTAACACCTGATACGGTAAAGAGGTCATTTGATTTATGGTTGTGCTATAACAAGAGACGCCGACCCGTTCGTATATTCCGCAAGTCCAGTATTTAGTTGAGGGGTATAGGCGGAAAGAACACAAATTTGACGGATAGGAAGGACATAACCGTTGTCTCACACGATTTTTATTTTTATTAGGGTGGAATGGCCATATGTCTTTCGTGTTTCGCGGTGACAAGACTCTTTTCCGCCTTTTCTCCATATTTTAACTTGCTTTTTAGTCTAAGGGGCAGAAATAGGTACTTGTATATATTTTTTCTTGAAGAGTAGGGATGTAGCGGGTTTGTTAGATTTAATATATGTTTTCTCACATCAATCGGTACACGGCTGAAGATGAAGACCCACGTGTCTTCGAAACGATCTTTCCGAGTTAATTAATAATTTGTGAGGTGCGGAGTGTGCTGAGAATAATGTTGTTTGCCATACTACCCCACAGCCCTTGCTATCATTGTTGATTTATTTTAATGTTTATTATTAGTTAGTTGTCAATCACAAAATAACAGAAAAACACTGATTGCGATATTTATTCTTTTTGACAATATGGTTTACACTCTTGAAATGCGAACGAAACCAGTTCTTTTGTATGGCAAAAATTATAATTGTGCAATTCAATCAAAAACATTATTATTATATTATCGTGATGAACAAGGGTTACTTCTAGATGGTTTAGATGACAAACTGGATAGGTGGAAAGGTTATTTTGAAAAAATGCTGAACGAGGAATACGGGATGGAACAGGTGGACCGTATGGATGGGGAAGGAATCTTGATGCAGCCAATAGCAACAGAAGCACAGAATCCATCTGTTGAGGAAATCAAGGAAGTGATAATGAGAATGAAGGATAACAGGAATGCTGTGGAAAATGGAATTACGGCGGAAATCTTAAAATATGGAGGTGAAGCAGTTCAAGGGATCGTGAGCCTTTATCCAAGTAATTTGGGATAAAGCTTGGTCGAACACAGCTTGGTCTAACGCTGTGCTAGTTCCAATATACAAAAGTGGGGATAAAACTGAGTATAGTAACTATAGCGGGGTACTTTAATAACCATGACGGTTGCTGTATTCGCGCTTTTAATACTTCTGCATCATGTGGCAGATCGTGCGAAGAAACCTCTTGTTTTAAGGCACCTCAAAGAAAAGGTCGAGTGGTGTAATGTTAGGTGACCTAACAGGACAATGGATTGGACAAGACCTATCTAACCACTTTTCAGGAAAATGATAATTTAACCATTGTCTAATCAAATTTGTTGAGCAGGACAACCGTCTTGTTGCCAGAACGGATTGTTACGTAGTTCCGGCTCTAAAGTAATTAAAAATTGTAAAACAAATGTCCTCAAGTAAATACAAATGCTGATTTAAATGTTCGTCTATAAAATGGGAACCAATGATTCGACCAAAAAAAATTTGGTACCATACACTAACTTTTTTGTAACGTGATTTCTTTTGTTAATTACGTAATTAGAGTTATCCCAGTAAGACTACTTTGTGTAGATACGCGCCCGTTGGTGCAAAATGTAGATTTTTCGGTGAAAAAAATAAATCTGTGAAAACATGTTTCTTCATCACCAAGTTCAAATGTATCCAGCAACTTTAGCTTGAAAGGATGCAGTTTGACATCCTTAAAAAATGTTGTAGTAAGGTTTTGCTTGCATGCAGCCTTTGTGCACACCTTCTTAAAGATAATTCAGGGCTATCCGCAACTGATCTGACTGCTAGCAATGTAGATGCGTCATTTTCATCCTCCGTTTTCTTCGCATTCATTACTAAACCAGTTTCAGGGAGAATTTGACATTTTCTAAAGTGGCTATCTTGATTTTTTGTTTAATGCTATTAAAGATACATACACCACAAAAAAGTATACAGGAAGCAATAAGTGAACTGAATGAGGCGCAAATCATTTGTAAAGGTACAGTAAGTTTCTTTGGAGAGCAGAACTTCTCATAAGGAATGATTTTCCGTCGTAAAATTAGCATAACTCCATAACTTTTCGTTCGAAGCAACTTATCTTAGTAACAGATTGACGTACTGTAAATAGAGAAAGTGCTTTATTTGAAATGAAATTGGCAAATAATTGATTTTATCAAAATAGACCGATTAATCAGAAAATTTACATAACGCCATAACTTTTCATTCTGAACAACATTTCTTAATTATACTTTGGCATATTGTGAACGGAAGAGGTACTTTACCTAAAACGAAAATACTTTTTGGTCAACTGCATGTACGTGGTAGGCGCCATAAATTCTCGGCCTGACAGGTTCTAGCGTGTTTAAATTGAGTTACGTCATAGTTGCACATGACTAGTGCATGAAAATGTCTCAGGTAACGAAAGTTGAGTACCGCGCGGTCGTAAATCTTTAATAAAAGAAGGGCATAGGCCTACTCACATTAAACAATGTTTAGCTAGCGTTTACGATGATTTATCTCCTTCATATTCCATTGTAAAAAGATCGGCAAAATGTTTCCGTTTGGGGAAAATATCTTTTAATGATGGTGAGCGCCCCGGTCGGCCAATTGAACTGATAACGCCTTAAATCATTTCAATTATTGAAGAATTAGTATTAGCAGATCGCCGTTTTAAGGTGAAGGAATTAGCAGTGATGTCTAACATTTGTGAAATAAAATGGGTACCGCTTCTTCTTTCTGCTCTCCAATGTGGACGTCAGGTCGAATATGCGTGTTCATTTTTACACATGTGTGAAGACGACCTGTTGCGTTCTCCTGGTTTGAAGAACAATGCCGCTAGTCGTCTGCTTCGATGTATCTTTCTTGCGAAGAGAGAGGACCAATTGCTTTTACTTAGATGTATAAATATTTGCTTACTTGTTTGATAGCTCAGTACCTCTCAAAATGAAACACAGTACGTATGTATAAAAATAAATTTATTAAAACAGCTCCCCTTATTATTACATAAAAAATATAAAATAAATGTGAGGTTTCCCTTTTGTAATATACCGCGTTCGTAAGTTCGTAGTAAAGTGAACCGTTCAAATATATCGACAGTGTTACAACGTTTGCCCGCTATGAAAGCATAAGGTGGGGAGCGCGCGAAGCGAATCAAGAACAGTCGAGCACAAGCGACAACACTATTCGATATATGTATAGGACTCGCGACTATAAATAAATTCTTACGTACCCTAGTATATATTATAATACGGTTTCCTAACTTGTTTGTGTACATATTTTGTAGAAGTATTTCCATGTACATTTGTATAAATGTCTCTTCAGTATATATTTAATCGCAATGTTTGTGTCTGTGTCTTAAATTCGCAACGTATGTATAATTTTAAACACACCTAGTACGAGTGCGAGGCATTTTGTTACCTTAAATGTGTCTTCAGTATCTATTAAATCGCAACGTTTACACAGTTATAATAAGTATTTGCTATACCACCTCTAGTATGCATTGCTCCAGCTACTGCCTCCCTTTAATAGCGGAGATTCCAAAGACCAAACATCGTGCGGGCCCGAGCGCTGCACTTTACATAGGCGAAGAAGCGACGGATGGTAATCGTGATACTTCGTACACTACGTTCTCCGACGAAGTTCCGCCACCCCGAGATAAGGACACATATACGTGTGTTATGCTTGCTCTCTCGGCGTGGATTGTCTGTTTGATGCTCGACTGCAGCGGTCGTTTGTCTAACGTCTATCTCGAGGATTGCTATATAATAGCGTGCTGAAATTACGATTATTTGAATGAATACAATTTTATATACATTCTCACATTGTGTGGGGGTGATTTTGCTATATTTATGTATGTTAAATGTATTTAAATTAGTTTCTGTGTTAAATACGTACACGTAGTATGTTTTAAATGTATATAAATACAATATACACAAGATTATAGGAAAAAAAGCAAACGATATGCTGAATTTATAACTAACACAAATGAAAGATTAAATTTACAAAGTCAAACGAATGTAACATTAAATTTATACAATAAAACAATAGAATTATGGATTTACAAAATAGAATAAATGCAGTAACGAATTTGTTAGCGTCAAAAATAACAATAAAATGTTAAGAAGCCTTAATACGACCCGAAATCGATTTTGGCGTCTATTGTCACAGGAGATGAAACAATGGTTCTGTATTATGATCCTCTATCCAAAAAGGAATCGTTTAAGGACGATAGTGAATTGTAAGAGGCTGTAATACAACATTTTGAGGGAAAAACTTTAGATTATTTTTACAGTATAGAATTATTAATTGATCGTTGTAATAAATGTATTGAAATGAGGGGGGGGGGGGGGAGTTATATTGAAAAATAAAAATTGTTATATTTTACCAATTTTTTCGACATCAGGCTAAGAATTTATAACGCCTGCGGCAAGACTTTTTCCTCAAATATTAAATTCCAACTTAAAAATTTTGTCCGTCATACCTACTGTCAATTCCATCCCTAGACACTCTGTATAGTGTTACATTTTATTCCATTTTCTGCCATAAAAATTCCAACAGAGGATGATATCAAAGCAATGCAACAGGCAATGGCACGTTGGAATATGTGTGTGAGTGCAGACGAAAAGTACTTTGTATTTTTGGTTTTAACATCTAAATGTTACGCCAATGATAACAGAATTTTCATATAATCTCGTAACTAATAGGTTCCAGAAACGAATCATTTCTATCCTGTTAGTAACAACTTTCAATTAAACGACAATTTATTTTACTTAACCTCTTAACATTAATATACAATTATTATATTGTTGCTGTAGTGCCAATAAGACTTATTTTTAAATCTTAATTGACAATATTCTCTCTCTAACATTCCTAACAACACAACTGGTATTCAGTAGCATCCGTAAAGTGCTGTAAATACGCAAAAAACTTAACCGTTCCTTTCGCAACGTTTCTACCGTTTACCCATTAAACGTTGAGCGGACGAGCATAGTTTTTAAATAATTTTTCCCGAAGCGGAAACGAGTTTTACTGGCCCTTAGAGACCGGAATTCCAACAAAGAATAGCTCTGCTCGCCCCGATGTCGTATTATCGCTTCTTCTGGTAAATTTATTTCGCGAAACGCCAACCAAAATTGCGGTCTGTAACGCGCTAAAAGTCATAGGTCAAGTATAACTCTTCAGATGAAGGTGAATGTAATTCGTTGCTTTATATACGAAGGGGAGATTTTTATGTGAGTAATCTAAGCTGGCTGTGGAGGAGAATCATGGGGAGTAAGTATGTCTTGGAAAAATTTTATTTTTCTATATAAGAGAAACGATTAATTGTCGCACTTTAACTATTGCGGCGTTGTTTATAGACTTCATCTTGCGCAAAGAATACCAGCAAAATCTTCAAAATTGCTGCATTCGCTTTATATATGGTCTAAAAGGACGTGAACATGTTTCACATAAACTTGCAGACAAGCGTTCTCGTCGCCAACTGCATCATCAGTAAAGCTGGCCACGAGTGGTACCGCGCAGTAGCGTAGAGTCGACCAGGCCTCGCGTTCCACTAGAGTTATTCTGCTAATAGAGATATTTGCTGCCGCAAATAATTGCGCTCATCTTTTAAATAAAAATTAAATAACACGTGCTCAAACACTTACCATTTTAAGAGTCCTCCGTGAAATCACAAAGTCAATAATGTCTGTTAAATATCTGCAACATTAGATATGTTTCAACTGTTGTTTCGGCAAAACTAGTACGGCATGAGGAAAAAATGCGTTTATATCCAGAGAACGAACGTTCTACATCTAGTGACGTAATATTTGCGTAAGTAAAATAATCTTTCAAATAACTTAACGATTCTGTTGACGCACCTTCACAAATGTGTCTTAATGTGCCAAAATCAGAATTTTTCTCAAAAACACTTTCAAATTTTTCTAGAACAGAAACATTTTTTGCGTCTTCAATAGCGCATAGCTGTGCGTGAACATGTTGCACTATTTGTAGAGATTCTTCTAGCGGCACCGCAGGATTTTGTAATTTTTCTATTGCATCTGCTAGCCCGAAGTAATTGTCGTGAATGATTTTTAAATCCATTTTAACCTGACTATCTTGAAATTTCGACTGGCTTTTGTAGATAGCGGCAGCTTCCTTTGTATCGAATTGTAAAACCACGTTCTTAATATTGTCAAAATATTTATGATAATAAAAGGCGGCCTGCAACCATGTTCCCCAACGAGTTAGAATAGGTTCTGGTGGCTCTGGTATACGGGAGCACAGTCTGTGAAATTCGCGAATACGTTTCGGTGATTTGACAAATACTGTTTTGGTATGCGCTATTAAAGCGTCTACCTCAGGATAACATTTTCTGATACTATCCGCCACAAGATTGAGAGCATGAATTTTACACGTAATGTGTAACAAATTAGCAGAATGTTTTTAAGAGACCGGCCTACAGAAAACATGTTTGCAGCACCATCACTCACTAACATCAAGAGTTGGTTTGTTGAAAGTTCAAACTTGTCCAATGTATTTAACACTAACTTTGAAATTACTTCGGCAGTACACTGTTGCATTCGTTTGGAGACTAATAGAATTGAAGGTGCCGATTGATGAGGTTCCAATTTGCGTGCCATTACATTAAGAACAGAATGTTTCTTCCGATCTGTTGTTTCGTCGACACATAACCACAATTTTTGATCTTTCAACTCCGATTTTATTTTTTGTTCAATATGTTCGCGCGCAGATGGCACAATTCTTCGTAACGATGTTCGACTTGGTAATTTGCACTCCGAATAGTTATTCCAAAGCAGATAAATGGTTCCTTGTCTAGTAAATTAAACGGTATATTACACGCGATAAACGTAACGCATAAATTAAATATAAATTTTTCATTGTCTCGTGCGCAATTTCTTTTTGAGACATACTTTTCACTATTTACGTGTCGTAGACAATGTTGCCTGGACCAACACATTAACGGGATTTTACAGTTTACACATTTAATTTTAGCACCTTCATATATTAAGTCTGGAATTTCTGCAATAAATTTTCGAAGTTTGTCCGACCGCGGTCGTTTCGCTGACGAAATCATAATTTTTCTAGGACAGATAAACAATTGCGCAAATGACCGGCAGCGAAAATGTCCGTACTGCTCCGCAGACGAAGTAATACTACCGTTCCTCTCGGTCCGAACTGATTCTACGCCGATGCGCGGAAAGCTTTAAACACAAAGATCCCGCCAGATCTCTTCCTCATATTAAGATTTAGAATAGCATACTCATAGCATTAATATTAGGTTTCCCCATTACATCATACCTCCTGCCCATCGCACCACTTTCTTTGGGATTGCGTAAAAAATTTGCCAACCTATTCTTCCAAATGTCATGTAAAACGTATGATTCAGAAAAAACCTTGAACCAACCCAAATTTTAACTTCAAATGGTGTCTTGGGAGGCTACTAATTTAATATTGTGATGGCAATTTTTATGTTTGTTTCTAATGAATTAAATGATTTTGTATATCTTAGAATTAATAAATTCGGTTTCATTGGTGGGAGTTGTTGCATTTGCATGTCAAGCAAACTTTGGAATTTACGAGCTGAAGTTTTGGATTGGTATTATTTGCCTAGACATCATCCTATGTTCTTCGAAATTTATAAATTTAAAAAATGAATGTACAGAAAAGAAATTGTCCAATTGAAAATTTTTCTTCGAAAAATAAAATCAAAGAACTTTGGAAATTTCTAAATTCTCAAATAAACAGAGTTAAAAGGATCGGTAGGATTTAGTAACTGATGTACACGAGTATTTTTTGCAGATATTTTTCTACGGCTATCAATCCAACGACTAAGGTTCTTGCTAGGTTTGCTACGCCAAGAGCCAGTAGTTGTAACATCTTTTATAACAAATATAATCGCTTTTAGTGAAATTAGCCATCAAAAAATATTTGATGCCCTAGTATTCTTAAAAAATAAAAATACTGATGGCATTGATGATGTTTATGTAAAACTTGTCACGCATGTTGTTGGATCCACTATTTACAATATTTAGAAAATTATTAACACCGAGAATCTTTTTAAATGCATGCTTTAAAAACAGCTAATCGTCAAAAACATTCTGTGGTTAATGTAATGGTACGTACAATGGAACCACATCGACCGTCATCCTCCGCCGATGAGATTTTAAAGGTGGTGTTGAACTCATGGAACAAATTTGAAGTTTCAACTAAGCAATTTTTAATGCTTATGAGTGATGGTGCCGCAAACATGCGTTCTTTGGGCTGATCTCTTAAAGAACACAGTGGTAACTTCTTACATGTAACGTGTAAAATCCATACTCTAAATCTTGCGGCACAAACGATTCCTGCATGTTTTCCACTAGTAAATGCATTGATTGCTAGTACAAAGGCAGTGTTTATAAAGTCTCCAAAACGTACCCGACTATTCCACAAACTGTGTCTTGATTTACCTGAACCACCATAGCCGACTGTTGCACGTTGGGGAACATGGTTGCAGGCTGCGTTTGACTACAACAAATATTTTGATCAAGTGAAGAAGGTAGTTTTAAAATTCAATCCGACAGAAGCTGCAGCAATCAAGAAAAGCCAGGAGATATTTCAAGATAGTCAGGTTAAAAGAGATTTACAAACTATTCACAAGTACTACGGACTAGCGGAGGGAATAGAAAAACTACAAAATGTTTCGATGTCGCTAGTGGATTCTGTTCAAATTGTGATTAATTTTCACGCACAGTTATGCGCTGTAGAAGGCGAAACAAATTGGTGTGTAATACGAAAATTTGAAAGTGTTTTAGAGAAAGACTCCGATTTTCTTATATTAAGATAAATTTGTGAAGGTGCGTGTGAAGATGCATTAAGTTGTTTCAAAGATTATTTTAAATATGCAAATATAACATCGTTAGATGTCGAACGGTCGTTTTCGGCATTAAAAAACATTTATTCCGCACGTCGTACTCACTGGATTGAAACAGCTGTGGAAATATAGCTAATGATTCAAATATTTAACAGATGTTACCCAGTTTGTGATTTCACGGAAGACTTTTAAAACGGTGTTTCAGCACGTTTTATAATTTATTTCTTACCTTCTATTTTATGTGTAAATTTTTATGCACTTGCCACGCCTCTGGCTGTTACCGCATATTTGTCCAGGTTACTAATAACTTCCTAATAACAACTAAAAGCTTACGCTCCCTTATTGTAAATATACCCAACATATTCGACCCGTCCACTTGTTTGACCATTCATTTAAAAATACGAGACATATAATGTTGCCATGCATACACTCCTTTCGAAGAGTTTAGAAACACTACAATATAAGGTTACACACCTGCATATAGAAATTAATAAGCAATGTTTATATGAGATAAAGAGATCTTAATTTTGAAAAACAAATAGAAAAAATAATAAATTGTTTTTTAAATGTTTTTGCAAAATTGTCTAAATGATGGTCATTTCGAGTAGATGTCGTAACTGTATCAAAGAAATAGTATTTGCACGTTATTTTTATTGAATATCCTTGGAGAAAAAAAATTATAGTATTTCACCGTAGGGATACCTTAAGGGTACCATTTAAGCTTTTACCAAAAACAATGAAAGGAAGAACAATTTTTTGGTACAAATCGTCTTATTGTTTTTCAAAATATTCGCCATTAAGATTTATATACTATTCACGAAAGATTTTTTCCACTCTGAAGGTGGTGTTTCAAAACATGGTCTTTGAAGGCTTTAACAGCTTTCTCAGATGACAAAAACCGCTGTCCACGCAGTTTTTGTTTGACATTCGGGAAGAAAAAGAAGTCGTTAGGCGATAAATCAGGTGAACATGGACAATCAAACATTAATTTGATGTTTTCCTCCTTTAAATAATCGATTGTTTGACGTGCTGTGTGAGAGCAGCCATTGTCATGATAAAGGGTGATGCAACGTTGTCGATTGTTTTTCCTGATTTCATAGGTGACTTCTGGCAAACAAATTGTTATGTACAAGTCAGCATTAACCGTTCTTCGGTCCTCCAAAGCAACGAAAGAAAGAAGCAATCATTTTCTTGGAAGTGAACGAACAACTTTTGATGGATTCGGTTCACCTGGGAACACCCAAACGGGTGTTTGTTGCTTAGTTTCCGCCTAGTATGGATATATCCAAGTTTCGTCACCTGTTACGATGTTGTATACGGATTTTAAAGCTCCTCTGTCGAATTTTTTGAGTATTTCCTTTCACCAATTGGCGCAAGCTTTTTTTGTGCTTGGGTGAAATAATGCGTATCCATCGGGAACAGATCTTTTTCACAACTAAATCTTCATGAAAAATTCAATGTACTGCAATATTCCATATCCCTAAGGATGCCCCTATCTTACAGTAAGTTACATGCTGATCCTCTTCAATCATACGGTGCATAGTATCGTTGTTTTTTGGAACAACAACCGATTTTGGTCGATTTTCACGAAATTCAACATTGACGAAAGCACGACTACGACGAAATTTTGCAAACCAGTTGCAAACGGTCTCTTCTGATAGCGCTTCACTGCCAAACGGTGAATGAAACGATTCGAGGCATTGTTGTTGTGCCTTTACTGAAATCGTAAGAAATCATCCAGTGGAAACCTTCAAGTGAAACTTCCATTTTGTCACAAAACAAACTACTCGGCCAATTTCTGTGCCGTCACTGCTTCAACAATTTCAACAAAAGTCAAATTTTACGAAAATAGTAATGTAAAATCTGAATAGCACCATCTAGTGGCGATTTGTAAAAGCTTAAGGCGCTACCCTTGTAAATTTAAAACTTCATAGCTTCATATGTAATTTATTAAAAAAGGGCACATCAGGTGGTTCCATTAATGAAAAATGGAATAACATAAATCGAACATAGCAATGATTTCGAAATAACGACAATTCGAAAAATTTCAAGTTATCTCAAGTATTTCAAAAGTTAAGCAAGATAGGTATAAAGAAAACGCGATAATATACAGAGCGTTCCATTCACAAAAGCAAACTTGTGTTGTCTGTAGCGGAAATTGAACATTCTGTATACTTGAGCATAATTTTAGATTTGTTCGTTTGTCTTGCTCCCGTTAGTTCTAGAGTGTAATAGGATTATGATCACGTGACCGTTTTGATTGCTCAGAACTACTCTAAATGGCTACAAACGAACAGTATAAATTGGTATTTATATAGTATACATAACCTAAAAGATTGAGAATGGTGGCAATTGGCAATCACGATAGTATTAGAAAATCCTTATTATTTATTAATTGTATTTCACTTTCAATGATTACAACGGATGTCATTTTGTATGAATATGAAGTAAACTTGGGTTAGGCAAATAATGGAATGACAGCTGCACTGAACTGCCCGAACTTACACCACCTCCTGAGGAGGTGTAAGTTTGTGCAGTTCAAAACTGTCGGAAGTTACCCAACATATACAAACGAACATCGGATTGCCAGTTTTTTTTTACAAATGAACGCGCAATTTAGAAATTTGAGCTACTCAGTATTGCACTAATTAACAAACTAACAAACCTTTTATGTTATGCAGGACTTATGTCCAAATAGTTTTTGTTTGAAAACGTAAACTTGGATTATATTCCCCCTACGTACTATGGGAACACGCTGTATATATTCTATTGATTTTATTAATAATTGAATAACCTTGTATGTATGTCTGTAAGACATGAAATCAATAGATACAAAACATGTCTGCCGATAAAATATGTACCCCTATTTAATAAGGGGAGTAAATTAATTACTAACATCCCGGCACGAAGCAACGTTTGCTTAGGACTGTCCCGAAGGGGATCGATTCCCTTGGCCTGGAACTTGAATTAACTTTAGAACGACTTTGCTTTCTTTTTTTCCATTCCAAAAAGGTTGACTGTGGCACAATTCTTTTTTTCTCTTGTTTCTTTGTTCCCTGCTCGCTAGTCGTAAATCTGTTCTTCGAAAATATATCGAATTACTATATTTTTCGACTTCGTTAACTTGAATTTTGTCGAATTTTCTTATTTTAACTATGTTTTATTAACCAACGTTGCCATATTTTGCTTCGTCACATTTCATATACTGAAATTATTATGTCAGATAGAAAGAAACATTTGTATTTGAATCATAGCTTACTGGGAATTAAAATAATATCAGAAATACGAGGGTAGTTTGAAAAGTTTCTAGCCTAACACAGAGACAAGCATTTTCTTTGTCAAATTTAGTTTTATTTCTCAATGTACTTTCCTTGTAAATTTATACACCCTTCCCAGCGATGCCCCCACCTCTTTAGTCCGTCTAAATAGTAGTTGGCATCTTGCTCTGCAAAATGTAATGGCCTCCTCATTCGATGAAAATCTCTGTCTCCTGAAAAAGTCGCTGGGGGCCAGATCTGGTGAATTGGATGGATGGTCAACGAATCTAAATCCAAATCCATAAATTTTTGCCATCCTTAATATAGTATTGTATGTAATAGTCAGTAAGCCTTTCGTGGCAGGTTTGAACCTGTGGGGGTTTTATTTTGAACAAATTTTATTCGAAACTCTTTATGCATAGTTAAAGTATGAAATTTTTAGCATACCCTATAGAACAAGAAGTACCTTGAAACACCGTATCGATTCATGGACGTAGACAATTCCCGAATTAGACGCACAACACACCACACGTTAGTCCACGTCATTCCTGCCATATTTACACCAAATAATGGTATCGGATATCTTCATTTTATTACCCACTTTGCTTAATTAATTTCGAACGGAAAACGTACTCAGTCACATACGAAGCATGACATTAATATTGCCTCAAGCTTCACCGAGTTCTATTTCTTCGATTTCAACGAAAGGAGGCAAAAAGTCCTGCTTCTTTTAAATTTTATTGTCGTCACGGGAAGATAAACTGAGTGCGATAAATTAAGTCTAACGAACATGCATATTGCATAAAACGAGCAGATGTAAGAGCTAGTTTCTCGGAAAGGATGAAGAATAATTTGGAAAAAGGGAAGACGTGACGGCAACGCTCCCTGGTGACGCTTATTGAGTGAGTTTTTAGTCGCCTTTTTGCTTTTTGACTTGCCTTATTGTAACAAGACAAATTAGAAAAGTTATGTCAATCAAACCTTTATAATTAAACGTTACAGTGTAGAATTACAAGGATTTGGTTCTTAAAAAAAAAGATACATACCTTCCGGTTGAAATTGCATCACATTAAAATATTCGTATATTTTATTAGAATTTTACAGAAAGGTTTTGAATTGGAATTCTGCATTTCGGGAACAACACCTCTCCCCTTCACTCTACTCCATTACTGTCACACACAGTTGCGGCAAATGAAAAGTCGTACACTTTTAGAACTAAAAAATTTTGAATTAATTAACAACAAACGTCACTACAATAATTTGATTCAGCGACGTAAGATCGAACACAAAATTTATTGAACATTACATTAAATAAGAAACTAATGCAAAAAAGAAGATTTTATTGTAGCACCATGAGAATCTAGAGCACTGATAATACTGCATGTTCTAAAGGTATTTGATGCCACGCTTTATAGTCCAGGAAAATTAGGAAAAGTTGAGGAAATAATTTATAAAGTTTTAAAACTTTGGGAAATGTTCCTCACCCTCGAAGGAACGCATCCCCCCTTCATTCCCTCAAAAGATCACTTTTACTTCTTTTTCAATTTTCACGCAGAACGGGTAATTTTTCAAGGTCTGTTATTTTTCGTGAAATTCTGCACAAAAAAAGTCCTATGCATATTTTAAGTGAGACGAACCGTTGTCGAGATATTGGAGTTAGAAGAAGATTAAAAACCCATTAGCGTATGATTTGACCTAATTTTCAACTTCCTTCCTTTCTTCTTCATTTATTATTGTCTCCACTTTTTCCCCAACTAGTTATCTTGTATACGCACATAGTACCTGGTCATCGAATTAGGTCCACCTAAAAATGGCAATATTATTATTTAATTACATATAACAAGCAAGTAAATATAATTTCAACATATATTTACTAATATTTGCTTGTTCCTCCTCTGTGTTTTATTATTTCCTCAATCCTTTTTGGCATACTACCAATGCAGCTTTTTATTGCTTTTTTTTTTTTAATTTCGTCGCTATTACGCCATACATCTTCAATATGTTGTTGCAATTCCTCCTTTGTAGTTGAGTTTCGTGTACTCACAATGTTTTTCAAGACATTCCACACATTTTCAATTATATTTCAAAGAGTTTTAATTTTATGTGTGTACGTTTGTTTTCGCGGTCAATTATTATTATAAAGGGAAAGAAGAAGGATATAACCACAGAGAAAAAAAAAACGAATTTTTGCTCTTATAGAGACGGGAGGGTTCTCTCAACGTGAAGTTGCACAAAAAAAGGGTGTATCGTAAGTACACGAAACTCAACTGCAAAAGGAGAATTACATACACATTACAACAACATATTGAAGATGTATGGCATAATAGCGAAGAAATTAAAAAAAAAAAACAATAAAAAGCTGCATTGGCAGTATGCCAAAAAGGATTGAGGAAATAATATAACACAGAGGAGAAACAAACAAATATTAGTAAATATATGTTCAAATTATACTTACTTGCAATTAAATAATAATATTGCTAACATTACCAACTGTTTTTTTTTTAATTCAACCCCAAAATCATAGTATTTTTAAGTGGTTCGATGGTCAGAGACTGTATGTACAAAAAATATATGAAACACATAAATGTTAGTGTTGAAGTCTGAAGGTACAAAAAATAAAATATGAAATTCCTTTGAAATTGACATTTATTGTTTGTATTGTATTCTGCAATATAATTTATAAGTTCAATATTATGTACATACCTTGGGAAAAGTATTCAATAAGACTTGCTTCACTTTGAGTGCATTATGTGCAGGACAGCCATCCTGTTGGAACCACACAATTTCCTGATCCATTCTCGTATTTTTAATAGCGGGAACTATTTGATTTTGCATCAACAAAGAATTGCCCTAGTAAATGGTCACCTAAGATGCCTGCTCAGACGTTCAGTTTCTGAGGATACTGGGTGTGGTTAGCAAAATATTTGTGCTGGTTTTCCAGCGCACAACAGAAGGATTGTGGTGTCGATGCAATGTGAAAAATGATTCATCGGTGAAAACAATATTTCTGATGAAATTCTCATTTTCATGCACATTTTCCATTACAGTTTCACAAAACTTCATTCTTCGAAAATTATCTTCGGGAAATATTTCTTGCGTTTTCGTTTTAAAACACTTTAAACGATTACGTTTCCAAACGCTTGCGACAGCTTTATTATTTTCGCCCAATTCCTCAGAGACACTTCTTGCGGAATCGCATCCCGTCTTTCTCTTTCCTCAACCTTTTGTGGGTCTACCTTTTTAGGCTTGCATTTTGTGCAGTTATTTAAACAAACATATTTGTCAAAGTTTTTAACAATGTCAAGAATTGTTTGTTGGCAGTGTATTGGACGGCCTGCAAATGCTAGTGTAAACAAATTCATACGATCACTTGCAGAATTATTGCCATAGTATCATTTAATAATTTGTAGCTTTTCTGCAGATGTATAATAGCGAGGCATTGTGTATAATTTTGAAGTTCGCCTTGATAGAGTGGGATTTATAAACTTGACGTTTCGGTTACTGTTGCAATGATGTTTATTTTTCCTCTTGCCGTTTATTTTTTTTTATTTAGAAATTTGTAGCCTAAACTGCTCCCCCCCCCACCCCAATGCTAACTTTTGAACGACAGAAGTTAGCATTTTTAGAAAAAAATTGGTCGAAGTGTTACAATGGATAACTTATTTATAAGCATTCCATTGGCTAAATGTTTATTAGAAAAGAACCTAACAGTGGTTGGAACACTAATAAGAGAAAAATACCAAATGAAATAAGAGATGCAAAGAACAAACCGATCTACTCTTCTACATTTGGCATATTATGACAAAATGACTATGGTTGGCTACATTCCTAAGAAAAACAAGTCAGTCATTTTGCTCAGCACCATTTACAATGACATGTCTGTAAGTGAAAATGTTAAGCAGAAACCGGAATTAATACTTTATTATAACAAGACCAAAGGGGGAGTAGACGTAATGGATCGAAAACAGTCCAACTATACATGTAAAAGGCAAACGAGGCGTTGGCCTATGGCGCTTCTTTCTGATATGATTGATATTGCAGCACTAAATGCATTTATTATATTTTCCACGTTGAAACCTGATTATCATAGGAATGTAACACACGCTAGACGACTATTTTTGAAGGAATTAGCTGAGCAATTGGTAATACCGCATATGATAAGGAGGTCAAAAAATCCGAAAATACCAAGAAATTCAATAAATTGTATGAACAAATTTATTAACATTGAAAAAACTGCGACTGATGCCGTTACAAATAAAAGGAAGAGATGCATGATGTGTCTCTCTAGTTTGGACAGAAAAAAAAAACTATCTTGTGAAAAGTGTCGCAATAATGTGTGCAACGAACATAGTGTAAGAATTTGTAAAAATTGTTACTTTTGAACATGTATTTACATTTATAAGAGCTGTCATCTTTAGTTGGAGGTTTTGTTTAATTATTTAAGATTTTTACTCGCACAAATAAATGATTTAGTAAAAAAACAATCGGGCCTGAGAGACCCGAGAAATGTTAATCTGTATATCCGAACACCCATGCATTCTAGGGTTAAAACAGTATTTGTCTTGAATTGAGGTGGATAGTCCTGAAACGAGTAAACGTTTACAACATATGTACAAGACTAACTCTATTCAATGAAGAACCAAATATTTGATTATATAACCTAATAGTGTCCTTATCTTATCTTTTTATTATATACGGACGAATTATTGCTTATTACACGTTAACTTGTTTTAATGCACAGAATGACAAGGAATAATGTCAATAGATTAAAAAAAATATCTATATTAGGTCAAATCTGACGTCAATTTGGATAGTAGTTCACTTTCTGCTATGAATACATTTCGGTGACTATCGAACGATTTTAAAGAAGCTTGCATTTTTCCGGTGATGGCGCCACCAGTTATATGAGTTAACCGTGTACGGTTGTCATTAAATTTGTGATTTCCAAGGCAATATAATAGAAATTTGTCGAGTCAATCATTGCTCCAAAGAAAACAAGAAGATATAACTTAGCTCTGTTTGTTTTAACCTCAGTTAGAAAACCGTAGTTATGTTTAAATCCTTCCAATCTCAGTTTATCTGTGCATTTTATTTAATTACATTATTAAAGAAACAATTTAATTATACTCTAAAGCCCGTTTGCAACGATGTATAATTTGATATATAATTCTGTAAAGAATTTTACAAATTAAATTATGTACCGTCGTTAACAGATTACATACAAAATTTGATACATAATTTTCAAAAAATAGAAGCAGAAACATGCGCAATAGTTCAACTTTGCTATTGTGATTATTTTTGGTAGGTGATAGTTTGGGGTTATGGACGTTTTTGTGCGATATACAGCACCGTTCATGGAAGTTCGGGCAAGCTGACAAATTGTATTAACTGTTTAGGAAAAAAAATTTAAATTATATAATATACATTTCTGTGAGGAATTATTAAAACTAACCTTTTCTGGAAGCCTTTTACCAATTTCCAGGTAGTATTTGTCTATTATAAGACCGTTATCAGAAAATATATAATTATGTTGGAAATCCCCAATAATTACAGTGACAATAAAGCTTTATAATAATCCCTAGGACGGTTAGCTGATTCACTCGTGTTACGTGGAAATATTCGTATACCCTTTATAAAGTATTATAACATTTGTAAACGCAGTAGTTCTGAAGAGATTGTTATTGTGAAAGTATCTGTGGTTGTGCAAGTGAAAAATAAAATAATTTCGGTTTGATTGCTTAAAATGCCCCGTGGAAAGCCTCTAGCTGTTTCAAAATTATCTGCTATTATTACCTTGCATCAGGAAGGGTACGCAGAAAGACGGATTTCGGATAAATTAAAAATAAAAAAAACTACAGTACATGATACTATAGTTCGATTTAAGACAACCGGTGACGTGCAAGATCGTAATCGGCCAGGACCGTCAAGAAGAACGATTCCTGCGGAAGATTTACGAATAAAAATAATTAGTAAGCGCAATAGAAGACTAACAGCATTAGAAATTGCTGCAGAATTCAATAATGAGCGAGATTCCAAAGTTTCTGTGAGTACTGTGAAACGTCGGCTGAAACAGGCTGGGTTGCATGGGCGAGTGGCTTATCGAAAACCGTTACTCCGAGGAGGAAATAGGTTGAAACGACTGAAATGGGCACAAGCTCATAGAGATTGGACAGTGGACGATTTTAAAAACGTTTTGTGGACTGACGAATCCAAGTTTGAGCTTTTTGGAAATAGACGGAGAGTTTTCGTAGGCAGGTCAAGAGGGGAAAGAATGTTACAGGAGTGTACAGTTCCTATGGTGAAGCATGGAGGCGGATCTGTAATGGTTTGGGGTTGTTTTCCTTAATCGGAACAGGGGACTTGCTCAAAATTGACGGCATAATGAAAAAAGAAGAATATCGGAAAATCCTGGAGGAAAATGCCATACCGTCAGGAGTCCGATCAATTGGTCTTGGATTTGAATTTATGCAGGACAATGACCTCAAACATAAATCTAAATTGTGCACAGATTACCTGCAGCAAGAAGAAAATGGAAGAATCCTAAAAATTATGGAATGGCCGCCACAGTCCCTCGATCTGAACCCGATAGAGTTGTTATGGGAAGAATTAGACCGACGTGTTAGGAAAAAGCGTCCAAAATCGAAGGAACATTTGTGGACCATTCTCCAGGAGGTATAGACAAGCTTGCCCAATGAAACATTAGCAAAATTAGTGAATCGGATGCCGAGAATAGTGGCAGCAGTCCTAAAGGCAAAAGGTGGATTTTTCGATGAAAATCGGATTTAAATTATTTGTATTACATTAACTTTTTCTTTTTAATAAATTTGTGTTTGAAAATATGTAAAATCATGTAAGTAAGTATTAAATACATGGCCATTTAATATTTCTCTTATTTTCTTTGACTTCCGTACATTTTTTTGCTTGCCCGAACTTCCATGAATGGTAGTGTACATCTACTTTTTACGGATAAGCTTATAAAATGTCTTGGTCGCGGGAGCAGGTATCTTGTTTAATAAATTTTTATAAAGAATAATAAATATCTCAACTTGTTAGATGGTGAAATTGTATCGTGCATAAAATTACACCATTTTGCAATGGCTCCTTCGATTAAATTTAGCAAATAAGCAAAGTCAGTCTCAAGAAATTTTTATATAAAGAATGATCTAATAAAAATTCAGTATTTAATATGTGTAATATGCCTGCTCCTTGTGGGCATCTTCTTTTGATCCACTGCCTTTTTCTTCTATCCGAGTATTTATTGTCATATTTTCTTTTCCTTAACTTACAAAGAAATATTGCAGCAATTGCCGTTGCGGCAGCTGTTATATATTTCTCATGCACTTGCATAATTCAAATTAGCTATGAGTAAACTAAACTAACCTAAAAGTGCAGTTTATGTTTCTTTTGACATTTGTTACTGGGCAAATTTTGTACAAAATTATATGCCTACTCTGCAGACAGATCAAAATATGTTCTTTATAGAAAAATGTAAAACTTTTATATACAAAATTTGTTACACATTTTTGTACAAAATTATACGTCGTTGCAAACGGACTTAACATATAATCAAAAAACTTTTTCATTAGTTTATTCGTTTACTCCTAATTTTAATTATTAACTTTAGGTTGTTCTTCCATTATTGTAATTTTTCTTTTATTGGATATCCCTGTAGCTACCCTAATGATGCATTTTTTGAATACGAAACCGGTCGCCTAATTTCTCAATAGAACTTTGTGAGATCTGGACCATTTTTCCATTCCTACCTTTAACATGAATATTTTCTTAGCTTAAAACTAAATGATTTACTTGGAAGAAACATTTTTCTGTCTTGGATTTTCTTGATTTTCTAACCCTAAGAAAATATTGATTTAATCCAATTGAAATTTCAAGAAAATTATTTTATTATATTATATACTTTTATAGTCTTTAATAAAAATATTTTCTTGAATAGAAACTGATTTTTGCAACTGAAACTGATTTTCTTGATGTAAGAAACCATTACTGTGCGTGTATATATTACTAGATAATCATCTTTTTATAATTAATTAAGATCTTTATCTTGTATATGAGACGTCATACAAATCAATTATTGTAATATCCATTGATTTTATTCTATTTATATCTGCTGTTATTCATTGTTTCCAGGCGCCATTGCATTGTCTTGTTTGTACTTATGTAGGTATTTCAGAGAATTGTATAGGACGACATATAATGTTATTTGACAATTTTTCTCGCGTTGAAGCCACGCATTATCAGAAAAACATAAATATTAGTGGTGCTGACTTTCTCCTAATTTTATCAATGTATCAATTGTTGTCTAACTGCATTAATTTGCTTTGTGTTATTGCTTTCACGCAAACAACATTATATATGTATAGTCGATTAATTGTTGTTTAATTGGATTCCTAAATTAGCTGGGAGTGAGATAATAAACTGCGACTGTTTCGTGATTAGATTCCTTCCTGATAACATGATGGAGTACGTAGGAATATTTCTAATATAGCATACAGTACATGTTACATGATTTGTATTATTTAATTGGCCGTTTCATTTTGGAGAATCACCTCACAGGAGAGCACTACTTATATTTTTTACAGAACGAATTACAAGAACTGCTAAAGAATGTTCCCCTAAACATCAGAATGCAAATGAATTATCAGCACGATGGAGCTCCTATACATTTCGCTCGTCAGGTCAAGCAACATTTGAATAATAGGTTTCCAGAGATTTGGACTGGTAGTGGTGGCCCTGTTAGTTGGTCTCCAAGATCTCCAGACCCCACACCACTGGACTATTCTCTATGGGTCAAAAATGAAATTTACAAGGTGAAACTCGACATTCGGAATGTACTAATTCGATATATCAGAAATACTGCAGCCGATATTAAAGAAAGATATGAAGCAATTAGGAGAGCAACAGGCGCCCTTCGTAGACGAAGCATAAACAGTTTAGAGGTTAATTGCGGGTTTTTTGAACATTTATTAACACAACGCTATGATTGAAAAAATGTTAATGTATGAAATTTTGTTTATTTGTAAGTACGCTATAACCTGAAAACAAATGAAAATCGGATTCTTTTTACGTGTACAATACACAGTGGCGCACAGTGGATTAAGAGCCTTCGGGGCTCCTAGGCACAAGTAATAACGGAGCCCCCCGCCATCTTTTATTGCAAATTGTAAAATACGCAATTTCAAAAATGTGTAAACAAGTAGGTAAAATGAAAATTTTAATTTTTTATAAAAACATATTTGCAAATAATGTTTATAACAATAAACAAAAAAATTATAAACAAATTTATTTTCAATAAAAATATTTCAACAAAATTTTACATTCCTAATAAAAACATTGTTTTATAAATATGTAATATCTAGAGCGGGCCAAATTGCGCCATCCAACAGAATCGGAATCAGGCGCAACGGCCGCTTATTGTAAATAGCGTATATGTGAGTCACAGCAAATATGTGATATTTCGAAATTAATACACAAGAGTAAAAAAATAAAAGCTGACGCAATAATAATGTTTAGTAATTAGAGCGGATATATATATATGTACACGCTGAGGTGTTTTTATTTTCATTATGATTTTTTATTTGATTGAAAACGGTATGCGTTATAAATGGGATGTAATAAGGAAATAACTGAGAAACTGAACGCTTTTTTTATTCTGTTGTACTTAATAATGTAACTGTAAATAAAGATATAATAAATAAATTCTATCCTTCTTAATAATGCGGATAGGCTTGTTTAAAAAGTTGCACCATCAGATAAGTTTCCACATTTGCCTCGGTGAAGGATGTTCGCCGAGACGAAAAAATGTTCTTATATTTCGAAAAGGACCGTTCCACGTCTACCGAAGTAAGACAGGCGTAATTAAAATAATCTTTAGACTTAGTCAAGGAATCTGCAGATGCCCCATCGCACATTTGTCTTAATCTCGTGTAGTCCGGATTCTTTTTTAAAACACTATCGAACTTAGCTAAAACTCGTCCACTTGTTGCATCGTTTATACTTTGTAACAATGTACTAACTTCGTCCACGACTTGCACTGATTCTACCAACGACAATCCAGAATTTTGCAAATTTTCTATCGCGTCTACTAACCCTTTGTAATTGTTGCTAATATTCTTTAGATGTGTTTCAACAGAAATATCGAGAAATCCCTTCTGGCTCATCCTAATAGCTCTAGCTTCGGCAGGGACGAATTGCAAAATAACGGATTTGACTTCTTGAAAATGTTCATTATAATAAAAAGCGGCTTTTAACCACGTTCCCCAACGCGTAAGAATGGGCTGTGGTGGTTCTCGAATACCAGGGCATAACCTGTGGAATGCCCTAGTCCTCTTAGGACTTTTGAGAAACACTTTTTTTGTGTTTGCTATTAATGCATCCACCTCCGGGTAACACTCTCGAATAGTTTGTGCCACAAGATGTAAAGCATGGACTTTACACGTAACATGTAAAAGTCCTTCACACTTTTCTTTAAGGGAACGGCCTACACTACACATTGTTGCTGCACCATCGCTCATGAACAACAACAGTTGACTGGTTGACACTTGAAATTTTTGTAACGTTTCGAGAACTACGGCCGTAATTTCTTTACTAGTACACTGTTTTAATCTTCTGCTGGCTAATAGAATTGCAAAATTTGGTTTAATAGGATCTAATACGCGCACTATTATATTCAAAATAGAATTTTTTTTGCAATCTGTCGTCTCATCAAGACATAGCCACAGCTGTTTATCTTTTAATTCGGCTTTAATTCGATTTTCAATGTCTTCACGTATTCGTGGAATATCTCTCCGTAACGCTGTCCGAGATGGTAGTATCCACTCGGTATTGTATGTACCCCAGAATTTTCGAAATGCTTTTTTATCAAGTATACGAAGTGGTAGACCACATACCATAAACGTTAAAAGCAATTCTAATTGAAATTGACGTTGTTGTGACACACCATTTCTTTTATTTCTGTGGTGTGCGCTATTTATATGTCTTTCACAATCACGTTTGCTCCAGCACAGTAGTTTCTTTTTACAAACTTTACAGAAAATTGTACTCCCATTGTAGTTTAAATCCACAAATTCACTAAGAAATTTATTAACTTTCGTAGGTAATGGCCGTTTATTTTTAATAGTTACGTTAGACATAATCACTAAAGCGAGCACACCGACGCTTGTTTCTAGTATGCCACGAAGTGGTGCAAACGTAACATCTGCAGACTCGTCATTTGTTGATGAATAGAGCGCGTCATCCGTAAATGAATAAGCGCGCTGTTAGTTCGTAGCCGTCGACGAATGAACTTTTTTTTTGTAGTGGCCCACTGTGAACAACGCGCTATATATCAACGAACACCCAAACTGCAGGTGTATATTTGCGCGTCTTCACGACGTAATAGACAGTGGTTTTGGTCCTCGTCCTAATAATTACATATTTAAATTACCTATGTTTACATACATATATGCGCCCGGCAGCCTGATTGCGAACCTGGCGCGTGGCGCTCTTGGCCCGCTCTAGTAATATCTGTAAAACCTAGTAAAAATTAAAATAAATACCTTTTTATTCTTAATAAAAATATTTAATGAAGTCTACACATTAGGGCTCTATAGCAGATTAACTTTGCGGACTTTAGAAGCAACAAATTTTTGCACAATTTCTTTAAAATTTATTTTTTTTACGAATTCATGCTTTATGCGTAACAAGCTTAAAGCATTTAGCCGATTGAGGTTCATGACGCTCCTCTTTTGGTTTTTTATTACCGCCAGTTTTGAGAATGTTCTTTCTCCTTCACAAACTCCGCAAGCTAAAGTTAAATATATTCTAAATGCCACATTGGGATAGAGGTTTGACTTTAATACTTCTTTAACACTTTTTAATGTTTCTTGGGTGTTGCAATTTTTTAAGCTCTGTTCATTTATTGTCAGATGTTCATGAAAATGTATTATTTCGTTTTCTAGTTCACTTTCCAAATCTAGCGGATATTTTTTAAGAAGCCGTTGCAATTCTTTATAACAACAAGATCTTCTTTCCATTTCAGAAATTATGCTACCACATATTGCTAAAAATACCTCTACTGAAAATTTTTGTTTTTGAGAAAAGTTTTCTGAATAGGAGGAATCACCGTGGAATATTTTTTTCTTAATTTGGCGTATATTTTCTTTTTTATAAGAAACTTCAAACTCAAATTTAGTCGAAACCTTCAAAATACGTTTCGTTTCATCTTCATACTGGTCAAAATTGTCACGAATAGTTTTTAGGTATTCTGTTAAAAAGATAATTTGATCTACAACTTCTTTTAAAATAAGACCTTCTTTTTATTCATTCCTTTTTTATTCATAATATTTGTTGCTTCATTTCGTGTATCGTAACTTTGGTCAGCATCTTGAGATATTTTTTTTAAGGTTATTAAAATTTCAAGATAATTTTGTTTCAGTGACTTTAAGGCATCATATCTCGCTGACCATTTTGTGTCAGACAGAGATCTCATCACAAAAATTCTTTCATTTGCATTAGAATTTAATGAAATTCTTGTATTAATTTCTTCTTTTAACAAATTCCACCTGTATGTGGAACCTGACAAGAAATTGTACAATGTTTGTACAATCCCAAAAAAAGATATAGCTTCTACACATACACTAGCTGCTGTCTGTCCAACAAGATTCAGAGAATGAGCATTACACGGTACAAATTTGTTTATTTCTTTTATCTTACTTTGGACACCTTGATATTTTCCAGACATATTAGCTGCATTGTCGTAACTTTGCGAACGGCAATTTTGAATGTCAAGATTGCACTCAATTAAATATTGCACAATTTGTCGAGCCAGATCAATCCCTTTGTGGCTTTTTAGAGGTATATATTTTAAAAAACTTTCTGACAGTTCAAACGTTTGTGAATTCACGTATCTAATTACAAAAGTAAGTTGATCAACATGTTGCAAATCAGGTGTAGAATCAACTATTATTCCAAAATATTTTGATTCTTTTACTTCTTGTAAAATTAAATTAGTAACATGATCGCCTAATAATTTAATAAATTCATCGCAAATTGTCGAAGACAGATCTACTAGAAACCCGTCATATTTTGCTAGTAGTTCCAATATGCCTAAATAATTCCCATTGTGTACTGATCCAAAAATTTCATCTTTGCCTCTTAATGGACGCCCACGTTGACACAAAAAAACTATAACATCAATAATTCTTTGTAAAACCTTTTGCCAGTACACACTCGCATTCATTTTTATATGCTTTTGAGAAATCTGTTTCCAAGCCTTGTTTTTTTGATCTAGCCATCCAGTTAAAACACACCTTGGTATGAGAAGCACTATTTTCATGAGATAGGACTCTCGCTGTGGCATTTTTGTAATCATTGAAACTTGCGGTAAATTGATCCTGATTTTCTTCAAGCAAAACTTATAAAATAGCTTTAATCATTTCCTTATCTTCAAAAAATGTTTTGTTCAAAATTACCTTTTTTTAATATTATAAATTTCAGCATGTATGTATTAGGACGGCATTTATTCGGTTACTGAAATTGCAAAGCTTGGCCTCAGATGGACACAACTTTCAAACTTTAAGTTAGTTTATTTTGTGCTTGAGTAGGTATTTAAATAAGTTTAGTAATAATTAGAGTAACCTAAACTTGCGGACTCGCATAGGCGTCGGTATTACGGGTTAATATAAGAATACGAAAAATTCATAAATAAACCGGTAGAGAAGCAGGCATGTAGTGTCGACCTTGAATATAAATCATGTTAAACCGCGCTGAAAGAGATTTCGTTTTAGTACCGGTTGAGCTGTTGCAGAGATTAGTCGAACGGTCAAGGTTATGTACTTACGTGTCGCTTTTGAAAATATAGCTGGTGTTTTTTGTGTGTTGTAGTATTATACCAAGTACATAATTAGTGTACCGTTTCATATAGAACTAATATTTACATACCTAAGAAAACAATGCCTCGTAATAGATTTGCTACTAATGTACATAAGTATGTGTCACTTTTTCCCCATTTAAAATATGACGGTAGTGCAGTTTTTTGCTTAATATGCAATGTTCGTTTCGCTGCATTGGACAGAACTGATTGCTAGAGGCATGTCAATGGTATTAAGCATATGAGAAATGCAAGAACTGAAATACCTTATACACTATTCCTCATACATTTATTAATTATGTTTACCTCTTGTAATCTTCCGTTGTCGTTGGCGAGAAAAGCAGCTTTTAAAACGTTTTGGCGACAATACGTTCCAAAGTACCCATTACCCTCACAAACACAATTACAGAATCATTTGCCGCGAATGAAAGAGATGCTAGAAAATGTGTGTAAACGTGATTTGTGTTCCAAAAAAATATGGATTACCGTGGATGAGACGACCGATATAAAGAAAAACAGTATTGTGAATGTAATAGCTCGCGTTTTATCTAGCGAGAACACAGCATCTCGATATTTGTTAGCTTGCAAACGTGTTCAACAATGTACCGCGGAAAATATTCAAAAAGTGATAATGAACGCTTTGAAAAAATTTAAAATTGCCCAAGATCAAGTTGTGATGATTGTGACAGATCAGTGCAGCAACGATGTTAAGTGTTGGGCGATCCTTAAAACATATATTTCCTAACTTAATACATACAACCTGCGTGCTGCATGCTTTGCATTTAGTTGGTGAAGTTGTTCGACAACATTACGGAAACGTTGATCGGATGATTGGAAGTACTAAAGCAGTGTTTCGTAAATCTCCTAAACGTTTAAAAGAATTTTGTAAATTTTGTCCAGGTATTCCAGAACCTCCTGAACCAATTTTAACGCGATGGGGTACTTGGCTAACAGCAGCTTCTTACTATTTGATTCATTTTCAACAAATTTAATCAGTTTTAATGCGATTTAATCGGAATGAATCCAAAGCAATTAGAGAAAGTCAAAGAGAATTTCAAATTCCTCAACTTTTAGAAGATTTAACAACAATATGTACCAATTATGCAGTATTACTAGATGCCATCAGAAAACTACAATGTACTGAAATGTC
Organism: Dynastes maya; assembly: GCA_029619315.2. NCBI lineage: Eukaryota > Metazoa > Arthropoda > Insecta > Coleoptera > Scarabaeidae > Dynastes > Dynastes maya. The sequence continues at coordinate 49,544,405 of JAROYE020000005.1, forward strand.
ATTGCAGGAATCATTAGACATAGTGGAGAGTGTAAAAAATAAATTACACACATTAAATGATACGCCAGGATTATGCGCTAGTCAAAAGTTGGCAGATGTCTTAAGGAAAAATCCCGATTTTAATACTTTAAAGGCCGTTTATAATAAGTGTAAGAATAGTGAACTTTTAAGTGATTTTGAAAAACAGTTTCTACTTCTACGAAGATACCTTTGGAAGTTTCTCCCCATCTATTCTTACTTATCCGACGGGGATGGAGAGTGCGAGATGGAGACAACAGTAATTATTACTATAGCAATAATGTTCCTTCTATCTTTTTTCACCGTATATAGTATACCGTATATAGTATATCTGTCGAAATTCTGTTTATCAGGATGAATAAACACATTTTTTCCCAGTCGGCTGATAAAATCTTCGATAAACAGGTACCGTTATATCCATATATGTTGATATCATCTTCCTATCATTGTATTGATACTATTAAGTCCCTTTAAAACACGTGGCATTAAAAATCTAAATTCCAATCATCAATTCAACGATTACTAAGCATTACCGAGCAAATCTCCCGAGAAAATAATTGAATTAACAACAACATCATACGTAGATTATATTACCCGTAGAAAATGCGGCACAGGTGACATTTTTTTATCGACGAATTGACTCGAACAAGCCAAATATCTAATCGCGGTCTTTATCCAACAATCATTTCAGCTTACGTCGATATTAAGATAAGCTCCCAGCCGAATCTGTTGTAATTGTTGCAAAAACAGTGACCGAGAAGTGTGGTTCATAGAAACTGTAGCTATAACTGTACATGTCTTCAATTTTTAAACAGCTATTTTGATTGGTGCTTGATAAAAACAAGGATAATAGTGTAAATAAAGCTGGAGGAAGTGAATTCAGTTCTTTTTGGGATTTTTTTAAATAGTAGACTTAGTGAAAAAGAATGAAGAAGAAATTAGAGTTAACAACAGTGCCTAAAAATGGTACCCAAAAGGATAAATTGGAAGCTTCAGCAATCGAAGCGTAAGTTCTTTTGAAAAATCCTTTAAACTTTGCATTCTGGACTCTAAATTAGTTGGATTTCGTAATACTTGCAGCAAATTTCACTTTAAATTCAAAGATGTCATCGATCTTTTTTGTTATCGAAAATGAATTCATAGATAGCATGTTGTTAATCTGAATTGTGTCTGCATCGATGGTATCATAACTCCGAACCGTGCGATAATCTTAGAAATGTTCCCGTCAATACGTTTTTTACAATTAAGGAAAATAGGTTTCACCGTGATAAAGATCGAAAAGAATATTGTGATTCATTGCACAATGAAATTGGTCGATAAAAAAAAGTTTGGTGGGAGTGAGATATGCTTCCATATATAGTAAGAAGATATCTTGCAAGCTGTGCTGGGACTTGATTTCGCAATATTGCATTGGTTTCTAGGAAAATTGAATACTGCGAAGTATAGCCTTTTGAGTTTGGCCGTGTTTGTTAGTACACTAATGTTTGGCTGGACATATTGACTGTTTTCTTGATTCCGGGCAGCACTGCAATTCGTAAATTCCCTTGGTCATCGATAACTGATCCTGATTTGATGAAAGCCACGTACTCGAACGTTGTGACACTAAAAACTACGGCTCCTCATACACAGAGAGAGAAAAATTTTCGACGTAAACAAATATGCACTCAGTCTATCAAATCGTAATTTTAAATGACGGCAATGATATACTTCTTTAAATTAAAGAAATAATTTTTTTGACATCGTTATTTGATTTAAACATATGATCTCTTGGAACAAATAACCTCAAGTTTGATTTGAAAATATATATCTGTTTGGTTTAATATACGTAATATGTTTGATTCAACAATACAGTTTTTTCTTTTAAAGAACTTCGTCAGTTTGAAACAAATATACTTTTCTTTACCATTTATTTGACTTTACCTTTTAATGGAGAACGTTCCCAAAATGGGAACATACTAAAAAATCTAACTTTTATTGAATTAATCATATTATTTGCATAAAATTGTTTTATGTTTTAAAATATACATAGATGTAAATTTTTCTGATTGTTAATTATGAAAACTCTAAGCAAATAATATGATTAATTCAATACAAATTTTAGCGTTAGTTATTCAATGGTGAAAATATATAAAACCATTATCCTACTTACCTATTATTTTCTTCATTTACATCTCACCGCTTACGAACCACCATCTCACATAATCTAAACTAGGACTACGATTACGACTGCCTGCGTTCACGCAACGGAAATTGCCGACGACTCGCGAAGCGCATATATTTGTTTGACGCAATAAAATTATGTCAAATAAAAACGTTTGTACATTCAAACAAATTCAATCTGTTGTTCTTAAAAAAATGTGCTCTTACTTAAATAAACCTTTGTTGAATTAAATAAATAATTTCAAAGATATATATTTGCTTGATTCAAGAGCATGTTTTTCTCTGTGTGTAGCACAATATATAAATGAAACCGGGCATAATATTAAATTAGAAAACATCAAATTAATTAAGAATGTAATTTCGCCCCGGGCTTTTTTCTCTGTGTACTGAATTCATTAAAATATGTTGTCCTTGTCTTCTTCATGGGTAAATTTAATAAAGGCAACATTTTAATTCAGTTGTTTTAAACAAACAGTTATTGAATATTCGCTAGTGTCAAAGATGCAAAATATGCCATCGATGTATGTGATGCAGAGCCGAGGAAAAGAAGCCAAAGCATTTATATTTATTTATTGAATTGTTTGACACATAAACATTCTTAAAGTCTGTTTTAAATTTACCCATAAAAACGTTAACCATAAAAGAAGATAAACTGTTATTCACTTCTTTTGCTTCAGTTTGTTGCTAAAAGTGGTCTGAAAGAAAAATCTTTCATACAAAGTTTAGCCAACGAATCTAAACTAACACATTTTTATTTAAAATTTGACAAAAGTATTACTGTGGTCATCTTAGTTGTCACAAAGTTCTTATTTAAAATTAACCAAAACTTCTCTGCCAAAATCGTTCGCAGAAATCAAAAAGACCATGTTAGAGTATAAAGTTGTCATTCGCGATAGTTTAACATATAGGCTAACGATATCAAACCCATTGTTGCCTAGAATCTACTGTTTACTTATACAAGTCAGAAAGGAGTGTGCGACCCATTTCCTCCAACATCAACCCTGCAACTTACTTACTTTCCAGGTAGTTATCATTTAATAAATTTAAGCAATTACAAATATAGATTCCTGATTTAGCAATTAAAAGTTCTCGGCTTGGTAGTGAGAGACTGTTTCTTTTTTTTGGTTCAAAAATGCATTTGTTTTTTCTATATATTCTCCCTTTAGTTCAAAGCACTTTATTCAACGTTTCTCTAATAAATGGATTCCATTCCCGAAGTGAGACTCTGGAAGGTCTGCAAAATATCTGCATCACCTCTTCATTAGACCCAAAACGTTTTCCAACCACAAATTTCTTTAGATTAAGGAATAGATGAAAGTCAGAGGGAGCCAAATCAGGCGAATAGGGTAGACAATCTAAAAATTAATATTTCCAAACCGTTAATTTCTCCATTGTCAAAACACCTTTGTAGGCTGGTGCATTGCCTTGACGGAAGATGATTTTTTCTTTTGCAATCCAGGTCTGGTCTCACGAATGTTTTCACCTAGTTAGTCAAGAAGATGTGCGTAGTATTCGTCAGTTATTGTTTTACTCTTTTCAAGGTAATCAATGAAAAGAATCCCATTTGAATCCTAGAAAATATTAGCCATGATTTTTCCGGCAGATGCAAGTGACTCCTCTTTTTTGGTGTAGAGACGCTGGCTTGTACCTGCTGCTTTGACTGCTGTTTTGCTTGACTGGCGTAAAGTGGTGAACACACATTTCATCCATGATTCTTTTTAAACTGTCTCTAAATTACTGAGAAATTCACACCCATTGCACAAATCTTTCTCATACTTAATTATTTATGTAAAATATACCCTATCCGTTCTTCCAGGATGCCTACAGCCTTAGCTATCTCATATACCTTTAAGCGTAAATCGTCCAAAACCATATTGTATGTCTTCTCAATGTTTTTATTGATGGTTGCAGTTTTTCAAGAGTTCTTCAAGAGATGTACGACCATGTTTAAACGTAGTCGCCCATTTCTTCACAGTTCAAAACCGCCTTTTAAACCCTTGCCGAAACAAAGACTTCTATGATGTCACGATGTTCCAATTTGACATTTCGTGTAGTTGTGGTTGATTGCTCCACAACCGATATAACAACAATAAACGTTCTTCTTTGGCTGTCGTTTCGAAACGATTTTTAACCTTTTCAAAGATTCTCTTGGGGCACCGTCTGATAAACATTCTGTACATATGTGTAATGCAAAAAGAACTTTCTCTCATATAATTAACTCAAAAGCTGAAAATAAATTTCAGCAGAAACATTCCCAACACCTTGTATAGAGTAATAAATTCCAGACCATTTTTAATATCGTGTAGGTACGTCTGGAAAGTTTCGGAAAAGGTATCGAATGAGTTTGCCAACTTAATCTTTTTATTGAAGTTGAAGAAGCGGTCCAAATAATCTGTATTTATGTCGGTTCTAATAACGTCTTCTTCTGGCGATTTCTCCCCTTGGATTGTCGGATTTTGATTTCCTGACTATGCTTTTAACTTCTTTAAAGTTGGGAAACGTTCGACGATCGGTTTGATAAATAATCTTACTGAAGCTTCTATCATCACTTTAAGTAGAAGATCTCCAATAAGTTTATCAAGGAGGTATCTCAAAACTTTACACGCACACTTCCAGAACTACGTTTGAGAAAAATGACGCGAGTAAACATTCTTTTTGTTTTGCTTCTTTTTCTCAGTAAAAAGGATTAAACTGGGTTCGAACTTATCTAAAATTAGAGATTTCTTATAGTTGTCGTATAAAATTAATATTCAATAATTAGTAAAGTTAGACGGGATGTTATTCTGTAGGTTATGGACCATCTTGAATGAAAATTGTATAATCACGTGAAATTGGAATAGCAAAATTTGTCAATATATCGAAATAATGTTGATCTACACATATGTTTGATTTTGTTCGAAAAAGTTGGCCCTATAAATGGGATGTGAATCCATGCAACACACAAACTGAACAGAATCCACTAGCGACATCAAAACATTTTGTAATTTTTCTATTCTCTCCGCTAGTCCGAAGTAATTGTTGTGAATACTTTGTAACTCTTTTAACCTGACTATCTTGAAATATTTCCTGGCTTTTCTTGATTCGTGCAGCTTCTGTCGGATTGAATTTTAAAACTACCTTCTTTACTTGATCAAAATATTTGTTGTAGTAAAACGCAGCCTGCAACTATGTCCTCCAAAATGTAACAATCGGCTGTGGTGGTTCAGGTAAATCAGGACACAGTTTGTGAAATAGTCGGGTACGTTTCAGGGACTTTAGAAACACTGCCTTTGTACTAGCAACCAATGCATTTACTAGTGGAAAACATGTAGGAATCGTTTGTGCCGCAAGATTTAGGGTATGGATTTTACACGTTACATGTAAGAAGTTACCACAGTGTTCCTTAATAGATCGGCCCAGAGAACGCATGCTTGCGGCACCATCATTCATAAACATTAAAAGTTGCTTAGTTGAAACTTCAAATTTGTTCAATGAGTTCAACACCACCTTTAAAATCTCATCGGCAGTACAATTTGTAACTCCTTTGGAAGCAAGTACGAAGGAGGATGACGGTCGATGTGGTTCTATTGTACGTACCATTACATTAACCACAGAATGTTTTTGACGATCTGTTGTTTCGTCTACACACAACCGCGGTTTTTTATCTTTCAATTCCGTTTTCATTCTTTTTTCTATATGTTCACGAGCAATTGGCACTACATTTCGTATCGATGTCCGACTAGGTAATTTACAGTCCGCATATTTATTCTAGAAGGAGACAAATGCTTCTTAGTCTAGTAAGCGAAACGATAGATTACATAAAATAAGAGTAACACATAAATCAAATGCAAATTTTTCTTAGTCTCGTATGCCACTTTTTGCAGAAGATTGCTGTTTGCTTTCGATGTGACGTTGACAATGGCTTCTGAACCAACACATTAAAGGGATTTTACAAACTAGATATTGAATTTTAGCGCCATCAAAAATTAAGTCCGGCATGTCCACTATAAAGTTTTTAACTGTGTCTGCCATTGGTCGTTTTCGCGACGTACCTAATTGCGAACATTTTTAAAGCAAACATAAGCGTACAATTACGAAATAAGTTACGACAGCCTACATATACACAGAACTACTCGCATATAGCATCGATTTAGTACTGACGCTGTGAACGCGTGAAATAAATAATCGCCGACTCCGCACCATATATCTACTACACTGGCTGTTACCGCTGTTTGTCTAGACTACTAATAATCGTAAAAAGTAACCAAAGAAGTTTCTTCAAAAATCTGTTACACTTAATACCGTAACTATAAATAATAATATAATACTTAAACGTAACTTCGTAACAGTGTGGAAAGAATCGTTAAAAGACGTGTACCATCAGGTATGTTTCCACATTTGTCGTGAAGGTTGCTCGCTGTGATGAAAAAATGTTCTTATATTTCGAGGAAAACCGTTTAACATCTACGAAAGTAACACAGACATAATTAAAATAATCCTTAGAATTAGTTAATGAATCTGCAGATGCACCACCACATCTTAATCTCGTATAATCGGGATTCTTTTTTAAAACACTGTCGAACTTTGCTATAACGCGACCGTTGTTTGCGTCGTTTATATCGTGTAGCATTCTACTAACGACAACCCAGTATTTTGCAATTTTTTTATTGCGTCTAGTAATCGTTTATAATTGTTGCTAATACATTTTACATCTGTTTCAACAGAAGTATCTAGAAATCCTTTCTGGCTATAGCTTCGTCAGGGTCGAATTGTAAAATCACAGATTTTACTTCTTGGAAATATTCAGAATAATAAAAAGACGCTTGCAACCAAGTTCCCCAACGCGTAAGAATCGGCTGTGGTGGCTCGCGAATACCGGGACAAAGCCTGTAAAATGCTCAAATCTGTTTGGGAGATTTAAGAAGTTCTTTTTTGTATTTGCTATTAATGCGTTCCCCTCCAGATAACATTCTCGAATAGTTTGTGCCACAAGATGTAAAGCATGAACTTTACACGTAACATGTAAAAGTTCCTCACACTTTTCTTTAAGAAAACGGCCTAGCCTACACATTGTCACTGCTCCATCGCTCACAAACATCAACAATTGACTTGTTGTTACTTGAAATTGTTGTAACGTATCGAGCACTACGCCAGTTGTTGTCGCTATTCTCTAGACGGCATGTCTATGTTTCTCGACGCTAGGTGGCGTGGGGAGATATATCGTGATTCTGTTCGTGGAGAATGGCAACATATACTCGAGAGGTGAAAAACAATAGCGAGGGAGAAGGACACGTACGGAACCGCGCTGATAACGCCGGGTAGGCAGAAACATGTTCGCGGATTTACGCTGTCCCTTTTCCCTCGCTTTGCTTTTTGCCGGAAATGATTCCACCAATACCATGAGCTATATTAGCATTAATTTTTTGGTTATTGTCACTAGGCAATTTTTTCATGTGTACACACTTTCAGACTTTTAAATCGGCAAAATTGAAGAATTTGCGTGATGTGTCACATGTTTTATAAGAAAGTCATCCATAACAACGAAAATTTCTAAGGTAGTGCAAATTTTAATTTTGTTCTTATTCGTGTTGTCAATAGCAGTGCGAATAAAGTGTTGCTGTAAACATTTTATTCATCCTTTTGATTAAACTATTGTTTTAATAACGAGATTTAATATACAAAATGAACATTTTATTAATAGGAATTGGACAAAAATATTATTTATTCATTATAAATCAAAGTAAGAATTACAGAAGTATTGGCTGAAAAGTGTATTTACAAAAGAAACGGCATACAATATATCACTAGTTCATTGGTGTCTATTGATGTCATAACTTCTTTACTTGCCCTTTGAATTGAAAATTCCCTTCTTTTTTAGAGTTTTTCTTCTTCTCCTTCTTTTTCTTGCTCTCCCCTTTCTTCCTCTGCTTCTTCTTCTTCGTCTCTTCTTTCTTCTGCTACTTCTCTGTCTTCTTTTGCTTCTTTTTTTCATTTTCTTCCTCTCCTTCACTGTAATCTCCTTCTCCTTCTCTTTTTTTTTCGTTTTTCTTCCCCTTCTTCCCCTTCGTATTCTTCTCCTCCTTGTTCTTATTTTTCTCTTTCACCTTCCACATTATGGATTTCTTGCATAACCCTCTTAAATTAAATGATATGCATAAGTTTAGGATGTACCAACTAAAAATTTCGACAAATGCGGACAATTTAGGTAATACGTAAGAATCTCAAAACTGATTTGCCATAGTTGATACTAAAGAAAAGATGTTAAGGTTTAAATCGAAATTCTCGCCTGTCAAAATTTTCAGAGAAGAATTAATTTCTCAAAGTTGATACGTTCGAAACCCATGATATACTATATCATTTAATTTGCATTTATGAGGGCTACATAAAGAATTCATTATATACAGGATGTTCTATTTGAAATAAGACAGTTGATATCCACTTCCTATTGAATTAAAAATTTCAAGAAGCTATTTCAATTACTTTCAGAGATACGTTTAATAGCCGACGAATGATCCTGTATATAAATTTGCGGAATGGAAAGATATGACATTTAGGCAACATTTTGGCATCTATTGACAGAATCACACATAGAGATAATTAAAATAAAAATGCTAGTGATTTAATTAACAAGTAGTGTTTATTGTTTCTTATTTCGTAATCTCTAACATCTTATAATAATAGACGTTTTAAAATTTATTTTTGCTTTCTAAATCTTGCATTCTCGCAAATTTGACACAAATTGTATGGGTGTTGCTGTTCATTCCAAAAATAGCTTTATTTGAAACCTATTGCACTATAGAAAGGCGTCATTTGTTTTTATTTATAATTCTGTTTAGTGTTTTGATATGTGTATTCAACAAAAAGCTTAAAATTTGAATGCAAAAGGTGAGTCAAAAGTATCTGATATATTTTTTCTCACATCTATCGATTTTTTACTTTTTGTATTTATTTTCTTTACGTGAATATCTAGAAATTTCAGAAACTAGTTTCGATCAGCTGAATTGACTAATTTTGGTATGCATAACAGCTGATTAAGGAAACATATTTCACAATACAAACCTATTCAGTCTTTTGACAATAATTTTGATTCTTTGACTTTAAATTCTTATTTGCCGAAGAACAACACTTCATTAAAACTGCACCCACGTTTCGTTAACCAAATTAGCATCTTCAGCAGTTAAACTGAATTGATCAGTTTAGTAAGATATTGTGGTGATGGTAATAGTGAAGAGTTTAAAGTAACTTAACTTATTAATTCAATTTCCATTTCAGGGACTTCGTGCCTAAACAAGAAGAAAAAGTCGAAACATTACCTCCAGTATCCTTCTTCCAAATGGTAATTAAAGTCTTTCTTAGCAGATCTATAACTTATTGCCTAGTAACAACTGATTTTCTCTCAGTTTAGGTACGCGAATACCCTAGATAAGATCTTTATCTTTTGGGGTACTATTACAGCCGCCGCCACTGGAGTAATTCAACCATTAAACATGCTCATCTTTGGCCAACTGACAGGAGACATCATCACGTATGGCTTTCTTTCGACTAACCTCACAGATGAAACCCTTCTCGATCAAGCTAAGGAAGACTTCATGAATAGCATGAAAGATTTCGTGCTGTACAGCTGTCTGATGGGTATTGGCATGCTGACGATGGGATACGCTTCTATTGTCCTCTTCAATGTTTCAGGAATAAAACAAGTAAATAAGATATTAACTTACATACTTTTAATGAAACAAAGAATATATCATGTTTACTTATTTCTTCCATGAGTTTGAACTTTCGTTTTCGACTTTAACGCAATCCAAAAGGTTTTTGTTGAATAATAGTATTTTCTGATTAACGTCTTTAGTTCTTGCGAGTTGGAACTATTCCATACTACATCGTAACCATATCCTGGATTAAAATATCAATATTTTTTAGGTGCTGAGGATACGTAGTTTGTTTTTCGAAAGGGCTTTGGATCAAGACATCAGTTGGTATGATAAAAATTCCACCGGCGACATAGCTAGCAGAATAACAGAGTATTTCAACCCAACATCTAAGTGACCATCAAAAATACGATATTTACTATTTTCCAGGGATCTAAATAAGCTTGAAGATGGCTTAGGAGAAAAGGTGTCCATGTTCATCCACATGCAAGTCGCTTTCCTTTCTTGTTTGATCTTGGCTTTGGTGAAAGGATGGGAATTGGCTTTGATATGTTTAACATCTTTGCCAGTGTCGCTAATCGCCATTGGAATCGTAGCATATGTACGACAACGTATTCCCAAATTCTCTAAAACATATTTTCTGTAGTCTCATCAATTTTAGTTGACTACGAAACTCGCTCAGAAAGAACTGGACGCCTATGGTGGAGCTGGGGCCATAGCCGAAGAGGTTTTGGGTACCATAAGAACGGTTATCGCCTTTGGAGGTCAGCGGAAGGAATTAGAAAGGTATGAAGAGAAACTGATCTTCGCCAAGAATAACAATATCAAAAGATCATTGTTCTCTGGACTTGGATTCGGATTGCTATGGTTTTTCATTTACGCAAGTTATGCTTTGGCCTTTTGGTATGGCGTCAAGTTAATTTTGGATGAAAGGCATTTGCCAGATGATCAGATCACATATGATCCAGCTACTATGGTCACGGTAAGTCTAGAGCTTGATTTACAGGCATCCCAACCTTCTGGAATTATAAAATTATGCCTACTGTGTAAATGGTAGGACAGAGATATTTATAATTTTGAAGGTATCTATTTCCTTCAAAAACTGTAAGTTTCTACGAGATCAAATTGCATATCTAGACATGGTATCAGGACGTCTTCCAAATATACAGGATGTCCGGTATTGAACCCTAAACTTTACCAAATCTAAATACCAGAAACGTAATTTTCAAAACAAAATTAACATTCTTATTCTTAACTGTTGATTCAAAATTTGAATCCCAAGTTAAGTAACTATCAACAGTCTATAACCGTTAATGCCAGTATGTTTTGTTTACTCATGTCATAGTAACCAAACAATATTAATACCAGAAACCGTTTGGATATCATTTCGAAATGCAAGGCGCATATTTGACTGCATATAGCTACATACTTGAGCTCAACATATTGCATCAATGGTTTAAAAACGTCCACGTTCCAATGTTAAAATTGAAATTTATCTCCTTTTTGGTTAATGGATTAGGGAATTGGTAAACATTCCTAAAAATTCACTTGGGTGCCGTCTCCTTCAATTTGATAGAAGAATCACCTATAAATGCCCACTATTTTAGTTATTAAACCCATTTCTAATCTCAAAATTTTGGATTTCCCATCCAATTATAGGTATTTTTCTCCGTTATGACGGCCAGCATGAATTTCGGCATGGCATCGCCATATATTGAAGCATTTGGAATTGCCAGAGGAGCTGCCACCAAAGTATTCAGTGTTATCGACAATGAACCCATCATTAACAAATCCAAAGGTAACGGGAAGCGTTTGACCCAAGTCAGAGGTGATCTAGAATTAAAGAACGTCAAATTTAATTACCCATCACGTTCTGATGTTGAGGTAAATACATTCTAAGTAATGTCTGTAAAGAAATATCATTTTAAAACTCAAACAGGTTCTAAAAGGAATAAACATCACCGTTAGAGCCGGCGAAACCGTGGCCTTCGTAGGAAGCTCCGGTTGCGGAAAATCCACTTGCATCCAGCTCATTCAAAGGTTCTACGATCCTCTTTCCGGTGAAGTAAGTCTGTAACGTGACAATTAAAAGTTAAACGCCTAAGTAGATTCATGCGTAGATTACCTTAGATGGGGAGAACCTAAAGCGTCTCGATCTGACTTGGCTAAGGGAGAATATCGGGGTTGTCAGTCAAGAACCGATACTTTTCGGCACCAGTATCGCTGAGAATATCAGATACGGAAAGCAGGACGCGTCACAGGAACAAATCGAAAGAGCAGCGAAGAAAGCCAACGCTCACACCTTCATTACATCTTTACCGAACGGATATAATACATTGGTTGGTGAAAGAGGTGCTCAACTTTCTGGAGGGCAAAAGCAACGTATTGCAATTGCACGTGCTTTAATTAGAGATCCGGTGATCTTGTTATTAGATGAAGCAACCTCTGCTTTAGATAGTAACAGTGAAGCTAAGGTCCAGAAAGCGTTGGATAATGTAAGTACCATCCGTGAAGGTTATTATATGCTATGGCCTCTATAGATGTTAAATAATCAACAATTTGATCCAAATCTAAACTGTACGTTCGAGGGTGAACAATATGACTAATTACCTTCTCTAAATACCCTCAGATTATCAAACTTCATACTCCATCAAGTACGGAATCAAATTGGTCCTGTCTTTGAAAGAATCTTAAAAATTAATCACATCTAACACCATGCTTTTTTTCCTTTAACCATATTGAAAGCATTCAGCGGCAAAAGCTTTGAATTTTGTTCATAATCCTCGTATCTATTAAATAATCTCAATTTGTTTGATCCATCAAGGCCAGCAAAGAATGTACCACCATCATAGTAGCCCATAGACTTTCAACAATCAGAGAAGCGGATCGTATTGTGGTTTTACGTGATGGTCTTGTGGTCGAGCAAGGAACACACGAGCAATTGATGAGGACGCAAGGAGAATACCACAAATTGGTGACTACTCAGGTGACGACTGATATTACGCCAGCAATCAAAAAAGGTAAGGCATTTTCGATCCTCAACGTGGGGATCTCGCTTATTATTTTGTATTTGTTATTAACCCAAAGAGAAATGGACCAGTGACAAATGACGTTCCACATAAAAATAAACGAAAAATTCTCATTTTCTTCTTTTACCTCTAGCATCTTTATTTAGTCTTGCAAAGAGAAACTAAAACCATATTCTCAAAGCCATTTTCTATCTTTTATCGTTTCGGTTCTCTCTGGCCATCATCAACTTTCCTATTTTTTATTGGTGCCATATTGGATTCTGACCCAATCAGAAAGACTTTTTTTCTGATTTCAACCATGTATACATGTTCACAAATGTTTTTGATATTATGCTTTAATTGACGAAGAATACAATAAAAATGTCGCAGTTTGGTACGTCGCGAAAACGACCAATGGCAGACACAGTTAAAAACTTTATAGTGGACATGCCGGACTTAATTTTTGATGGCGCTAAAATTCAATATCTAGTTTGTAAAATCCCTTTAATGTGTTGGTCCAGAAGCCATTGTCAACGTCACATCGAAAGCAAACAGCATTTTTCCGCAAAAAGTGATATACGAGAAAAATTTACATTTGATTTATGTGTTACTCTTATTTTATGTAATCTATCGTTTCGTTTACTAGACAAAGAAGCATTTGTCTCCTTCTGGGATAAATATGCGGACTGTAAGTTACCTAGTCGGACATCGATACGAAATATAGCGCCATTTGCTCGTGAACATATAGAAAAAAGAATGAAAACGGAATTGAAAAATAAAAAACTGTGGTTGTGTGTGGACGAAACAACAGATCGTCAAAAACATTCTGTGGTTAATGTAATGATACGTACAATGGAACCACATCGACCGTCATCCTCCTTCTTACTTGCTTCCAAAAGTGTTATAAATTGTACTGCCCATGAGATTTTAAAGGTGGTATTGAACTCATTGAACAAATTTGAAGTTTCAGCTAAGCAACTTTTAATGTTTATGAGTGATGGTGCCGCAAACATGCGTTCTTTGGGCCGATCTCTTAAAAAACACAGTGGCAACTTCTTACATGTAACGTGTAAAATACATACTCTAAATCTTGCAGCACAAACGATTCCGACATGTTTTCCACTAGTAAATGCATTGATTGCTAGCACAAAGGCAGTGTTTCTAAAGTCCCCGAAACGTACCCAACTATTTCTCAAACTGTCTCCTGATTTACCCGAACCACCACAGCCAATTGTTATACGTTGGGGAACATGGTTGGAGGCTGCGTTTTACTACAACAAATATTTTGATCAAGTAAAGAAGGTACTTTCAAAATTAAATTCGACAGAAGCTGCAGCAATCAAGAAAAGCCAGGAAATATTTCAAGATAGTAAGGTAAAAAGACATTTACAAACTCTTCACAACAATTACTTCGGGCTAGCGGAGGGAATAGAAAAATTACAAAATGTTTCGATGTCGCTAGTGGATTCTGTTCAAATTGTGAATGATGTTCACGCACAGTTATGCGCTGTAGAAGGCGAAACAAATTGGTGTGTAATACGAAAATTTGAAAGTGTTTTAGAGAAAGACTCCGATTTTCTTATATTAAGACAAATTTGTGAAGATGCATTAAGTTGTTTCAAAGATTCTTTTAAATATGCGAATATAACATCGCTAGATATCGAACGGTCGTTTTCGGCATTAAAAAGCATTTATTCCGTACGTCGTACTCACTTGACTGAAACAGCTTTGGAAACATATCTAATGATTCAAATATTTAACAGATGTTACCCAGTTTGTGATTTCACGGAAGACTTTTAAAACGGTAAGTGTTTCGGCACGGTTTATAATTCATTTCTTACCTTCTATTTTATGTGTAAACTTTTGTGCGCTCGCCACGTCTCTGGCTGTTACCGCATATTTGCCCAGGTTATTCATTAGTAATAGAAAAATGGTGCACAGCAACGAAACGAGATATGTTAAGTGTTTTTTCAGAACGACACCAGCCACATCATTTTTCTAGATCTTGATAGAAACTTGGTCGAGATTGGATCATTTATCGAGCCGTGTAGTGCTTTCCGGTATTTTGAACTGCCCTTTTATGGTTCTTCTAGGAATTAGATCAAAGACATTCTGGAGGCTACCTCGAAGTTCTTCAATGTTTTGTGGGACATCAGCATATTATATTTAACAACTCCCCATAAAAAATAATCTAGCCATTCAACAACTCCAGTATTTCCAATCCAACGGTTGGGAAATTCTTGACTTAACTAATTTCTCACAATTCCTCGCCTTCTGGTTGCCACCATAAATGTTGTCGTTGGTTTAATGGCATATATAAAAAGTTATCTTTTCCTATTTAATGTTTCTCATAACAGGTCCTATGAGACGATTTTCCAGAATGCCCAACCAAACATTTAATCCAAAACGGTATTGTGGTCTCCTTGCCCAATTTTGTTTGGGATACTGTATTACCCCATGGTGCCCCGTTTTTATGTTAAAGTCATCTGTCCATATGATTTTGTTTATAGTCGTCGTCTTCTAATCCTTCTTTAACACCCAGCAGTAGTCGACCATCATTCCATCTCCCCTGGTACCTCTTTTCCATCTCCTTAATATCTTGGTGGAAGTGTTCTCCGTGCTCTTCACTATAATGTCCCAGATTTTCTTGAAAGTAGTCAATGTGAGAGTGTAAAAAGTGAACTTTTAGGCTCATTCTACAACCTAACTTCTTGAAGTTTCTTAACATTGTGTCAACAATTTCTTTGTAGTCTCTCGGATTTCTTTTATTTCCCAGAAAATTCTCAGTAACAGATCTGAAAGCTGTCCATGCATGTTTTTCTCTCTTATTCATCGTGTAATCAAAATCTTTGTCATTCATTAATTTGCGAAGGTGACATAACCACAAAATAACTTGTGCGTTGTGTGTACAGATACAAAACTTACTTCCTCGGTAATCGCGTAACAATCCTGAGAATCGCGAACGAGTGACGGGGATAACTATATGGTTAAGTGCTAGAAGGGTGCTAGGTATTATGACAAAAAGGATAGGAGATAGAACGGCAGATACTTTAACAGACTTATGCATGCAAGCATGTCTTTTCACTTGATTTTGCTGAAATACCTGTTACATCAAAAATGGAGGAAATATACTAACAATTAGTTACGAAATATGAAAACGGAAAGATCAAAGCATTGTTAAATATGTGGTGAATTGAATCGCAATTTATTTAAACTGCTAACATTGGTGTTACTGGCTTTGAAAAAGATATCGGCAAGATTTTTGTAATTTTCGCTAATCGCCAATACAAATAGGGATTCTAATATTCACCAATCTGTGGCAATTATCTTATTGTTTTTATACAGAAAGCTAACATATATTTGTTTGACTTAACAAAATTATGTCCAATAAAAACATTTGTACATTCAAACAAATTCAATCTTTGTTGTTCTCAAAAAATATTCTTTCACTCACCTTTGCTGGATTAAATAAATATTTTCAAAGATATATATTTGTTTGATTCAAGAACTTTTTTTCTCTGTACGACATCTTGATTTTTCTGACACTGGTTACAAAAATAACTACTTTCTTTATTGCAACTTCGTTACACGTTTGTTAGGTCAAGAATCACGCGATTAAAATCTATAGACATGGTTTTACGGAAAATGGTTTAAGAAATAAATTTGCAAACTAGATACTTCAAAAATTTCAAATCAACCACTTCCTCCGCAGATCTCAAACGCATAGACAGCGTATCAGAAGACGAGGACCAAGACATTATCGCTCAAACCGAAAAGGTAACGTCAATTCTGTTTTATATAACGAATATTTGTTAACTATTCAAATTCTTCAAATTCCAACAGTCCCTATTCGACGAGGACGAAAGCTATAGCGGCATCTCCCTTTGGGCCATTATGAAGCTAAATCAACCAGAATGGCCAGAGATTACAGTCGGTTGCGTCACTTCCATCGTAACTGGCTGCGCGATGCCGATCTTCGCCATCCTGTTTGGCAGTATCATAGGGGTATTGGATTCAAATTGTTTTATGTGCGAATTAACTCAATTTAGTTGGCGATTTCATAGGTTTTAGCCGATCCGGACGAGGATTACGTTAGAAGCGAGACCAACACGTATTCGTTATACTTCGTGATAGCCGGAATCGTTACCGGATTCGCTACATTCTTACAGGTAAATCTGATATAATAGAACCGCGTATTTTTGCCAAAAACATTCAGCGACGTCTTAAAGAACCATTATCGGTGGAGATTTAGGCTTTACGAGAGGTGTTAAATGATATTACAAAAGTTGAAAACTCCAAAAAGATTTTTTGACTTGATTTGCAAACCATGCAACCATTTGGTTACATACAAGGGTAGATTAACAAGTTTCCGCAATCGCTGCTAGGGGGTTGCTCTTTTCCAAACACTTCATGTCGTTGTGTTGGCAACTCTTTTATATCAATTGACAGCAAATGTCAAATCGATTTGTTAAATAGTCTGGTTTTAGCAAGCATTGAAGTCAAGTACCTTTTTGTGTTTTCAATAAAACGGATAAAAACGAAGTTCGAGCGGTCACCAAATTTTTCTATTTGGAAGGGAAAACCGCAACGAAAATCAAATCAGGGTTAGATGCGGTTCTTGGAGATTCATCACCTTCATTTTCCACCGTGAGTTTTTGGGTTTCGGAATTCAAGCGTGGCCGCACGCGTACAAGTGATGAACCACGTTCAGGACGTCGGAAAACGTCTACCACGCCAGAAATTGTGGATAAAAGCCATGATATGGTTTTGGTACATCGCCGAATAAAAGTGGGTGAAATTGAGGAAACCATGGGCATCTCTTATGAACGAGTAGTTCACAGTTTACGTAATGAATTGGGTTTAAAAAAGCTTTCTGCAAGATGGGTGCCGCATTTGCTCAATTCGGAGCAAAAACGCGTTCGAGCTCGAACCACAACCGATTGTTTGGAAGTGTTTACGAGGAATCCAATGGATTTCAAGAGACGATTAGTGACCATGGATGAGATCTGGATTCGTCGCTACACACCAGAAACAAAAATGCAATCAAAACAGTGGTTTGAACGCGGTGAATCGGTTCCGAAGAAGGCAAAGACGATTCACTCGGCTGGAAAGGTGATGGCATCGGTTTTTTGGGACGCAAAAGGAATTTTGCCAATTGATTATCTTGAATGTTACTGACCAATATTACACAATCCTCGCGCATTCGCTGTACTCGCCTGATTTAGCTCTGTTGAACTTCCACCTGTTCTCGAAGCTCAAAACATTTCTGGGTGGAAAGAGATTTTGGTCGAGTGAAGAACTGATAGAGGCTGTAAACGATTATTTTGATAACCTCTAAGAAAGCTACTTCCAGGAGGGCATCGGGAAGCCAACCAAGTGTGTTGAGCTTCGAGGAGATTATATTGAAAAATAAAATATAACTCGAATCCGATTTATTTTGTTTTTATTGTCATTCCGGAATCTTTTAAATTTACAAATGGTAACCCCTTTCAAAGTGAATTTCCGTAGATAAAAATGCAATAAAATATAGATTTCCACCAAGTTGCATTAAAATCTGAATTTGAAACCCGGAAACCATTTTAGTAAATCAGCAAATCATGTTCCAATATAAAGCTGACTTTGCATTTAGATCAACGAATGTCATTCGTTTGGAATGCTGCCAGTTTTCCAATGTTTTCTTTTTTGCGAATATAGACGATCTGGTTTTCAAAAGTTCTACTTCATTTCCAAATGCTTTACAATTCTTACAAATTTTGCACATCTTACTGTAGTCAAAATATTTCCGCATAAAAGAATCTATGAATTTGTCCTTTCAGCTATGGACCTATGGAATTGCTGGCGAGAAGCTCACTATGAGATTGAGAAGTAGGATGTTTGATTCAATGTTGCGACAAGAGATGGGTTGGTACGACTTGAAAGAAAACGCGGTAGGATCTTTGTGCGGTAAATTGTCTGGTGAGGCATCCAGTGTTCAAGGAGTAAGTATTTACCTTGTTTCACTCCATATGTTGCATAATATTGTTCTTTGGTGAATATTTGTAGGCAACAGGACAACGCATCGGCACGGTACTCCAGTCGTTAGCTACCCTATTCCTTGGTGTGGGTCTTTCCATGTATTACGAATGGAGACTAGGTTTGGTCGCATTAGCTTTTACACCATTTATCCTGTTCGCAACATTCTTACAAGGCCGTTTGATGCGTGATGAAAATGAACAATTCCATGGGGCATTAGAGAACTCATCCAAAGTATGCATTTAACCTTCGCCTCAGATTTTTTTTTAATCAATATTTCTTTCTAAGTTTGCCGTTGAAGCTATTAGCAATATAAGAACGGTAGCAGCCTTGGGTAGCGAAAAACTCTTCCATCACCTCTACATCTTAGAACTAACACCACACCACAAGAAAGCCTTACTTAATACCCACTTCAGAGCGTTTGTCTTTGGTTTTGCTAGGAGTTTGATGTTCTTCGCTTTCGCCGCTTGTATGTATTATGGTGCTGTGTTGATTACCGAAGAAGGAATGCCTTATGAGGACGTTTTCAAGTAAATTTTAAGGATGAGTTTTATTTCTTTAATTGGTAATGTTTTTTTTTACTTTCAGAGTATCACAAGCTCTCATTATGGGTACGGTTTCCATAGCTAACGCTTTGGCGTTCGCCCCCAACTTCCAAAAAGGTATCGTGGCGGCTGGTAAAGTCTTCAAATTGCTTAACAGACAGCCTTTGATTAAAGATCCGAGAATACCGGTTACTAACGCATGGGTAAGTAATCTTGAAAATCTGCTTGCTGCATTTATTATTAGAGCGGGCCAAATTGCGCCATCCAACAGAATCGGAATCAGGCGCAACGGCCGCTTATTGTAAATAGCGTATATGTGAGTCACAGCAGATATGTGATATTTCGAAATTAATACACAAGAGTAAAAAAATAAAAGCTGACGCAATAATAATGTTTAGTAATTAGAGCGGATATATATATATAATATATATATATATATATATATATATATATATATATATATATATGTACACGCTGAGGTGTTTTTATTTTCATTATGATTTTTTATTTGATTGAAAACGGTATGCGTTGTAAATGGGATGTAATAAGGAAATAACTGAGAAACTGAACGCTTTTTTTATTCTGTTGTGCTTAATAATGTAACTGTAAATAAAGATATAATAAATAAATTCTATCCTTCTTAATAATGCGAATAGGCTTGTTTAAAAAGTTGCACCATCAGATAAGTTTCCACATTTGCCTCGGTGAAGGATGTTCGCCGAGACGAAAAAATGTTCTTATATTTCGAAAACGACCGTTCCACGTCTACCGAAGTAAGACAGGCGTAATTAAAATAATCTTTAGACTTTGTCAAGGAATCTGCAGATGCCCCATCGCACATTTGTCTTAATCTCGTGTAGTCCGGATTCTTTTTTAAAACACTATCGAACTTAGCTAAAACTCGTCCACTTGTTGCATCGTTTATACTGTGTAACAATGTACTAACTTCGTCCACGACTTGCACTGATTCTACCAACGACAATCCAGAATTTTGCAAATTTTCTATCGCGTCTACTAACCCTTTGTAATTGTTGCTAATATTCTTTAGATGTGTTTCAACAGAAATATCGAGAAATCCCTTCTGGCTCATCCTAATAGCTCTAGCTTCCGCAGGGACGAATTGCAAAATAACGGATTTGACTTCTTGAAAATGTTCATTATAATAAAAAGCGGCTTTTAACCACGTTCCCCAACGCGGTAAGAATGGGCTGTGGTGGTTCTCGAATACCAGGGCATAACCTGTGGAATGCCCTAGTCCTCTTAGGACTTTTGAGAAACACTTTTTTTGTGTTTGCTATTAATGTATCCACCTCCGGGTAACACTCTCGAATAGTTTGTGCCACAAGATGTAAAGCATGGACTTTACACGTAACATGTAAAAGTCCTTCACACTTTTCTTTAAGGGAACGGCCTACACTACACATTGTTGCTGCACCATCGCTCATGAACAACAACAGTTGACTGGTTGACACTTGAAATTTTTGTAACGTTTCGAGAACTACGGCCGTAATTGCTTTACTAGTACACTGTTTTAATCTTCTGCTGGCTAATAGAATTGCAAAATTTGTAATAGGATCTAATACGCGCACTATTATATTCAAAATAGAATTTTTTTTGCAATCTGTCGTCTCATCAAGACATAGCCACAGCTGTTTATCTTTTAATTCGGCTTTAATTCGATTTTCAATGTCCTCACGTATTCGTGGAATATCTCTCCGTAACGCTGTCCGAGATGGTAGTATCCACTCGGTATTGTATGTACCCGAGAATTTTCGAAATGCTTTTTTATCAAGTATACGAAGTGGTAGACCACATACCATAAACGTTAAAAGCAATTCTAATTGAAATTGACGTTGTTGTGACACACCATTTCTTTTATTTCTGTGGTGTGCGCTATTTATATGTCTTTCACAATCACGTTTGCTCCAGCACAGTAGTTTCTTTTTACAAACTTTACAGAAAATTGTACTCCCATTGTAGTGTAAATCCACAAATTCACTAAGAAATTTATTAACTTTCGTAGGTAATGGCCGTTTATTTTTAATAGTTACGTTAGACATAATCACTAAAGCGAGCACACCGACGCTTGTTTCTAGTATGCCACGAAGTGGTGCAAACGTAACATCTGCAGACTCGTCATTTGTTGATGAATAGAGCGCGTCATCCGTAAATGAATAAGCGCGCTGTTAGTTCGTAGCCGTCGATGAATTAACTTTTTTTTTGTAGTGACCCATTGTGAACAACGCCCTATTTATCAACGAACACCCAAACTGCAGGTGTATATTTGCGCGTCTTCACGACGTAATAGACAGTGGTTTTGGTCCTCGTCCTAATAATTACATATTTAAATTACCTATGTTTACATACATATATGCGCTCGGCAGCCTGATTGCGAACCTGGCGCGTGGCGCTCTTGGCCCGCTCTATTTATTATACTTCTCGTAAATTTATATATATATATATATATATATATATATATATATATATATATATATAAATTTAGATATAATATGTACAAGGGTAGTCTGAAAAATTTCAAGCGTCAACATGAAGATGGCGTTACTCGTCAAAAATATTCTGGTAATACAATTGCGTTGAAACATGCTATTGAAAATTTCAGCCATATTGGACGCTCAGTAGTTTAACAGTCGTTTGTGTCAGTTGGTGTTAGTGTTTCTGTAAAACTATAAAAAATCGAATATTGGGTTGTCATTAAATTCTTGCATTTGAAAAGCAGGACGCATACGCAAATGAAACTAGACGACTGTCGAATTAACATTAGAGAGATAGCAGAGGCTGTGGGCATCTCGCCATGGCAAAAATTCACACCAATTTACCAGATCTAGCCCACAGCGGCTTCTTTCTGTTTCGTAGACTGAAAGTTTCGCTCGGAGGACAGAGATTTTCATCGAATGGGAAGGCCAAAAAATTTGACAAAGAAAAGGTACTTGTATCTGTGTTAGGCTGGAACAGACTAGCATCGTATGTATGTCGTGGTCACATGGCTAAACTTATTATGTTATGAAAATTCTAGGCAGTTCCTGAAACGTCGTCGTATCGTGTAAACGCTTACGATTTCACCGTCTGATGAGGCTTATTATGAATTGCCCAAATAGCTTAGTCATATGTCTATGAACACATGAACACTATTTGCCGCAATGCACATAGGTATCGAAGTTTCACGAAACGCCCAGTACGAAGAATTTCAACAGGCAGATTGTGTTTCCGCTTGTGAAGTAGATATCCACCGAAACGTGATACCTACCATGGAAGAAAGGCATGAACAGGACGGTGACGAATTTTTTAAGGAGCACTGCAACCGTTGCTATGAAGAAAATCCTAATAAGCGTCCGCAAACCATGAGTCAGTTGAAAGAGGTGGGTGTGGTGTTGATTTGATTTGCTTTTGAGGTTATAATCTACAATTTATAGATTGCAAGGAAAATTACACGCGCTAAAGAAACTAACTCAAAAAAAAAAAATAGAAGGGAAATATTACTTATTGCAATTGCATGATGTGGAAATAAACGAACAAAAGCACGTTATCAGAAGAGTTAAAACAAAGAAGAACTTTTGGTTTACCTAGTTTCAGAAGAAGAAATATTTAAAGACTACTAGACGTTCACGTTAGTTGTGGCCATGGATCCGGGAATAAGATGATCAGTGTAGTTCAACAGAAATTTCTTATTCCACGGCCGTACGTAGAATTGTTTTTGAAGGCACGTAAAACCTGTGAAGTTAAAAAGAGTATAACTGTATCAAAGATCGTAGTGAAACCAATTACGACCCAACATTTTATGTTAAGAGGTCAAGGCGATTTAGTCGACTATCAGTCTGTACCAGACGGAGAATTTAAATAGCTTTTGAACTACCAAGATCATGCCACTAAGTACATATGCCTCAGACCTTTGCGTTCAAAGCATGCCATAGGTGTCGCTGAAGAATTGATAAAGATATTTTTGCAGTTTGGAGCCCCTTCCATTTTACAAATTGACAATGGAGTTTGCAAACAGGTTAGTAGAAAAATTAAAAATCTTGTGGCCGGAATTACTCGTTCATGCAAGACCACGCCATCCTTAGAGTCAAAGAACCGTTAAACGTTGTAATTAAGAATAGAAGCACATTCTAAGATCTTGGATGGTTGACAACAAATCTACTAATTGGTTAACTGGATATTACTTCGCTCAGTGGTAAAAGAATTATTTACTTCACAGAGCTATAGGTCGAATTCCTTATAAGGCCGTTCTTGGCCGTGAGCCGAAATTTGGTTTAAAGTCTACTAATCTTCCATCTCACGTCATTACCACAATAATAACAGAAAAGCAATTGCAAGCTTGGGGAAATGAAACAGAAGCTTCCACGGAAGAAAAAACTTTTGGAAGTAAAACAAGAGCTTCTGTGGGAAAAGAAACTTTTGGAAATGGAACAGGAGCTTCTATGGAAGAAGCTGCTGAGAAATGATATTGAAGATTTCGTAGAAGAAGAAAGCTTAGGAAATGCAATAGAAGCTTCTACGGAAGAACAATTGAATGTAATTGATAAAGATGGACGGTATTCAGCAACAATTATGTAAGATATTGAAGCAGCGAAGAAAATTGCTACGTTGCAGCTAAAGAATTGTACAGTCATGTGCACAGTCTGTCAAATCGCAGTTACTATCGTGAGCCAGACCTGCAAGCAGTGCAAGGTTGCTCTATATTTGTCGTGATCAAAGACAGCAACCTGTACAACTTATGCACCACTGAGAAAACAACAAAGCTTCAACAGGAAGAAGGCCAGAAATGCCAGGCAGAAGATATGGTATCATCTTCAAAGAAAGGTTTACTTAATATTGATATAGGTGATTATGTTTTAGTGAACATTGATCAAATAGGTCGTAGTCCGGGAGATGCATCGAATCTTCTTACAGTTGTCAGGCATACGAAATGGTGTCTACCAGGTCGAGATTGCAAAGGGAATTATAAAGTCTTGGTTCAGCAAACCAAATTTGAAACTGGCACCAATGGCAGCAAATAAATTTATTACAAGTAGCTAAGTGTATAAAACAAAGTTTTTATCCATTAGATAAGCCGTATTCCTCGAATCGTTGTTTCATGGACAAGGATACACAAAATGTTCGTGTCAACCGATAAGAAGCAATACAAAATAAACAGATGTTTGTGCTTTAAAGGTAAAAATCAATGCAAATCCCGGTCTCATAAAAATGGACCATGTGCAAATAAATAACTTCTACATTTAAATTACCTACGTATTTTCAACTATCTTGTTAAGAAGGCTGAGAGTTTAATTTCGTTGAATGGTTTATTTTTTGTATGTTTAAATTACCTATGTTTTCAATGTCCTTTTTAAGATGAGAGTAGATTTAATTTTGTTAAAGAGTTTATGTTTTATTTTGTAATAAATAACTTGAAACTTGAAAGAAGCCGCTTTCAAGAATTACCGTAACCGGCCTATTTCTGCTGGGCGTTTTGTGAAACTTCGACATTTACGATGCGGCAAATAGTGTTCAAAGATTTAATACGCCATATGACTAAACTAGTTGAGCATTTCATGAAGGGCCTCGTCAGAAGGTGAAATCGATACGCAGACGTTTTAGGAAGTGACCAGGATTTTCATGACATGACAAGTTTCGCCATGTAACTACGACATGTATGTTTTGATTTAAGTATCTCAAGATTAGAATGATTTTGTGAGATTTATAGTTTGATTTTTTGGAAAGCTGGAAGATTTTTATGTAAATCTGTCGATAATTGGTCATACTTTGGAGATTTTTGATTATAATAGCGATCTTTTTGGTATTCTTAACATAATCAACGGCAGCATAAGTGCTCATTCGATATGGCTTCGAGTTGCTCCTAAAGCTTATAATATTCAAATAGTGTATTATCTTAATCTCGTCTTGAAGCTATAGACCTCAAAAAATGTTTCGATTTGAATTTCAATCTAAAATGACATCGTTATTGCTTTAACTTCCACAGACTTATGGTTAGATATTGTTCTATTTCATCTCTTTCTTACCTTGCTGTTGTTGAAAGAAAGATTAAATATGGGCAGAAATTAAAAGGGTTAGGAATAGAAACATATAACTTGGATTGCTCTGTTCATGGAAACCCAAACATATTGACATTAAATCTTTTGTCATTTCAAGGATATTCTTTGCTAGAGTTATCTTTACGTCTTTCCTTTACTTCAGTCTGCCTAAATTTTGTCCCAACACTGGATAACAAGCAGATGAGTTTAAGACTTGGTGTAATATGAATTTTGTGAAACAGCTTATTAATTTTCGATCGCCGTTATTTCGTTTTTGTTCTTCTTGAGGAATCTTCATCTAAATTCATTCTTTTTCAGAAATATGGCAATATCGATTATCAAACCGTTGTCTTCTCGTATCCAACACGAGAGGGCATCATGGTACTTAAAGGATTAGACCTGAACGTGGCGAAAGGCAAGACAATAGCTTTGGTGGGCTCCAGCGGTTGCGGCAAATCGACAGTGGTCCAGTTATTGGAGAGATTCTACGATCCCAAGGACGGAGCAGTGCGTGTCGATGGTACCGATATAAAAGAGATGGCCATGGCGGATCTACGCAGCCATCTCGGTATTGTGTCGCAAGAACCGAACCTATTCGACAGGACTATCGGTGAAAATATCGCTTATGGCGATAATTCCAGAACGGTTACTCAAAACGAGATCGAAGAGGCGGCTAAGAACGCTAACATCCACAATTTCATTGTATCTTTGCCGACGGTACGTATAATTTTATCCTTTATTTGGAAGTTATACGCCAATTTGATTTCTTAAATTTAACAACCTCTAATTAGGAATACAATTCATAACCCAGGCTTTCTTTTCTACTGCAGGGTTACGATACTCCTCTTGGTGAAAGAGGCACGCAACTATCAGGCGGTCAAAAACAAAGAGTCGCCATCGCGAGAGCTTTGGTTAGAAACCCAGAAGTGTTGCTTTTAGACGAAGCCACTTCCGCTTTGGATACGGAAAGTGAGAAAGTCGTACAGGAGGCCTTAGATAAGGCCAAAAGCGGTCGAACCTGTATTACCATCGCTCACAGGTTAAGTACGATACAAGACGCCGATGTCATCTACGTCATCAACGAAGGAGTTGTAGTCGAAGCTGGAACCCATTCAGAGTTGTTGAATACCAGAGGTCTATACCATTCGTTGTACAGCCTTCAAGGCGGAAGGAAATGATGTCCGCTTTACCTACCTCTAACTAATAGCGTTTAATTTATGAGCCACTACGTATTTGTAATAATTTAAGTATTATTGAATGTTTTAGGATGTAAATAATAAAGTTTTAAATTGTGTAATATCTTAGTTTTTGTATTTGTAAAAACGGCCAGTGTTGTCAACTCAACAATTCTAAAACTAAAAACTTTTATAAGCGAAAAGGATATCGTTCGTTAATTAAGGAAAGCTTGGTTATACGCCCACTTCAAGAAAACCAAAAGAAATAGCACAGACATTCATATCACGTTTTTCTCTTTAAAATTAACCAATAAAACTAATCCGTCATGAAACTATATCCACGTATTCTATCTTATTATTCAAATTAGAACCAAATGTTTACACATCAAAATGAAATTTGTCTTGTAAGCAATTTTCTAAAGTTAAAGTTAAGGAATATGTTAACACGCTTTTTTTTAAATACTAACCAGTCAAAGCAATCTTAAAGTTTGGAAGATATAAAAACAATATTTTAAATGTTATTATTAACCTGGGCAAATATGCGGTAACAGCCAGAGGCGTGGCGAGCGCATAAAAGCTTACACATAAAATAGGAGGTAAGAAATAAATTATAAAACGTGCTGAAACACTTACCGTTTTAAAAGTCTTTCGTGAAATCACAAACTGGGTAACATCTGTTAAATATTTGAATCATTAGATATGTTTCCACAGCTGTTTTAGTCAAGTGAGTACGACGTTCGGAATAAATGTTTTTTAATGCCGAAAACGACCGTTCGACATCTAGCGATGTTATATTTGCATATTTAAAATAATCTTTGAAACAATTTAATGCATTTTCACACGCACCTTCACAAATTTGTCTTAATATAAGAAAATCGGAGTCTTTCTCTAAAACACTTTCAAATTTTCGTATTACACACCAATTTGTTTCGCCTTCTACAGCGTATAACTGTGCGTGAACAATGTGTATGTTTGTAATTTTTCTATTCCCTCCGTTAGTCCGAAGTAATTGTTGTGAATAGTTTGTAAATCTCTTTTAACCTATCTTGAAATATTTTCTGGCCTTGATTGCTGCAGCTTCTGTCGGATTGAATTTTAAAACTACCTTCTTTACTTGATCAAAATATTTGTTGAAGTAAAACGCAGCCTGTAATCATGTTCCCCAACGTGTAACAATCGGCTGTGGTGGTTCAGGTAAATCAGGACAGTTTGTGAAATAGTCGGGTACGTTTCGGGGATTTTAGAAACATTGCCTTTGTACTAGCAATCAATGCATTTGCTAGTGGAAAACATGTAGGAATCGTTTGTGCCGCAAGATTTAGAGTATGGATTTTAAACGTTACATGTAAGAAGTTAACACTGTGTCCTTCGGTCCAAAGAACGCATGTTTGCGGCACCATCACTCATAGACATTAAAAGTTGCTTAGTTGAAACTTCAAATTTGTTCAATGAGTTCAACACCACCTTTAAAATCTCATCGGCAGTACAATTTATAACTCTTTTGGAAGCAAGTAAGGAGGATGACGGTCGATGTGATTCTATTGTACGTACCACTACATTAACCACAGAATGTTTTTGACGATCTGTTGTTTCGTCCACACACAACCACAGTTTTTTATGTTTCAATTCCGTTTTCATTCTTTTTTCTGTATGTTCACGAGCAAATGGCACCACATTTCGTATCGATGTCCGACTAGGTAATTTAGTCCGCATATTTATTCCAGGAGACAAATGCTTCTTTGTCCAGTAAACGAAACGATAGATTACATAAAATAAGAGTAACATATAAATCAAATGTAAATTTTTCTTGGTCTCGTATGCCACTTTTCGCAGAAGAATGCCGTTTGCTTTCGATGTGACGTTGACAATGGCTTCTGGACCAACACATTAAAGGGATTTTATAAATTAGACATTGAATTTTAGCGCCATCAAAAATTAAGTCCGGCATGTCCACTATAAAGTTTTTAACTGTGTCTGCCATTGGTCGTATTCGCGACGTACCTAACTGCGACATTTTTAAAGTAAATATAAGCGTACAATTACGAAATAAGTTACGATAGCCTACATATACACAGAACTACTGGCATACAGCATCTATTTAGTACTGACGCTGTGAACGCGTGAAATAAATAATCGCCGACTCCGCACCACATATCTACTACACTGACTATTACCGCTGTTTGTCCAGACTACTAATAATAATGGTCCTGGATACATATTGTTTTCAAATTGTCTCTTTAAAACAGAATTGTTAAAAATGGTAGAGTCATGACTGCTACCTGGCCATCTTGCTACTACATTTAAAATTCGTAGATTTGCGTCACAAACAAATTCTGCATTTATTGAAAAATATCCTTTCCTATTACGGAAAATTTCAGGATCATTTCCACCTATAAAGTTTCAATGTACACTTACATACATCACTTCATTTGACATTACCTGGAGATATTATTTTAAAATGCGAGCAGTCTATAGTTCCAATTACTCGAGGAAATGCAGCTATATCGAAAAAATGTTGTTGTATACTGCGAATTGCATTTCTATCTCTTGGAAATTGTATATAATTGCCTGCTAGTCGAGCAATTGCTTCAGACACTCTCTGCACAATTCTAGAAACAGTAGAAGTGTGCATACCGGCAAAGTCAGCAACTGAATCTAAATGTCCTCTGGTAGAATACATTCTCAAACAGGTCAACAGTTGATTCAATGGAGATACACTCTGGAGATACGCAGTTGTTTTGCATAATTGCGCATGCGTTGAAAGATACTTTTGAAAATTTCAGCCATCTTGGATGCTCATTTATTGTTTAACATTCATTTATGTCAGTCGATGTTAGTGCTTCTGTAAAAATGGTAAAAATCGAATATCGAGCCGTCATTAAATTCTTGCATTTGAAGGGCAATACGCCTACGCAAATTAAAGCCAAGATGAACGCTGTTTACGGGGACTCCACCATCATTTGTGAAACTTTAGGCAGCTGAAGTTAAACGTGGTCGTACCAGCTTGGTTGGCGATGAACGTTTAGGACGGCACTACCGATGACATCGGAAAAGTTCACCAGGTGGTGCTAGATGACTCGAGTTAAGGTTAGAGGGATAGCAAAGGCTGTGGGTATCTCGAGCGAACGTATCTGTCGTATATTGATTGAAGATTTAGGCATGAAAAAGCTAACTGCGTGGAGGGTGAATTGGCTTCGAAAACTGTTCTATCGGGCGGGAAAATGATGGTGACCATTTTTTGGGATAATCGACTAGTTTAAAAAAGGAAAACCGCATCATTATTTAACAAGCTCAAGGCAAAAATTGCGGAAAACGGCTGTATTTGGACAGAAACAAAGTTTTGTGCCACCAACATAACTTACCGTTCTACACTTCAGTGGTCGCCATGGCAAGAGTTCAGGAATTGGGGTTCGAGTTGAGTGACCACCCACCCTATTCACCAAATCTAGCCCTTAGGTTCAAAGTTTCGCTGGGAGGACAGAGATTTTCATCGAATGAGGAAGTCAGCACATTCGTAAACGCCTCTTTTGCAGAATAAGATGTCAACTAATATTTAGATGGACTAGATGTTAGTTGTTTTATTTAAACAAAAGGAAAAACCGTATTAGAAGTTAACATACGCTACTTCTTTATTTTATAACTATACACTCAGTGAACTCTAAAGTTAGATACATCGGTATAACAGAAAACTCTTTTTACTATATAATACAAGGCATACCTTACTCTAGTTAGCTATGCATATATAGTTGCCTATTCAATAGCTCAACATCTATTCATTAAAACAATATTACTAACATTAGAGAGATAGGAGCATCGTTGGTAGAAGAGTATAGACTTACGAGGGGACTATGTTGAGAAATAAAACTGAATTTGACAAAGAAATACTTGTTTCTGCAAATTTTTTTGGATTACCTTATTAAGCTAAAGAAAGACATATTTCATAAATACCGAAAACGATATTTGATGTGAGTCGGGAGGAACGCACCAAATTCCGGTATTCTATCGTAAAAATAGTTCAAAAAACTCAAATGTCGTTATTCCAAAGTTCCTTTCACACAATATTCTAATCATTGCGGTCTAACTAATTTATGCCCTTCTTTAATATCGGCTGCAGTATTTCTAACACATCGAAGCAATACATCCCGAGTGTCAACTTTTATTTTGGACACTCCTTCTGTGAACCACAGGAGATACACTGTAAAATATACAAGTTACATATAGTACTTATAATTTAACGGGTATGCTAGCTGTTGCTCTATTTGTAGAAGAATATTCTGAAGATTCTTTGGACAAACGAAATCGTTTTCTAAATATGCTAGCATGCACTGTTTTGAAATAATTTGCCCTTTCATAAATTTCACGTGGAATACGTGGATATTCTATCAAATTTAGAACATTTAAATCATCGTGGTTTGGTTCTTCAAGTTCTTCGTTGGCAATCAAGTTATTAACATCCATTATTTATTGGAATCAGAAAATATACGTAAATAATGTACGAATAAACCCTAACTTTCAAATAAATGCTTTCAATTTGTCAATATACACAATCACTACTACGTATGTCCACTGGCTTAAATCATACCTCTACTTGAGATTAACTTTAACTATTAATTAAAACTTTAAGCCTGAGTTAACCTATCGGTGCAACGAAGTTTCTCAGTTAACCCAGATTAAATTTTAACTATAACAACTTCTACTGGTGCAAACGGCTGTAAAATGTTCCAGAACATTTTAGTTTATATATTCATATGGAATTATTATTTATTTACACAGCATTATTTTAAAAAATAAGAACAAAAGTATATATAAACATTTATTATTTCTATATCTTTATGTTTCAATCCACAGGAAACACTTCCGATTCTAGTTGATCCGCTGATGTAGTATCTGACTTAATATCAATTACCTAAAAACAGAGTAAAAATAAAATAAATTAAATAAACCTTTAATTTCTTTTTTTTTTGGAAACAGATGCTTACTCAGTGCTTGAGATGACTTGGATTTTGGCGGTGAATGGTGATGTTTGTGTTATAGTTTCAGCAACGAGATGAAATGAAGTACTGAAAAGTATTAGTCGAAATATGTAATAGAACATTTACTTACTGGTTCCTAACAGCTTCTATTTAGCATCAAATTATATTAAATGGAACAATAATTATAATACTAATTAATATTTTATTGCGTTAATATTTTGTAACATTTTAGCCATGTTACAAAGATAAAAACAATGCCTATGCTATTACTTTTGTAAACAACTATTATGCTGGAAAGCTACAGAAAATAAAATAAATAAAAGCGTTGTGTTAATTAAAGCTAATGCAACAGTAAGTGTTATATACACATTAATCTATAGTACACACACATATACATACATAACAACATTAATAAAAATCTTAAATCTTAAAAAACCACAAATTTATCTAACTTAGTATTAGAGGCTTATTATTCAATTTGTACAAAAAACACACGCTATCCAGTCCTTCTATTTGTCTGTTACCTCCTCACAGAGTTTGGTTAGATCTTGACATTCCTTGGTTTTCTGTTCCAATGCATTCGTTAGCGATGATGTTTTGATTTCCAAGTGCTTTATTTTACTAGCGTATTTACTCATTTTCGATGCATAATCCTCTTTTACTTGATCCAATTCTTTCTTAAGTCTAAAAATAAACATTTCTAGAGTAGTAATTAATTATTAATAGAGTTTGTTAAAAAGGTGGTACCGGATGGCAGCATAGCGGTAGCGGCGTGGATAGGGGTAATTTTAGTAGTCGATCTCGATAGTACCGCGAGAGAGCTTTAAGCGACAGTACGTTGCACGCTGCACGGCAAATAAGGGTATAACGTTCCCTTCGAATGTGAATAAGTATCTCAGGCATTTCCCTGGATTAGAATATAGAAGTCCGCATATTTATTGCACAATATGCAATAGCGTATTGCTAAGTCGCGATAGGTTTGGATGTAGAAAATATTGTAAAAGTAAACGTCATGTATTGAATTTAAGAAACAGTATTCCATACTGCCAATTTTTATATGATTTTATTTCTATGTTAAGTGTGTGCAACATCCCACAACATCTAGTATCTAATAAACACTTTCGTCTTTTTTGGGTTAAGTACGTTCCCTCATGGAAGCTGCCAACATCTATGCAATTACGATACAATTTGCCACGTGAGCAAGGTACAATAAAGGAATATATAAAAGACGAGTTGAGAAATAAGAAAATCTGCCCATGTGTGGAAGAAACAACTGATGCTCAGAAACACAGCGTCATTCATGTTGTAGCGCGTCCTTTAAAACATGATGGTCCACCAGCTTCATTGTTGTTATCCAGTAAAAGGATTCAGAAAACTAATGCAGAAACCGTTGTCAAGATAATAAAAGATTCGTTGAGATAATTTTGTATCACAGGAACCCAAGTCACAATGTTCGTTACTGACGGAGCCGCAACAATGCTGAGAGTTGGTAGGATGTTGAAAATATGCTTTCCGACTCTTCTTCACATAACATGCCTCATACAAGCATGTCACCTCGTAGCAGAAACCATTCGAAAGAAGTATTCGATGGTGGATAAGTTAATAGCATCTACCAAAAAAGTGTTCATCAAATCTCCCAAACACATCCGTGTATTCAAACAATTGTGTCCGAAATTACCACCACCACCGTAGCCTGTAATAACGCGATGGAAAATGTGCGACAAGTGAAAAATGTCATCTTGAAATTTGATTCGAATGATTCTGCAGCAGTTCGAGATAGTAAGCTTTTTTCCAATTCGGACGTTCAACAACAAATAGATGAACTATTCTAAAGTTGCACAAGCAATTAGAAAACAGTCACTTATCTGCACGAGACGCATTAAATTGTATAAACAATTTACAAGCCGCTCTAGAAAACTTGACGAACACTATAGGAGTCGATGTTGCTCAAAAATTTGGTGCAATTTTAACGAAAAATCCCGATTCACAAAAGGTTCGGTCTATAACTGAAAATCAAGAGTGCCCAGATGAGGAAAAGGAATATCTGACATTTGCAAATCTTACTTCACTGGATGTCGAACGATCATTTTCGAAGTATACGACAACGTATTCACAACACCGTCGACGGCTGAATGAATCGACAATGGAAGCGTTGCTGATGTTGCAATTCTACGCAGCTTACCAGGGCGGTTGCCAATTGTCACAGTGGACACAAAGACGACAGGAAAAGGTAACAATATTATTTTTCACTAATATTGTATATTACTTTTACGCGGTGCGACACTGCCGGTACCACCTTTTTAACAAACTCTAATTATTACTATTACTTACAAAATTATTATAGGATATTAGCATAGATAAAACAGTTTTACAGGTAGCCCCTGTTTTTTTCAAAGTATGGGTAGATTGAGTGAAGATTTGAGTATGAAAAAAATTAACCGCGCGTTGGGTGCCGCGCCTGCTCACTTAGGACCAAAAAACGTAATTGAATGAATATTTCCAAAGCCCTGTTAAATGAGTTTAAGCGAAATAAGTCGGAGTTATGGCCTCGATTAATAACTGAAGATGAACACCAATACATCCCTAAACACAAGACACAGCTAAATCGGTGGATTGCAAAGGGTGACTCGGCTTCGAAAAAGGCGAAGACTGTTCCATCGGTCGGGAAAGTGATGGCGACTGTTTTTTGGGATGATCATGGAGTACTATCTTGAAAAGGGAAAAACAATAACGGGATCTTGAATGAAGGCATCGAGACGGCCTGCAGTTAATTTTGATTTGTGTTCCTTTCCCGTAACATGCTGCTTTACATCATATTTTTCTTTTCTGTTAGAAATGTAGAACAGATACTACAATATATCTGAGAATTATTAATAATAATTGATAAGTTTTCATCACTACATTCATCCAGCCAAGATGAAAGTAATAGGCTATGTTTATCGACATCTTCTATCTGTAAATCCATATTAAAATAATGGTTGTATTTACCAACAATACAAGATATAACAAATTTAAGGAATTAATCTAGAAAGAACTCGAAAGAAGATGCACACTATCAAGATGTTAACTCTGGGTAGATAACGATAGAATGATGTAAGTGACCTAGCAATGTATACGCCATGCCACCTCTCTGCTCCTACTAATGCTGATGTATTGCAGTGACGTTCTAAGCCACGCCTTGATCCTAACTGATTTTCGTCTCTGGTCATTACATTCGTAAACGCTGATTTTACAGAAGAAGATGTGAACTACTATATGGACGGATTAATGAGATGGGAGTATCGCTGGGAAAAGTGAACAGACTTACAAAGAGCTCTATGTTCACTGAATTTGACAAAAAACTTGTTTCTGTGTTAGTTTGGAAGCTTTTACCTACTACCCTACTAACTTGTTCCGAGTTTAAAAGGTGATCGTTATATTTTTTTCGTAATAAATCGGTATTAGTCTGTGTGACTCGATTTTTAACATTTGTCTTTCCACTTACCAAATATAAACGTTTTTCTTACAGAAGCGACGGTAAAATCTTCAATAAGATGCTTGAAAATGTGAGTTTTTATCTTTAAATCTGAATATCTCGAAAACTGCAAGGTTTCAACATAGCAAATACATAACAAAAAAGTTTTAGAATTAGGCGCGGAATTAAAAAATTAATTCATATATCGAGTTCGTAAGTTCCGTAGTAAAGTGAGTCGCTAAAATATATAGACAGTGTTACAACGCTTGGCCGCTATGAAAGTATAAGGAGGGGAGCGCGCAAAGCGAATCAAGGACGCTCCAGCACAAGCGGCAACACTATTCGCGATATACATAGGACTCGCGCTTATAAATGAATCCTTATGTACCCTAGTATAGGGTGTCCCGTTTAAAAAAATACAACTTTTGGTTGTTCTACTTTTTCATCGCACCCTATATACTTTTATATATTTTTAAAAACCATATCATACGATATATACAGTTTTTTGCCGTAAATGTTATCAATAAATCATAATCTTACTTTACTCTATCGTTGACTCACCCTGTACATCGTGGATGTTGGTAGCTTGAATCATTATTAAAAACGTTTACCAGTCAAACCTAAGCTTTCATAACCTTTGAATGTCATAGAAATATCTTTCGTGTGTTTATTGATATATTGTGCAATGCCTAGTCACACTATCGGAAGAACCATTGTACGATTTGGTCCTATTTGAAGGATTCACCTTCTTTATGGCACGGTTTTTCTAGCAGGACTATGTCTGCGGTGCCACGACAGGCGAGTTGAGAAGATCCGCCATAACTAAATAAAATCAAATGCAACTACCAGGTTGTCTTCGGTTACGCTAATAGACAAAACTGTACTCTTTCGTTTCGTGTATAATTAAGCTTGATAATAGAACTAGAAGTGCTTTCAAATTGAGCGCGAAAATGGTAGGACTGCGAGTACATTGTCTTTCCGGTATGACCCTGTACAATCTATCAATGTTATACTAATTATCATTTTTAATCAAACATACCTCTCATTTTCTACTTGATTCTTTTGCTGCACCTTCATTTTTTCCTCCCATTTTTCGAGGGTGGCCTGGTATATTACCAAGGTGGATTTGAGCTTTTCCTCGTTCGTCTTGTATCCTTCAATGATAGCTTTCGATCTTTCATATTTTCTAAGAGATGAAGAAAAATAAACGATAAACGGAGGGATTTAACGCGTTCTTGGAAAAAGAATATTAAGAAAATCGTTTCATTTTATTATCGTTTGCCATCCCTAGAACTTCGGCGGTGATTTTTAGGCGAACTCCGTATACAGAGTGTCCAACTAGTGCGTGGGTGAAAGATAATTCACTCCGTGAGTAATTTAGAGAAAAAGTCTTCATATAAAAACATTCGGAGGCAAGTGCTGCACAACATAAAATTATCTTCAAGTATACAGGGTGTTCAATTTCTGCAGCGCACGATACAAGTTTGGATTTTTAAATTAAACACTCTATATATTATTAGGTTTTTGGATGTTTCTCTTTAATTCATGTTCACTTTCACTTTATCATTACTTCCCATATCTTTGTTGTTGCTGCATATTTTTAGACGAAAAACCTATCTGCATAGTTTCATATTTACTAAAGACCGATACATTTTAGCGACGGCAGCTTCTCTATTAGATCAGTTGGTCAATGACCTCTCAAACAACCGACAAAATTTTGTAAGAAGTAAAGAGGATTTGTATTTTACTTTAAAATGTTGTCAGCTGTTTGGAAATATTTGTGGGAGGTCATTGACCAATGGGGTGATTCTGTGGGGTTTCTCTACGAGAATGCGAAATTGTGCAAAAACGTATCGATCGTTGTATGGTTGGGATATCGTCCTCTTTTTACTCGTTTGCGATTGCTGCCTTTGCCTGCTTTGTATTTGTATGAGTTGGGAGTTTTTTTTTTCAGCAAGAACCGAGACTTTTTCAAAACAAGCGCTTTGATTTCTGCTGCAATGTCGACAAGATACGGTGACAATTTTCGAAGAACTGCGACTTTTGAAAGGGGACCAGAGTATATGGCAATAAAAACGTACAATGCCGCTCCGAACTATATGAAACAATTTGTTAAATTTTAAAATCTTATTGAAGGAATATATTATGAATGGTTGCTGTTATTCATTAAATTAATTCTTTAATGATTAGTGTATCTTAGAGAATCTCTTTTTTCTTTGTGTTTTGTCTGGTCTTTGTGTCTATTGTACGTCGGTGTTAAGATTTGAGAATGCTAATACAGTAGTGATCGGCTAAAACGAACCCGCTTAAAACGAACTACCGGTTGTTGCGTAGCAAAACCGAGGGTTCCGTTATATTTGCCATCAAAATAATGTTCAAAAATACCTTTTATTGCGAACCCGCTTATGACGGACTTCCGTATAATACGAACCAATTTTAGAGTCTTAACAGAAACAGTTTCTGTTTAAAGCGAGCTTGTTTAGATATTACATCAATACATAATATTCATCGAGCAGATCGAGCACATTCATATATGTATTGAATCGAATGTTTGTATTCTATTTTTGATGTGTCTGCATACTAAGAGAAACGTTTTTTAAAGAGGAAGAAATATATAAGCTTTCAGAAGATAGATTAACCTTACTTCTATGCGCTAATTTAACGGGAACCAAAAAAAAGAAAATTGGTAGTAATAGAGGCAACTCACAAAACCCACAATGTTTCAAACACATCAAACAAATTTCTGTGAATTATAAATTAAATAGAGAAGCATGGATGACCGGCGGTTTGTTTATAGAAGAACTGAGATTGTGGGATGAAGAGTTATTACTGAAGAATAGAAAAATTATTCTATTGGTTGACAACTGCTCTGCGCATCCTCCAGTGAAAGGTTAAACACTAGCTCCAAGCTTCAGCCTATAGACCAGTGAATAATATTCGCATTTAAAAGCTACTATCGAGATTTTTTGTTTATAAACTTAATTCAATTGACGAAGGTAAATCTAGATCTATAAATTTATTGGATGCAATAAATTTTAGTCATAAAGCATGGCAAAAAGTTACGGAGAAAACCATCAGTAATTGTTTCAAACATGCTGGTTTCTGTACTGATCAAATTGCAATGGCTGAATTCTTAACTGATATAATCAACACCGTATTCAACGAATCTGTAGGCGATTCCAGTAGTGATGAAAGTAACAGATGGGAAGATATACCAATCCCTACTAACCAAGAAGCGCTATAATCAGTGAAATATATGTATGCAGTATTTCTTAAAATTTGCACTCTTATGTAAATAAATATCGTTTCAATGATGTAGTTATCACAAATTTTTTAATTTGTGATATGTATTTCATCCGTTTTGATAATTACGAACTCCGCATATAACGAACTGAATTTCCCGGTCCCTTGCGGTTCGTTATATTCGGACACTACTGTATTTGTACTTAAATTAACAGCAATAAAATCTATTATTATTATTAATTGACCTAACGGAGAAACCACTGTTGCGTTTTAGGTATGGGGAAATTTTACAAGTAAAATTCTAGAACAATTCTATCAAATTCTGAAAAAATATACATGGTGTCAAAATCCAGATACCGCGAATTACTATGCGAAAAAGCTAAGTGGCTTCATCAACAAATAACAGGAAGAGACGATTTTGTAGCAAGTTTTGCATACCAGATCATCAACTGCTGCTTCTACAACGCATTAAGCTGGGTTCACATCACAGCTGTGTCGCTGTACCGCGGTGTTGCGGCGTGCAAGCAAGTCGTTATCATATTCTGTACCCATATTCTTAATAGTGAGAAAATCTCAAAAATCTGAAAACGAATACACCTTTGTACAACTAATACAAATACCATCAACAGCCGTTGCTCACCAAAACAAGATTTTAACATGACATGACATATCGCGCATGCTTGAACTCCTTTTAAAATACGCGCTATTTTCTTTTAGCTGTGAAACAGTGATGTGAACGGCGGTTGGCGTCCTCTCAAATTTTTGGCGCGCCGCAACATCGCGATACAGCGATACACCTCTGATGTGAACCCAGCTTTAGAGATCAAGTAGCTGCTCATATAAAATTCCTGAAGCAACGTCATACTGATCTATATCTTATTGTTTATTACTAAAGTTTTGCTTGAAATAAAATTGTATCTATACAGGATGCTTATCAAACATACGGCAAAAATTCCATGAACTATTCTAAGAGTATTTTGTCCTTTGATGATTTTTGAAAAGCCCCTTTGTTTCGAAGATACAGGGCGAGAACAATTTTCGACAAAACCAATTTTGATATTTTTGGAATTATTAACATTTTATTACCAAAGTTTCTTAATCTACAAGAACTGTTGAAAATGACTACCTCCAGCTAGGATGCAAGAATCCAATCTTCTCCTCATTGACTGCCGAACTCTTGCAAAAACACCAGGCTCGTTTCTTATTGAGTTACACCCAGCAATTATCCGATTTCTAAAATCTTCCACATTTTCCACTGGAGTAGAATAAACTAATGACGTTAGATGGCCCCATAGGAAATAATCCAGGGGGTTTAAGTGCGGCGATCGAGCAGGCCATAAGTGAGGTTCACCTCGACCAATC
Source organism: Dynastes maya (assembly GCA_029619315.2). NCBI lineage: Eukaryota > Metazoa > Arthropoda > Insecta > Coleoptera > Scarabaeidae > Dynastes > Dynastes maya. The sequence continues at coordinate 49,584,012 of JAROYE020000005.1, forward strand.
CAACGATCTCCATATGTTGCTGTTAAAAACTCACGAGCAACCACACTAAAATGCGCTGGTGCACCATCGTGCATAAACCACATTGCATTTCTTGTTGCTAATGGTACATCCTCCAGAAACAGAGGTAACGTTTGTTCCAAAAACTTTCGATACATCTTGCCGGTAAGTCTTCCTCGTAGAAACACCGGTCCAATTAGCCAGTCACCTACAATTCCTAAAAAAACGTTCAACGAGAACTGATGTTGAAAACGATCTTCAAGTACCTCATGTGGATTTTCTTCAGCCCACACATGGTTATTGTGAAAATTCCTTATTGCATTTCTTGAGAAATTCGCTTCATCGGTAAAAAGAATCAGTGTCAGTAGTTGAGGGATTTGAACCAATGTGTGCAAAAGTCACTGACAGAATGCAATCCGTGGAGGAAAATCAGCAGGAGGAAGTACCTGAACGCATTGTATGTGGTATGGATACAACAAATACTCCCTAAGAATTTTCCAAGCAGTCTCATTACTTACATTCAAAGTATTTGCAATTTTTCGAATAGAAGTACCTGGATCTTCCTCTATCATGTCCAGCACATTCTCTTCCAATTCTACCGTTCTTACTGTCATTGGCGTTCCTGGTCCTCCACTTCGTTTCAATGTGCCTGTTTCATGAAGACGTTGATCAATACTTTGGAAGGTTTTTCTATCAGGAACATTACGGTCAGGAAATCGTTCAATGTACAACCGTCTAGCTTCTAATGAATTGCCATCAGCAAGTCCATAAATGAAATGCATGTCAGTCATCTCGGCGTTCGTATAGCGATTCATGATAGAGGACTTCACTAACAAAAGTTTAAGTATTAAAAGACAGAAAATACACGTCAATTAGCCTCAACAAATCTGACAAATGCAAAATGTTCAATCACGAAACGTATTCAAATGAAATCTACGTTTTAACTGATTTACTTTTCTATGTCTGCACTTGCCTATTGTTAGTGGGTAAAACAGCCGTTCTTTGTAATCGGAATGTTGCTAAAAGATAACAACGCGTTTTTATAATTTTTTTATACTCGGTAAGTCCAGTGTTGTACGCCATATTTTTATTTCGGTTGCATTAATAATTCCAAAAATATCAAAATTGGTTTTGTCGAAAATTTTTCGCGCCCTGTATCTTCGAAACAAAGGGGCTTTTCAAAAATTATAAAAGTACAAAATATTCTTAGAATAGTTCATGGAATAACCCCTTGAATTTTTGCCGTATGTTTAATAAACACCCTGTATATGTATTTTCTAATCCGAATCCTTTCCCCGATTAATTCGTATTAGCGAAGTTGTACTATATTTAGAAACTAAAAAACTTTTCAGAAGTCACCTATTGACAGTTACCTACGTTAGAACGTTTTTGGGTACGTCCTGTTGTTCTAGGAATGTAAATAAATAAAGAAAGCCGTTAAGAACTCTACTAGATAAGAAGGCCTTAGGCACTTACTGATGAACGTCTGAGAATGCTATCTCCGAGTTTGCTAAATGTTTCTTAACCATACAACACTCCTCGTTTAACGTGGCATATTTTGCAAGCTGTGCTTCAAGCAATTCAGTATAATTCTTCATTATTTCTCTGTAAAAATAAGATGCATATATTTTTCTAATTCACTTTAGATATTTAAAAAATTCTTACTCAAACTCTTTTTCCTTAACAGCAAGTTGGGTCTTATAGAAGTCCAGTTCTTCTGTATTCTTCGCAAAAGAGACCGGTGTGGTTGCTTGTTTGAGAGCATCTTCATACTTTCTTCTTAGTTGCACATTTTCTGCTTGCTTCTCATCATAGTTCCTTTTCAGAACATCGTAGTCTTCACATTTCATCTTGAGATTTTCTATTTCAGCCTCTTTCTGAGTGTAATTGTGTTTTAATCTTTTATACTCTTCAAGTTTTGATTTCATTTCAGCGATTTCTCGGTCCTTTCTATTATGATCCTGCATTAGAACATTGTATTCCGTTTCTTTTTGTAATATTTTTCCTCTAATTTCGTCTAGATCCTGGTTCTTAGTTGCAATCACCTCATTTTTACTTACAACCACCTCGTTTAATTGATTTATAACATTCATTTTGTCTAAATATTCCTTTTCGTGTTTACATTCAGGAACTTCACAATCTATTACTTGAGGTACTTCAATTTTATTATCGTCTTTCATTTCTTTTGTGCTATTTAACTCTTGCATTATTTTATATTCCTCGTGATTGTCTTCAATTAATTCTTGTACAATATTCATAGCGCTAACGTTCATAATTTCCTGTGTTATATTAGCATAATCTCCACTGGTTATATTGACGATACTCTCTTTCGCATCAATGTCTTTCTGAATTGATTTATCACAACCTAAATTATGGGGCAATTCACATTTTTCAACAATTTCCATGCCTAATTGGAGTGTTAACATTGAGTTTGTAACTTTTCCAATTTCCGCATCTAAGTCGAATGTTCTATTCAATGCTGTTTCATTGGTTTTCTCATTATCTTCAAGATCCAATAACAAACCATTCTCATAATTACTATTAATACTCACTACATCAATTATATCATCTTGATTATGAGATTCGTTGGGAAATATCTTGTTTATTGCTTCGTTAATGATATCTTCGACGAAACAATTCACTTGATTAAGAGAATCGTTTGTCGAAATGAAACTTGCTGCAGTTTCACTGAAGAGGCTATAAAACACAAGAAATATCACTCCTTTACAATTACATTATAAATAACTACCTCTCATTTGTAGTCAACGAAAGGTCTGGAATTGTAGCCAATCGAAATGGTGGAAATGAACTCTTCATTGGACTACAAAAAAAAAAAAAAATTAAGAAGTAAAATTCGTCTATGCTATTTATCGTTATTTTACCTTTCATATAGGGGGTCGAAAGCTTTTGCGATCGACTTACGTATCACTGAAAATAAAATTAAACAGATAAAACTTATATCTACAGATTCCAATAAGTTAATTATCTAAACGAACTTACTTTTAAGATGATTTCGCGCTAATCTACAACAAACAAAAAGGGATTGCGTAGAACCTGTTTCGTGCAAATATATAAACGGTGCCAATAAAAAATCTTTGGTAGAGTTCCAAAAAAACCTCGTAAATATAAAAACACGTTACAAATTTTAACGGTTTGTTTGAAATTTTGAACTCACGGACTCTATTATTGCATCAGCGCCATCTATGGTGAATTAATTATCGTCTTAATATTGGCGGTTGTTTCAAAATTTTTGCATATTTTACTGATACATCAATGAATTAACGCAAAAAAACTGTACCATTCTAAAAACTATTCTATATTTAAACAGAAAATTTTGCATTAAACTTACTTTTCTGCTTGGAAAAATAGAATATTCCATAAATATTAAATCCATTTCGATTTTACCGGGTCTACTACAACTGACACCAATCTATAAAAATGAATCCTCCAATTCTTATCAGTATGTTTACAAATTTCCCTGTTTACTCTCCGGGATTTGTAAACATGTTTGTAGGTTATATATATGTCAAAATGCAATATTGAAAAGAAAATTTTTAATTTCTGCTTTATAACACGCAGTAATTAAATAACATATAACACGATGGCGAAGTATGTATGCAATTTATTAGAATTTCAACATTATTGGCCCAATTGAACTCTATTTTTTAGAGAGATGATGATAATCTTCGTGTACGACACGGAAATCGCTGAAGCGAATGAAACGGATTTGTCTTCAGCGATCGTATATTTTCATCCAAATTGGGTCTCAGATCAGCAAAAAACATCTCTTTGTGGACAAATTATTGGAACAGCACATTGTTTGAAGACGATATTTAATTGTCCGCGAATATTGGCGTTGCAAAGTGGAAAATTTTGCATTTGCGATTATGGGAGATATATCCTGGTATTAACATTTGATTTATATGTATAGAAACCATAAAAATTTTCATATATAGGTTGTAGGCTCCGATCGGAACATTGCAGATTGGGTGCTTGAACATCGTACACATATACTGTCATCGTTTATAACATTTTTCCATAGGGATCTGGAATCGATGTCTGATTTATATCAGAACAATAATTTTTCTACGAAATTGTATTATATGCTTGAAACGTATTTGAATGTTTTAATGTACGGTGGAAATATGTTTTTTAATATTCCATCTATACAATTACCTAAGGTATGAATTAACTATTTTTAATTTGAAGATGGTTTTCGTATTATTCAAATATATTTTTTTTATAGAGTGCCAGTAATGTTTTCTTAGAAGCCGTGCAGATATTACGTGCTTGCCAAAAAGTTACGAGGGTTTTAGGAGGAGCTATATTATATCATAATAAGTGGGTTAGAGTATAAATTTATGGGTAATCCTACATTTTACATTTCTCATTTCATATGATCACTATTCGTTTACAAAAATCAATGCAACGTTGCCAAATTTTCATCTATTTTCGACACACAGAGTGAGAAAGGGCAATTAAATCATCAGTATTGCAATAATGCCGCAGATCACATGGTAAATGACAGGAAAGACGTTTTGCAAAAAGTCATTTAACATTTGATTCAAATTTTAACCGTATACGAGGGTAGTCTGAAAAGTTTCCAGCCTAACACAAAAACAATTTTTTTTTGTCAAATTCGGTTTTTATTTTTCAATATAGTCTCCTTGTAAACCTATACACTTTTCCCAGCGATGCTTCCATCCCTTTAATCCGTCCAAATAGTAGTTGGCATCTTGTTCTGCAAAAAAGACGTTTATGAATGTAATGACCTCATCATTCAACGAAACTCTCTGTCCTGGTGTTATCAACGTTGCTTCAAATGCCCTTTCTCCTACCGCACATCGATCGCTATTTGCCTTTCAGCGTATGCCATTATTTTCCAAAAAACAAGGATGAAATATTTCCTGGCGCCACCTAGTGCGAAGAGGTATAGTCATGCCATAAATTTCTGCGTTCAACTTCACGATGCGTAGTATGCCTCCGTTATTGTTTTCCTTTTTCAAGATAGTCCATTAACAGAACTCCATGACTATCCCAAAAAACAGTCGCCATCACTTTCCCCGCCGATGGAACAGTCTTCGCCTTTTTTGGAGCCGATTCACCCTTCGCACTCCACTGTTTCGACTGCGCTCAGTTTTAGAAGTGAACTGGTGTATCCAAGTTTCATTTACAGTTATTATTCGGACGAGTTTTTGGTCTAGAGTGTGTAAGCGCAGCACCCAAGTACACAACACGCAGTTTTTCGAGATGCTTACAGCCTCTGCTACTTCTGTAACCTTGATTCAACGGTCGTCTAGCATCATATGGTGAACTTTTCTGTTGTTATCGGTAGTTTTAGCCGGTCCTGAAAGTTCATCGTCAACCAAGCTGGTACGATCACGATCACATACTGCGTCCATCTCGGCATTAATTTGACTAGGCGTATTGCCTTTCAAATGCAAAAATTTAATAACGGCACGATATTCGATTTTTTCCATTTTTACAGAAACATTAACATCGACCGACACAAACGACTGTTAAACGACAAGTGAACGTCCAGCATGGCTGAAATGTTCAAAAGTATCTTTCAACGCATGCTCAATTATATTACCAAAATATTTTTGACGAGTAACGCCATCTTCATGTTGTAACTTTTCAAACTACCCTAGTATTTGTCGTGTTGCAATTTTATGCTTTCAATAAGGAATTTAATAAAGTAATATGACTACTTAGTGCGTTTCTTTTTTAATATTGTTATAGTAACCTGGCAACATTGTGTAGTTATGCGCATGTGCAGATGAGCTACATGAAATGGATGCCGTAAACTGCTGGGTTACCGATTTATGTATTATATTTTAATAAATGTTTCTTTTCTAGGGTCGTAGCGACACAATTAGCTTCTAACGTAACAAAATGGTTAATCTTAACTGATCCGTATCGTATAAAGTCGCCAGCTGAAATAATTGAGACTGATTTTCAATTACCAGCTGGTATGCAGCTGTTGCAAGTTTATATCGAAGAAAATGACTATGAAGATCTGAGATTTGAAGCTACAAGGTTACAATCGATACATCATTGTTTGCAAAACAACAGCGTAAGTCTAATCTATAACCTTTTTTTTTGAATAGAGTTTAATGAGTTTTTTCAAAATGTACTAATTACAACAAAGAAAAAGTACTAGAGGTACTATTTCTTTTGTAGTAGGCATTGAATCTATAATGGGGTAAGGCCAGCGCTCCAGATTGTACACCGAAGACGTACGTAGACAAGCACAAAGTCGAACGAAACCAAGTGGTTGCTTGTTTGTTTTTTAAACAAAACTTAGTCATTCTACAATGGAAAATTCTCATTTTATTGTAATACTTCGTCAGTAATGTAAAACAACTGGTATGGATACTTTTCTGCGGTTACTACTTATTACAAAATTAACTACAGCTACACTTATGAATACAATAAACAATAATGCTAAAGCTAAATTTAAGCTAATGAAAAATATTCAAACAAACAAAACAAATAAAACGATCAAAATACAACGTAGCACACGCGACACTATGTGGAACGCAGCTGACCTCACGCAGTGACTCGTGACTACATTACGAGATAGAGATTGAGCAATCTTTGTAACGTTTACTATCATTGGATATGAAGGACTATGGGATAGACAATCAATAAACTATTTACTTCGGCAGAATTTCCGTGCGACTCATGTACATGCTAGAAAGAGTTAATTATATACAACATAATGTGATGGTTTGTTTGGTTAACTTCCCACTATTCCACCCCTTCGCATCTGACTTGAATTCATAATTAATATTATTCTTACTTTATCTGAAATTCCTTTTTATCTTTGTGTAAAATCTTTTTCAAAGAACAAAGCCGAATGTTCTACGGTCAAACAATTTCTCATCTGTCGCGTCGCCAATTTTGTAATATACAAGGGTGAATCAAATATAAACTGGAATGCTTTTCGTACTGATAGTGAGGTGAACAAAGAGGGACGTGGCTTCTGAGGTTTGGGGATGTTTCGAGGACATTCCACCGCTAGGGAACGCCACATTACCACCTAGTCAGTAACTATCGCGATGTCGGAGCGAGAAGTACTGTCGTCCGTTGCGCAACGGATTATAGTTAAATTTCTTACGAAAGAGGGCGTAAAACCATCAGAAATTTTGAGAAGACTTGAGGCACAGTTCGGGGATAAGACACTTAAAAAGACACAAGTATATTCATGGCACAAACAATTTGTAGAAGAGCGAGACGCCGTAGAAAATGAAGGTCACCAACGTCGACCAAGAACCAGCATGACAGGGGAGAACATTCATACTGTTGGCCGACTTCTCGACGACGACCGACGATTAACAGTAGCCGAAATTGCTTCTGAGGTGGGAATCAGTTTTGGCAGTGCTCACGCAATCATTACTGACGACCTTGGGTTTCGGAAAGTATCCGCAAGGTGGGTTCATCGTCTTCTCACCGAACATCAAAAACGGAATCATATGGAAGTGTGCCAACGGCATTTGAACCGCTATGCGGCTGAAGGGGAAGGTTTTTTTGCACCGGATAGTGACTTGTGACGCGGCAAAAATTTGAGGAATTGTCATAGACCACACTAAAACACTCTCCTTACATTCCGGACTTATCACCCTGCGATTACCACCTGTTTGGACCGTTGAAAGAAGTTCTTGGAGGACAACGTTTTGATGACGGTGTTACAATTGAAGTTTTCGTGCGCAATTGGTTTATGGCGCAACCATCTTCGTTTTACGATAACGCGATAAAAAAATTACTCATACGTTGGGAAAAATGTGTTACGAAATTATGTAGAAAAATAATTTTAAGTCCTTGTATTTTTATCATGTCCCAATAAATTAAAAAAAAATAATTCCGGTTTATATTTGATTCATCCTCATACATGAAAAAACCACCTCACACTCATTGTCTTCCATACGCCAGAAAGAGTCCTTATTGTTATTTCTTTTTAATTTCAAACTTAGAGTTTTTGTTGATTTTTCTATGTCACTTTGTAAAACTGAATTCAGTTTTACTGCTGATGATGATAGCTTGGCTATCGAAACGTGCGTCCAGTACGTGTTAAGTTTAGTGGTAAGGGTTTTAGTGAACTGTTTCAGTGACTTGTTGTAGTTTAAAGAAAATAAAACATATTTCTGAGGACGACAACAAATTGTTGAAACGTTAAAAATCCTGATTTTTATGAGCCCTTGAAAAACTTATATCAACAAAGCCGCTAAATTCAAGATTCTTTTTTCTATTCTTGTACATTTATTTACAATCACAAATCGAAAAGATACTGCAAATTTGAATTTAAACATAGGTGTCACTTTATGTTTCTTCCAGCAGGTACAAACAAAAACCAATCAAGTGAAAGAACCAGTATTGATGACTATGAAAAGGGATCAGTCTTTAATATTTACAACCGTACCAGAGGAAGATAGCGATCATACCACGTCGACGATGAAGACTAAAACCCAAAGACCGAAATTTTTGAATCTAAAATCGAAAACTACCGATATCAAGCAGGAATTGAAGGAGTCAGGAAGTTTCTGCGGAAGTGTTAGTGTTTGTTCCACACCTATGGCTGATCTTAACCGAGTTTTACATCAAACATCTTTATCAATATGCACCAATCCAGAATCAACTACATTCGAGGTGGATACTGTAAGTGGATTTAGTAATACAATACAAAAATTAAATCTAAATTTCCGAATATTTTACAGGAAAACTCGCAAAAATCTGATTCCTTGAACTCGCTCCTATCAGCAACTTCGGATCTATACATAGAGGGCGCTAAAAACGATAATAGCGTAAAACCTACTGAAAAAGCCGAAGAGGAGGAACCTACTTCCGATAATAACTTGCGCAATATTAAAAAATCATTTAGCCTAACAGATATGCCAAAATACGACGAAAAAGACGAAGTAGATTCTTTACAGAAGAATCTAAGAAAGACCATAATGGATCCTACATTCCCCGTCTTTACCCAAAATGGGTTATTGATATCTGAACACTTGTACAACTATAGCATCTACAATGGGGAATTGTTGGCATTGCAATCTGATGAGGTGAAGAAGACAAACAATAACAAAGATGAAAACAAGGATAATCTCATAGAGGCACCTGAGTTTAATTCTCAACAATCAAATGTTACTCCGAAGAAATTTGTGCCGACAAGGGATAATATTAAGTTCAAACGTTCACTAACCTTACCTTTAAAGTCTCTTTCGAATGATATGGGTTCGCAGCAAAGCATTGTTAGTTCCAATAAACCTACGGGGGTGCAACTTACTCCACTTTTGAGTAAATTGAGTACTTTAGCGATGGAAGAGAGGTCAAGTGGGTTTTGTAGCATAGAAAATACGCCCAGTGACTTTAAGGATATTAAAACTTCTTTGAAGAGGAACATATTGTTTAGATCGAATTCCAACAAACTCGAAAGTAATGTATTTTCCAGCCATCAGAAGGATAAGAGGCTACAATCTGTTATTTTATTGATTTACGGACAGCAGGATATGGTGATCAATCTGTTACTTGAGGAAGGAGCAGCTGATTCCTGTGAGATTATTGAAAAAATTGTAAGTATAACTATTTTACAAGTTAATGTTGTGGCGCCATCTTTGTATAATGACCACGACGCAGAAGACGAAAACCACGTTAAGTAAAATGCATTCGCTAACTCAAAAAACATCGACCGGTTCGCCCGTCATTCGCATTGTCGACTTTGTTCGTGTTATATCTTCCGTTATTGTTTGCGTTTGCTTGAATTTCTAAAAAGCTGTTTTTCATGACCACATTCATTATTATTTTTTTGAAATATAATCGATTTCTGGAAAACTGTAGTTATTCTTAATTGATATTATCCTTACAACTACAACTTGAAGCTAGAAGAAGTATAAAATGTATCTTATTTGAACTGTACGCTTCTTCAAAAGAATTTTTGGTAGTATGAAGTAAACCGCTGTTGAATAATTTATAGAGTAACCTAAATTTGCGGACTCGCATAGGCGTTGGTATTACGGATTAATATAAGAATACGAAAAATTCATACATAAACTAAACTGGTAGAGAAGCAGGCATGTAGTGTCGACCTTGAATATAAATCATGTTAAACCGTGCTGAGAGAGATTTCGTTTTAGTACCGGTTGAGCTGTTGCAGGGATTAGTCGAACGATCAAGGTTATGTACTTACGTGTCGCTTTTGAAAATATAGCTGGTGTTTTTTGTGTGTTGTAGTATTATACCAAGTACATAATTAGTGTATCGTTTCATATAGAACTAATATTTACATACCTAAGAAAACAATGCCTCGTAATAGATTTGCTACTAATGTACATAAGTATGTGTCACTTTTTCCCCATTTAAAATATGACGGTAGTGCAGTTTTTTGCTTAATATGCAATGTTCGTTTGGCTGCATTGGACAGAACTGATTGACAGAGGCATGTCAATGGTATTAAGCATATGAGAAATGCAAGAACTGAAATACCTTATACACTATTCCTCATACATTTATTAATTATGTTTACCTCTTGTAATCTTCCGTTGTCGTTGGTGAGAAAAGCAGCTTTTAAAACGTTTTGGCGACAATACGTTCCAAAGTACCCATTACCCTAGTGAAACGTTTGGCACAAATCCGTTCTAATTTCCAGCGTTCACAATAATCAAACCTTCCACACAGACTCCGTTCCTTTTTTTGCTGGTGCGCAACCTTTACAAGGAGTTAGTTCAGATTTAGGTTATGTTCTGGATATAATTTAACTGCTAATTTAGAATTAGAATTTTATATCTTCTGGTTGCGTGACTCCGTCCATTAAATGAGAGCACTGTATTTAGCGATAGTGATATCGGAAATGTATTTTTACATTTCAGCATCAAACTTGTACTGGTCACCTCACGAAATTAGAAAAACTGATTCATTGTTGCTTGGAATTATGCCCCGGTGGCAACGTTCAGACCGAAAGCAGCGACCCCTACAGCTACTTGTGCATGAACCCGTTGTGGGATACGATCAAGAAGGGTGGTCCTTGGAACGCCTTCGAATTAGGTTCGCTTACGCACTTACATCGGGATTTCATCAACATAAAGAACCTTACTGAGATATTACTAAGGTATGTATTTATATACAGAGTGCGGACATCTAGAATCAGATATCATGCTAGTAATGTCAGGTAGAGAAAGGAAATCCGAGAATCGTTCATTTCTCGTATGATTCTACGCAACGTTCGCACGCTGTATAAAGAAATTTGAGTGTAATAAAGAATATCTTCCCTGTGAATTTTCCAGAGACGATGATGGGGTTATCTACGCCCACAACTGCGGTAAAACTGAAGTCTATTACCACCAGTCGGCAGCTAGTAACGCAGGTTTGCCGACACCCGTAGATCCGATGAGTATAATAGCATTGAAAGCGAAACGTCGGCTAGAGAGAGATCACGCGATTATTCTTCACTAAATCGTCTTCAATAAACATTCCCTTTTAGATTTTTAAGCGTTAAAAGTTAGTGCAATATTATCCTGTACTCTAATTGTTTTGTCTAGAGTTGAAAATGAGATTTAAGCAGTATTAAGCGTAGCTGTTTCCTATATTTTTTGTTATTAATTTAATTTATTGTTATAATTTATTATCCGTCTGATATTATAGATTGATTTGTTATATTATTATACTCTTTATAGGTTACGTTAGACGTGTAATAATAGGTGTTTGTGTTAATGTAGGTGTTTCTTTGTATTTTAGCCAGTATTGTTTTTATGCGCATGCGTAATCTGTAACTAGTCCAAAACCAAAAAAAAAATGTTGCTTCTTGATGAAATGGTTTGATAGTACTTCAAGCTGCCACTAGATAAACAAAAATGAATTTCAATTGTATTGTATTAATAAAATATATTTACTTAATTTGCTAACGTTATTAACATTATTTAGTAAATAATATACAGTTTGTCCCACGAGTAACGACTCCGTTTATAATATAATAAAAATATTTTTTGTGTACAGGTTGTTTCCCTATAGCCATTTCTTTGCCTTTGACAATAAGTATATATTTCGTTACTATATAATGTTGCTTCATGTTTCATGATGTTTTTTCTTTACACTTTTCTATAAAATGATTAATATTCTGTTGTCTTTGTTTCTAGGTTAAGATAGACTATAAATAAAAAGAAACATTGATTACACTAAAACCGATAAAGATAGGTATAGGAGCCATGTATCCAACGTGGAATTAAATTTGCCATTCATTTATGTAATGATATACCTAGTTATAGACAATTGAAATTGACACTAATGAATTATAGCTTCTTGAACACCCAGTATAAGATTCAATTCTAGAAAATGTCGCAACAAATTCTCTGAACAATCCGTAATACATAAATAAATCCCGACTTGTCTAAATTAATTCATTTCAGCGACATTCAATTTTTTTACAAACCTTACTTAAAAAAAAAAAATGAAATATCTCGAAATCGCTGAGAGATAGATGTAAGGGACTCTTGAGAAATACAGGCCTATTTTTTCACGTAGAATTTAAAAATGAATCAATACGCAAGTTGTTTAACTTTGATATCCCATACTTTTTTGGAACATCCTGTATATTGCAAAATATCTTTAGAATGTAGATTCAAATGACCTAGATGTGGCCGTGAGGTTGGTTTTCGAAAAAACATGACTTGCCCAATATAGACCGAGGCGTTGCTCATGAGACAGCCCTATATAATTAGAATTATGTTAATTCAGTTCTAAAATGAAATATAATCGCTCTGACGATCAGCAGATTATAGGTTGTTTATAGGGATCGGTCGTTATTTAATTATCTGTTATTTTATAACCGTTATGGATCCAATAACTGTTCCAACTGTTATCTCGCTGGGAAAATAACAGGTATATCACGGTTGCTTTCGGACTGTTGTGAACATAGGTTTGTTTCTGCAGCCGATTTGACAGTTTGATCAGAGGTTAATTTGAATTAATCCACGCATGCGCAAACTAAAACTGATTTAACAATTTAACTGCATGAATGCTTTTTTTACAATTATCAGGCGATGTATAAGTTACAAGCGTATTTAATAAATTTAAGAGAGAAAATATACTCAAATATGCAGATGAAAACAATAGATTTAACTTACATTCAAATATTACAAAAAGAGGTAAGCGAAAACAGAAATAAACGCGAAATGTTTAGACAGAATTACAACCTTAAAGGCACTGTTAATTCCTAACAAAACCACGGACATGAATAAAACACGCGTGAAGTGTGAACATATTGTACATAATATAACACAACTTTTGACTTCACAATATAACAATGCGCATGCGTCTGATGGATCACTGGACGATAATCTTCAAACTGAAGCAACTATCAGCAAACGGTTAGAAATTAATTTGGAGATCTGCACGAATGCCAAATTACGTCAAACTAGTAGTCAGAGTTTGGCGTTTTAACTGTACGAACACTATTTTTGTAATGCGCATGCTCTAACAATTTCAAACGATTTTAAATCGCTGCAGAAACAAACCTCATATTATCGACCGCCGTTGCAGCGTACTCAACTGCGTGGCGTTACGACTGTCTGATCGAAACCGCTGTTTATTACAGATAAGAAAAATAACTTATCACGTATCTACCTACATAAATATCCTCTCGAACGGTTATTACGGCGGTAGTCGACATCGAGTCGGACGTTTATTATGGACATATTTTCCAAATAATTGTATGTATTGGAATTATCAAATGTAAAATAAAAGACCGATGTTATATATAAAAATTTACTTATAAAAACTAAAAATAGAACCGTTATATTTATTATATAGCATTTAAACACATGTTCTCGCATTTCGAAGATAAGCTAAGATTAAATATAAGAAAATTAACAGTAGGGTCAGTCAAAATGGTGGAAATTAAACGCTGCTGTAATAATGATTGCATAGAATCTGTTTATCACTTAATTTATGTCAATCTATTAACCAGTTTATAATTTATCTGCAAAAAAACGCAATAAAATATTTATATTACAAAAAACTTCTGAATTTAAATTTTAGCGTGCTGCAAAATCAACAATTGCATATGTGCTATGCGGAATCCTGATGCGTTATCGTGTAGAACTGTAGACTACGAAATAACGCTAAACCTGTTATTTTGCAACCGTTATTTCAGAATAACGATAACGGTTGAAACTGTTATTTTAAAATAACGATTTTTCCCATCACTAGTTGTTTACGTGTGATTAATTAATCGGTTATTTTTTAACCTAAACTTATTGGCATATTTACTACTACACATGCTCCTACCACTTACGGATTGGTTCGAAGCGTATGACCGGATTTAACAAATATTATACAGCTTGTCCCAAGACTTGGGGAAAATATTATAACAGACGATACTACTGGCAGAATAATAGCAATTTTTACAAAAATTATTTACATAACTTTTATGGGAAATTATTTTACCAAATGTTTCGGCTGATTTACTGAATGGTATGCTTATTGAATCGAGCACTACTTTCAATGACGTCACAATAAACTTCCAAATATGGCAATCAAATTGTCTTTTCAATTCATTTAAACAGCAAATTTAGTATTTCACATAGAAAAAAAGAACACATTAAAAAAAGGCCTAGAAACAAAAAGCAAAAAATAATATTGTTTCTTGGCGTTTCTTTATGTGTTTCTAATACATCATGGTAAACCTGTTAGAATCACTTATATGTGCAGGTACAAAAGCGTTTATGCGCGAGAGTTGGTTTGGCATATGTACCCGGCTTTCTGTACCGCATGGCTACATCTTTTGGCACTAGATGGCACCAGGAAATACATTTGTTGCTGTTTTTAAAGATTAGTGACAAGATTTGATCAGTATATAGTAGAGAAGCACTCGAAGCAACGCAGATGACGCCAGGTAGGCAGAGACCTGTTTGTTGGCTAGTGCTTTCTCTCCCCACATTGCTTTTGCCATGAGTGATTCCATTAATACCATGAGCTGTATTAGCATTATCTTTTTTTTGATTATAGAAAAAAGAAAGAAAATTAACAAATACAAATTTATTGTAAAATACTCATTATGCCCTAACATATTTACAAATTCTCCTGAAGCACCCTGGATTGGATATACCACAGTATAATTCCTTCAGAGAGGGCGCTTTACAGATACAAATAGTAACGATAAATATTGCTTTCAGATGTTTCTCTATTCCTCTAATAATAATAAATATATTACAGATTACTAATCATTAATAATAAATATGAGAGAATTGATAAAAAGCGATGAAAAGATGATTACTTATTTTATTTTGTACTGTGTCATTAATTTTTTACATACTTTGTATGTCAAACATCTCTACCATTTTGTTTTTTATCAAGCAGGATTAGTAAAAAAAGATAAACTAACAAATTCCGTTACATACGAATTTACATTAAAGGAAATATCAGTTATTGGTGTTTACATTGTAACAAATGAAAGATATTCTATTTATAACAAAAATATCAATAAATTTGAGCAATTATTGCTTATGCATATATACGATACTATCTTAAAAAATAAATATATGCATATCACAAAATTAATATCAATTCACAAAGACATGAGTGTACAATTTTTCCAGCTTCACGATATAATCGGTAGATAATGAGGCTAGCCCATCAACCGATTGCCTTTCAGCGGAATGTTCAAGTTTTTCGAATCTACTTTCACTGAAAAATAAGCTATCTCAATTACATTTGCATATCTCTAGAGATTAATATGTACCTTGGTATTTCCTTGTTGTGCGTAAGCATTGTATATTTACTAATGGTTGGGGGGAAACGATATGGTTTAATGTTGTGGTGTATAAGCCTCCTATAACAATAATTCTTATCTCAACCCAGTTATTCTTGAACATTGAAAAACTTATCAAATAACAATTTCTCCTTACAAATAAGTTTATTAGAAGCAACATAAACTATTAGTTTTAAACCAAAATCAACTATAATTATAAAAGAGAAAACGATTGTCCCTTATGTGGGACGTCAGGATCTTGCGGTACTACTTTGTATGGTGTGTGTTTAACGAAACAGCGCACATGAACACCGACATCACATTTCCTACGCTTGGTTGTTGTTTTCATATGGCATTGGCGACATTTCAACCGCCCTCTAATATAATTTTACAGTATTTAAGACAGATAAATATACATCTATTTCTTTCATTGGGAATATATAAATTTGCAGTAAATGCTTCCTCTGGAGGTAGTCTGTGACGTGTATGAAGTCATGTTTCTGCCTACCTGAGATTAACCCTCCAATTGCTTCCAATTTCACACCGTAATTTGTGTGGCGCCATCTCGAGGTTAACTTGTAACCATTATGTAGTTTACCAACTGTCAAACTTCATCAGAATTTGACAAGCTGCAATCAGAGAGGTGTTCATGAGATCAAGATAGCAGAAACATGGTTCATACCCTATTACTTCCTTAATTACATCGGGTGTCTCATAAGTTACGGATAAAGCTAAGGAGGGTGATAATTAGAGTTTGTTAAAAAGGTGGTACCGGCAGTGGCGCACCGCATAAAAGTAGGTACGTAATATACAATATTAGTGAAAAATAATATTGTTACCTTTTCCTGTCGTCTTGATGTCCACTGTGGCAATTGGCAACCGCCCTGGTAAGCTGCGTAGAATTGCAACATCAGCAACGTTTCCATTGTCGATTCATTCAGCCGTCGACGGTGTTGTGAATACGTTGTCGTATACTTCGAAAATGATCGTTCGACATCCAGTGAAGTAAGATTTGCAAATCTCAGATATTCCTTTTCCTCATCTGGGCACTCTTGATTTTCAGTTATAGGCTGAACCTTTTGTAAATCGGGATTTTTCGTTAAAATTGCACCAAATTTTTTAGCAACATCGACTCCTATAGTGTTCAAGTTTCTAGTAGTAAATTGTTGTAAATTGTTTATGCAACTTAATGCGTCTCATGCAGATAAGTGACTGTTTTCTAATTGCTCAATAGCTTGTGCAACTTCAGAATAGTTCATGGAAATTTCATCTGTTTGTTGTTGAACGTCCGAATTGGAAAAAAGTTGCTGACTATCTCGAACTGCTGCAGAATCATTTGAATCAAGTTTCAAAATGACATTTTTTACTTGTGAAAAATATTTCTGATAGTAAGATACTGCCCGGAGCCATGTTCCCCATCGCGTTATTACAGGCTGAGGTGGTGGTGGTAATTTCGGACACAATCGTTTGAATACACGGATGTGTTTGGGAGATTTGATGAACACTTTTTTAGTAGATGCTATTAACTTATCCACCATCGGATACTTCTTTCGAATGGTTTCTGCTACGAGGTGACATGCATGTATGAGGCATGTTATGTGAAGAAGAGTCGGAAAGCATATTTTCAACATTCTACCAACTCTCACCATTGTTGCGGCTCCGTCAGTAACCAACATTGCGACTTGGGTTCCTGTGATACAAAATTCTCTCAACGAATCTTTTATTAACTTGACAACGGTTTTTGCATTAGTTTTCTGAATCCTTTTACTGGATAACAACAATGAAGCTGGTGGACCATCACGTTTTAAAGGACGCGCTACAACATGAATGACGCTGTGCTGTTCCATGAGGGAACGAACTTAGCCCAAAAAAGACGAATGTGTTCATTAGATACTAGATGTTGTGGGATGTTGCACACACTTAACATAAAAATAAAATCATATAAAAATTGCCAGTATGGAATACTGTTTTTTAAATTCAATACATGACGTTTACTTTTACAATGTTTTCTACATTCAAACCTATCGCGACTTAGCAATCCGCTATTGCATATTGTGCAATAAATATACGGACTTCTATATTCTAATCCAGGGAAATACCCGAGATATTTATTCACATTCGAAGGGAACGCTACACCCTTTGGGCGTCCCATCTCCGCGTACTTATTTGGCGTGCAGCGTACTGTCGCTTTGAACTCTCTCGTGACACTGTCGAGATTGACTACGAGTTTAAAATTACCCCTACCCACTCCGCTACCGCTACGCTACTGCCATCCGGTACCACCTTTTTAACAAACTCTAGTGATAATTCTTAACAAAGCAATCATCCCCTTCCATTTTATCTATGAGTTATGAGACATCCTGTATATTTAGCAAGAGATTACATTGTATTTACGACGAACCTATAGAAATCATCGTCCTCACCACCCCATCCATTGTATTCATTCGACATACCATTTACTTTCTTAAATTGGTCCGATTGTATTGAAATAACACCTCCGAATAAAGTTTCGTATGGTAAATTAAACCTAAAAGATAATAAGCAAAATGCAAAAATGAAAAACATTAGAAAATATTTACCTAAATGTATCGATAGAACTTGACATATGCCTAGGTAATCTCGAACAGGTATAAATATTTGCAATATTTAAAGGTAGAAGGTCTACATCACTTAATATTAGACATGGGTAATTCTGTTTTATTGCTTCTAATGCGCCAATATTCAATAGCTTTGCTCTATTGAATTTCAACATATTGTTCTGTTCGATAATAAATATTCTGTAGGAAATATACTGACTTTGTAAGAAATAATGCATATAATTTAAAAATATACTCAAATGGGGTTTTCTATCTCGATAAGGTACGATAACCGCTGTTCTTTCGTAAGGTACACAGTCTTTTTGGACGTATTCTCCCCCTGGAAATTATTTAGTTACTTTTTATAGGTTTTAAAGCTTAATTTATCGTTATGTAAGATCGTAATAAGTCTTAATTAAATCAATTTAATTGTGTACCTAATTTAGGTTTTTCAAATCGTTGCGCCTGGGAAATCTTGAAGATTGCCACCTCCCGATTGCTTGCCGGTATAAGTTCTTCGTAGGGACATTTCTTGAGGTTAGTACCATTGTTGAGGTTATTCGCAACATTAATTTTACCGAATTCTTGCAATATTTCATCAATTTTAACGTAACTATATCGTCTACAATGTCTGAAAGGTATATAAATATATACTAAAGCGCAAAAGAACGGTACGTATTTAGAAAATCGTAAAAAAGTTCTTAAATTAATATCACTCATGTCTGAAGTATGAAGCGAAATTGACGTGGAAGTTACTAAATCTTGCGCATTACACCCTTACGTGGCATACAATACGTATTTGAGTGAATAAGGAGTTCGTAATGTTTTAGATAATTATAAATTATTTTTCTTAGTTAATATCCAACGTTTAATACCGCACGTAAGTAGAATTTAGAGTTTTACCTTGTATCTTAAGTCCGTGCTTTAGATGCATGATTTATCGTATCGCTTTTAACTTTAATTATTTAAATATTATATTGCACTTGATAATAAATAGGTCAAAATTCATAAACAAAAACTAATTTTTCATACATTCGCCACGATATTTAATAAAAAAGTTGTAGAAGATTTACGTTATAAAGAGATTCTCTTTCAAGAATCCACTATCATCTGTGATGCAACAAATTACCAGTTTCCATTCATTTACCTTTCTTTAGGTGCAGCAGGATGAATCCTCAGTATATGTCACAATACGGGGCGCCGAATCTTCAAAACAGGCCAACCCCAACAATATCTCCACAAGCGTTTCAAAATATTCCACTTGGTGTACCGAAACCGATGCCACAGGATTCCTTTGGCCCTCCAGGTGTTAATAGTTTTAATTCAACAGTGCCTCCTAATCAATTTGGACCAGTGCCACCTCAAAATATGCCACCCGTTAGCAATCAAAATGTTCACAATTCGAGCGATGAACCACTTCCGACAAGTAGTCTATTTCAAGCACCTCGAGTGAGTCAGCCGATGAAGATGAATCAACCACCTTCAAATAATATGTATAATTCATCGAATATCCCCGGGCAAGGATTCAATCAGATGCAAAATTTGAATAACGATCTTAATAACGCGAGACCACCAAATATGTATAGTCAACCGCAACATTTGAATAACGATGTTAACGCAGCTCATATGCAACAGCCACCAAGGGCAAAGCCGACAACACAGCCGTTTCAACCACCGTTAATGGGGCAACCACCGTTGCCTGTACAATCCCCTATGGTGAGTCCAGGAGAAGCTCCATTACACGATAATAGAATGCCTCCTCTGATGGGAACACGACCTTCAACTAATCAGTATCCACAACAACAGCTACCACCTACAAACCAATATCCTCCAACAAATCAATTCGTTAACAATTTACCCAATCAGATGCAAAATATGAATATTAGTGGTGCGAGGCAATTTGTAAATGATAACGAAATGCATGGTCCACCACCAATGGGCCCTAAACATGGTTATCCTCCAAGACCTGGATTTCCTCCGATGCCCGGACCTGGAGCAGGGCATATGGATATGTCTCGGATGGGAGGAGGTGGTATGCCACCTATGCCAGGACAACCACTTATGCCAGGACAGCCACCTATGCCAGGACAACCACTTATGCCGGGACAACCACCTATGCCAGGCTCCTTGCCACCTGTAAGTGGTCCTTATTCTCCACAATATCAACAACAACAACAAAAACGATTGGATCCTGACCAAATGCCGAGCCCTGTAAGTATGAAACACCTCAAAAATACATAATTATTCTACAAATTCATTCCATTAAAATAGATCCAAGTTATGCAAGATGATCAACGAACAAGATCTGGAGTATTTTGCACCAATCAAAAAGGTCTGGTTCCTCCGTTAATAACAACTAATTTCCAAGTTCAAGATCAAGGTAACGCAAGCCCAAGATTTATCAGATCTACGATGTATAACATTCCTGTAACACAGGTAAAGAAACAGTTTATTTTGGTGAAATTGATGAAATTATTACTTAAATTGGTATTCATAGTATGTAAGATAGAAAAATTCAAATATGTAAGCATTCGTGGTACCCATCGCGCACACACTTGCGGCCATTTTGAAACATTTCGATCCACAAAAAAACGCTTTTACGAGATAAAGCACTGTCCCCGTATCGTGACAAAAGTCTCCGGCGAATTTCAGCACCTTTCACACCCTATGATCACAAAAATCGGATCGCTGCTCGTTGTTTCTCTGATGGTGCGGAGCTGACATGCTAATGCTTGGCATCGGCTTCTGGGGAAATATTTACAGTAAACATTCAATATAGTCACCTTGACTGGAAACAGAATTTTAAAAGAAGTTGCTTTTAACAAATGTTGGCTATATCAGTCAATATTTTAAAAATAATACATATTATATTTAGATATGTAATTACAAAAAAAAAAGAAATTAAATCTTTACTGAACCATGACAAATCTTATTAATTATCATTATCAAATATCCTGAACAGGAAGGGAAACACTTTCTGAATTGAATTAGATTTCCAACTTGCTTTAATTCATCGTAAATCTAATCCGGCCGAGTCGTGGCGAGTCGGGCACATTCGCAACGACAGAAAGAGCTAATTCACAGGCTTTGGGAATTATTTGTGTGTTTATGTTTATTATTCAAATAGACCTAGTTTTCTTTGTTTTAAAAATATTAAATCACATTATAAAAAATATATATAATTTAAATTTAGGAAGAACACAATCTTATAAATAAATATATTTTTAGATTTTTAAAATAAAGTAACTATTAACATATATATCTTTATAAATTAAACAGTAGATTTATGAAGTTGTCTTCATTGTCAGCATTCTATTCTAAATTCTGCTCTAAAAGTGATAATAATTAAGTAGGGTCGAGTTACAACTCAAGTCAATCAAATATTCGACGGGTAACATTACTAGTTTCCTTTAAAAAGTGCATTTATGTATAATCACTAATTTTATTTTAAATATTTCAGGATCTCATGAAACAAACTTCCGTGCCATTTGGATTGATAATTAGTCCTATGGCAAAGGCAGCCGAAGGAGAATACCCACCACCAATTGTTAATTTTGGAGATTTGGGCCCTGTGAGGTGTATACGTTGCAAAGCATATATGTCACCATTTATGCAGTTCATTGATGCTGGAAGAAGGTTCCAGTGCTTGTTTTGTAAGGCTACTACAGATGGTAAGTTGTAATTTTGTAAAATTTTAAAATTGACAGGTCTACGATCGTTGTATTAGAAGGTTTTTTGGAAATTTAAAGATGTCCATTTAAAGGAGATGATTTGATAATTTTCTGAAGTGATTTAATGATTAAAAGTTATTTTTGCACATCGTAATGAAATTTTTGTAATTTTGATTTTGAACAAAAATGGGCAGAGGTTTTCAAACTTAAAATGGAACTTTTTGATTGTCATTTGACGTCAAGAAGGAGAAACACGTACGCCAGAACGCAATTGCCTATTCTAGCAATAACCAGAAAGTTCTTTGTTTGGACGTGGTAACAGTGTGTTGGTTGATTGAGACCTAGATTCTATGAAGCTTAGACTTTTCAAAAACATATCACTAACAGTCGTGCCAGTTTTTCTATAAAAAGCAGAATTAGGAGGGGGTAAAAGTACAGCTAATGAACGGCGAAAAAATAGAAAAACCTTAGAAGAGTTTTGGACCCAAATTGAATCAGCTAAGGCACTCTCTCTGTACACTAAAACAACTTGCGAATGAAATTGTGGATGATGCAATTTTTTTATGGTTTATGCAGAAGCACTGCAAAGCAATTACAATTGGTGGTCCCATATTAAAACAAAAAACATTACTTTTGCATTCGAAAGTTGAGAATGGAGGTGAATATTTATCTCGCTGAAAAAATATCGGTTGATCCGGTAAGCGCTGACGAGTTTTTAAAACATTTGGCGATCTTTGAAGCATCTGTCGGAAAAATATACTGGGGGTGCGGTAACTATCTGTATGCGGTGAATTACACATTATCTATTTATTTAATGGAAACATGTTGGGAATAAAAGTTGCTTAAAATCAAACGATCTATGACCGAAAATTATTTTGAAGTTAGTTTCTCTGGTATGTTAAGTTTGTTATTTGAAATAGAACACCCCGTATATTATTACATTTTTAGATTCCTTCATAATTCATAAACTTAAAGTGAACGATTTTTGAGATATTAGCTTGTCAAAGGAAAATATGGTGTATAATATAAATTTACTTTATTTTTTATTAAGGAATTTACAAATGCAATATACAATGCGTCTCAGGGGACGTTGGATTGCATGGGTATCTTTGTTATTATTAGAGATAGAATTTTGTTTAAATGGACAAAGTAGTACATATTTATATGCTGTTTAATAATTCATTCACAATACAGTACACCATCTTAAAAAAACCGAAAAGTACAATTTTCAAAATATGGTCGCAACTTCTTCCAACGTCCCCTGAGACACACTGTATATAGGTGTTTTATTTAAAATAACAAATTTAACGTAAAAGGGAAACTAAACACCCTGTATACCTCAAAATAATTTTAAATTCTCGGTTATAGATCTCTTGATTTTAAGCAACTTTTATCCCGAAGATTTTTTCATTAAATAAGCGCATCCGGTATAATGTGGATGAAACAAAATTTTAAGATGTTTCCATTTATCTTTTCGCTTGAGTCTTCAGCAGCTGGTTTTAGAATGAACAAAGAAAGGATTACTGTTGGAATTTGTTCAAACGAGACAGGAACACATAGACTTCCTCTGTTTTTGAATGGCAAATCTGGAAGACCGCGTGCGCTAAACATCTAAATTTAGCATCGTTATCAGTTTATCAGCTCGGAAATCTGCTTGAATGGACTCTCATTTTTTTGAAGAATGGTGTGTTAATGAGCTTTTTTCTAAATTAAATATACGTATGAAAAAATTCAAGTATCTTAGAAACTATTTGTCAAAGAAGCTTAAAATTTGAAACAGTTAAAAAACAACTTATTTGTATAATAAAATTAGATTTCGCTCAGATGTTCATAATATTACGACCAGATTTAGGGGTTTGATTTCTCCACCATCTTTTAAATCAAGTCTGTTCATGCGCTCCTTTTCTTTCAATATGTATAACAAGTATAAATCATTACCCCCAAAATCTTTCAGAAAGAAGTTTAAAATATTGTTGCTCAATGTTCTAACTTAAGAGCACTGGTGTGGTTTGTGTTTGTGTTGCTGTCTCCAACTACTTTTATATGTGAAATTTTTTATAAGAGCTGCAATGATTATTTACGTGTGCACATTATTTTAAATGTTATCATTTTATACAACGTCCTTTTAGTTGTAAGCATTCATTTACAATCAAATTAATTTAATTTTCAATCATGGTGAAATAATCAGTCTAGTTTCTGCCTTCACCATGTGATTGCATCATTTAATTTAAATTTTTTCCTTATTTTGTTCCTTTATTCTATTTTATACCTTGTTTTCCAGTAATTTAGATCACAGTGTAATCTTTTTGTACGCAATAAAGATAGAAATAACCCAGAAATTAGGATTTTTTTTGTCGCGACAAATTTTCAGCCAAGTTTGAGGTCCAAAAGCAAGGGGACTAGTTGACTGTTTTTGTTAAATTTTGGAAGTTTGGGACACTGATAACTGCTAAACAAGCACAGTAATTTACAGGCAAATATCTCTCTTACTTACAGAATAACAGCTTGACAAATATGGGAAAAAGTGTCCGTGAGCATCTGCGACATTTTACCTGTCATCACTTAAGAGACTGTTGCAGGTCATGTATTGCTTATCAGGAGCTAAGAATTTGGGGAATTCTTTTTAGTTGGTTGTGGAACCTATTCACGAAATTTGAAAAAAAATCTGAGATGGTCGAGCGTGGGCACTTGACCAATTGACATGGAATAACCATTTTGGCATTCTTCGAAATATTTGACTTGTCCACATTATATTTCACACACAGCTCTTTTACATTTGTTGCCTACTCAATTTCTTGTAAAATATTTAATTTTTTATAAATAGATAAAGACTGTCTCTTCTTTTTTTCATCTTTAACACGGTTATTTTGACAACTGACAGTTGATGTGATTATATCGAATGACAGAAACAAAATTTGTTGAAAATATCAAGGGTTGCTTATATCAAATGTTTCTTATATCAAAGGTGTCAATATGGAGTGTTCACTGTATTTCATATCGAATCTTGCTATCGCCTAACCTGTTAATATCAATAAAAAATTAAATTGGACTATTTAGATGTTAAAATTGTTGAAACAAATTTGTTTTTTTTTGCTGAAAATTATACAATTGATCCGTTCTTTTATAATAAGCTAAGTTTATCTGGAAGGTCGTGCATGGCTATGTTGATTCTCCTAATTTACTTTCCTCTATTAATTTCCTTGTGCCTCGCATTTCCTTCCGTTCTCCTTCTACCTCTTCACTGCCTTTTCCTCGTATCAACCTACTCCAGAGTTCCCCAATAGTAGCCATGTGCCGTAATGCGGAAATATTTTACAATGACATTTTTTTTGATTCAATTCATAATTTAGTTTGTTTTTTTTTCTCTCTTGTTCTCTTTCATTTCTTTCATGGTGTATGCATTTAAATTTAGTTGTCCTGTAAGTATATATACCGTTGGACAAATAAATGGTATTATAACGGTTCAAATCCGGAATTTCAGCTGTAAAAGCCTTCATCGTCATTTTCTATTGCTAAAAGCTTTATAGATATGAAGATTATCTTAATTTTTCAATTCCTTAGTACCGATGGAGTATTTCCAACACTTAGACCACACCGGACAACGTACAGATCGCTTTGAAAGACCGGAATTGATCTTAGGCACCTACGAATTTACAGCCACCGCGGATTATTGCAGAAATAACAAATTCCCCAAACCTCCGGCCATAGTTTTTATAATTGACGTTTCTTACAATAACGTAAAATCTGGTTTGGTCCATTTGTTGTGCTCACACATGAAGGAGATCATCAAGAATTTGCCGGTAGATCAAGGACAGGACAAGAGTAACATGCGAGTGGGATTTATCACTTACAATTCAACGGTTCAATTCTATAACATCAAGGTTCGATATTCCTCTAAAATTAGTCGATTGGGATGTATTAATTTCTTAGTGGTTTTGTTTGAATAGGGGACTTTAGCCGCGCCGCAGATGTTGGTCGTTGGAGATGTCCATGATATGTTCATGCCTCTGTTGGATGGATTTTTGTGTACGCCAGAGGAGTCCGAGGTCGTGATCGAGGCGCTTATGCAACAAATTCCTACGATGTATGGAGATACGCGGGAAACTGAAACAATACTCTTACCAGCGATATTAGCGGGATTAGAAGCACTTAAGGTACACAAATAAACTTTCTTTTCTTTAAGGATAATCTAGTACGAGGATATTTTGATAATTTTTTTTTGTAAACCCCTTAAATGAAATATTTATTCTTGCTCCGTAAACTAATTCTCGACAGCTTCTATTATTTCTTCGTTCGAAGAATATTTACATCCTTTCAAATATTTTTTCATTTGAGGAAATAAATAATAGTCGGACGGAGCCAGGTCTGGCGAATAAGGAGGATGTTCAAGAATTTCGAACTCCAAATCATGGATTGTGTTCATCGCAATGCGCGATTTGTGTGCAGGCGCATTGTCCTGCAAAAACAGAACACCTTTGGACAATTTATCAGGTCTTTTTTCAATGATTTTTTCTCTCAGAGTTGTTAATAATGTAGAGTAGTATGCTTCAGTTATGGATTTGCCTTTTTTTAAATAATCAATCATAATGACTCCACGAAAATCCCAAAAAACTGAAGCAAGAACTTTTCGGGCGGATTTCTGCACCCGAAACTTCTTAGGCCTTGGCCAACGAGAATACCTCCATTCCATCGACTGTTGTTTTGTCTCTGGGTCGTAAAAATAGAGCCAGGTTTCATCCATGGTAATAAGACGATTTACAAGATCAGGGTCGTTGTCAAACCGGGTGCATAAAGAGCGTGACGCTTCCACTCTTGCTCGCTTCTGATCCGCATTCAAGCATTTAGGAATCCATTTTGCCGGAATTTTTTTCATGTCTAAAATGAAATGAATTATATGATGTACACGCTCGCATGAAATCTTCATTGTCCCAAATATATGTGTTATCCCAATTCAATGATCTGACAAAATCATGTCGTGAATTGCATCGATATTTTCGGGGGTGGACACAGAAATCGGTCTTCCAGGTCTTTCGTCATCTTCAACCGAAAATTTACCCCTCTTGAATGAGGCAACCCAATTTTTTGGGTCGCGTAGGAAGGGCAAGGATGACCAAGTGTTTTAAACATATTTTCGTAAATGTCCTTACCCTTTAACCCCTTTAAAAACAGGTACTTAATGATGGGTCGATATTCCATGTTATCGATTTTCATAATGTCGGTGGGCATGGCTTTTTTGAAATTTTATCACACAGCAATGCGTTTACTTTTCTTACTCAAATTTTACAGTGACATTTCAACTGAGTTGTTGTTTGTTGCTATGGCAACGAAGATTCGTTTTGACAATTTTAAACTCTCTAGGCTAACTATCTATGAAAATATCCTCCTACATTGTGTTTAAAGTTCTCTTAAGGTTTTCATCTTTACATAACTAAAAAAAAATATTAATGTACAGGCATCTGACTGTCCAGGCAAGCTATTAGTGTTCCATTCATCTCTACCAATAGCCGATGCCCCCGGGAAGTTGAAGAATCGCGACGATAGGAAATTATTGGGTACCGACAAGGAGAGGACTATTTTAACACCACAAACCAATGCGTACAATCAACTAGGTCAAGATTGCGTAGCTGCTGGATGTTGCGTTGACTTGTTCTTGTTAAATAATTCTTACATTGATATCGCGACGATAGGACAGGTATCCAGACTGACTGGTGGCGAAATTTTCAAATATACATATTTCCAGGTAAGTAAATCGTTATGGATAGTTTTTATAGAAAAAGACAGATATAAGTTTATGAAAACTTGCCTTCATTTCATGTCTTTGAGATTCAATTCAAAAATCTATCTGCAGATATTTAAAAGCGTATTAAATTTGAACAATAGGTGATCAATTTTTGGTTGTGGCGACTATAATACTTACAATATTAAAAAATCATTTGTTTTTCCTTTGTTTCTCCGACGTAATTAAATTTAATGAAACAACATTTATTTGTAGAGCTCTCATATTAGCTTCACCTTAAATCGATCATACACTGTACCGCATTGGCATTTATCCATTGGAAATACCATCATAAACTGAGCAACTTCGAAGCATTTACTTTTCTCTAGGTATTCACTTTTCAGCCGAGACTAAATGGCAGATACATATTTATAACCTAAGTTCCCGCATATCCCAATCAATTTTTAAATTTAGATACCTAAAAAAGATAGTAAATCTAGAAATATTAAAATTGGTGTTTACCTGTAACATTGAATCTCGTCTAAGGTATAGCATAGTACAGAGAGATACAGAAAGATTGTCATGGTACAAAACTTTGTTCCGCGATGTTTAGCACAAAATTAGATTCTTAGAACTTACTGAAATGCTTGTTTTATTATGACAGATTTGTACAAATTCGTCCACAGTCGCCCGCCACTTGTTTCAATAAATCAGTAGTATGTAGAATTAAAGATATGTGTTTGAACGCGGAACATGTTTTGCACGGATTTATCATTCTAATGATATATTTAATTGTATCGTACTTAATTAATTTTGCATTTATATTAATAACTATATTTTTCCCAATTGAGGTTACGCGATTTGACAACCATTGCATTTATAATGTTCCCGATGTACCCAACTATATCTCATTACGATACGACACTGTACTACTGCGTATCCTCATATACAGCAAGCGGCAACGCGTCCAAATTATCCCTAACACTAGAGAGCGGCCATGACAATCTTTCCGGATCTCACGTTATTACAGGGATCTAGTCCACACGTGGGAAGGATTTTGTTGTGCCAATAGACCGCGCTTCGAGTCATAGCTAGTGTTTCGCGAATGATATCGTGCAGACCTATATTTAAAGCTTTAATATGCTAACCGTAGTAGGGGGATACGGGATGGGGGATGCGGACGCTGAGTCACAATCGCCACGATGCACATACGTACTCTCTTTTCGATTTAAAATGACTGTTACGTCATTGTTTTATCATGAAAGAAATATCAAGCCATATATGATGCTCTTTATCATACCCATTGTTTAGACAAGGATCACTAAAGAAACTGATGTCTTTCAATATTGAGCAAGTAAAGACCAACGTGTTACGATAACCAGCGCTCCCTAAGTTCGTAGTATAGGTATGTCGGTTATTAATTTTCGCAGATTATCTGTCAATTGTCAACTTTTAGTTTGGTTAGTTTACATTTGTGCTATTCGTTATTTTCTAAATATATTAAAAAATCTGTAATTTTCATTACAAACAACTGCTTTGTACGGAATACGTCTAAAATGCCAAGAAAACATCTTTGCTCGCAATCTCAAGCGCAAATTTCAATGCTCCTAAATCATCTGGAGAGAGAAAAACAAGAAGGAGGAGGTCTGTTAAATATCAACGCTGTTCGTGAGGTAAATAAGAATTTGAGGGTAATATGTAAATAAAAAAATAAACATTTTTCCCAATTTTTAAAAGGTGGTAGCGGAAGCGTTGGGCATTTCCTTAAGAACGATTCAAAGGATTAAAAAACGCGGAATAGAAAATCCTACCTTCGAACCACCAACAAAAAAGAGAGTTCGTAAAAGCAGAAAGACAAAGGATCTCCCTGAAAGCTCAAAAACGGAAGTGCGCAATACAATTTACAACATATACAAAAATCGTAAGGAATTTATCTTCTTATTCGTATCATACTTTTTTCATCTATCTTTATTTCAGGAAAACATGTAACATTAAAATCAATAAATGAAGAACTACAATCCAAGGAAATTGTCCATATGCAAACGTCAACATGAAGTATTTTATTAAAGGATCTCGGATTAAAATATAAGAAGGACAATAATAGGCGTGCATTAACAGAACGCTTAAATGTTGCATGTATGAGAAGTACCTTTCTCCGAAAATACATACTGAATTCTAAAGCATTATATCCACGCGATATAGTGTTTTTAGATGATACATGGATTTATTCCAAAGGTTCCCGAACACAATCTTGGCAGGATGAATCACCACAAAGCGTACGAAAGCCTGAAGGTTATGATGGAAAATGATACAGCATCTTCATGCTGGCACTAAGGAAGGCTTTATAAATGGAGCAGAGTTACTATTTGCCTCAAGATCTGCAACAGGCGATTATCATGGGGAAATCAATACTGCACGGTTTATACAGTGGTTAACAGATCAATTGATACCGAACTTAAAAGAGCCCTCACTTATCGTTATGGATAATGCACCTTATCATAGTGTCATATTAAACAAGGAACCTTCTGCTTCCTGCCGAAAATCAGAAATGTTAGAATGGCTGCAAACTAATAATATAACTCATGTATCGTCGACCAAAGAGGAATTATTAGGTATAGTAAAAATGAATAGGAAGGAAAAAATATATGCCGTTGATGAAAAACTTAGAGAGCACGGTCATAAAGTATTGCGGCAGTGATTCAGATGTGGAAAGCAGTTAGCTTTTAGTCTGCGCTACATTCTCTAAAATGAGAATATTCGATAGTTTTGTTGTTTAATGAATGCATCAAAGAAATAAATGTGTTTCTAAGTAAAGCAGTGTTACAAACTTGTATGTTAACTACTATTTATTACAAACTTATTAGTAATTAGTGTCATCATCATTAGTAATCAGTAGAGTAACCTAAACTTGCGGACTCGCATAGGCGTCGGTATTACGGGTTATACAAGAATACGAAAAATTCATAAATAAACTAAACCGGTAGAGAAGCAGGCATGTAGTGTCGACCTTGAATATAAATCATGTTAAACCGCGCTGAGAGAGATTTCGTTTTAGTACCGGTTGAGCTGTTGCAGGGATTAGTCAAACGGTCAAGGATATGTACTTACGTGTCGCTTTTGAAAATATAGCTGGTGTTTTTTGTGTGTTGTAGTATTATACCAAGTACATAATTAATGTATCGTTTCATATAGAACTAATATTTACATACCTAAGAAAACAATGCCTCGTAATAGATTTGCTACTAATGTATATAAGTATGTGTCACTTTTTCCCCATTTAAAATATGACGGCAGTGCAGTTTTTTGCTTAATATGCCATGTTCGTTTGGCTGCATTGGACAGAACTGATTGCCTGAGGCATGTCAATGGTATTAAGCATATGAGAAATGCAAGACTGAAATATCTTATACACTATTCCTCATACATTTATTAATTATGTTTACCTCTTGTAATCTTCCGTTGTCGTTGGTGAGAAAAGCAGCTTTTAAAATGTTTTGGCGACAATACGTTCCAAAGTACCCATTACCCTCACAAACACAATTACAGAATCATTTGCCGCGAATGAAAGAGATGCTAGAAAATGTGTGTAAACGTGATTTGTGTTCCAAAAAAAATATGGATTACCGTGGATGAGACGACCGATATAAAGAAAAACAGTATTGTGAATGTAATAGCTCGCGTTTTATCTAGCGAGAACACAGCATCTCGATATTTGTTAGCTTGCAAACGTGTTCAACAATGTACCGCGGAAAATATTCAAAAAGTGATAATGAGCGCTTTGAAAAAATGTAAAATTGCCCAAGATCAAGTTGTGATGATTGTGACAGATAGTGCAGCAACGATGTTAAGTGTTGGGCGATCCTTAAAACATATATTTCCTAACTTAATACATGTAACCTGCGTGCTGCATGCTTTGCATTTAGTTGGTGAAGTTGTTCGACAACATTACAGAAACGTTGATCGGATGATTGGAAGTACTAAAGCAATGTTTCGTAAATCTCCTAAACATTTAAAAGAATTTCGTAAATTTTGTCCAGGTATTCCAGAACCTTCTGAACCAATTTTAACGCGATGGGGTACTTGGCTAACAGCAGCTTCTTACTATTTGATCCATTTTCAACAAATTCAATCAGTCATAATGCGATTTAATCGGAATGAATCCAAAGCAATTAGAGAAAGTCAAAGAGAATTTCAAATTCCTCAACTTTTAGAAGATTTAACAACAATATGTACCAATTATACAGTATTACTAGATGCCATCAGAAAACTACAATGTACTGAATTGTCATTGCAGGAATCATTAGACATAGTGGAGAGTGTAAAAAATAAATTACACACATTAAATGATACGCCAGGATTATGCGCTGGTCAAAAGTTGGCAGATGTTTTAAGGAAAAATCCCGATTTTAATACTTTAGAGGCCGTTTATAATAAGTGTAAGAATAGTGAACTT
Source organism: Dynastes maya (assembly GCA_029619315.2). Classification (NCBI taxonomy): domain Eukaryota; kingdom Metazoa; phylum Arthropoda; class Insecta; order Coleoptera; family Scarabaeidae; genus Dynastes; species Dynastes maya. The sequence continues at coordinate 49,616,164 of JAROYE020000005.1, forward strand.
TTAAGTGATTTTGAAAAACAGTTTCTACATGCAAATGTAACTTCCTTAGATGTGGAGAGATCGTTTTCTATGTATAAGAATATTTTTTCTTGTCGACGCACAAGGTTTAAAGAAGTAACTGTGGAAACATATGCAATGATGCAAGTTTACAGTAGTTCACATCCTGATGCCTCTTAATTTGTTGAATAATTAGCAAGTAAGTTTATTTATGAATTTTTCGTATTCTTATATTAACCCGTAATACCGACGCCTATGCGAGTCCGCAAGGTTAGGTTACTCTAGTAATCAGTTATCATATAACTAAATAAATGGGTAAATTGTATTTTTCTTTCATATACAAACCTTTCCATTCCTTTATAGCGAGTATTTATTACATTTACAGAAATAAAAATTATTACAGATAGAATTAAATTCAGTATTACTAGAACAGCAAATTATAAGGATACTGTTGAATTTGGGCTAATTTAAAAACAACAACCTCTATTTGATAACCGCTAGGTTATATTATCTGTTATCTATGTCATAATTTTCAATTGATAAATAACATTTATTATAAACTCTTTATTAAAAAATAATGTTTTTTTTCGTAGCCAATAAAGTATAAATTTATTCAAAATATATTTAAAATTTCTACATATAAATTACTTGCAAACTCTCAATTGAATTCGGCGTGTTCATTTCATCCATACGGACGAAAGTAATGACGTCATCGGTCATTTTAAATCGAAAAGAGAGTACATAGTATTCCACTGTTGCAATTGAAAGCTCGTATGGACAGCCGCTCAGTGTCGCAATGTGTATATGTATTAATATAATACGATATTTATTTCTTTTATGAATAGTTGATTTAAAAGAACGGACTTAAATAATTGAACTCTTGCAATATGTATTTCCTCTTGTAAAAAATGTTTGTTTTAATATGTAGACACATCAAAAATATAGAATACAAACATTCGATTCAATTTACACATGAATGTGTTCGATGTTCTTGTTGGTGTTGCCCGGGCTTTTTGAATATTGTGTATTGATGTAGTATCTAAACCAGTTCGCTTTAAACAGAAACTATTTCTGTTAACACTTTAAAATTGGCTCGTATTATATGGAAGTTCGTTATAAGCGGGTTCGCAATAAAAGATATTTTTATGGCATATATAACGGGACCCTCGGATTTAGTACGCAACAACCGGTAGTTCGCTTTAAACAGGTTCGTTTTAGCCGATCACAACTGTATTTTTAGAACCAAACTTTTTTTCTTCAAATCCGGCCGTTTTTCCTCAATTTCTGCCCTCAGCTTGTTAAATAATGATGACCCCGTTAGTCAATTAATCAAAAAGTGTGTAAATCACACAGTGCGTTGAGTCAACTATTAAATGAATGCGATATTTTGTAAAATTTGTTGAAATAACATTTTTGTTTCTCTCGTGGCCAATCTTATCAAGATGTTTTTAATGCGCCACATAAGAAGCTTGATTTCAATAAATAATATAATGTAATAAATAAACGCAACTTTTTAACAGCTTGGATAAGATTGGTGAAAAATTTGCACCATCAGGTTTGTTTCTACATTTGTCCTTGTGAAGGATGTTCGCTGTGTAAATTTTACACAAAACTTTAGCTCCATTATAATTTAAATCTGGAAATTCACTCATAAATTTAGTGACTATCAGCCAACGGTCGTTTATTTTCCTTGCGTACGTTAAACATACATACATACCGATTGGGAAAATGCGAAATAGCCATATCGTTATGCCCTGCTCGCTCTCAAGCGGAGAAGTTAGCGGCAGTCGATGGCTCAGGGTTACCGATGTGGTTAGTTACGAGGTAGACTGCAGTATGTGCGGATGATCTTAGAGAGAATTTCTGGAGTATTTATTTTTCTTTTCTTTTATTTCATCAGAATCTGTTTTTATTTTCGTCGTTAGAATCTCGTATTAATTTCGTTTATGCTTCGTAGCATCGAATTGCTCGGATTTAACTTAGTCCCCTCCACGCTCTCTTGCATGTACGGGGAGAGAGCGAGGAAGGGATACCGATATAGCTAATTTATCATTTTCCCAATCTGTATATGTATATCCTTTATAATTATATGTAACGCTGCGAAAGGTTGAGGAGTAATTGTTGCAATAAGTCAATAATTTCATTCGCTGAGGTAGCTAATGCCGATTTGTCTGTATACAAACCTCGCGTCGTGGGCTGCCCAAATTTATTTCTAACCTGGCGCGAAGCGCTCTATGCCAGGCCTACTTATAAGTATGCATTTGTTAATTTTAGGCTGACGTAGATGGACACAGATTAGTACAAGATGTCATAACAGATATAAGCCGACCAATAGCATTCGACACAACGATGCGCGTAAGAACATCAACCGGGATTCGACCTACTGATTTCTACGGTCATTTCTACATGTCCAATACCACCGATATGGAAATTGCGGCAATAGGTTAGTTTCTCCATCAATATTTCCTTCCATTTCGAAACAATAATCAATTTTTTACAGACTGCGACAAAGCTGTTGCTGTAGAAATCAAGCACGACGACAAATTAACGGAAGAAGACGGTGTATATGTTCAAGTCGCTCTATTGTACACTTCCGTTTCCGGCCAGCGAAGACTGCGCATCATAAATCTCTCGTTGAAAACTTGCTCACAGATGACGGACTTATATCGCTGTTGCGAATTGGATACCATTATCAATTTCTTCGGGAAGCAATCCATGTATAGGTTACTGGAGCATAATCCGAAAGCGGTAAAGGATAGCATCGTAGCGCGAGCGGCGCAGATGTTGGCCAATTACAGGAAGAATTGCGCCAGTCCGAGCAGCGCCGGGCAGCTCATTCTTCCGGAATGCATGAAATTGTTGCCACTCTATGTTAATTGTCTCTTGAAAAGCGATGCCATGTCCGGAGGTAAGAATTAAATGCGATAAAACGTTGTGTTTTTTACTTTCTATTACACATCCTTTTTTTACGGGTTTTCTCTTGGTTTCCATTGCCTTTCCCAACTTCTCGTTGCTTTCTATTATCTGTCTATTGTACTTCTTTGCCTTCTACCACTGATTGCCTTTTATTACCATTCTATTGCTTTTGTTTGTCTTCTGTTTCCTTCCTTTGCTTTCTATTGCCTTTTATATTTTCTCATTGCTTTCTATTAACTTTCTACTGCATTTTTTGTTTTCTATAGCCTCACTTTGTTTTCTTTTTCCTTCAATTGCTTTCCATAACCTTCCATTGTTTTCTATTATCCGCTGTAATCTTTCGCAATCTTCCATTGCTTTCTATTCCAATTTTTTGTCTTCCGTCCCCTTTCTTTTTTTTTCTATTGCCTTTCACATGTTTTCATTGGTTTCTATTACATTTTTGTTTCTTCATAGTTTAATTTGTTCTCCCTCTTGCTTTCCATTGTCCGCTGCAATCTTTCACAATCTTCCATTGCTTTCTTTTCCAATTCTTTGTCTTCTGTCTCCTTCCTTTTCTTTCTATTGCCTTTTCACAATTATCCATTATTTCATATTGCCTTTATGTTTTTATTTCTTTCTTCTTTACAGCCTTACTTTGCTTTATTTTGTCTTTTTTTTGTGTTCTATTGCCTTTCATAACCTTCTATAAAACACTTTCTTTCTATTGCCTTTTATAATTTTCCATTGCTTTCTATTATGCGTCTATTTGTTTCTTTATCTTCCATTGCCTTCCTTTATAGTCCCCTCGTTTTACTGCATTTCTTTGTTTTCTGTAACTTTTCTTCACTTTCTTCCTTATCTTGCCTTCTATTGCCTTTCACAACATTCCATTATCTTCTATTATCGCTCTATGGCGTTCCTTTATATTCCGCTGCTTTCCTTTGCCATTTCTTATCTTCCACTGCTTCTTATTGCTTTTCACCGCCTTTTATTGTTTTTTGTTACCAACATTTTTTGTTTTCAGTGGTTGTCTTTTGCTTTCTATTGCCTTTCGCAACTTTTCACTACTTTCTATGACTTCTATTACTTTCTTTTGAATTTCTTTACCTTCTCCAGCCTTCGGTTTCTTTCTGCTGTCTTTCACAACCCTCGATTATAATCTATTGCTTTGCATTGTCTCCTATTGCCTTTGACAAAGCTTCCGTTGCTTTCTATTTTTATTCTATTCCATTTTTTTTTATATTCTGTTCCCTTCCTTTGCTTTCAATTGCATTTCATAATTATCCTTTGCTTCCTGTTATCTTTCTCTGGCGTTCGATTCTCTTCTATTACCTTTCACTTCATTGTTTTCCATTCTCATTCTATTGTACCTATTTGTTTTTTGTTGCTTTTTGCTTTTTATCGTCTTTCACAACCTTCCGTTGGTGTCCATTGCCCTTTTATTGTATTCCTTTTTCTTTTATAGGTCCCTTTCATTGCTGTCAAATTCTTTTAATTTCCTCTAGGTTTTAACGTCTGATATTGCAATTCATTACCCTTTACCTTGTATTGTCTTCATTTGTTTTTCATAGGTTTTTTTCTTCCTCTTGATGTGTTTTCGTTTTCACAAGTTACTAATCAGGAAACACTATTTGTTTCTTTATCTTCCATTTCTTTATCTTCCATTGCCTTCCTTTATAGTCTCTTGGTTTTCATTGTCTTATCTTACCCCTCGTTTTACCGTACTTCTTTGTTTTCTGTAACTTTTCTTCACTTTCTTCCTTATCTTGCCTTCTATTGCCTTTCACAACATTCCATTATCTTCTATTATCGTTCTATGGCGTTCCTTTATATTCCGCTGCTTTCCTTTGCCATTTCTTATCTTCCATTGCTTCTTATTGCTTTTCACAGCCTTTTATTGTTTTCTGTTACCAACATTTTTTGTTTTCAGTGGTTGTCTTTTGCTTTCTATTGCCTTTCGCAACTTTTCACTACTTTCTATGACTTCTATTACTTTCTTTTGTATTTCTTTACCTTCTCCAGCCTTCGGTTTCTTTCTACTGTCTTTCACAACCCTCAATTATAATCTATTGCTTTGCATTGTCTCCTATTGCCTTTGACAAAGCTTCCGTTGCTTTCTATTTTTATTCTATTGCATTTTTTTTTATATTCTGTTCCCTTCCTTTGCTTTCAATTGCATTTCATAATTATCCTTTGCTTCCTGTTATCTTTCTCTGGCGTTCGATTCTCTTCTCTCACCTTTCACTTCATTGTTTTCCATTCTCATTCTATCGTACCTATTCGTCTTTTGTTGCTTTTTGCTTTTTATCGTCTTTCACAACCTTCCGTTGGTTGCCATTGGCCTTTTATTGTATTCCTTTTTCTTTTATAGGTCCCTTTCATTGCCGTCAAATTCTGTTTTAACGCCTGATATTGCAATTCATTACCCTTTACCTCGTATTGTCTTCATTTGTTTTTTTATAGGTTTTTTTTTCTTTCTCTTGATGTGTTTTCGATTCCACAAGCTACTAATCAGGAAACACTATTATTAACTAATACGTTTTGCAGGTTCCGACATATCCCTAGACGACAGATCATTCACAATGCATGCGGTCATGACCATGGATATACCATCTTCAGTGGCCTATTTTTATCCACGTTTAATACCCCTCACCGAGGTGAAACCCAGCCAAGATGGCGCTGTTGAGATCCCGCAATCAATCCGTACTACGATCGAGAAGACTACAGACCAAGGGGCATATATCTTGGAGAACGGAATCCATATGTTCCTCTATGTAGGACTGGCGTTGAATCCAGACTTCTGTCAGCAAGTTTTCGGTGTACCAACCGCGGTGCAAGTTAATGTCGATCAGATGGAGCTTCCAGTTCTGGAGAATCCATTATCAGCCGCTGTTAGATCAGTTATAAATCAAATTAGGGTACAGAGGCATAGGTGTATGAGAGTAAGCATTATTAGGATTTTTCTGTTTCTCTCCATGAGTAGTTCTTACGCTTGACTTTTTCTTTCCAGCTAACACTTGTCCGCCAACGCGAGAAGCTGGAACCAGTCTTTAAGCATTTCTTAGTGGAAGATAGAGGCCTCGACGGTTCACCAAGCTACGTTGACTTCCTGTGTCACATGCACAAGGAAATAAGGACTATATTAAGCTAGCAATCCGATCGTTAATCGAGTATGAGCAAGAGAGTGAGGTAGAATGATGAAGAGAGAAATAGAGAGCATTTATATAATAACTTAGGACGTTATTGCATTCACACACAGTGTATTCTTCTTCAATTGCTACTACATAGCATCCTTATATTAATTATCGTAGGATTTTTTATTTTTGATCCGATTCCAATGTTCATTAAATCCACTACCTGCGGTTGGTGCTCTGAACAAACAACAGGAGAAGATTTTAAAACGCTACAGTTACAGCATTGGAATATATGTGTATTATATTGTTATATAAATCTATATATATGAATTTTTATATAAAAGAAAGATGTAGGTTATTATCGAGAAAAAAAAGCGAAAATATTATATTATACTACCTAATGATGTATTAATTTCGTTCCTTATTTTTTTTCTGTAATTACAATTGATTTGGATTGTTCTGCTGATTTGGTCGAGAGATTTCTTACTGTAAAACATATTTAACACTTTTTTTGTATCTATTTTTTAATGGTGCCCCTCAATGTGGTGATGTATAAATGAAATAATGATAATAATAAAGTTATGAAGGATACGATTTTGCCGTTTTATTTCATAAATATATAAATATTTAAATTGGCAGCACTGAAAACGCGTCGTAATACAGTGTCGCCAGCAGATTCGACTTACACTTCCCTTCTAAACATGACAATTCCCTATATCTCCCTGAATTCAAATTCATGACGACTAAATTGCCAAAATGAAGTATTTAAATTTCGGTTGATTATAAGGGCTACTAAATATACCGGATCGTTATCATCCACTACGTTCTGCACCATCGGTGTCTCTACGACCACGTTTGAAGTCAGCAAACCAACGTTTTATTGTTGTTTCTGATGGAGCGGAGTCCCCATAACACTTTTCAAGCCATTGCTTCGCTTGAACGGTATTTTTTCCCATCAAGAAGCAGTGTAAAATTAAAACACGAAATTGTTTTTGATCCATTGTTTTGGAAATAACAAAGGTAGCGTCACTCTTAGCACAATAACTCACAAACTAATGAATTGAATATCATGAAATTTTAACAGCTGTCTTTTTAAGGTTAGTACTAACTGCAAAACAGGTGAATGCAATAAAACTAGCGCCATCTATGTGTTAGGCCCGGGACTTTTCAGCCCATGTGTTAAATACCAATTTGTACTGTTCGTTTGTACCCGTTTAGAATGGTTTTGAGCAATCAAAACGATCACGTGATCATAATCCTATCACACTCGAGAACTAACGCGAGCAAGAACAAACCTATAGACTTCAATGTACTGCCAAATTTTCAGAATTTTCCAATGTATACTCTTGCGTATATCGATCGGTGCAGTTCCTCGTGAGACACTCTGTATAGAGGAAACGGATAGATTATCATTTCTTTATTTAAGATTTATTCGTATACAGCAACAATTATCAAATCATTTCGGTTTGTAAGAATGTAATGCTCTAAAACTCATCGTGACATTCAATCTCGTAACAACAATCCGGGTAGGGTTTCGACAGATTTCCCGGTACAATTCTGCAAGACCTATCGGCAACGGATACCACAGAACATCCAACGTAACTAATCCCTCCAGACTGACAGCTAGCCAGCATGCACGTATTTGGCGGTTGCAATTCTTCTCCGTAAGCCATCTCTCCAAAATCTGCGCTGTAACAACCATGTCCGGTATAATTGGGAGGATTTAACGATATGGCCGTCCAAGCGTCAGAGGAACTTATGAGCGGTAATAGAATCAATAGTAAAAAGAAGTTTTTTGTGCCAGAAAATAACATTTTGTTAGATAAAAGGATCACTTCACTTTGACAGTTTAATTTGATGCTTCAACAAATGCAACGGCTAGCTGGGTTGCCATTTTGACTATCTCTTGATTATGTTTGACGATTGGCGTGCAATTTTGGCTACTATTGTTGTGATTGTAGCGTGTAGTAGCAGGTATAAGGTAAATTAAGCACTTCACTCCAACTTCTAGCTTTATTAACTACTAGGGCATGTGTTCGTATCAAGGTTGGTAAAATACATTTACTCTAAAGGTGGTCTCAGTTTAAACATGTGCGCAATTACGTCAGTGGTAGTGGAAGATAGAGCATATGAGATCCATTAATTTAAACGTTGTTACAAATAAGCATATCTATATATTACTACCAATGACGTCAAAATATGCGTCCTTCACCCCTCCGCCCACAAACTTTCGGTCAAATATTGCAAGATAGGAACTGAGACAACTTTTAGAGTAAATGTATTCTACCATTACCACCGATATATAAATCCTCACAGCTCTTCGATGACGTCACGCTGTTTAGGTGACGTATCGCCATGCACGATATTAGCCTAAGCGGTAATAGAATCGTTTTTTTTTTGCTTTTTTTTTTAAGTTTTGAAGGGCTTCCGATTTAAAGAGGATGCCAGTCGCTAACTGAGCCCTTCTTCGCATCCCATTCGATTTTATTTTGGAAAAAACGAACTTTTAAAGCAAAGAACCAAACGCGTAACCGAGCACCGTTTTCGTGAAAGATGTATTTGTGGTGGATATTTAATCCACTAATTATTATTTGTAATTGTACATGTATTTGGAAGAAATTAAGGTTGAAATGATACAGTAATTGCAAGTTTATTCGAAATTTTGTTCAATTTCACGAGAACATTTACAGACATGCCATTTAACCAGGGTTTTAAATTTCCTATTATGTGGTGTTTTACCTAATCTATCATTAGGTATTTTTCCGACATTAAGTAGGGTATTTGTAGAACAAGTTATTATAATTGTTGCAATACGTTAACTGCTGTGAACATGACATTTACATATATCAGTATCCAAAATGGCTACGTTCGGTGATATAATTTAAAATATGTATATTGTATTAAAACAAAACGTTTATTACGTACATTTAAAAACATCCCTTCGTGTTCAAAAATAGTTTTGTTAAATATAACGTAAGAATATAAAACTATTTGAACAATATCTTCACGTTTTTTGTCAAATACAACGGACAGTTAGGGAATTGAGTTGGAATAGCATCTTTTTTAAGCCTAGGATTTTTTAAACTTACAGTTATAGTTTCCCCGGTCCTCGAATCTGTAGATGTCGGAAATAAATAATATCTTCTTTCATTTACAAAGTGTAACTTACACACAAAATACACCACGCCATGTTAAGTTAGGTTACCTCGTTTTTATCGCTTGAGAAAAGGTTTTATCGCTTATACAATACTAGAAAATCATTGCAGGTATCACCAACAAAGTACGGAAATATCACTACACAATATTTTTTTAAATAAAACCAACATAATTTGGATAAACCAATTCAAAACGCAGAGATGGTCTCAGTGTGTAAACGCTTTTATATGGCCTAAATATAAATACGTCACAGCTTGCTGACGTCAAAGCTCGTTAGCCTTGTCTTAGCGGTAGTAACGGCCAGTGTAGCTTTCTTTGAATCAGCCGCAATACCAATAAATCCCTTGCCATATTCTCCCTTATATCTGTATTTTATTTTCCTGCTATTGTTTATTAATATGTTCAAGAAATTCATCAAGTGCTCTCGTTTGGGTGGCCAAATAGACGAGATGTAGTCTATGTATTTGTACTAGGATTTGGATTTGTTGTTACTGGAATCGATGGTTTCTTAGTTAAAAGTTTCCAGAAAGATGTTCGCGATGGATTGTGACAGTGGTGATCTCATGACCGCGCCGCTTTGTTAGTACAATTTAAGTAGGTTGAAGATACGCAAAGTTTTGCTAACTTGATTAAAAATTTTCTCTTTCTTAATTGGCTACCATACATGGAAATAATCTGGGAACCTTGATTAAACATTCGATTATTATCCAATGCGCACGCGTAGCTTAAAATTTGAATTGAACATTCGATTATGATTCAGTGCTCATCCACCTGGTCACCAAATTTAAATCTAAAAAATTGAACGAAAGCATTTAATAAAGAACCTGGTAAAAATGCACTTTTATTATTATTGATTTATTTATTGATTGAAAACAGTTTTATTACAATGTCAATGTGTTTGTAGTTTGTATTATGTATTGGAGAGAAAAATAAAAATAAATTAAATAAAAAAAAATACAAACAGTTTTATTTCTCAACATTATAAATGGTTCATGCGCTATTAAATCTTTCAAAAAAAAATATATTAGATAGTGGTATAGACAAAATGCTGAATAACGTTTATACTTTACACTTGAGAATACCTGTTGTAATTTGAAAGTCTTGAAATCGGGAATTAACTTGTGTTGGAAGAAAGACAAAGGAATGATTAAGACTTGCACTAGTTGATACTTGTTGCAACCTGCCCATAGGAATTATACGTGTTTTCGCTGCACAATTCTGTCTCAGTCTCAGTTGTGCTGTGTTTGCGTTTCCGTTTCGTTCAAATCAAAGACAGTTATCTAAAAAATTACGTCCAGAGGCAAATGATCTGTAGTATGGCAGTTCTTTGAATAAACAGCGGACAACAAATTTGTAACGTGCAATTTGTATCAAAAACAATTTAAATTTTTTTAAAATACAACAAACCTAAGTCAACATTTGAAAAGAGTGCATCCGAGGCATTTACTGCCTGTAGTGTCTGATGATATCGTTAGTGACGAAGATATTATCCTAAATGAAGCAGTGTCATCAACATCTGCAGCAGGGCCATCAACATCTACCGTAGGGCCACCAAAATCATTTTCTGGTTCTGTGCGGGAATTCCACCCATCTAAACGGCAAAGGCAACTGCGGTTATTTGGCTCCGAATCCTACACTGAGTTACCGGATGCAGACAACGCCAAAATCAATCAGGCGCTAGTTAAAATGATTGTTGCGGATTACCAGCCACTTAGAATTGTGGAAGACAACGGATTCAGACAGCTTGTGCCAAAATTAAATCCCCTGTACACAATTCCGTCGCGGAAAGTGCTATCTTCGCAGCTGCTGCCTCAACTTTATTGGTAACAAGTTGATGTATTGCGACAAAAATTGTCATCAGCACATTTCGTTACAGTGACAACAGATCTCTGGACATCCGATATTACACAGCATTATATAACTGTTACTGTCCACTTTATCAGTAAGTAAAAACTTTCTGTAAAGTATAAAAAAAAATTTTAAAAATATACAAGAACTAAAAAGCCAATATTTTCAGCAAATGGTACATTACATGTCAGCACCCTCCAAACCAGTGAGGTGAAAGATAGCCAAACTGGAGCACAAATCGGTTTGGAACTATCAGACATTTTCAGCAAGTGGGAAATTAGTGACAAAATTGTGATTGTGGTTTCAGACAACGGTGCAAATATTAAGTCAGCCATCAATGATCATCTACAGAAGCACCATCATCCATGTATCGCTCATACATTAAATTTATCAGTGCATGAAACCCTAAAGAAAAACTCAGTGACATTCTAAAAGAAATGCAGATCAATTGTGGGACACTTTAAACATAGTGTAACTGCTGTAGAAAAACTAATTCAAATGTTAGTGTTCTAAAGGTCAAACAAGATGTGGTAACACGGTGGAACTCCACTTACATAATGCTTCAACGTTTAATAATAATAATAATAATAATGTTTATTGTCCAACAGGTAAACCCAATTACAGGACAAATATACACATTGTGAACACAATACATATTGATTTAAAAACATGACATAACTATATAAAAAACTATTATGTTTCGTGTATCATGGCGCCAACTCTCCGGTGAAAATATCACTAAATATCTTCTCAGCGTTCCTGATCATGTGATAGATTGGCGACCGCAAACGAAGATTGGTCCTCGGTGTCGGCATAGTAAAGGTTGGAGCATAACGAGATGCTATTCGAGGTACGTTGAATCCTATGTGGGAGACCAGCTGCATACGGTCTATCCTATCATTTAATAATTTGTGTAAAAATCGGGCGCTATGGTAATCACGACGGGATGACAATGAACGAAATTGATGCGATTCGAGAAGGGTGTTGTAAGAAGTATGCCAAGGCGGATATTCGCCATTAACTTTGAACGACAAGAATTTGAGGAATCGACGCTGAACACGTTCAATTGGAGCTTGATGGGACATATAGAAAGGATACCAAACAATAGAGGCATACTCCAATTTCGAGAGTACAAATGCAAAATAAAGGGATTTTAGCACTAGTGCGTCATTGAAGTATTTGGACGTTCTCATAAGAAAACCCATCATTTTAGAGGCAGATGAACAAATTTGTTCAATATGTATGTTAAACGATAAAGTTGGATCAAAAGTGACACCTAGATCTTTAAGATTGGTAATCTTGTCGATGGAAATATCGTTGATTTGATAAGTGGAGATATATGGATTTGTTTTTCTCGTGAAGCACATAAAATTACATTTACTAGAATTTAATGTCAGTGTATTGGATTTTGACCACTCGGTCAGTATATTAATGCTCGTCTGAAGACTCTTGATATCTTGTTGGCAGTTAATATTACAAAACAGTTTAACATCGTCGGCATAAGCGAGGACATGGCAAGATAAGGATGTTAAGAGGTCGTTTATGTATAGAATGAACATCAATGGACCAAGATTGGATCCTTGTGAGATACCGCTGCTAGATACAAATTCAAACGAATTAAATCCATTATAAAATACATAGTTAGTTCTTTTTACCAAGTAAGATTTAATTAACAAGGAGAAGTTGGGAGCTAAACCAAACGAGTCCAGTTTATATAGAAGTAATTCATGACTGAGAGTATCAAATGCATGTGAGAAGTCGGTAAAGATAACGTCAACTTGTCCGCAGTCATCTAAAGTTTCGCTTATAAATTGTGTGAAACAGGCCAGGTTTGTTACTGTCGAGCGTCCCTTCACAAAGCCGTGTTGGCAAGTTGCGATATGTGAGCGAGTATTCCTGTATATCGTAGTATATATAATATGTTCAAAAATCTTCGCAAAGTTATTAAGTATAGCGATGGGCCTATAATTTCGAATTTGAGTAGAATCTCCCTTCTTGAAGACAGGTACAATTCGTGCACGTTTCCATCTATCCGGAAAAGTGGAGGTCCTGATGGAAAGATTAATAATCTGGCATAAAGGTAACGCAAAGGCATTACATAAATTCCTAACACAGAAGCTCGGCACCAAGTCATCGCCCGCGGTGGCCCTATCTGGAAAGGCAGCCATAATTTTAACCAATTCGTCTTCTGTTGTCGGAACCAAACTAAACGATTGTAGTTGTGGAAGATTGGGCGGAGGGTCGGTAACGTTGGACAAAGTATAAACTTGAGAAAATACTGTTGCAAAAGCGTCAACAATTTGTTGAGGATCGTCGAGGGCTACTCCATCGAGCACCGATCTACCGGGTATGCGTGTAGTTCCCTTCCTACTTCGTACAAAAGACCATAGGCGTTTTGGTTCTACTTTGATAGCACCTTCCGTTTGAGAAATATAAGCTTCATATGCACGTGATATTTGCGTTTTTGTTAAAGAGCGAAGTCTTCTAAATTCATGAAGAAAAGTAGAGTCTTTCGTTATTTTCCATTTTTTTCGATAGTAGTCCTTTAGTTTCAGATTACGTCGAATTTCCAAAGAGAACCAAGGTGGAAATTCTGAGTTATTGACAGGATACTTGGGTACACACTCATCAAACATTTTGTACAGCACGGAATAAAACTGGTCAATCGCGAAATTGACATCGGAACGGTTTAACAAAGTCCAATCATAATTAAGAAGGTGATCGTAAAGTTTATCAAAATTAGCTTTTCGAAAGTTGTAACGCAAATTACCATGTGATGGAAATTTAGTACACTTCGGTGAACTTAAAATTTCAAAACTAATACACAGAGCAGGATGGTATGGATCTTCTGGTGCAAAAGGATGCTCATCTCTTGCGATTTCTAAAGTAGAATGGAAATTACATAAAACTAAGTCTAGAAGTCGATGGTCAACATTTAGGACATCATTAAATTGATTTAGCTTGACTGCACCACAGAAGTCGAGAAAAAAAGGAATTGTTGAATTCGGTATACCATTGCTGACATGATCGTAGAAGCGGGGAAAATTGAAATCGCCGATAAATAAAACTGACTCATTCAAGAAAAAGATTTCAAGTGCATCCATAAAATTCTCCAGAACATCTTGAGTTACATCTGGGGGGATGTATATAGCCGCAATTAAGAATTCAGAGGAATTAACATTACATTTACAAATAAGCAAGTCTATCAATGGCGCTAAAGCTGAGAGTACGGTGGTATCTATAACTTCGAAGGTAATGTTCATTTTAAATGCTAGTAAAACTCCACCACCAATGCGTCTATTAACAAGTGTAAATTTTCGGTCAGATCTAATTACATTATAGGATGTTGGAAAAAATTCAGAATTACTAAACGAATCATCAAGCCAGGTTTCGGATATAACAATAATGTCATAAAATAATTCACAACAACTCGAGAAAAATGCATGTGATTTAGAACGAAGACTACGTGTGTTTTGATAATAAATTCTCAGTGTAGATGGGGCGCTGTTGGATCTATTCAGTTTTCCGAACGCACTATAGATGGAATACCGTGAACATATTTCAGCTTTAAGTCGGTTTCACCTGCGTTCAAACGATCCTGCAGAGTCTGCTTCATAGTTCGATGTAATTCGCGTTGCATGTTGGTCCGATCAGGTGAAAAGCTTATATCCCTCCATTTAGTGATAGACTTTATCTTTTTCGAGTTCCTCAGGATTTTTAACACTGCTGTTGGAGAAGACAATTGCACTTTAATTGGACGGCAACGGAGCGAGGTTTCATCAAATCTCCCTAATCTTTGAGCGTTGAATTCAGTTTCATCAACCTGTACTGCAGTAAAGAATTCTTTTACTAAAGCGATATCAAGCTTCACCTGCTCGTTGTTATTTTTAGCATTTGTCTCTTTGGAACCATAAATAATTATGTTCGTTTTACGTTTATCTCGATCAGCTACCTCTTGAATTATTTTTTCGGTCTCTATCAATGGAAGTGATGATGGTGAAGTTTTGGTAAAAGACTCTTTCAAAACCCTAACTTCCTCCTTCAGAGCCAAAAATGCCGCTTTAAAGCTGTTTAGATCGTTACCCAATTGGGCACACGATCCACAGGACCAAGTCAAGCCAGTGTTGGAGTGAATCTTACGTGCTTCAGAATTCGATATATCAACGCAATCAATTCTGTATCTCTTCTTACAAACAGCACAATTTACTATTTTGTGCGGTTCAGCCAAAGTGTGGCAACAAGTGCACGGTACAGAACTCATCGTCGCAGCACAAGCAAAGGAACAAAGTAGGATGTTAACGGGGACACTCACTTCACCCTAGCGGTGCCAGTCGCAGGGGCTTTTTACAAAAACAGCACAAAGGATAAAAGGCAACGGAAGGGATCAGCAACAGAAACAGAAGGAAAGTACTAAATGCGGAATATTTTAGAGTAGTGGACGTTTAGTGGACAAGGTCCCGCTGCTAGCTGTGATGTCAAGCCTGCCAAAGGCTCCTATGATGCTTAATGCAGATGAATGGATAGTAGTGGAAGACTGTATTCCGATCCTAAAAAATCTGGATTTAATGACAACACTATTATCTGGAGAGAAATTCATCACGTTATCATCAATAATTCCATTTGTGCAAGGAGTTCAGCATTCCATGAACATAATACATTGCAAAACGGTTGTTGGGGCTGAATTAAAAACTGACATGCTTTCTGTGCTTTCCCGACGCCTGTGAAATTATGAAAAAGACAAAATATCGGTAAAGGCCACTTTTTTGGAACCTCGTTACAAAAAAATTGGATTTGGGAACCAAGAAAATACAGAAAATGCGGAGAAATGGATTTTAGATGAACTTGAGAATCTCATTGCTGGTTCATTTTCTGCTTCTACACCTGTGTCAGAGACCAAATATACGCCTGATGACTTTGATGTTAATATGTTGTGGAATTACCTTGACAGCAAAATCGCCCAATCTACAAATGTATTAGCTCTTTCACAAAAAGCAAAAGCTATTCTAATGATAGAGCAGTATTTATCTATGCCAAACATACCTCGAACATGCAATCCTTTGAGCTTTTGGATGGAAAACAAAATTTCTTTCCTGAATTGTTCAAACTCCATGAAAAATATCTTTGTGCACCAGCCATTTCTGTGCCGTCAGAGAGAATATTTTCAAAAACTGGTCTCATAACCAATTTGCGAAGAAACCGACTGGCACCTAAAAATTTAGATTATATTGTTTTTTTAAACACAAATTTGCAAATGTAACAATAAAATATATTTTTATATTTCTAACCTTTCATTGTTGATTTCCAAAATGTCACTTCATACTTGTATCACAGTACCACCAACTTAACATACGAAATTTACTAACGATTTCGATTATTTTCCACGATTATTTGACAGAATCCGAGTGAATTATTTCGAAACTCGAAACCTCGAAGTTTCGAATACAGATCTCGAATCGTAATCCGTTTGTGTGCTCCTGCGCAGTCGAAACGAATAATGAATGATTTCTGAACCATAATCGAATGATCCATTATTCGGGTACAATCGATATATCTCGATTATATCATTCATAATCGCCCAACACTAAATGCACTACAAATATACCAAATACACATAATACATACGTACATCATTATTTGGCAGAAATAAGAGTTTTTGCAGTAAGTAGATTTGATTATACTGTAATATGGAGAGAATTTTACATTATTGATATTATAATAGAAGCATGTTTCGTCGTACGACACGCAAGTACCCCTTTATTTAGAATTTAGAGTGGAGAGAGACATCTAGAGCTGCTTTTTTTGAATATCTACACGTCATAAATTTAAATTACCACTTTATCGCTGTATACGTGAATATGTCAGGTTAAATTGTTTTCCTTATTAAAAATTCATCGCCGTACTGGTTGAATTTTAACGAAGACAAATTACGCCTGTCCGCGTTACAAGTTACGTTGATAAATAATAAAATACCAACCGTAAAACATGTATACTTCTTTATATAAAAAACATATTTTTTGATGGAAATTATTGATAACCTCACATATTAAAAGATTTTATATGTTACAATTTATAATAGAGAAGGTTTCATGTCATCCCATCGTTTGAAAAATAACTGTTGTTTTTGGATTAGTGTTAATGTGCACTGAGAGAAATGAGATACTTCATTAAAAACCCTTACCACAATAATTCACTCGCACTGGACGTACGATTCAATAGCCAAGCTATCATCATTTAGATAAAATTCAATCCACTTATAAACTGTATGTAGCAAAAGCGAAACATTATACAGGAAGATCTGATTTCCACTGTAGTAGATGGCGCCAAAGAAATTACCTTTCTACTGGAGAATTTGAATATTTTATTAATCATGTAAGTTAAATTACTGAAGATGGCGATTATCTTGATGAACATTTATTAGCAGCTGATCTTGATGACCTTGACTATAATCCTGATTTTATGGTAGATAGCGCACCAGAACTACTCCAAAAACGATGAAAATATTTTAATTGAAAATCTGCCTATTGTATGGTTCCGATCATATTTAAGTGATAGAATGCAGCGAGTTGTTTGGAACGGAATGAAATCTGACGTGAAACATTTATCAATGATCTATTTCAATATGCTTCGACTGACTTCTGCACCATTGTATCGTACGCTAATGACTAGAGTAGGATAATTTTTTCTTCAATATTTATAATATCTAAAAAGAAGTAATAAAGCGAATAATAATAAAAAAACTAATCAAGAATTATAGTATCTGTAAGGCTGTGAAACACTCACCCTCTTAAGCAGCGTAATCAAGTAGGCTGGCGGATTGCATTGGAATTACTGAACATGAGAAGTAGAAGCACCATCATCAGTATTATAACCCAGTGGATAAGAATCGTAAAAAATTGATAGCATTAGATATGTTTCAATAGTTGTCTCGTGGAACCGTGTTCGTAGTGGTGAAAAAATGTGTTTATATTTGGAGAAAGATCGTTCGACATCTACCGATGTAATACATGTATGATTAAAATAATCTTTAAACTCAATTTAAACGGATACTCTAAAACTGTGGCACTGGAACACTGAAACAGTTCACTAAAACCCTTACCACAACACTTTAATTCGTACTGGACGCACGTTTCGATAGCCAAGCTATCATCATCAGCAGCAAGACTGAACTGACGTGTTCAGTCTTGCTGCTGATGATGATAGCTTGGCTATCGAAACGTGCGTCCAGTACGAATTAAAGTGTTGTGGTAAGGGTTTTAGTGAACTGTTTCAGTGTTTAAACTCAATTAATAAATTATTCGAAGTACCATTACAAATTTGTTGTAATGTGATAAAATTTGAATCTTTCTCTAACACACTCTTCAACTTTCTTAAAACTCGAATATTTTTTGCGTCATATATGTATAGTGCGTAGCAGAGTATGTACTTCGTCCACTATTTGCAGTGACTCCACTAACGACAACGCTCTATTTTGTAATTGTTCCAGTGCGTCATGTAAGCATTTATAGTAGCTATGAATACTTTGTAAATCTGTTTCAACAGAAGTATCTTGAAATTTTGACTGGCTCTCGTTAATAGCTGCAGCTTCGACAGGATTGAATTGTAGAATAACAGCTTTTACTTTTTTGAAATGTTCAGCATAATAAAAAGCTGCCTGCAACCAGGTTCCTCAACGTGTAAGAATCGGCTGTGGTGGTTCACGAATGGCGGGACACTGTGCGTGAAATGTTCGAAGACGTTTTGGAGATTTGAGAAGCACTGTTTTTGTACTTGATATTAATGCATCTACCTCGAGATAACATTGTCAAATAGTTTGTGCCGCAAGATGTAAAGCATGCACTTTACAAGTTACATGTAAACAGTCGCAACCGTGTTCAAGAAGAGAACGGCCTACCGCACGCATTGTCGCTGCACCATCGCTCATAAACATCAACACTTGACGTGTTAAGACTTGACAGTTTTTTAACGTAGTAAGTATCGCAGTCGTAATTGCTGCACTAGTACATCCTTGTAATCTTTTGCTAGCTAGTAACAGTAGAAATGTCGGTTTATATTGATCCAGTATACGAACTATAACATGTATAATAGATTTTTTTTTTACAATCTGTTGTCTCGTCAACACACAACCAAAGCAGCTGATTTTTTAATGTAGATATGATTTTATTTTCCACCTCTTTGCGTACAAATAAAACATGCTTGCGTGCTGTTGCCGTAGTTGGCAACTTCAACTCCGGGTTGTATTTGTTCCAAAAGTTCTTAAACGATTTCTTATCCAGTATGTTAATAAAGTCATTTCTATTTGACGCGCCGTTTTTGCTATTTCTGTGTTTTGCACTATTTACATGCTTCCTACAGTCGTCCTTTTGCCAGTACATCAAAGTTTTCTCGTACACTTTACAAACTATTTTAGCACCGTTGTACAACAAATCTGGAAACTCACAGATAAAGTTTCTTACTTTATCAGCAAAGGGTCGTTGTTTAGCCTTGCGCACAATGGACATTTTCAATTAAAAATTTTCTTGAATAAATAGTATTCCGCTCGCCTGATTTAATTCACACACACACGCGGCGCTAGTGATGATGAATGTGTACGAATTTGAACTGCTTTGCCACCCGGCAGATATTTACGCATCAGACAGGCGTGCGTCGAATTCCGTTGGCTGCTCCAGCTGTTACGGCTATGCTGGGACGACACGATTATTTTACCTTAGATATAACACGAACGTGGTCGACAGTGCGAATGACGAGCGAACCGGTCGATGTTTTTGAGTTAGTGAATGCATCTTACTTAGCATGGAAGCGATAAAAGAACGACTTTTCGTCTTCTGCGCCGTGGTTATGAGTTATGAGTAACCTGGGCAAATATGCGGTAACAGCACTTACCGTTTTAAAAGTCTTCCGTGAAATCACAAACTGGGTAACATCTGTTAAATATTTGAATCATTAGTTATGTTTCCAGCTGTTTCAGTCAAGTGAGTACGACGTGCGGAATAAATGTTTTTTAATGCCTAAAACGACCGTTCGACATCTAGCGATGTTATATTTGCATACTTAAAATAATCTTTGCAACAACTTAAAGCATCTTCACACGCACCTTCACAAATTTGTCTTAATATAAGAAAATCGGAGTCTTTCTCTAAAACACTTTCAAATTTTCGTATTACACACCAATTTGTTTCGCCTCCTACAGCGCATAACTGTACGTGAACATCATTCACAATTTGAACAGAATCCACTAGCGACATCGAAACATTTTGTAATTTTTCTATTCCCTCCGCTAGTCCGAAGTAATTGTTGTGAATAGTTTGTAAATCTCTTTTAATCTGACTATCTTGAAATATTTCCTGGCTTTTCTTGATTGCTGCAGCTTCTGTCGGATTGGATTTTAAAACTACCTTCTTTACTTGATCAAAATATTTGTTGTAGTAAAACGCAGCCTGCAACCATGTTCCCCAACGTGTAACAATCGGCTGTGGTGGTTCAGGTAAATCAAGACACAGTTTGTGAAATAGTCGGGTACGTTTCGGGGACTTTAGAAACATTGCCTTTGTATCAATGCATTTACTAGTGGAAAACATGTAGGAATCGCTTGTGCCGCAAGATGTAGAGTATGGATTTTGCACGTTACATGTAAGAAGTTACCACCGTGTTCTTTAAGAGATCGGCCCAAAGAACGCATGTTTGCGGCACCATCACTCATAAACATTAAAAGTCGCTTAGTTGAAACTTCAAATTTGTTCAATGAGTTCAACACCACCTTAAAAATCTCATCGGTAGTACAATTTATAACTCTTTTGGAAGCAAGTAAAAAGGAGGATGACGGTCGATGTGGGGATAGCAGCCAAACAAGACAAAAACTCCCTTTTATGAGATTCTAAACTTTCGCATATTTTTCTACTTCATTATTATTACAGTAAAACCTCTATTTTCGGCCATCTCTTAAAAGCGGTCACCTCTAAAAGCGGCCAATTTTTCAAATTTACAAAACCAATTGTATGGAATACACGTAATAAGGACCCTCCTAATAGCGGGCACCTCCATAAAACGGCCACGGCCACTTCCATGAAAGTTTTCTTCCGAAAATTCCCGCAATTTTACCTCTCACTATCGGTCAATTCTGAAAAACGGTATTCGGCTTACCCACTTCAAAGACATCAAAGACATGCTGCCTTTCCGTAATTGACGTTTATTCGTTCAATTTAATACAGATGGAACAATTGTAAGCAGATTTACTTCATTGCACATAATTTTATATACATATGTATTTATGAATGGTTCTTTTTACAAATTTCTAAGATTTGGGGGAATTATGTACATAATATCTATGTATGATTGTATGTACTTAGTTGTTTGTAACTTTTCGGTCGATTCACTTCAAGCACATTAGTTTCATAGATTGTGAGTAAGTTTATGTTCGACTGTGCTTTTGTAACCGTCACCATCTCGCTAAAAAGAAAACGTTTGTCTCTTAAAGACAAAATTGATATTATTGTGGAAAATGAAAAGTTCAGCACCAGTGTTAGAAAGTTGGCCGAAAAGTTTGGTGTTGGAAGAACACAAGTTAATGAAATTATAAAAAACAAATTCGACTTAAAGAAGCGCTTTGAAGAAGGTTCCAATTTAGAGCAGAAGAGAAAGTTTCCCAAAACCGAAGGATCGGCGATTGACGAAGTAGTAGAATTGGTTCCGTAAAGCCAAAAATAAAAATCTCCCTATATCTGGACCTTTAATAAAAGAAAATACTTTGGAAGTAGCCGAAAATTTAAAATTGACGAGTTTTCAAGCTTCAAGTGGATGGCTAGAAAAATTTTGTAAAAGACGCAATATAGCCTTCAAAACAATTTGTGGTGAGTCGGCTGATGTTGACTTGGACAGTGTTTAAGCCTGGAAACCAAAGTTACGAGTAAAATTGAAGAACTATTCACCAAAAGATGTATACAATGGTGACGAAACCGGACTTTTTATTTTGCAATGCTCAACAAAATGTTCGCTTTAAAAAACGATAAATGTTCCGGTAAAAAAGCTACAAAACAAAGATTGACAATTTTATTTTGCGCAAATATGGAAGGTTACAAGGAAACCCCATTAATCATTGGGAAAAGTAAACACCCTGGATGGTTTAAACGATCTCATATCGACAAACTGCTCTTAGAATGGGTATGTAATAAAAAAGCTTGGATGACGACGAAAATTATGACTTCCTGTCTAAAAAAAATTGACGAAAAAATGAGAAAAGAAAATAGAAAAGTCTTATTATTTCTGAATAACGCCACGTCCCATCCAAAAGTGACACTAGAAAATGTGAACATCATTTTCCTACCTCTTCCCATTGTCAGCCATTGGATCAAGAGATTCCATAAGTTTAAGACGAGCTATAGAAAATTTCTAATCAGAAGGCTTCTAACATTCACAAACCTGGAAAGTTCTTCTGAAGAAGCAGAAAAAAGTATTAATTTAATCAGGGCTTTAATTTCGATATCAGTAGCTTGGAAAGACGTTTCGCCAGCTACAATTTCAACATGTTTTCCAAAAGCAGGATTCTCGGAAAATAACCAGTAAGGAAAAGATTTCGATGAGGAAGACGAAATTCCACCGTGCCAGGTTCTTCCTGTATTACGTGGTGTAAGCCTAGAAAATTATATATCTATTGATTGCAATGTTTTGACCGAAAATCCCAGCTTTAACGTTCAAGAAATAATCAGTGAATTAATTGACGATCAAGACTGTAATTCAAACAGTGAAACTGATGTGGAAGAATTTGACATTTGTAATTCACACATTAAAGATATGGATGAGGTGTGTGAAAAACTAAGGGATGTACATAGTTTCTTATTTTGTAATTATGTAAGTGGACTAGCTGTATAAATTGCTCAAATTTTAGCAAAATGTGAATCTCAGGTTTTACAAACAAAAATTAAAAACTTAAAAACAAAATATTTGGAAAAAGGTATAATAATGCATGTAAAATATTTTTATTTTTTTTTAATATTTAAGCTAATTTTTGATATTTAATTTTTTTTTTAATAAAGAAAACACAAAAATACCTTTTTTTATTCATCCCTGACTACCTCCCAATAACGACAATTTCTACAATAAATGTTTGCGGACGCTATTTAATGGTTTTATTGATTATTCAAATAAAATTTTGCTTAACTCTAAAGCAAATCATATCCGTTTTTACATATCCCACTCCTATATCCGCCTCATTTTTTCGCAATTATCTCCACACTCTCATTACCCCATATTATCCATCGTAGCCGCGTCGCGCACACGACAAAAGCACCTGTTAGTAGACGGCTACGTCACATCTAAAGCGGCGCGATCCAAACGCCGGTAGATATCGCCGTTATGTATCATTATTATTAAGAAAAGTAGGCCTTGCATCGGCCGAGCCAGAGAGGCAAGCCGCGATGAGACGCGCATGATCCCCAAACCGCGCTCGCGATATCGTCGAGATCGCAGGTAGCGGCGGCGCCAAAACCAACGCCAACTGCGATTCCGCAGTCCGACGTCGACCGTCGATTTTCTCGGTCGCGAATTTTTTTCCCCCTATCACAAGGACCGCGCGCGCTCCACGCAAGACGACCAAAGTTTGAAGAAACAATCGCGAATCTAATAAGCCAGTCGAATGCGGATTTAGAAAGAGAAAAAAAAGAACGACATGAATTTCTTTGAGAGAATCGCCTAGCGGTAGATTTTCAGTGTTTTTTTTTTGAAGGTTTAAATTTGTATATAAAAAAATAAGTGAATCAAACTCAAAAGACAGAGTTAGTGTGAGGATTTTCGTCTTTGTTTTCGATTTACTGTGTTATTTTCATCAAATTGGATCACTGTGTGTATTAATATAAATCTTTCGCAAACGCATATAGCTACAAAACTTCGCGAGAACATCCGCGAAATAATTTTAAATTTAGATCTTTAATTTGGTTTAGGAGTGAAGCTCCCGCAACGCATATCGTGTTTAAAAGAAAAAAAAAACCAGTAAAATCTTCCACTCACCAGTTCGATCCATTTCGTCGCGAAAAACAATTCAAAAAACCGCGTTTTAAGTGAGAAAATGTAAATTTACTATACTTACGTGGAAAAAATTAGATGCCCGTGAGAAACAAAAGAAGAAGACCTAACAACAACCAACCCAACAGTACTAACAGCAAAAACATTCATCTCCAACGCATTTTCTTACTCGCAATAGTGTGTTCGTTGTATCTATTCGTCGTGTTAGTCTAGGAGAACCTACAAAACCTTTCCGTTTTTCTTGCTCTTGGATTCTGGAGGGAAAAGCGTCAGCATGGAACAAAATCGGATTTTCCTCGGGCTACTGCTGCTATTCATCGAAGTGTGCGTTGCTTATTCAGGTGAGAATAACTCTACTCTTATATCATTCCTTTTCCTAGCTCTGATGGCTACGTTCTATTCGCGTTGGGTAGGTGGCCCTTTTTAAAGTCGCGTAAATATAGGATTTTTCCATTTTCTACCTTGCTTTCTGTCCTCTTCCTTTATTTATTTTTTTTTTGAGCATGTGTGAAGTGGAGAAACGACCTAAAAAGGTATTTCCTCATAGTCCACGTTGAAAAGAAACAGATAATGAAATATTTATGGAGGGATCCAAAGTATGACAAAGAGAATACAAGTTCTGTTAGTTTAATTTTATTGGATCCCTTTTTTTTTGTTGGTAAATAACAAAACAACTTGAAATGTTTGGGTAATAGCGTTTTAGCAATTTTAATGGAATTTGATTGTATTCAGTATTTACCAGTGAAAATCGGGTCCTTTTATACCTTAATTCTTTTAATAGATTTGGTGGTATTCACATTTGTAAAACAAGAAAGTTGTCAAATGATGGATAGTCCCATAGCTCGGGACATACATGTGTTCACGTTATTGTGGGTATACGTTTTTAGTATAAAACAGTTATCATGAAAGTACATAACATTAGACGAGGTGCGAACAAAAAATATGGTGAATAATTTTATTACGAACAAAATAATAAGCTTACATCAAATTTGAATTAACCTCCTTGGTTAGCGATGTATTTATCCTAATGTTGATTCTATGATTGATTCTGTCGGAAGGCCCTTCAGCTGCTCCATCGTGGTCTTCTCAATGCCGGGAATTGTGTCAAAAGGTTTTCCTTTTGGCACGGTTTTTATTTTTGGGCAGAGTCAGAGGTCGCATGGTGCTAAATCCGGAAAGTAAGGCGGATATGGACAGACTGGAACCTTTTTGCTCGGTGCGTTGTCGTGATGAAGGAGGAAGCTATTTGCCCATTTATCTGGTCTCTTTCTCCGTACATCGTTTCGCAAATGTTGCAGTACGTCCTTGTAATATTCGGAGCTTACAGTTGTTCCCCTTGGAACGAACTCTAATCGCACTATGTCTCTCACTATCAAAAAGAAAAACAATGAGCATCACCTTGACGTTCGACTTTGATTGACGTGCTTTCTTAGGGCGAGGATCTCAATTGGAAACTCTAAATTTTCATCTCAGGGTCATATCCACACACCCAACATTCATCTCCAGTTCTAATATTGGCCATGAAGCCGTCAGCGCAAATCAAAAATCAAAAAAATCCAAGACAGAAACGTCCAAGTAAATCGTTTAGTTTTAAATTAAGAAAATATTCATATTACATCAACCGGTTTACATTATATCATTGAGGCGGAGTGTCTTGACGCAAGTAAACGTTTCCCCACAGCGTGAGTACAAAGTAAAAAACACCCATGCTGGATACCATGCTGGAGATTTTATAATCGACTTTACGAGAAAAAGTTTTGATCAGAAGTTGAGCTATAAAATTGATATTCAATAAAATAATTTCTAATGTCTCGCTTACCCGTTCTTGTAATTGGTTTGAAAATTTAGCTTTGATCGTAGCAGCATTCTTGATATAAATTTTTTAAAGGTTCCACCATTTTTTGTCTTCTTAGGGTTTTTAAACACACCTTTTAAAGTGTTGTGTTTGTTGACATGATTTATTTTAAAGAAAATAAAACATATATATTTCTGAATCACCCTTCAAATCATGGATAGAACCGATACGACTAACATGAGTAGATACATTGAAAAAAAAAAGAAATTTCAATAGAAGGACACCTATAGGAGATGCATTATAAACCAAACAAAGTCCCGATTCTCTTATTTACAATGCATCATACCGAATCCAACGATTCGCAAAGTGGGAAACTAGAAATAGTAGGATATTTCAAATCGGAGGGTATATTAACTGTTTATGCTTTATATACACGCAGAGAAACGTTTACTTGCATCAAGACTGTCGGCCTCAATCCAAGACAATTACTGTTTCAATTATGAGCAATACAATAACTGTTTTAAATCAAAAGAAATATTTTTTAGCGTTTTTTCTCAGCTGAAGAAAAGTATATATTTGTAATGAAATAATTTCTTTGTTTAAGACATTTGTTAACTTGATTCAAGAAAATCTTGCAGATAATTTGTAGAAAGCGATTCTTAGTATAAGTAAATGGCCATTATAACTAACCCTGGCAAATATGCGGTAACAGCCAGAGGCGTGGCGAGCGCATAAAAGTTTACACAGAAAATAGAAGGTAAGAAATAAATTATAAAACGTGCTGAAACACTTACCGTTTTAAAAGTTTTCCGTGAAATCACAAACTGGGTAACATCTATTAAATATTTGAATCATTAGATATGTTTCCACAGCTGTTTCAGTCAAGTGAGTACGACGTGCGGAATAAATGTTTTTTAATGCCGAAAACGACCGTTCGACATCTAGCGATGTTATATTTGCATATTTAAAATAATCTTTGAAACAACTTAATGCATCTTCACACGCACCTTCACAAATTTGTCTTAATATAAGAAAATCGGAGTCTTTCTCTAAAACACTTTCAAATTTTCGTATTACACACCAATTTATTTCGCCTTCTACAGCGCATAATTGTGCGTGAACATCATTCACAATTAGAACAGAATCCACTACCGACATCGAAACATTTTGTAATTTTTCTATTCCCTCCGCTAGTCCGAAGTAATTGTTGTGAATAGCTTGTAAATCTCTTTTAACCTGACTATCTTGAAATATTTCCTGGCCTTTCTTGATTGCTGCAGCTTTTGTCGGATTGAATTTTAAAACTTCTTTACTTCTCTCTTCTTTACTTGATCAAAATATTTGTTGTAGTAAAACGCAGCCTGCAACCATGTTCCCCAACGTGTAACAATCGGCTGTGGTGGTTCAGGTAAATCAGGACACTGTTTGTGAAATAGTCGGGTACGTTTCGGGGACTTTAGAAACACTGCCATTGTACTAGCAGTCAATACGTTTACTAGTGGAAAACATGTAGGAATCGTTTGTTTCGCAAGATTTAGAGTATGGATTTTACACGTTACATGTAAGAAGTTACCACTGTGTTCTTTAAGATATCGGCCCAAAGAACGCATGTTCGCGGCACCATCACTCATAAACATTAAAAGTTGCTTAGTTGAAACTTCAAATTTGTTCAATGAGTTCAACACCACCTTTAAAATCTCATCGGAAGTACAATTTATAACTCCTTTGGAAGCAAGTAAAAAGGAGGATGACGGTCGATGTGGTTCCATTGTACGTACCACTACTTTAACCATAGAATGTTTTTGACGATCTGTTGTTTCGTCCACACACAACCACAGTTTTTTATTTTTCAATTCCGTTTTCATTCTTTTTTCTATATGTTCACGAGCAAATAGCAATACATTTCGTATCGATGTCCGATTAGGTAATTTACAGTCCGCATATTTATTCCAGAAGGAGACAAATGCTTCTTTGACTAGTAAATGAAACGATAGATTACATAAAATAAGAGTAAAACATAAATCAAATGTAAATTTTTCTTGGTCTCGTATGCCACATTTTGCAGAAGAGTGCTGTTTGCTTTCGATGTGATGTTAACAATGGCTTCTGGGCCAACACATGAAAGGGATTTTACAAACTAGGCATTGAATTTTAGCGCCATCAAAAATTAAGTCCGGCATGTCCATTATAAAGTTTTTAACTGAGTCTGCCATTGGTCGTTTTCGCGACGTACCTAACTGTGACAGTTTTAAAGCAAACATAAGCGTACAATTACGAAATAAGTTACGACAGCCTACATATACACAGAACTACTCGCATGCAGCATCGATTTAGTAGTGACGCTGTGAACGCGTGAAATAAATAATCGCCGACTCCGCACCGCATATCTACTACACTAACGTAACTTTTAACTGAAGGCAGTATTCGAACAATAACAGTTTTAGTGCTTGTGCCTCCTTGAACCAATAGGATATTTTCCCTCTAAATTTATAGATCGTTGTTTCTCTTTTACTATTTTCGGTTTTTATCGTGAAGTTGTGAGTGAAATTATTCAATGGACGCGTTTATGGAGTGGAGTTTTGAAGTTTTAATTCCAGCATTCACAGGCGACAATAAAAATATCGTGGTAGTGTAGAGGGTGAAGCAGTACCTACATAAAATGTTACCGATAACGATCGGTTTTGTGCCGATTACCCCATAGTGTTTCATTCTAAGTACTTAGTATAAAAGGGCATTTCCGTTATTGCCTACTTTTTATTAATTTTAAAACTGGCTTCGTGTATTTAATTACATATGATTATTATTCCTAAGTTCAGTTTTTTGTAATTTTTTAAGCTAAGCTATAGGGAGTTACATAACCTACAGTATCGGAATTTCTATTATAATTTTTAACTTTTACTGTTGTTTTGGTTATCTTCCATAAACTTATTACGTATAAACGTTAATTATAAACGTATTATAATTTCATAACGTTTGATGTCATCCATATTTTTTTATAATAATTGCAATTGATAAATTGAGGAGAATTAAAATTGATTAGGTACTTTCCAAATTACTTAAGATAATTATATAATTATTTTTATTTTTAACAGTACTTATAGCAATTTTTACAACTCTTCATTGTGACACATACATTTCTGAAGAATGTAAGGAACGATTGTCTTAGTGGCAGGTACGTCACTCTATTGTAAGAAATACAAGGGCAAGTATTAAATATTTGTTAAATCCGCGATAAAATTGCAGTTAATACTACAAAATGTTAATGTTAAAATTGCATTTCTTTTATTGTGTATTTTTTAACATTACGTTGTGTTACCTATTACCACAATGAGTTTGCAACAAAAGAAAAGTTAAATCTAACGCACACAGCGGTTGTCACAATAATTAACGTGTAGTTGTGTTAGGACAAACACAATTGCGTTAAATTCTACAAGATTTTTTCCACATTGTACATTGTATAAACCTAATCTATACTGTGTAATGCAATATTTATTTATTCGCCAATTTAAACATTTATTATTGCTTCCAAAGTCAATTAACAAATTTGAAAACTGTGATTAACAATCGTGTAACGGATTGATCTAATTAAATCTACGAGAAATCGTAACAGTCTTCGATACATTTTAATCACGGAAATTATTTATCCGAATCTTAAATCGGAAGGGAACAAATTAAAGCAGACGACCGTCTACCACCAACAACATTAACAGCAGCTTTAATTAACCAGTTCCTTTTCTAGTTTCGTTATCAGCGACAGGTAATCTGACGGCGGCTACAATGCATAAATCTAAATAATAATCTAAATAATTAGTAGTGGCATTTCCCGTTTACTAATCTTGAAGAGAAAAATGCCAATTAATTAGAAATATGATAAACTGTCGAGTGATATTAGGGACAATGTTATTGTTTGTGTTAGATCGCTATTGATTTGATATAATTATTTTCTACGACGGCAACGACTCTTAAGCTGCTGCAAGTTTAGTTACAATAATCATTGTTGTAATTAATACCAGAGAAAAGGAAATAAATCATTAAATTAATTTTTTATACTTACAGTAATACCTTCATCTTATCATATAACCTCCAAACTAGTATGGGAGTGCCTGCAAACCCTAATGGTTATGTCTAAACACAACAAGGTCACACTGGTGTGGGTGCCAGGGCACAGGGGCATAGCGGGTAATGAAATTGCAGACCAGCTAGCGAGGGAAGGCTCAAAAATGAATTATATAGGCCCTGAACCGGGTTTAGGTATAACCAAGAGCGCAGTGCGTGGTGCAATTAATGAGTGGATCATAACACAACACCAATTAAATTGGAAACATGCAGCTGGACAAAGGCATAGCGAACGGATGATGGGAAGACCGTCGCAACATCTGACTGCTGACCTGCTTGAATTAAGCAAGATACAGCTTAGGGCAGCAACATGTCTATTAACAGGACATGGGTGTTTGAGAGGCCACTTGCATAAGATGGGGATCTATAAAGATGAACCCTTATGTAGACTTTGCAATGAGGAGGAGGAAACAGCTCCTCATATTATTTTCGAATGTGCAGCGATAGCTCAACGCAGATTCGCTACTCGAAGCACAATTGAACAACCAATGGAGAAAGATTTACTACATAGGCTCTTAAACCTGATTGCGGGAACTAACCTGTTCAAGTAATACAAAACCGAAGCAGGAATAATACAATAGGCTATTAAGCTTCAGTCTTAGGGATGTAAAGACTAGCCCTCCTTTGGTAGGAAAATCAATCAATCAATCAATCAATACCTTCATGACGATCACAAAAGCATGGGCCTGTATACGTTTGTTTTTTTAAGGTTTTCGTTTTAATTATCTAGAAATAACCAGTATAATACGAATGTAAAAATTAAAATTGAATTCTTTGTTAGAAACAAGTATAATTTTACCTAATATTCATTGAATATATTTTCGAAACAAACTTTCAAATGGGAAAAACTCCAAACTCTGGTTCGAAAATCATGAATGGTGATAATATCCTTGACAAATCCTTCCTCCTAGACGAAGTTTGGTTCCATCTTAATGGTTTTATTAATAAATAAACCATGTGCATATGGTCCGGTGAAAACCTTTGTCATGACTAGAGACCGGTAACAGGGAGCCGTGCCATAGTCGTACCTGCCTAGTATACAAAAACAATAGTAACAAAATAGGAAAAAAATAACAGAACTAATATATAATTATAATATGTGAAAAGTAGTGAAACACTCACCCTTTTAAGCAGCATTGACTACGGAACAGTAAAACTAGAAGCACCATTATCAGTATCAACATCATATGGATAAGAGTGGCAAAAAGTTGACACCATTAGATGTGTTTCCACAGTTGTCTCGGTGAGCGATGTTCGCCGTGGTGAGAAAATGAGTTTATGTTTTGAAAAAGAGCGTTCAACATCTACCGATGTTATACATGCATGATTAAAATACTCTTTGTACTTAGTCAGTGGATTATTCGATACACCATCACAAATTTCTTTTAGTGTGTTAAAATCGGGATCTTTCTGTAGCACACTCTCGAACGTTTCTAAAACGCGATCATATTTTGCGTCATGTATAGTCAGTAGCTGTGTATGCACTCCGTCCATAATTGACAGAGACTCCAATAATGATAACGATCTATTTTGTAATTGGTTTATTGCGTCAGCTAATCCTTCATAGTAGCTACGAATATTTTTTAAATCTGCTTCAACGGAAATATCTTGAAATTTTGTCTGGCTCTCCTTAATAGCTGCAGCTTCGGCAGGATTGAATTGTGCAACAACAGCTTTTACTATTTTGAAATGTTCAGCATAATAAAAAGCTGCTTGCAACCATGTTCCCCAACGTGTAAGAATTGGCTCCGGTGGTTGACAAATACCAGGACACTCTGTGTGAAATGATCGTAGGCGTATGGGAGATTTCAAAAATACTTTTTTGTGCTTGCTATTAATGCATCTACCTCGCGAGAGCATTGTCGAATGGTTTCTGCCACAAGATGTAAAGCATGCACTTTACACGTAACATGTAAATACTTGCAACCATATTCAAGAAGAGAACTGCCTACCGAACGCATTATCGCTGCGCCATCACTCATAAACATCAACACTTTATCTTTTGAAATTTTTCCAACATACTAAGTACAACCTTCGTAATTCCTGCAGCTGTACACTCTTGTAGTCTTCGGCTAGCTAGTAACAGTGGTAATGTAGGTTTACAAGGGTCTAGTATGCGTACCATAATATTTACAATTGAATTTTTTTTACAGTCTGTTGTCTCGTCAACACATAACCAAAGTAACTGTTTCAATATGCGTTTCATTTTATTTTCCACGTCATCGCGTACAAATGCAACACGTGCCGTTTTCTCCGTTGGCAACCGTAACTCGGGATTGTATTTGTCCCAAAAGTCCTTAAACGGTTGTTTATCGAGTAAGCATAGTGGCAAAGTACAGTTTATCAACATAAGAATTACATAAAAAAAATGCACTTCTCGGTGGCATGCCCAATTTTCGTTTTCTATGCTGTGCGGAATTTACGTGTCTTGTACAGTTCCACTTCTTATTTGACATCAAATGTATTTTGCACACTTTACAAACTATCTTACTCCCGTTGTAAAACAAATCGGGAATAGCGCAATAAATAGAACAACGTGTATAATGTGCTTATTTATAGAACAATTGAAAATGTTTCTAAAATGTACAAATGTATGATTTTCTGCTATATTTAGCGTCGGGAACGTCTCTCATCCGTGTCCAGCAATAGTCTGCCACCATAGAGGGGCTCCACTTGCCTTGGTAGCGCTTTTCGATATCCAAAATATCTTGGTCAAATCTTTCCCCATGTTCGTTACGGACGGCTTGAAGATTGTCCGGGAAAAAATCTAAATGTGAGGCTAAAAAATGAATTTTTAGAGTCATATTGCACCCCAATGTTTCATACGAAGTCAAAAGGTCTTTTACAATGTTCTTGTAGTCTTCGGATTTGTGATTGCCTAAAAAGTTCTGACAAATATTCTTTAACGACAGCCGGGCGGAGAAAAAAACGCTAAAAACATTTTTTTTTTGATTTAAAACAGTTATTGTATTGCGGATAATTGAAACAGTAATTGTCTTGAATTGAGGCCAGACTTGATACAAGTACATAAACGTTTCCCCACAGCGTGAGTAGAAAGTAACATCCATGCTGGAACTTAACTATAATTGACTTGAGTTGAACAACTATAAAATTGATATTCAAATTCTGCGTGTACTTACCACTCGCCTGGTAATCCTGCGGTACGGAGTACTAAGACGACAGAAAATTTCCTAGAAATAAAATTATGCGTTTTTTTTCGCGTAGGGGATTAACATTCGCGTGTTAACAAAGTATTCAAGTTTCGCTATAGTAACTAACGTGCGTTTTGCCGCTTTTTTGCGCCTTATAAAGCGCCATTTTCTCCGACGCCATATAATTGGATGCGACTTAGTTATCGGAAAAATGCTAAAAGAATGTCAATCCGTTGCGAGAGACGGAGCGAAAAAAATTAATGAACGAATCAAGGCTGAAACGTCCGTGGATCGTGAAAAATAAAAAAGGAGAAGTAGAAAAATAAGAAGAAGCAATCAAACAAAAAAGAAAAAAAAGGATGAATCGTTCTCGATGAGAAATAATTAAATTTATATCGGTAGAAAGGAGATCCAGAGGTGGGATGGTGAGGGTAAACTTGTCGATTTGAGTCGGACATCGCGGATAATTGAAACGATTCTTCTGTTTTGCGCGTTTTAATTGATATCGCTTCGTTTTTAGGTTCGATTTGATCCAATTCAATTTTCCTTGTTTCGAATTTTGTTTTTATTTTGGTGAAAATTGCTAGATTACGAAATGTCAGTTGTCAATGTTGTGAGCTTGCGAGGGGCGCCCTCTGTGTTTCGTTGGTGATCTAATCTTATAAATTATTTTTAAATAGTATTTCGACAAGTTGAGTTTTACGGAGGTGATATGTATCGATAGATTTGTGATATGCATGTGCAGAGACAGATTGAAAGCATTCAGCTTGTCCAATATATCGCACAAATACGCTAGTTTCAGCAAAAAGTCGGGTTCAGCAAAGTACTTGGAGTTTTTATGACCTTCCTCTTGTAGAAAAGTGTGAATTTCTTGATGTAGCTTGAATGCACGGGATAACACGTTGGGCCGTGTGTCCAGCTCCCATGTTAATGCATAGCTTTTTGAAACATCTGACTTCTTCAAATACGAAATTGGATGATGCAATGGGTTCACATAACATGCGATCCTTTACTGCGAATAAGCGCCTTCATAGCAACCAGACATTGATCGAGTTCCATCAGTACACATACCGATGCACTTTTCCCAATCTAAGTCATTTTCGGTTATAAACTTGTCAACCATCTCAAATGAGTCTTTTTTTCAATCGAGCCTTTACGCTTCCAATGATGCTTTTGCAGAACAGAAGGTCTTGATAATATTACCGTCCGGGAAACGTACATAACAAATAAAGTGTACGTCTTTGTTACTGTCAGTAGCCTCATCAAGTTGCGGATCAAATTCCGTGCCTTTCATTTTCTCTATTAATTGATCATTGAGATCCAGAGCTGTATGATGGTTTTTTCGACTAGTAGTGTTGTTGGACAAAGGTATCTTTGTAATTAATTTTTCCCGACGATTCTCCCAGCATATTAGCCATGTCAAGAGCAGCTGGTAGAATCAGCTCTTCTGCGATGGTGTGAGGTTTTTTGCACTTCGTCACTCTGTATGCGACCTTAAAATGTGCTAGTGTGTTGTTGGGTACTGAGGCTTGTTTAGTAAATATACTTTTTTGCTTTTGTAAATCTTGCAACTTGGTACTAAAGAATTCGCGAGATTTTTCAACCATGTTAGAGTGATTGGTTTCGAGATGTCGCTGCGGTCGCTCTGCATTGTTTACTTCTACTGAAGTAAAGCCAACATTTCAAGATCTTCCTTCTTCTTCTAGGGCTAGATTCCACGTCTTTGTGCCCTTTAGTCCTCTTTGGTGCGGTTCAGTCAGGCCCCGTGATTTTGGTTTTTATTTTCCTTCCACGGAGAATCACAGTGTTCTTCTATCCTCCACTTCCTTACCTATCCTTTGTTTTCAGCAAGTCTTTCGCCTATTCTTCGGATCCTAACTTTGTGGTGGGCGATCCTGCGGCTGGACCAACTTCCTGTCCAACGGGTGGCTGGACTCCTGCGCTCGTTTTACGCACCATTCCAGAGGTGTTCAAGGAATTCTCTTAGAGTTGAAATTTGAAAGTCAGATCTAGTTCTGCTGTTCCTAATGTATCTTGGTGCTCCAGCTATGCTACGCAAAAGTCTATTCTGCAGGACCTCCAAAACTTTTAATTTGCTTTCCGTGACAGTGGACCAAGCTATTGCTCCATAAGTCAGAATTGGTCTTAGTGTAGAGGTATAAAGAAGCAATTTTGCTCTCTGGTCTAGGGTACTGCCATGTGAGAGCAGGGCATATAAAAGACCCTTCGCCGCAATGAATGTTCTTCCAATTTCGTGTATATGTCGAGACCATGTCAGTCTTTGGTCCAGAATTAGACCAAGATATCTCGCAGAGGGCGACCAAGGAAGAACAGTCCGGCCGACCCGACCCTACTTGGAGCCTGCCTAAGCCTATACGTGAATCTTATCGCCACACATTTAGATTCGTTTATATAGAGTCTCCACTTCCTGAACCACGACAACAGCTGATCCAACGCAATCTGCAAGCGTCTTGTAAGTATTTTGCTAGCTCCACAGCGGGACTTCTCGGAATATCGCAAGTATAAAGTATATAAAGTTCCGGGGCCAGAATAGACCACTGCGGCCAAAATTCAAATCGTTATCTTCGTATTTACGATATTTCCGTTTCTTTGCTACCCCACCACTTGTCGATGCTTAATCACATTCACTTAAACTGTCAACTTGCTCATTTAATAAAAATCTTTCTATTTTTCTATGACTTTACGAAAATACAAAGTAACACACTGAAACAAAGCGGGCGCTCCTCTGGTAGCGAGCGATGTTTACTCTTCGATTGTTATTCGTTCGCCGAAGTGGTGCCGTGTTTATACTAGCCGGCCCACCTACTTAGAACTTTCGCTAAACTTCGACAATGTCCGATAGTATGCTACATAAGTCTGCTAGAAAGTTAAGCTGTAAACTTCACGAAAGTTCCACACTTTTCTGGAATATTCTATGTGTTTCGAGAATGTTCCATATCTTTCTAGAAAGTTCTACAAGCTACGGGAACGATTTAGTATAGATGTTCTAGAAAGTTTCATTAGCTTCGAAACCGTTTCGAAATGTTCATTCTAGAATGTTCCAGACCGCTATGTCTGCCCGCGTTCGCAGGAGTGCCTCGCGGCGCCCCTGTTTACTTTCTACGGCGCACACCTAGGGAACCCCTGATGTAAAGGGTACATAACCCGTATATCGCAATTACGTCCCTCCAATCAGGGCAGTAATGAATGCCTTACGTAACCGGTAGTAGGAAAATAATTATTTTTCATGTTGACAGTTTATTTTTGATGCGGCCATGTCATCAAATATTAACAGTTTTGATTATTTTCCTTTTATTTAATACCAATACTTTTCACATAGCTTCGTTCACGCGGGTGTTGATATTTAATATAATGTTCTGTATATCATTTTTTGCTTTGGTTTGGAATTTGAAAGCATAAACATTGCAGGCTTTATACACGTTGCGACACTGAGCGGCTGTACATACGGGCTATCAATTGCAACAGTGGAATACTATGTACGTACGTATGTGCATCGTGGCGATTGTGACTCAGCGCCCGCATCCCCCACTACTACGGTTACACTCGTCTCAACCAGTAGTGTATGCCTTCAGTGCTTTAACAGAGGCAGTACGCATAACTTTGTTGGGAAAGAGAACGATTACAAAATTTACGTATTATGTATTCGCAAATTATGTTGAAAATGAGTTCTCATATTTATGTTGTTGCTGCTAGGAGGCGTATACGAAACCAAAAAGTAATTCTAAATAAGGAATGAAAAATATTCTGATGAAATAAAAGAAAAGAAAAAGGAATTTCTAGCGAAATACCATTGAATGATTTGAACTTTTCGTCGGTCGTATAAAGTACCATTGTCTCCTGCTTTACGCGAGCGTTACGTACACCCTGAAATGTTAGAAGCAACTGCTGTGTCTTCTCTCGCATCCGCCCTGGCTCTGTCGAATGAACTAGCGGTGGCGAATTTAATCGATAAATGCGTTGTTGTCGAACTGTGTTGTTTTCTTTATGTTGTATGTACAGCCGATCTGTGTTGCAACGTGTATAGTTCCAGGTTCCAGTTCTATTTCAGTTTACATCTAAGCTGCACAGTTTGTAATAACTGTTTTTGCTACTAGTTGGAAAAGAAATCTAAATCAAAATAGAAAAAGTTTTATTTTTAAAGACTATACGGGGAAAAAATTGAAAAGCAAGTAGACGAGTAGTAGACGAGTTCTCATATACATACATATGTAGATGTTCATAAATGCATACTATGTCTACATGTACATATATAGGAAAAATTTCATCAGCCAAATGAAATGTAGTTTTCGCACGTTTCATTTCGGCGGGGATAAATTATCAATTTAATTTATCCATGTCGCAATTGAGTTTGCATTTCGAATAACCTGTCGATACATGTGGATACGTGTATGTCCTCTATTTCTATTTTTCGATTATTGTTTTGTATTCCAGAGCGTGCCATGAGGTGAAATTTTAGTATTTCCACGCATTCATTTTAAAATGTATCCTATTTATAAAGTGAAAATGTGCGAAAAGCTTAGTTGATATTTTGTTGTTAATAGATCTGTTTATACCCATAACGTGAAATGACTGAATTATAATCATAAATTTCATAATAAAAGGTTTAAGAGATCTTTTTTGTTGGGTTGGCAATGCTTGAATTTTATATGACAGCAAAGTCTAATAGGCTTAGAATAGGAGGTTCACTTCGATATATGAGGCAGGTCCAGAAACCAAGTTCCGTTTGGTATTAAAAACAAAACGAGTACAGATAGAGAAAAACTATTTGGTATAAAAAAAACTACAAACCCTAACTATCTTTCTACATAGCTCCCACCATTTTGTAGTTACCTGTCATAGCGTGGCACAAGTTTTTGTATGCCTTCCTCAAAAAACGTTGTCGCCTGTGTTGTAACCATGTGGTAACATGTTTTTTGAGCTCTTCATCGTTGTTGAATTTTTGACTATCAGGGAACGTTTTCAGGTGCAAAAAGAGGTGGAAGTCGCCAGGGGCGAGGTCAGGGCTGTACGGAGGGTGGTCAAACTGGGTCCAGCCAAAGGCCTGTAAGAGTTGTTGTGTCTTGTTCGCAGTGTGAGGTCGGGCATTGCCATGAATCAAAACAATACCGTTTGTGGGCATTCCCCACAACAACACTGAAAATATCTCCCGGCGCCTTCTAGCGCCAAGAAACACAGTTATGCCGTCCTAGACCGTGGCGATGCACACCGGAGTACAGATGCCCGCCACCTATCGAGCAGCTCATGGGCTGCTGAACACAAGGTGTCATTTGCGTCATTGTTTTTGCCGGGAATGATTCCACCAATACCATTCACGTAACTGGAGAGCAATCGCAGCGGTGGTGTGACTGTGCTTAGGTGGGCGGGGAGGGCTGGTCGATTATGATACGACGCGACAAATCATCACTCAGTTCAGTTTAGCATTAGACAGCGGATAGGGCGTGTTGATTTTATTGATATAGACGTAGTTATTAATTGTAGTTTTTAGTGAACATGTCGAAGGCTAAAAAACGACATAGTAAATAAGTTTATTTCTGACTTTCCCGATTTGTTTTACAACAGGAGTAAGATAGTTTGTAAAGTGTACAAAACACATTTGATGTCAGATAAGAAGTGGAACTGTACAAGACACGTAAATTTCGCACAGCATAGAAAACGAAAATTGGGCATGCCACCGAGAAGTGCATTTTTTTAAATGTAATTCTTATGTTGAAACTGTAATTTGCCACTAGGCTTACACGATAAACAACCGTTTAAGGACTTTTGGGACAAATACAATCCCGAGTTGTGGTTGCCAACGGAGAAAACGGCACGTAAGCATGCTGTATTTGCACGCGATGACGTGGAAAAGAAAATGAAACGCATATTGAAAAAAAAACAGTTTCTTTGGTTATGTGTTGACGAGACAACAGACTGTAAAAAAAATCAATTGTAAATATTATGGTACGCATACTAGACCCCAGTAAACCTACATTACCCGTTACTAGCTAGCCGAAGATTACAAGAGTGTACAGCTTTAGGAATTACGAAGGTTGTACTTAGTACGTTGGAAAAATTTTAAATTTCAAAAGATAAAGTGTTGATGTTTATGAGCGATGGCGCAGCGATAATGCGTTCGGTAGGCCGTTCTCTTCCTGAAGATGGTTGCAAATGTTTACATGTTACGTGTAAAGTACATGCTTTACATCTTGTGGCAGAAACCATTCGACAATGCTCTCTCGAGGTAGATGCATTAGTAGCAAGCACAAAAAAAGTATTTTTGAAATCTCCCAAACGCTTACGATCATTTCACACAGAGTGTCTTGGTATTCGTCAACCACCGGAGCCAATTCTTACACGTTGGGCAACATAGTTTCAGGCAGCTTTTTATTATGCTGAACATTTCAAAATAATAAAAGCTGCTGTTGCACAATTCAATCCTGCCGAAGCTGCAGCTATTAAAGAGAGCCAGTCGAAATTTCAAGATATTTCCGTTGAAACAGATTTAAAAAATATTCGTAGCTACTATAAAGGATTAGCTGACGCAATAGACCAATTACAAAATAGATCGTTATCATTATTGGAGTCTCTGCAAATTATGGACGGAGTGCATACACAGCTACTGACTATACATGACGCAAAATATAATCGCGTTTTAGAAAAGTTCGAGAGTGTGCTACAGAAAGATCTCGATTTTAGCACACTAAAACAAATTTGTGATGGAGTATCGAATAATCCACTGACTAAGTACAAAGAGTATTTTAATCATGCATGTGTAACATCGGTAGATGTTGAACGCTCTTTTTCAAAATATAAACTCATTCTCTCACCACGGCGAACATCGCTCACCGAGACAACTGTGGAAACACATCTAATGGTGTCAACTTTTTGCCACTCTTATCCATATGATGTTAATACTGATAATGGTGCTTCTGGTTTTACTGTTCCGTAACCAAGGCTGTTTAAAAGGGCGAGTGTTTGACTATTTTTCACATATTATAATTATGTATTAGTTCTGTTATTTTTTTTTCTATTTTCTTACTATTGTTTTTGTATACTAGGCAGGTACGGCTATGGCACGGCCACCGGGCTCTAGTTATCACTACCAAGAATTGTAGAATATTTTTCCGGTTGGTGCCAGTCCCATGTTAAATTAATAGTAACACGATAAAGATGTGTTTCATTTCTTTTTGAAGTTGGACGTTTTTAACAACATGATATGCAGTTAGAACTTTTTCCGAAAAGTGTAACATAATTCTTTTTAATGCTATTTTAACAATTTTTTTATGTCAATTTCACTTTTTCTGAGAGAAGCGCAACTCCGTTTCATTTAACTCCGTAACATTTTTTTGTGTGTATACGAACCAGGAAATATTTCATTATTCAACACATCACCAGACAATCACGTTTCAGTAATACAAACAATATATTCAATATCAGATACATTAGAGAGAAAGAGGTCGGTTTTGGTGTGCAATCTTCTTGTATTTTGATAATATCATCGTTGGACACATTCATTTTAACGACTCAATTACGGGGATGCCATTTTTAGGGCACAATTCCATTGAAGCAACATGTGGCATGCGGCAGTGATGCATGCTAACCGTCTTTCGATCAAAGCAACATAAAGCAACATACAGCATGTAACGGTGTTGCATGCTACACAGTGAGAAATGCTACCGATCTCATGCGCCACCTTTCGGCAGGATTCACCTTGTCGAACGATGTCGCAAATTACATCCGACGGTCAGCGGATCCCTGTGGCACCATAATGCACCAGAACTATGGAATAACAAAATTGCTGTCTGTAAAGACAATAAAATATAAATTGACAAGTTAAAGCATTGCAGTGAAAAAGAAAATAAGGAATTTGCGGTCAGCCTTCCATCGCGAAAGAAAAAAATTAAAAAAGAAAAAGAGTGGTGGATCTCCAAAAAAAATACACAAAATGGTTTTCATATGGTTTATGTGGAAGATGTGGACCTTTTCCAGCAAATATTCAAAATCTTCTGTGAAAATAAGGTTTCATCGTTAGCAACCAGTTTGTTGAAAAACTCTTCCTGGGATTCTTGACTTCCAACAAATAACTCCCTTCTCTATCATTTCGGCTTTTTTTCTTTTTCTTCTTCTCTTCCTACTGGAGGTTATTACTACATACGCAGCTGCTGCTACAGTTTGCAAAGACCTGACGAACGTTACTGTGCTACTTTAATGGAATTGGTTTGGTTGCATGCTCCACACTAAATCAACAAGGCACATGCTACACTGGACGACAGGTTTCCGTGCAACAGCGAATTTGTAGCACGGTTTGAAGCCGTCTACCAAAAACAGACGACACTAGAGGACATGCAGCATGCTACATGTCGCTTATTGTTGCTGTGGAATTGTGCCTTTATAACGGATCTTTAGATTCATCTCACCAGCAGCAACGCAGGCATTCATAACAGCCTTAATTTTTTTATAATACGCAATCTGACGAGGAGTTCTGTCATACGAGATGGAAATATGACCATTGTCATTAGTGTTCTTTAATTCTTTCGCTTTTTTAATAATGCTTGGCGTTACGAAGTTTGACTTTGAGTAAACGAGGTTGATCTTAATTAAAACGGCAGATAAAATCAAGATTGATGCATACAGACATGCAACGGAAATACATGAGGGAACCGAAGCGTTGTAATGCTGTTCCACGGCCATATTTAAAATTATTTAAAAAACGTTGTTATAACCTAACTATTTGTCTTCCGTATAAGGAGTCAATTATACCAACACTTGCTCGTTAAAAAGCAATACGAATAAAAGGAAATAATAGGAACGGAATTAAGAGACAGCATGAACATATTTCCTCAAGCAGTTCCCAGTATTCCAGCGAAACCGGAACGAAAAAATTATCATCAGCCTGTCGAAAGGGAAGGGGTGCGACGCGATAAGAAAGAACCATACCGAAGAACAGAATTGGATGGCTGGAAGGGGTCGCTTAGGGGGCTGGTTGAGACCGTCGGCGGAATTTCAGTAAGAGAATACGTAATGCGGATTTTAAATTTCGACGAATAATTCGCAGCTTACGATTGTATCCGCTCGCCGCGTTGTATATCTTTCAAAGAGCGTGCGACCGTCCAACGTTAAAATACGACGTCGCATTGGAGCGTAGACCCGCTTCTTCGTTGTGGGATGGTGTGCGGGCGCGTCGTATCTCGGGAATCGATTCTGATTTTTCTCTAGTCTTAAGTGGAATTTAAAAGGGGATGTAAAAACATGCAAATCATGGAAAATTGCCTTGTGCATTCGAAATCACTAGTCGGAATCGAATTTTTATAAATTTTTCCACGCTCGCGCCTTATCTGGGTTCATTTGTATAGAAAGTAATCGAGGGAAGTGGCAGAGTATTTCTTTTAGTATTTATATTATGTTTCCTACATAAAAAAAATTGTGAATAAATTACACACGCCTATGTGCGATTTTTCACTTTATTAAATGTGAAATGTTGTTTCTTGCATCAAGGAAATAAATTACAATTATGAGCAAGTGAATGAGCTAATGAAAAAGTTTTTTTTTATAGATTACAGTATATTTAAATTACTGAATAATTCCTAACTAATGTATTGAATAATTCCTAATTAATGCTTGGGTTACTGGTTTCTGTCGTATGTGGTTTGACGCTAGGGTATACTTCGACGATTTCTCTGGGTTGGTTTTTCCCACCTACCACAGATGTCTCCTTATATACATATCAAATAATAAAATAAACCAAATATTATATATCTACAAGCAAGGCCGAAATTTCGCTATAAAGAGCGACCGAATCCGCATACATCTGTCTTTCTGCTGGTTCATACTGCGAAGGAACAACCTTTCTCTGCTGGTCTTAGTACTGCGAGAGACTCCGGGGACCTCTCTGCGGTCTTGCATTGCGAGAGCTCTTACTGCCCGGGTTTCGTTTCTCTGGGGCCGCTGGTTGCGTCTTGCGAAGGTTGGACAGCGACAACGTCGACACTTCATGATAGCGTGGCCTGAGCTATCTGTTGTGGAGTTTAGACGCCCGAATTATTCAAAGTCCGTTCCGTCGATATTTTGTAAGTGTTTTAACGCGACATAAAGTTTAAAATTCCGTTTGAACTCAAACGGAACCCGTAACTAAGAAATAGAGCAATTTACTTTCATTTATCTACCTAAATCGTTATGAATATTTGTATATGGACTTTATTTTACTTTACTAGAGAATTTTATTTTGTTTAATGAGGTTATGTGTCAATAAAGTGTTGTCAATGTACTCACATCTTTTCCTGCTTAATTGAACCTGGCATTTTCAACGCTACCCCTGGGTTAAGACTAAGTCTATGCACGCGGTGTCAATCTTTTCGATATTCATTTAACTTTTCTTAATCGCTAAAAGCCGCAAACATCTAATAACTTTGTTTAAAAAGAAATAAATAAGAATTAAGCCACTTGAAATTCACGGCGTGAATCTGCTCGATGACAGATCAAAATCCCGTGACAACCAGCGACATCCCAACAACAGAAGATTGGGCAATATATTGGGAAGTTGACCCACGCTCACTTAGTATGAGATCCTCGCATTTAAAATAAGAGAAGTTATTGTTAAATACTTTGTTCCCGCCTGAATCACAAAGTCTCATCAAATTAGTTAAAGATTGCCTAAGAGTAAAGTCGTCGCATGTTCATTGCATGATAATCTCCCGTGTATCATCCAGAGATGGCACGAGCGAACCGAGTCCGTCGCATATAATTTGGCACCCGAGCAAGATCGTCGCAGTCTCTACTTATGATTCAGCAAATTTACGGGTTATTTTTGCAAAACTGATACGTAAAACTTATGTGCGTTAGTATTCAAGGGTTAGAATTAAATTTCACAAAATGTTATTCTAGCATCCCTGAAAAACCCAGCCTGGGATGCATTAAATAGGAAAAATGATATAATAGAGAAGGTAAAAGGTTGGAAACATCCATTCATAACAAACAATAAGCAAGTGTATGGAAATGTGATTCGCTACCGTAGCATACACCACGGCATTATGACGTAATAATCCACCCCGAGACTATCTAAACCGAGCGACCGTTCACGGCACCGGTTATTACCGCGAGCAATACAAAGTATCAGGTTTATTATTTCACTCCGCATTATATCAGTCCGGCCTTTACGCGCGAGCGCTAGGTGGATTCTCGCTTGACGGTTATTATTCCTCTTACGTAAACAGCCCCCCGTATCCGTCGAGAATTTAAAATTAATGATCGGGCGGCAGGCGACCGCTACCTAACGACGAAAAGAAAGGGAGAGAAGGAGACGGAGTAGGTGACTCCACCACGC
Organism: Dynastes maya; assembly: GCA_029619315.2. Lineage (NCBI taxonomy): Eukaryota > Metazoa > Arthropoda > Insecta > Coleoptera > Scarabaeidae > Dynastes > Dynastes maya. The sequence continues at coordinate 49,660,591 of JAROYE020000005.1, forward strand.
TTGATTCTTGCAGGTGGATAAATGTTCTAACTGCCAACCTGACTGCCGCTTGAGCTGGATGGGCGTACGAACTATATCGTGAGGAGAAATTGTCCGCAGGGCGTAGAAGGAAAGCGGTTTAAATCCGGTGTGTAAACGAATCCGCGAGATCGGGTGTAGGTGGCGTTGTTGTCGTTATCCACCTCGCTACAAACGAGAGAATTTCCTGTAGGGCAATATTTTTCGCTAATATTTGGATGCGATATCGTGATGGCCTCTTCTCGCTTCCCTAGATATGACTCAGATCTTTAATACGCCAACATGTGTCACGGCCTCCTCTACTTCCCTCCTAGATTTGATTATTGCTAGGTCAACCATCATCTGAATTTCTGTACGGAGAAGGTTCAAGTACGTTAAGTAGTTCAGATAGTTGTATATTGTAAAAAGAAAAATGTACTGACAAACTTAAATGCAATAAATGCATTAAAGCTATTGATGAAACTACCTAGTGAGAAAAAATTAAAAAAGAAAATGCCATGCCTTTTACAATGTCTATACGAACGAATCGAATGAAAATATTATTCCGAAAACTAATGGAATAGATTGTTTAAATTTTTATTAATTCCCCCAAAAATATCCTGATAAACTGATAATCGTTGTTCGCAATTTGCGAGCCGGTTCATGAACAAACATAGAGGCAATTCTCATATTCATCCAATTTCCTATTCATTTCGTCTTGCCTGCGTCTTTTATGTACCCGTTCGGGGAATGAACGGTTCTTTGCGTCCGTAACTTGCTTTCTCAATACTAGATGTCACACCGTACGAAATCGTAATTTACTACCTAGTTTTGCCTGCAGTCGCCAGATCGCAGCACTTTACGGCCAATTTTGGCTGTAAAATCTTGTTGCCATTTTTCCCTATCTCGTGGGCTCTCTATATACTAGGATACGTAAGAATTCGCGAGTTTCATACATATAGCAAATAATGTTGCCACTTGTGCTAGAGCGGCCTTGATTCGCTTCGCGCGCTCCCCACTTTATACTTTCATAGCGGGCAAACGTTGTAACACTGTTCATATATTTTAGCAGTTCACTTTACTACAGAACTTACTAACGCGGTATGTATTGTTATGTTAAATATTTACAACGAAAATATTAGCTGTCAATCTAAAACGGATAGGGTATTCAGTATAGCCACCCGATAGATATGAAATTCCCTCTGGCGGATAAAAGCTATTTTTCGGAAGCCACAATTTCCCCCCAGGCCGACTGGCCTTGGAGCGGAGGTACTACAAAGTTATTTTAAGTTCAGATAACGACAAACGTGGAGAAACGGTGAAGTTATTCCTCTTTAGTTCATCTTGCTATTCGTGTAACTCTTCGAAATTAATATAAAATTCTCTACAACAAACAACAGGGTAAATTCAAAAGTATTTCTAGCAGGGTTTCGTAAATTAAATATCTACCGTAAAGTTATTAAATACAACGCCAGCGAATTTTGACATAATTACGTTGTCAGTTGTATTTTAAATCATTGATTCGTCTAGTTTGAGTCATCTAGTAGCGTTACTACATTCATTCTCTCATGCTACTTCTAAAAATAGCTTTATTTATCAAAAATTCCTCGTTAGATTATATTTGGGTAGATATCATCAAAATTTGCTATGGAGAGAAACAATCGCTATCGCGATTAATATAAAGGAGAAAAGGGACGCCAATAAATTTATCAATCCTGATTAAGCTTTCTTCAAGTTAACTAGTGTTATGGCTGCAGTCTCAATTCAAAGTGTCCGTGAAATTTAATTAATATTCGAAATTCCAATTTTTTTTTAACAAAACATTTCAGTATATTCTTTGATAATAGTTATCTAAACCGTCATATGGATCACTCCATCAGTTTGATGGCAATTTGCAATCCAGATAGCATTTTTACCTATGTTTTTGTAGGATTTTCAGGTTCAGCGCCTGATTCTAAAGTAAATTGTATGTATCGATGAAGAAGAGTTGAATACGTTATGGAAGCACATTAAAAATGGGTTGGAGAATTTAAAGATTTTACTGCCAGATTCAAGAGAACGATAGATTGGAAACCTATCCCGAATTACTTCTCCACGCGCCAAAAAATGCGATCAATTTTTCTTTCCCACTTTTCAATCTCCCAGACCATAATTCAATCTAATCTAATAACTTATACAGCGGACCGAAAGAACCGATCCCAAAAAAAAACAATGGCCGAACTAGTGAATCAGTCTTTGAAGCGCCAATATACTAGCTACCCTCCGGATTGATTAGGGCATATATTTTACCTTTTGAACTAGCTGCCGCTACGATATATATCCTTTCAATTGTGCGTGAACGGGAATTTATTAGCCCATTCGACTAGGCCCTGGTTTACAACTTAAAATAATGCCGATTACATTTCACTGCGGCCGGTCTCGGCCCGGTTGCCTGGTCCGCCTCTCCCCCCACTATCGTTACTATAGGACCTCTGCGACCGTAGTGGCGCCCTCTCTAAAAAATAAACACTAACGCGCGCACACGGCTAAATACGAATTGGAAATTGAATGTCTTTGTAGGGACCGTGGAATTGATGTTTATTTTCAGAAGCTCTTTGGACTGCCCGCACCATTTCGCTATATTCGTGAGGGTTGTCGTTTTTATATGGGATAGAAAAATGCGCTTGTAGGTGTATAGTGTAGATGGAGCCAGTGAAGCTAATAAAAGCGCTTATGTGTGCCTTGATAGTAAACAAGTTCTTCCTTTTTTTCGAGGGGATAGTAATAAAGGGTTGATGGATAGGAAATGGGTTGCTGGAGTGTTTTCTTTATTGCTTGGTATTTACAATGGTGTCCATAAGTTTGAAACTAGGCTGATTGATCGGGAAAACGAAAACAAAAGTTCTGTGTCTTGAAGAAAGTAAATTATAATATTCTTTTGGTACAAAAACAAGCTTATAATTATGGAATTCTGTTATGTAAAAAATAAATACTAGAATACAGTCAGTAGTGCTTTTAGTACATAAACGAGGGTAGTAGGGTAGAAAAGTTTTCAGGCTATCGCAGAAACAAATATTTCTTTGGTTAAATTCGGTTTTACTTCGCAAAATAGTTTCCTTAAATACACATGTTTCTGTCTACCCGGTGTCATCAGCGTTGCTTCGAACGCCTTTTCTCCTACCGAACATCGCTGTTTGTCCCTCAGCTTATGCCACTATTTTTCCAAAAAACAACGATGAAATATTTCCTGGCGCCACCTAGTGCCAAGAGATATAGTCATTCCATAAATTTCTAGATAGTCGATTAACACAACCCCATGACTATTCGAAAAAACAGTCGCCATCAGGCCCACCAGAACCTATTCTTACACGTTGGGGAACATGGTTACAGGCCGCGTTTTATTATCATAAATATTTTGAGAATATTAAGAACGTGGTTTTACAATTCGATCCAAAGGAAGCTGCGGCTATCAAGGAAAGCAAGTCGAAATCTCAAAATAGTCAGGTTAAAACGGATTTAAAAACTATTCAGAACAATTACTTCGGACTAGCGGAGGCAATAGAAAAATTACAAAATCCTTCGGTGTCGTTAGTGGAATCTCTGCAAATAGTGCAACATGTTCACGCACAGCTATGCGCAGTAGAAGACGCAAAAAATGTTTGTGTTCTAGAAAGGTTTGAAAGTGTTTTAAAGAAAGATTCTGATTTTGGTACATTAAGACAAATTTGTGAAGGTGCATCAACAGCACCGTTAAGTTGTTCCAAAGATTATTTTAATTACGCAAATATAAGGTCACTAGATGTAGAACGTTCGTTTTCTGCATATAAACACACTTTTTCCTCATGCCGCATTAGGTTTGCCGAAACAACTGTGGAAACATATCTAATGTTGCAGATATTTAACAGACATATTCACTTTGTGATTTCACGGAAGATTCTTAAGTGTTCGTAAGTGTTTGAGCATGTATTATATTTTATTTCTGACCATTTATTTTGTGTAAACTTTTATGCGCCCGCCACTGGCTGTTGGCGCAAATTGAGCAACTCCACTTCTTGGTTTATAAGAATATGATTAAAAAGAAAACTATTGCACAGTATAATTTCGAGGCGCAAACAAAGCAAATCACAGATAACCAAGGAGAAAAGATCGAGAAAGGCAAGGATGGTCAATTAAGAGTCCGGCGCGATGGTCCTCTGACAGCGGTTAGACTGTTACTGATTCTGATTCATTTTCGTCGCCCAACTCCACGCCCTTTTACTTTCATAGCGAGCAAACGTAGCAAGAGTGTCCATATCACTTTACTACGAAAATTACTAACGCGGTATATGTAGGGTGTACATGGGTTATAACTGCAAGGTTATTGTGGTTATCGTTAGAGTTGTAATCCTATTTTATTTTTGTATTTTATAATACTTAATTCTCAAGTTGTACAAATTAGAAGTTATATCGATATGGAAATTTCCAGAAAATAAATTTTATTGAGATTTTAAATGGAAATTATTCTGTGGTGTAGAATAAAAGTTTTCCACGCGATAAATTAGAAAAATTACAGTACTATCATTTTGTCAATACTGAACAATTACAAAATGAAATGATCAATATTTTTCCCTGTACAGAAATACACCTATCACCTCACTTCCTTTTCTACAAAACGTCTTTTGTAGACAACCGCAAGTAGTAAGAGGAGTATCAGCACGTTTAAGCGTCTTAAAAACTACACGGGGAATTTGGTACGTAGGCTTCTGCAGCCGTCACTTACATTAAGTTCTTGGTTTCCGGGTTGGAAGCGCGTCGCGGTCGTAGCTTCTGCCATTCTTCGTCTGCAGAAGGTATGACAACGATACGGTTGTATCCCGGAAGCCAAGAAAATAGTGTACCTGAGGAATTCTGTGACAAATGCCCGAGTATCGAAGTTAGAAATATCGTCCATAGAAAAAGAATCATTAAGCGAAATATCATACCTTTAAAGAAACGTTTTTGATAAGTTGAAAGATAGACGAATTGAAGTTTATTATAAACAGATTACAAGTTGTAACATAAATTATATGCTTTGCTATTGCAAAATATTATTCCAGTATTAAATTTAGATGCATATAAATACATTCAAAACATTAAACACAGATGACAGTTTACATTTGACCCGAAATTTAATCAGGTAAACAAGCCACCTAGTGGCAAAATTAACAAGCTTGCAATAATAACAAGATTGAAAATTCTGCCTACGTATGTAGATGAAATTCTAACGATGTTTTCTATGCAAAAATGGAAATAATAATCCTCAATTAATACGTAGTTCATTACATGCGACCGTAATAGTCGTAGCGAACAAAGAAAATTACGTAATCACAAACACATTATCCTACCGTGAAAGGAACGAAGGCAGGGTAGAGAGGGTGAGACGATAAATAAACGCAATTACATCAGTCCTACCGAGCGTGTACTACAACAGCAGCAGCAGCAGTAGCGGCGACAACAAGAACAACAACAACGCAATAACGAAATAAGAGAAAATCTTCGGCTCTAACTTCATTATCCAGTTTTCAATTTACAATCTGACGACACAAAGCGTTCGATTATAATTGCATTACGCGAAATCGTTGTTTGGTACTAATGAAGTAGTTTAACTCATTAAAATACGGAAATGATTATCGAAGAGGCGAGCGGCAGAAAACTCTATGGAGTGGAGCGTGGAATGGTGCATTCTACCCTCTATGGAGATGATGGCGAACTCGTACAGCCGCTCGGAGTGCTTGATTAACGTGTGAATTGTTTTTGGGCGCGAGGAAATGAGCAACAACGGCGACGGTGTCTCTTGAACCTTCGTTTTATCCTTATGTGTTTGACAGTTTGATTATGTAGGGTTGTATTAGTAGAAATGTCGCACGTGTATATAAAAACACGGGATAGTTATATTTCTATTTCAAAATAAGTACATATAAATATAAAATGTGGTATTTTTAATAATAATAACAATAATAATAATTAGAACCAGGTCTCTGCGATACATAGGCGTTTCACCGGAGTAGCGGACTATGTCCGAAACTATACTTGGTTTGCCCAACAGATGCAGTAGCAACGCCGCATATACGCCATGATCGAAAAGCCTCAGCGCTCTTCGATGACGTCACGCTGGGTTAGTGATGTATCACCATTAAAGCTGGCCACGACCGGTACCGCGCAGTAGCGTCGAGTCGACCAGGCCTCGCGTTCCACTAGAGTTATTCTGCTAATAGAGATGTTTGCTGCCGCAAATAATTTCGCTCATCTTTTAAATAAAAATTAAATAACACGTGCTCAAACACTTACCATTTTAAGAGTCCTCCGTGAAATCACAAAGTGAATAATGTCTGTTAAATATCTGCAACGTTAGATATGTTTCAATTGTTGTTTCGGCAAAACTAGTACGGCATGAGGAAAAAATGCGTTTATATACAGAGAACGAACGTTTTACATCTAGTGACGTAATATTTGCGTAAGTAAAATAATCTTTCAAATAACTTAACGATTCTGTTGACGCACCTTCACAAAAAACGGCACCGCAGGATTTTGTAATTTTTCTATTGCATCTGCTAGCCCGAAGTAATTGTCGTGAATGATTTTTAAATCCATTTTAACCTGACTATCTTGAAATTTCGACTGGCTTTTCTGGATAGCGGCAGCTTCCTTTGTATCGAATTGTAAAACCACGTTCTTAATATTGTCAAAATATTTATGATAATAAAACGCGGCCTGTAACCATGTTCCCCAACGAGTTAGAATAGGTTCTGGTGGCTCTGGTATACGGAGGCACAGTCTGTGAAATTCGCGAATACGTTTCGGTGATTTGACAAATACTGCTTTGGTATGCGCTATTAAAGCGTCTACCTCAGGATAACATTTCCTGATACTAACCGCCACAAGTTTGAGAGCATGAATTTTACATGTAATGTGTAACAAATTAGCAGAATGCTTTTTAAGAGACCGGCCTACAGAAAGCATGTCTGCAGCACCATCACTCACTAACATCAAGAGTTGGTTTGTTGACAGTTCAAACTTGTCCAATGTATTTAACACTAACTTTGAAATTACTTCGGCAGTACACTGTTGTATTCGTTTGGAGACTAATAGAAGGTGCCGATTGATGAGGTTCCAATTTGCGTGCCATTACATTAAGAACAGAATGTTTCTTCCGATCTGTTGTTTCATCGACACATAACCACCAACTTTATTCATACAAAGGCTATAATAGTTACTGCAAGTTGAATTGTGTTCATATAAATAGTTGTTTTTTTATCAAACGGAAATTACATATTAAGGCAAAAATTTTCGCATATAACTTTTTCTAGAATGTTTAATCTGTGGACATTCTCGCTTGATGCTCCAACAATAGTCAGCCATCATATGTACATCCCATCTACTTTGATACCGTGCCTCCATAACCTTCAAATCCTGGTGAAATCGCTCACCCTGGTCATCACTGACTGTACCAAGATTTTCCGGGAAGTTAGCAAGATGGCTATGTAAAAAATGCAATTTGGTGCTCATGTTGCAACCCAGCAGTTTGAAGCTCTCCAAGAGTTGCTGGACAATTTTGGCGTAATTCTGTGCTCGTGTATTTCCAAGATAGTTTTTAACAATGTTTTTGAATGCCAACCAAGCATTCTTTTCATGCTCGATTTCGCGGAGAGTGGTCACATTCTCATAAGGTGTAAAGATAAAACTTGACGTGGTAGAAGAAAACTAACTACAGTTTTGAAACCAGCACGCCTAATTAACTATAAAACAGCTCAAAAACTAAACTCAACAGAAATTGTGTTACAAATTGTTCTCCAGTGTTATTATTATTTGTAATTGTACATGTATTGGGACAAAACTAAGGTTGATATGCTACAGTAATTGCAATTTTATTGGATGTTGTCCAGTTTCACGAGAAAATGTACAGATTTGCTATTTAACCAGGGTCTTTAATTTCTTATTATGTGGTGTTTTACCTAATCTATCTTTCCTATTATGTGGTGTTATTCCTAATCTATCATTACTTTTTCCACAATCATTTTGAAGTAATATAAAATAATAAATACGATTAATTGTCTTCAATAGACAATAAACATAACTTATTCACTGCGCGCTTCAAAAGTCCATCTTTGATTTTAATCGATACCACTCGTGTAATACCGTATAATTTCTTGCCGGATTTCTTTTCTATTCCACCGATTTTCCACTAGAAAGGAGGTAAATTTTCTTTCTTTAAGACAACCATGCTTCCTACCTTTAATTTGGTTTCATTATTGGAGTACCATTTAATCCTCATCTGGAGTTGTGACAGATATTCCGTTAACCATCTTTTCTATAGGTGTTGAAAAGTTTTTGGATGTGCTGCCATCTTGACAAACGATTGATAGGTACATCCTAATAAATAAGCTTTGGAGTGGCCATAAGTGAGTCGCCTGTAAGGAAATTTAGATCATTGGGATCATCTATTAGTTGAGTTAGAGGCCGTGAGTTGAGAATTCCTTCTGTCTGATTTAAGTATGTAAGATACTCCTCATACGTAAAAACAGTATTTCCGGTAATTCTTTTCAGATGCTTGACACTTTTAACTGCAGCCTCCCATAATCCTTTAAAAGTTGGTGAACGTGGCGATATATAATGCCAATTAACTTGTTCATTCGCTTAAATTAAATTCTTCGATTTGGAATCAAGTGTCCTTTTGAGCAAAGTTCTCCAGCAACTGTAAATCCTTGTTTGCTTTGACGAAGTTTGTTGCGTTGTCAGAAAAGATATCTGAATATTTTCCTCTTCTGGTCATAAATCGTTTTAGAGCTGCTATAAAAGCTTCAGCTGTTAAATATCCTACCAATTACATATGTACGGCGTGCATTGCGAAACATATGAGCAGCAATCTTAAGAAAAGGTCTTTGCTGTGTGACTCTCTCAGCTGGCAAATCTTCCATGATCGGGTTATGAATGATTGATAACATTTTCTGAGAATGGATCTTATCTCTCTTCTTATATTTAATGGCCAATATTTATTTCTTGTTAACACTAAGACAGTTTACGGCCCTGCGTGTAATAATTTTATATGTTCCTCTTATATAATCAGTTTGGTAAAAGGATGCTTGGAGGATAAAATGATCGCTAGTTCTAGGAAAAAGTAGACTATTGTGTGATCCTTCCAAATATTTGCTACATACAGGAATAGCGTGTTTATTTATAGATTCATTGTCTTTGTTACTTTGATCTTGAACATTAACGTCATTAAAATTCTCCTCTGTACTTTGTCTGGCAAGAGATTGTGCAGGTAGGATTTCATCAGAAACAGCAGCAGCGGAAAAGTCGATATCGGAAAAAATATCTTTGTCAAATGGCACCATGCCTGCTTTCTTATATTCGTTTATGCCATTTTCAGGTGTGCAACCTTTTAAATATGCTTCACAAAACAATTTGCTTATTTGAAAAACAGATACAGTACGCCCAGGATTATTGTTCAGCCAATTTCCTAAAGCACGATCGAGACATCGACTAAGAGGATACATAACCCCCACATCCAAGGGCTGAAGTTTGTGGGAGGTATGTGGTGGCAAACACAAGAGGACAAGTTTTTGGTATGGTTTCTATGTCCATCCAAAATAAGTAGAGTGAGATCTTGTGCAGTAGGTTTTACATGATTTAGAAAGTGATCAAACCAAAGAGAAAACATATCTACAGTCATCCAGCCACTAGGATTGCAGGTGAATATTGACCCAGGAGGAGCACCATCTTTTAAATCCTCTTTCATCCTCTGGCGTGAAAAAATTAATAAAGGCGGAATAAAGTTTCCACCGGGCGATATGCATATGACAGCAGTCGTGGATATTCCACGATCGGCAGATGTTACCCTGGAAACCTGCTTTCGACCTCTCAGTGCCACTATTTTAGAATTAGGTCCAGGAACCGTATTTATTGAGGTCTCATCTACGTTGAATGTACGATGTGCCGGGAGCTTTTTATCGACTGATTCAGACTTTAAGACGTTAAAAAATGTTTTAACCACCACATTGTTGAAACCACGCGCTCTCGCTATGGGAGTTGATTCTGGACTTCTAATGGACACGTTTGGATGTCTTTTTCTAAATTGGGTAAACCAATCTTTCCCAGCAGTTTGCTTAGTCTTTGAAAAGGAATGTTTAATGTTATTCCTTTCGGCTAACTGAAATGCTAGACATCGAACATCACGTGGGGTTACGCCATACATACGTGTTTCCATATCAAAAATGTATCGTAGAAGCTCAGTTTCCTGCTCTTCTGTGAATACGCACTGGATGGAGTTTTAAGTTTTTTAGGCTTCATATGTCGCTTCAGCGCCATTCTGGGGACATCAAAATTGGTGGCTGCTGTACGTACGGACATTCCATTTGCAACAGCTCCAATAGCTCTTTTCATATTTTCTTTCCTCCAGCTTTGCCTTTAGGTTCTTCTTTTATAAGTGCGAACCATCGTCGGCCCTAAAAATGAATAAAAATATAGTGTTACCTTTAAAAAGGATACACCATGCCACGGTATACCAAGGATCCTTTAGCCCCGTTAATTAACCTTTTAAAAAACGTTACCTACTGCAAGCACAGTTGACAAAATGAGAGTTGTAAGGTCCCTTATAGGTTCCCATTGGCATCCCATTTCGACATGTGCGTACAGAATACAATTAGAAAAACGCATTTATACAATTCAAAGGTTTTAACACAGTAGTTACCATATATCAAGTATGCGGACAAACACGTTTCACTGTACAACGGCGTACTTCAAACGGGCACATGGACGGTTTGAAGTAGAATAGTAGTGTGTCGCATGGGAGTGGGTTACTCTGTTATTTCACAGATGAAGCTATTACTTGTTAATAAAGCCATCGGGGATCTTTATGCCCCTCGGGATCATTTTGCCCCGATCTTCCCTATAAGTTGAAGCGAAGTGAAATAAGACACTGATTCTAACCTTTAAAAAAATCACATTTTAGAATAGATAACGAAATTACTGGAATATTCACATTGTACTTAAAAGTTTGTAAAAGTTTATCAACTGCGATTCAAGTGCATTTGACATCTGAGAATACTACAATACCGACAAGCGAATATCTTCCTTAGATTAGCAAATTACAATAGATGGCGCTATTTAAGATTTATTGCAATTTATTATTGAAGTGCTCCATTTCTATTATTAAAACACTTTACAATTTAGCTGCAAAAGATTGCATAAATATAGCTTAAGGAGTGTAATTCTAAAAGAACTGCGTCTTAATTCCCCACAAACAGGCGTATAAAACCTATAAATTACTGTGGAAATTCATCCTTGACCTGAACTTAATTAAAGAGGAACAAATGTTTTGTTGTATTCCAAAATTGCTATAACAACATATAAGTACGTTTTTATACGCTCGCATGGTTATGAATCGCCCTGTATAATCGTCTTTCCGTAATTACACCCAAGCTATTCATCTATAGTTACAATATGCAGTTAATGAATTCCCTCGCCACTTAATCGTAGAGCCCGAACAAGTTTAAGACGTGTCTCACGGTCCGCTTTTGCGTACTTCGTTGGGAATAGTTCCGAGCGAGTTTCGAAGTTATAACCCCGCTATTTATGATGGTTAACGAAGTCGTATTAAAGCCGCAATAACACCTGGTCAAGATATGTTCCTACCTACTATAAGGAGATTTAACTTTGCTCGAAGTAGCCATAACGTCTACTGCTTACCCGCTTACGTCCAATGCGGTACCGAAATTCGACGTGCTCCTTTTGTTCAGCAGCATTGCTTCCCATTTTACTGCGAGTCATGTCGCGCTATAATCTATTGTAATTGATGCGGCAGAATCGTATGGTTGGTCTACATGTGCACCCTAGCTATTGTGCCTACATCAATTGTATCAAATCTGCAATATTTCACAAAATGTGCTCGTATTTGACGTTGTAAATGTTGGAGAAATTACATTTTGTAACCTCAAACCGCGTTATCAAATGTATGGACTCTTAATACCCTTACCATTTGCATTCAGTACGTTTATATTGTAATATTGTGAAACAACCACTTCATGTGCATTTCACTAACTTCCCCACACAATTGTAGGTTTGTTCGTCTTCTCGCGTTTAGCTGTCGGAAAAGAACACGCATGCGTCTCTCGCCACCACCAATTGTATAGCATTTATGACCACCAGTGTTGCCAGAGTTAGTACTTTTGTTTACACGACACTATGACAAATTAGATTTAATTTATGTGTTACTTTTATTGCATGTAATCTACTGTTTAATTTACTAGACAAGGGAGCATATGTCTCCTTTTGGAATAAATATTCGGACTGCAAATTACCAAGTCGGGCATCGTTACAAAGAATTGTGCCATCTGCTCGTGAACATGTTGAAAAAAGAATTAAATCGGAGTTGAAAGATAAAAAATTGTGGTAATGTGTGGACGAAACAACAGATCGTAAAAAACATTCTGTGGTTAATGTAATGGTATGTACAATGGAACCACATCAATTGTTACCTTCAATTGTATTAGTTTCCAGACGAGTACAACAATGTACTGCCGAAGTAATTTCAAAGTTAGTGTTAAATACATTGGAAAAGTTTGAACTTTCAACAAACCAACTGTTGATGTTTATGAGTGATGGTGCCGCAAACATGCTTTCTGTAGGCCGGTCTCTTAAAAAACATTGTGCTAACTTGTTACATATTACGTGTAAATTTCATGCTTGCATTGCATTGCAATAGCGTATACAAAAGCACTATTTATCAAATCCCCAAAACGTATTCGCAAATTTTACAGACTGTGCCCCCGTATTCCTTAGCCACCGGAACCTATTCTTACACGTTGGGGAACATGGTTACAGGCCGCGTTTCATTATCATAAATATTTTGAGAATATTAAGAATGTGGTTTAACAATTCGACCCAAAGGAAGCTGCGGCTGTCAAGGAAAGCCAGTCGAAATTTCAAGATAGTCAGGTTAAAACGGATTTAAAAACTATTCAGAACAATTACTTCGGACTAGTGGAGGCAATAGAAAAATTACAAAATCCTTCGGTGTCGTTAGTGGAATCTCTGCAAATAATGCAACATGTTCACGCGCAGCTATGCGCGGTAGAAGACGCAAAAAATGTTTGTGTTCTAGAAATGTTTGAAAGCGTTTTAGAGAAAGATTCTGATTTTGGCATATTAAGACAAATTTGTGAAGGTGCGTCAACAAAACCGTTAAGTTGTTTCAAAGATTATTTTAATTACGCAAATATAACGTCACTAGATGTAGAACGTACGTTTTCTGCATATAAATACACTTTTTTCTCACGCCGCACTCGGTTTGCCGAAACAACTGTGGAAACATATCTAATGTTGCAGATATTTGACAGACATGGACGCAAGACTCTTAAGACGGTAAGTGTTTGAGCATGTATTATATTTTATTTGTGACCATTTATTTTGTGTAAACTTTTATGCGTCCGCCACTGGCTATTGGCGCAAATTGAGCAACTCTAGTTATTAAACTTTAAAATTAAATAATAAGTAACCGTTAAATTATCTTAAACAGATTTCTTAGATTGGCAGCCCTGCGCCTCGCTTTTCGCGATTTTTCTGTCAACTGGCAGGTGTTTACAATACTTTCCAGTATTTTCGTAAGAGCTGGCAAAACAAAATTTATAAAAATATAATCCAATGAGATTTTAGATTCTTTGTTAATTCTGAAAAAAATAATTTTGCGATCAAATGAGGATATTAACCAAAGTGGCAGTGGGAGTGAAACAAAACACTCAGGTCCTTCCAATGTAAGTTCTTTATTTCTCTGATGCTTTAAGCATGTAATTATAAATTATTATTTTAGAAAAAGTCTCGTTATTTTCAACAATTTCGAGAAATTTAGATAAACGAATTTAAATGGGTAATAGAGCTTTTTGTAAGTATTGCCAAAACACTATTTTTCAGTATTTCACAACTTAAGTGACACGAGGAGAGAGATTCTCACATCAAAAATGAAAAGTGTTATAAAAATACTGTGAGCATTGATAAATCATTTGACTTATTGTTAGTAAAAAATAGTGAGCATTTTGACCTTAAAGTGAAAGAGGGTGAATTTAAACTGTGTATGTTTCTAAGTGAATACAACTAACCGTTTACAATTGTGAAACGCCTTCCAAAATTGATACAAAATCTACATCCCACCTCAAGTACGAAAGCAACGCCAAACAGTAAAGTTATTTTGAAATGAAGTTCAAAAGAATTGGTAGAAATGTTAATTACAATAGTTTTCTCTAATTATAGATAATACTACAACAAATAACTCCATTATTAATTAAATTGAAAAATGTAACAAATGATAATTCTCAGTTAATATCTAATCAACTAGCTGAAAAACCCAAACCTCAAGGGTTTGAGCGAGAAACAATGTTCAAGTACACATAGGGATACCAGCTACAGTTTACCCACTCCAGCAAATTTTCTAGATCTATAATTATAGTGATACCAGCTACAGTTTACCCACCCCAGCGAATTTTTTAGGTCTATACTCACATGGATACCAGCTACAGTTTACCCACCCCAGCAAATTTTCTAGATCTATAATCATAGGAATACCAGCTACAGTTTATCCACCCCAGCAAATTTTTTAGGTCTATACTCACATGGATACCAGCTAAAGTTTACCCACCCCAGAAAATTTTTTAGATCTATAATCATAGGAATACCAGCAAGTTGCACCTCATATCTCAAAGCTTCCAAAGTCAAAGGAGGACGCTGCAAGTTTCGCAACCTTCTACCCATTATGTCCCATACATGTTCGATGGCAGAAAGATCTGGAGATCTTGGAGGCCAGGGCAAAAGATTAATCTGAGCCTGTTCAAAGAAGTTCAAGGAAAACCTTGCTACATGAGGACGTTCATTATCTTGCTGGAATAATGGATCTTCGAGCCCTTGTAGGTATGGCAGAAGATGTGTTCCAACCACCTCCGCAATGTACCGTTGTGCTGTCATATTGCCTCGAATGAACACCAAGGGAGACCTGCTGCTATAAGTAATCGCACTCCAAACCAGAACACCCACAGTGCGGTATACGTGCCTCTCAACGGTAAATCTTCTTCTGATTCCCTGACGACCGTTGTGCATGCCTAAACAAAATCTTGGTTCGTCACTAAACACAACACGACGCAGTCAAAAGAAGCACAAGTTGCGGACGATATGATGTTAACCCAAAACTTCGGATTCGGCGATAAACTGTTCTAATGGTTACATGATGACCTTCTTCACCAAACTATTGGTCACCAATTGCCCGAGTAGTGGAAAATCGGTCTCTAAATGCCAGTTGTCCTAAGCGACGATCTTGACGCTCATTCGTTCTTCTTGAAGCCCCGGTTCCTCTTCTACGACGTTCCTGGCCATCTTCAAACCATGCACGACACAATTTAGCAATTTATATAAACAGGTAAGATTCGTCTATGCAATTAATGACATACATATGTGCACTTTTATTGTAAAAGATGTGGTTATAGATGCTATACAATTGGTGGTGTCGGGAGATGTTTGAACATTATTTTCCCGACAGCTTAAAGTAGTTCGCGTGTGATGCATAACTGTCAACTGCACGGCGGAGTCGAGCAGCAAATTGACAGCTGCTGTTTAAATCAGCAACTTGTTGCAATCCGTGTGCGCTAAAATATATTGTTTCCCAGATTATATTTAGTATACACCTCACACATACATATAATTCTTTCTACCAACTGCGTCTAATAATTACGTAACCTCGTACGCACCTCATTAGTAAAGCGATTATTAATGCAGAGGGCGCCTCAATTAAGCGGCGATCAAGCGGTGCGACGTCCCGCAACCCGCATAACGCCACATCGCACCATAGTCCGCGCTACCCGGGTCCAGGCTAACGAAGAGCTAAACGCTACCTAATATATCATGTATGTGTGTAATTTAACTTATGCTTTAAATAAATCTATCTTTGTATCCGCTTTATTAGCTCCATTTATATTCGGCCAGACCTCGGTCATCAATATTGCAAGTAGTGTAGCGTTGCGACGGTGGTAATAGCGGGGTAATGGTGGCAGCAGTGCTAGCTCTACTTCCCTCCATTATTGATTTAAAAGCTCGACGTCGAATGTATAAACAATACGTTTCCCGCAATCTGAGAAGGATAACAATTGATTCAGGAAGTGTAATTATAAATGCAGCACACCGCGTTTATGTACCGGGAGGGCTTACGTGGGATTGAATGCTCCTAGGAGACTCCAAATCTCCAATGGAAGAGCTGCTGGCGTTCGCGTAAATTGATCTTCGAATAAAAACAATCGTAACACTACGAAAATTACGTAGTGCAGGTTAAAAATGATCTTGCATTTCCGATTGTAATACATTGAACGTGTTTGATTTTTGGAGCAAAATCAAAAGCTTGATGAAGAGTATTTTTCTTATTATGCCTTACGTTATGGATGTTTTTGGGTTATATTAATTTGGGATTTTCATTTTTCGATATTAAAAGTCACATATTTGAACATTTTCATTCTGTATCATTAGCTTCATTTAACCATGCTTCATCATCTTTACATCTTTTATTTTGTTAAAATTCTATAAGAATACTCTTTCTATTTCTCTCAATTTGCACATTCCTTTGAGGCGCATTAGTAGCAAATCTTTGTTTTATTTCGTTCAGCACTTTGTTGAATATACGAAGCTTACTTTTACCAAAGAAAACGTTTGTCATAGAACGCTTTCCGAATTTTTTCGAAGTCTAGAATCTTCATCCTTAGTTACGAAACTTTTGGGCAAGTAATGTTTGACTTTTCAAAATGTGTAAATTTTGTGGGGTCATGGAATTTGTGTTTTTCAGTGTTGACTTTCACGAAGCAGAAAGTTTAAATGTATTTTCTCTGGTTCTAATTTTCTCTTATTTGACTTTCTGTAACTTCATTTTAGTTTTATTTTCCGCTAACTTTACCAGCGCAATATTCTTTTGGGCTGGTTAGGAGCCGCGAAGTTGTTGTTTTTGTCGCCCGATTTACTGTGGAGCTGGATTTATGAGGCAATGGCATTAACTCTTCAAACGTTTTAATGTTTTACATCATATGTTTTGGAACTGTTTACTGTTTTGGTTTCATTACAATTTTGATTGATATTACTGATATTGGGAGAGAATTCTTGATCGACTACTAAATAATCATCATCGATTTGGCTATCAGGTATTGACCCATGATCATTTTCTACATTATTTGCATCGCCATCAGAATTAGGATCTTCATCTGGATTTATTTGGGCGTCGCATTCTTCTTGAGAAGGAGCAAAAACCTCATCAGGAAAGACATTGGAGTCGAATGGGTAAATCCCAGTGATTCTGAACCCAGTCGCAGCATTATGCATAGTTTGCAAAATGTGATGGAGTAAACATGTCTGCGAAATTTTCCCTCGTGAGATGAGTTCTCGTAAATTTTCTACAGTTCTCTCTGTAAAATGATTTTAGTGGCTTATAAAATGTTAGATCCATTGTCTGAGTTCAATGTGTAGTGAGTGAGGGGCAGGCTGATTATTTCTATTTCAGGTTTGGCATATTTTAGTTCTGCTAGATCTTTGTACCAGGTATCATTGATAGACTGGAGCCGTCCCAGTTATAATTTCAATGAGGATTATTTTCAGCCCTTGTAACTTGTAAAGCCCGTTTGACTGCTTTTTTCTTCACGACATTTGCTTTGGCTAACGACAAACCAGATGGCTTTCTTAGTGTAAGATCTGGATGTCTTTTGCGAAAACAAGAAAATCGATCTTTGCCTGCTATTTTCTTTTCAGTACTCCGTGGCATCGTCAATGCCCCGTGGTAGGTACGCAATGACAATCTACATAAGAACTTAATAGTAGACACTGTCGACAATGCAATCAAGCAATTTGCTCAAAGTCAAGAACAACGACTTCATGAGTATGTCAACGTTGAGGCTCTCCAGCTTCTGGACATTGATGGCTTGGTTAGAAGATTGAAGCGAACAAAACCACTGTACTTAGTGCAGTGACAATCACCTTAAAAGAACTGAAGAATAAAGTGACTCTATCATACTAGAACCTGAGTGACTATCGTAGGATAAGTACCTAGTTTAAGAGACGTACACACTACAGCTACGTACTTATGCTAACTTAACCTATCTCGTATGGTTCATCGTCACTTACTAGCGTCACTTTCACGTTTCACTGATACTGTCTTCTCCGAAGCTGATTCGTGAAGAGGGATGACCAGCGAACTGCCTGGAGGAGTTGTCGCAACGGGTGACGAAGGAATCTTGACACCGGCAACAGAGGTGTATATGGACGGAGGGACTCGCAAAAACGGCGACGGTGACGTCGGTTGTGGCGTTCAAGTCTTTACGAATGTCGACAATGCATCTCATGATCGAATTGTAGGTGGTTTCATAGCGCATGCTTCCCTACCCAAGATGGATGGCTGGAAGGGAGCTTCTGGGCAACGGAAACTCTCGTTACAAATTGTGATTACTTGATCATCAGAAAGTTCATATCTAGCTCTTCTGGAGCTAGCGGCGGTAGCTATTTCTGATTCGAAGTCAAGGACAACGGAGGAGTTTCTCTTTGATATCACGAACGTTTTCTCTTTCAGCCGTGGTTGTAAAGGGATTCTGGTTCGCCGTCTTCTTCCCCCCAGCTTTACATTTACATTGGACTTACCTCCTCTGTTTATGGTTCCAATTCTATATATGTATTTTCACCAATTCATTGAACGAATTTAACAGACTACAAGATATCTCATGCGCAGACTTCAGATCGTTTTAATACGTACCTTAAAAACAGTTGTATGCATTAGAGCGACCTCCCCACCAATCATTTATGAAGCTCCTCACTAACTCCAATGCTTATATTTATTCAACTCAAAACGGGTGATGAACGTAAAATGCATATCGATCAGCTAATACGAGGGACACGCTATATATTTTGAGATGCCACAAAAGTAGAGAAGTTAGAGCTGGCAACACTGCATTTCTAAATACCACCATCCTTAAGTAGTAAACTCTGACAGTCAGTTGAGTCGCTGTTGTCATAGAGTAAACGTGGTAGGTACGATTTGTACCCGCCAGGAGAGCCGCGTGTGGATCGACGAAGATGCACCAACACCAACAATGGCCAAAAGGCAAAGGGCTGTCAAAAAAGTTATGTACGCAGTTTTCTTCCGTAACACCGGATTAGTAAAAGCAATAAAGCTGGAAAATCAACGTACAGTCACAGCAAACTGGTACACCACAAAATGTTTACCTGCAGTTCTTGAGTCAGCCAACATTCGCGGGTTAATGTTGCATCACGACAATGCATCGTCACATAGTGCACAGCAGATAGTTGAATTTTTACGTGAAAATAAGGTAAAAGTCATTGAACATCCACCCTATTCGCGTGATATGGCCATGTGTGATTTCTGGTTGTTCTTCAACCTAAAGAAACATTTACGTGGTCGACGTTTCAGGACGGAGGATGAGATAGACGAAGCAATTCATCTATTTTTTGAGAGCATTCCAAGAGATGACTGGCTTCACGCTTTTACGTTGTGGAAACTTCGGTTACAAAAGTGCATTGATGCAGGAGGAGATTATTTTAAACATAAATAAAATCATTTTCGTAAAAAGACTTGTAGTTTTCTTGTATCTCAAAATATATAGCGTGACCCTCGTATAACAATATGACGATAGCTTCTGAAGTTAATTTCGTCTTTGTGATTCACAAATAACCAGTCACAAGCAACTTTTTAAGCGCAGGATTAAAAAGAAAACTAACAAAGAGCTCTTAGTTTCCTAGAAAGGAAGTTAATTAACCAATCCGAGAGAGTACAATATTGTTACAATTTAATTGCCCCATCTATACTTAGTCTTCATCGAGGAAAGTTGTCTACCCATACATTTTATGACGGAATATTTTAAAGTCAATTTGTTAGCCAGTAAAGTCTCTTCTTCCTCCTCTTTAATGAAAGTAAATAGATGAAAATTTAATTTAAAATTTTTAATTCCATCCAAGCTCTAACGCTGCTTCCTTATCTGTCTTATCTTCATCTCGCTCCTTCTTCCCCCGTTAATAAACGTAAACTGAGGAATTTGAGTAAAGAAGTAAAATAAAGGAGTGTTGTTGGCAATATCTCTTAATTTAGAGCGCCGTTGCATAATGAACTTTAATTTACTTCCGAAGAATTCTCTGTGGAAATTCATCTTGTGCCGCTGTCGCCGTGCTCCGATCCTAATATCTCCTACTACTATTTCAACTACATCCCAACGGTTACCACTACCCTGCCTCTACAGCGCTGGTATTGCTGCTTCTGCTGTTTAGGTTGGGTCGTCTCTGCAAATTAAGTGAAAGCACAGAAAATAGAACTACGATGTATTTATGTATGTTGCTAGAGGCACGTTTTCGCGGACCGAATCATGAATGAGATTATTTTTATTTATAAATATGTAGGATGATGCTGGGGCTATTAATACGTGGTAAGCGGAAAATCTGATTTAATACGTTCCAAATCAAAATCAAAATAGGGATTTTTCTTGGGAAACATTTGAGTAATCGTTATTTGTGATGTTATACGTTAATCAAAACACCTAAGCTAGGCAAATTGGGGCCAATAGAATGATAAAATCAAGTTTTCATTAAAGTTTATTTTTTTGCGCAACTAAAAATATAGAACTGTTACAAAAAGGAAGATAACACTTATTTAGATCAAATAAATCCATATTATTATGTTGAAGAATCGACGAGCGCAGAAATAAATACGACGGTGTATCAAATATAAACGGGACTCGTTTTAAAAAAATTCTAACTTTATTTAACTAAGCTTACAAATATGTATATATTGTCATTCTACATACTCTCACGCCCTAGAAATACATTTTTCCCATCGGATTGGGAGCACAAACCCTTCCACGGCTTCGTTGTCGTCCAAAAAGATGGAAGTCACAAGGTGACAAGTCTAGACTATAGGGTGGATGTTCCAGCGTTTCCCATCCTAATGCATCCACATTTTGCATCGTGGCGTTAGCCACATGAGACCTGGCGTTGTCATGCAGAAGAATGACACTTCTGGCCGATTGCTTCTTCCATTTCCTTCGCATTAATTGTGTGTCGATCGTGGAGAAAATCAACGTGAAAAGCACCTTGCTGATCAAAAAAAGACTGTAAAAGAGGTCATACTTGTCCTTGGGCGGCGATCAAGGCTCTCGACGGTTTCACGCCCTCCAGAAAATTTTTTGTGCCATGCAAACACACGGGTTCTTGACAGGGTATTGTTCCCGAACTGTGTCTGTAATCGTCGCAAAATTTCGGCCGGGTTCACCCTCTCCTTGGCCAAAAACTTGATGATAATCTGCTGTTCCACGGAGACATGCACTTCTTTCTAGCTCATGGTTTCTTTTGATACTAAAGGGACCCGAGAGAGTTGCGGTCGGTACTCCCTCTCCCTAACGGTACAGGCTACCTGGGCATCAACCCCTTCCAGGTCTAGAAGCCCTCCGGAATTTTTAAGAAAATTAGTCCCGTTTATATTTGATACACCCTCGTAATAAAATAAACAAAATGAAAAACAGCAAAAGTCTTGTACAGAACGGAATAACCGTCGAAAACATAAAATATTGTGACCCACTGTGTTGGTAAGAGAAAGAATTTAAGAGATAATAAAAGATATCTGGAAATAATGCCTCACACCTGGAATAACGCTTAATCTGTGTCAATTACAGAGGAATTGCAGTATAGTCTTTGTTTCTGAGTTGGATCCGCGTCGTCGTCGTAGCTTTTGCCGATGTTTCATCCACGTTAACGAAACTTCAGCAAAAGCTGCGACCACGACGCGGTTCCAATCCGGAAAGAGTATAGCGTCCTATTTAAAAACAAAAGTTGACGTCACTTCCGGTAAAAGCGGAAATACTATTGAAGTGCTGATAACGGAGAAAGTTAGTTTACAAAAAATAGAAATCGACCTATTTTTTCTAAAAATGCTAGCTTCTGTCGTTCAAAAGTTAGCATGGGGTGGGAGACTTTAGGCCCGCACTGTATAGGCAATGTATTAAATATATGTCTTCGTATGATATTGTCTTACATTCAATTTCATTTCATTAACAGAAGTAGCAATAAAGAAAATTGTTAAAGCTATATGTGTGTAGATACTTTTTCTAGATGTTATACGTAACAACATAACAAGCCATCAACGATATACCGCAACGACCATGCGAGGCGACAAAAATTTATTCGTGTGAGGATATTTTCATACAGCATCCACCCTAGGAACACTTATAGCGCCCTCTGTGGCGCGGGAAACTCACACATACACGCACACATTCTTACTAGCACGCATATTCGTACGTATGTGACCCCATTTCGCGTGTTCCGTTGTAAAGTGCGACGCTGCCGCTGTCAACATTTTAGGGGGTTTCGTTTTTATTAAAATTTTATTGTAATATAATTTTCAATAACGCGAAAAAACCGGATGTATAATGCCACGGGTACACGTCATCTTATGCCGGGGATTTTTCAATAACGTCCAAATTGTTTCCATAAGCGACGACGCGTCAGGACGAAAAGTACGCCATGGATGGGATAAAGTCGGTGTTAGGAGGGATAACGTATTTCGTGTTGGGGTATACATGTGTAACGCGCATACGTAGGTCTTGTCTGATGTAAATTTGCATTTATTATTTTGTATTTCGCAGAGAAACGTTTACTAAGACTGTCCGTTTCAATTATCAGTAATATAATTTGTGTTTCAATTGTAAAGAAATATTTTCTTAGTGCTTTTCTCTCCACTTAAGAGAAGTATATACTTGTAATGAAATAACTTTATTTCTTTGTTTAAGAAATTTGTTAACTTGGTTCAAGTTAGGTGCAAGGAGGAATCTTTACAACAATAAGAATAAGATGGGCGTTAATGACATTTAAACCCTATAAATCACCTGGATTAGATGGCGTCTTCTCTATGCTATTGCAGGAGGAGAAAGTATAGAAAGTGTGATAAGCCTAATTTATTTTCTTTGCATTTAAACCGTTTATGTGACTCATTAGATGTTGAAGCCCTAAATGGAAGCGACTTGATATAAAATGTTCAACAAAATGTGAGAAAAAAACAAATGTAATCGAAAGAAAGTTTAGCTATATAGAAAAAATAAACATGGTAAAATATAACAAATTTTTATTTTTCAATAGAATCTCCCCTATTTATTACAATTAATTAATAATTCTATTCCCTTGTTAAAATAATCTAGTTTTTCCCCCAAAATGTTGTATTCAGCTGCTAGCAACTCATTATCGTCCTTAAAACGACATCCCCTTGGATAGAGGATCATAATATAGAATCACTGTTTCATCTCCAATCTCCTGTGACAATGGAGCCCAAAATCGGTTTCGGGTCGTCTCCACGCATGCTTAAATGCGAGCGCGCCCATCCGACCCGACGTTCACGTAGGCGAGCAGAAAGAAGATGCGGTACCCATCTTGCACTAATCTTATTCGTACCCAAATGGTTATGGAGAATTCGGCGAATACTTATTTCAGAAATGTTAGACATCACTGCTAATTCCTTCGCTTTCAAACGGCGATCTGCTAATACCATTTCTTCAATAATTGAAATGCTCTAAGGCGTTATCAGTTCAATAGCTCCATCATCATCAAGGAATTCTTGCCCCAAACGGAAACATTTTGCCCACTTTTTTTATAATGGAATATGAAGAAGATAAATCACCATAAACGCCGTCGAAACGTTGTTTAATGTGACTAGGCGTATGCCTTCTTTTGTTAAAAATTTAATGACCGCGTGGTACTCAATTTTCATTACCTGAGACATGTTCATGCATTAGTCACGTTGTCTGGCTGGCTACTAAAAACTGCTACTCTTCGAGCCGTAATATATATAGTGTTGGCTTCGTACATGTGCAACTATGACGCTACAACGTGTATAAGCTTGTTAGGTCGAGAATTTATGGCGCCTACCTCGTATTTATTGCAATTAGAAAAAAATTAATTAAATAAATAATCTGTTGGCAACCCCAGCATCTTACAATATTTGGATTCGGAAAAGCCTCAAAGCATTTATCCATTAACCAAAGTTAACTATTTCGTTAAAACTAATCAACGCTCTCCTTCCAATACTTGTGAGCTTATAAAAAGCCAGCTATAGCTTCGGCTATATACCATTATTGCGGAGAGGCGTAAATGTGGTATTTATACCTAAAGGAGGAAGGCGATCATCCGCAAACCCTAAAGTGTATAGACCCCGCCGAATTCGCCTTTAGTTAAAATAACCACAAGATTGTAACATTGAATATTTTATAATGTTTTATTTGACAAAACAAAACTAAATTTTTAAAGTGTTTGTGTTAGTTAACAGCGTTATATTTTGTGGACATGTATTTCTGAAGAAGACAATAAAGATTATAAGTTTCGATTAACTCTAACTACAATATATTTAACGATAAAGCCGCTAAAATCAAAATCTTTTAAATTATTAATCAAGAAACGGCTAAGAAAACGAAATATACTTATATATATATGTATTAGCATATAATTTTAATTAATCGTGGTGTCAATTTATCAGAAACAAAATTAAACACAATAAAATTAAATTAATATTATGTATACATATAATACCGTAACTTATTATTAGAGCTCGGTAACAGGAAGCCGTGCCATAGCCGTACCTGCCTAGTATACAAAAACAATAGTAAGAAAATCGAAAAAAAATAACAGAACTAATACATAATTATAGTATGTGAAAAGCAGTGAAACACTCACTCTTTTAACTAACCTTGGCTACGGAACAGTAAAACTAGAAGCACCATTATCAGTATTAACATCATATGGATAAGAGTGGCAAAAAGTTGACACTGTTAGATGTGTTTCCACAGTTGTCTCGGTGAGCGATGTTCGCCGTGGTGAGAAAATGAGTTTATATTTTGAAAAAGAGCGTTCAACATTACCGATGTTATACATGCATGATTAAAATACTCTTTGTATTTAGTCAGTGGATTATTCGATACACCATCACAAATTTGTTTTAGTGTGCTAAAATCGGGATCTTTCTGTAGTACACTCTCGAACTTTTCTAAAACGCGATTATATTTTGCGTCATGTATAGTCAGTAGCTGTGTATGCACTCCGTCCATAATTTGCAGAGACTCCAATAATGATAACGATCTATTTTGTAATTGGTCTATTGCGTCAGCTAATCGTTTATAATAGCTAAGAATATTTTTTAAATCTGTTTCGACGGAAATATCTTGAAATTTCGACTGACTCTCCTTAATAGCTGCAGTTTCGGCAGGATTGAATTGTGCAACAACAGCTTTTACTATTTTGAAATGTTCAGCATAATAAAAAGCTGCCTGCAACCATGTTCCCCAACGTGTAAGAATTGGCTCCGGTGGTTGACGAATACCAGGACACTCTGTGTGAAATGATCGTAGGCGTTTGGGAGATTTCAAAAATCCTTTTTTTGTGCTTGCTATTAATGCATCTACCTTGGGAGAGCATTGTCGAATGGTTTCTGCCACAAGATGTAAAGCATGCACTTTACACGTAAGATGTAAACACTTGCAACCATGTTCAAGAAGAGAACGGCCTACCGAACGCATTATCGCTGCACCATCGCTTATAGACATCAACACTTTATCATTTGAAATTTGAAATTTTTCTAACGTACTAAGTACAACCTTCGTAATTGCTGCAGCAGTACACTCTTGTAGTCTTCGGCTAGCTAGTAACAGTGGTAATGTAGGTTTACTAGGGTCTAGTATGCGTATCATCATATTTACAATTGAATTTTTTTTACAGTCTGTTGTCCCGTCAACACATAACCAAAGAAACTGTTTTTTCAATATACGTTTCATTTTCTTTTCCACGTCATCGCGTACAAATGCAACATGCTTACGTGCCGTTTTCTCCGTTGGCAACCGCAACTCGGGATTGTATTAGTCCCAAAAGTCCTTAAACGGTTGTTTATCGAGTAAGCCTAGTGGCAAATTACAGTTTACCAACATAAGAATTACATAAAAGAAAGTGCACTTCTCGGTGGCATGCCCAATTTTCGTTTTCTATGCTGTGCGGAATTTACGTGTCTTGTACAGTTCCACTTCTTATTTGACATCAAATGTATTTTGCACACTTTACAAACTATCTTACTCCCGTTGTAAAACAAATTGGGAAAGACAGAGATAAACTTATTTGCTATGTCTTGAAAGGGTCGTTTTTTAGCCTTCGACATGTTCACTAAAAACTACAATTAATAACTACGTCTGTATCAATAAAATCAGCACTTCCTATCCGCTAT
Source organism: Dynastes maya (assembly GCA_029619315.2). Taxonomy (NCBI): domain Eukaryota; kingdom Metazoa; phylum Arthropoda; class Insecta; order Coleoptera; family Scarabaeidae; genus Dynastes; species Dynastes maya. The sequence goes on from JAROYE020000005.1 coordinate 49,686,839, forward strand.
CCAATGCTAAACTGAATTGAGTGATGATGATTTGTCGTGTCGTATCATAATCGACCAGCCTTCACACCGCCGCTGCGATTGCTCTAGAGTTACCGGGCTGTACTAATTACCAACTGTCAAACAATTTGTTATTCCTTTAGTTACCATCTTTAATACATCAATTGACACAACTTTAACAACTTTGTATTGAAAAGAATAATTGAACAGAGATCCTGGTTTATTCAGCAGTTTCTCTTCAGTTTATTTCCTTAGAAAATCCTATTAACGAATATTGTAGGCACGTATTTCTTGTTTATCGTCGAATAAAACGTAACCTTCCGCAACGGCAAGCGATAATGCAGTGAGGAAGCCAGATGACTTGCCTGGTATTCAGATATTGTGTTTACAGCAGGTGTTAATTTTACTTTACATCGACTTTTATTTATTACAAAATTCACTCCGCTCCACTAACCCTCTTTGTTTATTCCTCTCGTTTTCTGTCTAGAACTAAATTTCATTTATGTTATTAATATTTTACGAAGTCATTTATTAAGGCTTTACGGCCTCAGCCGTCTTTTTTCCTTTCTTTTTTTCCCGGGCGTATACAAACTAATTAGATCATGGTTATAACTTTTTATTACGCTGCAGAGCTCTAGCGTCAACGGCAACAGCAGTAGCAGCAGTTGTACCGTCACTGTTTAGTGCCATCATACTTTTACTATTGCTGGGCTGTCCATTTATTGGATTGGCTCTCTCGTATTCCCTGTTTAGGGCCGGCCGGAAGAGGTTGCTTTTTGTGGGGTGGAAGGGGGATTGTGCGTTTTGTGTATGTTTGGTGGCGATATTAATGAAAAAAGGATAACATATTATCGTTGTAACGTTTGTATCGTTCGTAGAAGTATTATTATATTAGTGTTTTTATAGGCATCTGTTTCATTTGTTAGACGGAACGGCGGTTCATATGGAACAAGTGATATTTGGTTTGTTCTGTCAAATTGTAGCACTTAATGATTATAATAACTAGAGTTGGCCACGCGGGCCAACGGGCAGCGGCGTTGTTTCGATTAGGCCTCGGGTTCCACTAGAGCTATTGTGTGTAGATGTTTGCTGTCGTAAATACTTTCGCGTAGTTGTTAAAAAATAAAATAATGCGTGCTCAAACACTTACCGTCTTAAGAGTCTTCCGTGAAATCACGAACTGAATAATGTCTGTTAAATATCTGCAACATTAGATATGCTTCAACACTTGTTTCGACAGACCGGGTGCGGCGCGAGGAAAAAATGTGTTTATATGTAGAGAACGAACGTTCTACATCTAGTGACGTTATATTTGCGTGATTAAAATATTCTTTGAAACAACTTAACGGTTCTGTTGACGCACCTTCACAAATGTGTCTTAATGTGCCAAAATCAGAATCTTTCTCTAAAACTCTTTCATATTTTTCTAGAACACAAACATTTTTTGCGTCTTCTACCGCGCATAGCTGTGCGTGAACATATTGCACTATTTGCACAGATTTCACTAACGACACCGAAGGATCTTGTAACTTTTCTATTGCCTCCGCTAGTCCGAAGTAATTGTTTGTGTTTTAACCCGACTATCTTGAAATTTCGACTGGCTTTTCTTGATAGCGGCAGCTTCCTTTGGATCGAATTGTAAAACCACGTTCCTAATATTCTCATAATATTTATGATAATAAAACGCAGCATTTAACCAAGTTCCCCAACGTGTAAGAATAGGTTCTGGTGGCTCAGGTATACGGGGGCACAGTCTGTGAAATTCGCGAATAAGTTTCGGGGATTTGACAAACACTGCTTTTGTATGCCCTATTAAAGCGTCTACCTCAGGTTAACATTTTCTGATACCATCTGCCACAAGATTGAGAGCATGAATTTTACACGTAATGTGTAACAAGTTGTACATCAATAGCGTCGTTAAACAAGACAATAATAATTTAAATAAATAGAGGTGGTTTACTGTGTACTAATTGGTGCATGAGAAGAAATTGTAATAGCCATCCATCAGTTACCAAGAATTAAGCAACAGAAGTTCATTTGTTGATAATAGAAGCTGCATCCCATTTGCCAGAAAAAAAATTAAAGCAGTAACATACAAAATTAATCTAAATCTAAATTACCAATGCATCAGTTAGATAAGATTTTCTTTGACTCGCTTCATTTAATCTTTTCGAAATTTTGCGGCATTTCCTCTAAAAATAATTTTTTAGCATTTTATCGATAAAGAGAGTATTTCTCTCTTCAATCTCTGATGCGTATACGTATTTATGTGTGCGCGAGAGCGTTTTGTGTGGGTTTTTTAAAGGCCCATAATGCGGAACAGAAGCCGAGGGGTCTTTGCCAAAATCTATTTTCGGCGCGCATTTACATGGTTCACGTTACTCAAGTTGCTACCGAATTCTTTGCCCTACATATTACCAGTTTTGCGAAAATTATACAGCGGTAATGCAAAATATTCGAATAACGTTTGGAATCTGCGGTAAATTGGAAGTGAATTGCCTCATTAACACATTCATAACTTGCATCTGTAACCTCTTAAATTATAAAATAAAAATTAATAATTGCGATTACAGTAATGAAATTAAATATCTTTCAACGAATGTATTCGTAAATTTTAAAGTTGGTACTTAATTTCGTATTTTAATCACATACAGCTTTGGACAATAAAACGGAGCACCCTAATTTAAAACTTTATTGAAGTACAGTCCTTGGCCGTAGAAATAAGACCACTTAAGAAATTATTATTAAATATAATTTTAATTTCGAAAATCTATAAGAAGCATAATTATTGTTTCAGTAATACCATAATACATTATGGCCACAGATAATTTCTGGTTATAAAAATAATGCCTCCTGCCATTCGTAAGTACAACAATTATGTTTAGTTTGAACTGTGTCGTTCATTAGTTCGTTAGTATCATTGCAAATAGGAATAAAAACAGTATTTTCACCGATTTCCCCAAGAACTTGTATTTCAAAGAATCTTATTTTCGGGGTCAATTACACCGGACAACAAATTTTAGTTTATTTGCTGTATCTTGTTTGAAAAGTGCATTTTTTAGTTAATTTTGGGGCGCTGAATACAAAAATGACAACGAAATTAAAAACTTTGTTGCAGTTTTCAAGAACAAGTTTTTTTATTCTATTTTCAACAAAATAATAAAAAATAGATACTTTTACACTTTTAGAGTCACTAAATGCGCCGTCTTTTTGTTATTCTTTTGGAAATTGTTTCTGGAGCATCTCTAACAAGAGTCCAACAGTGGTCGGCAAGCATGGAAGCATTCCGATTTCCCTGGTACCTTTTCTCCATTGTTGATATATCCTGATGGAAGCGTTCGCCGTGCTCATCATTTACAGCTCCGCAGTTTCCAGGAAAAAAGGTCCAGGTGTGAGTGTAGGAAATGGATCTTTAGAGACATATTGCAGCTTTTTATTTCCCAAGAAATAAATGTCCACGAGGCGAAAGTCATTCCAAGCATTTTTTTCAATATCTGTTAGAATGCTGTCAAAATGTTCGTCTTTCAGAATATTTCAGTACAAGGCGGACTTGCGGTTACAGTGATAATATATAGGAACACATGACATCACGTATCTCTAAAACTTGAACTAATATTAAAAAGATAAGTTTATTTTCGGTTTTAGCACACCAAAAATAGTAAGATTTAGTCGATTTTATTTTAGATACATTTTGGCGGTTGTCCAGTGTTATTATCATAATAGGAAAGAATAAGGATATAACCACAGAGAAAAAAGCACGAATTTCTGGTCGTCTAGAGACGGGAGAGTTCTTTCAACGTGAAGTTATACAAAAAGGGGGTGTATCACATCAAACTGTTCTGAGAATCGCGAAATTAATTAAGGAGAATATTCCTAGTACAAGTAGTGGCAGAGCATAGTACTGGCAAATGCAAAACAACTGTAAGAGATGATCGTCGTGTAATGAAAGTGGCTACAGAACATTGTTTTTTATCCACTGAAGGTGTTCATAAAATTCTTAGTGGAGAAGGTATACAAATCAACTCGAACAGTCCGTGGACGTCTTCATGAAGCAGGCTGAAACGCAGACGTCCGGTAAAGAAGCCAAGACTAACATCTAAAATGGAAGTGACACAATTTCAATGGGCTAAAAAATATAAAAATTATACAGTTGAAGATTGGGAAAAGGTAAGTTTCATTTATCATCTGTAATTTTGGTCAAATTCATTCTTATAGTTCGCTTAACGGTTCTCTGCATTTTTTTACTTATTCCTAGATTACTCAAAGCGACGAATCACGGCTAGAAGTGCTAACGGAGAGAAGCCAATTTGTTCTTCGACATTCTTCGGAGCGTTAAGGATTCCACAAACCAACGCGGCTGCGGTAGCGATAGCGATGGCGATAGCGATCACAGTAACATATGGATATAAACATGGTCACGGTTAATACAACGTTGCACCAGCCGCGAGTTTGATCGTGAGCATGTTTATATCCATATGTTACTTTGATCGGTATCACACCCCCATCTCTAATGGTTTGGTCGTGTATTACGACAGAAGGACTGGGATCACTATATTTCGCTAACGGAACAATGGAACAAAAACAATATAAAAAAGTTTTACAAAACTATTTAATATCTTATATTGGTTCATTGGATGTGACTCAAGGACCATATACTTTCATGCAAGACAATGCACCGTATCATAAGGCAAAAAGTGTAATGTGATACCTTGGATCTAAAAATCTGCGTGTATTACCCTGGCCAGGCAATTTACCAATATAAACTCAATTGAAAATGTGTGGAATGTCTTGAAAAACATCGTAAGTGCACGAAACTCAACTGCAAAGGAAGAATTACAACAACATATTGACGATGTGTGGCATAATAGTGACGAAATTTAAAAAAAAAGCAATAAAGAGCTGCATTGGCAGTATGCCAAAAAGGATTGAGGAAATAATAAAATACAGAGGAGGAATAAGCAAATATTAGTAAATATGTGTTCAAATTATACTTACTTGCATGTTATATGTAATTAAATAATAATATTGCCAACATTACCAATTTTTTTTTTTAATTTTACCCCAAAATCATAATATTTTTGAGTGGTCCTAATTCGATGGTCAGGGACTGTATATTTGCAGTGGTGACTACGTTATAAAATTCTACATGTAAATTAATATCGTATATGACCTCCTTAGGCTGCACCCACCAATTTTCTGCAATGCGCCAGTGGAACATTTTTTCATATCTCTTCTATTTTGGCTTCAAGTAGTGCTTTTAAAGAGTGTTTGTGATCCTTAAGTTGCGTTTTCACAAATTGTCGCAAATACTCGATTGGATCTATGCCTGTACATTGGGTGGGTCAATCCAAAAAATTGAATCCAGTTTCGTGTATCCAATTTTCAATTTTTTGAGCTGTATGGCAAGAAGTGTTATCTTGCTTCATGTCTTTCGTTAATATCGGCTGCAGTATTTCTAATACGTCGGATTAGTGCATCCCGAGTACTCACTTTTAGCTTGTAAACCTCATTTTTGAACCAGCCCCATAAACAATGCGTGGTATGAGGTCTGAAGATTTTGGAAGCCAACTAATAGGATAACCGCGACCAATGCAAAGTCCTGGAAACTTAGCGTCCAAATGTTGCTTGACCTGATGAGCGAAATGTGAAGGAGCTCTATCATGCCGCTAATACATTTGCATTTAGAAGAGCATCCTCCAGTAGTCTTTGTAATTCATTTTGTAAAAAAATTGATATTTTGATATTTTTATTTTATTTAAGACATATTATCTCAAAAACAAGCGGACATTTGGATCATTACAAGAAGGCTAGTTAATTTTTTTTAATCACGCTGTCACTTGAAAACAAATGAAGATCGGGTAAGAACGTATGAGCTTTTTTACACTATATTCACGTGTACAATGCACTCCTGGAATTTCGTCCGTTCCTTCCGACGCATCCTGTCGAGGGTGCTGTGACAACTATTATACAGGGTGTTTGGTAACGATGTAAAGTTTTGAACAGCCGATAGGCGAAGTCTTTAGTAACCATATTAACCACATTTATCTTAGTCCAAAGTCTAATGGATTTTAAGATATTTGAACTTTTAGTAAATTTTGATTTTCCGGCAAAAAATCGCTACTAAACATTAATAACTCTTCTTATTTTTGTGGGACCACGCTAAAAGTTGTATTTTATGGAAGTTTAATGCATCTTCCTTTGAAAAGAGGTAATTAATTAAAGTTCGAAGTTATTTAGAAAAAAATATAGGTCTATATATTTCATTTAACGAGATAGAAAATGTATAATCCTCAAGTTTGTGATGATTTTTTTCTTCTTACGTAAAATAGCTCGAATGTTAAAATTACTTTAAAAGCTTCCTTACTTTGTGCCCTTTGGAATAGTACCTCACTTGTAACACAAACTTTTAATAACACCAAGAAATTCAACATAAACTATGACAACGCAATAAATCAGTACTGCGGGATAAGGGAACAGGGACCACTACCTTTCTATCTAGTTGTCATATCCCGTCACTTAGACGATGAATAACGTAGTAACCTAATTTTTTGACATTTGTCGAGATTTGTCTGTCTGCTATTCAGTGTGATCGCGACGCTAAGAAATTGTTTCTGTTATTATTGTTGTTTTTATCATTACGTTACGTTGTTATTATTTGTTTCTTTTTCGTTATTATTTATTACACCCGTTATGGCTACTTCTAGCAACGAAGAATACAGCGACATACTCGTAACGTATGGTCATGCAAATTGCGTTGCGGTGGAAGCGCGACGACTGTACAGATAATTATATTCAGGGAAGAGATTACCCAATCACCAAGTTTTTAGAAAATACGTATCGACGTATGCGTGAAACCTGAAGCGTCCATCACCAGGAACCCCAGATTAACGTTCGACAACATAATATGGATGTTGATGAACTCATTTTAGCCGCACTTGAAGAGGACTCTACTACTATTAGAGATGTAGCCGGTAACCTTAACGTGTCACCGTGGAAGGTCTGGTCTGTACTCCGCACGGAAAAGAAGCACCCCTTTCACTATACACCATTGCAAGGTTTAGAAGTAGATCACGTCCGACGGATACAATCTTTGCAATTCCTATTACATGAGGGCATTGAAAATATTTTTTTTTGTGCAGCATCCTATGGACTAATGAAAGCCGATTTACCAGAGAAGGATCAATTAACTTACACAGTTTGCATTATTGGGCGAACAAAGGAGATAATCCTCACGTCAAGCATCAAACATCGTTTCAACACAAATTTAGTGTATACGTGTGGGCGGGTGTAATAGGTAATTCTCTCGTCGGCCCATATTATTTGCCTGATAACCTCAGTGCAGAGACTTATCTATAATTTTTACAAAACGATCTGCCAGAGTTGGTAGAGGACTTGCCACCATTTGTAATTGAAAGACGTCCTATATATTTTTTCAAAATGATGGTTGTCCGGCTTACCATTGTTCTACCGTGAGAGAATTTTTAAACGATACTTTTCCGAATGCATGGATTGGAAGAGACGGTCCCATTCCGTGGCCGTCACGTTCACCAGACTCCCCTCGATTTCTTTATTTGGGGGCGTGCTAAGAGCCTTGTGTACAACGAGGAAATTCAAAATCGGGACCATCTAATTAGAAAAATCAATAGTAATTTTAACATTCGAATTGTTTTATTTAAAAAGAAAAAATCACCACAAACTTGAGAACTATAAATTTTCTATCTCGTTAAGTGAGATATTTAGACCTATATTTTTTTTTAAATAACTTCGAACTTTAATTAATTGCCCCTTTTCAAAGGAAGAGGCATTAGACTTTGATAAAAAACAACTTTTAGCGTGATTCCACAAAAATAAGAAGAGTTATTAATAGAGTAACCAAAACTTGCGGACTCGCATAGGCGTCGGTATTACGGGTTAATATAAGAATACGAAAAATTCATAAATAAACTTACTTGCTAATTATTCAACAAATTAGAGGCATCAGGATGCGAACTACTGTAAACTTGCATCATTGCATATGTTTCCACAGTTACTTCTTTAAACCTTGTGCGTCGACAAGAAAAAATATTCTTATACATAGAAAACGATCTCTCCACATCTAAGGAAGTTACATTTGCATGTAGAAACTGTTTTTCAAAATCACTTAAAAGTTCACTATTCTTACATTTATTATAAACGGCCTCTAAAGTATTAAAATCGGGATTTTTCCTTAAAACATCTGCCAACTTTTGACTAGCGCATAATCCTGGCGTATCATTTAATGTGTGTAATTTATTTTTTACACTCTCCACTATGTCTAATGATTCCTGCAATGACAATGCAGTACATTGTAGTTTTCTGATGGCATCTAGTAATACTGTATAATTGGTACATATTGTTGTTAAATCTTCTAAAAGTTGAGGAATTTGAAATTCTCTTTGACTTTTTCTAATTGCTTTGGATTCATTCCGATTAAATCGCATTATAACTGATTGAATTTGTTGAAAATGGATCAAATAGTAAGAAGCTGCTGTTAGCCAAGTACCCCATCGCGATAAAATTGGTTCAGGAGGGTCTGGAATACCTGGACAAAATTTATGAAATTCTTTTAAACGTTTAGGAGATTTACGAAACACTGCTTTAGTACTTCCAATCATCCGATCAACGTTTCCGTAATGTTGTCGAACAACTTCACCAACTAAATGCAAAGCATGCAGCACGCAGGTTATATGTATTAAGTTAGGAAATATATGTTTTAAGGATCGCCCAACACTTAACATCGTTGCTGCACTATCTGTCACAATCATCACAACTTGATCTTGGGCAATTTTAAATTTTTTCAAAGCGTTCACTATCACTTTTTGAATATTTTCCGCGGTACATTGTTGAACACGTTTGCAAGCTAACAAATATCGAGATGCTGTGTTCTCGCTAAATAAAACGCGAGCTATTACATTCACAATACTGTTTTTCTTTATATCGGTCGTCTCATCCACGGTAATCCATATTTTTTTGGAACACAAATCACGTTTACACACATTTTCTAGCATCTCTTACATTCGCGGCAAATGATTCTGTAATTGTGTTTGTGAGGGTAATGGGTACTTTGGAACGTATTGTCGCCAAAACGTTTTAAAAGCTGCTTTTCTCACCGACGACAACGGAAGATTACAAGAGGTAAACATAATTAACAAATGTATGAGGAATAGTGTATAAGGTATTTCAGTTCTTGCATTTCTCATATGCTTAATACCATTGACATGCCTCTGGCAATCAGTTCTGTCCAATGCAGCCAAACGAACATTGCATATTAAGCAAAAAATTGCACTACCGTCATATTTTAAATGGGGAAAAAGTGACACATACTTATGTACATTAGTAGCAAATCTATTACGAGGCATTGTTTTCTTAGGTATGTAAATATTAGTTCTATATGAAACGATACACTAATTATGTACTTGGTATAATACTACAACACACAAAAAACACCAGCTATATTTTCAAAAGCGACACGTAAGTACATAACCTTGACCGTTCGATTAATCTCTGCAACAGCTCAACCGGTACTAAAACGAAATCTCTCTCAGCGCGGTTTAACATGATTTATATTCAAGGTCGACACTACATGCCTGCTTCTCTACCGGTTTAGTTTATTTATGAATTTTTCGTATTCTTATATTAACCCGTAATACCGACGCCTATGCGAGTTCGCAAGTTTAGGTTACTCTAGTTATTAATGTTTCATGGTGAATTGTTGCCGGAAAATCAAAATTTGTTAAAAGTTCAAATATCTTAAAATCCATTAGACTTCGGACTAAGGTAAATGTGATTAATGTGGTTCCTAAAGACCTCGCCTATCGGCTGTTCAAAACTTTACATCGTTGTGCCAAAAATCCTGTATAATTATCAATTTATCAGAAAATTCCCAACGTTAAAATTAACGAAAAAACTGTTATAGTCCGTTTCATTTTATTTTAATTTGACTAAATAGTAAATAATTACTTTTTTATATATTTATATATAACGTATTTACCTGCCCATTAGTCAAATTAAAATAAAATGAAACGGACTATACATTTTTTCTGAATTCTTTTTCTGCTTTTTTACTAGCAGAAAAAGAACACAATAAATTCTCAGTGGTTCTTATCACGTTTCGCAAAGGTGTACATATATTGCAACTTACTGAAAAAACTCGTTCCCACACGCATAGACTAATGCTCGTGGTCTACAGGGAAAAAAATTGGTTTGCGTGTTGTTTTATAATTGCAACTAATTTAAATAAAAGCAGGCGCTAAGGTTAATACATTAATTTATGGCTTGAATCATATACGTAAGTATAGTCGTCGCCAGTATAAATAGCAAAAGCAAGTGTTACCCGGTTTTATTGCTCGTGTGAAATATCTTTATTATTTATTACGTGTAATAACATGCTATTGGGGTTTAGGGAACGGGTTCCTGTGAAGTTGAGTTTCATTTACTTATCACTAGTTTTTAACAGAAAATGTAAAATACTTGGCGAAGTTAAGAGGTATATTCTGGAATAAATTTCTCCAAATTTAAAATATTGAATTTACAAGAAAATTAACACCAAAGTATCGGCACACTCAGTCCCATACAAATTAATTGATTAAATTCGGAACAATTGTTTTGAGAATTCGTCGTTTCCCATTGTTAATCGTAAGATCGAATGATGTGAGAAAAAATCTTTAATTCTAACATGCCTTTTTCTACTCTTACTCTAAAAGATATTTACAAATACCTACTTTTACCGCCTATCTATGTATCCTAAAACTAAAACATGCGAAATACTCAGAACTATATGAAAAAGTGCTGGCCTGTGGCACAAAAACATAAGGATGTGTTCGTTTTACTTCAATAAATCTATCAATACGGTGTAACTAAGAGGGCATTCCTCTTGGTTTAACAAAATTACATTTCTTTCCATTTAAATGGTTTCGTAAGCGTCTAATTCGCGCGGTGAAGTTACATTATTAATGAATTTGATGTTTTCTAATTTAATATTATGCCCGGTTTCGTTTATATGTTGTGCTACACTTGATGATTCGATTCTCCCATAGCGACAATGCGTTATGTGTTCTTTGAACGTGGTGCCTATAGCCCTTCCCGTTTGTCCAATATAGTCTTTATCGCAGTCATCGCATTCAATTCTGTAAATTTAGTATTTACAATTCACTTGACACATTTTCAGTTTTACCTTTAAAATTCTAATTCAAGTTCAATAAATCCATATGTTACTACTATGTTAGTTATGTATAACCGTACGTGTATATACACCATTTTTCACAGTTATTTATGCTATAATAATATGTTTTTGGGTTCCTCCCGTTGTTGTAGAAACACAAATAAATAAATAAAAACACATCATGAGTCGGGGTGGCAACGGTTGCAGTGGCTCTGCGGATGGGACCTTGCACAGCGGCTATATGTTTAATTTTTTATAAATTGGTGTTTGTTTTTTCTCCTTTTATTTCCTTTTTGTGAAAAATGAAAATTGATAATAGCAGTAGATGATTCACACACGAAACGTAGGTTAAGTTTATTTGTAGGCACTCTTTATTTCATTTCATTTCATTTCTTCTCAATAATTTTTGAGACACACTATAGAACAGGGTAAAGCGAAAGCAGTTTTCAAGCATTATGGAACTGTGCTTTGCCCTGTGGTTGCGCTTTACTGCTATATGCTCTACTCGTCTTGTATTTCTTTTTTCTCTTTTTTTTAAACACTAGCTTACTAGTATTGTTATGTTCAACGTTGTATGTACGACAACAGCTTCGGTTGTCACTTCTGAAAGACTAAATGTCAGGTTAGCCACTCGTTGGTAACTAAATATTCCTCTTGCGGGGAAAAATGGAAATTTTCTCGTTGCTATTCCCCCCCAGCCAACTGCCCTTGAGGCGTTGATGTCAAATTTTAAATATAAGTCCAGATAACGACGAGTGTGGGGTAGCATGGACAAATTTACTCGTCAGTTAATTTTCTTATGCACGTAATTCGTCCAAATTCATGTAGAAATCGTCTAAAATAAGCAACAGCGTAAATTGAAAGCTATTTTAAATAATATTTCATCAATTAAATCTTTATCTGAAAAGTTTAAGTAAATCGTTGGAGAATTTTTATGTTTACAGCTATTCAGTAACATTTTGTATCATAGAATCCTCGAAATACAACCTCCTAGTTGAGTCACTGCATTCGTTCTCCTATGCTATTTGCAGAAATAATCTCATTTGATTGAAATTCATCGTAAAAGTTTCTATTTGGGTTAAACTATCAAAATTGGCTGTGGAATAAAACAATCGCCGGTCTTTCGCTATTTAAAATAAAAGAAAGAGAAGCGACACCATAATTTTTCATCAATCTTTATTCAGCCTTGGTTGAATCTAAGTGTTTCTTAACTCCAATCCCCATTTAAAGTGTTCGATTGTGAAATCAAAGTCCTTATTTGAAGAGAAAAGGGTTGAATTTCCAGAACAGGCAGTTTCCTGTAGAGGTTATATAAACAGAGAGTTTATATAACACTGGCATCGTTCAAATTTCAAAGTTAGTTACATTTAGAATCTTAAAATTCGTTAATTTCGTTTTATTAAATTGGAAATTCGTTATAAAATTGCCGAAAGGGTATCCAGGGATACTCCCGAACCCACTAAGAATCGTTAATTTAGTTTAAAATTAGAAAATTTAACAATTTTCTCAAAATCTCCTGAGAAAGATATTTCAAATTTGGCGCCCTAACGTTTAGGCAATTCAAAAAAAAAAATAAATTCTGTTATAAGTAACGCTGGCCACGAGCGGTACCGCGCATCGGCGTAGAATCAGTTCGTACCGAGAGGAAGGGTAGTATTACTTTGTCTGCGGAGCAGTACGGACATTTTCGCTGCCGGTCATTTGCGCAATTGTTTATCTGTCCTAGAAAAATTATGATTTCGTCAGCAAAACGACCGCGGTCGGACAAACTTCGAAAATTTATTGCAGAAATTCCAGACTTAATATATGAAGGTGCTAAAATTAAATGTGTAATCTGTAAAATCCCGTTAATGTGTTGGTCCAGGCAACATTGTCTACGACACGTAAATAGTGAAAAGCATGTCTCAAAAAGAAATTGCGCACGAGACAATGAAAAATTTATATTTAATTTATGCGTTACGTTTATCGCGTGTAATATACCGTTTAATTTACTAGACAAGGAACCATTTATCTGCTTTTGGAATAACTATTCGGAGTGCAAATTACCAAGTCGAACATCGTTACGAAGTATTGTGCCATCTGCGCGCGAACATATTGAACAAAAAATAAAATTGGAGTTGAAAGATCAAAAATTGTGGTTATGTGTCGACGAAACAACAGATCGGAAGAAACATTCTGTTCTTAATGTAATGGCACGCAAATTGGAACCTCATCAATCGGCACCTTCAATTCTATTAGGTTTCTGGACGTGCCTCGTATTTTCTATGGTTGTTCTTATCCTATTATCCTCAAATCCATATCAGATGAAAGATTTGAAAATAAAATTGGAAGAAGGTTGAATTAAAATTTGGAGTCTAAACTGAAATAAAAGAAGGAATGAGGAAAGATAACAACATTTAAAATTCAAGTACATGTACACATGCTGTGATTTCGATCCTGAAGTTTTAAATACTCGATTATTTTGGCTGATGATGGCATATTGCCGAAACTAGGAGTAAAAGAGGATTTTGTCTTTGATTTTGATTTTAACAGATATCAAATGCACGACCATTCACTTCTAAGCACTTCTAAATTCGAAGGGAATGGTATATATTTTTGTTGTGCCAACAACTATCATCAAATGTCATCATATTCAATAATTGTTCGAATGTTTTGGTCATGGCTAGATAATAAAATAACTATTGACAATAGTTCAGTTTCAATAATCGCTATGATAAGGAAACGAATGATTTTGGACTACTACGTGCCAGTAATTAGAATCTTATCAAAAATTCAAAACTAAAATAATATACAGAGATAAATGAAATTCGGAGTATAATTTGGAATTTTAAATGCAGGAAAAGCATGCGGTGTGTACGACATGAACGCTAAAATAATAAAACGTATTACCGACGTATTGTCTGGGAAGAATAATCAATACTTGTTTTACAGAAGAATGTTTTTCCGAACAATTGAAACTTGCAAGGGTGATTACTTGTGCATAAAAATCGTGATGTAAATGAATAATAAATATAATAATTATAGACCCATAAGCATTCTACCGATAATTTCTGAAATATTTGAACACGTTATTAGTAAAGCTGGCCACGAGCGGTACCGCGCAGTAGCGTCGAGTCGACCAGGCCTCGCGTTCCACTAGAGTTATTCTGCTAATAGAGATGTTTGATGCCGCAAATAATTTCGCTCATCTTTTAAATAAAAATTAAATAGCACGTGCTCAAACACTTACCATTTTAAGAGTCCTCCGTGAAATTACAAAGTGAATAATGTCTGTTAAATATCTGCAACATTAGATATGTTTCAACTGTTGTTTCGGCAAAACTAGTACGGCATGAGAAAAAAATGCGTTTATATGCAGAGAACGAACGTTCTACATCTAGTGACGAAATATTTGCGTAAGTAAAATAATCTTTCAAATAACTTCACGATTCTGTTGACGCACCTTCACAAATGTGTCTTAATGTGCCAAAATCAGAATTTTTCTCAAAAACACTTTCAAATTTTTCTAGAACAGAAACATTTTTTGCGTCTTGTTGCACTATTTGTAGAGATTTTTCTAACGGCACCGCAGGATTTTGTAATTTTTCTATTGCATCTGCTAGCCCGAAGTAATTGTCGTAAATGATTTTTAAATCCATTTTAACCTGACTATCTTGAAATTTCAACTGGCTTTTTTGGATAGCGGCAGCTTCCTTTGTATCGAATTGTAAAACCACGTTCTTAATATTGTCAAAATATTTATGACAATAAAACGCGGCCTGCAACCATGTTCCCCAACGAGTTAGAATAGGTTCTGGTGGCTCTGGTATACGGGGGCACAGTCTGTGAAATTCGCGAATACGTTTCGGTGATTTGACAAATACTGCTTTGGTATGCGCTATTAAAGTGTCTACCTCAGGATAACATTTTCTGATACTATCCGCCACAAGATTGAGAGCATGAATTTTACACGTAATGTGTAACAAATTAGCAGAATGCTTTTTAAGAGACCGGCCTACAGAAAACATGCTTGCAGCACCATCACTTACTAACATCAAGAGTTCGTTTGTTGAAAGTTCAAACTTGTCCAATGTATTTAACATTAACTTTGAAATTACTTCGGCAGTACACTGTTGTATTCGTTTCGAGACTAATAGAATTGAAGGTGCCGATTGACGAGGTTCCAATTTGCGTGCCATTACATTAAGAACAGAATGTTTCTTCCGATCTATTGTTTCGTCGACACATAACCACAATTTTTGATCTTTCAACCCCGATTTTATTTTTTGTTCAATATGTTCGCGCGCAGATGGCACAATACTTCGTAACGATGTTCGACTTGATAATTTGCACTCCGAATAGTTATTCCAAAAGCAGATAAATGGTTCCTTGTCTAGTAAATTAAACGGTATATTACATGCGATAAACGTAACGCATAAATTAAATATAAATTTTTCATTGTCTCGTGCGCAATTTCTTTTTGAGACATGCTTTTCACTATTTACGTGTCGTAGACAATGTTGTCTGGACCAACACATTAACGTGATTTTACAGATTACACATTTAATTTTAGCACCTTCATATATTAAGTCTGGAATTTCTGCAATAAATTTTCGAAGTTTGTCCGACCGCGGTCGTTTCGCTGACGAAATCATAATTTTTCTAGGACAGATAAACAATTGCGCAAATGACCGGCAGCGAAAATGTCCGTACTGCTCCGCAGACGAAGTAATCCTACCGTTCCTCTCGGTCCGAACTGATTCTACGCCGATGCGCGGTACCGCTCGTGACCAGCGTTAGTTATTACTTCGAGGCTCTTAGAGTACTCTAGAGCACTACGAAATCAAAAACTGTCTAATAGATAGCCAGTATGGATATCGCAAGAATAAATCCAGAACTGGTGAGTGTCTTAAGATTCGTAAATAATGTTCTTTATGAAAAAAAAAGTAGCTAGGATGAATCTATTAGACTTAAGTAAGGCCTTTAACACGGTAGATCATACCGTATTGTTTTCGAAACTATAAACTTATGGAATAAGAGGCCAAACAATAGAATTACTTAGATCATAACTATCTAACAGACGACAAGTGGTCCATTGGAATGAGTGTAAGTTAGAGATAGAACAGATCCTTGTGGTGTACCACAAGGATCTATTTTAGGTCCTTTGTTAATTATTATTTACATCAATGACTTACTCAGTGTCGTACAACGTACGTTGTATGCAACGTAATTATTCTATCTTGGTTTCATTCTATGTATTTAGGTTCCCTTTATCGTAATGGTTAAATGGCTTCAGTTTTTCAAGGCTAAAAGTTGGCAATTGAACATTTTTATCAATTTGCAAAAATAACGAATTTGGACATCTTCCTTTATGTAGCTTATGTAATTATCCAACAGATTCCTTATCTTGTATTTTGGAAAAGCTATCCATCATCTTTACTATACAAATTTAAAAGCGCCTACCTATACATCCGAAAACAACCTCGAAGGGTGTATACGACTAACGATATTTACCCGAAACTTTTTGAACATCTACCTCTTTTCGAAGGGTAGTTGTTTTCTTTGCATTTCTATTTACTTCGAACGTCCGTTTCGGAAAATTTAAAGATGAATTGGAGAAGCAGGAAGAACAGGAGAAATTTATTCATGGAGAGATGATGTTCTTCGCGGCAATGAATGCTGCACTTCCGTCGAGTAAACGTTGAAAAGAACTGGACGCTACGTTTGCATAAATTTGCATGCTATCACGTGATACCAACAGAATAGTAAAGGAGAGAAAAAAAATAAAAGGAAAAACTTGTCCCGCTTTTAGTCTAATGACGTATTCTTTTAAATATGGCATAATTTAATAAAGCGTTCTCTACCTAGCCTTCTACACCCTTTGGATCCCGCTCACCTCGTCTAGAGGCGGTCGGAAACGTTCCCGGTAGTTTTCTAAAGTATCATGCATCTTAGGGGAGTAATTCTAGAATATTTACACCTTACTAACTTTGCTAATTGGGGGCGAACTTGTGCCGGTAAGTTCGGACGCGATGTTGTGAATTGTGAACGGTGTTGAATTTGTTTCCTCTTCCTCGAGTGGTATATAATTTTCAGGTTTCTTTATGTTTCGTTTTATTCTAGAGCGTCTGGTGTAATTGAAATAGCGTACAGGTACGTAGTTTCTAACTAAGTTAGGAAAGAACATTGGTGTATAAGAAAATAATCAAAAGTGTCAGAAAGAATTCTAGATCGCGATAAATCAAGTGTTAAAAAAATTGATGGAAAGGGAAGTGTTATAAGTACGATAATAATGAGTAGTGTTTTGATTTAGAATGTAATAATCCACTAATAAATAAGTATTTATTTATTTTGCTTAAAATCAAGACAATGCACTATCCAAAGATGCCAACTTGAAATTTGCTTACACTGGGAAAAATGTTTAGTAGCCCTAAATAAAATAGGTAATAACCGCAAGCAAAAACCTTAATAAAACAAGCGACAGAAATTTTTTTTACCACAAAAAAAAGAAGATTCTTGTCATTCTGCGGTAAATGTGCTACTTTACTTAAGAAGTATACAGGGTGTCTCACGAGGAACTGCATTTTTTTTTAAATGATTTTAAAAAATTATTTATTTATTTTTTTCAAATCATTCGTTCAGCCAAATGCGGTCCGGCAGCTTACGTCAGAGCGACCCATTTTTAATTCTTTTTCCTATAAATAAGTGTAAAATAAATTATATATCGTTAAGTCCGGTAGGAAATTTCCATATTTTACGGTTGTCGATATTCCCTAATGTCAAGTCGTTAGACGTTAGATCGTTGCAGCCTGTAATATGATAAAACAAAAGAAATTTAGTTGATAAAAATGTTAATTATAAGAACACAAAATATTGTCTATATGAAATGTGCATCTTAATTGGCTGTGATTTATATTTAACAAGTGCTATCGACAACAAAAGAGCGCGGAGGCGCTAATACAATCTGCCCTTTTTCATTCAAGGCGCCTTTGGCTAAGCCGTTTATGTTAAAAGCAAATTCAAGCGTTGTAGTGAAGACCAAGGTTAGTTGAAGTTCCATCATTCAAAAGAGCACGAGCTTTTGTTACGTGCTGGCATATAGAGAGCGCGTAAACATCAAATTTTGAGGTTAATTTTTATATTCCATCTATGTATCTTTTGTAAAACGTTCCTATTTGTATTTTACTCTATTCTAAATTACCGAAAGAGTATTTAGGTGACGCTTCCGTATCTACAGACTAAAAATATTTTTTTATTAGAGAAAATAAATTATTTACTTTATAACATTAAAATGAAAAGGTAATGCCAGAAGAATGGAGAATAGGAGTAATTACCATACACAAAAGAGGAGATCAGCAAGAGTGCAGCAATTATAGAGGTATAACGTTACTAAATGCAGCATATAAGATCCTATAAACGCTAATACAAAAAAGAATGAAGAAAGAAACAGAGAATAAAATGGAATAAAAAGTACCAATGTGGTTTTATAGAAGGACGGTTAACAACAGATGCCATATATATTCTAAAACAAATCATAGAGATGACAGTGGAGTACAAAATGCAGATTGAGATGCTATTCGTAGATTTTAAGCAAGCTTTTGACTTAATAAGGAGAGATAAGATGATGAAGACACTGAGGACGATGAGAGTTTAAGCAAATTTAAGAAAGCTAATCAGGATGACAATGAAAAACACAAGGATAACTGTCGTAACACAAAAAGGAGAAAGTATGAACATTGAGATGGACAAAGGGGTACGACAGGGAGATGCCTTATCAGTAAGGCTGGCCACGAGCGGTACCGCGCATCGGCGTAGAATCAGTTCGGACCGAGAGGAACGGTAGGATTACTTCGTCTGCGAAGCAGTACGGGCATTTTCGCTGCCGGTCATTTGCGCAATTGTTTATCTGTCCTAGAAAAATTATGATTTCGTCAGCAAAACGACCGCGGTCGCACAAACTTCGAAAATTTATTGCAGAAATTCCAGACTTAATATATGAAGGTGCTAAAATTAAATGTGTAATCTGTAAAATCCCGTTAATGTGTTGGTCCAGAGAACATTGTCTACGACACGTAAATAGTGAAAAGCATGTCTCAAAGAGAAATTGCGCACGAGACAATGAAAAATTTATATTTAATTTATGCGTTACGTTTATCGCATGTAATATACCGTTTAATTTACTAGACAAGGAACCATTTATCTGCTTTTGGAATAACTATTCGGAGTGCAAATTACCAAGTCGAACATCGTTACGAAGTATTGTGCCATCTGCGCGCGAACATATTGAACAAAAAATAAAATCGGAGTTGAAAGATCCAAAATTGTGGTTATGTGTCGACGAAACAACAGATCGGAAGAAACATTCTGTTCTTAATGTAATGGCACGCAAATTGGAACCTCATCAATCGGTACCGTCAATTCTATTAGTCTCCAAACGAATACAATAGTGTACTGCCGAAGTAATTTCAAAGTTAGTGTTAAATACATTGGACAAGTTTGAACTTTCAACAAACCAACTCTTGTTTTTAGTGAGTGATGGTGCTGGAAACATGCTTTCTGTAGGCCGGTCTCTTAAAAAGCATTCTGCTAATTTGTTACACATTACGTGTAAAATTCATGCTCTTAATCTTGTGGCGGATAGTATCAGAAAATGTTATCCTGAGGTAGACGCTTTAATAGCGCATACCAAAGCAGTATTTGTCAAGTCACCGAAACGTATTCGCGAATTTCACAGACTGTGCCCCCGTATACCAGAGCCACCAGAACCTATTCTAACTCGTTGGGGAACATGGTTACAGGCCGCGTTTTATTATCATAAATATTTTGACAATATTAAGAACGTGGTTTTACAATTCGATACAAAGGAAGCTGTCGCTATCCAGAAAAGCCAGTCGAAATTTCAAGATAGTCAGGTTAAAATGGATTTAAAAATCATTCACGGCAATTACTTCGGGCTAGCAGATGCAATAGAAAAATTAAAAAATCCTGCGGTGCCGTTAGAAGAATCTCTACAAATAGTGCAACATGTTCACGCACAGCTATGAGCGATTGAAGACGCAAAAAATGTTTCTGTTTTAGAAAATAATTATTGCGGATCAGAGTTTCGATGATATGGTTCAGTTTTTGAGGAAGCGAATTGGGTTCAGATATGGAAATGGCCCTTTGGATAAGAGAATTGATAACACCGCGTTTTTGGGCTGAATGATGGTGTGAGAGGCCATTGAGATATCTCCGTGTGCGTGGGTTTTCGGTAAACGTAATGTCCTAGCACTTCGTCAGGGCGTCGGTGTATGAGAAGATCTAGGAAAGGACCGTCCGATTTATATCCATTGCGAAGGGTATGGAATCATGTTGGAAATTCAGAAACGATACGAGATTGTTTAAAGATTCGTGTACATGAGGCCAGACGACAAAGATGTCATCAACGTATCTGTACCAACACTTTGGCTTAGGGGTCTAAGATAATAGGGCTTGTTGTTCGAACGCTTCCATAAAGATGTTGGAACTACAGGAGACAGAGGAGATCCGATAGCTGCGCCTGAGACTTGCTCGTAGTATTTACCATGAAACTGGAAATAGGTAGAAGAAAGACGAAATCCGGTATGGGGACTTTGGTGAATAAGGATTCGACATAAGAGATACAAAAAATAAAGTAGGTACCAAATTAAGACCGCGCTGCATTTTGACTTATCTTCAAGGATAGGCTAATACTACTCCTTGTTATTGTAATAATTCTTATACCATTTTAATATGTTGTCAAGATAATTCGGTCGCAGCTATGCTGCACAACGAAACAAATGTAGGGGCTACAATAGCGTCGTTAAACAAGGCAAAACCGAAAACGGGGATGGTGGAAAGCGAGCACGAATGAGTTCCCACATGATGCATAATATGGAAATGGTGGGATCGTCTTATTACGGAATTTTGCAATCACGGAAATCGATTTGCTTCAAATAGCTTATTATACAGAAATAAACTCAACTACGGCAAGAATCGTCGATTCGCCTGGAAGTACCAAACGGAATTTGTTGATTACCACAAATGAACTATTGATTTGCGCCCAGTAGCCTTTTGTTCGTAGATATACCGTTTAATAGTAACAACAAATTCTTTTACCTAGCACAGGAAACATTTACAGCAAACTGTTTTTATTTCCAGGTGTATCAAGGGTTTAATAGCTACAAGTTTTGTTGTTAGGTTTTTTATTCGAGGAATTCAGCTATACCAATAGCTTTATTAGAAATTATGAAACATCCTGTATACATAAATATTTCATCAGAGATTACGTAACACCGCACAAGTTTTTGCATTTTGTGTGTCTGTTTATTGTCATGAAAGCCTGTATATTTTAATATTTTAATACTATTTTATTTAACTAATATTACCATCACAGACATATACTGGGCAATATGTTACGCACACATAAATAAAATAATTTCCCCATGTATATTTGCCATTACGAAGAATTAGTCGACCGGAATGAATTTTAAAAATTTATAGTTTCGAAATCCGCTCCAGGGATTCGGGAAAGGGGCGAAACGATATTCGCTCTTTTTCCACAGTGCGACCAATGCATAAATATTTCATCGGCGGCTAGCCGGATATCCTGCACGGTTTTTAATTAAGTTCAGTTTTTAATATTTTTATTTCACTTTGTAATATTTGCTTTTGACAGGAACATCGCACAGTTGGGTCCCGGTTATTTTATATTTTATTTCTATACACACTTTTTTATAAACGGTAACTCGGTATAACGGGTTAATATAAGAATACGAAAAATTCATAAATAAACTTACTTGCTAATTATTCAACAAATAAGAGGCATCAGGATGTGAAATACTGTAAACTTGCATCATTGCATATGTTTCCACAGTTACTTCTTTACACCTTGTGCGTCGACAAGAAAAAATATTCTTATACATAGGAAACGATCTCTCCACATCTAAGGAAGTTACATTTGCATGTAGAAACTGTTTTTCAAAATCACTTAAAAGTTCACTATTCTTACACTTATTATAAACGGCCTCTAAAGTATTAAAATCGGGATTTTTCCTTAAAACATCTGCCAACTTTTGACTAGCGCATAATCCTGGCGTATCATTTAATGTGTGTAATTTATTTTTTACATTCTCCACTATGTCTAATGATTCCTGCAATGACAATTCAGTACATTGTAGTTTTCTGATGGCATCTAGTAATACTGTATAATTGGTACATATTGTTGTTAAATCTTCTAAAAGTTGAGGAATTTGAAATTCTCTTTGACTTTCTCTAATTGCTTTGGATTCATTCCGATTAAATCGCATTATAACTGATTGAATTTGTTGAAAATGGATCAAATAGTAATAAGCTGCTGTTAGCCAAGTACACCATCGCGTTAAAATTGGTTCAGGAGGTTCTGGAATACCTGGACAAAATTTACGAAATTCTTTTAAACGTTTAGAGAGATTTACGAAACACTCCTTTATTACTTCCAATCATCCGATCAACGTTTCGGTAATGTTGTCGAACAACTTCACCAACTAAATGCAAAGCATGCAGCACGAAGGTTATATGTATTAAGTTAGGAAATATATGTTTTAAGGATCGCCCAACACTTACCATCGTTGCTGCACTATCTGTTACAATCATCACAACTTGACCTTGGGCAATTTTAAATTTTTTCAAAGCGTTCATTATCACTTTTTGAATATTTTCCGCGGTACATTGTTGAACACGTTTGCAAGCTAACAAATATCGAGATGCTGTGTTCTCGCTAGATAAAACGCTAGCTATTACATTCGCAATACTGTTTTTCTTTATATCGGTCGTCTCATCCACGGTAATCCATATTTTTTTGGAACACAAATCACGTTTACACACATTTTCTAGCATCTCTTTCATTCGCGGCAAATGATTCTGTAATTGTGTTTGTGAGGGTAATGGGTACTTTGGAACGTATTGTCGCCAAAACGTTTTAAAAGCTGCTTTTCCCACCGACGGCAACGGAAGATTACAAGAGGTAAACATAATTAATAAATGTATGAGGAATAGTGTATAAGGTATTTCAGTTCTTGCATTTCTCATATGCTTAATACCATTGACATGCTTCTGGCAATCAGTTCTGTCCAATGCAGCCAAACGAACATTGCATATTAAGCAAAAAACTGCATTACCGTCATATTTTAAATGGGGAAAAAGTGATACATACTTATGTACATTAGTAGCAAATCTAATCAAATCACTACATGCCTGCTTCTCTACCGGTTTAGTTTATTTATTAATTTTTCGTATTCTTCGAGTTCGCAAGTTTAGGTTACTCTACATATTACCTATAGATGTGCTTTTTTGTATGATGTTGAAATAAAAATTTATTAATAATATTCAATAGTATGAATAAATATTAAAAATTATATACACAAAAAGAAATAGGGACATTTTATCAGATCCAGCGTACTGAATTAATCATTTATATCATTTTTTTTTAACTTAGGAATAAGGGATAATGTCTTTTGTACGTGATAGGAGATTAATTGTTAGAATTGGGAATGTCAGATCACAGGAATTCAATACAAATAAGGGTACACCGCAAGGTAAACTGTTGGGGCCTTTAATTCTTTTACTATTTATAAATGACTTCCCCGAATATATTGATAGATGATGAATTAAAGATAGAATTGTTAGTGGCATAGATAATAACAAATTAAGAGAAAGATTATTAAACGAGCCCAACTTAACATTAGTAAAATGTATAGAGATATGCAGATCATCGGACTTAGTACAATCACAAATTAAAGAAATGACATCTGAGAATTTACAAATAAATAAAGTAAATAAAATATATAGAAAAGAAGAAAATAAAACTAAATGGATGCAAAGAAATGCCAAGGGAGAGAGACCACAAGAAAAGAAAATAAAAAACTGTCAGCGCTGTGGGATGAATCATAAAATAAACGAACGTCCAGCATTTGGAAAAGAATGTTACAAATGTAAAAACAAAAACCATTTTAGTAAAATGTGCAAATCAAACAGAAGAATTCAAGAGGTGAGAAGTGCCGAAGAAAGAAAATCAGATGAAGAGGAGGGAGAAACTTATTTTATAGGAACTGTAAAAGATATTCAAACTAAAAATGAAGAAGAATGGACAGAAGCGTTACAGATTCAACAAAAACCTAAGGTATTTTTAAAATGTAAATTAGATACAGGAGCACAATGTTCAATTATACCTAAGCATTTATTTGATAAGATTCCAAATACCAAAATAAATAAATCTAATATTAAACTGTTAAATTATAATGGTACAAATATAAAAAATATTGGTGAGATCGAATTCATGTGTAAATCAAAAAAGCATTGCCAAAAAAGTTTCAAATTGTTGAAACAGATAAGAGTTCACCTATAATATTAGGCTTAAGTGATTGTAAAAAATTAGAACTAATTAAAAGAATAGATAACATTTCTTGTAACAACTTAATAGATAAATTTAATGATGTTTTTCATGGAATAGGGAATTTAAAAACAAAGCATAAAATTAACGTTAAAGAAAACTCTGTGCCTGTAGTGTACAACACACGAAAAGTACCATTATCAATAAAAATGAATTGAAACTTGAATTAGATTACCTAGAGAAACAAAAAATAATTGAAAAAGTAAATGAGCCTACAGAGTGGGTACATCCTCTTGTAATAGTACGAAAGCCTACTAATAAAATTAGAATTTGTCTTGATCCGAAAGAATTAAATAAAGTCATAAAAAGAGAATTTTATCAAATACCAACTATAGAAGAAATGTTAGCTGAATTATCAGGAGCTACCGTTTTTAGTATATTAGATGCTAACCAGGGTTTTTATCAAATTCCATTAGATGAAGCTAGTAAAAGACTATGTACATTTGCAACTCCCTTTGGGCGTTACATGTTTTCTAGACTTCCTTTTGGGGTATCCTCAGCCCCAGAAGTTTTTCATAAACAATTCAAACAAATATTTGAAGGAATACCAGGGCAAATCTCGTACATTGATGATTTGTTAATATTCGGGAAAAATATGGAAGATCACAACAATAATTTAAGAAAAGTGCTAGAAAGGGCAAGACAAGAAAATGTAAAATTTAATAAAAATAAGTGTATAATTGGGACAAACGAAATTAAATTTTTGGGTCACATAATAAGCAGTAAAGGAGTAAAAACAGATTCTGATAAGATTAAAAGTATAATAGAAATGCCTATTCCGAAATGTAAAAAAGATGTTGAAAGGTTTTTGGGTATGGTTACTTACATTCCAAAATTTATCCCAAATTTTTCTGAAAATACAAGTAAATTAAGAGAATTAATAAATAAAGATGTAATTTTTGAATGGACGGAACACTATACACAAGCTTATAATAAAATTAAAAAGAAATTTACTAACCCGCCAGTATTACAATTTTACGATCACAATCAACCAGTAACGATTTCGGTGGATGCATCTCAAAACGGTTTAGGAGCCGTACTTTTACAAAATAATTTACCAGTTATGTATGCATCACGAGCACTAACACAGACAGAGAAGAGCTATGCTCAAATCGAAAAAGAACTATTAGCGATTGTATTTGGATGTACGGCGAAACTCACAAGTAACCGGACACCCAACAGGTCATAGCGCATCAACTCTTCTCTATCGCACCGACCCTGCCTTTCCTAGCTGTATTTTGTATTTAGTCGCTTGCCGGGCCTCGTCCGGTAAGGAACAGTTAAGGAAGTTGCATATAAGATGCATGCTTCTCAGGACAAAGAACGATACAGCTGTCTCAACGCGCTATGCGAATCGGCTACCTGCATTGAGTGGGTCGTAGAGTATAACGGAAAATATACAATTGTATACATTTTACTACCTGCTAATAATGAGAAATTTATACACGTAATTTGTAATAAGCGATTGTCGCATTTTGAAATGTAAAGCGTGAAATAGAAATCTATACAGGTGAAATTGTAAAAATACATATGCAAATTGATTATATTATTCAATTTGAACTTTATGTTACTTAGGACCATGTAATATTGGGCCAGCGATTAGTTGCTCGAAAATGACCATTACTCGTAGAATTGAAGATATTGATGAGAATATTTTACATCAGTTACGAGAAATTTCAAAATCGTTTACTGCTTTTTCCATTGCTTTGGACGAAAGTATCGATATCTGCAATTCGGCACATGGTTTTGATTCGAACAAAATTCATTGGGACAATTTGGTAGGCGGTAGACGGTGCTCCATCTATGATGGGCCACAAACAAGGCTTTATACATTTTTTAAAAAGACTAACAATACCAATAAAATGCATCATTATCATTGTATTATGCATCAGAAAAATCTCAGGTGTTGAAAATGAATAATGTCATGAATGATGTTATTAAGACAGTTAATTTTATCAAAAAACATGCTCTCAATCACCGCCAATTAAAAACTCTTTTAGAAGAGTCTGAATCTCCATTTGGAGACGTTATATCAGAGATCAGATGGCTTTCGAGAGGACAGACATTAAAAAGGTTTTTTAGTTTAAGAAAAGAAATTACAGAGTTCTTAACTGAAAAAAATCGTGATGTTACTTAATTACAAGATATTAACTGGTTATGCGACTTGACATTTCCAGTAGACGTAATTAGGGTTATGAACGGATTAAACTTAAAACTGCAAGGTAATGGTAAGTTTATTTATGATCTTCTAGGATATCTAAATTCCACGGAAAGAAAATTTGATTTATTACAAGAACACCTTCAAATTGGTAACTTTTGTCACTTTGAAACATGTGGAAAATTGGTAAAAAGAAATATTTAAATATAAGTATTTAAAACAAAAAAAAAATCGTGGATATTGTTTTGATGTTATCCCGTTTTTTTTTGGCCCGCCAAAAATGTCGGTAATATCAAATTGGCCCGCCTAAGAAAAACTTTGGGAACCCCTGCTTTAATCGCTATATGAAGAAAAGGTTTAAGCATCATTAATAATATATACAATTTCATTTGTAGATTAGGAAGATCTTATACCTACTTTCCTTGGAAATTTCCGATGTAATTAATAAGTATTTAATCTGCAGATTTACCAAACTATTCGCACAGCACATTGTCCGAAATTTTTCTCACTATTATTTACTATACACACGCATTGCAGAAAATGGTAATTATATCGCCTTAGTTATATATTTTGCTAAAAGGTAAAAAAGAAAAACGCGTCTGTTCTTTTCCACTGGTCCTTGTATAATTTCCGTTTAAATTCCGCCATTCCGTTCTTTCCGCCTTTCGTTCGTTTATGAATAATAGTTACAAGAAATTCAAAGCATACTGTATTTTTTGACGTGCCTTATATGTAGCTCCTGGTAGCTCTACTGCCATATACATTATTATATTGTTATTGTTACTATAATGTCAAGAAAACTAAATAACCGTTCTTTTTCGTTGCGACTTCGGTTTCAAGCAGAAAAGAAGTTTTTTGCTTTTCTCATTTTTATACCACTATTTTCCGTACTCTTAAACCTTTTGGGTAAATATTTTTCTCGAAATACATACATTTTTACACAGAAAACAATAGTTGGTAAAATATGCAGGTTTCTCCTAATTATTCTAGCATCTGCATTTATTTTCCTAAAGGATAAACGCAATTAGGACTATTAAATATTAATGACACTAATCCAATTTCAAAATAAAACTGGGAAAGCCTGCACTTAATACTTAATACCATCTTGTCTTAATGTTCATCCTCGAACACCTGATTATTACGTGATAATTTGAAAATTATTGGTTTCTATGAAATGCCCATTAGTGTCTATTAGTAAAATGCATTTATAAATAAGGGATATGCTTGAAAATTTGCATAACGATATTACAAATAGTTCGCTACATACATAAAAGTAAACAGTACTTAAATAGATTTTAATGATCCATCCAAGAAATATATATTTCTACATTTTTCTAAGAAATTGCGACTTGCCTCCAAACTTTCCGTCGGTAGTGTAAATACGGCAAAAAAGTTAAATCGTTCAATAAAACAGTTGCCCCGAGATTAATTCAACAAAAAGAATTCCGAAAAAGAAAGAACAATTTTTAAAGCAGTGAAATGCAAAAAACAAATACATATATAAATATACTTATAAATAACAATAACTTTCATAAGAAATAATTCCCGCGACCGATGCTGTAACACTCGCATATAATACATATTTAGTCGGTTTAGAAATAATGATCCTTCCTTAAACTCTAACATCGATTCGCTGACTATTATTCGGTACGGCGCGGCGCGGCGGCATAATCTATACAGATTGTAAAAGAGGGTTTTATGACATGCATTTCATACCAACGCCAACGTTGGTTACTCGAGGAAAGCCGGTGATGAAGTAAGCTAAGGCGATGCGGGTAGTTGGAGCGGGGCGACTCGCCTAAAAGTGCGATAGAGACGCACAACTTGCGTACAACTCGTATTGTCCGGTTACATTTGTTTATTGCCGTACAAGGCTACACCAGTACATTTATGGTAAAAAAGTCATAGTAGAAAGCGACCATAAACCATTAGCGTCAATTAATAAAAAACCCTTAGTTAACGCACCCTTAAGATTACAGAGAATGTTAATAAAATTACAAATGTATGATATAGATATCCAGTATAAACCTGGACCTCAGTTAGTAGTAGCAGATTGCTTATCAAGACAATTTTTGAACGAACATCGTGCAACTGATGAAATAATTCTGGACGAGATAAAAGCTCATGTAAATTTAATAAAAATATTACCAGTTTCAAATGAAAAATTCAAAGAATTTCAAAAACAAACAGAAAATGACGAAAATTTGAAACAATTAACACGTTTAGTAAAACAAGGTTGGTCAGAGAGAGAAGAAAACCTAAATCCAGAATTAAGAAAATATTTTAAATACAGAGGCGAACTTGTAACTGTTAATGACGTCTTGTTTAAAGGCAACAAAATAATTGTTCCTGAGTCAATGAGAAAAGAAATGTTAGAAATAATTCATTTCAACCATATGGGGATAAAGAAATGTCAATTAAGGGCAAGGGAATGTCTTTATTGGCCAAATATTAATAAAAATATAGAAGAAGGTATTATAAAAGATCAATTAAAGAAAAGGCAAGCAGAACAAAAGAAATACTATGATCAAAAAACAAAAGGAAGAACACATTTTAAAGTGGGAGATAAAGTGAGAACACAGAAACTAGACAAAACATGGACACCAGGTAGAATTGTCGAAGAAGTAAACAAACCCAGGACTTACAGTGTAAAATTGAATAATGACACTATTCTCGAAAGAAATAAAAAATATATAATTAGAGATTCAAATATAACAAAGAAGCATGATTTAAATAAAAAACAATATGTAAACAAATCTTTAGATCTAACTTTTAAAAGAAAAACGTATGTTCCCAGAAAATACAAAGATTTTGTTATGTAGAAATTAACTTAGTTATTTTAAGATATGTTTAAGTAATATAGTTAAGTTACATTAAGAGGGGAGATGTAGTGACATGTAAAGTAACAAGATTGGCAGCAGTGTGTGAAAGGCAATGTAATAAAAAGATAGATACAATAAACGTTACAAATAATAAGTTGCTTGTGTTATTAACGGTATCACAAATATAATAACAAACCAGAGTAAACAAGTGATACTACATAGTTGGAGTACTTGAATCTTCTTAAATTGTCACCACCAGGCTAACTATACATTTGAATGTGCGTAATCTTAAAGGAATTGACTTTTAAGTTCTTAAATAGTACCCAAGCTAATTTTAACCTCGATTAATTGCAAGCTAAATACGTAGAAGCAACATACACACACACGCATATAGATACGGAGGCAAGCATATCGGTTCTGATCGAACGATGCGAAAGCAGTAGTGCGTTACGAGACTGCTGGTTAAATTTAGATCGCATCCGAAAAGACTGCGATGACATTGACTTAAAATTAAACCTTACACAACCGCCGCACCGGTCTGGAATAAAACTAGCGCACGCACGAATCGATTCGCTTTTGTTGAAAACGGCGTTTTGAAAACAAATAAACCGTGCTATGCGATGGGAAAGAATGTGGGACCCTTGTTGCAGATAAATTTGTCGCGCTGAAAAAATTGCGTTTGTATAGCAATCAAAGGCAATCATAATAGACTCCGGATATATGATATTACTTGTCCAAAGCGATGGTTTAAAATTACATCGAATTAAATGGATTTGGGACAGCGAAGTAATCGTCTCTGCGATACATAGGCGTTTCACCGGAGTAACGGGCTGTGTGCAAAAATCGATTCCCGCTTTGTCAGCGTCTGCTTGTTTATATTACGTTCAGTTTAGGAAACGAGAGCGTGCGTTGTGTTTTGTATTTCACGTTATTCGTTATAATTACATAATTATTAATTTAAAATGTGTAATGTGAACAAGGTTAAAAGACGACCGTTTGCTGTGCACAGTAAATAAGTTTATCCGTGACTTTCCGGATTTATTCTACAACGGTGCTAAAAAAGTTTGTAAAGTGCGCGAGAAACATTTGATGTGCTGGGGCAAGGCAGGCTGTAACAAATATGTAAATACCGAAGAACACGGAAATAGAAAAAGGGCGTGCCAACGAGAACGGTCTTTATTTTCGATTTACTTGTCATGATGATAACCTGTAATTTGTTACTTCGCTTACTCGAACCAGAACTTTTGGTATAAGTACAACCTCGAGTTGAAATTACCAACTACGAAAACGGCACGTAAGCATATTTTATTGGTACGCGAAGACGTGGGAAAGAAAATCTAATCTACACTAAATAATCAGTTGCTTTGGTTATGTGTTGACGAGACAACAGATTGTAAAATAAATTTTATTCTAAATGACTCCCTTAAACCGACCTTTCCATTGCTACTAGCTAGCAAAAACTGGTGTAGCAATTGTGAAGGGTTTCACCACGTCAAGTGTTGATATTTATGAGCGATGGTGCAGTAACAATGCGTTCGGTAGGTCGTTCTCTTCTTGAACATGGTTGTAAGTGTTTACATGTTACGTGTAAAGTGCTTTACATCTTGTGGCAGAAATTATTTGCCAATATTCACCCGAGGTAGATGCATTAATAGCATGTACAAAAAGGTATTTGTCAAACATCCAAAACGTGTTCGATCATTTCACGCACAGTGTTCTGGTACTCGTGATACCCGATTCTTACACGTTGAGGAACATGGTTGCAGACAGTTCTTTGTTATGCTGAATTTTTCAAACAAGTAAAAGTAGTTATTCTACAATTCAATCTTGCCGAAACTGCAGCTATTAAGGAGAGCCAGACAAAATTTTAAGATATTTCCGTTGAAACAGGGTTGCAGATATTCGTTTAAGCATGCATGTATTGCATCCATAGATGTCGAACGATCTTTTTCAAAATATAAACACATTTTTTCACCACGGCGAACAGCGTTCAACGAGACAACTGTGGAAACATATCTAATGCTGTCAACTCCCAGATATAGATCGAACCTTTCCTAAATCCGGATTTTTATTTAAAACTGCACGAAATTTTTGCGCGACATCTAGTCCTATAGGATCCGTCAAGCTTTCTAAAGGGGCTGCTAAATTGTTGATGTTATTTAACGAGTCTTGTAGAGATAAGTGAGTATTTTCTAACTGCGAAATAGTTTGTGTACAGAATGGTTTATGGGAATGTCATCTATTTCTTTTTGAAACTTGGGAATAATATTTGCGATAGTAAGATGCTGCCTCGATCCATGTTCCCCATCGCGTCAATACAGGCTAAGGTGGTGGCGGGATTTGCGGATACAATTGCTTGAATACGCGGATATGTTTGGGAGATTTCACAAACACTTTTTTGGTAGATGATATTAAATCATTCACCCTAGGATACTTGCTTCGAATGGTTTCTGTTACGAGATGACATGCGTGTATGAAGCATGTTATGTAAAGAAGAGTCGGAAAGCATACTTTTAACATCCTACCAGCTTTCAGCATTATTGCGGCTCCGTCAGAAACTAATATGGTGATTTGGGCTCCTACGATAAAAAATTCCCTTAACATATTTTTTATTATGTTTACAACGGTTTCGGCATCAGTCCTTTCAATCCTCTTACTGGCTAACAACAAGGAAGCTGCTGGACCATTAGGTTTTAAAAGATGCGCCCCAATATGAATCACGCTGTGTTTCTGAGCATCAGTAGTTTCGTCCACAGCGAGCCAGATTTTTTGATTTCTCAACTCGTCTTTTATACGGTCTTTTACTGTACTTTGCACATGTTGTAAATTGTACCGCAATTGTCTTTTTGTTGGTAGCTTCCATGATGGAACATATTTATCCCAAAAAAGACGAAAGTTTTCATTATCTACTAGGTGTTGTGGGATGTTGCACGTGCTCAATATGAAAGTAAAGTCAGACAAAAATTGCCAGTACGGAATATTGTTTCTTAAATTCAATACATGACGTTTACTACTAGCAACTACTAGCAACCCTATACCGCAAAATTTGCAACGAATGTGTGAACCTGTAAATTCCAAACCAGGGAAACGCCAAATATATTTCTTCACATGCGATGCGATAGGTACACCAGGCTTACGTCCCATGTTTTCGAAAACACACAATGAGAATCCGATAAATAACCGAACGACCAAACTCTTCAATGTCTACCGCATCACGGAACTCTGCATCCACATACGTACATACTCCGCCCCATACAGGCGTCTCTGCGGGTGCAACCGTCTGTCATGCTTTAGTAATAATACTGATGATGGTGCTTTTCCTTTTAATGTTTGGTAATTCCGATGCAACCCGCCAACCTACTTGATAACGCTCCTTAAGGGGGTGAGTGTTTCACAACTTCTCAGATATTATAATTCTTGATTGGTTCTGTCATTATTATTCAATTTATTACTTATTTTTTGGTATTGTATTTAGTCAAGGAAACGCGCGACTATGCCGCGCAGGGACGTTACCTCGCTTTAGTAACTATATTGTAGATATATTTTTAATGGCAGAATTTATGAGCACTTTTGAGTATTTAAACGAATTAAGGATGGGCGGCATTCAGACATACTTTAAAAATAAATATCCTTGTACACATTATATTCACTTGCAAATCCTGCTTTTTTCAAAGATGTAGATAAGCTAAAGGTAAGACTTTATCACATTTTTTACAATCGCACCCCCCTCGTCGAAAGGTCATCAACCGCCACTGGGTCTGCGATATATTTTATATAAAAAAGGTAATTGCTACTTTAGTTACATTAACTACACCTTAACAATATCGAAAGTGTTTGTAGCAGATTGACAATTACCACAAGTAATAGCTATGTCTACTTTATTGACCTCCTATGACTTATGTGTAGAGTTGCTCAATTTGCGCTAACAGCCAGTGACGGGCGCATAAAAATTTACACAAAATAAATGGTCACAAATAAACTATAATACGTGCTCAAACACTTACCGTCTTAAGAGTCTTCCGTGAAATCACAAAGTGAATAATGTCTGTTAAATATCTGTAACATTAGATATGTTTCCACAGTTGTTTCGGCAAACCGAGTGCGGCGCGAGTTAAAAGTGTGTTTATATGCAGAAAACGAACGTTGACGTTATATTTGCGTAATTAAAATAATCTTTGGAACAACTTAACGGTTCTGTTGACGCACATTCACAAATTTGTCTTAATATGCCAAAATCAGAATCTTTCCCTAAAATACTTTCAAACCTTTCTAGAACACATTTCTAGAACATTTTTTGCGTCTTCTACCGCGCATAGCTGTGCGTGAACATGTTGCACTATTTGCAGAGATTCCACTAACGACGCCGAACGATTTTGTAATTTTTCTATTGCCTCCGCTAGTCCGAAGTAATTGTTCTGAATAGTTTTTAAATCCGTTTTAACCTGACTATCTGGAAATTTCGACTGGCTTTCCTTGATAGCCGCAGCTTCCTTTGGATCGAATTGTAAAACCACGCTCTTAATATTCTCAAAATATTTATGATAATAAAACGCTGCCTGTAACCATGTTCCCCAACGTGTAAGAATAGGTTCTGGTGGCTCGGGCATACGGGGGCACAGACTGTGAAATTTGCGAATACGTTTTGGGGATTTGACAAACACTGCTTTTGTATGCGTTATTAAAGCGTCTACCTCAGGATAACATTTTTTAATACTATCTGCCACATGACTGAATTTTACGCGTAATATGTAACAAGTTAGCACA
Organism: Dynastes maya; assembly: GCA_029619315.2. NCBI lineage: Eukaryota > Metazoa > Arthropoda > Insecta > Coleoptera > Scarabaeidae > Dynastes > Dynastes maya. Next base: position 49,721,164 of record JAROYE020000005.1, read on the forward strand.
ATGTTTTTTAAGAGATCGGCCTACAGAAAGCATGTTTGCGGTACCATCACTCATAAACATCAACAGTTGGTTTGTTAAAATTTTTAAAATGTATTTAACACTAACTTTGAAATTACTTCGGCAGTACATTGTTGTACTCGTCTGGAAGCTTACAGAATTGAAGGTGACGATTGATGTGGTTCTATTGTACGTACCATTACATTAACCACAGAATGTTTTTTACGATCTGTTGTTTTGTCCACACATAACCATATCTTTCAACTCCTATTTAATTCTTTTTTCAACATGTTCACGAGCAGATAGCACAATTCTTTGTAACGATGCCCGACTTGGTAATTTGCAGTCCGAATATCTATTCCAAAAGAAGACATATGTTTCCTTGTCTAGTAAATTAAACGGTAGATTACATGCAATAAAGGTAACACATAAATTAAATTTAAATTTGTCATAGTGTCGTGTGCAATTTTTCTTTGAAGAATGCTGTTTACTATTTACGGGATGTAGACAATCCCTTTTGGACCAACACATTAAAGAGATATTACAAATTACACATTGAATTTTACCATCATAATTTAGGTCAGGCATTTCTGCTATAAATTCTGTAACTGTGTCCAACATTGGTCGTTTTCGCGACGTAGGCAACATTTTTAAAACAAACGTAGAACTACGAAATAGTATTTACGGCAGCGTACATGTATACACAACAGATCTGGTTGAGGCTCGCAGTTATACTGAGGGTTGTATCGAACCTCCGCCACTGCCCGTTGGCGCTAGTGGGCAACTCTACTTATGTGTATTGATCAAATATTACAGTTTCCTACTTTATCTTGTTATATCCGTTTAAGAGAAGTTTTAAATGAAAATGAGCAAATAGCTAGCTAATAAATATAGTTCTTCAGTAGCGCTGTGATGAACGATATTAGCTATATTTTCCAAAGCAGACATGCTAATTTATAGTTATTGTAAATCGTAAAATAAAATTTATTTAGATTCTTTTTCCTAAACACTCGTTAAAATACGCTCGATTTGATTTCATACAATCACGTTTAATTATAAATATTAAAATTTATACGCTACATCCAATATGAAACTTTATATATTGCATACAGCTTTAATACCAACCGTATAGCGGCTAAAATCATCATATACGGCTCATTTTGCGGGATCGCAAACGCTATATCGGTACAATCGATACAATAAATCTGCTAAAACGATATCGGCCCATTATTATATTTGAGGTAGTTTGACTGCTTCAATATATATCCTAATTTGCGAATTTATATTTAACTATATACATATACACGATTTAAAATATTATTCGCCGCATTTTGGGGCCCGGTTTCTACATCCCTCGGATACGAGGCAATAACGCTGGTCATGCTACACAAGCCCAGCATTCATATATACACATATTGAACGTTCCTCGTTGCCGGTTTTACGGTCATGCAGTCCGTAAATTGCACTAGCCTTTGTTATTGCCTGTATAATACAGACGGGGTCCTGTGTGGCGGTGTGTCGGACGAAATGAAATGCGTTTCGGAGTTTTCATTTTGTCGAAAATGTTGCTTGCACCACGCGCGAATGTATGTTGAGCTGATACATCTAGCAGCTTATACGTTCAATGTGCATTTGAGTATACAGGATGATCCAGATTTTATCTATGAAAATGTCACTGGCGATTTTCTAAGTAATTTTAGACAAGAAAGTTTTAATAAACATATGCCTTCCGAGCTATAGTTTTTAAGATACAGGGAATTGAACATTTTGGAAAAAGGTAATATTCTTAAAATTTTTTAAAAATTGTTAATTAAAATAATTCCAAATTTGTCACAGTATCAATGCTTAAATGAGCTCTACATTTTGATACTATCAGTGATAAGTAGAGTTTGTTAAAAGGGTGGTGGATAGCAGTAGCGTAGCGGTAGCGGCGTGGGTAGGGGTAATTTTCAACTCGTAGTCGATCTCGACAGTACCGCGTGAGAGTTCAAAACGACAGTATGTTGCACGCTGCACGCCAAATAAGTACGCGGAGATGGGACGCCCAAAGGGTGTAACATTCCCTTCGAATGTGAATAAATATCTTAGGCATTTCCCTAGAATATAGAAATCCGCATATTTATTGCACAATATGCAATAGCGGATTCCTAAGTCGCGATAGGTTTGAATGTAGAAAACATTGTAAAAGTAAACGTCATGTATTGAATTTAAGAAACAGTTTTCCATACTGGCAATTTTTATATGATTTTATTTTTATGTTAAGTGTGTGCAACATCCCATAACATCTAGTATCTAATGAACACTTTCGTCTCTTTTGGGCTAAGTACGCTCCCTCATGGAGGCTGCCAACATCTATGCAATTACGATACAATTTGCCACGTGTGCAAGGTACAGTAAAGGAATGTATAAAAGACGAGTTGAGAAATAAGAAAATCTGCCTATGTGTGGATGAAACAACTGATGCTCAGAAACACAGCGTCATTCATGTTGTAGCGCGTCCTTTAAAACGTGATGGTCCACCAGCTTCATTGTTGTTATCCAGTAAAAGGATTCAGAAAACTAATGCAGAAACCGTTGTCAAGATAATAAAAGATTCGTTGAGAATTTTGTATCACAGGAACCCAAGTCACAATGTTCGTTACTGACGGAGCCGCAACAATGCTGAGAGTTGGTAGGCGGTTGAAAATATGCTTTCCGACTCTTCTTCACATAACATGCCTCATACACGCATGTCACCTCGTAGCAGAAACCATTCGAAAGAAGTATCCGATGGTGGATAAGTTAATAGCATCTACCAAAAAAGTGTTCATCAAATCTCCCAAACACATCCGCGTATTCAAACAATTGTGTCCGAAATTACCACCTCAGCCTGTAATAACGCGATGGGGAACATGGCTCCAGGCAGTATCTTACTATCAGAAATATTCTTCACAAGTGAAAAATGTCATCTTGAAGCTTGATTCAAATGATTTTGTGGCAGTTCGAGATAGTCAGCAATTTTTTTCCAATTCGGACGTTCAACAACAAATAGATGAAATTTCCATGAACTATTCTGAAGTTGCACAAGCCATTGAGCAATCACTTATCTGCATGAGACGCATTAAATTGCATAAACAATTTACAAGCCGCTCTAGAAAATTTGACGAACACTATAGGAGTCGATGTTGCTCAAAAATTTGGTGCAATTTTAATGAAAAACCCGATTTACAAAAGGTTCGGTCTATAACTGAAAATCAAGAAGTGCCCAGGTGAGGAAAAGGAATATCTGACATTTGCAAATCTTACTTCACTGGATGTCGAACGATCATTTTCGAAGTATACGACAACGTATACTCTACGCAGCTTACCAGGGCGGTTGCCAATTGCCACAGTGGACATTAAGACCACAGGAAAAGGTAACAATATTATTTTTCACTAATATTGTATATTACCTACTTCTATGCGGTGCGCCACTGCCGGTACCACCTTTTTAACAAACTCTAGTGATATGTTATTTAATCCAGTGGAGGAGATCTGGGTCTAGTGTCTCTTTTTTTAAACATTTTTCTACACCACTGACAAAATACAATTTAGATTATTTCGCTAGATTCCTTGAAGGAACTAACAGAAATCTTACAGTCGATAATTGGTTCTCCTCAATCGAGTTAGTGAGGGAACTAAAGAATAGAAACCTCACGTTTGTGGGTACATTGAAAACAAATAAAAAGGAGATCCCTGCGGAATTTTTGCCAGCTAAACACAGAGCTGCGTATTCTTCTTTATTTGGGTTTACTTATAACCTAACTCTAACTTCGTATGTTACTAAACCAAGAAAAGCAGTCATCCTGGTATCGTCCATGCACCACATTGCCACTGTAAATGACGACGATACAAAAAAGCCTGAAATGATAAACTTTTATAATTGCACTAAAGGTGGGATCGATGCTTTGGACGAAGAATGTACTGTGTATGGTTGTAACAGACGTTCTAAAAGATGGCCCTTGACAGTGTTCTATAGTATTTTAAATATTTCCTTAGTTAATTTTTATATTATTTTTGCTGCCCTGCCAAATAATACAAAATAGTCGCGGTATGAATTTATCAAAGCGCTAGCGTGGCAATTAGTTGAACCACGGCTACAAAGAAGAATGGAAAATAAACACCTTCCGAGATTTCTAAGACAGAACATTTCTTCAATTCTGAAAACGAACATTTCTCAAATACCAACAAGACCAGGAACGCATCTGGAAAAAAGGGTTAGGTGTGCTAAATGCCCACGATCCCACGACAGGAAAACCAACGTCATCGGTGTTGGTTGCGCGCTGCCGGTTTGCGCTAAGTGTGCTCAAAGCATCTGCGAAGATTGCATAAAAGAGTGCTTGTGATTTTGCTAATCTTGGGTCAATATTGTTGCTGTAGCTCATCATTTCATTTGTTTGGAATGTTAACTTTCTCCCCCAATGTTTAAATAAGCAATGTGTTAAGAGTTACCATAATTATCTTAGTTAAGAGAATGTCGTGTTTTTTTTTTATTTGCATAAGAATATTTTTCGTTAAAGTATACAGTACCGTCCATGGAAGTTCGGGCAAGCTGACAAATTGTATTAACTGCTTAGGAAAAAAATTTAAAATTATATAATATACATTTCTGTGAGGAATTATTAAAACTAACCTTTTCTGGAAGCCTTTTACCAATTTCCAGGTAGTATTTGTCTATTATAAGACCGTTATCATAAAATATATAATTATGTTGGAAATCCCCAATAATTACAGTGACAATAAAGCTTTATAATAATCCCTAGGAGGGTTAGCTGATTCACTCGTGTTATCTGGAAATATTCGTATACCCTTTATAAAGTATTATAACATTTGTAAACGCACTAGTACTGAAGAGATTGTTATTGTGAAAGTATCTGTGGTTGTGCAAGTGAAAAATAAAATAATTTCGGTTTGACTGCTTAAAATCCCCGTGGAAAGCCTCTAGCTGTTTCAAAACGATCTGCTATTATTACCTTGCATCAGGAAGGGTACGCAGAAAGACGGATTGCGGATAAATTGAAAATAAAAAAATCTACAGTACATGATACTATAGTTCGATTTAAGACAACCGGTGACGTGCAAGATCGTAATCGGCCAGGACCGTCAAGAAAAACGACTCCTGCGGAAGATTTACGAATAAAAATAATTAGTAAGCGCAATAGAAGACAAACAGCATCAGAAATTGCTGTAGAATTCAATAATCAGCGAGATTCCAAGGTTTCTGTGAGTACTGTGAAACGTCGGCTGAAAGAGGCTGGGTTGCATGGGCGAGTGGCTTGTCGAAAACTGTTACTTCGAAGAGGAAATAGGCTGAAACGACTGAAATGGGCACACGCTCATAGAGATTGGACAGTGGACGATTTTAAAAACGTTTTGTGGACTGACGAATCCAAGTTTGAGGTTTTTGGAAATAGACGGAGAGTTTTCGTACGCAGATCAAGAGAGGAAAGAATGCTACGGGAGTGTATAGTTCCTACGGTGAAGCATGGAGGCGGATCTGTAATGGTTTGGGGTTGTTTTTCCTTAATCGGAACAGGGGACTTGCTCAAAATTGAGGGCATAATGAAAAAAGAAGAATATCGGAAAATCCTGGAGGAAAATGCCATACCGTTAGGAGTCCGATTAATTGGTCGTGGATTTGAATTTATGCGTGACAATGACCCCAAACATAAATCTAAATTGTACACAGATTACTTGCAGCAAGAAGAAAATGAAAGAACCCTAAAAATTATGGAATGGCCGCCACAGTCCCCCGATCTGGACCCGATAAAGTTGTTATGGGAAGAATTAGACCGACGTGTTAGGAAAAGTTGTCCAAAATCGAAGGAACATTTGTGGACCATTCTCCAGGAGGTATGGAAGAGCTTGCCCAATGAAACATTAGCAAAATTAGTGAATCGGATGCCAAGAATAGTGGCAGCAGTCCTAAAGGCAAAAGGTGGATTTACATTAACTTTTCCTTTTTAATAAATTTGTATTTGAAAATATGTAAAATCATGTAAGTAAGTATTAAATACATGGCCATTTAATATTTCTCTTATTTTCTTTGACTTCCGTACATTTTTTTGCTTGCCCGAACTTCCATGAACGGTAGTGTATATCCAAGATTACTAAAATCACACAACTATATTTCTTTTTTCATTTTGAGTTGATTTCCGACATATTCTAGCTTGGGGTCCGCGTGACCCCACCTTATCAACTACGTGAAGAAAAAGCTACCATACCAGTCACAGGTTAAAATTGATCAAAGTCGATTACAAACAACCTATTCAATACCTTATAGAATCCAATCTAGCAGGACAATACTATTAATATCCCTATAAACGTTTCTAACTAACGAACTAGCTTCTATCTACTATACAAGGGTGACTATTCATTATTAATTTTATTACCTAGCTCACAACCCCTCCCTTTGCACGTATTACACCTATTATATCATCCACTTCGTATATAAACACTTATCGAGGTAGCAGCTCGGCTGATGACTATTGATTTTCTTGCCGTACACAAGGGATATTACCATATTTCGCTTTATTATATGTATTAACATATTTTATTTAGACGGTGTACGATGCCACATCAAAAATTAATGGACCTTAAAACGACCTAAGAATTCGAATTTTATTTTTCGCCGATGGGGAAGTGAATATAGGGCACGCGAACAACTCAGTGGTGCGAGGTAGGGGGGTCGACCAACAATGGAGCGTATCTAATACATAATCTTTCCGTAAATTGAACTCTTTATCGCGGCTAAATTATGAAAGAGTCTATGATGTTCCGCTTAAATGATTTATTGACCCTACTCAATAGCTTTCTGTATAGCAAACGTAGTTGGGGAAAATTTGGATGAAAACTTGGAATCTTGTGAAGATCCAGTGTATATTTTTAGACTTCAAAAATCTCGCGTTGTTTAGATGAAGATAGAGAAAGGTATGTATATACAGCGGAACTGTTTGTTTATAGTGTACGTCAGATAAAATCCAATATTAATCTTCTATGTTTACCTTTTTTTTCAATTAAATGAAGATTATTTTTAATACAACCTTAAATATTTTCTATATAGCATGTGTTGCGTTTATCCTTGAACTTTAGTACGTTGTTGTAGATTTTTAAAGCAGACCGCACTTAAAGAAGAAAATGAATCAAATATTACTTGGAAATAAGTTGACAAGTTCTGTAAGAAATATCTATACTTTACAGTTGTCGGTACTCGCTAACCTCAAAGAGTTAGACTTTAGATCGCGAACTTGCTTGGCATATTACACGCTGTAATATGGTATTTTTTAAGAAAGCTAATCTCAGTTGAGGGAAATTGTTTATTTAGACTAACATTACCATATACACGATTAATTTTAGAAAAAGAAATTATCTTCGTTCCTCTCAACATTATACCAGCAATACAACTTGTTCGTTTGAAATTTCCACAAAATTTCATTCAATTACCGGATCGTAAACCTTCCACATTTTCAAAAAAGAAAAATTGGCTCGGAATAGAATTTAACAGCGCGGGCCCACGCAATAATTAAATTGTACGAACGTATTAACTAACGCAGAAAGGCTTAAAGGTTATATTTTAGGTGCGGAGCAATGAATTAGGCAGAAGCGAACTTTATTCCATGTCGAAAAGCTCCGCTCCACACCGTGAGGGATGGAGTGTAACGTACAGCGAGGAACCGAGTAACAACTAAGAAGACTTAATAATTAGTTTATTTAAAGTAGTCCCGCTTGGCTGCTCACTTCTAAATTACCTACCGTCGTCTTTCGTCTAAAGAATGCCTCTTCTCACGCACTCCGCACCAACTACAGCAGCCAAGCAATGGTTTGTGTGTGAAATTTCCGAAGTCTGTGAGACCTTTCGAAAGTCGTGAGTATTGTTTGTATATGCATACACACAGTTGGGAGCAAAAAATATCATGGCTAGTTGATAGAGACTATCTTGTGGGGAAAGCGAAGGAATGCCTTTACAATGCCATGAATTTTAAATCTAGGATCAGAACCCTGAATGACAATATTCCTTCTGAAGTAAGTTTTAGTTGTGGTAATATGATATTATATAAAATAAACAAGGATAATTGGTAGGGGGAGTTAGAGGATAATCTATAGAGATTGGTAGAACACTTTGAGGAAGTATTTACAGAAGAGGAAGAAGTACAATGAACTGAGGATGCTGAGAAGATGCGGATAAGTGAGAAATTAGAACCACCCAGCAGAGAAGACGTCAAAATGACAATTAGTAAATTTGGTAATGGAAAAGCCCCCGGTAAAATCGGAATAATAGCTGAGTTGTTAAATATTTGAGGTGAAGGATTCGAAGAGGCTCTCTATGAGATAATCAAGGAAATATGGGAAAAGGAAACTATCCCGAGAAAATGGAACGATGTTCTTATATGTCCAATCCACAAAAAAGGAGACCAGACGATTTGCTCAAATTACAGAGGCATAGTACTGGATGTTACATACAAGATTAGCGGAAAAGGAATTGGGAGAGTATTAGTGTGGTTGCCGGAAGAACAAGTCGGTAACAGATCAAATGTTTATATTAAGACAGATCATAGATAATAGCACACACCAAAAACTGCCGCTACATATGCTGTTCGTAGATTTTAAACAAGCCTATGATACAATTAAAAAGCCAAAAACATATGAAGCCATGAAAGAATTAGGAGTGACAGAGAAATTGATAAGAATGGTGAAAATGACTTTTGGAGATACAAATCGTAAAGTTCAAGTGGATGGGGGAATATCAAAAAGTTAATCTAAAAAGAGGGTTGCGACAGAAGGACCTGCTATCAACACTGTTGTTCAATTTGGTTCTGGAAAAAGTCATAGTAACAAAACGGGCAATACACAATCACAGATTTTAAATTATGGTATATGCAGATGACATAGTACCTGTAGCTAGAAGTAAGAGAACAGAAGTAGGAGCTTTCAAAAGGTCAATAACTTTAATTATTTGGGAGTACTGGTAACCAATAAGGGAGGAGAAGGAACTAGAAGTTTTAGTAATACTAGGGAATGTGTTTAGATCACAACATGTCTTAAGAAAAGTAAAGATGCAGGTGTACCAGAGAATAGTAAGACCAGTAGTACTTTACGGAAGTGAATTGTGGAAGCTGAATCAAAAGGCAAAGAACTTGGTGGATATACGGGAAAGGAAAGTGTTGAGGAAGCTCTGGGGAAGAGCACAGTAAGGAGATAAATGGAGAAAATGAACTAATGAAGAATATCAACATGTCTCAAGAAAAGTAAAGATCCAGGTGTACCAAAGAATAGTAAGACCAGCAGTACTTTACGGAAGTGAATTGTGGAAGCTGAATTAAAAGACAAGGAACTTAGTGGATATACGGCAAAGGAAGCTCTGTAAGGAGATAAGTGGAGAAGATGAACTAATGAAGAATATCTACAGTTATATAAACAGCCGTCGATATCAAAGGTAATAAGGGTCTAGAGAATAAAATGGCTGCGACATGTTATGAGATTCATAGATGTTCAACCTACAAAACAAGTTCTAAAAGGAAATATAACCGACAAACGACGGCGAGGAAGACCAAGAACAAAAGTAGGGAGACGTGGAAGAAATGGGAATTAAAGATTACAAAGGACTAATAGGGGATAAGAAGAAATGGAGAAAGATGGGCCCACGTGGCCTACAAAGGTGATAATATATAAAGGATGTTTGGAAGAGCGATACAAGGTTTTGAACAGCTGATAGGTGAGGTCATTAGAAACCATATTAACCACATTTACCTTAGTCCAAAGTCTAATGGTTTTTAACGTATTTGAACGTTAAGTAAATTTTTCATTATTGTATTTTCATATAGGCATAGGTCCTCGTAGTGTAGTGGTTAGCACGCTCACCCGACCAGCGGGAGATGCGAGGTTAGATTCCTTACCGTGTTGTTTTTCAGTAATTAATTACGTTTGAAATTCCAAGGAGAAATTTTAAATCTTCACAATTCACCGACAGAAGCCAAAAATATTAAGTTATTAATGTTTACTAAAGGTTCAAATATTCTAAAATCCAATGTGGTTAATATGGTTCCTAATAACCACACCTATCGGGTGTACAAAACTTTACATCGCTCTTCTAAACAGCCTGTATGTAATATGATTCTCGAAGAAATGAATCATTTCTCATTGAATCGGGTCAAGTTGCTAGCAAGATTAATGCCTTGTTTATGTATAAAGATCTAAAAAGACTGATTTCTTCTTCTATACGTCTTCTATGGAATGTATTAGGCACAGATAGCCATATTCTATTGCCCGACAGAATTCCGAAGATAAACCAATTTGAGAAGTGGTTACAAGGATCAAGAAAAACATTTTTTTTTTTGCATTATTACGATGTACCTAAAATAGTTTCACCAGTACATTCCGAAACTAAAATAATAATCCCAACAACGGCAACATCGTCACAATCATCTTCTTAAAAGAGACCAATTATTTTCTTTGATTGGGATTCGATGAAGATGTTTCCCCATTGATTAATAAGGCGAAATTACTAATGGACAATATTATGCTAGCTAAGAAACTAAAGGTACCAAATGCAGAAAAAGTCTTCTCATAATCCTTTATAAAAAAAATACCACATGGCGTAGTCAGTAGGAATTGAACCTTTGCTCCTAAATAAACAAAAGCTAGTTAAAAGTTTTGAGGAAAATAGCAATAGGTAAAAAAGATCAAGATATGTATTTATATTTCAAAATGTTCGAAAGAAATTTAGCAGCAATTGCTTTTAATACGGGCTGTACATTTATCGGAATCTGTCATTTTCACATTCCCGAATGCCTTTCCTATCCTTTGATTTAGACGCGGAAAACCGGCGAGTCCGCGTCGAAAGGTCTAACTCTACGTTTCCCCACCGTAAAAGGCCGTAAAACTAACAACAATAGACGTGCGTGGGAATTATTCGCGTATCTTGAGAAATTCGATAGCACGCTGTGAATGAATGCATGGCAACGCTCTTGGAAAGAATTGAATGGAACGTAAAAGATACACGCTGAGAATTTTAAAAATAACTCGATCTAGATGGCCGTGCATATCAGTATCTACGTAATACTATATGTATGCTATTCATTTCAGTAGTCCGATCGTGGTAAATAGAGAGAAATTTGTTTGTTTTACGCCTGTAATGTTGGGAATTTAACCTCCAATCTCAGTCGGGAAGTGTAATCGTATCAAATAGTATACCGATATTACCGATATGTTAATAACTGTCCAGCTTACTAATTCCTATGAATTATCTTCACTCGGCACTGGTAGAAATGTTTTCTTGGATCAATTTTCTTGCAAAAATCGGTCTCTATTCAAGAAAATATTTTTACTTCAAGCCCAAAAAAATGTTTAATGAAATTTTCTTAAAATGTTATTTGTATCAAATAAATATACTTTTTTAAGGTTAGGAAATCAAAAAAAATCCTAGATAGAAGCATGTTTCTTCGAAGTAAATCGTTTAGAAAATATTCAGTAGGTATTGAAATTTATCTGGTTCTCATTGTTACTGTTGTTGTATTAGGCAAAGCGTTGGGTTACGGAATACACTTCTAGGCATCGATTACTATAATTACTAACCAACCCTACTAGAATTTTGCCGAATCCAGAGGTGTTCCAATCTTTGGTAGGGATTTTCAATGTGCGAAACACCGTATTGATACGGGGCATACGATTTTACTTCCTTATCTGAGAAGAAGGCATACTTCAATTTTTATCCGTAATTAAAAAGCAACCGTCTCAAACCCGCGTCGTTCGGATCGAAAGGCAAGTATGCGAACCGTTCGACCACCATCAAGATTTTGCTTGCGATACTTTGTGCGTTCTTCGATGGAGGCCTTGAGTCCGCTTCGGAATTGTATTGAGTTAGGGCTTGTTTGTGGAACTTCCGTTGGTGTTCGAGCTTTGAGTTTCTGGCTTTTTTGAATAGCTATATAGTCTTAACTCGAAGTAGTTCAAGTTTCTTGTTCCACCAGGGTGCTTTGTGCCTGTTCCTCTTTTGTTTACTGGGGCAGCTTGTATCAAATGATGAATTAGAGCATCCGATTGAGTTGAAGCTATTTCTGTTCTATGTTCTCTAGATCGGTGCGATTTTCATCTGCATTTTCCCAGTTGCATTTTTCATTAGAACACCAATCAGTCTGTCTTTGAATTTTGATCATTGAGGCGTATTTCCGCCTCGATTTCAAACCTGTCTGTGGTCTGACAGTGAGGCCTCTAAGAAAACATGCTAATTTGTTATATTTGATCTAAGACGAGGAGTAGACTGTGTAATATCTAATTCTTAGTTACAGAAGCAGGTTCTTTACTTGTACTAGTTATCTATACGAAGATAGATACACATTGTTATACACGTTGGTCCAGATATGAACGGGGGATTATTTTTGTGAATGGCAACAGCGCATTCGATCTCACTGAGAGATCCCATTCAGTCGCAGTATATCATAAAGCAAGCAGCGGTACGCACGTATAGTATAAACACGCATGTTATTTCATTAAGGGGAAAAGTCTCCTGGCAATTTTGAAGTTTGTAACTTTTGTATTTGTTGCGTTTCAAAATACGTTTCACAGTACTTCTACTAACACCGATTTCGTCAGCAATTTGCCGGCTTAAGCAAGGTTCGCCCATTTCAACTAACGAACAAACTGCCACTTCTCTCTCTTCCCGCTCGCGATCCATTAGAGGGATTTGAGGCTGTTCGTCTATTTGTTGGCATTTATGGCAATTCCCGACCACGCAGCCAAGTTTCCCAAACGCTTTGACGATCCTTTCAATCGTCGAATGCGAAGGAATAGGACGATCCACGTACTCTGCGGCAAATAGATCGGCCGTGCTTTGGTAGGAATTTCCGGCAAAATACCATTTAATGATCTGTATCTTCTGTGCGATTGTAAAACTATGTGTATTTGAAATCCACGATCACTTGTTAGAACCTTACGAGCGCACAGACAAATAAAGAGTGCATCAGATAGGTCTCTCAGAGCTACGGCAGTTGCGCGCGGTAAGGCTGGCCGGCGGGGTAAATGCAAGGATTCCTGATCGCGCTACATACAATATATCTCGCACCCCGGTGAGACCTGGGCCAACGTGTATATGAGAGAGTAAAGACAGCATACTATGTTATTTCCCATCCCATTTAAACTATGCTGTGGTGGCATGGGGTTCTTGCACTGAAACGTCTAAAATTTGTATTATACAAAAGAAAACTAATTAGCAAAGTGTATAAATTGCAGCATAATGAGGGTTCTTCTCTGATGAAGGGTGGTGATGGTTTGTGTGGTGACGACTCAATGGGATATCTAAGCTATTCAGCGTGTCACAATCTCATGAACCCTTTAATATGAAAACTACGCGGGTAAAGTGTCCCATGGCTTTGTCGCAGTTAATTCTCAGCATGCGAATGGTGACTAAGATTATACCAGATTTACCACTAAATCCACCGAGCTCGTTAGGACTTGAACGTACAGCTCATAGCTCTACCACAGTCAGGAGTTAGCCATTTTTCAGAACAAACCGGAGATATTTCAACAAGAAGAATTTAAAAATGATATTTATTACATGGAAAAAAAATTTAAAACCCAATTCAATAAATTCAATAAATCCCATTGTTTTAAGAAAGGAAATGTGTTTCTGTGCTGGCTTTTCGAATTATTCTAATATTTAGATGTACAACATTGAATGCATATCGTAACCAGAAATTGGGACACTCGTAACTTGTCAGCCCCTGACGAAAGTAATTGTGCTGTTATCCAACGGAGAAAGAAAAAAAACTGTACAATTGTACCTCAAACAGATAGAAATCTTTTACGAGAGGACCGCTTTAATGGACGATTTCAGAGAGGAAATCTGTACAGCAATAAAAATAAAGGAGCCTTGCGTTTGATGTTTTCTGGAAATTCACGTTAGGTCACTTTCATTATTTAGATAGCCTTACGTTTTTTTTTTCTGTAGTAGTGAATCTAAATTCAATGTTTTTAAATGTGTGTGTAATAGAAAGAAATATATTTATTATCGTAGGTTTACCGAATTTTGTTTAGGAATATAATTTACTGCTTATATTCTAGCAGCAAAAAGTACTGATCGTTCTGAACATTTTCAAAACTTTTTTAATTTATATATTGTAATGAGTAGAGCCCGGCAACAGGGAGCCGTGCCATAGCCGTACCTGCCTAGTATACAAAGACAATAGTAAGGAAATAGAAAAAAAATAACAGAACTAATACATAATTATAGTATGTGACAAGTAGTGAAACACTCACCCTTTTAAGCAGTCTTGGTTACGGAACAGTAAAACTAGAAGCACCATTATCAGTAACGCTGGCCACGAGGGGTACCGCGCATCGGTGTAGAATCAGTTCGGACCGAGAGGAATGGTAGTATTACTTCGTCTGCGGAGCAGTACGGACATTTTCGCTGCCGGTCATTTGCGCAATTGTTTATCTGTCCTAGAAAAATTATGATTTCGTCAGCAAAACGACCGCGGTCGGACAAACTTCGAAAATTTATTGCAGAAATTCCAGACTTAATATATGAAGGTGCTAAAATTAAATGTGTAATCTGTAAAATCCCGTTAATGTGTTGGTCCAGACAACATTGTCTACGACACGTAAATAGTGAAAAGCATGTCTCAAAAAGAAATTGCGCACGAGACAATGAAAAATTTATATTTAATTTATGCGTTACGTTTATCGCATGTAATATACCGTTTAATTTACTAGACAAGGAACCATTTATCTGCTTTTGGAATAACTATTCGGAGTGCAAATTACCAAGTCGAACATCGTTACGAAGAATTGTCTCATCTGCGCGCGAACATATTGAACAAAAAATAAAATCGGAGTTGAAAGATCAAAAATTGTGGTTATGTGTCGACGAAACAACAGATCGGAAGAAACATTCTGTTCTTAATGTAATGGCACGCAAATTGGAACCTCATCAATCGGCACCTTCAATTCTATTAGTCTCGAAACGAATACAACAGTGTACTGCCGAAGTAATTTCAAAGTTAGTGTTAAATACATTGGACAAGTTTGAACTTTCAACAAACCAACTCTTGATGTTAGTGAGTGATGGTGCTGCAAACATGCTTTCTGTAGGCCGGTCTCTTAAAAAGCATTCTGCTATTTTGTTACACATTACGTGTAAAATTCATGCTCTCAATCTTGTGGCGGATAGTATCAGAAAATGTTATCCTGAGGTAGACGCTTTAATAGCGCATACCAAAGCAGTATTTGTCAAATCACCGAAACGTATTCGCGAATTTCACAGACTGTGCCCCCGTATACCAGAGCCACCAGAACCTATTCTAGCTCGTTGGGGAACATGGTTGCAGGCCGCGTTTTATTATCATAAATATTTTGACAATATTAAGAACGTGGTTTTACAATTCGATACAAAGGAAGCTGCCGCTATCCAGAAAAGCCAGTCGAAATTTCAAGATAGTCAGGTTAAAATGGATTTAAAACTCATTCACGACAATTACTTCGGGCTAGCAGATGCAATAGAAAAATTACAAAATCCTGCGGTACCGTTAGAAGAATCTCTACAAATAGTGCAACATGTTCACGCACAGCTATGCGCGATTGAAGACGCAAAAAATGTTTCTGTTCTAGAAAAATTTGAAAGTGTTTTTGAGAAAAATTCTGATTTTGGTACATTAAGACACATTTGTGAAGGTGCGTCAACAGAACCGTTAAGTTATTTGAAAGATTATTTTACTTACGCAAATATTACGTCACTAGATGTAGAACGTTCGTTCTCTGCATATAAACGCATTTTTTCCTCATGCCGTACTAGTTTTGTCGAAACAACAGTTGAAACATATCTAATGTTGCAGATATTTAACAGACATTATTCACTTTGTGATTTCACGGAGGACTCTTAAAATGGTAAGTGTTTGAGCACGTGTTATTTAATTTTTATTTAAAAGATGAGCGAAATTATTTGCGGCAGCAAACATCTCTATTAGCAGAATAACTCTAGTGGAACGCGAGGCCTGGTCGACTCTACGCTACTGCGCGGTACCGCTCGTGGCCAGCTTTAATTATTAGTATTAACATCATATCGAAAAGAGTGGAAAAAATTTGACACCATTAGATGTGTTTCCACAGTTGTATCGGTGAAAAAAAATAACTGATGAGTCATCAGTAGAGCCCGGTAACTGGTGAGTAATCGCAGCGGCGGTGTGATTGTGTTTAGGTGGGCGGGGAGGGTTGGTCGATTATGATACGACACGACAAATCATTTTCACTCAGTTCAGTTTAGCATTGGATAGCGGATAGGGCGTGTTGATTTTATTTATACAAACGTAGTTATTAATTGTAGTTTTTAGTGAATATGTCGAAGGCTAAAAAACGACCCATTCAAGACATAGTAAATAAGTTTATTTCTGACTTTCCCGATTTGTTTTGCAACGGGAGTAAGATAGTTTGTAAAGTGTGCAAAATACATTTGATGTCAAATAAGAAGTGGAATTGTACAAGACACGTAAATTCCGCACAGCATAGAAAACGAAAATTGGGCATGCCACCGAGAAGTACATTTTTTTTGATGTAATTCTTTTGTTGATAAACTGTAATTTCCCACTAGGCTAAGTCGATAAACAACCTTTCCACATCATCATGCTTATGTGGCGTTTTCTCCATTGGCAACCGCAACTCGGGATTGTGTTTGTCCCAAAAGTCCTTAAACGGTTGTTTATCGAGTAAGCATAGTGGCAAATTACAGTTCTTCCATATAATAGGAAATCAAAGACCCTGGTTAAATTTTCTGGTGAAATTGAACAACATTTAGAGTAAAATTGCAATTACTGTATCATTTCAACCTTACTTTCGTCCAAATACATGTACAATTACAAATAATAATAATTAGTCGATTAAATATCAACCACAAATACGTCTTTCACGAAAACGGTGCTCGGTTACGTGTTTGGTTTTTGCTTTGAAACTTCGCTTTTCCAAAATAAAATCGAATGGGATGCGAAGAAGGGTTCAGTTGACGACTGGCATCCTCTGTAAACCGGAAGCTCTTCAAAACTTAGAAAAGAAATGCAAAAAAACGATTCCTTTACCGCTTAGGCTAATATCGTACATGGCGATACATCACCTAAACAGCGTGACATCATCGAAGAGCGCTGAGGCCGCGTAATACATTAATTTACTGAGTACAAACGATTTATATGAATGGATTACAAAATCTTTGTGCGGTGAAATAAAACCTGACATTTTGAAAGCACTCTTAGCTATTGCATCTATGTGATTCTGAAATGATAACTTTGTGGTAAAATTATACCCATGTAAGTCTTTAATTCGAGATACAATTGTAATGAATTGTAGTAGTAGTAGTAATCATTGAAAAGCTCTAATTCCGACTGAACCATCTAGTAGTACCCAACAAAACTAATTTTAGAATACAGCTTAAGATCATTCGCCTATGAATAGTATAAATAAAGTTGAGCCTAAATGTGAATCCTGGGGTACCCCAGACGTTACATCTACAGACTCAGATCTTATCCCAACATCTAATGTACGAGCCGCCGATTCACCCTATGAAAACCAATATACTTCAATTCATTAATTAATAAGGTGTGACCGATTTTATCAAAAGTTTTTTGAAAATCGGCAAATAACATCTATCTGTCCAGATGAATCGACAGCTACACACAGAAATTGATTATATTTTAACAGATTTGTTATCGTTGATCGTTTTTCACAAAGTCCATGATCATTATAAAATAAATGACATCTTCAAATAATTTTCCAAATACAGGTTGATATGTTTGCATCGCTTGCGATCACATTGGCACACCACCAGTAACAGGCTCAAACACCGGTCAAAAGTACAACTTAAATGGGTTGGACACATCCTCAACATCATCCGCAACGGTTTCATTGTAGCCTATAACTTGTGGTATTGTTGATGTTCTACGTTTTAAAGAAATAAATGCCAAACGAATTTTACATTTCTTCTGACATTTGATTGTACTGATAAGAGATAGTGTAATTTTTATGAAATGCTGTTTTTAAGTGGCATCTCAGTAAAGAAAATGTTTCGTAGTTGATGGTGTTGTTACATTTTTTCCGCTTGTTATGCGCCTTGCTCTTTTCATTATATATTTTTATTGTTGAATGCTTATTCCAAAATGGAAAGGTAGAGTGCTTATATTTCTTTTATGTATACGTGTCCGAATTATACTGCATTATCTACATGCAGAGCCGTTAGTTGATAACCCTAGTCAATCGCTGAAATTACATTGTTAATGATACCTTAATCAGCGTTTATTCAGCCAACTTTCATAAAAAAGTCAAGAAAGATATATTAGCTGAAAGGTGTAACGAAAAAACAATTGATTTATGATGCTGGTCTTCATCCATCCGTCTTCATTGGTAGTGGCAAGATTACCTATTAATACATTTGATAAAACTAAATCCAAAATTTAGTTATTCACATTCACGACATATTGATGAAAATTTTAAAAAAAGATCACAGGGAAATCAAGAGGTTGAACTTGTCTATGTAAATGCTAAGACCTCTTCTAATATATTTAGAGAGCCTTTGGATTTCCAGCATAAAGTATAAATTGTCAAGAATTTGGATTATTTAAACGTAATTAAGGATTTAGATTAACGCTTCTTATCTTTTCCAGGTATGTCCAGGATTTCTTTCACTTTCACAGAACATCTGTAAGTATGAACGATTTATAAAATCTCTTTGAAGAACAAAATTCGTATTTTCCATGTTATTCTTCGTTTTATCAAATGCGGACACGCTGTTTTGATTTTGAGATATCTCCTTCAACCGTCTTTAACGTTTAGAAAAAACGACTTCAAACACTTTTATTTTCAAAGTCGACAGTTCAAGGTTACGTACATCCTCTTATTCAATCAAATATAAAAGAAGCCGAGTTTTTTTGTATGCGAGAAAAGCGCAAAATTGAATCTTAAGCAAAAAGAGTTTTTAACTCATAATGAGGACTTTTTTTCAAGAGAAAACAAATTTCATTCATTCCTTTTTCGATGGGATCTTCATTTGGTTGAAATTAAAAGAGCAAATGAGAACTGAAAAAAATAAAAAAGGATGTCTCTTTTTCTCGTTTTGGTTGTGAATGCCACCCGATGCGCAATACCGTAATCCCATTACGGTTAAATTTGTGTGTTTGTCGGTCGGATATTGTATTTAAATTCAATAATCTGTGTTTAGGGAGAGGCGTGGTTTATTTTAAAACGATGGGGAGAGTAAAACTTGTATAGGATTAGCTGAATAGATAAAAGGGGGTGTATTCAAAGAAATGCTAGAATTGTCGATATTCTTAGGTTATGAAATTTTGTTTGACATTTACACGCAAACATTGTGAAAATAAATTTGCTTTCGAGAATTGTTGCAATTTAGAGAAAAGTCTCTTGTAAACTTTGCATATCACATTGTATTATCAAACATTTCTTCAATACGATTCAAATTTTTAGGTTATAAAATCCTTTGATGATCATATCATATTATTAAAAATATTATGAAGTAGGCGCAATAAATTCTCTGCCAGGCTTATACAGGTTCGAGCGCGTTCAAACTCTGTTGCGTCGTAGTTGCACATGTGCGAAGCCTACACTATACACATTACGGCTCGAAGAGTGGTGGTTTATAGTAGCCAGCCAGACAACGTGACTAGTGAATGAAAATGCCTCAGGTAACGAAAATTGAGTACCGCGCGGTCATTACATTTTTAACAAAAGAATGGCGTACGCCTAAGCACATTGATCAACGCTTAGATGGCGTTTATGGTGATTTATCTCCTTCATATTCCACTGTAAAAAACCGAGCAAAATGTTTCCGTTTGGGGCAAGAATCTCTAGAAGATAACGAGCGCCCCGGTCGGCCAATTAAACTGACGTTTCAATTATTGAAGAAATGATATTAGCAGATCGCCGTTTGAAAGTGAAGGAATTAGCAGTGATATCTAACAATTCTGAAATAAGTATTCGCCGAATTCTCCATAACCGATTGGGTATGAATAAGATTAATGCAAGATGTACACCACATCTTCTTTCTTCTCTCCAAGAGAAAACCCGAAACCGATTTTGGAATCCATTGTTATGGGAGATGAAACAATGGTTCTGTATTATGATCCTCTATCCAAAAAGGAATCGATGGCATGGCGGAGACCTGATGAACCTCGTCCCAGAAGGACACTTTGAGGAAAAAACTTTACAGGGGTATAGAATTGATCGTTGTAATAAATGTATCGAAGTTGGGAGAGATTATACTGAAGAATAAAAATTGTTATATTTCACCAAGTTTATTTTTTCTATAAGCAAAACATTTTGTTGATTGGATTTAGATGTTAACGAATATACTGGGTACGTAAATCTAAAGTTTGGGTGGGTGTTTAATTGAATGTGTATTTTCAAGCATGCCAACACCTATGTGGATTACAAGCGAATTTACTATCATTAAAGTTGGCTAAAAGCTGTGCAGAGTCCGAGAAATATCCCGCAGCTTGTCGGAATAAAAGCAGGCAACTGTTGAATATTCCTCAGAGACCGTGGAGTATCCCATAGGCAGTCGGCGACCTATGAGGGCAACTGTGGAATATTTCGTACCGTTTCCATTCTAACAGCCTTTAGCTGTTTTGGTAGGCGCCGCAGCGAATGGCACCGCCGTTAAAAATCGTATAAGTCTGCATTTTAACATGTACCGTTTCTTCCGTTTTTGATAATTTAATTTAGAAAACGTTAAAGACCGTGACCCAACACATATCGTTACACCAATTGCGAATAATAATAATAATAATAATAATAATAATTTATTGTCTATAACGATCACAAACACAAGAGTACAAAACCCATAAAATATAAATATAAAACAATAAACAAACACGTTAAAACATTGAATAAATAAAATGTATAAATTTATAATTAAAGCGTATGCCCCATTGTAGCAGTTGCTAATGTTTGTGAGCCAGGTATTCCGAGACTGAGTAGTACACATTTCTAAATAAGAAATCTTTTAATTTGGTAGAGAAAATCCTAAAGTCAGATCCTTTTCTTATATAATTGGGTAGACAGTTATATAAGTAACATACATGCCGGCGTACTCCGGACTTCTTTCAAATAGAGAAGTTTGATGC
This sequence comes from Dynastes maya, assembly GCA_029619315.2. NCBI lineage: Eukaryota > Metazoa > Arthropoda > Insecta > Coleoptera > Scarabaeidae > Dynastes > Dynastes maya. The sequence goes on from JAROYE020000005.1 coordinate 49,742,289, forward strand.
TGTTCGGTTCTAATGTGATCACCGTATCTGGTGCTGTAATTATGTGTTTCATTATTCGTGTGAAGCTGAGAATGCCTTCGTATATACCGTATTGTCTTGTATATGTAGATTGACGGTATAGGGTCAATATTTTGTCTTCTTTAAAAATCGGTTTGCAGCTTTCGCGGGAATGAGCATCAAATATTAATCGAAGGATTCTCTTTTGTAACACCAGAACTCTGTGGCTGTAAGCTGTTGCTCCCCAAATCATAATGTTATAAGTAGAGCAACGCAACTGCGCTGAAAGCCAGTGGCGGACGCATAAAGGTTTACACAAAATAAATTAAACGTGATACGTGCTCAAACACTTACCGTTTTAAGAGTCCTCCGTGATTATTATTATTATTATTAAATGGCTTTGGCGGACGCCACTGGCCAGTTACCCCAGAGAGAGTCCTCCGTGAAATTACAAAGTGGATAATGTCTATTTAATATTTGTAACATTAGATATGTTTCCAAAGTTGTTTCGGCAAAGTGAGTGCGGCGTGAAGAAAAAGTGTTTTTGTATGCCGAAAACGAACGTTCTACATCTAGTGGCGTTATATTTGCGCAAGTAAAATAATCTTTCAAATAACTTAACGGTTTTGTTGACGCACCTTCACAAATTTGTCTTAATGTGCCAAAATCAGAGTCTTTATCTAAAACACTTTCAAACCTAAAACAGAAACATTTCTAGCGTCTTCTATCGCGCATAGCTGTGCGTGAACATGTTGCACTATTTGCAAAGATTCCATTAACGATACCGAGGAATTTTGTAGTTTTTCTATCGCATCTGCTAGTCCCACGTAATTGTTCTGAATAATTTCCAAATCTGTTTTAACTTGACTATCCTGAAATTTCAAGCGGCTTACCTTGACAGCCGCAGCTTCCTTTGGGTCGAATTCTAAAATCACGTTCTTTATATTCTCAAAATATTTAAGATAATAAAATGCAGCCTCTTACCATGTTTCTCAACGAGTAAGAATAGGTTGTGGTGGTTCAGGAATACCGGGGCATAGTCTATGAAATTCCCGAATACGTTTTGGGGATTTTACAAACACAGCTTTTGTATGTGCTATTAGAGCGTGTACCTCGGGATAACATTTTCTGATACTATCTGCTACGAGACTGAGAGTATGAATTTTACATGTAATATGCAACAAGTTAGCACAATGTTTTTTAAGAGATCGACCTACAGCAAGCATGTTTGCGGCACCATCACTCATAAACATCAACAGTTGATTTGTTGAAAGTTCAAACTTTTCCAATGTATTTAACACCAACATTGAAATTACTTCGGCAGTGCATTGTTGTATTCGTCTGGAAGCTAGTAAAATTGAGGGTGACGGTCGATGTGGTTCCATTGTGCGTACCATTACATTAACCACAGAATGTTTTTTACGATCTGTTGTTTCGTCCGCATATAACCACAGTTTTTTATCTTGCAACTCCGATTTAATTCTTTTCTCGACATGCTCACGAGCAGACGGCACAACTTTCTGTAATGTTCTCTCACTTGGTAACTTAATGTCCGAATATTCATTCCAAAACGAGACGTATGCTTTCTTCCTTAGTAAATGAAATGGTAAATTACATGCAATAAACACATAAATTACATTTAAATTTGTCATAATCTCGTGTGGAATTTTTTTTGAAACATGCCCTGCACTATTTACGTGCCGTAGACAATCACTTTTCGACCAACACATTAAATTTATTTTACACACTACACATTGAATTTTAGCGCCATCACACTTTAAATCGGGCATTTCTGCAATAAATTCTCTTATTGTGTCCAACTTTGGTCGTTTTCGCGACGTACTAAACATTTTCAAAACAAACGTAGAACTACGATATAGTATACGACAGCGTAGATGCATACACAACAAATCGGCTTTCGAGTCGCAGTTATACTGACGCTTATACCGAATTGTCCCGGCCGTGTTTATTTTGTGTAAACTTTTATGCGTCAGCCACTGGCTTTCAGCGCAGTTTGCGTTGCTCTAGTTATAAGACATCATAGAGTAGGCTATGCCATAATAAATATTTAACAGTGTACTTCGATTTAAAACATTCTTTAATTGCAGCAACACAAAAAAACAACTGTTTAGTTTACCACAAACGTAATCTACATGCGATCTCCAGCTCATGTGGGAGTCTACCATAACGCCCAGAATTTTAACAGAGCCCGAGAAACAAACAGCTCAGATGTTGTCAGCTTTTCTTTTATTAAACAGTAGCATAGCCGTGGTTTTAGACCCATTGACAATCAAACGATTTGCATTACACCAGCTTGTAAATTCGGCAATTACTATGTTCAAATTATTGTTTAGAATACTTAATTTATCTTTTCCTTTTGTAAATACCGTATATCTGTCACCCTAACAGAGTTTATTTTATTTTATTTTTCTTTAGAATTTCTGTCACTTGTTTATTTAATCGTTAATTGTAATAGTTACTTTTGAATTAAGATTTGCAAACAAAATTGTGTACTTTTACTTACTCTTTCTATTTGCCGGTGGTTTGTTGATGGACGCCGTGTACGACGCCGCCCTAAATTCACTTTTAAATCCCTAAATGACTCCGCAATCAACATAAATAGTTAATTGGCACCCACGTAGTGATTAGTTACTTAGATAATCTATTTGACAGTTCTCCTTTGGCGATATCTATGAGCAAGATCTGCAACTACCTGCATCTATATTGCTATTCCCTGTCAACATTTGACAAAAGAAGAATACAAATTGAAAGAAAATAATTGAAAAGCAATTTATTTTCATCTTTCACACAAATATAACGTAATATTCATTAGGAGAATAATAGGTAGAACTGTTTCTTCGTATTCTGCGAACGTTAACGTTTTCAAAAAGAAGTCAAGAGAAACAGCACGCGTCACAAATTTTGTTCAAATTTTTATTATTTCTGTACGGATTAGTTTCATGCCATTCCTTAGTGCCTTGCCTATAACACATATAATTCCTCTATTTCAATTAAAGTAAGATTTAACGCTAAAAGAAGTTAAAAATATTCTCTCTCCGAATTACCAAAGTAATCCGTCATTTTCGATCACATAATATCCTTCTCCAACAACAATATCATCCCCTCCTCCGGGCCCCTAAATATATCACTGATGGAATTGCCTCATTTGCCATCAACAATCAATGATAACATCATGACGTCTGCTTGAGAAATTAAGCAGCAACGCATTACGACAAATGGATAACCGTCGAGCGACGTATTGCTGAAATGATTCGCATCTCGTTAATCCGTTACATTTACGCGGATTTTAGCGTCAACTTCATAATTCGCAATATCTCTTCTGTCGCCATCAGGGCGTACATACAAAATATACATCCGGCGGATAGCACTTGTGTATAGGCACTAAAATTTCTCTCATCTAACGACGCACCCAGAGACATTAATTAGAGCTAATGTATGGAAATCTATTGTTATTTGAAGCAATAGCGTAATCGCGGTTCGAAACGCTCGCATCATTTGTTTTCCGAATGGTATACGTAGATCACATTCAATAATACCGGTAAATATGGAATTTAACGCTTTTAGGAGTCGCACAGGCAGTAACAGAAGCACCAGTGTATGCCAATGCGTTGGAGTCACGTATGGCTGAATCGTAATCAAAAGTTAATGCGAAACTATTATTCATAATGCCGAGTGGGTTCGTATATCTGGATGTTTACAATCCGAGGGTATTTTGGCAATATATAAATAACCCGCGAGGTTTATCAAGGATACCTGGTTGTCTTGCGCTAAACGGTTTAACTGTTAACAATCCCGCTGACGTTATTCAGAAATTTGCTGACGAAACCAAGCGATGTTTTACAAGCTGCTAGTGAACTGAAATCTAACAACACAGCCGGTCATTATCGTTTCCTCGTATTTGACCCCCTGGACAAAGGAGCTTACCACACTTTTCTCAGTCACTATAACCGCAAACAACTTTTATTCTTCGAATTAGTAAACACGTAGTGTTTGTTTATGTCCCGACAGCTGATAGTGTTATGAGTAAAGCTGGCCACGAGCGGTACCGGGCAGTAGCGTAGAGTCGACCAGACCTCGCGTTCCACTAGAGTTATTCTGCTAATAGAGATGTTTGCTGCCGCAAATAATTTCGCTCATCTTTTAAACAAAAATTAAATAACACGTGCTCAAACACTTACCATTTTAAGAGTCCTCCGTGAAATCACAAAGTGAATAATGTCTGTTAAATATCTGCAACATTAGATATGTTTCAACTGTTGTTTCGGCAAAACTAGTACGGCATGAGGAAAAAATGCGTTTATATGCAGAGAACGAACGTTCTACATCTAGTGACGTAATATTTGCGTAAGTAAAATAATCTTTCAAATAACTTAACGATTCTGTTGACGCACCTTCACAAATGTGTCTTAATGTGCCAAAATCAGAATTTTTCTCAAAAACACTTTCAAATTTTTCTAGAACAGAAACATTCTTTGCGTCTTCAATCGCGCATAGCTGTGCGTGAACATGTTGCACTATTTGTAGAGATTCTTCTAACGGCACCGCAGGTTTTTGTAATTTTTCTATCGCATCTACTAGCCCGAAGTAATTGTCGTGAATGATTTTTAAATCCATTTTAACCTGACTATCTTGAAATTTCGACTGGCTTTTCTGGATAGCGGCAGCTTCCTTTGTATCGAATTGTAAAACCACGTTCTTAATATTGTCAAAATATTTATGATAATAAAACGCGGCCTGCAACCATGTTCCCCAATGAGTTAGAATAGGTTCTGGTGGCTCTGGTATACGGGGGCACAGTTTGTGAAATTCTCCAATACGTTTCGGTGATTTGACAAATACTGCTTTGGTATGCGCTATTAAAGCGTCTACCTCAGGATAACATTTTCTGATACTATCCGCCACAAGATTGAGAGCATGAATTTTACACGTAATGTGTAACAAATTAGCAGAATGCTATTTAAGAGACCGGCCTACAGAAAGCATGTCTGCAGCACCATCACTCACTAACATCAAGAGTTGGTTCGTTGAAAGTTCAAACTTGTCCAATGTATTTAACACTAACTTTGAAATTACTTCGGCAGTACACTGTTGTATTCGTTTGGAGACTAATAGAATTGAAGGTGCCGATTGATGAGATTCCAATTTGCGTGCCATTACATTAAGAACAGAATGTTTCTTCCGATCTGTTGTTTCGTCGACACATAATCACAATTTTTGATCTTTCAATTCCGATTTTATTTTTTGTTCAATATGTTCGCGCGCAGATGGCACAATTCTTCGTAACGATGTTCGACTTGGTAATTTGCACTCCGAATAGTTATTCCAAAAGCAGATAAATGGTTCCTTGCCTAGTAAATTATACGGTATATTACATGCGATAAACGTGATGCATAAATTAAATATAAATTTTTCATTGTCTCGTGCGCAATTTCTTTTTGAGACATGCTTTTCACTATTTACGTGTCGTAGACAATGTTGTCTGGACCAACACATTAACGGGATTTTACAGATTACACATTTAATTTTAGCACCTTCATATATTAAGTCTGGAATTTCTGCATAAAATTTCGAAGTTTGTCCGACCGCGGTCGTTTTGCTGACGAAATCATAATTTTTCTAGGACAGATAAACAATTGCGCAAATGACCAGCAGCGAAAATGTCCGTACTGCTCCGCAGACGAAGTAATACTACCGTTCCTCTCGGTCCGAACGGATTCTACACCGATGCGCGATACCGCTCGTGGCCAGCGTTAGTTATGAGTAAACATTTTTGATACGTGTGGCGACATCCCGTGATAGAAGTTGGAGCTATGTTATAAAGCCAATAACATAGGGTACCTGTAACCGATAAGTCATACCGATAAGATCAAAAGCAAAAGTATAAATACATTAAAATAAGAAAAGCCACGACATATATTCCGTTTCATTGCCTAGCGATCTATAAAGAAAGATATTATCACGTTCCGATTCAGAGATCAAATACCGCCGATTTATACGTTACAAATGGTGCCCGAGAGCACGGAAAGCACGTCACAACTTTATTAGCCAACGATCGTTTATTTTCCTTGCGCACGTTAGACATACTTACATACATATATTTATCTCTATAATTATGACTAACGCTGCGAAATGTTGTTGTTGCAATAAATCAATAATTTCATTCGCTGAGGTAGCCCGCGGCGATTCATCTGCATACATACGTCGCGTCGTGGGCGCGGCAGCCTCATTTCTAACTGGCGCGAAGCCCTCTGTGCCCGTGTTGTTTCAATTGTTTAAACGTAGGATGCATAACACGGGCTTCCGAAACCCAGCGTTGTATTCTAAGCTTCATAACTTTTTTATCTTTAAATTTCTTTCTTCTGGGCCTTTTCTATGCCTCAACTGGATCTTTCTGTTGCTATTTCTAATTGGTGTTTGATCCATATAATTTATTAGAAAATCTATTTTAGATATTTGAATTCTACCGCGTATTTACATTTCTCGGGCCTCGTTGGCGCGGTTCATTTTTGATTGATAATCGTTTATATTTACTTCCAAAACCTTCTTTACTTAAATAATTTGTTGCTTCTGGCGTCAATGTACTGCATATTGCAATATTATTTGGAATACAATGTGTTAACAATCGGCTGCAACCTGTTGTAACATGTAGGAACAGGCCTGCTTCTGCGCGCAACGGAGTTTGCAAGTTTCAACGGCGAATGCAGGTTTCAACATGCAGAAATGCATATCATATAAATATGCGAACGCATAAAAAAGACTTCAATTGCTAAAATTTGCTTGAGGTGTTTGTTTGTGAATGTTCGTTATGACAAGTTCAAGAAAATCGACTGGGCAACGTGCAATAGTGAGGTATGGAGATCCCAATTGCGAGGAAACTGCGGTGGGCAGAGGAATGTTTTATCGGAAGAAAGTGAAACGTCTGAAATTGAAGAACCTGGTCAAGAGTCATTAGAATCCAATTCAGACTTTTCAAATTCTGAGTCTGAAGAAGATGTAGCTACAGCGGAGGCCGATAGTGATAATCCCAACTGTTTCGCTTCTCCATCCGGCATCCAGTGGAATAAAGTTCCGCCAAGCTCTACGAACACTGCAAAACGTAACGTACTGCGTTTAGCGTTTTATTGCAAGAATGATCTTAGAAGAAGTCGTCACCTGCACAAACCTTGAAGCTAGAGTAACTACAGTAAAAGATAAAGGACGGGTAGATATTGATGTGATGGAGCTGAATGCTTTCTTAGGTTTTGCCGATACAAGCTGGTGTGGAAAGAAACTGGGACGTACCGATAAGAGAACTGTTTTTTTCTGATAAATGTAATCCTACTTATCAAACTACTATGGGAATTAATCGGTTTGAAGATATTAGACGGTACCTGCGTTTTGATGACAAAAGAACTCGTGATTTTCGCCTATAGGCCGATAGATTTGCTCCGATATCGTATGTATGGAACTTATTTTTACAACAATGCAGGTCAACTTTGGTGCCAAACGAAAGTGTTACCATTGACAAGCAGTTACTCTCGTATAGAGGAAGATGTTCATTTGTTCAGTATATGCCAAATAAACCGTCAAAATACGGTATCAAGATTTTCTGGATGTGTGAGTCAGAATCAGGATTTGCAATTGATGGAATGGTATATACCGGACGACGACCCAGTCAACCTATCCATACAAATCTTGCTTCTGAAGTAGTGCAAACTGTAGTACCCAGCATCCATTTCTCTGGACTAAATGTTACAATGGATAACTTCTTTATAAGCATTCCATTGGCTAAATGTTTATTAGAAAAGAACTTAACACTGGTTGGAACACTAAGGAAAAATAAGAGGGAAATACCAAATGGAATAAGATATGCAAAGAACAAACCGGTCTACCCTTCTACATTTGGCTTTTATGACAAAATGGTTGGTTATATTCCTAAGAAAAACAAGTCAGTCATTTTGCTCAGCACCATGCACAATGACATGTCTGTAAGTGAAAATGTTAAGCAGAAACCGGAATTAATACTTTATTATAGCAAGACCAAAGGGGGAGTAGACGTAATGGATCAAAGACAGTCCAACTATACATGTAAAAGGCAAACGAAGCGTTGGCCTATGGCGCTTTTTTCTAATATGATCGATATTGCAGCACTAAATGCATTTATTATATTTTCCACCTTGAAACCTGATTATCATAGGAATGTAACTCACGCTAGACGACTATTTTTGAAGGAATTAGGTAAGCAGTTGGTAATACCGCATATGATAAGAAGGTCAAAAAATCCGAAAATACCAAGAAGTTCAATAAATTGTATGAACAAATTTATTACCATTGAAAAAACTGCGACTGATGCCGTTACAAATAAAAGGAAGAGGTACTTGATGTGTCCCTCTAGTTTAGACAGAAAAAACAAACTATATAGTTTGTGAAAAGTGTCGCAATAACGTGTGCAACGAACGTAGTGTAAGAGTTTGTAAAAATTGCTACTTTTAAACATGTATTTATTTACATTTATAAGAGCTGTAATCTTTAGTTGGAGGTGTTGTTTAATTATTTAAGATTTTTACACGTACAAATAAATGATTTAAATATATTTCATGTTCTTATATATTTTTAACAAAGTAAAAGAACAACCGGGCCTGAGAAATCCGAGAAATGTTAAAATGTATATCCGAACACCCACGCATTCTAGGGTTAAAATGGCGCGCGGTTCGGTTCATTTCTTCGTATGGCCTGACAAGGCTTTACTTTCTGACTTTTTAAATATATATTTCTATGTGTTAAATTAGAAAAATTACAAAAAAATATAGATGTATTTTAAAACAGTTCCCATTTCATAAAAATGTGCTATTAAGAGAATTGGTCGTAAAATGCTGGCGTTTATTCGGCTGCTAAAAGTTCATTTAATGAACTAATAATCGGATTAATAACGCTCATTCAAGCTCTACAGTTCGCTCCGTAGTATCAGTTAGACTAAATTCTTTCTTTTATTTCACCTAGAAACCCAGCGGGTTCCGCACTAGGGTGCATGCGCTCTGTAACTACATTGAGAGTAGTGACTGTCCTTCGCAATCATACTGACTGCTTATTTCTAGATAGTTCTTCAAGTCAAAATCACGTTTATTGTATATATTTTGTGTTGACTTTTTCATGACTTGTTAGTGTGTCATTATAATAAAAGAAGTAGGCAGTATTTTTAAATTGAAAAACTAATTGTGTTCACCGAAAATTAATTGCCTTATGAGCATCGTTTTGCTAATATGTACTTAAAAGAAGCGTGGTTGTACTCTTCTTACGCTTTAGATAAAATCTACCACCCCTAGGCGTCACCGTCGATCGCTCATTCGACGTAAATGGATGTTGACATTATCTCGCCGGCAATTAATCGACTGCGAAAGTTCCGTGTCACTTCTCACTTCTAACGTCACCGTATTGTTCGTTCGCTCTCGCGTTAAAGTTGGCAGTTTGAGTTAATGTGCTAAATCAATTAGTACATCCATGCCATTGGTTAACAACCGCCCTATTCGCGACGATAGGCCGAAGACGCACCGAAAGTACCTACGTGACGCTTTGAAATTTACTAAAATCCGCGAAATATGCAAAATCGAAGGGCAGACTGAAAGCTGTTTGACTCGTTGATGTAATTTTATTAAGTTGAATTTAATTGCAATTGACAGGTCTGTGGTGCCATGGAAGTTGAATGGAAAAGTAATATATTCTTGTTATTGGCTAAGTGCACCGAAGGATCCATTTAGTTGAGACAACTAAATTGCAACACGAAGATGGCGTTACTCGTCAATAACATAATTGCGCATGCGTTGAAAGATGCTTCTGAAAATTTCAACCACACTGGACGCTCATTTGTTCGGCTCCGAAAAGGGTGAAGGCTATACTATGGGATTAGCGGCAGTCGATGGCTCAAGGTTACCGATGTGGTTAGTTACGAAGTAGAATGCAGTATGTGCGGACGATCTTAGAGAGAACTTCTAGAGTATTTATTTCTCTTTTCTTTTACTTCATCAGAATTTGTTTTATTTTCGTCTTTAGAATATTAGTTTCGTCTAAGCTTCGTAGCAACAATAAAATAAATATGCGAAACTCTCATTTCCAGGCGACTATGACTTCAAATTATTACATACGCTCTTCACACAGTAGATCTACATCCCGACATTGTTCGAAGTGTACTACCGCGACTCGCATCGAATTGATCGAATTCCACTCAATCCCCTCCACGCTCTCTAGCATGCACGGCGAGAGAGCGAGGAGGGGATAGCGATATAGCTAATTCCACGTTTTCCCAATCGGTAGATAAATGACTATTAAGTATTTTTTTAATTTTTGCGTTGACAATTTTAATAATACACGTAAAATCACCTTTCTTGCCGTGCTTACGCAACAAATTGTACAATAATTTAAATCATATTATCTTCTGTTAAAGCAGTTCGCTCTGTAAATTTTAAACTATCTATCCTTACTTAGCGCAAAGTCCAAATTTTCCTGTACAAGGGCAGTGTTCATTATGTTCCACTTCGTAGTAATTCACCGAATATTAAAATTAGGTACTTGATGTTTATCTTACGTGATCCATGCGTGGGCCATTGTAAAATCATCAACATAAAAAAACTGAAACATAAGCACATTGTCTATCAAAAGCTTGATGAGGACAGTTTGGTAATTGTTACTTTGCTTACCAAAGAGCTCTTTAGATCAGTCTAGCGTCACAAGAAACAATTTAGCGTTCTTTCCTTGCCAACTTTGCGTAACAACAAAACCAGATTACCAGAATTGCTACATATCGTCATATTTCTTAAGTAAAAGTATGACATATGTGATATCGTTGGTTTCGCCTTCGATTACCTTTCCAAAAATGTAAAAATATACAGGATATTTTATTGAAAATAAGAAAGTTGACGTCACTTCCGATGACACCGGAAACACAACTGCCGATAACGGCAAAAGTTAGTTTACAAAAAATAGAAATCGAACTATTTTTCAAAAACGCTACCTTTTGTCGTTCAAAAGTTGGCATGGGGGGAATCATGGAAATCATAGATTATATAAAAATAGTACTATAGGGGAACAAAAATAAATATTACTGTAATAAATTTATATACACTTTCACTAAGAACAGTAGATAGAGATTAAAAAAATACACAGTATAGATGCATAAATTCGTATCTTCACATCGGTAGACATTGCCTGATCTCCAAGAAGTGGGGTACTTTTCCTGTTTCTATCTTTTTTTTGATTTGAAATAGATTTTGTATTTGAAATATATGCCTACATAATATACGTATTTTTACATATGTATACTTTTTACATATAATATTGCTGTGCCCTCTGTCTTCGCCTCGAGAGCGGCTTGTTGTCCGTCTCGGGTTATTGGTATCGAGTGCTGTTCGGTTGGTTTTTCTATGTCGTTCTTCTTCTTGATTGGTTTTTTTCCTTCTTATGTTCGCGTTCGTGTTTTAGATTTAGATGTTGTTTTTTAAAATCTTTAAAATCGCGAAAACGACCAAAGTTGGACGCAATAAGAGAATTTATTGCAGAAATGCCTGATTTAAAGTGTGATGGCGCTAAAATTCAATGTGTAGTGTGTAAAATAGATTTAATGTGTTGGTCGAAATGTGATTGTCTACGGCACGTAAGTAGTGCAGGGCATGTTTTAAAAAAAAATTCCACACGAGATTATGACAAGTTTAAATTTAATTTATGTGTTTATTGCATGTAATTTACCATTTCATTTACTAAGGAAGAAAGCATACGTCTCGTTTTGGAATGAATATTCGGACTTTAAGTTACCAAGTGAGAGGACATTGCAGAGAGTTGTGCCGTCTGCTCGTGAGCATGTCGAGAAAAGAATTAAATCGGAGTTGCAAGATAAAAAACTGTGGTTATGTGTGGACGAAACAACACATCGTAAAAAACATTCTGTGGTTAATGTAATGGTACGCACAATGGAACCACATCGACCGTCACCCTCAATTTTACTAGCTTCCAGACGAATACAACAATGCACTGCCGAAGTAATTTCAATGTTGGTGTTAAATACATTGGAAAAGTTTGAACTTTCAACAAATCAACTGTTGATGTTTATGAGTGATGGTGCCGCAAACATGCTTGCTGTAGGTCGATCTCTTAAAAAACATTGTGCTAACTTGTTGCATATTGCATGTAAAATTCATACTCTCAGTCTCGTAGCAGATAGTATCAGAAAATGTTATCCCGAGGTAGACGCTCTAATAGCACATACAAAAGTTGTGTTTGTAAAATCCCCAAAACGTATTCGGGAATCTCATAGACTATACCCCGGTATTCCTGAACCACCACAACCTATTATTGCTCGTTGTGGAACATGGTTAGAGGCTGTATTTTATTATCTTAAATATTTTGAGAATATAAAGAACGTGATTTTAGAATTCGACCCAACGGAATCTGCGGCTGTCAAGGTAAGCCGCTTGAAATTTCAGGATAGTAAAGTTAAAACAGATTTGGAAATTATTCAGAACAATTACGTGGGACTAGCGGATGCGATAGAAAAACTACAAAATTCTTCGGTATCGTTAGTGGAATCTTTGCAAATAGTGCAACATGTTCACGCACAGCTATGCGCGATAGAAGACGCAAGAAATATTTGTGTTTTAGAAAGGTTTGAAAGTGTTTTAGATAAAGACTCTGATTTTGGCACATTAAGACAAATTTGTGAAGGTGCGTCAACAGAACCGGTAAGTTATTTGAAAGATTATTTTAATTACGCAAATATAACGTCACCAGATGTAGAACGTTCGCTTTCGGCATACAAAAACACTTTTTCTTCACGCCGCACTCACTTTGCCGAAACAACTTTGGAAACATATCTAATGTTACAAATATTAAATAGACATTATCCACTTTGTGATTTCACGGAGGACTCTTAAAACGGTAAGTGTTTGAGCACGTATCACATTTAATTTATTTTGTGTAAACTTTTATGCGTCCGCCACTGGCTTTCAGTGCAGTTGCGTTGCTTTATCAGTTATCATTTGTTGTATGTTAGGTTCTTGTGTCTTGTATACTTCATTGGTTGGGATTTTTTTGTCTAATGAGTAGAATATTTTTAGGATTTTGTTCTGCTGTCGTTTTATGGTATTTATGTTTCTTTTAGTTGTGTTGCTCCATATGTTTATTAGATAGTTGTTTCTTGATGTGAATATTGCGTGGTACACTGGTTTTCTCATGTTTTTTGGGAGGATGTTCCGTAGTTTACTTAGTGCCGCTATGGTTTTTGTGTTGGTCTTTACTAATTGGTTTATGTGCTTGTCCCATTTTAGGTTGTTTTGTATTGTTGTTCACAGATATTTGATATGTTGTACTTCTTCTATTTCTTGGTCTTTGATCTTTATGTTCAATTTGTGTCTTTGTTTTGTTGATGTGAAGATTATGTATTTAGTTTTGTCTTGGTTTAACGTTAGTAGGTTGTTGTAGCACTTGATGTCTTCGTTTATGTTGTTTTGTAGGGTCTTTTGTTTTGTTCCTGTGTATATCAGGCATATGTCATCTGCATACGCGAAGCTTTTTCCTTTGAGTGCTATTTCTAAAAGGTCGTTTGTGTATAGGATATATAATATTGGTGGTAGGTTTCCGCGTTGAGGTATTCCGTTTCAGTGGTGAGTGGATTGCTTTTTTCGCCGTTTATTTGTGTTGTTCGGCTTCTGTTTTGTATATAGGTTTCTATTAGTGTTAATTCTTTATTTTGTATTCCTAGGGATGGCAGTTTTTGGATTAGTTTGGTTTTGGAGATTGTGTCGAAACCTTTTTTCATGTCAATTGCTGTTACAGTTTCTTTTTTTCTTGGTTCTCGCTTCATTGATCTGGCTGCTGATGTTGTTCAGGAATTTTTTTTGGAAGGTATATTGTTGTTCGTTTATTATTTGATTTTGTGTAAGGTGTGCGGATATTTTAGTTTGGATACATTTTTTTATGATTTTGTTGAAAGTTGATAGTAGTGCTATTGGCCTGTAATTTTCTGCTTTTTCTTTGGCTCCGTTTTTGTGTATGGGTCTGGTGATAGTTTGTTTGATGTAGTCTGGGTAAATGCCATTTTGAAGTATCTTGTTTATTATATTTGCTAAAATGGGGGTGAGTTTTTCTTTGTTTTCCTTTAAGATATTACTGGTGATTGCGTCAAATCCTGGTGCTTTGTTGAGTCTTAATTTTTGTATAATTTGTCTTATTTCTTCTTCCGTTGCTTTTTGGAAGATTGTAGGTGGGTATTGGTTTTTTGTTATTGTGGTTTGTGGTGGAGTGGTGCCTTTTCGAATTTGATCTTCTGCTTATTGTTTCCCTATTGTGGTAAAGTATTTGTTAATTGCGTCTGCTGTTTCTTTTTGTGTTTTAGTTTTCGTACCGTCTTTCAAGATAGTTATTTCTTGGTCATAATGTTTTGGTTTGTGTATTTGTTGGTTTATGTGTTTCCATGTTTTGATTGAGTCGTTTATGTGTTTTCTGAATTTCTTTTGGTAATATTATCTTTTTGTGTCTTTGATTAGTTTAGATACGTATGTTTTTTGTTGTTTGTATTTTGAATATCAAATTCATTCATTTTAACTTACATTTCTATAAAAAGATATCTAAATTGGTTCACTTTCTTTCTATTCATACAAAATTATATCGCCCAATGTATGAATAACCTTCATGGAAAATTTTCTGTTACCAATATCATTCTAATATGTATGTAGTACCAACTCAGTAATTAAAATAGCCCTACATATAAAAGCAATACTTCCAATGTGTCAATACCAAACAAATTATGGCGAAAAAGCAATTTTATCATTATCATTGTAACGTCAGAAAGTAAAATGGATGAAATACGTCTCTAATCGACCCTCAACAAAATTTCCGCGCATCTTGTTAAATAAAATCGCGTTTTTATTGAATAAAATCCAGATTCTTTACGTAGAAAACGTTGTTTCGGAGGGGGAGAAGTAACGGTTGGTCCCCGACCGACCTGCCGACCTCCGAAACCGCCCAAGATTCACTTGCTGCGAGCCTTCTCACCTTCTCCACTATTACCAACCTAGAGCCGGGCGTTACCGCGTTACGGTAATTTGCAGTAAGCTTTTTACGAGGTCGAGCTCGGCTTCGAGATAGGCTTAGCAGTATTACGAACTCTGCATATACACCTCCCGGTTGGGTCGTAGACTTCTACATTACCGACCGACTTTACGACATGCCGCCAACAACAACGTTGCAGCCAGCTCTGGCCTGAACACACTAACGTTCAGCCCGCAGTTCTTGAGCTCGGCAGGCGGTGCTGCGGTAGCAGACTGGGGCGAGCTCGAAGGGGTATTAGATAATATCCATTTTGGTATTTAAATATTAAATACAAAGAAGCCTGGTTGTAAAATAAATTCAATGGAATTTATTGCCAGGACGAGAAGATTGTGAGAGGGGGTTTCGGGAGGTTTCAGCAGATGTAGAAAGTGGAAATGGGAATCCTGCAGGGTGGCCTTTTGGAGGTGTTTTTATAGGGAAGGTAATAATAATAACATATTTTGCCCAACAGAATAATCCAACTCCAACATTTAATAATTTTTCATTATTATTTATTATATATAAAAATTATGGCTAATTAGTACTTAGGGTAAATAGTAATAAAAAGAAAAAATATTACATTAACCGGTATCTTTTGAAAATGTTAATGAAATGTACGTTAAAGGTTATATCATTGTTTGGATAAGTATGGTATCTGTATTCTGGTTCCGTCGCTATTATCTAGGGCGGCATGACTATAACTATGCTATCTTCCCTTGTTAGTCCCATTAAGTCATATAATCTTGAATACTTAGTTCTTGATAAAAAGGTTGCCTTCTATGATTCCGTTATGTGTAAAGCGAGGTCATGTTTCTGCGCGGCATAGGCGTGCGTTTCCTTCAGTAAGTACGATGCAAAAAAATAAGTAATAAATCGAATAATAACAGAACCAATCAAGAATTATATCTGAAAAGTTTTGAAACACTCATCCTAACACCCTAAAATACGACGCAAAGTTGCCTACAAGATTTATTACCCTAAAACTACCTGTAGATTGAAAGATTTATTGCTGATAACAAAAGACAGCAAGTAAAATAGACCAAACAATAAGCAACGGTTTCTAAATGCGACAAAGCAAAATGTTATAAATTTGTTTGCAAAGGATTTGACATATTTCGAGGGTAATAAACTTCGATTTTTTAGGTTACGAATAGTGGCTGTATGGCTCAACAAATTCATGAATGAATATTCCTTGAAACCCAACGCAACTTACCCCACCCTCTCTATTCGGGGATTTGCGGGTGTAACGGGGACGAGTCCAGCGAGAGGCGTGACGTATATTAGTTCTGACATAATAACTTTATTAATAATTACAGTGTTATATTTGTTATTTAGTAAATCTCTATTTCAATTAAGTATTGAAATATCTTTCTCGGGGGTTTTTCTCAAATTTTGTTAAATTTTCTAATTTAATTTGAATAAACGATTCTTGTAGGTTCGGGGGTATCCCTAGATACCCGTACGGCAATTTTTGAATGAATTTCCAACTCAGTAAAATGGAATTAACGAATTGTAAGATTCGGAAATTAACTAACCTTGAAACTTTTGAACGATGCCAATCTATATAACTCTTTGTTTATATACCCACTACAGGAAACTGCCTGCTCTGGATATTTAATCCTTTTTACTTCTAATAAAGACTTTAAATACACAAACGAACACTTATATTGGGATTGGATTTTAAGACACACTTTGATTCAACCAAGGCCGAATAAAGATTGATGACAATGTCTGGCGTCGTTCATCTTTCTTTTATTTTAAATCGCGAAAGGCCGGCGATTGTTTTAATTCACAGCCAATTTTGATAATTTAACCCAAATAGAAACTAACTTTTCGATGACTTTCGATCAAATGATATTAGCATACGAGAACGAATGCAGTGACTTAACCAGGAGGTTGTATGTTGATGATTCTGTGGTCCGAACTGTCACCAACAAGCTTTAAACGAGAAAATCCACTGCTAATTTACAGAAACCTTTCAGATAGATTTAATTGATGAAATATTATCTGTTGTACTTTACAATTTATGCTGTTGCTTATTCCAGACGATTTTTACATTAATTTGGACGAAATGAATAGAAAAGTGAATAGAAAAATCAACTAACGAGTAGATTTGTCCATGATACCCCACACTCGTCATTATCTGGACTTATATTTAAATTATAATGTCCTCGCTCCAAGGACGGTTGACTGAGGAGGGATGGTAACGAAGAAATTTCCAATTTTCCCCGCAAGAGGGATATTTAGTTACCAACGAGTGGCCAGTCTGACATTTAGTCAGTACCGAAGTGACAACTGAGAGAAGTTGTTGTTGTCGTAGATACAACGTTGAACATAACATAACAGTATCTATGCCTTTCGGGAGCCTACATTGCCTTATTTCAAATATGTTGAGCTTAAAAAACCGATAAATTTTTCATTCAATTTTCTAGGCTTCTAATTAAGAATATGTTGGTAATTAAGTGTATTTTTTGTTATATTCATGGATTTCGTAAATAATGTATTCAAAATTATTACAAACTACTCATCCAGAAAATTATTTGAAAATCCACCGTACACCCTTAAGCAGCGTTACCAAGTAGGTTGGCGGGTTACATCGGAATTACCGAACGTTACAAGTAGAAGTACCATTATCAGTATTATCACCCACTGGATAAGAGTCGTAAAAAGTTGACAGCATTAGATATATTTCCACAGTTGTCTCGTTGAACGATGTTCGCCGTGGTGAAAAAATATGTTTATATTGTGAAAAAAATTGGTCGACATCTGCGATGCATGATCAAAGCACTCTTTGAATTCAGTTAATGGATTGGTCGATGTACCACCACAAATTTGTTTTAATTTGATAATCTTCAGAATCAGAATCTTTTTTTACCACACTCTCGTATATTATATTTTGCGTCATGTATAGTGGGTAACAGTGTATGTACTTCGTCCACCATTGTTATATTGCGTCATGTAATCCTTTATAGTTGTTACGAATAGCTTGTAACTCTGTCCCAACGGAAATAGAGAAATATACGTCCGATTGTTAATCAGAGAAAACTGGAAATAAAACAAATGCTAATTCAAAGAAGCAGCGGGTGGAACGAATGTTTTGGGACATTCTCAAAAACAGCGCTTTATCCTTTAGAAAAACTTTAATTAATTCAATTTTTTACACACCAATTAACAAAGTTTAAACTTCTTAAATATAACCCAAATAACACTGAATGGTCTAGCCATTTCTCTGAATTTGAAATTTTGTCTGGCTCTCCTTAATAGCTGCAGCTTCGGCAGGTTTGAATGGTAGAATAACAGTTTTTACTTGTTTGAAATATTCAGCATAATAAAGAGCTGCCTGCAACTATGTTCCCCAACGTGTAAGAACCGGCTGTGGTGGTTCACGAATACCAGAACACTGTGCGTGAAGTGATCGAAGACGTTTTGGAGATTTGAGAAACACTTTTTTGTAGTTCCTACTAATGCATCTACTTCGGGTGAACATTGTCCAATAGTTTCTGCCGCAAGAGGTAGAGCATGCACTTTACACGTAATATGTAAACACTTGCAACCGTGTTCAAGAAGAGAATGGCCTACAGAACGCATTGTCGCGGCACCATCGCTCACAAACGTCAACACTTGACGTGGTGAGAAAGTTTCCTTACGAGCTAAGTATCGCCCTCACAATTGTTGCACCAGTGCGATTTTCCAGCTTTTTGCTAGCTAGTAACAGTGGAAATGTCGGTTTATGAGGGTCCAGTACACGTACCATAATATTTAGAATAGAATTTCTTTTACAATCTGTTGTCTCGTCAACACATAACCAAAGCAACTGATTTTTAAATGTAGATTTGATTTTCTTTTCCACGTCTTCGCGTACAAGTAAAACATGCTTACGTGCCGTTTTCAAAGTTGGCAACTTCAACTTGGGGTTGTACTTATACCAACAGTTCTAAAACGGTTCTTTTTCAAGTAAGAAAGCGAAGTAAGAAATTACAGGTTATCGTTATGACAAGTATATAGAAAATAAAGGCATTTCTGTGTTCTTCGGTATTTACATGTTTTTACAGTTCGCCTTGTCCCAGCACATCAAATGTTTCTCGCCCACTTTACAAACTATTTTAGCACCGTCGTAGAACAAATCCGGAAAGACAGATAAACTTATTTACTGTGTCAGCAAAGGGCCGCTTTTTAGCCTTGTTCACATTACACATTTTAAATTAATAATTATATGCTTATAACGAATAACACGTAACACAAAACACAGCGCACGCTCTCGTCTACTAAACTGAACGAAAAATAAACAAGCGGACGCTGACAAAGAAGAATCGATTTTTACACACAGTCCCCTACTCCGGTGAAACGCATTTGTATCGCAAAGACTATTTCCTCGCTCTAGTCATGTGTTTCTTCTTTGAATTATCATTGGATACCATTGAAATACTCAATTCTAAACATCCATTCATTATTTTCTAAAATTTTTAAGTAAATAGACGCTTTATCATAGGATTCAACTTTTGGAGGTCACTTTATTTACGTAGTTTACGTGCAATCCATTCCGCAAGGGCTCCTCGTTTTTGTAATTCAGCGCGGGCAAGATAGAGCGCGCCAAAATTGTATTTTTACGACTCATTGTCTACCTAAGCTTGATAAATGAAGAAGCGTGAGTTGCATACACGTTAAATGGAAGAATAAATAAGTGTCAAGGGGAAAAGAGGTAGAGGTGTTCGCTGTTCCTCTTCAGGACGAAAGAACGTTATGGATGGTATGTGGCGTTACAGACGTGTATGTAAAACGAACTTTCCGGGATCGAAATGAAGGCGTACACGTGCATGCATACATATCCCGGAGGTTTTACGCTCCGCGAAAAACGATAGCTGCATTGTTTGTAATATATGGAGCTTCACCGTAGGTGCATAAGAAGTAAGTGCAATATTTATTATTGGAGATACAGAGTCTTTCAAAATGAATTTGCAATTAACAAAAGTGTCACAGATATTCCGGGGGAGTAATTCATAATACATTCACAGACAAAAATATTGCATATGTTATTTTAGGCCTTTATTATTTTTTTCTTTAAAACTTTTGTGATTTCTATTGCTAAATCTTTTACACTGGAGTGTTCTACGTATTATGCGATTTGTTACAGAAAAAAAGAATATTTTAATATAGCCTTTTAGGAGTGAATAAGAGGTAACGATAAAACTTTATAAATTAGCGTAATGTGCCTTGGAGACCAAAATACTTATTGATCTCTGTTCGATGTTGTCAGAATGACATTTCCAGAGCTTTAGTGTACAAGTGTGTAGTTTCGGTTAGCGAGATGCCTCATTTAAGTGTCATAAATTGTGTTAAAATTGTCTGTTTGGCTAATGAAGGGTACACACAAGAAGATATTGCACGGAGATTAAATATCCATCAATCGACTGTCTTTCGTATAGTAAGACGACACAATGAACCTGGAGAATACAAAAGGCGGCGTGGTCAAACACGTAAAAGATGTACAACGCCAAGAGATGACCAATATTTGAGACTTCAATCTTTACGAAATCGCGCACTTACAGCACCGCATCTTAGAAATGAATTATTGAATACAATACAAGTCAATGTATCTGTATCAACAGTAATAAGGAGACTTAAGGAGGTCGGCTTAAATTCAAAACGTCTTGCCAGAGTTCCTCGGCTTCTCCCACGTCACAAAATTCGACGCCTATAATTTGCAAGAGCTCATGCTAACTGGAATTAACATCAATGGGACAAGATTCTTTTTACAGTCGAAACAAGAATACAATTATGGAAGCCTTATGGACGTAGTCGTGTATACAGAAGATCAGGAGAACGTTTCACAGAATGTAATCTTGCACAAAAGCTTTGGTGGCGGTTCCATTATGTTGTGAGACGGCATTAGTTGGGAGAGTCGCACGGAACTCATTGATGTAAATTTAAGAATGAATGCTGACTGGTACATATACAACATCCTTGAAGAACATTTTGTACCTTATGTCGGCTTTATTGGCTACGATAATTTTATGCTAATGCATGATAATGCCCGAGCCCATGCCGCAAGGACAGTGATCCAGTACCTTGAGGATGTCGGGGTTGCGGCACTTGAGTGGCCAGCAAATAGTCCTGACGCAAATCCTATAGAACATCTATGGGACATTCTAAAAAGGAATATACGAGCACGAAATCCAGCTCCTAACTCAATTGCAGAATTAAGAATTGCCGCACAGGAAGAATGGAATCGAATTCCTCAAGAAATCATCAAAGACCTTTTGCGCAGCATGCCTAGGAGGATGCAGGATATGGTTAGAGCAATAGGAGGAAGTACTAAGTATTAAAGTTTTATTATGTTGCGTTGTTATTATGTGTATGGGTGATTTATTTTGCTATTTCAATTAAACGTTTTTGGCCAAAAAAAAGTTGTTTTAATAATTCCTCCACGAATTTGCTATAAATCCTCCGTATGAAATTTATTTGATTATCAATAACGTAAAACACTCCAGTGTACAAGATTTAGCAACAAAAATTACAAAAGTTTTAAAGAGAAAAACAATAAAGGCCGAAAATAAAATATGCAATATTTTTGTCTGTGAGTGTATATTATTACACTTTAATTAGGTATCATGCCAAATTAGATTAATTTTTAACGTACAATGCAATCCGGGTGTCTCATTAAAATAAGAAAGTATCCCATTTTATAGACATCCTGTATAATTATCACAGTCACCTTTGTGTGCACCACAGACTACTAGACATGAGCGACTCAATGAAAGAAAGTCGTCCGGTGAGACAGCTATTTTACACAGCACCGTGTTTTTGTAACCCTTTATGGCATTTTCGTTAGTTGGGAATACGACTAGGTTGCTTAAAAAATCTCTCAATTTGCGCAAATACGCATATCTGAAGAAGTGGTCGTTTTGAAGAGTATCAGTTTTTCTTAACCTAACTGGCCGGTATTTTGACTAATTGTTTATTACGGCAAAAGTTGGAATTAATCCATCAATGTAAGTCGATTATATAGTTGAAATACTAATGTTTTGTATGAACAAAAACAAAAATTGAAATATGCAATGAGTATTAAAAAAACTGTTTAGAACTTGAGTGTGATAAGAAACGATCATGCATAGGTAAATTATTTTAGTATTTTTTTCTTTATTACTCGCTTTAGCATTTGTGATAATGAGAGTTGGCCACGCGCGCTAACGGGCAGGAAATTAAACGGTATATTTCATACAATAAAAGTAACACATAAATTAAATATAAATTTGTCATAGTCTCGTGTGCAAGTTTTTTTTGAAGCATGCCGTTCACTGTTTACGTGCCGTAGACAGTCCCTTTTGGACCAACTCATCAACGGGACATTACATACTACACATTCGATTTTAGCGCCATCATACGTTAAGTCAGGAATTTCGGCTAAAAATTCTCTAACTTGGTCCGCCTTGGGTCGTTTGCGCGACGTTCGCAACATTTCTAAACAACACGTACCGCGGTAATGGAAGGTCGAAGCTACACTGAGGCTTGTATGTAACCGTATAGATACGACGCAGCTGCCTGTTGGCGCACGTGGCCAACTCTAGTGATAATATATTTTTGCTATTGTAGAATAATTTTTTCGCGCTCTCGTGTTTTACCTCTTTTATTTGTACCTAACCTAATTTTTTTCAATATTTTTTGTTTACTGCGTCAGTTATATTTTTAATTTTTTTTCTTTTATTATAATCAGAATAAATATGAATATGAATGATTCCCATAGAACAGTCCATAGATTCGGAATACGAAGGCGATAGCGACGCAGACGATACATTGCCATTACCTAGTGACTTGTCGACTTCTTGTTCACTTCGTTCAGGTTCGAGTTCATCACTTTCATTTTCTCGTGAACCTTCCTCAGCAACAAGTAATTGTTTTTTTTTTTTAACTAGGAACAAGTTTATCATGCATGGGGTAATAATTTTTAGATATCCGTAGTCAAATAATTTCAAATATTTCTACTACAATATATCATTCAGAACCTAGCACCTCTAACGTTGTGCAGGATACCAATAACGAAGATTTTGATTCCGATGATTCCGTTGCGGATCCAAACTATGAGCCACATTTTTTCCTTTCTTCCTCTCAATCTCCGAAACTTCTTTTGGTTTTTTCTGAATGTCCCGTTCTTTCTTTGTCAATTCGTCGTTTATGTAGATTCTTTCCTTTAGGTTTTTTTAATTTATTCTTATTTGTCGTTATTATTTCTTTTTCTGTTGTGTTGTTTAGCTCTACTTTACATACCGCCGTCCTTATTTTGGTTGCCTCTTGTATTTGTATTTACTGTTTTCTTTATTCCACGTAAAATTTCTCCTGATTTTCTCAAATCTAAAGTTTTACCTTCAGTTTTAAATATTTCACTGTTATCCCACGAATATTATCACAATTGGACTTGTATTTTGCTTAATATATAGCTACGGGGGAGCCATAACTATTGACTAAATACGCAGTATAACATCTCGTCGTCCTGAACACCCGAGATAGCGATAGTAGTAGCAGCAGCAATAGTCATAATGCATATACATAGTTGGCTGGCAACTAATTCAAAGTAATTGTTTTCTGGACAAAGCGACATAAACGAGGAACTGTATACGACACTCCGGGGAATCCTTGGCCGAATTCCTACAGTACAAACAAGCTTACGGAGAGCTTACAATACTCTTTACTTCCGCTTTAGCTACATTACCAGCCAAGTTTTGCCAGCAAGCTATATCGACTCCGCTTATGTAAAGGACGATTTACAGCTGTGAGTTGTATTTATTTAACGACTTATGAGGACGAGGAGACGATTTTAAGCATGTTTAATTCAGGCGAAGGGGGAATTCTAATACTTAGGAAAATATAGTTAGTTAGTGTATGTATTAAACATAAATCTGCTTATTTTTAAGTTTGTTAGACTTAGTTCAGAGTTTTCTAAAATGCTTTATTTATTGACCAAAAGAAATTTTGTTGAATACTCAGAAACATCACTTGCATCAGGGATGTTCAAAATTTCGTTCTCTAGAGATCTTTTTTTGATTTGGCAACAAGAAAATATTAGAAGCGATAATGCTCTGTTAAAGACACCAACTTAGGGATTTAGGATGCATTTTACCCATTTCTGCACATTTCCTTTTGTTAAATACCCTTCCTTTTTATTTCTTAGATTTCATTTATTTCTTCTTAGATTTTAAGTACAGCGGTGTTCAGTAGGTTCTTTCTTCCTTTTAATATGTGTGCATATTGTGCGACTCGTTGCATTGTTTTCTGGGTGGTCTAGAGGATAAAATTAGTATATTTTGTTTTCGCTCGAGTTTCGTCCCTTTCCTTAGAAGTTATGTACCATGTTCTTAGGACTTAGGAAATCACATATAACTCGTATTGTTCTACTTCCCTATTTTAGCCATATGGACACATTTGGTGTTATGTATGTATCTGTGTACTTAGGGATGAGACTGCATTTCAAGATTCACTCAAAAGATTCTACTCTCAACCCTCTCACTAGTAAGACGTAACTGAAATCTATTAATATATGTATATACTTTATCATTAGAAAGTTAGAATAAGATTAGTGATAGTACCTTCGGTGGTTTTTATTTCATGAACATACACGAACTAATCTATTTTCAATGTTTTTACATAACACTTTTAAAAATCCGGACACTATGATATCTTCATATTAATCTCATTTTTTCTTGAAAAATTAAATCGTGAACTCATTTCATTAAGGTTGTGCTACACATTTTGCGCAAACAGGTGAGAGTCAGGCTAAGGCCGCGTACAGACCGAGGTTCTAACGCATACCAACCAAACATTAGCGCATGTGCCGTTGGCGCTGGAATTGGAAGGGATTTGAAAGTGTTGGAAAGCGTCGTCTACTCCGAAATTTTAGGTTTGAGTTCAACATCGTTGGAAAAAGTTCGGTTCTACAAATTACAAATCTTTAAAAATGTCGAACAGCGATGACGAGGATGTATGGATGTATTGATGAAGAATACAAAATTATAATTTTGCATTCTTTACTCTCAAAAAAGAATAAGAAGAAACGGCGACCTAGGCGTTGGTGGATAACAGCACTGTTTAGGAATAGGAGTTTGTACAGTGGAGGCCACTTATTAGAATAATTTCAAAATGAATCATTCATTTGCAATCCTTTTCTTGGATAACTTGTAGCTTTTTTCAGTGGGATCCCATAATATGGGATTTTCCCGATAGCATTCTATTAACTGCAAATTTAACTCATTCGTCCATTCCATACTTCAATTATAAATGTAATGTAAACACGTATTGTTCGCAAAACACACAGTACGCGACTGAACAGTTTATTGAATTAATTTCAAAAAATAAAAATGCCTACGCAAGAAAGCACGCGTTACCGTCAAGCATATGCAAACGACTAATAGTAAACAAATCCTGTATAGACCAAATCAAAAATTCTTTGCTGTACCGCTCTATGAGCGAAGGCAACCGAACGCCAACGCCAACTGTGAAAACCGTTCGGCACGGTTCGGTCATGTTGGTCCTTGCCGTACACCCCAATTCCAACGTTTCTGAACTTTCACCACATGTGCCTTGGTATGCGTTGGCACCTCGATCTGTATGTGGCTTAAGCCGAATGTACTGGCTCATTGGCCATAAATCAAAGCTGTTCTTGTACATCAGTGCACATTTGAAACTTGTGTGAACGTGCGGCATTCAACCATGGGACACCAGTAACTCCAACATCTGCATCTCGCAAGGGTGTTACAGTTATAATATATTTATTGAGATGAGAGCATGAGACAAAAAAAAAAAATAAAAGAAAAAAAACTGTAACTTCTACAATAAAATACATTCATTGCTAAAATAATATACAGGGTATGTCACGACGAGCTTTGGTTAAAAGTATATGGGGAAATGAGTAAAATAGAAATTTGAAAATTTACAAAAGGTAGCTCAATCAAAATATTTGCAACATACCCTATCCCTAAAATTCACTCTTAAAGAGATATTGCATCTTTTCGAAAAAGTTTGACAGATGTGATGCATTACAGACTTTCAAATAACTTACAAATGTAATTCGCCAAAAAAGTTATTCTACTTTCTGGTAATGTTTATGAAACGATGTTTCCACAGTAATAGATAAATTTGCTAAATTATACGGGCTGTGCCGGTAGGGAGGGGACAATGTTAGAGATATTTAAACTGAGAAATCTCGATTTTTTTTAAATAGCAATTCCTAATTTTCTAAGCGGTATTAGATTCTAGATCAAAAAATAAAGCAAAAATGTATTGTAAGTACTAAAGTTAATAGTTCAGGAGATAGACTTTATTAATAAACGAAAA
Organism: Dynastes maya; assembly: GCA_029619315.2. Classification (NCBI taxonomy): domain Eukaryota; kingdom Metazoa; phylum Arthropoda; class Insecta; order Coleoptera; family Scarabaeidae; genus Dynastes; species Dynastes maya. Next base: position 49,768,680 of record JAROYE020000005.1, read on the forward strand.
AAAAAGAAAAAAGGCATGAAACAAACAATGAAACCATCAGTTTCAGAGGAAATCGTTGAAATGGTCGAGAGCATACTGCTTGAAAATCGAAGGGTCACCATTCGACAACTCGCTCTTCGGATTCCTGAGATTTCCGACACTACAATTGAAAATTCAATCTGTTGTTCTTAAAAAAAGTGCATTCACTCAAATAAGCCTTTGTTGAATTAAATAAATAATTTCAAAGGTATATATTTGTTTGATTTTTTTTCTCTGTGTAGTATTTTTCGTATTTTTTTTTTTGCTTTTAAAGGAACTGCGTACGTCATGAATACGTAACATTTTTGCAACTTCCATTTCCCATATTGCACCGTGTTGTCGAAATAATCACGCCTCGAAACATTAATTAAACTACCAGATCGAGGAATAACAATGCAATCACTACCGCCGCATATGGACATTACGAATGCATATTCCTACATAGTTCGGGAACAAAACAAACTACCTATTCCATTGGCATCTAGAAAATATTTCCCCAAATTGTATAATTATTACCTACTTCGTTCGGCAATTATTTCCGCGCGGCTATTCTCGTTGTTATTATATCATACAGATTTTCAAGCTTAATTCAACTAGAAATAGTTCAAGGCGGCCATAAAACCTACCCTTTGTTTGAGTGACAGCTTAATCTATATCCAGCATGCAATTCGACGGCACCATATTACTGCTACCACCATCGCTGCCAACAACAATAACAGCTGCAGTGGTATGTACCTCTTCTTGGTATCGCAACAGCATTCTAGACGTGATGAATGTAAAAGTTTTCTTATTGGATCAATAGTTACCGTCGAACTAGGTGCATATCGTTACTACAATCGTCGAGGTATGTTGAAATACATGTAGATATGTGGGTAATGTAAAGGTAGCTATGATTTCCACGGTATTTTTGTATTCATATTAGCGTGAGAAGTATCACAGAACTGACTGGATAATTGGTTAAATATTTCTAGTGTTGGTAGTTAAATAATTAGTTCAGTATTATTCGTATAATATAAATTAATCTAAATTAAAGTGTGAGTGTAGAGTTATTTTGTTATGCTTTTTAATTTTTTAATATCCTCTTCATAGAACTCTGCCGCCTGTGAATTAAGCCGTGCTGTAAAACTGTCTTGCAGCTCTTCATTGGTCTCAAACCGTTGTGATCCAACCTACTTCTTCATGTTAGGGAAGAGATGGTAGTCGCTAAGAGCCAAATCAGGACTGTAGGAACGATACTCAAGCACTTCCCACTTAAAACTGTCCAGTAGGCCTACCGTGCAAGCGGCGGTATACAGGCGGCCGTTGTCATGAAGAAAAACGATGCCCGAACCTAATAATCCACATCGCTGACCTTCTTCAAAGTTTCACAGTAGACTTTAGTGTTTATTGTGGTCTCTCGTTCCAAGAAGGGCTCCTTTGTTGACCCAAAAGACAGTGACCATGACTTTTCTCTCAGAAAATGTTTGACGGCACTTTACCCTACTGCATTGACTGTCTTTTCGTCTCGACGTTGACATAGGCAACCCGTCTCATCACCTGTTACGATATGCCTCTACACCTTCAAAATCGTAGCGTGTTAGTGCCGATCTCATTCTCTTTGTTTTATGGTCTTCGGTAAGAAGTTTTGGCACCCACCGTTCACAAAATTTGTGGTATCTAATCTAAATGTTCAGTAACAACCTCGTACACAGCTGTACGTTAAATTTGAAGGAACAAGGCATTCAGGCATTATGAATCGCCGATTTCTACGAATTTTCTCTTCGACATTACCCAAAAGTTCGTCTGTCACAACAGTTGCTCTTCCACTCCGTTCTTCATCATGGACATTAGTTAATCTTTCTCGAAACATACTGCACCACTGTCACTCACGACATTTTTACCACAAACGGAAGAATCTCACCAGCCTTCATGTTCTCTGCACCCAGAAATCGGATAACGGCACGTAGTTCACATTTTAAACGATCAAAATAGCACGAAAAGATGTCCGAACGAGCACTGCCAGACTCACATTGAACCAGACTACACTGCAGCGCTTACTTTACGAATTGCCCTCGTACGATGATGGTATGATGAATACCTGTGCTAAGGAAGACAACGCAGTTGTTTTAAATTTAGTAATTTCTTCACATAATCTCCATCTAACTCTTAGTCCAACGATGTTCCAATTTTTCTAAGCTATCCAAATAATAGGATTTATCGAACTCTGCAAAATAGACCTCTGTTTCGGCAATGACCTCTTCATTAGACGTGAACCGCTTTCCGTCAAGTCATTTTTTCATGTTTGGAAAAAGAAAGATGTTACAGGGGACCAAATCTGGAGGGTACAGTGGATGGGGCACCAATTCGTACCGTAACTGGACTAGTTTTGCTGTCGCAATTACCGATGTGTGGGCGTTATCATAATGGTAGAGATTTTTTTCTACGCTCTTTAGTTCAGCGTGGAATCGGTTCAACAAGTAAGCGTAGTACTGTACCGTGATTGTCCTTCCTTTCATCAGATAATCAACTAAGTTTATGCCTTGCGAATCCTAAGAAATCGTCACTATAACTTTTCTGGATGATGGAATCGTCTTCGCCTTCTTTAGTGGAAAAAACTTATTTTGACGATTGACCTTTGGTGTCTGGCGTGTAGCCACGTCAATGTTTCATCCATAGTCACATAACGCGGCAGAAATTCACTCGTATTGCGCTTAAAGCGATTCCATTTTTGATCAATTGTCAACGGACGCGGCATCCATCTCGCAAATAGTGTTCTCATACTGAATTTTTCATGAAGGATATTTTGCACATATTTATTTGAGATGTTTACCATACCAGCAATCTCTGTAATCTTCACCTGATGGTCTGCTAACACGATATCATGAACTTTGTTGATCATATCGTCCGTAGTCACCTCAATAGGACGACTTGGCCGCTCCTTATCAAAGACAGATGTTCGGTCACGCTTGAATTCATTAAACTAGTATGGTAGTCATCGATGGTGCAGCGTTCTTATAAACTGCATCCAACTTCTCTTTGACTTCTGGACACGCTTTCCCATCCAAAGAAAGAAATCGAATCACTGTCCGGTATTGTTCTTTTTCCATGATTCCACAAACACATAATCTTGCACACTTTCAACAGCTTTCAAGACAATACTACTCTCCGAAAGTTTGACAGACGTTGAGTAAAAAATAGTACTCATAGTCGGTAATGCAGATTTTGACATAATCTGTCTCCAAATACGGGTACTTCTCATACCATCCTCGTATTGCATGGTACATCTACTTACCTATATACATACTAGGGTTGGTAAGGGTTCATTTATAAACGCTGGTCCCTCACATACAGTGAATGACTTTGCCGCCTGTGCTGGGAACGCCCTCTCCACTTCTCAGTGTCCCTAGACAACCGCATACACTTGCAAGTCAATCGCCTAGCAAACGTGTTCGAGATATCTGTTCGACACAGATTTATGAAAATACGTAATACATCAATAGGATTTTTATCCTATTGATGGACATTAATAGTTGGTTATTTCAAAATAAATGCTTAATAAATATAATATTGTTGCATAATGAATAATGATAAATAAAATACAACCTCTCATTATAAAATAACTAGATTACGTTATTTATTTCCGAATATCCAAAATATTAAACGTTTAAATGATAGTAAGTGCAAATACATAAACTTTTAAATGCCCATTCCAAAACGAGAACATGTTTCCTAAATCTAATTAATGGATTTTTATGTCAAAATGAATCCTATTTGTATGTGTAAAAATACAGTTGAACGTATTAATTAATAGATGTTCAAATAGACAGTCATTTGCAGTACTGCTTCTACCGTACGATAGTTAAACTACCACTTAACGACTTCTTAGTTTATAAGAACGTAATTAAAAAGAAAACCATTGTACAGTATAATATCGAGACACAAACAAAGCAAATTAAAAATAACCAAGGAGAAAAGATTGAGAAAAGCTAGGACGATCAATTAAAGAAATACTCTAGGGGTAAACTGCATGATTCCTCTAACAACGGTTGGATTCTTACTGATTCTGATTCATTCTCGTCGTATGACTCCACGCCCTTTTACTTTCATAGCGAGCAAACGTTGCAACAGTGTCCATATATTTTAGGGCTTCACTTTACTACAGAAGTTACTAACGCGGTATATGATGACTTTATCATAGTCCTACAATTGGAGTAATTTTGTTGGACAATAAAGTTCTATTCTATTCTATTTAGTTAAGAAGTAACTCAAACGCAATATCTGACCATGCCATCCTAATGAACATTTTAAGCGAACCCGTCAAACCAGACTCTAAGCAGCAACTGATAGAACGAAATAGTTCACGAAACTTCTAAAAAGTAGTTGCATGGAGAGAAGTATTCGGGTCAACGCTGATGACGCCGTTGGTTAGTGTTTTCTCTTCTCACTTTGCTTTTGCCGCGAGTGATTCCAGCAATACCACGAGCATTAGCACATCTTTGTAGATAGCACGGTAGATTAGATTAGATTCAATATCTAGGTGGTTCTTGACCTATTCCACTGCGATCTTTTCAGATCTACTGTGGTTCCCCTACTATTACATCAATTACACTAGCTTCGCCTTTTTCACCGGACCTAGCGGCCTTGTGAGTGATTCCTCTGCGTAGGTTTCTGCTTTCGGATATTCCGACCCCACTTCTAAGAGCCGTATTCCTGCTAATGCTGTACACTCGCACAGCACGTGGACGCCAGTCTCTTCTTTTGCCTGGCAAAATCTGCACGCTGTTTCCTCTGTCAGGGCTAAGTTGCTCATATGTTTCTCCAGCATACAGTGTCCTGTTAGCAGGCCTACTATTGTTCTAATAGACTTTTTGTCCTTGCTTAGTAGGTCTGTTGTGAATTTAAGCCTGTGTCCAATCAGAAATTGCTTGGCCTGTCTCTGACCTGGGATACTCTTCCACCAGTCAGGAGGTTTTTCATTTTTCCATTGTTTGGTAGTTGTTTTAACTACCGTATATGCTACACTCACCCAATGTTTTGCGTTTCTATCAGCATTTGACAAGCCTTTCCCTCAATGACCTTCGTGTCCTAGTACCCAAACTAGGGTCATCTAGATCGGCTGCCCAGCCTATTGAGGGCATTCGTACATTTCTACACTAGTTTCGACTTTACCTGTGTGGAGTCCAATGATTTTATCACAGCTTTACTGTCTGAATAGATAGCAATAGATCGATAGTTACTTTCTTGCTTGTCTAGTTCTTCGATACACCCTAGCATTGCTGCTATTTCGGCTTGAAATACTGTGCTGCTTTGAATTAGACTTAGCGATTTAGTTATTTTTGGTATAATCCCACAAATTCCGGCTCCGACTCCAGTTTCCGTCTTTGAGCCGTCTGCGTACCAGATAGATTCGACTTTGATAGGCGGGCCTTTGTTCCATTCTTCTCTATCTAGTATTTCCGTTTTATAATTCTTATCGAAGTTGTATTTGGAGCTAATGGCGTCACTGGGACCGCTTGTTATCGGCCCTGCCTTTGACAATTCCTTTAAGTTCCTTTAACAGTTTCTGATGACTTGTACCATGCGACCAAATTATGGGACGTTGACCGTTCATAAGCCTGTAGCTTGTTAGTCTGGCCTCTCCTTGAATATGTACATATAATGGTTCTAGTTTAAGAATGACCTCCAGAGCAACTGTCGGCGCGGTTCTTATGGCCCCCGTGGCGCAGAGATATGCTAGTCTTTGTATGCCACTTCTCCGTCTTCTTGCCTCCACCTGCAACGTCTTTGTCCACCATATCACCGAGCCGTACGTTATCATTGGTCTGATGACTTTCATGTTTAACCACAGCACCATTTTTGGGCCTAGTCCCCACGTTTTTGCACACAATCTTCTACATCTGCCTAAGGCAGTAAGTAGTAGATTTGTTGATGGTTTTATTGATGTGAGGATTCCATGTAAGTGTTTGATTGAACCACACACCAAGGTTTCTTAGACCAATGGGAGCCCCATTCCCCGTAGCATAATTGGCTTTAAGCCTCGAATTATGCGTTTCTTTGTGTCTATTGGATATTAACAGTTTCCCTGTTGTCTCTCCTGTTTATTGTAGTGGGATGTTTCAACGTGAATAGCGTATGTTAAATTCACTTTAATTGTTATTATATCAAAATTCGCCGAGAATAGATTTTAATAGAGTTTAGTGCGGAACTTGAATTATTTCCGATTAATATTCGAGTTCCGACATTATTGATTATTTATATTATCAATCTTTTCTTAAAAAAAAAAAAATATAGAAAAAAGTTTCAACCGATTTATGAAGGTCCTTTCATTATAACAGATGTTTTGGGAACAAAAACCTACCTTCTATGTTATCCGAACACAATAATAACACGCGGAATTTTTACCGTCGATGTAATTTTCCCCTATAATTGTTAATTAATTGTCAGTTAATTGTTAAATGATTTTCAACCGTTGTACTTGACACATCAAAACATTTTCGGCGCAATTTCAAAATTCTGCGCGACAATGTTTTGGAGGGGGGTAATTGTAGTGGGATGTTTCAACGTGAATAGCGTATGTTTAATTCACTATAATTGTTATTATATCAAAATTCGCCGAGAATAGATTTTAATAGAGTTTAGTGCGGAACTTGAATTATTTCCGATTAATATTCGAGTTCCGACATTATTGATTATTTATATTATCAATCTTTTCTTAAAAAAAAAAAATATAGAAAAAAGTTTCAACCGATTTATGAAGGTCCTTTCATTATAACAGATGTTTTGGGAACAAAAACCTACCTTCTATGTTATCCGAACACAATAATAACACGCGGAATTTTTACCGTCGATGTAATTTTCCCCTATAATTGTTAATTAATTGTCAGTTAATTGTTAAATGATTTTCAACCGTTGTACTTGACACATCAAAACATTTTCGGCGCAATTTCAAAATTCTGGGCGACAATGTTTTGGAGGGGGGTAATTGTAGTGGGATGTTTCAACGTGAATAGCGTATGTTTAATTCACTATAATTGTTATTATATTAAAATTCGGCGAGAATAGATTTTAATAGAGTTTAATGCGGAACTTGAATTATTTCCGATTAATATTCGAGTTCCGCCATTATTGATTATTTATATTATCAATCTTTTCTTAAAAAAAAAAAAAAAATAGAAAAAAAGTTTCAACCGATTTATGAAGGTCCTTTCGTTATATCAGATGTTTTGGGAACAAAAACCTACCTTCTATGTTATCCGAACACGATAATAACACGCGGAATTTTTACCGTCGATGTAATTTTCCCCTATAATTGTTAATTAATTGTCATTTAATTGTTAAATGATTTTCAACCGTTGTACTTGACACATCAAAACATTTTCGGCGCAATTTCAAAATTCTGCGCGACAATGTTTTGGAGGGGGGTAATTGCAGTGGGATGTTTCAACGTGAATAGCGTATGTTTAATTCACTTTAATTCGCCGAGAATAGATTTTAATAGAGTTTAATGCGGAACTTGAATTATTTCCGATTAATATTCGAGTTCCGCCATTATTGATTATTTATATTATCAATCTTTTCTTAAAAAAAAAAAAAATAGAAAAAAAGTTTCAACCGATTTATGAAGGTCCTTTCGTTATATCAGATGTTTTGGGAACAAAAACCTACCTTCTATATTATCCGAACACGATAATAACACACGGAATTTTTACCGTCGATGTAATTTTCCCCTGTAATTGTTAATTAATTGTCATTTAATTGTTAAATGATTTTCAACCGTTGTACTTGACACATCGAAACATTTTCGGCGCAATTTCAAAATTCTGCGTGACAATGTTTTGGTGGGGGGTAATTGTAGTGGGATGTTTCAACGTGAATAGCGTATGTTAAATTCACGATAATTGTTGTTATATTAAAATTCGCCGAGAATAGATTTTAATAGAGTTTAATGCGGAACTTGAATTATTTCCGATTAATATTCGAGTTCCGACATTATTGATTATTTATATTATCTATCTTTTCTTAAAAAAAAAAAAAAGACTCAGTTAATGACATGTTACAGAAGAGAGTCAAAATCTCAGCTTATTTTAAGTTATTTATATATTAAAGACATTAATTGTAAAAATGACACAGATACACACAAAAATCACATTGTATTTGGAAATGACCGTTAAAATCCTTTGTGTTACCTACGACACCGAATTGGAAGTTCAAAACATCAAAATTAAAATATCAAGTCATTAGATTGGCAATGTTAGGGACGACGAGAAAAAAGAGAAGTCAGCAACGAAAAACAATTCTGACAGATAATAACATCTTTCCGATTGACTTTTAGAAGTTTGAGACAAGAAAGTTAAAACATCGTGAAAGTCAACAGTGCAAATATATAAAAAACATTTCAAGTGAACTATAAATGATATTCAACCATTGTTAACGATATTTAATTAGTCACAAAATTTAAAAAAAACACATTTGAAGAAGCTTAACCGACGAAAACCATCAGAGGGCTTCCAAACAAGGGGACTCTATGAAGCAGAGGGAAGTAGGAATAAAAAATAAGAGGATTTCACGAAGAAGAGGGAAAGAGGAACCAGCAACTAGTAGGATTTTACACACACACACACATTTAAAAAAAACACGCCTCAATAACTGTAAGTAATTTTAATTAGATTAAATTCATTTTAACATGTTAACTATGCCGGAAGTTAAATGATTTGTTATTTGAAACAGTATAAACGTCTTTCTCACACAATCGTAATAATCCGACTTTCTTCCAGTAAATAAATCAACTTAAAAGTTATCCTCTCGCTTTATAGAATTGTGAATCAGTACTTTAGCTACAGCTTACTGCATGCAGTACACACAAGCACACAAATACACACGTTTTATACAATCCGATGATTTATTCCATAATTTATTAATGGAAGATTGTGCGCCTGACGCTTGCCCAAGCCCATATATCCGTACGAATGCGCGCAACTTCGCCAATATTTGAGTGCGCCTTGCATGGGCCTTGCAAGCGTGTAAGGTCAGCACTTACCGGCTTCGGAACTCATGTTAGATTCATGCCGGGGATTGTTCGTATGGCGGGCCCGGTCTCGCGTAATATTACCTGCAAATACTGCTTTCCGTGATAAGTTTCCTTAATGCTAAAGACGTGTTGCTGATACATATGTATTGCTCTTCGTATATACGGGTACGGCGACGTTGAAAAGAACCGTTTATATGTGCTTCGTCGACAAACCGACTCGTCTAAATTGAAATACAAGAAGGGATGGTGGGAATTTTTAGTTGAGAATTGCTTGGGAGAAAATGCAGTGCGATCGAAACGATCCTGTACGTGGAAAAATTATGTTAGATTCAATAAAAGATTGCCCTTTTGTTCTAATTTTAGCAATAATGTTTCCTGTATGGAGTTTTATTTTGTATGGTTAGGGTGATACTTGTACGGATGTAGCGTCCGGAGATACAGTCCCTGGCCAAATTACTTGAAACACTCAATATTTTGTAGTTTCTTCATACTAAAATATAAACTATACATGTATTATATTTTTTATTTATAAAATATGTAACATATGTAAATATTAAATAAGTAATTAATACATATTTAGTCCCTAACCCATGATTTTTAACAACACCCTTAATTCTTCGGGGCATACTTTTAATGCAAGATATGATTGTCTCTTTTATATCTTCATCGTTCTCCCATACATCCTTTATATTCTTCATTCATATTTCCTTTGTAGGGTTTTCTCTTTCATATACCTTACTTTTTAGTCGATTCCATACGTTCTCGATGGGATTGAGGTCCGGTGAATTTCCGGGCCAACGTAGAAGAGGTATGTGATTGTCTTCAAAGAATTTCTTAACCTTTTTTGCCACATGGCAAGGAGCATTATCTTGCATAAATATACGCCCTGTCGGTATGCGACGTCCTGGGTTAAAATACGGTAATAACGTGTTTTTTAACACATTTATGTACTGCTCTTGGCGCATTGTACCTTCTACAAAATACAAAGGGCCGGGTCCGTCTCCACTAATCACTCCCCAAATTATTACCTACGGAGGGTGTTTTACAGTTCGAAGAACCGTGGACTCTGTGAGACGTTCGCCAGGTCGTCTACGAACAAATTGTGCTCGCTGCACTAACACACAGAGCGAGCACTCGTCACTAAAGAAAACCTATTAAATAATGCAAACATTAATTCAGTAAAAATCATGTTGTTAAGTTATTCACCTTTTTCCAATTCTCGTCTGTGAAATGTCGATATTCTCTTGCAAAGTTGAGACGAGCAGATTTCATTTTTTCTGTTAAACGCGGCTTTTTTACAGGTCTTCGGCCCATTAGGCGATTTTCGCGCAATCGGCGCCTGACAGTTCTGCTCGAAATCTCTATTCCTTTCTCTTGTAATTTTTTTTTGATCATTTTAATTGTAGTAAATCTATTGCTCAAAGCCTGATGAACAATTTCACGGTCAGATCTCTTCGAAGTTTTCCTTTTCCGACCGCACTTTGCCCGTCTTTGTGTCGATGTGCTAGCTCCTTCGTTTAAGATTCTAACTAAACGCGATATAGAAGAAGGAGATACTTTCTGTAATTTTGCAATTTCTCGTTGTGAATGTTTGATTGTAGAAGAGCTTGTATAGCGGCTTTTTGTTCACTTGTTAAATCTTTCCCGGGCATTTTCTATAGAAAGCCCCAAATATTTCAATTTTTTTCAAATTCCAAGTAATTAATTATTAAGAGAGAGATAGAATAATAATTTTACCTTTGCAATAACGATATATCAACACAAAACACTTAACCATACTCCACAGCTTAGCTTCTATACGGTTATGACGAAATATTTTAAAAAATATCCATGCATTCCCTAAACTGTGAACTCGCTAAATGTAAGTTGATAACTGAAATATTTATATATACGTACTTTACTCTTCTAAATATCATTTCTCTGGTATTTTTATTTATTGATACAATTATCTAGTCCCCCTATAAACGATCGGATTCAAAGCAAAAGAATATCACTATAATAGGATGGGAATTTCCAGGTAAAAGGGTTGATTGATGACATGTTTCAAGTAATATGGCCAGCGACTGTAACCTATACTTAGAAACCATGCGTTCCTAAACTTCCATCGATGCTAACCGAAAGCATTTTGTTGTCCCTAAATTAATCTTAACTCGTTTCTAACATGGGCTTCGTGTGTATGCCCGGCTAAATTGAAATAACGTCCTCTTAATGCTTATTACTTTCTGGTCGGCTACGTTTTACAACTTTAAAATAGTTCGTCGTCTCTAGAATATCATCCGTAATAGTCTTTCCTCCCATCGGCGTTGAGGAAAGAATATACGAGCAGGATATTCTGCACTCTCGACAGTAAGCGGATTGCGTTTCTGGATCGTTAAAAATATTGTAGTGTGTAGTTATGCATGTGAATATGGTTAGTTACATGTATGCATACATACCAAGTTTATCCTTTACACAAAACTACCATAGAAGATTAAGGCGGCCGCGCGGTCTATTTGATTTGAAAGAGACGGCGGCGTTTGCCAAGAAGTAGCGTAATAGTTGAAGTTTGCTTCACGTTTAGTTTCGTCGCACTGGTTATTCGCTCGATAAAATTTTGTAGTAGTTATCTTTTCGATAAAGTTTCTGGCGAATTATTGTGCGGATATAATCTTCTGCTCACTTAATTCTGAAGTTGTATGACCAGTTTTTGCAAAAGGCATAATTTTTTTGTGTTTAGAACTGGGCTGCGTTCACATAGGGTAGCGCCAAATTACTGTAAAAATTTGACAACTGGGACCAACGATTTGCTTTGTCATAACTAGAGTCCGTAGAGGATATTTAGGCAAATGCCCATTGCCTGCCTTTTTTTACCTGTTTTAGTAATACGTGATTAAAACTGTCGGGATGACGACAAAGGTTTCAGAAAAGTGTAACTCTTTTAAATTTCACCAATACTTCGCTTTCATTTCAAAGCTTCATTTGGGTCATAAAACGAGTTAAAGTAGATAACCAAATATGTAAACTTAAAGATTTAACTATGTCCATATTAGCAGCCATGATTGATGGGTGCGCTATTAGTGTTTTGGCGGCGATTAGCGTGGAAATTATCAAAGATGGAAAAATGAGATTTTCTGTACGTATATAATGTACCACAGCGCATTTTGTAAAATTATCTACAAATATACAAGGTGTTCCAAATTTCTGAAATCGCCCCCAACTTTTTTATTTTAAATGGTTTGCTATATAACCAAAAATTAATGCTAATATAGCTCATGGTATTGGTGGAATCATTCCCGGCAAAAACAATGTAGGAGAGAAAATAGCGCTAGCATACGAACATGTTTCTGCCTACCCGGCGCCGTCAGCGTGGTTCTGAGCACAATTTTTTGCTGTTACAATTGCGTTTGCCTATCGGATTATGCTGCTAATCTCCAAAACAGCACTGAATGTGTCTTTCGGCGACACCTATCGCTAAAACACACAGTCACGCCGTCCCAGAGGGTAGCAAGACAAACCGGAGTGTAAATGTCCACCATCTATCGGGCAGCTCCTGGGCTGCCAAACGCGAGGGAGCGTTGTGCCTAGCCACAGCGACACGTGTATTTTTATACCTCATGGTAAGCCTGAGGGATCTTTTGCACGTATGGATGTCGCTGTGCCTAAGCACAACGCTTTTGAATTTTTATGTATTTGGCCAAATATTTGTAATTTTTGGTACCTGTGCACTGTTGTATCTCTTGGTCCTCGGGCCTTGTTCCGCGGGTTGATATTTTCAAACTATAATGTCGAAAGGGCTTATAAAATGTTGTACTGCAGTTTATTCTCAGTATAGTTTCATGTTTGTTTAAATTTTAAATGAAACTATCCAAAAATTTGGAAAATAATTGTATGTCGAAACTTTGTTTATGTCTCTCTGATTTGGTTTTGTTCAGAGCCCCAGTTGACTATTTTTTGATAAATTATGGTTTATTTCCTTCGGCTTTAGTTCAGATACATCGATGACATATTGTGCATCTTTGACACTAGAAAATGTTCCATAACGGATTTCATAGAACAACTTAACATAAGATTTCCCCTACCCACGAAGAAGAGAAAGATACCAGGATTCCATTCCTTGATATGTTAGTAATAAGAAATAAAAATAAATTAGAAATATACTTATGTATATAGAAAACCTACTAGCAATAATAGATTTATTTTATAAGATTCTAATCACTAGAGTTATTAGCTTCCTTTGGATCGAATTGTAAAACCACGCTCTTAATATTCTTAAAATATTTATGATAATAAAACGCGGCCTGTAACCATGTTCCTCAACGTGTAAGAATAGGTTCTGGTGGCTCAGGCATACGGGGGCATAGTCTGTGAAATTTGCGAATATGTTTTGGAGATTTGACAAACACTGCTTTTGTATGCGCTACTAAAGCGCCTACCCAGGATAACATTTTCTAATACTATCTGCCACATGACTGAAAGCATGAATTTTACACGTAATGTGTAACAAGTTAGCACAATGTTTTTTAAGAGACCGGCCTACAGAAGGCATGTTTGCGGTACCATCACTCATAAACATCAACAGTTGGTTTGTTGAAAGTTCAAACTTTTCCAATGTATTTAACACTAACTTTGAAATTACTTCGACAGTACATTGTTTTACTCGTCTGGAAGCCAATAGAATTGAAGGTGACGATTGATGCGGTTCCATTTTACGTGCCATTATATTAACGACCGAATGTTTTTTACGATCTGTCGTTTCGTCCACACATAACCACATTTTTTTTTCTTTCAACTCCGATTTAATTCTTTTTTCAACATATTCACGAGCAGATGGCACTATCCTTCGTAACGATGTCCGACTTGGTAATTTGTACTTCGAATAGTTATTCCAAAACCAGACAAACGCTTCCTTTTCTAGTAAATTAAACGGTATATTACATAGAATAAAAGTAACACATAAATTAAATATAAATTTGTTATAGTCTCGTGTGCGAGTTTTTTTTGAAGCACACCGTACCGTAGACAGTCCCTTTTGGACCAACTCATCAACGGGACATTACATACTACACATTCAATTTTAGCGCCATCATACGTTAAGTCAGGAATTTCGGCTAAAAATTCTCTAACTTGGTCCGCCTTGGGTCGTTTGCGCGACGTACGCAACATTTCTAAACAACACGTACCGCGCTAATGGAAGGTCGAAGCTACACTGAGGCTTGTATGTAACCGTATAGATACGACGCAGCTGCATGTTGGCGCGTGTGGCCAACTTTAATTATGATTATGTTTAATCTTCCTGTTCCTTCTCTTGTATATACCTATCGTTACTTGATACACTGCCGGCCATTGAAGTTAGGACTAATATTAGAATTTTAAGAGATCGAATTTTTCAAATATTCAATACGCTTAGTATTAGTGTAAAAACTTTTACAACAAAGTTGGGATAATAAAGTATTTTAGATGGAAATTCTCATTAGAATAGATGTTATAGAGAGAAATTTCAATTCGTCCTATTTCGGGGTAATAACATCATTAGAACCGACGCTGTTTACATATTTACAAACGAGGGAATGGGTCTTGGGGGTCGTCAAATGTAGCTGTGTGTCTCCGATTATAATAGGGAGCAATTCTTATCATATCCGCTGTGAATCAGATACCGATGTTCGGTTACAGTGCTTGTGTAAGTAATATTTTTAAAATGTCGAAAGGAAAACCTGTAACTACAGAACGAAAGACAGTAATGGTAGTGGTTCAGTAATGATTTGGGGTTGTTTTAGTAGTGCGGGACCGGAGATCTAGTAAAAATCGACGGTATTATGCAAAAAAAAAAAAATTATAGATGAATACTAGAAGAGAACGCTGTGACATCCGGGTTGCCGTTAATTGGGGAGAACTTGATGCGTTTGATAACAATTCCAAACATACAGCACGAATCTGTAAAGATTTTCTAACGTCTCAAACAAAAGAGCACCTTTTTGCAAATAATGCCGTAGCCCCGCAGAGTCCATATTTATGTTTTTGCCCACTGTGCGTCGGTTGTAATCGGCCTTACTAAACTCCTGCACTCTCTTAATTTTATATGGGTGACTTCAATCTTTGCGATTTCACCTGCTACCTTATTACCATACATTTTCCTGTTCGACGTAATATTTCAATGTCAGTGTTGATAAGTGTATGCAAATTTTTTCCTTAAAAATTCACTGATTTTGCAGTCAAATATGCTTTCACGATTCAGCATCGTCCATTAGCGTTTCCTAGCTTAGGATCGCCCGTCAATTGTCGCTAATTTGTCTATTTAATTAAAGAAATCCTACTGCAATTGTATTTCCGTTTAAACCACTGTTACTACATATACACACAACGGTTAAACGTATAATTACACCGAGTTTGGACACTCGTCGATTTATCGGCAATTAGCACCGCGTGAAATGTGCCACAGTATTCGGTGGAACCTCGCCGATTCATGGACGTTACATGCAGTAGAAAAGACATCTTTCACTTCGTTATTGTATGCAATTGTGTTGTTGTTGTTGTTGTCGTTGAGATTTCAATTTCCGTTTCGACAACATAAACATGTAATATATTTATGTAATTACCACATCGAGAAAACAGCTTGAAATTTTCCAAATTTTTCTAGAAGAATGATAATTTACCTTGTAAATCTTTAGACTACGTTATGTAAAATTACATGGTATGAGGAATATTCCGGCAATAATTTTTTACTTTTACCTTAGAAACATTGAAAGAAAATTCTGCGTGAAACAGTTCACTAAAATTCTTACCACAATGCTTAACTCGTACTGGACGCACGTTTGGATAGCCAACAGTAAAATTGAATTAACAACTAACAAGGGAAGGTCCCCAACCCGAAAATTCGAAAAAAATTGAAACTTCGCGGTTAGGTAGTCCACTATGGCAGGTGTACAGCGACACTTTCGTTTCCTGCAAAGGCGCCCTTTGTAGGGGTGAAACACCCCTCCAAAGTTTCGTCGATTTTTAGTTTTCTTGCAATAACTCAGCAATGCGACGAGTAAAAATTTAATGTTACATATCGAAATATTCCCCGTTTCATTGCCTATCAAAATATCGGTAATTTGACCCCCTTCATTAATAAAAAATATATGGGTACCCCCTCCCCCCTTAGGGAACACACTGATTTCAGATGAAATCACATCTAGGTTAAATAGCTTCCTAAACCGTATAAAACCCACCCAATTTTTTTTTCAAATAATTTATCTTAGGAGAGACTGTGGGCATTAAAACAAAAATTGATTTAATTATAGGCGAATATATTTAAATTGACTGAAAGTGAATACAGGTTTAGTTGTTGTTTACGAATTACTATATCGACTTTAAAAATGTAGTACATGTAGTAACATTAATGCACTATTACAAATAATTCAAGAGTACATATACAAAGGTTAGTATAATGCAGAATTACCTAAATGTAATGAAATTATTATATACTTATGCGTGTAATACAATTATGAACTATGATAATGGTATTCATCAAAAAAATGTTTAAAGCAAAAGGCTTCATTACACCATGAACAGCGTATTCGTGCTCTTTCTTCACAAACTGAACATCTGACACTGTACTGATCCTGGGAAGTGGCAAACGCAAAAGTTACAGGGTGCTCAAAATGTTCAGGTTTCGTATCTACATAACCACTTTTATACCATGAATATGCAAATAAACTCCTATATTTTGGAGAGGACAGTTGGTTATGAACTAATGACTGTAATTTAATGATGTTTCGTGCATGTAGGTCAACGTTATAGTTATCCAACATAATTTGGTCGGAAAATTTTCTGACGTATCCTTTCCAGGCACGAAAGCCGTACACATCAAGTGGTTGTATTATTCCTGTTGTTTTTTTAGGTATTGTAAGTACTTGGACGTCTTTCTGTTGGTTACTGGATATATATTTTTTCAACGAGGAAGGGCAGTGACCCGTCCATGAATCTAATAGTAACACACTTTTGGGGCCAGTATTTGGCAGATATATATCCGTAAACCAATTTGTGAATAATTCAGACGTAAGCTTACCGGATGCCGATGCCGCTACACGAACGTTTTTGGCTTGAAATAAAGTTTGTTGAACTCTAGGGCCAAACCTGCCTCCAGGTTCCTTGAAGACAATATACAATAGGGGTAGAAGTTGCCCTGCTGCCGAAATTATAGGAAGAATTGTATAACTATGCGTTGTAGCTGATACAGATTGGACTACCGACTCTACATGTTTAGAACCTTGTGGAGCTAGAGTACGAGACGTGTGTAGCTCTAACTGAAATCCGCTTTCATCTGCATTGAACACGTTTTCTCTGCCATACGTTTCTATATATGGTTTTATCATATCAATGAAATCTGACGCAATTCTCTCAAGTTCTGCTTTGTCTGTACCATGTGATCGAGTAATAAATTTGTTTATTTTTCGTGATACTATTTTATATGTTCTTTTGAAATGTTTTATCCATTTCATTGATACCTTGAAATCTTCCAGGCCAACACTTTCTTTAGCTTCAATTGCCCAGTTGCATAAGTCCATATCATGAACCATAGCGCACGAGCCCATAGCATCGCTAAATTTGTTAAGTACATAGTCCGATATTTATATTAGTTTTTCTCGTCTAGTACCACCTTGTTGTAATGAAGATTCCCATCTATACAATTGAGATAAAGACGTAACCTTTCTATATCTGGCTTTCACTGATTCAAATTTTAAACGTTTGCTCTTACCACTTTTCCAGAAGTTAACAGCGTCCTGTTTATACTGCAAATCGATAACTCCTCCCTCGTCAGCAGTACATTCTCGATCTTCTTCTTCGACGTATTCTCTTTGCTCCTCAATTGTTGGAGGTGTCTCTTCATCTACATATTCAGTCGCGTATGGACGGTATATGTTTAGAAACTCCAAGGTGTAGCCTGTTTCCATTGAAAATGTTGTTTCTTCCACTGCTCTAGTAATAATTTTATGCAGTATGTTATGCAGCTCTATTTCCGCTCTATTTGGAGTGGTGTACTGTTGACTATCGTAATTGTAAGATAACATTAATAAACGTACCACGTTAACAGGGTTCACAGATACCATTTTGCTGAAGTTGATGTACTAATTCGTAAACAACAACTGAAGGAAATACCACCCATGGTCAATATAAATATGTTTCCTTATCTCTAATATTAATATTGTTTGAAATAAGGTTTTATTTACATTATAAACTAAAAGCACTTGCAATCTGTAGCATTCAAGGTTTTTCTATTGTTATACGTACTTTATGTGCGATTAGTAGGATAATACACATCATCAACACCATTGTTTCAAGTAAATCCTAGAATTACAAAATTCTATCTAATTTCAATATAATTTCCTTGCAAATCCATATAAGTAGATAATAATGTTATTAAATACGCATAAATCTCTGTGGTGATCCAGATAATCTATTAATAAGGGGTTGATTAGCAATATATCGATATGCAATGAAACAAGGAATATTTTGATATATAGTTTTGATGTCTCACGCTTCACATTACAGAGTTACATCGAAAAAGCTTAAAATCGATGCAATTTCTGACGGATGCTTTATCCCTAAAATGGATCCCGTTGCCGAAAAGAATATCATTTTACATCGGCTACAGTAGATTGCTTAACTACAGTTTTGGGCACTTTTTAAATATTTACAACATACTGATAACTTAATATGCCCACAGTCTCCCCTAAGATAAATTATTTGAAAAAAAA
Organism: Dynastes maya; assembly: GCA_029619315.2. Classification (NCBI taxonomy): domain Eukaryota; kingdom Metazoa; phylum Arthropoda; class Insecta; order Coleoptera; family Scarabaeidae; genus Dynastes; species Dynastes maya. The sequence continues at coordinate 49,787,421 of JAROYE020000005.1, forward strand.
ATTGGGTGGGTTTTATACGGTTTAGGAAGCTATTTAACCTGGATGTGATTTCATCTGAAATCAGCGTGTTCCCTAAAGGGGGGACGGGGTACCTATATATTTTTTATTAATGAAGGGGGTCAAATTACCGATATTTTGATAGGCAAGAAAACTACAAATCTACGAAACTTTGGAGGGGTGTTTCACCCCTAAAATGGGCGCCTTTGCAGGAAACGAAAGTGTCGCTGTACACCTGCTATAGTGGACTACCTAACCGCGAAGTTTCAATTTTTTCGAATTTTCGGGTTGGGGACCTTCCCTTGTAAGTGAAAAACTAACCTTATATAGCAAATAATGATCTCAACAGGATTGAAGAGATTATCGAAGAAAGTTTCAGATAAACAAAAAGTTCTCATGAAAAAGATTTCCAAATTAATTACCTCTAGCAAGCCAAAATCTGCCGAGATAATTACGTCAATTGACTTAGTTAAGAATGAGTCATCGGAGTCTTTTAGCAAAGACGAGATCGGCTTATTAAACAAAGGTTTGAAATGCAACCTGAAATTTACTAAGCCCCCGGTTGAAGAAATTATGGTTGGCATAGAAAACGCGATCAGTAGTTTTGACGATAACACAAAAAATTTTATTCGTACCGCTTGTAATACCCAAATTTTGGAAAATATGCAAAAGAATGCACCTGACATTGCGCGAGAAGATCAAATCATTGCTAGAAGACTAAAGAACAAAAATTGTTTTTATGTAGTCATCTTAGATAAAGAGGATTATTTTAATCGGGTCAACGCCACTTTGTCACAAAGTTCTTGTTTAAAATTATCAAAAACTTCTTTGTCTAAAACGATTACAGAAACCAAAAAGACCATGTTAGAATCTAGGGCTGTCGTTAGCGATAATTTAAGATTTAGATTTACGGTACCAAACCCAGTACTACCTAGAATGTATTGTTTACCTAAGATACACTAGCCCGGAAAGAGTATGAGACTCATTGTTTCGAACATCCACAGTCCAACTTACTTACTTTCCAAGTGGTTATCTGACAAATTGAACCAGTTACCTGTACAGTTTCCCGATTTGGCTATTAAACATTCTTACACGTTCATTGAAAACACTAAGGACATTGAGCTTACTGAAAAAGAAATTTTAGTATCGTTGATTTAACTTTGGAATATTTCGAAACGCTTTTGTTAGATAACCAAATGGATGCAGAGGAAATTACTAGCTTAATTTCTTTGACAAGACTTTGCATGAAACAAAACATTTTCCAAATTAACAACACTTTTTATCAACAAACGGAAGGAACGGCAATGGGTAACAGCTTATCTCCGTTTATGGCTAACCTCTTTATGGGTAAATTTGAAACCGACCTGAAGAATACTTTGGCTCATTTTGCTCGGCTTTGGATCAGATACGTCGACGACATTTTTTCCATCTTTGACGCAAATGTTCAATAACGGATTTCATGGAATAACTTACCTCAAAATTTCCCTCTATCAAATTTACCCACGAAGAAGAAAAAGACAACAGGATTCCATTCCTCGACATGTTAGTAATAAGAAAGAAAAATAAGTTAGAAATAGACGTTTATAGAAAACCTACTAGCTTTAATAGATTTATCTTACAGGATTCTAATCACTCATATGAACACAAACTTCCGGCTATTAACTTTTTGATGCACCGGTTACTCGATTTTCCTTTAACTAAAGATAGATATCAAAATGCATTAAAAGAAATCATTAATATTGCTAACCTTAACGGCTTCTCTGAAGATGTCGTCTATAATACTATTAGGAAACATAAGAATAGATTAAGAATTAGAAATATAAGCACACTAGAACGCATTGACCGCCGTAATAATAAGAAATATGTTAAATTATCCTTTTATCTAAGTTACACGAAAGGACTTTAAAAAATCTTTTCTAAAGTTGACGGCAAGGTTGTTTTTTCTTCAAGCAGTAACCTCAAAAACCGTTTAAGAAGTTCCAAAGACCCAGTAGATAACGTGGATAATCAGGAGTTTACAAAATTTCATGTAAAGATTGTGATCAAGTGTATATTGGGCAGACAAAAAATTCAATCAAAATTAGGTACAGAGAACATTTGGCTGATTTCAAATTCAGAAGATTCTTATATTAACCCGTAATACCAACGCCTATGCGAGTCCGCAAGTTTAGGTTCCTCTAGTGATAATGTATCCCATAACGCGTATTAGACTGTGGTTGTGACATATAGTGTTTAAATAGTCTTCTAATTTTGTTTAAAAATTTCATCAGAAATTAATTTCAAATATGTAAATATGTTTCCAGGAATTCAATTTTTATGTTGCGTATAGATAATGTTCCGTATCGCACTTTTGATAACTTATGGCTTGCGTATTATAATATTTCGTTGATATATTCTCATAAATTTCTTGTGATAGTACAAGATCTTTTAGGTCAAGATCAACTCCTTATCTCTATAGATAAAGACAAAAAATAAACTAGGGAAGAGGCCACCAACACTGCATCACTTCGCAATCTTATAACCATAAACAAAGAGAAAGTAATCAAATAGTAATTTCAAATGAAAATCAATACGCTTGCTAATGATAAGATACTTACAATAACTGTACATAAATTCGTATCTCCACATCGATAGACATTACCTGACCTCCAAGAAGAGAAGAAAGTTACACATACAAAATCTACTCATTCCTGGTACTATTTGATGAGTTTTTTTCCGTTTCAAAACTCTTTAATCGTGTTGTGAATTTTATTCTTTCTACAACTTTTGGTACTGGTTATTTTATAGGATTTCCGTTTATCCTTAACACACGTTCAATGTCTATCTTATAATCCTCATATAGGGATGACTCTTAATTGTATAAAAGAAATTATGTCAATTTACCTTCAAAAACAACGATGCAGTATTCCAAAAGCGCATACCTTTTCAGTCCTTTTGAGGATTCTGCTGGTTCTAATACATTTTTACAAAAATGACTTAGAATATGACGTTAAATTTAAAGAAATGGACCCATTCACTCACGATGTATAAATAAACTTGTAAAGGAAAATACCGTTTCCACTGCCAGTCCTTCACTTCAGTTGCAGTTCGTTCGCTTTTTCATCAAGTAATTTAGCTTTCCCGTTCTTTGGGGTTCGAATCGATGAAAGCAATTCCGCAACCGAAGCGAGCCAACAAACGAACGAACGAGTGGAGCAACGGAATGGAGGATTGAAGGATTTACAGATGACGGTTCGAAGTGGCTTTTAGTTCATATAGGGATGTTACTAGTCGTCGCGTTACGATGCCATCTATGTATATGTGCATGTGTGTCTATTACTGGAAAAAGGTGACGTCCGACGAACAGTAAGGCGGTGAAGTGATGTAAAACTTCGTTAAGTCAAAGAAAACAGATGTTTTTTAGTGGTTTTGCGTCGGACAATGAATTAAAAGTTCAAAAGTAAATAGCATTACTTGGTATGCGGATGGTGTTTGCGAGAAAAAGGGAAAATATCTAGCTAACAGCTTTGAGACTTTTAACTTTTTAAATATTGATTTAATAAGCAATAACATATTCATAGAAGAAATAACTTTCTTTAAATCTCCTTTGAATTAAATAAATATTTTCTTAAGATTAGAAAACAAAGAAAATCCAAGACAGAATTATTTAGTTTTAAGCTAAGAAAATATTCATACTAAGGGTAGGAATGAAAAAAATAGTCCAGATCTTACAAAGTTCTATTGAGAAATTAGGCGACCGGTTTGGTGTTCAAAAAATACATCATCAGACCAGCTACAGGGATATCCAATAATAGAAAAATTACAATAATGGAAAAAATCACGACTGTATCTACTGGCACTAGGTGGCGCGAGGAAATATTTCAGTTGCTGTTTTTGCAGATTAGTGGCATAAATTGAGAGATGTAATAGCAATGTGGACAGGAATTAATTACCCAAGCGGTGGAGCAAGTCCATCCCTTGTTTCAGCAACATTCGATGCCCTCCACTAAGTACAATCGCAAATGATGGTTACACAGACTCCTTATTAACATCAGGGAACTGATTGATGATAAGAGAAGGGCCAAGCTGAGGGCTCAACAAACCCTTGCGCCCAATGACCGAATGGCGACCAATCGCCTGGCTAGACAGGTTAAGAACGCCCTGAAGGAACCCAGATATAATCAATGGGATGCTAAGATCCCTGGGTTAAGTGTGCAGGACGGCTCCTTATAGAAGTTCGTCAAGATGAGAAAGGGTAAGGGACACGATCTCACTCGGCCCCTTGTGGGTGACCGTGGCCCGGCTTATAGCAATACCGAAAAGGCGGGTGTCTTCTCGACGACCGCCGGGCTCCCCGGAAATGATAATCTCGAGAACGCCGGGTGGATCGTGTTAGCGGGTCTGGGCGTGGATAATGGGACTGAGAACTTGGACCCCTCCTCACTACAAGAAATGCGCCATATCATCAGGCAGTTGTAGAATAAAAAGGCCTCGGGTTATCGATGGTATCACAAATGAGGCCATCAAAGCACTACCTCAGATCTGCCTCCTACATCTTCTAGGGGTAGTCAACGCTATTTTAAGACCCCAGCACCATTCAAACAAGATACAACAAATAAACTAAAATTTGTTGTCCAGTGTTATTGTTCGAATAAAGGCATGCATATTAATGGTTTATATTCCAGTACATACATTCTATACAAAAACTGTCGATAACATCAATTCTACATTTATTTTATATTCTCCCGTCTATTCTAATGAGAAAGTTTTAGAAATCAGTTTCTGCAATAGAAAATTATTGACGTACATGCGCATATATGTATGGCTTTCGTTTATCGTAAAATCAGATCCTGATTTTCGCTGGAGAACAAAACCATTTTTGAAAGCTCTCTCACCAATCCGAGCTATTGCTATATTATTTAAACGGCGTATCTGTTACGAAAATAAAATATTCAAAAGCTGTCTATGTACGTTCGCGCTTGGCCATATCGAAAATGACGTTAATATAATAATAATAATGGTAACCTAATTGTTTGTGTGATGTTTGCTGAAACTACGAAGTAAATTTCTCCGTCGTTATTAAATTATTTGGATTTTAATTGATACACGGTTATACTATATCGAGACATGCATATTTTACAAAATTCCGTATTGATGTCCGACGAAACATAGGAATAAAATATTAAATAAATAATATTAAAATCGTATAATAATTGCTCTGCTTTATAAATGAGGTTCAGTTAAATGTCAAATCTAATAAACTGGTGAATTTTCCAGATATATAATAGTTATTTATGTAATAAAGTACATAAAACTTTATGTGCTAGTATGAAAATAACAAAATTTATTGTAATGAAATTTGCAAACCTTGAATGACAATTAACGACAAAAGTATAACGAAAGCACACATTTTAAAAATTAATATTTCAAGCCTGTTGTTTCCGTTTTTCTATGGTAACGGCGCTGAAATATTTCCTGGCGCCTCCTACCTGCAAGAGATATAATCATGCCGTCCTAGATAATAGCGATAGGAATACAGACGCCGTATTTACCTATACAATGATATAACCTTTAACCTACAACGTTTCATAAACGTTTTCAAAAGATACCGATTAATGTAATCTTTTTTCTTTTTATTACTCTTTATCACGTGTACTAATTTAAATATAGTCTTTTTAATATGTAATAAATAATAATAGTAAAAAAAAGATATATATATATATATACTTAAATATTAACTAATTAATTATTAAACTACACTCATATCATAAAAAATGCTAACAACTTGTTTGACGAGCCATTCCTTTAATTGCAAATTGTAGTTAATTTCGTTTTCGCTTTATATATATATATACAGCGTGTCAATCAAGTAGGCCTTAACAGTTGAGCAAAAACTATTTTCGTTTCAGGTAAAGTACCTCTTTTGTTCACAGTATGCTAAAATGTTGATGAGAAAAGTTGTTCAGAATGAAAAGCTATGGCGTTGTGCAAATTTTCAGAATGATAGACCTACTTTTATAAAATCCAGTATTTGTCAAGTTCGTTTAAGGTAAAATGCCTTTTTCGTTTACAATACGCCAAAATTTTACCAAGAACAATTGTTCAGAATGACAAGTTATGAGCCTATAACAAATTGAAGAAAGATCAACCTATTTTGATTTAACCGGCATGTTTTAGATTGTTCTACAATCAATTATTTATTCAACGGGAATAAATAATTGAAAAATGAAATAATTCCAAAATTATTTATTCAACAAGAGGAGTGCGGAACTAAAAATCTTTAAATCTTAATTTGACCTTTTGGAACTAAGCCCTGCTTGTTTTGAATTTTATTTTTAGTTTATTTTCGATTTTATAAAATCAAGTAGACCTTGATAGTTGAGCAAAAACTATTTTTGTTTCAGGTAAAGTACCTGTTTTGTTCGCAATATGCTAAAATGTTAGTAAAAAAAGTTGTTGAGAATGAAAAGCTATAGGATTATAACGTTATAATTTTCTGAATGATCGGCCTACTTTAATAAAATCCATTATTCGGCAATTTTGTAAAGTGGCTTTTCAGTTCACAATACGCCAAAGTTTTACTAAGAAAAGTTGTTCAGAATTAAAAAATAATCAAATTATTGCGCTATACAACATTTCAAGCAAATTCAAAAAAAATCAAATACATACTTTGATTAAACTGTAATTTTTTAGATTAAACAAAATAAACAGCACGCGTAACTGATTGGATAAATTTGGTGTTTCGAGAAAAGTGGATAGCTAGAAATGGTCCGATTACGTGGCCTTCAAGGTCGTCCGATCTCACTATATTAGATTTTTTTATGGGGTCACCTCAAAGACCTCGTTTACTTTAAACCAATGCCCAATAGCATCGAAGAAATTCAGAACAGCATCGCATAGAATAGTGTGCAAGAAATGGTGACAGCTACGTTGAATTGATTGTAGAATAATCTAAAACATGCCGGTTAAATCAAAATAGGTTGATCTTTCTTCAATTTTTTATAGGCTCATAACTTGTCATTCTGAACAATTGTTCTTAGTGAAACTTTGGCGTATTGTAAACGAAAAAGGCATTTTACCTTAAACGAACTTGACAAATACTGGATTTGATAAAAGTAAGCCTATCATTCTGAAAATTTGCATAACGCCATAGCTTTTCATTCTGAACAACTTTTCTCATCAACATTTTAGCATACTGTGAACAAAAAAGGTACTTTACCTGAAACGAAAATAGTTTTTGCTCAACTGTTAAGGCCTACTTGATTTAGGAAAATCGAAAGTAAACTAAAAATAAGTTTCAAATCAAGCAGGGCTTAATTCCAAAAGGTCAAATTAACATTCAAAGATTTTTAATTACGCACACTTCTTGTAACATCAATCCTGGGGCACACTGTATATACATATATATATAAAGGGTTTTCCAATAGTAACGCTCGATGTTTGGCAACGGCGCATGACGAAGTCGATAATCACACAGGTGATATCTTTGGCAGCCGTATTCAGTTAGTCTCTGCATTTCATTATGGAGCGTTACACGACCGAGCAACGCGTCGAAATGGTAAAAAATTATTATCAAAACCAATGTTCTATTCGTCAAACGTTTCGTGCACTCCGTGCAATTTATGGTCTCAACGATCGTCCTTCAGAATCCACAATTCACCGTTTAATAAACAAATTCGAAACAACTGGGTCTGTGGCAGATCGGAAAGTGCCTGTACGTCAGCGAAACGCAAGATCCCTTGAAAATATTACTGCAGTCCGGGAAAGTGTGCTTGAGAATCCGCAACTGTCCATTCCGCGTCGAGTTCAAGAACTTGGCCTGTCTTCGACGACAACTTGGCGAATCCTGCATAAGGAGTTAGGGCTTCACCCTTATAAAGTGCAATTAACCCAAGAACTAAAGCCCAACGATCATAAGCAGCGGCGTGCATTCGCTAATTGGGCGCTAGAGCAGTTGGAGGTCGATCCTGATTTTGGCCGAAAAATAATGTTTAGTGACGAGGCTCATTTCTGGTTAAGTGGCTTTGTTAACAAGCAAAATTGCCGAATTTGGAGCGACGAAAACCCACGGGAGATTCATGAGGTCCCACTACATTCCGAAAAAGTTACGGTATGGTGTGTACTGTGGTCCGGTATAATAATCGGTCCGTATTTTTTCGAAAACGAAGAAGAAGTGGCACTTATTGTCAACGGTGAGCGATACAGGGCTATGATAAGAGATTTTTTTTGGCCTTCAGTGGATGGAATCGATCTAACAAACATTTGGTTTCAGCAAGACGGTGTTACGTGCCATACGGCACGTGATACAGTGACACTATTGCATGAGAAATTTGAAGGTTTCGTTATATCGCGAAATGGTGACGTTAATTGGCCGCCCAGATCCTGCGACCTAACGCCACTGGATTTTTTTCTCTGGAGCTTTCTAAAATCCAAAGTCTATGCTAACAAACCGCGAACGGTTACTGCCTTAAAGGCCAACATTAGGCGCGTTATTGCTGAAATTGAGCCACTTTTATGCGATAACGTCATCACAAATTGGGTATCCAGGATTCAACAAACCGGGCAAAGCCGCGGTGGACATTTACCTGATATAATTTTTAAAACATAATGTTAACACACGTACATTATAATAAAAGCAAAAATTGATCACTATCATTCTCACAATTTGTTTTATTGCGTTACAAAAATCGAGCGCTTCTAATGGAAAACCCTTTATATATATACATATACAGCGTGTCTCACTAAGGGTGGGAACCGGCGATATCTTGGAAACTACAATAGCTATAGTGAAGGGAAAAAATATTCATGACTAAAGTGGCAAAGAGAAACTTAAATTCCAAACTTGACTGCTAGAGGGCGCGGTTGCTAGCGTCAACAGTAAATTTTAAATTAGCAGGTAAGTTCTAGAATTAACTATGATTTTAAACGCTTGAGTTTGTTTTTTTTACTAAAGTTCGGAATATTTTAAATTGATTTAAAGAATTTGTGTTGTTAGTTTTTTTATAATCCTCGAAGTTATGTGCTTTCAGTTTAATATTATTAATTATATCTGCATTAAACCATGAAGGGTAGGTAGTAGCTTTATTTTTTTGTAGTGGTACATGAAGAACAAACAATGAATAGAGTTTACTATAGAGATGTTCACAAGCTATATTTACATCATTAATTTGCTTTAAGAATGACCAGTCTACTTGCAAAAGAGCATTGTACAGTTCCTGGCCAAATTACTTGAAACACTCAATATTTTGTAGTTTCTTCATAATAAAATATAAACTATACATGTATTATATTTTTTATTTATAAAATTTGTTGTAAAAATATGTAACATATGTAAATTTTAAATAAGCAATTAATATTTAGTCCATAACCCATGATTTTTAATAACACCCTTAATTCTTCGGGGCATACTTTCAATGCAAGATATGATTGTCTCTTTTATATCTTCATCGTTCTCCCATACATCCTTTATATTCTTCACTAATATTTCCCTTGGGTTTTCTCTTTCATATACCTTACTTTTTAGTCGATTCCATACGTTCTCGATGGGATTGAGGTCCGGTGAATTTCCGGGCCAACGTAAAAAAGGTATGTGATTGTCTTCAAAGAATTTCTTAACTTTTTTTGCCACATGGCAAGGAGCATTATCTTGCATAAATATACGCCCTGTCGGTATGCGACGTCCTGGGTTAAAATACGGTAATAACGTGTTTTTTAACACATTTATGTACTGCTCTTGGCGCATTGTACCTTCTACAAAATACAAAGGGCCGGGTCCGTCTCCACTAATCACTCCCCAAATTATTACCTACGGAGGGTGTTTTACAGTTCGAAGAACCGTGGACTCTGTGAGACGTTCGCCAGGTTGTCTACGAACAAATTGTGCTCGCTGCACTAACACACAGAGCGAGCACTCGTCACTAAAGAAAACCTATTATAAAATGCAAACATTAATTCCATAAAAATCATGTTGTTAAGTTATTCACCTTTTTCCAATTCTCGTCTGTGAAATGTCGATATTCTCTTGCAAAGTTGAGACGAGCAGATTTCATTTTTTTTGTTAAACGCGGCTTTTTTACAGGTCTTCGGCCCATTAGGCGATTTTCGCGCAATCGGCGCCTGACAGTTCTGCTCGAAATCTCTATTCCTTTCTCTTGTAATTTTTTTTTAATCATTTTAATTGTAGTAAATCTATTGCTCAAAGCCTGATGAACAATTTCACGGTCAGATCTCTTCGAAGTTTTCCTTTTCCGACCGCACTTTGCCCGTCTTTGTGTCGATGTGCTAGCTCCTTCGTTTAAGTTTGTAGCTAAACGCGATACAGAAGAAGGAGATACTTTCTGTAATTTTGCAATTTCTCGTTGTGAATGTTTGTTTGATTGTAGAAGAGCTTGTATAGCGGCTTTTTGTTCACTTGTTAAATCTTTCCCGGACATTTTCTATAAAAAACCCAAAATATTTCAATTTTTTTCAAATTCCAAATAATTAATTATTAAGAGAGAGATAGAATAATAATTTTACCTTTGCAATAACGATATATCAACACAAAACACTTAACCATACTCCACAGCTTAGCTTCTATACGGTTATGACGAAATATTTTAAAAAATATCCATGCATTCTCTAAACTGTGAACTCGCTAAATGTAAGTTGATAACTGAAATATTTATATATACGTACTTTACTCTTCTAAATATCATTTCTCTGGTATTTTTATTTATTGATACAATTATCTAGTCCCCCTATAAACGATCGGATTCAAAGCAAAAGAATATCACTATAATAGGGTGGGAATTTCCAGGTAAAAAAAGGATTTATGACATGTTTCAGGTAATATGGCCAGGGACGGTATAAACTAATAATGTCAGCTTTTTAAAATCATATATTCTTGCTAGTGAATTTGATGCAAAAGTGGTTGCAGCTTCTGGATGAAGCTGATTAATTATAAGAGCAGGATGATGAGAATCTTCGCGCAGTAGCGGTAGTTTATCTTTCCTTATTTCAAGACTTAAGTTACTTAGAACTAGATCAAGCAATCGATTATTAAGATTCACCCCAGCATTATACTGAAGTAAATTACCAAATTGAATAAAATTATATATATCATCCACAGTGAGATTTTTGAAATTTGTAATATTGAAGTCTCTTATTATAAGGATGTTGAACCTTTCAATGTTAAACTGCTCGAATTCATCTAAAAGGCGTTGAAATAGTTCAGTAGATACATCAGGTGGTATATATGTAAACAACGTGTGAGTATATAGTGAAAGAGTTACTAAATATACGTGGTAAGCCTACTATATCAATAGAAACACATTCATTTGGCATACATGACAAGTCAATTGGAGAGGCAATCACTGGATCCTTAATAGCTAACAAAACTCCGCCTAGAATAGTAGTCATATTCCACAACCACGTCCTTTTTGATTAGGTAGAAGATCCCCCTAACGTTTAGAAGTAAGGCAAAGAGGCATAACTCTGAGTTCTGATCTTTTGAAAGAAACTGATGTATTGCCAATTTCTTTAGGAATTTAACAATTTTATTTCTTTAGTGATTTTCTACTGTTTCTAAATAAGATACGGCCATATTGCTTAGAAATAATGACGTGCAGCTTACAAACATTACTAAAGAGAAAAAACGTAAAAATAAAAAAAAATGAGATCGTCTTTTGGGCTTGGGAGAGCAGTATAATATGCTCGCACATAATCTTAATTATAGTTTTTTTTTAACTAAAAACCTATAAGCGAAATAACGTAGCCTGCTGGCACTTTTTGAAGATTTGCTTTAAATTCAACAGTAGTTCTTTCGTGAGAACATCACACATATTTTCAAGTGCATTTTGGTGGAGGAGTTTCTTCATTTATCTGATTCCTAGCTTTATATCATGAACTGTGCAACATCTACGTAAAAGACCTTTGATCTTTTCTCCATAACATTTCATTGAAATTTTAATCCTTTACTAATCTATTGATATCGTTCAGAATTCCGATGAATAGTTCCTTATTAAATGTTGGAATAAAGCAGCTCTAAGCGGTGGAAACTTAACACAGGCGCCAAAGGTAATTGACTTAAATAGTTGGGATAAGTTTGACGTTCGATAGGTACGTTCCTTTCGAACCAACACCAACGTATCTATCTGCCGAGCAGCGGAGAAGCTTGGTATGGAAATAATATTCGCACGACAATGGTCTATTATGCGACTTCAAAACCTATATATGGTACAAACCCATTTCAATAATAGTAAATTGACCTTTGAATTGCTAAACTCGAAGCTGACGAGGAAAATTGAATCGCCTATAGAAGACGGTGGTGCGGCGTCTGTAAGGGCGAGGGCTGAAGGAGGCCGGGATGTGGAAGGAGAGGTATCCGCACGATAACCGCCTCCTTCACCCCTGCAACCTACCCTTTTCGTCGCGTCACCTCCGGTACTCGAATGCTGAACGGAAAACGATAATATTACTCGCGCCTGAATCGGTACAGAGAGACTACCTTGTACGTAAATAAAGGCGGCAGGCTGATTGTGTATGTTGGCATGTGTGCGTGCGTGGAGGAGAGAGAGAGAAAGACAACATTGGAATTGCTCTGTGTGAAAGTGTAGTGTTGTACACGCGTACCACATGCGTTTAATTCGATTAATCGGAGACCAAAATTGAATTCATAAATATAATTTAGTGTAAGATCTCCTATGAGCAACTCATTTTCAGCAAGTAAATAGAATCTAAAAGTAGGAGCATGAGTTAGGTATAACCAAAAATGCAGTGCGTCGTGCAATTAAACAGGTGGATCACGAAACAACAGCAATTTTATTGGAACCATTCACCTGGATAGAGAAACAGCAAATGAATGATGAGAAGACCCTGTCACGAACCGTAGTTCGTCCCTGTAATTTTAAACACTTTTAAGAACAAGAAAATATTGAAATTATTGTCTGAATAATTTTGTAATAATTCTTTAAATTATTTTTGCATTTTTGTTAATTTTTATTCTTGTCACTTATTTTTCAACGGCATTGTATACACAGTGCATTCCAGATAACACTGGTCATAGGTATTTACACAGTAAAATCTTTATGTGATGTTAATGCAGAGACTCCAATAATGATAACGATCTATTTTGTAATTGGTCTATTGCGTCAGCTAATTCTTTATAGTAGCTATGAATATTTTTTAAATCTGTTTCAACGGAAATATCTTGAAATTTTGACTGGCTCTTCTTAATAGCTGCAGCTTCGGCAGGATTGAATTGTGCAACAACAGCTTTAACTATTTTGAAATGTTCAGCATAATAAGAAGCTCCCTGCAACCATGTTCCCCAACGTGTAAGAATTGGCCCCCGTGGTTGACGAATACCAGGACACTCTGTGTGAAATGATCGTAGGCGTTTGGGAGATTTCAAAAATACTTTTTTTGTGCTTGCTATTAATGCGTCTACCTCGGGAGAGCATTGTCGAATGGTTTCTGCCACAAGATGTAAAGCATGCACTTTACACGTAGCATGTAAACACTTGCAACCATGTTCAAGAAGAGAACAGCCTACCGAACGTATTATCGCTGCGCCATCGCTCATAAACATCAACACTTTATCTTTTGAAATTTGAAATTTTTCCAACGTACTAAGTACAACCTTCGTAATTGCTACTGCAGTACATTCTTGTAGTCTTCGGCTAGCTAGTAACAATGGTAATGTAGGTTTACTAGGGTCTAGTATGCGTACCATAATATTTACAATTTAATTTTTTTTACAGTCTGTTGTCTCGTCAACACATAACCAAAGAAAATGTTTTTTAAATATGCGTTTTATTTTTTTTTCCACATCATCGCGTACAAATGCAACATGCTTACGTGCCGTTTTCTCCGTTGGCAACCGCAACTCGGGATTGTATTTGTCCCAAAAGTCCTTAAACGGTTGTTTATCGGGTAAGCCTAGTGGCAAATTACAGTTTATCAACATAAGAATTTCATCAAAAAATGCACTTCTCGATGGCATGCCCAATTTTCGTTTTCTATGCTGTGCGGAATTTACGTGTCTTGTACAGTTCCACTTCTTATTTGACATCAAATGTATTTTGCACACTTTACAAACTATCTTACTCCCGTTGTAAAACAAATCGGGAAAGTCAGAAATAAACTTATTTACTATGTCTTGAAAGGGTCATTTTGGCCTTCGACATGTTCACTAAAAACAACAATTAATAACTACGTTTGTATCAATAAATTCAAAACGCACTACACTAAATAATAACTACAATTAACAACTACGTCCATATCAATAAAACCAACACGCCCTATCCGCTATCCAATGCTAAACTGAACTGGGTGATTTGTCGTGTCGTATCATAATCGACCAGTCCTCCCCGCCCACCTAAACACAGTCACACCGCCGCTGTTATTGCTCTCCAGTTACCGGGCTCTAATCATGAGGTAAATTAACTAAACAAGTGTTCAAACTGTTGACCAAACGCTGCTAAACAGTGTTCTAATGTATCAAGAAAGTGACGTTTCATATTCTGAAGATTTCTTTCTGTCATTTCTCTAAATGCTTCCACTATTCTCTGCCTTAATTCGTTGATGTTAGAAGGTCTGTGTCGAATATTGTCAAAAATCCTCGTTGCAACCCAAAAAAAAAAGGTTCAACGGGCTTAAATCAGTGCTTCTTGCCGGCCACTTCACCGGCCTATGACGACCTGTCCATCCATCTGGATATTCATTATTCAAAGATTCTGTAATTTCTCTGGTGCTACAAGTTGGTGCCCCATCGTGCTGGTAAATGGTCTTCCCGTTTACAGGAATATTGCCAGTAGCTGGAAGAATTGTGTCTCTCAATAATTCCAAATACTTTTGAGCATTTAGTGAACCGTCGGTAAAAAAGAGGACCAACAATGTGATTACCTAGAATGTCGACGCGCATGTTGGCCTTCTGAGGAGTTTAAGTATGGGTTTCTAGAGAAAAATATGGATTTCATCGTTTTTATTTCTTTATTTTTAACGATATTTTTTTGTTTCAAGGCATAAAATGTCTCAAAACCTCATAAAAATCGTTCCAACCAGGTATGGACAAGAAATAATTCTGAATCACATCTCTGCTGTAGTGAATTACTTGAATAATACCCTTTGATCGATACGACATAGGCTGAGGTTTCCATCTGCAAAATTGTGTCTCATTATCTCTGCTAAAAGTGCCTAAAATTGCCGCTAAAGCTGCTGCTTTTTTTCTTTAATTTCGATTTTACTCCTTTGTTCCAAGGTATAAAATGTCTCAAAACTAGTAATGGGAAAAATCGTTATTTTAAAATAACAGTTTCAACGGTTGTTGTTATTTTGAAATAATGCTTGCAAAATAATAGGTTAGCGTTATTTCGTAGTCTACAGTTCTACACGATAACGCATCATGATTCCACATAGCACATGTGCAACTGCTGATCTTGCAGTACGCTAAAATTCAAATTCAGAATATAAATATTATTTTATTGCGTTTTATTGCAGATAAGTTATAAATTGGTTAATAGGTTAAAATAAATTAAGTGATAGACTGTTGTACTATCAGATTCATTGCAATCATTATTATAGCAGCGTTTCTTATATTTAATTTTAGTTAATTTTGGAAATGCCAGAATATCTATGTGCTTAAATGCTAATTATCTCGGAATCCGGTAATTACACTTTTCTCATTTTGATATTACTATATATCGTAAGAATAATTTTTTTTATAATTTATTTTGTTCGATATAATATAACGGTTTAATTTTTTTTATAAATGAATTTTTTATATAACATCGTTCTTTTATTTTACATTTGATAATTTCAATGCATACAATTATTGAGAAAATATTTCCATAATAAACGTCCGACTCGATGCTGACTACCGCCGTAATTACCGTCCGAGAGAATATGTAGCTACGTGATAAGTTATTTTTCTAGGGAAGTTGTAACTATTGTCTGTGATAAACAGCGGCCTCGATCAAACAGTCGTACCGCCACGCCGTTGAGTACGCCGCAACGGCGGTCGATGATATGTTCAACAGTCCGAAAGCAACCGTGTTATATTAATTATTTTCCCAGCATCCTTGCTCAAAATATCATGAAAATCGTTTCAACTATGTGTGGACAAAAAATAAACATCACATAAATGTTTTGCCATGTAAATACCTATGGCCAGTGTTATCTGAAATGCCCTGTATATAACTATCAGCGTATAGCCCGCCGATCAATACCTGTTAACTTATGTACCATTTTATTTTTAGATTGTTTTTACCCGCCTACGTCATATACAAGAAACTCATACGCCATCCCGATATTTTGTATATAAAGCCGACCAGGGACAGAGAGAGATTTTTCTTAATCGCTCCTTCAATTACGGGACAACTTACTGTCTGAAGGGACTAAGCTCGCTGAATGGAATTATTGTCGATTGAGTCTTAAATAGCAAAAGGACGGGCTCGTTCTGTCATTGTTATCCTGAATCATTAGGTGATGGTTTCATTAGATGATGCTCCCGATTTCATAGTTCATACCCATATAATACCGCCTAAGACTGTTATCAGTTGAATTTTGTCAACCGAAAGTCGGGCTTGTTCTGACTACGTTTTCTTAATTCGCTGGTGTTAGTTTTATTGGTCGAAGTTGCCGATGTATGAACTCGTTACCATGAATATCGATTACCGTATTTTACTGATTGTGAGTCAAATTATCTCACTGAATAGAGGTGTTATCAATTGAATTCTGTTAACCGGAAGTCGGATTTGTTCTGACGACGTTTTCAAAATTTACTGTGACAAATTTATCGGCTGAAGTTGCCGAATTATAAACTCATTACCGAGAACCGTATAGCTTTCCCAATTTAAGTACTTTACCGCATAAAGTTACTTTCGGTTGTGTTTGACGGATGGAAGACGGACACTGTTCTGTCGAATTTCTTGTAACTCACCGGTAGTAATTTTATTCTTCACTCATTCTGCCTAATTTCCTTTCGGTGTCACTCCCTGTTAATCACCGTAACATAGGATTTACTTTTTGCAACGAATATATTTCATTTTACCGAAAAGTTCCTTGTACATGGTGTCAAATGAAATTTAAAATCTTAGACGTTATTCAAGAAAAGAGGATTATTCCGTTTACTTTGTTTTAAAACCGTTCTGTAAATATGCAAATAAATCGAAGTGTAAAGAAACTTACTTGCTTTCTTATCCGAAGACTCTGGACGAATCCGAGCTAGCTTAGGTAGATTTTGTTGATGAACTCCGTGTTCCAGTGTGACACCACAGAACTTACTTTTCTTCGAATTCATAAATTTAGGAAGTTTATCTTACGAAGAAACCGCATGATTAAAGTGATTAACCTTCACGATATTTTTCCGAATTTAATCTCATAAAAATAAATAAACACCTGTTTGCCGCTTGTCGCGACATCTGTTAACAAGAAGCGTGACTAGACCTTCTGTACAGTTAAACAGCTAGTACAGAAACCTATTAACAACAGAGAGATCCCCAAAAGATGAAATTTCAACTCATTAATCTTTTGTCTGCCTTACCTATCCATGTGTTAATCCGGGGATACGTTGTATATCAGCTCTGCAGGCCTTAAAGGCACTTGGCTTCAATTTTGTTTATTGTTTCTCTTCACCTCTTCCTGTCCATGGTTGAGCTTTGCCATTTTCCACCCCCAGAAATTTTAGATCTTCTTGGCGCGCCTCTAACCATTTCCTCCGCGGCCGTCCTCTCCTCCTTCTGCCGTCTCCACTGCTCAATACTCCTTTCGCCCATTTATTATCTGGCATTCTTGATATGTGTTTCAGCCATCGTAATCTAGTTGCCCTGGGTTTCTGGATTATTATTGGTTTCTGATATAGCTGGTTAACTTTCGAATTAGTTCTTATCCTCCATCCATTTCCATGTTCCTTGATACCCCCGAAGATCTTCCTTAGCACCTTACCTTCCCTAGTTTTCAATTGCTCCTCCTTTTTCCTGTTCATGATCCAGCATTCAGAGCCATGTAACACTGCTGGTCGTACTACCGATTGGTACAATCTCAGTTTCGCTGCCCATGGGATGTTTATGGCTTTTAGTAGATTGTGTAACACTCATACCGATCTACTTTCCCTTGCTATTCTTTTGTCTATTTCATTTGTTACCTTTACTAGTTACTGTTACTCCAAGGTACCCGAATTCTTCGACCTTCTCGAATGTGTATTTCTTGTGCTCTTCTGTCTGTTCTGGCGTTACCTTGATTTGTGTTTGTTCCCTGTTTGTGTCGTTCTCAATTTCTAGGTATTTTGTTCTTTTTGCACTATTTGCAACCCCACCAAATTATAAATTGGAACAGAAGGATCCATTCCACCATATTCAGCGTTCACATTACATTAACAGACAAGCTAGTGCTGGAGGTAAGTTATTCTTTGCGAAACGTCTAGGTCTAGACAGTTACGAGGTTGCGACCTACAGCACATCGCCCGTGTTCCTTCCACGATCATAGAATTCGAACCGGATTTTAAAGGAAAACCGTTCTAAAGCGGAAATCTTTTATTGCCGCGACTCATTTTGTTTCTTACGTTTAACTACGTTCAATAAAACTGGCGGCACGGCGGTGCCCAAAATATAAATTCGCGTTTTACGTCCGCAACAATAAAAATGCGACCGTAAAACGCTTTCGTATTAAACCTTAATCATACATTCAATCGTAATTATAGCGAATGAAACGGCCCCACCGTCGGTCTACCGGAAATAGGGCCGTATAAAAAGGAGAAAGGTAAGAGAGATCGAGTTATCGGTGGAACGATAAGACGCCGCGCGCGATAGGCATCGGATTCCCATTTTCCGATTCCTTCCCTTTGTTTTTGAACGAACAAAAGTGCATCGGATTTCGTTGGATTAACATCAGCCCTAAAAAGGATCGGTTTGGGTTGTATAACAAGCTTTACTGCCGAAGTGGGGCTTTATAATTTCTGTTTTTGATTTGATTCTTATGCGAGATAACGTTTTTCTTCTCGATGGCTTATTCGACGTCTATAATGACTTGTTTTTAATGACTTAAAGCGGGGTACGATGTGCAGATTTGGCGGCGGTACCCGGCCGTTACTACCGTCAAAACAAGACTCAACAGCTTTGACGTCAGCAGGCCGTGACGTATTTGTATTTAGGCCATACAAACGTGTCTACACACTGAGACTATCTCTGCGTTTTAAATTGATTTATCCAAATTATATTGGTTTTACTTAAAAAAAATACTGTGTAGTGATTTTACCGTACTTTGTTGGCGATATCTGCAATGTTTTTGTGTTTGTGTTGTATAAGCGATAAAACCTTTTCTGAAGTGATAACAAAATACTATGTAGTGATATTTCCTTACTTTATTGGCGGTACCTGCAGTGATTTTCTAGTGTTATAAAAACGAGATATTTTTTATTTATTCTTCAACAGCTACAGATTCAAGGACCGGTGAAACTATAAGTGTAAGTTTAAAATATCCTAGGTTTAAAAAAGATGCTATTCCAACTCACACATTTGACAAAAAACGTGAAGATGTTATTGTTCAAACAGTTATATTACGTACGTTATATTTAACAAAACTATTTTTGAACAAGAAGAGATATATTTTAAATTATATCACCGAACGTAGCCATTTGGATACTGATATATGTAAATGTCATATTCAGAGCAGTGAACGTATTGCAACAATTATAATAACTTGTTCTACAAAAACCCTACCGAACAATGAATGTGGGAAAAGTAATGATTGATTAGGTCAAACACCACATAATAGGAAAGATAGATTAAGTTAAGTTAAATAGCGTGTTTGTAAATGTTCTCGTGAAATTGAACAAAATTTCGAATAAAATTGCAATTACAGTAGTAGTAGTAGTACTCTTTATTTCTTAGTACAAACTGGTAACAGATATACAAGAAAAACGTCAACAATACATATACATAAATTAAAAATATAATATATATATATACTTACCACCTAATCAAAGAAATCGATAAAATCTTGAATTGAGTAAGCATTAACTTGGAGAAATTTTCGCTTAAAAATGTACACATTAGGATAGTCTTTCATTTCGTTAGGCAAAATATTGAACAATTTCGTTCCTATGAATATAAGACTTCTTTGAAAGGTTGATGTTTTGTGTGAAGGTGGCAACAGATAGTTTTTCCTGTTTCTAGTACCATAAGGTTGTGGCAAACTCACATTAAAAGAGTCACGAAATTTAAAAACAAGACACAGTACTTCCAAGACGTACACATCATAAAACGTTAATAAGTTATTATTTCTAAAAACCTCTTTACAAGAATCCCTCTGTCTCAAACCAAATAGTGTTCTAATCGCTCTTTTTTATAAAATAAAAATACGATCTGCGTCAACGCAAGAGCCCCAATATGTAATTCCGTAGCGCATCATTGAATAAAATTCCGAATAGTAAAATGATTTGACGGTGAAGTCACTACATGATCTTTTCAATTGGTAAAGTGCATAACATGACTTCGCTAGCTTAGGACGTAGCTGCTCTACATGATTAGACCATTTTAAATTCTCATCTATAACGAGGCCAAGCAACCTAGATGTACTACCCAATTCAAAATCAGAGCTGGTCAAGTTGAGTTGGTAGATTCCGTATTTCCTCTTATTAAAGAAGAGCATACAGCTGTTGTTGTTGGCATTTAAAACCAATTTATTTGCATTCATCCAGTTACTGATGTCATCAAAAATCGAACTAGCTGCTATGAAGAGATCACTGGTGTTTGGCATGGATACAATTACATTGATGTCGTCGGCATATAATGTCACAGCAGCCGCATTACTCAGGCAATTAGGAAGATCGTTGACGAAAAGTAGGAACAAGGTTGGTCCCAGTACCGATCCCTGTGGGACGCCTCTCTCCACAATCCTACCACCCGAGACGCAATTGCTGCCGCTAACATATTGTGTTCTCATTGAAAGGTAAGATTGGAACCACTTTAAACAAACACCATTTACCCCATACCTCTCAAGTTTGTACAGCAGAAGAGAGTGATCCACACAATCGAATGCCCCAGAAAGATCTATCAGCAGTATCATTTCAACCTTAGTTTTGTCCACACAGATGTATAATTACAAATAATAATAATTAGTCGATTAAATATCCACCACAAATACATCTTTCACGAAAACGGTGCTCGGTTACGTGTTTGGTTTTTGCTTTGAAAGTTTATTTTTTTCCAAAATAAAATCGATTGGGATGCGAAGAAGGGCTCAGTTGACGACAGACATCCTCTCTAAACCGGAAGCCCTTCAGAACTTAAAAAGAAAGGAAAAAAAACGATTCTTTTACCGCTTAGGCTAATATCGTGCATGGCGATACATCGCCTAAACAGCGTGACATCATCGAGGAGCTGTGAGGCCTTCTAGTTACGGTGATAACGACCCGGCGCATGCCAATTATAAAATATATGTTGTTTATGTGCTGATAGAGAAAGATCCGATGTCCGTTGTCAAGATAATAAAAGATTCGTTGAGAGAATTTTGTATCACAGGAACCCAAGTCACAATGTTCGTTACTGACGGAACCGCAACAATGCTGAGAGTTGGTAGGATGTTGAAAATATGCTTTCCGACTCTTCTTCACATAACATGCCTCATACACGCATGTCATCTCGTAGCAGAAATCATTCGAAAGAAGTATCCGATGGTGGATAAGTTAATAGCATCTACCAAAAAAGTGTTCATCAAATCTCCCAAACACATCCGTGTATTCAAACAATTGTGTCCGAAATTACCACCACCACCTCAGCCTGTAACAACGCGATAGGGAACATGGCTCCAGGCAGTATCTTACTATCAGAAATATTTTTCACAAGTGAAAAATGTCATTTTGAAACTTGATTCAAATGATTCTGCAGCAGTACGAGATAGTCTGCCACTTTTTTCCAATTCGGACGTTCAACAACACATAGATGAACAGTCACTTATCTGCACGAGACGCATTAAATTGCATAAACAATTTACAAGCCGCTCTAGAAAACTTGACGAACACTATAGGAGTCGATGTTGCTCAAAAATTTGGTGCAATTTTAACGAAAAATCCCGATTTACAAAAGGTTCGGTCTATAACTGAAAATCATTTGCAAATCTTACTTCATTGGATGTCGAACGATCATTTTCGTATACGACAACGTATTCACAACACCGTCGACGGCTGAATAAATCAACAATGGAAGCGTTGCTGATGTTGCAATTCTACGCAGCTTGCCAGGGCGGTTGCCAATTGCCACAGTGGACATTAAGACGACAGGAAAAGGTAACAATATTATTTTTCACTAATATTGTATATTTCAAATTAAGCTTTATATTTATTGACAAGTTTGCAATTCAAATTGTATCTGATGTTTGTTAAACCTCTTAAGTATGCATTATATGCGGCGAGTAAATTTGAAACTATATTTAATGTATGCCAGCCCCATTTCTGACCGCGAGCTATTGTTTCGCGCGTGTGTTCCATTTACTCTGGCTCCCAATTTACTTTAAAGCGAATCACACAAAGTGAGCCATCCGCTTATATTATTCATTACGTTTAGCGGGCGTATACATCACGACAGAAGAGAGTCGTACTGTTCTTTTGCTTATGAAACGATGGGGACGGCTCGAGCCTAATGCTATCGCGAACAAAAATGACGTCCGGGCCTCGCTTGTACACTACCCATCTCTTCGCTGAAAAACAAATTTCGCAGAAGAAGAGTAGTGTTTGAGACGTGCTCGCCTAGGAATAGGGACATTTGGAGTGTCTTTTTACGTAGTTTTCAATGTTTTGACTGATTATTGATATATCTTTGCAAAAGGCTCTTATTAAGATCAGAATGCCTCATTCAGTTTTGGGATAAATATGGCAATTGGTATAATAATAATAATAATGTTTTATAGCCTTTTACAATAAGTGTTGACAACGTTAGGCTTAATTAAAATTAAGGTAAAGGTAATACAACGAACAGCACAATATAAAAAGCATTTAGAACAGCAAAACAATTAGGAATGCCCAGAGGAATTGTCAGTAAAATATTCCTGGTAAGAGTAATAACTTTTAGGAATCATGAACGTTTTTACTGCATTCTTAAATGCATTTAGTTCAGAAATATTTTTCAGAATAACGGGCAGTGCAGAATACATTTTTGCAAATGAATATAAGGGCGATCATTCAAATAGAGATGTTTTGTGCGGTTGAATGTATAAGTCCATCCTGCGGGCGTTGTATATATTCGGAGGCGTCTTGAACCGGTCCACATTGTTCCTGACGTACACTACCGCACGGTATATGTACAAACATGGAACGGTTAATAAGTTCTTTTCGATGAACAAGGACCTACATGATTCTCTGTAGGATTTGTCAAAAATTAACCTAAGAATTCTTTTTTGACAAATCAATATGTGAAACAAAATGCGTGAAAGTATCTGTACTTCTAAGTAGTCTATCATTGATTTGTTAGCCGTTAAAACAACGTCGGTGTTACTGATGAAGGAATGGAGTACGGAAAGTGGGTTAATGCGGTTCCGTTTGAGGGTTCCACAATCTAGTAATAGCATATACCGCGTTGGAAAGTTCTCAGAGTGTCGCAGGATGAGGTTATGTTAGCCGTGAAACAAAGCAGGCAAATTAGCAGATTTATTTTGTTCGAGGGGGCGCACTTTCAAAGAATATCGGCACATCTTTTCAACTTCTGATCTCGCCAAATTGATTGCCTTAATGAAAATAAATTGCTTTTCAATTAATTTCTTTCAATTTGTAAAGTATTCTTTTAAGTCAAATACTAACAGGGAATTTATATTAGCGACCTTAGCAATATAGATGAAGGTAGTTGCGCATCGTGCTCATAGATGTCGCTAAAGAAGAACAATTTTACACTACAAGGGTATTAATTAATTATGTTGATTGCGGGCTTGGTAATTTAAAAGTGGATTTACGGCGGTGTCGAGCACGGCGTCCATCAACAATCTACCGGGGGTAGCTATTGTGTTCAGAGTCCAGTGACGGAATAAAAAGAGTATGTAGAAGTAATCAATTTTATTTGTAAAGCAACTATACGATTAACGAATAAATAAACAATTGACAGAAATCGTAAAAAAAAAATGAAAAAACCTTGTTGCGGTGACAAATATACGGTATTTACAAATGGGAAAAAAATTCTCAAAGTATTTACAAGTCGTGAAACGATACGTGTCGGGTTACGGTCTTAAATGTTTTCTACGTTAAATTACTTCTTGTTCATAATTCGTCTCATCTAGACACATTTTTAAAGATTTTTTAAACTGTGTAATTTTATGAATATGTTTTAATATTAATTTTTAACCGAATCATATAGTTGATTGGTACATTAATCAACCTAATGAGTCTTGTTGCTCTATCATTTGAGTGTGGTTTCGCTGGCTTCCTTAATTCCAATTAGACATTACTGAAGAAGCTGTCAAATAATCAGCGAAAGCCCAGATGAATTAAAAAGGAGTTTCATTACAACAGTTCTCGTTGTTTCACCCTGTTATTCTCCAGATTTGTATCCCAGCGTTGTACAGCAGTAATTCCACCAAACATAAGTTATTAAATATTTACGGGAAAAACGGTACAAGTCAAAATACGGATTTAAACGATTTTTAACGGCGGTGTTGTTCGTGGTGGCCCCTAGCAACAGCCGAAGGTTGTTAGAACGGAAACGATAAGAAGTATTCCTGCATAGGACGTCGAGTGTCTATGGGATACTTCACGGGGTTCGAGAAATATTCCACTGTTACCTACTTATTCGCCGATCACCTGCGGGATATTCCTCGGACTTTGCTCAGCTTATAGCCAGCTTAAAAGCGCCGATTTGCTACGCAGAGGTGAACTTCTATTGCACAGCTTCTAGCCAAGTTAAAGCGCCGACTTGCCATGCAGAAGTTCTCCGAAATGAAAATCTAGGGTGTTTATATACCGAAATTTTGGATGACGTTGCACTTCTTGCTTATGACATACAAATTTAAAACATTTCGTTGCACAAGTTTCAGTTTGATTGATTAATGAGACATATACGGTATTGCTCAAAGGTAGTATACAATGTTTTCGAAAATCATTTAAGGAAATAAAAGTTTAGTAAAAATGATAATTTGAAGAATTACTGCAAAAGATGACTGTATAATTTGGATTCTCTTTTCTAGCTTAAAAGTATTTAAATTTGTGCGGACGGTCGATGGTTCGTTACAATCTAAACATTACCGTTTTGAAGCTAACTTGATTTTGATGAAGATTTCAGCAAACCGTCGTAGTTTATCGCTTATTTACTCGGTATGGAAAGGTGTTGATGAATAGCTGTTACGAGTTAGTAAGCTCTAAATATGGACTCTTGAAAAGAATTCCAATTTTTGTACAAATATACAGGATTTACTGAAATCTTGATAAAAATCAAGTTAGCGTCAAAACGGCAATGTTAAGATCTACAGAAATCGATCAATTTTATCTCAAATTAATTGCCGAATTCAATTGTTTCATAAAAATTAGGGCGATCGATTTAAAAAAAAATTAAGTTTACTTTATTGCCGGTGAAACCAGAAGTTGAAAAGATATGCCGATATTTTCAAAAAGCACGCCCCTTTGAACAAAATAAGTCTGAAAATTTATTAAATTGTAAACTGCTCAGTTTCTGATTGACGGCTAACGTAAGCCTATTCTGTGACATTCTGTATGAATGAATAACGTTTCCGCCACACAGTTACAAAGCACAATCAGTCGAGTACTGTACGTGTTCGACATTAGTGCAGATTTTAAGAAATACGTAATACACCTGACTTGATAATTATTATACGTGTGATATTTCCAATCTTTTGAAGCCATAATTGAGGTAGGTTAGTGAGCTTTATGTGTCACACTATCATTTCTAATGTATCCCATGGAAATTTGTGAATTTTAACAACTAATTAAATTAAAAACAAATAAGAATACTATTAATTTCTTTTTAATATAACATGTTATATATTATTTCAGCAGTTTGTAAACAAATAGGGCAGGCTAAACTAAGCGATTTTGTTGTACCTGATAGGAGCTTCGTTAACAAGTAAACTAGAACGCCGTCACAACGTGAAAGCTATTTTCATTTTCAGCGTCTATTATTTAACGCTCAAAATTGGTACTGGGAAGTTTATAATTTCATGGCATTTTGATGCTCGTTATCTGCATATATTGATTGGTAAACAATAATCAAGTATAGAGTGTACACAAGCTTAATAGCACGCTAGTAAGTAACGTAATGGGATTACAATATTCCAAACATTATGTAGCGACTCGCTAACAACAATTACTAACCTGGGCAAATATGCGGTAACAGCCAGAGGCGTGGCGAGCGCATAAAAGTTTACACATAAAGTATAAGGTAAGAAATAAATTATAAAACGTGCTGAAACACCTACCGTTTTAAAAGTTTTCCGTGAAATCACAAACTGGGTAACATCTGTTAAATATTTGAATCATTAGATATGTTTCCATAGCTGTTTCAGTCAAGTGGGTACGACGTGCGAAATAAATGTTTTTTAATGCCAAAAACGACCGTTCGACATCTAGCGATGTTATATTTGCACATTTAAAATAATCTTTGAAACAACTTAATCCATCTTCACACGCACCTTCACAAATCTGTCTTAATATAAGAAAATCGGAGCCTTTCTCTAAAACACATTCAAATTTTCGTATTGCACACCAATTTGTTTCGCCCTCTACAGCGCACAACTGTGCGTGAACATCATTCACAATTTGAACAGAATCCACTAGCGACATCGAAACATTTTGTAATTTTTCTATTCCCTCCGCTAGTCCGAAGTAATTGTTGTGAATAATTTGTAAATCTCTTTTAACCTGACTATCTTGAAATATTTCCTGGCGTTTCTTGATTGCTGAAGCTTTTGACGATTTGTTGTTTCGTCCACACACAACCATAGTTTTTTATCTTTCAATTCCGTTTTCATTCTTTTTTCTATATGTTCACGAGCAAATGGTATTACATTTCGTATCGATGTCCGACTAGGTAATTTACAGTCCGCATATTTATTCCAGAAGGAGACGAATGCTTCTTTGTCTAGTAAACGAAACGATAGATTACATAAAATAAGAGTAACACATAAATCAAATGTACATTTTTCTTGGTCTCGTATGCGACTTTTTGCAGAAGAATGCTGTTTGCTTTCGATGTGACGTTGACAATGGCTTCTGGACCAACACATTAAAGGGATTTTACAAACTAGACATTGAATTTTAGCGCCATCAAAAATTAAGTCCGGCATGTCCATTATAAAATTTTTAACTGTGTCTACCATTGGTCGTTTTCGCGATGTACCTAACTGCGACATTATTAAAGCAAACATAAGCGTACAATTACGCAATAAGTTACGACAGCCTACATATACACAAAACTACTCGCATACAACATCGATTTAGTACTGACGCTGTGAACGCGTGAAATAAATAATCGCCGACTCCGCACCACATATCTACTACACTGACTGTTACCGCTGTTTGCCCAGACTAGTGATAAGGATCAATAGGCACAAAAGGAAACTCATCACGTTCAATAGAAACTTCACAGGCTGCAGAGAGTTTTCTCTAAGAAGGAGAGCTGGTGCAAGGACCCGGTAAAAGTTGCATAGGTGTGTGCATTAATTTTTGAAGATCAAATTTAGAATATTATAAACTCACAGCTGCATTGAGGTAGGTGCCATAAATTTTCGGCCTGACAGGCTTCATAGTTGCACATGGCGGACCCTACACTATATAAATTACGGCTCGAAGAGTAGTAGTTTTTAGTAGCCAGCCAGACAACGTCACTAATGCATGACAATGTCTCAGGTAACGAAGATTGAGTACCGCGCGATCACTAAATTTTCAACAAAAGATGGGCATACGCCTAATCACATTAAACAACGTTTGGACGGCGTTTATGGTGATTTATCTCTTTTATCTTCCACTGTAAAAAAGTGGGCAAAATGATTCCGCTTGGGGCAAGAATCCCTTGATGATGATGAGCGCCTCAAAATATTTCAATTATTGAAGGAATGGTATTGGCAGATCGCCATTTGAAAGTGAAGGAATCAGTAGTGATTCCAATTGGACATGAATAAGATCAGTGCAAGGTGGCTGATCTCCAACATGAATGTCGGGCCGAATGTGTGCGATTTTGGCGTCTATTGTCACAGGAGATGGAACAAAGGTTCTGTATTATGATCCTCTATCCAAAAAGATATTGATGGAACAGCGGCGACCCGATGAATCTCGTCCCAGAAAGCTGCGTTACAATATTCTGAAGGAAAAACATTGCTTTATTTTTACAAGGGTATGAAATTATTAATTGATCGTTGTAATAAATGTATTGAAGTTAGGGGAGATTATATTGAAAAATAAAAATTGTTATATTTTACCAAGCTTATTTTTTTTGTATCAAGCCGATAACTTATGGCGCCTAGCTCGTAGAAGTAACTGTCTACTATAGCATTGAACATTTGCTTAACTGGCAAAGTTCTCTAACAAAATATCAAATTCAAAAGCAATGATTTGCCAAATCATTGGTTTTGAATTTCAGTACAAAATTCTGAAAACAATTACACAAATTGAAAGCGCTTCATGTTCCAAACTATATTTTAAATTTTTGTTTCAGGTAGGTATGCCAATGGTCCATTTTCATAAAGGATTTGTAAGTATGATCGATTGATTTCAACACTTTTCCGAATACTATTTAATCACATTATTAAAGAAATAATTTAATTATATATGTATATACTATATGGTTCATAAAGTGGGTTTCGGCCTGGACATAGTACGCAAGATCACATATTTACTATTAAAAATTGGATGGAAAAGTTTCTAAAATACGGCAAAGATTTGTATGTATGCTTCATGGATTTGGAGAAGGCCTTCGATAGAGTGCCAAGGAGGCAGATATGGAATACTTTAAATACTCATGATGTGGATACGAACCTCAGTGAGGCAGTTAGATCTCTGTACATAGCTAGTACTACCATAGTGAGAACAGATGGACAGAAATCAGAGAAGTTCCCAACATCTCAAGGATTGAGGCAGGGGGGAGTTCTTAGCCCACTGCTGTTCGTGTTGTATATGGATGATGTACTTAAGGATTGTAGTGAATAAACTAAGTAGATCGATGTAGGATACAGTAGGATGAAGAACATAATGATGAGTGAGTGTGTGTTTGCAGATGATGTATTGATAGCAAGCAATGAGAAGAACCTACAAAATAACGTAAACGTATGGGTACAAGCTTTAGAACGGAAAGGAATGAAAGTAAATGCAGACAAAACTAATGTGCTGGTGGCATCTGTCGAAGGGAAGAAGGCAAAGATAACAATACATGGGGAAGGTATAAAACAAGAAGATAGTCTTAAATACCGGGGGGCAGTGATACAAAGAACTGGGAAAGTAGAGGAAGAAATAGACAACAGAGTGGCAGCAGCTACAGGAGTTTTTCATGCCATCAAAAACGGATTCCTGAATAGAAAAGTACTCAAACTAAACTAGCGATATATAAAACAGTATACTTGCCAACATTGCTGTATGGATGCGAAACATGGGTATTAACAAGGGGGTAACTTTGATGGATAAAATACGGAATGACATCATTAGAGAACGCCTAAATGTTGAAAGTGCTAATAAAATTATAAAAAGAGCTCAATTGAGATGGCGAGGACATCTGAACAGACTGGACGAGGACAGACAGGTGAAAATGGTTTGGAAAACGGTGAAGATAGGAAACAGGCGAAGAGGGAGGCCTAGAAGAACTTGGAACTGTGAAATGGCGGACATACTGAAGGAAAAAGGATTGACATGGAGACAAGCAGTTGCACTATCGAGTAATAGGAATAATTAGAGGAGGGTAGTAAATGAGACGTAGGACAGGATAACCTCTACATCTACGGGTAGAAAGAGGAACCGTGTTACGGTTAAACACAAAAAATAATGATGAAAATAATGAGAGAGAAAAATAAGTTTAATTAAAGAATGGTACTGCTCAGTTTGCTATTTAACGTAGAGTTACAAGGAGAGGAGTCAAGGAGTGAGATAATAATGCAACGGCGTTAAAAATTTATTTTTGTCGCGGATGTCGAAGGTTCTTTCTATTTCCTCGCCGAGACGACGACCCGGTGTTGGAATTCCTTAGCAAGAATTCCGATGTTAATTGGGGCGCCACTGAATGTCCTGCTTAGCTTCGTCGCCTGGCTGATGGTCGATACTTCCTTTAAAAAACCATCCAGAGTTTTCGGGAAGGAAGGAAAGGAGTATACCAAAAGAAAATTCGAAACGTAGCAAATATTTGAACAAACTGTATATTGAATGAGTTTCGTCTTCAATTAATGTATACTTTTAAATTTTTGGCCTAAACTGTCCATATTCTAAACAATTTTTTAATCGTCGAACTACATCTTTAGACAGTATTGGCCTGTCTGGATATTTTTCTCGAAATAGGGCGCAGGTTATACTTAAAATTCTTCCAGATTCGCCTTAAGTAATCAGTAAATTCAAGTAATCTTGGTTTGTCAATTCCAAATGTAATATTTTCTTGTACGTTATAAAAAATTTGATTACGCAATGTGCGATATACTAAGACACTATCACATAACTGTTATTATAAATTTAACAGCACACTAAATCGGTGACGAACGTTCATAGCCAATTTTCGAACTTTTTGAATACAATTACGAAATTTTTGAGTAAATAGCATTAATTGCGAATAATTGCGCAAGTATTCGTTTTAGAAGAATGAAGAATTTAATATTTTATCATCTACAATAAAAATATACGTAGATATTAATGATTGAGGTATAACATATTTGATCGACAAATACTGACACTCTGTATAATATTTGTTCAAAAATAGAAATACTTTTCAATAGACCGCATTTATAGCTTACTAAATCGTAACAATTATTAATCAACACTTTTGCGTACCGAGTAAATAAGCTATAAAACATTAGGATGATTTTACTGAAATCTTTATAAAAATCAAGTTACCTTTAAAACGGTAACGTTTAGACATATGGAAATAGATTGATTTATGTCAAATTAATTGCTGAATTCAAATGTTTTATAAAAATTAGGGTAATCCATTTAAGAAAATTAAGTGTGCGTTACTTCCGGTGAACCCGGAAGTTGACTAGAGGTGCCGATATTTTCTAAATTTACAAATTTGTAGCCTGCTTGGTTTCTGATATACGGCTAACGTAAGCTCATCTTGTGACAGCCTGTATATATATATATAAATTATGTTCTTATATTATACATTTTTATAGTTTTGAAATAAAAGTATTTTCTTAAAGAGAGACTGATTTTTGCAAGAAAATCTACTGTCTTGATGCAAGAAACCATTTTCCTGCGTGTACATAAACCTTTCTTCAGTATTTTAATTTTCTGGAGATTGCTAATAAATCCCCTATGCCTCATAACGCTTTGCTTCCACACTTATTTCAAGGGCAAACGAGGAAATTTAAAGCCCACCAACGAAATCTCACGAAACATTCGAATTACATCCTCCAATAGCTTCTTGAAACCTTTCACTTCGCATCATTTCGCGTTTTCCGTTCTAAACAAATTCCCGCCAATAGATGGCGATGTTTTGGCATCCTCGCGCCAATCGCAAACCACCGAATTAACCGGCGAATTCGGCGTTGGCAATCCAACATTCAATTTCCGAACGCGAATGCGACAAACTCGGGGAAAACGCAGGATATTACGTTAAAAAGGGTGCCTTCTGCTGCGCGAAGCGACCCTCGGGCGTAGGCAGTTCTTCAAACCGGTACCCCGGGCGACGTTTCGGATATTATCGAGGGATCAAATTATCTTGGCGAAGTCGAAATATGGAATAGGTGAGGTGGACTGCGAAGAATGAGTTTGTTAAGTCTTAAATACGACGTGAGACTGTACAAAAAGAAGTCATTTTGGAGAAACGCTACATAATTCCTATGTATGTATTGGAAATCATGAAAGTGTTATTAAGGAGACATTGAAGATTATACAATGTAGTATTTAGTAACTTAATGAATATAGGTTTTCTTTCTTGATTTTACCGACGCGCAGTGAGGTAGCGCTATACGAAACGATAATAAGAAAGCAGATTGAAAAAATTGGTGTAATTGCTAAAAACATTATTGTGAGAGGAACTTCAAGATGAATAGGTTCTTGATACGTTATTTGTATTTTTAAATACCCCATACTATATTTTAACGTTTAAAGTTGGCGATTGTAGTTGAGTTTGAAATGAGCCAAATGCTCTTTGTACCTAATTCTGATTGATCTTTTTGTTTGCCCAATATACACTTGATCACAATCTTTACACGAAATTTTGTAAGCTCCTGATTTATCCATGTTATCTACTGGATCTTTAGAACTTCCTTAAAGGTTTTTGAGGTTATTGTTTGCAGAAAAAGCAATTTTGTTAACTTTAGAAAAGATTTTTTTTACCCTTTTATCCAAGTTATACGAAAGGTCTTTAAAAAATCTTTTCTAAAGTTGACCGCAAAATTGCTTTTCCACTTCTTCACTTACAAATAAAAGAAGCTTGCGTGTCATTTTCGTGGTTGGCAACTTCAACTCGAGGTTGTACTTATACCAAAGTAAGAAAGAGAAGTTTTATTTTATTTTGTTTCAACTGTGTATTATGTTTGCTTTTGATGTTATTTTGTTATGAACGTTTGATTTCTAGCATTTGGAAATAGACTTTGTAAATATTACTTACTTCTTTTCATTCTGACATTGAGCTCTGGGCACAAATAGCTAATCTCGATTGACGTTGATGGTCGTCGTGCTCGACGCCGCCGTATACTCACTTCAAAATCACTAAGTCCGTAAACATCTTAATTAAACAACACTTACGTGGTGTTAGGTTGTAAAAATAATCTAAGTATTTTGTCAGTTCTTAAAATTATATTTCCACTTTCGGCGACATCCATGAGCTGGATATGTCAATACCGTCAACTATCTTGCTGAACCCGCAAGTATAGTTTTCTGTAAGCGTTTGGTGAAGGAAGAATACTTTACAATATAATTGAAAAGCGTTTTATTTTCATCTTTGTTCACAAGTGTAAAATAAGATAGATAAAAAGAATAATAAGTAGGATTGTTTATTCATAATTTAGTGAATGTTAAAGTTACCGAAGCAGTCCAGAGGGAGCACGGAAGTCGCAAACTTCAATAAATGTTTTAATATTTCTTTTGGGTATAGAAAATGATCAGAGATTTTAGAGTTCCATTTAATCTACCAGTGGAGTTTTGTTTAGATATAACTAATCTGGAATAAACTAGTAATTTTCTAGATCCTTAGATGTTACGTACTCTTACTCAGATCATTTCACGGTGTGGCTAAAAACACCGCTATAACTTCGTCGTTAGCAGGTTATAGTAATGTGCACTATGTAGGGTTTCTTTATTGCACTTTGCTCCAACTTTCTGCCAAGAACCAGCATGTAAAGATGATAGAAATTCTACTGAGCGAGGAATAGTCAGAAGAAGTCAACAATTCAGTAAAAAGGTCGTTTCATTTTTTGAAGTACATACATGTGTACGTTTCAGGATATAGCTATTATTATTATTATTATTTATGGTATAAAGTTAAATATTGTTGGGATGTTCATAACATTAACGTTCGAAGCAAGGGAACAATAGCGCCAGCCGCTCACAGAACCGGTTTTTCAGAGGTCTTTCTCTTTTCAGATATCAGATCATTACACAACCCTGCACCAGTCACTGAAACGAGCAAATCAGCAAAACCAAAAATAATGCTGATATAGCTCATGGTATTGCTGGAACCATTCCCGGCAAAAGCAATGCAAGCAGAGAAAAGAAAGTACTAACACACGGACATGCTTCTACCTACCTAGTTCTCGTTGGCAGGGCCTTTTTTCTGTTTCTGTGTTCTTCGGTATTTACATGTTCATCAATTTGCACACTTTACAAACTATTTTAGCACCGTTGTAGAACAAATCCAGAAAGTCACAGATAAACTATTTTTTTGTTCACATTACACATTTTAAATTAATAATTATATATTTATTTATAACGAATCAAACGTAATACAAAATACAACGCAAAATAAACAAGCGGACGCTGACAAAGCGAGAATCCTTTTTTTGCACACCGCTTGCTGCTCCGGTGAAACGCCTATGTATCGCAGAGACGATTATCTCGCTCTATCCATTAATCACAAGCCTAAGAATAAAAAATAAATAAAAGTTTCACGTAGATGCTATCGCTATGTTTGAAGAAACAAATGTATCAGATCTTGAATAAGCAATATTTTCTTGTAATTTTAAACTTAAAATACATGGTGTTCTCAGCTAGGGTTCCTGATAGGTACAATGGATAAGAAATTTTCAAGTTGGTTTGCTTCCTCCGAAGCCTGAAGTGTGAATGTCGAGTAATGCATTTTCGTCATAATCTTACTGATTTAAAAATGAGTATGATTGTTCGTACTTTATCTATAAAGGCTTTCTTGTAATTATAAAAGTAATTTGACTTCAAATTATGCCTAAAATTTATTTCTACACCGAGAGAAATGTAGTGGTATGGCATACAATATACACATAAGGAAAGAAAATATCTAGCTATACGAAAAAGCGTACATGCGACAATGGTAAACGCGAATGGGTGATTCATCACAAGTGGAGGGGTTAACGGCAGCCGACGGCTCACGACGGTTACCGATGTGGTTAGTTACGACGTAGACTGCCCTATGTGCGGACGATCTTAGTAAGAATTTCTAGAGTATTTCTTTTTCTTTTATTTCATTAGAATCTGTTTTCATTTTCGTCTTTAGAATCGCTTATTAGATTCGTCTAAGCTTCGTAGCAACATTTCCAGGCGACCATGACTTCAAATTATTACGTGCGCTCTTGCACACAGTAGGTCTGCATCCTAACGTTATTGGAAGCGTACTAACGCGACTCGCATCGAATTGATCGGATTCCACTCAATCCTCCCTCAAATCAGCATTGTTTTGACGTTTGATTTCACTTGACGAGCTTTTTTCGGGCGAGGCGAACTTGAAGTCTTCCACTGTCTTGATTGTTGCTTCGTTTCGGGGTCGTAACTGTAGCACCATGATTTGTCACCTGTGAGGACCTTGGAAAAAGTTTGGATCATTTCGGAACTCTTCTTCAAAGCATGTTTCTATTCGACCTTGTTTTTGTTCAGCAGTCAGCAGCCTAGGCACTAATTTGGCAGCCACACCTTTCAACCCCAAATCTTTTGTTAAAATTCGATGAACTGAATTCCAAGTCACTCCAGACAGCTTCACAACTTCTTCCATGGTCCATCGTCGATCTTCCAGGATGATTTCGCGAATTTTTTCAACATTTTCATCGGTTCGGGCCGTGGAAAGGCGACCAGAGCGAGGATTGTCATCAGTTGACATTTCACTTCCTTTGAAACGAGAAAGCCACTCAAACACTTGAGTTTTCCCTATAGCACCATCCTTGTATGCCGTTTTTAATATTCCAAGAGTTTCTGTGCCAGTTTTTCCGAGCAAGAAACAAAAATGACGAGCACACAAAACAGGTGTCATTAAAAATTCACACAAGCTGAACGGAATCTTTGTTAGCGACGACTCGGGAATGGTAGCTCTATAGGCTCCTAGTGGCAGAACGCGGTACTATAAAAACTCCGCCCACCACAACATCAGTTCGGTTTCTTTTTAGTATACCCTCGTATATTGCGATTAGATGCGGTTGGCCTGATAAGTACACCCCATTCTCTGCGACCGGTACGTAGATTTCGAGCCCGTTCGGTAATAATATATGTAAATCGAATATGAAATGATGGACGACGTCGTGTACGATACAATTTCCCGACTTATTAACCAAAATATTGCATTGGCTAGGCCGCGTGTATACACATTAGGTTCATTACATGTTAGGCGCATATCGCGCTCCCTGACATATGTATCTACGACCGTTCGTCCTATAGGATTGTTGGTAATATACTCTGCATGCATATGTAGATGTATAGCATCTGAACGCGTCGCGCCTGGTTATAACTGATGTCGTGTCAAGTAGGCATATTATCCTATCTAACCTCGCCACCTATTAATAGGAAGGCAATAATACA
Organism: Dynastes maya; assembly: GCA_029619315.2. Classification (NCBI taxonomy): domain Eukaryota; kingdom Metazoa; phylum Arthropoda; class Insecta; order Coleoptera; family Scarabaeidae; genus Dynastes; species Dynastes maya. Next base: position 49,823,473 of record JAROYE020000005.1, read on the forward strand.
TTTCGCTGGGAAATTGCGTAAACGTAGCCGTTATGCGCCCCCTAAATATTCGTTATGGGAGGGCGTCGGGCTCGACCACACATTACGTTTATGAGAGTTTCTCAGCGAGTTGGGTCTCTGAGTGCTGCTCTCTCTCCCTCTATGTGTGTTCGTGTGTGTAGTGCTCCAACAACTGTTCGCTAGTAGCGAACGCATCAATAACTTACGTGACCGACCCACAAACGACGCTGTACCCCGTTGTAACGTTTCACCCTCTCTGTAGGCGGAGAGGCGAGTCTCCACTCCAGTTCCAGTGCCGTATCAACAACTTAGGGGAGTCCCGCTTTCGAGGATTTGAACCCGGTTAACACTTGAAAATTTATTACTTCTAAACAAACAGAGACCTTTATTTATACAGGAGCTGCTTGTCTAACTTCCAGGAGCAGGAGAAAGATTGAAGGTCGTAAGTATACTTCGTAGGAATCATATCTACGTTTGTCAAATGATCAACTTTTTTGTTAACGAATGCATAAGATTTCTTCAGAGAGAAAGGGAAAACCTATAGTTAGCAACAATACTGTACCGATTGAAGACCTAGGAGGAAGCAATCTAACATGCGTGTTAATAGCGTAGCGGTAGCGGCGTGGGTAGGGATAATTTTCAAGTCGTAGTCGATTTCGACGGTACCGCGAGAGAGTTCAAAGCGACAGTACGTTGCACGCTGCACGCCAAATAAGTACGTGGAGATGGGACGCCCAGAGGGTATAACGTTCCCTTCGAATGTGAATAAATATCTCAGGCATTTCCCTGGATTTGAATATAGAAGTCCGCATATTTATTGCACAATAGGCAGTAGCGGATTGCTAAGTCGCGATAGGTTTGAATGTAGAAAACATTGTAAAAGTAAACGTCATGTATTGAATTTAAGAAACAGTATTTCATACTGGCAATTTTTGTATGATTTTATTTTTATGTTAAGTGTGTGCAACATCTAGTATCTAATGAACACTTTCGTCTGTTTTGGGCTAAGTACGTTACCTCATGGAAGCTGCCAACATCTATGCAATTACGATACAATTTGCCACGTGTGCAAGGTACAGTAAAGGAATGTATAAAAGACGAGTTGAGAAATAAGTAAATCTGCCTATGTGTGGAAACAACTGATGCTCAGAAACACAGCGTCATTCATGGTCCACCAGCTTCACTGTTGTTATCCAGCAAAAGGATTCGGAAAACTAATCCAGAAACCGTTGTCAAGATAATAAAAGATTCGTTGAGAGAATTTTGTATCACAGGAACCCATGTCACAATGTTCGTTACTGACGGAGCCGCAACAATGCTGAGAGTTGGTAAGATGTTGAAAATATGCTTTCCGACTCTTCTTCACATAACATGCCTCATACACGCATGTTTCCTCGTAGCACAAACCATTCGAAAGAAGTATCCGATGGTGGATAAGTTAATAGCATTTACCAAAAAAGTGTTCGTCAAATCTCCCAAACACATCCGTGTATTCAAACAATTGTGTCCGAAATTACCACCACCACCTCAGTCTGTAATAACTCGATGGGGAGCATGGCCCCAGGCAGTATCTTACTATCAGAAATATTTTTCACAAGCGAAAAATTTCATCTTGAAACTTGATTCAAATGATTCTGCAGCAGTTCGAGATAGTCAGCAATTTTTTTCCAATTCGGACGTTCAACAACAAATAGATGAAATTTCCATGAATTATTCTGAAGTTGCACAAGCTATTGAGCAATTAGAAAACATTCACTTATCTGCACGAGACGCATTAAATTGCATAAACAATTTACAAGCCGCTCTAGAAAACTTATAGGAGTCGATGTTGCTCAAAAATTTGTGCAATTTTAACGAAAAATCCCGATTTACAAAAGGTTCGGTCTATAACTGAAAATCAAGAGTGCCCAGATGAGGAAAAGGAATATACGACATTTGCAAATCTTACTTCACTGGATGTCGAACGATCATTTTCGAAGTATACGACAATGTATTCACAACGTCGACGGCTGAATGAATCTACAATGGAAGCGTTGCTGATGTTGCAATTCTACGCAGCTTACCAGGGCGGTTGCCAATTGCCACAGTGTTTGGGCGACAGGAAATGGTAAATGTAAAATGTAAAAAAATGTTTTTGCATGTAAATTCCCATCGTTGGCCAAGATTTTCTATATTGGGATTTATATTTAGTTAAAACCTGTATCACATAGATGATTTCAATTCAATTAGAAATATTGTAAATTTGATTTTAAAAATATTGTTTGTGTAATCGACTCTGTGTAGAAGCCGTTTCTAAAATACCTAAATCAAAAAATGCTACCTTTAATTTATAAATTTGATTATCAAAAAACGAATTAGTGTACCTATGAAATCAGGGTATGAAATAGGTATTCAATGCCAGCTAGTAGGATCGAATCTGGAACACGCGGGAGTGGGACAGGATCTCGAAACTCTTGAACGATCTATAACATATATTCAGATTTCAAATTAGACGTTTATTAAAAAGCGCTAGGCAACCGACACCGTCTGCGCAACGCTTGCATTGGTGCGGGTATAACGTCGCACAGCCGTGAAAGTGGGTAAATCTGACTCAGCGGGATACTCCCGATGATATATTCGATTCATTTATTTAGAAATGGGATTTTACTACTACGTTGCAATTGCCAAAAATAATTTCTTCGATAAAATTGTACTTATTCCCGCGATAAAATGATACGGCAAGTAATGTTTTAATTAAAACCATATAGATACGTCAATATCGATGAAAAAATTGAAATTTTCGAGATATTTCCAATATACCAAACCTTTATTTAATCCAATAGCTTTTCTGGTTGTCAAGTTATGAGAAGGTCGCAAAAATTTAAATCCAAAGTGATGGAATTTTTACAGGGCAAGCACAAAAAGCGTACAAGCGTACAGGGTTGAATTTTGAAATTCTGTATAGTGATTAGTAGTCTGGGCAAACAGCTGTAATAGTCAGTGTAGTATATATGTGGTGCGGAGTCGGCGATTATTTATTTCACGCGTTCACAGCGTCAGTACTAAATCGATGCTGTATGCGAGTAGTTCTGTGTATATGTAGGCTGTTGTAACTTATTTCGTAATTGTACGCTTATGTTTGCTTTAAAAATGTCGCAGTTAGGTACATCGCGAAAACGACCAATGGCAGACACAGTTAAAAACTTTATAGTGGACATGTCGGACTTAACTTTTGATGGGGCTAAAATTCAATGTCTAGTTTGTAAAATCCATTTAATGTGTTGGTCCAGAAGCCATTGTCAACGACGCATCGAAATCAAACAGCATTCTTCTGCAAAAAGTGGTATACGAGACCAAGAAAAATTGACATTTGATTTATGTGTTACTCTTATTTTATGTAATCTATCGTTTCGTTTACTAGACAAAAAAGCATTTGTCTCCTTCTGGAATAAATATGCGGACTGTAAATTACCTAGCCGGACATCGATACGAAATATAGTGCCATTTGCTCGTCAATATATAGAAAAAAGAATGAAAACGGAATTGAAAGATAAAAAACTGTGGTTGTGTGTGGACGAAACAACAGATCGTCAAAAACATTCTGTGGTTAATGTAATGGTACGTACAATGGAACCACGTCGACTGTCATCCTCCTTCTTACTTGCTTCCAAAAGAGTTATAAATTGTACTGCCGATGAGATTATAAAGGTGGTGTTGAACTCATTGAACAAATTTGAAGTTTCAACTAAACAATTTTTAATATTTATAAGTGATGGTGCCGCAAGCATGCGTTCTTTGGGCCGAACACAGTGGTAACTTCTTACATGTAACGTGTAAAATCGATACTTTAAATCTTGTGGCACAAACGATTCCTACATGTTTTCCACTAATAAATGCATTGATTGCTAGTACAAAGGCAGTGTTTCTAAAGTCCCCGAAACATACCCGACTATTTCATAAACTGTGTCCTGATTTACCTGAACCACCACAGCCGATTATTATACGTTGGGGAACATGGTTGCAGGCTGCGTTTTACCACAACAAATATTTTGATCAAGTAAAGAAGGTAGTTTTAAAATTCAATCCGACAGAAGCTGTAGCAATCAAGAAAAGCCAGGAAATAGAGATTTACAAGCTATTCACAACAATTACTTCGGACTAGCGGAGGGAATAGAAAAATTACAAAATGTGTCGATGTCGCTACTGGATTCTGTTCAAATTGTGAATGATGTTCACGCACAGTTATGCGCTATAGAAGGCGAAACAAATTGGTGTATAATACGAAAATTTGAAAGTGTTTTAGAGAAAGACTCCGATTTTCTTATATTAAGACAAATTTGTGAAGGTGCCTGTGAGGATGCATTAAGTTGTTTCAAAGATTATTTTAAATATGCAAAGATAACATCGCTAGATGTCGAACGGTCGTTTTCGGCATTAAAAAACATTTATTCCGCACGTCGTACTCACTTGACTGAAACAGCTGTGGAAACATATTTAATGATCCAAATATTTGACAGATGTTACCCAGTTTGTGATTTCACGGAAGACTTTTAAAACGGTAAGTGTTTCAGCATGTTTTATAATTTATTTCTTACCTTCTATTTTATGTGTAAACTCTTATGCGCTCGCCATGCCTCTGGCTGTTACCGTATATTTGCCCAGGTTAGTGATTAGGTCTAGTCTGCGTGGGATTAAAACTAAGGCTAGGAATAATATTCGAATTGGTGCATGCTTTTAAATTTAGATTAAATGATGATATGGATAGTGGAGAAATATTATGCCAATACTCCCATCAGTCTTTAACGTAAAAATTGAAGAGTTTTTGTTGCGAAGTCCGCTCTGGCAGGAGATATCTTTTGCTGCTGGAAGCTCTGAAATAATGGGACTCCACAGCAGGTAATGCGTCAATAAAATCTAGTAACTATTGGTGTTCTGCTTGAAACGGCTTGGTGTTTTTATCACTGTCCAACCTATAACAGCCAGGTGATTCCTTAGGTTCGGAAGCAGATTTATTCTTCCAATCTAACACGGTCCACCTTCCAATAGCAAGAGTATTAACGAACATTGTATACCCTGATTGTCATTGACATTTAAGTAATATAGTAATGATTGGGGTCTCTTAGAAGTTTGGAGGTTTTTACTATCTCTCGGTCTGCTTACAGGGAGAACCGTAACAGGATTCTCTAGGTAAAATTCCAAAACTCCTTCAAATATTTCTTTTCTTTCGTTTTCAGGAAGAAATGTACATTTTATTCGGACGGTTACTTGTTGTTTACATTACATTTTTTTTTCCTATCACGTGGTTTCTTTTCTCTGTCATAATTCCCTTTCCCATTTAGTTTATTTCGTCGAAAATATCTTTGCCCCCTTTTTCTTTGATGTTTATTTTTTTCAAGATAATCAACTAGCAAAATTCCTTGTGTGTCCCAAAAAACTGATGCCATCACCTTTCCAGACGAGTGAATGGTCTTTGCCTTCTTCGAAACCGATTCAGCGCATTCAATCCACTGTTTTGATTGCATTTTTGTTTCTGGTGTGTAGTGATGAATCCATGTCTCATCCATGGTCACGAATCGTCTCTTGAAATCCGCTGGATTCCTCGTAAACACTTCCAAACAATCGGCTGAGGTTCGAGCTCGAATGCGTTTTTGTTCCGAATTGAACAAATGCGGTACCCATCTTGCAGAAAGCTTTTTTTTAAACCCAATTCATTATGTAAAATGTGAACTACTCATTCATAAGAGATGCCCACAGCTTCCTCATTTTCACGCACTTTTATTCGGCGATCTGTCAAAACCATGTCATAGATTTTAACCACAATTTCTGGCGCGGTAACCGTTTTCGGACGTCCTAAACGTGGTTCTTTGCTTGTATACGTGGGAACACGCTTGAATTCCGAAATCCAAAATCTCACGGTACAAAATGAAGGTGATAAATCCCCAAGAACGGCATCTAACCTTGATTTGGTTTCCGTTATGGTTTTTTCTTCCAAATAGAAAAGTTTGGTGACCGCTCGAACTTCGTTTTTTATCCATAATTGAAAACACAAAAAGGTCCTTGACTTCAGTGCCTGCCAAAACCAGACTATTCGACAGATCAATTTGACATTTGCAGTCAATTGATATGAAAGAGTTGCCAACACTACGACATAAAGTATTTGGAAAAAAGCAACCGCCTAGCAGCGATTCCTGAAACTTATCAATCGTAAGTTGATTTACAGCTAATCTAATAGAACATTTTAAAACACTACAGGAACAAAAATTATGTTGCACCGACTATACTTCTAGCAGAAGAATTAAAGTAAGCGAGATGACATTTTAATTCATAAACCGGCGGTTTGCCGCGTCTTCTCAGTTTGGCGTAATTAAGTTAGTTCGAATTGCAAGTTTTGCCCTGGATGGTCTGACGCGCCGCCGTTCTCCATTGTCACTGTTTGTGGCGGTCCCGGAATATCTCGTCGTCGTCGGTCTTAAATAATCGCGCCCATAGTTTCGGCGAGAAATAAGACAAAAGGGATCCTTGCAATTTCTTCTTCTCGTGCATTATTCAATTCCCGAAGCGTATCCGCGAAAGGAAAAGGAACATACAATTAGCGTTCCTGCGCTGGAATGCGACGGGGAGGCGCGCCCGGCAACTTCGACCCCGATATTCTACCTTAATTGATATTAATGTTTAATTATTTCATCGTCGGAAGACGCTTCGAGATTGAAGGATTTGAGGATCATAAAAGGAAGGACGAATTAGCGAGAAAAAGGGATGAAAGGGAGGAAATAGGGATGTAGTCTAGTCTTCGGGATTGTACTAGAAGGAAGTAATTATTCTGTATTCATTATAATGTACAGCGTGTTTACTTAGTGTGTGGACAGAAGATAAATTCTTTTCCCGAGCAATTTGGAGAAAAAATTTGAAAATAAAAAGTACTCGGCATCCCAGTTTATAGAATCAATGCATTTACTAGTGGAAAACATGCAGGAATCGTTTGTGCCGCAAGATTTAGAGTATGGATTTTACACGTTACATGTAAGAAGTTACCGCTGTGTTCTTTAAGAGATCGGCCGAAAGAACGCATGTTTGCGGCACCATCACTTATAAATATTAAAAATTGCTTAGTTGAAACTTCAAATTTGTTCAATGAGTTCAACACCACCTTTAAAATCTCATGGGCAGTACAATTTATAACTCTTTTGGAAGCAAGTAAGAAGGAGGATGACGGTCGATGTGGTTCCATTACATTAACTACAGAATGTTTTTGATGATCTGTTGTTTCGTCCATACACAACCACAGTTTTTTATCTTTCAATTCCGTTTTCATTTTTTTTTCTATATGTTCACGAGCAAATGGCACTATATTTCGTATCGATGTCCGACTAGGTAATTTACAGTTCGCATATTTATTCCAGAAGGAGACAAATGCTTCTTTGTCTAGTAAATCAAACGATAGATTACATAAAATAGGAGTAACACGTAAATCAAATGTAAATTTTTCTTGGTCTCGTATGCCACTTTTTGTAGAAGAATGCTGTTTGCTTTCGATGTGACGTTGACAATGGCTTCTGGACCAGCACATTAAAGGGATTTTACAAACTAGACATTGAATTTTAGCGCCATCAAAAATTAAGTCCGGCATGTCCACTATAAAGTTTTTAACTGTGTCTGCCATTGGTCGTTTTCGCGACGTACCTAAGTGCGACATTTTTGAAGCAAACATAGGCGTACAATTACGAAATAAATTACGACAGCCTACATATACACAGAACTACTCGCATACAGCATCGATTTGGTACTGACGCTGTGAACGCGTGAAATAATCGCCAACTCCGCACCACATATCTACTACACTGACTGTTACCGCTGTTTGCCCAGTCTACTGATCAGTATGGTATTATATTCTTGTCCATAAGTTTTCATTTCACACGTTCGAATTTGCTTATAGAATGCATAAGTTGAATTCAATTTGTGTTAAAGTAATGCTTGAAACAAAACAATTTGAAGACCATATTAATAAATTGGCAAGCATTAAATATTTAATTCCACTTGATTCCGAGAAGACCAAGGGCAAATTCTCACCAATATCACTCGGAATAAGTTTATACATGTAATAGAATAACAAGTTCGTTTTGTAGAGGATTGTACCTAAGTTTTGGGGAGAATGTTCCAGGACAAATAATATAAAAACAGACATAAAAATCTATAGCCCGTGTAAAGCACAACGCACGAAAGAAAGAAGCCACACATACACACAGCCGCGACATTTCCATCCTTAGCCTAGAAGAAAAAGGGCTTCCCAAAGTATAATCAATTGTTTCAGTGAACTTTCGATCTCGAATATGTGTTTCTGTAACGTTCCTTGACGTCTTTTTCGTGTAACGGTTTTTGTAAAGGGATAAAACAAACAAAAGTCTTGACATTGGTCACAATAACATCAAGGACACGTTAAAATATATCTAAGAGTAATTGAGATACCAATTATTACTTTAGGAAATATATCTATACTTGATGCTTTATCTAATTATCTAAATAACCAGAAATTTTTTTGCATAAAACAAGCTAAACTCGTATTCAAAATTAACGCAAACTCAATGCTTCTGATATATTTTCTATCATTATTATATTTTCTACAAATTTTTGGTTCAGCAGAACTTAATCTAGTAGCTTCATGCTACTATAAAGTTATTTTGACATTTCTGGTGAAAATGGCAACAAGTTAACGTCAAGTTCTCTTAAACAGTTTTTCTTGAGTCGTTTAAGTTAAAGTTCAGGCATCATTTACCAATTTGTTAATTCTTTGCGTCTATAGATTTTAAATTAATAAAGTTTAAATGGAAAATCATGAACCAAACACATCATTTAACCAATGATGAACATACAAGAGCTTCAACTTTGTTAGAAGAAGGACGTACAATTCGCTATACGGCTAATTTGTTGGGCGTTAATCATGCAACAATCTGATCGCACTCCAGAAGACGTGGCCGAGGTGGGGAACGAATCAGAAGTGCTTGAGGTGATTGTTTTTTGCAACTGCAAGCTTTCAGAAATAGGCACAGAACTCAGTAACTAGGATGAAGTAGTCAGAAATGTCAGGGTTTCTGCTTTAAGTGTAAGGAAAAGGTTGAGGGGACTAAGATTGAATAGTAGGAGATCTACAGTTAGATCATTACTTATCACTAAAGCTGGCCACGAGCGGTACCGCGCAGTAGCGTAGAGTCGACCAGGCCTCGCGTTCCACTAGAGTTATTCTGCTAATAGAGATGTTTGCTGCCGCAAATAATTTCGCTCATCTTTTAAATAAAAATTAAATAACACGTGCTCAAACACTTACCATTTTAAGAGTCCTCTGTGAAATCACAAAGTGAATAATGTCTGTTAAATATCTGCAACATTAGATATGTTTCAACTGTTGTTTCGGCAAAACTAGTACGGCATGACGAAAAAATGCGTTTATATGCAGAGAACGAACGTTCTACATCTAGTGACGTAATATTTGCGTAAGTAAAATAATCTTTCAAATAACTTAACGATTCTGTTGGCGCACCTTCACAAATGTGTCTTAATGTGCCAAAATCAGAATTTTTCTCAAAAACACTTTCAAATTTTTCTAGAACAGAAACATTTTTTGCGTCTTCAATCGCGCACAGCTGTGCGTGAACATGTTGCACTATTTGTAAAGATTCTTCTAACGGCACCGCAGGATTTTGTAATTTTTCTATTGCATCTGCTAGCCCGAAGTAATTGTCGTGAATGATTTTTAAATCCATTTTAACCTGACTATCTTGATATTTCGACTGGCTTTTCTGGATAGCGGCAGCTTCCTTTGTATCGAATTGTAAAACCACGTTCTTAATATTGTCAAAATATTTATGATAATAAAACGCGGCCTGCAACCATGTTCCCCAACGAGTTAGAATAGGTTCTGGTAGCTCTGGTATACGGAGGCACAGTCTGTGAAATTCGCGAATACGTTTCGGTGATTTGACAGATATTGCTTTGGTATGCGCTATTAAAGCGTCTACCTCAGGATAACATTTTCTGATACTATCCGCCACAAGATTGAGATCATGAATTTTACACGTAATGTGTAACAAATTAGCAGAATGCTTTTTAAGAGACCGGCCTACAGAAACCATGTTTGCAGCACCATCACTCACTAACATCAAGAGTTGGTTTGTTGAAAGTTCAAACTTGTCCAATGTATTTAACACTAATTTTGAAATTACTTCGGCAGTACACTGTTGTATTCGTTTGGAGACTAATAGAATTGAAGGTGCCGATTGATAAGGTTCCAATTTGCGTGCCATTACATTAAGAACAGAATGTTTCTTCCGATCTGTTGTTTCGTCGACACATAACCACAATTTTTGATCTTTCAACTCCGATTTTATTTTTTGTTCAATATGTTCGCGCGCAGATGGCACAATTCTTCGTAACGATGTTCGACTTGGTAATTTGCATTCCGAATAGGTATTCCAAAAGCAGATAAATGGTTCCTTGTCTAGTAAATTAAACGGTGTATTACATGCGATAAACGTAACGCATAAATTAAATATAAATTTTTCATTGTCTCGTGCGCAATTTCTTTTTGAGACATGCTTTTCACTATTTACGTGTCGTAGACAATGTTGTCTGGACCAACACATTAACGGGATTTTACAGATTACACATTTAATTTTAGCACCTTCATATATTAAGTCTGGAATTTCTGCAATAAATTTTCGAAGTTTGTCCGACCGCGGTCGTTTTGCTGACGAAATCATAATTTTTCTAGGACAGATAAACAATTGCGCAAATGACCGGCAGCGAAAATGTCCGTACTGCTCCGCAGACGAAGTAATACTACCGTTCCTCTCGGTTCGAACTGATTCTACGCCGATGCGCGGTACCGCTCGTGGCCAGCGTTACTTATCACGCAGCAAACAAAGTACAACGTTCGAAATTTGCCAGAGATCATTCAGATTGGTCAGTTGAAGATTGGAGGCGAGTTTTATTTTCGGACGAGATTAGAGTAAGCTTAAAACCTCAAGATGGTCGCGAAAAAGTATGGCGAAGAACTGCAGAAAGATATCTTGACTGCACAAACTCTCAGAGGGAGTCCGTTGGTGGTGGATCAAGAATGTTCTGGGGAGGTACAATTCTGTGCAAAATAATAGCAGTGCCTTCTAAAGTGAGGAAATTTAATCGTTAAAGTTTTTTGTTGCTTGTGAAAATATTTACCAGATGGCGCCGTAGTAAAAATAATGTGAATACATACTTGTATTCATGAGTTCGGGAAACTTCCCAGTTTGCAGTATTATGAGTAACTCAAAGCATATGTAGTAGTGAAAAAAGCTCTTAATACAGGTATCGACGAAAATGGGTCGCGCAAAGCATTGCACAACAGAGCAAAAAAATTTAATTTTAAAATTACGAACAGAAGGTAAAAGCTACAAGTGCATTCAAAATATTCTAGGGTGCTCTGCAAAAATGATTTGTAATGCAATTAAGAGGCAAAACAGAGACGAAAAACGTGGTTGGAAGAGAAAAACATCAATTGAAACAGATCGAAGAATAGTCAGAGCTGTTAAAGAAAATCCATTTATAACATCAAGTCAGTTAGTAGCTGCTTCTCAATATTAGCAGCTCGACAGTAAGCAGGCGATTAATAACACAAAATCTTCGAGCTAGAAGGCCAAGGAGAGTACCTTTATTAAAACCAAAGCATATTAAAAAATCGATTACGCTTTGCCAATGAACATCTGCTTTGGCCATTGACAAGATGGCGCTGTGTATTGTGGAGTGATGAGACAAAAGTTGTTTTATATAATGATTTTTGCGATAAACAATTTGTCCGACGTCCAGAAGGTACAGCGTTTCTACCAAAATATACAAAACCGACTATCAAACATGGATATATAAGTATAATGGTTTGGGGTTGTTTTTCTTGGGGAGGGATTGGTTCAATTTTCAAAATTGACGGCATAATGACGCAAGATGTTTATTTGAATAAATTGCGGAATGTAATGTTACCTTATCCTGATGAAGAAATGCCTCTACGATGGACCTATCAACAAGATAACGACCCCAAGCATACTGCTAGAAGAGTAAAGCAGTGGTTTGAGGAGAATAAAATTTCTTTAATAACATGGCCAGCTCAATCACCTGACCTCAATCCCATTGAACATTTTTGGGTTGAGGTTAAGAAAGATGTTGCGGCTGCTCAACCCAAAAATATTAGTGAATTATGGGAAGCAGTTCAACGATCATGGACGTTTCTCCTGAATTATTTCAACGTTTAGTTGTTTCAATGGAACGTCGATTGCTTGCAGTTCTTGCAAATGAAGGATATGCAACGAAATATTAATATTTTTTTTAGTTCAAACTCGCTTGAACTTATTTAATTTTAATTAATTAAAAAAGCTGCTATTTTTGCACAGCTATAGTTACCTAGAATTCATAGATATGATAGAGTTCTTGCTAAATTGTTTGATAATTATTTATGTTAAAAATAATACTTCAATACACTTTATCTACTAAATTGTGTAGTTTTATTTAAGCCGTATTTGACAAAAACATCTTAATTTAATTACAATTTGTACCACTGCTATTACTTTGCACATGATTGTATTTGCTTTGTCACCTGCACAGAGTTAATCCCTATTCATCAAAGGTCAGTGAATGCTGAATACTACCTAGAAAACATTATTCAGGACCATGTAATGCCTTTTGCACCATTTTTAGGAAACAATTTCATGTCCATGCAGGATAATGCGAGACCAGACATCGCTGGACAAGTTTTGGATTACTTGTAAGAGGTCAATATTCAAGTCATGGACTTTTCACGACAAAGCTTAGACTTAAATCTGATTGAGCATCTTTGGGATGCTCTAAAAAGATCAGTATGGCGCCGTTTACCAAATCCTGGCAATCTCCAGGAATTCTAACAAGTCGTTCTTTTCGAGTGAGGTAGTATTCCCCAATGAATAATTCGAAATTTAATCCAAGCAGTTATCAAAGCTAGAGAAGGTTCCGCGTTATTAACTTTTACTCTTTCCTTCCATTTTTTTTTTGTTTATAGAGTTTTTCAGGATTCCCAATAATATCGTTTGCGTTAATTTTGAACATAAGTTTGTGTGGAAGCTAATTAAAACTTCAAGCATTAACACAATGCTACCATAACACGAGTACTTATTAAAAATGTAAATCTTGTTACTATAACTTCTCGTCTATGTTGAAGAAGACCTCCAACTATAATTCTCGTTTAATTCTAAGTACCTACGCCAACTAACATTATGCTGATGCAATATCAGCCATTAGGATTAGTCTCTGTGCCGTCTGGTAACTACTGCGGGCTTGTGATAGATACGCATGGTTGAAACAGTTGCTAGTGCAACTAACTTCTTGTTTAATGATGTATATATGTATATACATATATACGTAGGTTTGTAGATGTAACGCGGTATAAAGTTTGCTGGTTTAAAAATAGAATTTGCGTGTTTATCTTGGATTGCTCCTGTGTGATGTTAATCGTAAGGCTTTTCAACGTGAAAGCATTGGTTATTTATATAGCATTTCATTGAATAATCGGCTGTAATTACAAGGATTCTGATTTACTTTGTTATTGACAGCTTTATGCCTTTTTACCGTTAAATACAAGACTGTAGAGACTCAAGTTTTTTAGTTGGGAATAAGTACGGTACGGATTCGAAGCTGAACTAAAGAGGAAAAGGCCCCACCTAGCGAAGAACAATATTCTCTACCATCAGGATAACGTGTCGGCCTACTTATCGCTAATTGCGACAGCAAAATTAGTCCAGTTACGGCACGAATTAGCGCCTCCTCCACCACAATCGCCAGATTTGGCCCTCTGTAACTTCTTTCTTTTTCCAATCTTGGAAAAATGGCTTGGCGGAAAGCGGTTTACGTCAAATGAAGAGATCATTGCCGAAGTAAAATCTATTTTGCAGAGTTCGGCAGATCCTGTTATTTGGATGGCTTAAAAACGTTGGAACATCCCTGGATTAACAACGAAACACAGGTAAGTGCATCTCACCGATTTAAATGAAACTTTGCGGGTTTATAGACCGATCTAGTGTAAGAACAGCGATAACTATCTTAGCTGCCCAATCACCCACTGACGGGGTGTAAAGTACCCCCCCAAAATGTTGAGGATAATCTTTATACGATGGAAAAAATACATACTTATCAAGAATCGGAGGAATTATGTAGGATTTTTCAAAATTTGTGTTATAAATAACGATTAAAAGATTTCAATAGGGAGATAATCAATTCTACGTTTATTTTAAAGTTTTTCACTTACAAAAATGAGATTTATCTGTTAAAATTACTTACAGTTAATGTTGTGATGGATGTTTGATGTGTGTGTGTATAAAATCCTTATGGTTCCTTCTTTCCTCTTCTCAGCAATATTGATATCCGAAATTCTCTTGTTTTAGATCCCTTTTCTCTCGTCTTCTTGAATGAAATTTCTTTGGATTACTTCTTAACATTTTTTGATTGATGTAATAGTCTTGATAATTGTTCGTGGTTGTATACACTTTACTTTAACAGCTTTTATACATTTGAATTAATAATTTCGGCGAGATTTGATTTTTATAATACATCAGTCAAAAAGGTGTTTGTTTTTGTCAGAATGGTTACGTTGCTAACTTCTGTTTCTTTGGTCGTCCCTGGCATTGCCAATCTAACAACTTGATATTTAATTTTGATGTTTTGGAGATCGAACTCGGTGTCGCAGGTGACGTAAGGGATTTTAATGGTTATGTACAAATACAGTCTGTTTTTTGTATGTGTACGTGTCATTTTTACAAATAATGTTTTCAAAATGTAAATAACTTAAAATAACCTGGAATTTTAATTCTCCCCTGTAACATATCATTAACTGAGTCTTTTTTCTTTTAGTTGTAGTGGGATGTTCCAACGTGAAAAGCATATGTTTATGTTACTAAATTCATTCTAATCAATATTATATCAAAATTCGCTGATATTGGATTTTAATAGAGTTTTATGCGGAACTTGAATTATTTATATCTTTATTAATATCTTTCTCGGGTTTTTTTCTCAAATTTTGTAAAATTTTCTAATTTAATTTGAATAAACGATTCTTGTAGGTTCGAGGGTATCCCTAGATACCCTTACGGCAATTCTTGAAATACCCTCCTGTTCCATTACACCACTCAATAGGTGCCTTATTTGCCGTAAGTTACCATAAATGCTTTATTATCATAACTAACGTGTCTACGTCCCTACAGAATCTTTTACATGCGTTTACGATTAGTCGAACGGAGCAAGGAGGGGCTACAACAATTAAAGTGTCTTTATCCTTCTAGATTAGATAAGCTACGGACATAAAGTTTCGTCTTTACTAGTCAGACCGATGTAATTTATTAGTTCCTACATCTCCCGTATTAGAGATTTAAATCTAAATTATGCAAATCTTCGGGTATAACGTATCCATTAGGTTCCCTTTTTCCCCCACCGCGACTTTGGTAGCTACTGTTAGCGCGCAAAAATGTTCAAGGACTAGAAATCTAGTCTGTCGCAGATAAATTCATTCCATAATTGGTATCGTTTTACATACGAAGATGGTATGATAAATACCTATGTTATGGAAGACAGCGCACTCGTTTTACATGCGGTAAATTTATTTCTCGACATAATCTCCTTGTAGCTCTATACTTACAAGGAAACACAAGTAAGTGCATCTCACCGATTTAAATGAAACTTTGTGGGTTTATAGACCGATCTAGTGTAAGAACAACAATTGGGTGACTAAGTTAGCTGCCCAATTGCTCACTGGCGGTGTAGAGCATCCCAAGCTCAACACCTTCGCTGTTTGACTTAATAGCTCAGAAACTATGAGAGATATCAAAAAAAATACAAGATTTAAACTGTTTTACATGCTCTATTTAGGGAAACGACCCCCCAGACCCCTATTTTTTTACAAATTTCAGAATTTTTATATACTACAAAAATATAGAAGCTACATACAATTTACGTATATATATTATGTTATGACAAACAACACAGAGTATCGGCACACTCCTCACCACACAAAATATTATTAAGTAATTCGGAACAGCTGTTTCAAAGGCTCACTGAACGAAAAAACTAAAAACTTTTTTCTTAATTCTACCATGCATGTCTATCCCTCCTCTCGAGGAAAAAAGAAGGGTATATATGTACAAATGTGTCTAAACATGGATCTGTGTATATCTATTTCCGAATACCTACTTTTCTATCGTTTAACTCTAACATGCTGGGTATATGTGAAAGGGCCAAGGGTCTCATCCCGCCCTCGTAGAATAGAGCGAGACGAAAGGAAGGTTACTTCCCGCTAATTCTCTATCTACGCACTCTAAGGATACTAAACAAATCAATACATATATTACAAAACACCGAGACTCGGTCTTCGTCAAGCGTGGACTGAAAAGTTCTTTTACCCTAATAAATCGAACAAGCAAGAGAAATGAAGTGGCGCGTTCTCTTTGTTAAGGAGCTTCGAATGTGTTTTCATGTACACTGTCTCAAATGCGTCCAATTCCCGAGGTGAAGTTACGTTTTTAATTAATTTGAGGTATTCTAATTTGATTACATGTCCTGTGTCATTCATATGGTCAGCTACACTTGACGCTCCTGTTCGACCGAATCTATAGCATCTCATGTGTTTATTAAATCTAATAGCTATCGCTCGTTTTGTTTGTCCAATATAGGCTTTATCACAGTCGTTGCATGCAATTTTATAAATTCCCGACCTTTCTTTCATGTCCGGTTTGTCTTTTGGATTACTAAGAAGGTTCTTAAGTGTATTTCGTGAACTAAAACATACGTTCATGTCTTGTCCCCTAAAAACTTTACTGATGCCTTTCGATATTCTACGGAAAGGGAGTTTCACAAATTTCTTGTCGCGAGTTTCTACCGGTATCAAGGTCGTAGAATTTCTTACATAATGCCTATGTTGGACTTTCTTAAGGATGCGGTCGACATCTATAGAAGAGTAACCATTATAAATAGCCGCATTTTTTATGAATTTAAGCTCTTTCTTGTACTTATTTTGGTTTAAGGGAAATTTCACTAGTCTATTAATTAAGAAACCAATCGCGGCCATTTTATGTTGTTCGTAGTGGTTCGAACCGGTCATAATGTATCTATTAGTGCTTGTTTCTTTTCTATAGATGTCTATTTCTAGTTTATTATTGTTTCTAATTACTAAGCTATCTAGGAATGGTAGTTGATTGTTCACTTCTTCTTCTACTGTAAATTTAATGGATGGAGTGTCATCATAATTTATTTCCAGGTAAAACCCAAGTACAGAACATGTATAAACTAAATATTACACTTTGCGAATGCATACGTTAAAAGAATTATAATGAACTAAATGAATTTCAAATCCTCTTGAAAAGAAAAAAATCATACAAATCAATGATAATTTCAGCTATTGCTTTAAATGAACTACAGTGCACATCACATAGTTCAGAAATGTTGTTATAATTTATAACAAAATTTCGGTGTAACAATGTTACACCGGTGATTTAGTTAAAATGTTTGTTCTACTTCTTGGACAGTTAAACATACATTTATGACGTAGGAGCATTAAAATTGATTCTACTCAACAACCACGGGTAGTCAATATTGTTATTTAATAACAAACAAAAATTTTATACTTAACATATTACGTCTTTTACAATTTGACAGTTTGGCAATTGTTATGATTACTTTGCTTAGATGAGTCTGGCATCACATGCGACAATTTGGCGCTATTTCCTAGCCAACTTTGCGTAACAACAATACTTTAGGACCTCACTGTATATATGTAAACTTAATGTATCCTCTGTAAGGAAGTTGGGGGTTGTTAAATAAATATTTGTTATAGGGAAAATATTTACGCCAACGTTTAGTACATGTTAAACAGATTCAATCTTGTCATAACTTTTTTTTTATGTCTTATAGCTTTTAAGTTATTAAGTCAAACACAAAAGTGTTGTGTTGAGGTTATGGTGTTTTACACCTCGCTAATGTGAGATTGGGTATCTAAGAAATTTACTGTTGTGTTTACATTACATCCGTCCATAAAGCTACAAAATTTCATTTAAAACGGCGAGACACACTTGCCTGTGTACGAAATTCAATGAAAATCCTTGCGCTGCACGGTGAGAAGAAAATATCCAGCAAGTAAAGATTATTAAAGTCCTAGTAAAACAAAAACAACAGGAAACTGGAGAAAACAGGCAATTGAACGAGGACGTTTTCATCCTACCTCTTTCTAACGGAGAGTTTCAGCGTTATGTCCGCTGGTAGTCCTTTCTTTTCGGTCCGGACGAGCCGGACATGTGATTTCGCAGCAGCGCCCGGAAATAAGATAATTCTGCCCGTTCCGTCTCCGTAGAGAGCAGAAAGTTTGTCCTTTCTGATTTTCTCACGTCGAATTTAAGAACTATTTCAATAAAATTCAATTACCGCCTTCGAGAAACGTACGGATTCGTCTCGTCCGATAATAAGGAATATCTTTAATATAAAATTGTATGAATTCGAGTCATCGTCAATGCCCAAAATGTAGGAAAGTAAAAAAAAAAATTAAATAAAATAAAAAGGAAAATCGAACAAAGCGCTGATTCGATACGATCTTCTACGACCGAGACGAATTGATTTTTATCGGAGCGTATCTTTTTGTTGTCCTATTCTTCGTCCTCTTCTGGACGCGTGCTATTCTATTAGGGTGGGACGTGGGTACGTGGAAACATTGCGCTAGAGCGCAATTGGTGCGCCCCCTAGCGGTGGATCTCGACGCCTCTCAAACTGGAAGCCGGGACGGCTTTATGATGTGGATTTGTCCGTCTTTTTTCATCGTCTCATTGGGATTAAGGTCGCTTAGTTAAAGCAATGCTGCTATTGAAGTGATTGTAGGATAATATGGTGTAAATTTGGGAAATGTTCTATAAATTTTTCTGATGTGGTGCTATTTAAAATACGTATAATTTTTTGAGGAATATGTACAGGGTTGGGATAAAGTATATAGTAAATATTTTTAAAAGGGAAAGGATAATTTTGATGAAACTTTCCAGGTAAGCGTGACGCATAATGCACCTGATTTCTCTTTCTTCTCAATCCTTTCTCTAATATCATTTTTGTCATTCTTTCTCTATCCAATCTTTCTACATGTCTTACCCATCTCATTATATGTGTTTTTATTATTGACGTTATTTTCGGCTCCTTATACGAGGGTGCTTTGAAATGTTCGCGAAATGAAGCACAGATGGCAGCATCAGTTCGATTAAAACATACGCAGTGGATGGCGCCAATTGTTGCACAAATGTCAAATATGATATTGTTCTATCAAATAGTATCAATTTTGTGTCCTTGTGAATAAAGTTAGTTGTGTGGGTTTTGCAAAATGGATTAAACTGAAACGTGCGCTGTTATCAAATATTTTGTGAAAAAAGGTTGGAAGGCAACAGAAATTCATAAAGACATGCAGGATACTTTAGGAGATTCCTCATTATTTTCCTTCTACTTCTTCTCCTTCGCCTTGTCTGTCTTCTTCCGCTTCTTTTTCCTTTTCTGTCTCTCTTTTCTTTTCTTTCTCTTCCAATTTTAGTTTTCTCGTTCTTCCTTTTCCCCTTCCGTCCCTTTTTTTTCTCTTTTGTATTTGTATCTAATCTAGTGAGGTAATAAAGTTTGTTAGTACTATTCTCCCTTTCTCCTTTTCCTTCATGTCCGTTTCCTTTTTTCTCCCTATTTTTTTCTTCTTCTTTTTCTCCTTCTTTTTCCACTTACTTCTCTTTTTTTTCTTCTTCTTTATTTGTAAATCTCTCGCGATAATATAGTTTATTATTATTATCCTCTTCTCTTTCTTCTTCTTTTTCTTATTCTTCTTTTTTTCCTCTTCCTGCTCCTTCCTTTTTTTTGTTCTCTCCTACGTCTTCCTTCCTTTTTTTCCTCTCCTTTTTTTTTGCTCCACTTTTACTACTTGTTTCGTTTATCTTTGTCTTCATCTTACCCATCTTCTTCTTTCTTCTTATTTTTCTTTTTCCTCATTATCTTCCCTTTCTACTTCTTCTCCCTCGCCTTCTTTGTTTCTGCTTCTTCTTCTTTTTCTATCTCTCCTTTTCCTTTCCTCTCCAATTTTAGTTTTCTAGTTCTTCTTTTTCATCGTCCTTTTCTTCTCTCGCTCTCTCTTTCTTTTTTACCTTTCTGTTTTTTCCGCCTTTTTTCTTCCTTTCCTCACTTTCTTCTCTTTCTCTTTTTTCTCGATTTACTTCTTTTCCTTTTTATTCTTCCTTTCGTTCCTCGCCTATTTCTGTTTGTTCACCTTCTTCGCTTTCGACTCCTTCATCTTCATCGTTTTCCTTTTCTTTTACTTCTCATTCTTCTTTCTTTTGCTTGTCTTCCTCCTTTCCTCTCTCCTCCTTCACCGTCTTCTTCTTGTTCTACTTTTTATTCTACTCACCTTCCTACTATTCTTTTTGCATCTTTCCTTTTCCTTTTTCAACTTTTACTTCTTTCTTTTTCTACAACTTCTCTTTCTCTTTCTTCTTCTTTTTCCTCCCTTTCTTAGCGGACATCTTCTACTATTTCTTCTCCTCATTCTCCTCCTTATTGTTCTTTTTCCTTGTTTCTTTTTTCTTTGTCATTCATCATTATTTCTTTCTCTCGTGCTTCTGTTACCACATTTTTTCCTTTACATACACTTTCTTCTCCTCCTTTGCCTAATTCTCTTTCTTCCTCTTCTTCTTCTCCTTTTCCTTCTTCTCGTTCCTCCTCTTTCTTCCTATTCTTCTCTTTGTTCATCTCCTTGTCCTTCGTTTTCTTCTGCCTCTTCTTCTTTTAATATAATGATAGCAAGGATTGTGGGGTCGTATGGCAAACAATAAAGTATCATAATTTTAATTCCAAGATTTGATGATTGAAACTAATAACCATATTTACTAAAAAACAACGTTGATTACTGAGCAAATTCAATGGCAACATGATACATTATTAGTCTCATTCATTTCTTATCTATTGTTTGACAAAGATACGTTCAAGTTTAGATGCATTTTATCAACATTTATTTCTTAAAACTTCAATAGTAATGTAAATACGGAACATTTTTAAAGGCTCCAAAACGTGAGCCAAATAGCTGAGCTCATTATTAACAATCTGTATACACGATTTCATAAAAGCGCGATTTTCAATGTCGCGCCATTCGAATAGTTATTATCTCCAATTTTCAAACGTTGTTCGTTCAGCTTTAATCGTGCGATTAAAAAATTATTTCGTTTACGCGCGGTCGAATGATGGCCGATGCCCTTCGGTTATTGATAGTTTTGAGTAATTGCGTGAAATGAACATCGGTCGCGGTCCTCGCGTCAGTTTCGCAATATTGCCGCGACGCGACGCTCAAAAGCACTCAACCGCTTGATAAATGAACACCGAATACATTATGTCAAACTATCATTTGTCATCGCGCGACGAAACAAAACGCTAAAATTGGCCCCGTTTCTTCAACCGCCTCGATGTGTAGGTATACCTCGGGGACCGGATTCAGCGTTGTTATAAATTGCGAAATCTTGCGAGAATTAATTATGTCGCGGTTGACTGTTGTGGGGGATATACGGAATATCGAGGAAAAAATCTGTGACTTTTGAAAGCTAGATATTGTACAGTTTATTTTATTTAAAAAAATAGTTAACGGTGGTCTCACTAAAGGGTTGCAGCATTACCCTTATTTGTGAATAATGGTAATAATTAAAGTGCAGATCGACGCGGTCTCTCTTCGATACAGTCAGACGCTTGGACAGTGTCGTACACTAGCGATAGTTATCGGTTAAACGAAGACGTATTTTTGATCGTTTTTATTTATAAGTTGTTCACAGACAACGAGGTGGTGTGTACATGTGTTTTTAATCGCGAATATTTTCATATCTATTGATCAATATTTTACCTTTTATGTGTTAGCTTGGGATTTCATTATTTAGGATTAGTTAGTATATATATATCATTTCAAATTGATTAAGCATTATTACAATAAATTTCTATTTTTCTTCAGATTTTATTAAGAATTGTTTGATTTTTCTTTCTTCCATTTTCTATATTCACCGTGGTCAGAAATTCTCGAAAAATCGTCAGATAGGACAATTCTATGATTAATTATGAGTCGACAACCCTAATTCAGAAAATTTGTATCGAAAACGCACGCACACACACCCCTACCTAAATACTGAATCGCATCACCATCCTGCTCAACTTCAATCGGTAGTAAAAACGTTAACAACCAGGTCTCAACGATTGACGGACTCTGACTACATCCGAACCGAAACCAAGATCAGAAATATACTACTCGCAAACAGATACCCGTCAAATACCATCAACAAGGTCATTTGGGGCAAAAACAGCAAATCCAAAGAGACGGAGAATCCAACATGAGAGGAACATCTACCATACATGAAAGGAACTACCGAGAAAATATAAGGTATTCTCAAAAAACACCAAATAGGCACCGTTTTTACAACCTATAGAAAAATTGGCGACACTCTGAACAACCCGAAAGACAAAATTCTCCTAGAAGAGCAAGGTGTGTATGAAAAACTGTGCGAAGAATGTAATTCATCGTATATCGGCCAGACTAACAGGCGCATCAGCACCCGGAAAGATGAACACCGAAATGCAGTACTAAAGAAACAAAGTAAATCGGCCATAGCTCAACTCGTCTTTAACAACTGGACATAAAATCGATTTTGACAAGACAAAAATTATAGCCAAGTGAGAATATGTAACTACCAGAATCTCAAGCGAAGCTAAATTAATATTCGTTATAGAGAAAATAAACGGCATAGTTAAGAGCATGTAAAACACTTTAAATCTTGTCTTAACTTTTTTTTTATATCTCTTATAGTTTCTGAGTTATTGAGTCAAACAGTGAAGGGTAGTGTTGGGGTGCTTTACATCCCGCCAATGGGCGATTGGGCAGCTAAAATAGTTACCGTTGTTCTTACACTACATCAGTCTATAAACCTACAAAGTTTCATTTAAATCCATGAGATGCACTTACCTGTGTTTCCTTGTAAGTTGAGCTTTATAAACGCACCACATAGTCCAAGTAACTACTTTTTTGTGTGTAGACTCTGAAATTAATTAAAATCTTTTGTTTGATTATTTCTTAGAACAAAATTGAACAACCTTGCGGAATTTAAACATAAATTACCTTCTATATAACAAAGGGTATCTCCATATTGCCGTAAGAATTTAGGACAGCCTGTAGATACCTATTTTATTCAATTACATACTTCAAACATACGTAATTAATTGTCTAACGTAGCCACAGTTGGTTTTTATTTCGTTTTTCTATCTTTAACAAATCAAATTCGCCGCTATACATCGCCCTTTTTTGGGGGGAGTGGGGTACTTTCCCGCAAAAATAAATCATTCGGAAACGACCGCAATCGTTGGATTTTTCGCATTCATTACGTTCTAATGGTAAATATATATTGAGAAAAACGAGGCAGAACCGTGCGAAAGAAACAACAAAAAAACGTGGCTAACCGAGAGAGTGCCTGGTCGTGGGGGTAGAAACAATCGACCCGCACCCAAATTAATCATATTATTGACAGAGTAATTAAAAAAAGAACAAAAGGGGCGCTTCAGCTTACGAAAAATTAAACTGCTGTGGTCGACTTTGGGCCGCGAAATGAAATCGCGCTGCATCCTTTACGTTTTTCCGTTGTTTCTCGTGCTGTCGTTTTATATTCAAGCATACCGTGGCTTTGTTTAATCGTATTAATTAGGTGTGCAGATCTAAGAAAGCGATGGGCGGTAAATTTATATGTTTTGGGTGGTTTTCGGGTAGCTTATAGATTGTAATTACATATTATACAGGTTGTTCATATCAAAAAACGTGTGAATTGGAGAAATTCGTATAGATGGTGTTATGCAAACTATATATTTTTTATTATACACAATGTTCCCGTAAGATGTTATGGTAGATTATTGTCAAAATACTTCCAAAAGTTGAAAATTTTAAATGGGAATCATTGGTCTGCATTTTTCTTAGTACATTAAATGTTGCAATCTGGAACGCTTGTGTAATCTTTAATTTCTATAATCATAAATGATATGTATTAACTCTACTTTTATGTAATTTATTTCGTAAGTAGCTAATTAGGCTTAAAATTCCGAATCAACAGTTAAGAACACCACTGTCAGTGTGTTTTGTTTACTATCGTCAGGTTAACCAAACAATACCAACACCTGAAACCTCTTGGATGCAATATCTAAATGCAGGACTTTCGTTTAACTGTAAATATCTGTTTTACTTTCAATGTTATACAAAACTGTAAGTGATATAAATTTCCTATGGTGGATATAGAAAAAATATATAATGTCCACTCTTTGCCGATCCCTACAACGCTCCATACGAATTTTCCACTGTCGAAAGCAGTGCTGGAAGTCCGTTTCTGTCAGCTTGTTGAGAATCTCCGTCGCTTTCGCTTTTACCGCTTCCGCACTGTCAAATATTGTCCCCTTAAGCTCCGATTTTACCTTAGGAAATAAAAAAAAGTCACAGGGGGCCAGGTCGGGCGAGTACGGTGGGTGGTCCAACACAGTGATGCCGGATTTTGCAAAGAACGCTTTCGCAGACAAGGCGGAAGGGGCTGGCGCATTGTCTTGGAGGAGCATCCAGGATTTGCTCTTGCACAAAACGGGTCTTCGTCTTCTCACTCGTTTACGAAGGGTAGTTAGAACCTCGTGTTTCACAAGAAACTTGAGGTTAACTCGTTGCTCGATCTGTACATTCTGCATTTATCCGACGCGACGCTAGCGTAAGGACTTGAACGGACGATTGTTATAGCGAGCTGAGCGACCTACAACCGTGCCCATCGAGTTCAGGGTGGAGGAAAGCATCTACAAGGACAGACAAGTTCAAACCTGCCGTGGCGAGCTTGTTGTTTGTTATTTAACTGCCACACCTCGTATCTCATAAACAATGATTAAATATTTATTTAATCATCATTTGTTTTAAGTTCTCTGGCTTGCACAGACTTAACTTTTCTCTTTTTTATTCTTTTCAAAACAAAACCAGAAAGAAAACGTCCCAGATATGCAGTTTAATTTATACTAACAGTCGGTTAATAGCGCTAAAACTTTCAACGAATCTCAAAGCCTGTTCTTTTCATTACGTCCGTAGTGGCTCCTCGGTGACGAGGCAAGCGTTAAGTACGATGCACACGATGCATTTAATTATTTAGAGGAGGACCTTCGCTGTTCTCTCCTCGCAGATCCAACAATTACGGTTAATCGGAGTAGCGCGTTAGAGAGTGGAGAATAATACCACGACCTAGTTTCTAGCGCCGCGACGTTGTATTATGCTTTTGTTCCGCTATGATTTCAATTACGGAATATATACAGGACGCCATAAATTTGCCTGTTTGAATTTGTAGGAGGTTATGTATAATGTTAGATTATATCGGCAAATAGGATCAACGTTCATACAATAGTGTATGTATATCATTTTTCTATTTTGCGTACGAAATATACAGCGTGTATCACTAAGAGTGGGGACCGGCGATATCTTGGAAATTACAATAGCTATAGTGATGGGAAAAAAATTCATAACTAAAGTGGTATAGAGAAGTTTACTTAAAATATTTTTAAATTCTAAACATGAGCGCTAGAGGGCGCGGTTGTTAGGGATGTAGAGCAACAGCTTACATTAGTGGTAGCAACGCATTCTTGGCTCCCACGAACTTCATTCTAACTCAATTAATGTGTGAAGCCCAGGTAAATCTTTTGCCAAACGTGACTCGAGTAGATAACGGAGTTCTTCCACTCAAGCCTTTGGTAATTAGTGGTCACTTCTTCAGGTGGAGGTCTTCTTCGGCGGGTGAATCAATGCTGTCTAAGGCAGTCTGCAGTCCCCTGACAATAAGGCATTCTCTCTGACTGGAATAATAAATATGACAAACAATAGAGGACCAAGTAGGCATCCCTGTGGGATACTAGATCCAATCGGCCCCGTAGAAAATGTATATTTTATCAACTCTTATTTCGAAAGATCTGTTATCCAAGTACGACAAAATCAAACGAATAATTGCCTTACTAAAGCTGATTACATGCATCCTATAAGTGATGCCGTCATGCCACACATCGAAAGCCCTCGATCCGTCGAGAAATACAGCAATCACTTTTATTAATAGATTTAAAAACAGTAAAAATTTTTGGCAGCATGTGGTGACGGCCTAACTTGGTATATAGGCTTCAGAGCTTGTTATAATTGTAAGAGCTTTTCGTGTGTAAAGGGTGCGTGTAAAGATTTGTAAGAAAAATCTGCTAAGTGACCCTGTTAGTAGTTGAACGCACAGCACCTAATTAAGAGGCGTCAAAACTATTATATTTGTTGACCACATAAAATGTATTAAGACACGTGCACGGTCCCCGTTAGAAAGAGAGAATTAAAAGTAATATTTTGCCGGCTAGAATTAGATACGGTCATTAGAGCAACGCAACTGCGCTGAAAGTCAGTGGCGGACGCATAAAAGTTTACACAAAATAAATTAAATGTGATAAGTGCTCAAACACTTACCGTTTTAAGAGTCCTCCGTGAAATCACAAAGTGGATAATGTCTATTTAATATTTGTAACATTAGATATGTTTCCAAAGTTGTTTCGGCAAAGTGAGTGCGGCGTGAGGAAAAAGTGTTTTTGTATGCCGAAAATGAACGTTCTACATCTAGTGACGTTATATTTGCGTAAGTAAAATAATCTTTCAAATAACTTAACGGTTCTGTTGACGCACCTTCACAAATTTGTCTTAATGTGCCAAAATCAGTCTTTAACTAAAACACTTTCAAACCTTTCTAAAACACAAACATTTCTTGCGTCTTCTATCGCGCATAGCTGTGCGTGAACATGTTGCACTATATGCAAAGATTCCACTAACGACACCGAAGAATTTTGTAGTTTTTCTATCGCATCCGCTAGTCCCACGTAATAGTTCTGAATAATTTCCAAATCTGTTTTAACTTGACTATCCTGAAATTTCAAGCGGCTTACCTTGACAGCCGCAGCTTCCTTTGGGTTGAATTCTAAAATCACGTTCTTTATATTATCCAAATATTTAAGATAATAAAATACAGCCTCTAACCATGTTCCCCAACGAGTAAGAATAGGTTGTGGTGGTTCAGGAATACCGGGGCATAGTCTATGAAATTCCCGAATACGTTTTGGCGATTTTACAAACACAGCTTTTGTATGTGCTATTAGAGCGTCTACCTCGGTATAACATTTTCTGATACTATCTGCTACGAGACTGAGAGTATGAATTTTACATGTAATATGCAACAAGTTAGCACAATGTTTTTTAAGAGATCGACCTACAGCAAGCATGTTTGCGGCACCATCACTCATAAACATCAACAGTTGATTTGTTGAAAGTTCAAACTTTTCCAATGTATTTAACATCAACATTGAAATTACTTCGGTAGTGCATTGTTGTATTCATCTGGAAGCTAGTAACATTGAGGGTGACGGTCGATGTGGTTCCATTGGGCGTACCATTACATTAACCACAGAATGTTTTTTACGATCTGTTGTTTCGTCCACACATAACCACAGTTTTTTATCTTGCAACTCCGATTTAATTCTTTTCTCGACATGCTCACGAGCAGACGGCACAACTCTCTGTAATGTTCTCTCACTTGGTAACTTAAAGTCCGAATATTCATTCCAAAACGAGACGTATGCTTTCTTCCTTAGTAAATGAAATGGTAAATTACATGCAATAAACACATAAATTAAATTAAAATTTGTCATAATCTCGTGTGGAATTTTTTTTTGAAACATGCCCTGCACTATTTACGTACCGTAGACAATCACTTTTCGACCAACACATTAAATCTATTTTACACACTACACATTGAATTTTAGCGCCATCACGCTTTAAATCAGGCATTTCTGCAATAAATTCTCTTACTGTGTCCAACTTTGGTCGTTTTCGCGACGTAGGAAACATTTTCAAAACAAACGTAGAACTACGATATAGTATACGACAGCGTAGATGCATACACAACAGATCGGCTTTCGAGTTGCAGTTATACTGACGCTTACACCGAATTGTCCCGGCCGTGTTTATTTTGTGTAAACTTTTATGCGTTGCTCTAACGGTCATTGTAGAATTTAAATATATGTTTTATCGGTGTCTTATTTTGTATATTGTATCATTCTACGTCTTCACTACTAGAATAAATGATGTTTTTGTGTAGCTTGTTTACATTTATGTTCTTATTTCACCAACGCTGCAAACTAAAGATACCTTCTTAGGATCGAGGGCTATTCGCATTTGGAAACTTCATACGAATTTTTCTGTATTTGTGGTCCATATTGATAGAACGCGGTTTTGTATTGTACATATCAATCTAGAATCTGAATCGCCCCGAGTAAGGAAAAGAATAGAGTCTCATGCAAAGTAAAATAAGTATTGTTATGAACGGAAGTGGTATTTTTTTTATATATTTCCTTTATTGTTTTGATCATCGATGTGCTTCATTATCCGATGCTTATACAGTATTTAATACCCGGGTTCGTTTCTTTTACTGATATACGGGGATGTACCGCGGCATTTCGCTCCCCCCTGTATGAACTTTTGAGTGTACAGTTACATAAGTGGTAAAAGTAGTGGGTCAGGAAGTAGGACATCGTGCATAGGAAAACTCTTAACACAGAACCTATACAAACGCAAACGCAATACGCTTTTATTCAGCTGCATCAAACTTCTCCTTCTTAGATTGTACACCCGGGTAATCGTACACTCTTTTGGAGGTTTCCTTGCTGAATGTCTGAAATTGTTAGTCAGCCTAATAGAATCCGAGGTGTGTTTTCTTGTACATTGCTTAAGGTTAAGCGAGTACACAATGGGGGCAGTAGCTAGAGACAAATACGGAAACCTAGAATATTCACATCTAATTTGCCATCGCTGTTATGCACTTGAAATCTCGTATAATTGAATATATTCTATATACGTACATATATGTGGGAATGTGAATGCTTAAACGCCTATTGTTTCGAATTATAATCTTTAAATTGCAAAAGTTCCCACAAAGAAACATGTAACTGACACTTAATTATGTGAAGTAATTAAATTCGCCTTTGTTTACCCTCGATTCCGAGACTTCTCTCTCGCGGTACGATGTCGGAACTGCACGCGTACCGGGTGGCTGGGTTTTAGTCAATGGAAATAAAAGAAAGATGAAGAATATTGGAGCCCTAATACTAGCTATACAGTGCAGAACGTTGGAGCATTATTAATCCTACGAGCTGCGTGGTTTATTTCGTTTTGTTTAAAGGTTCATAATGGTGGTGGATGTGTTTTATGGCTGCTTTTTCTAGTGTCGCACATTTTAATTTATTGCGGTATTGACTTTTGCTCCTGTTGTTGGAGATTTTGTTTATTTTTGGCATTTCCTTTTAGTTATTTATCCTTTTGTTATATTTTCTGCTACTTTAGGTTAACGCTTACTATATCGGATTTGTTATTGGCACTGCTGTTGATTTTCTGATGGCTAGAATATAGTTAAAATTATTTTTTTTACTTTTCTTGAGGGTCTATACTTCCCCTTTTCCGTGTCTTAGTAACTCCGTGTGACTTTTCCTTTAATATTTTCTCCTTCAATTAGAAGCGTTAGTGTATTTACATTTAGTAGGGATATGTGTCGAACAGCTGATTTGGGTAGGTTATACGAATTAACAGATCTAAAGTGTGTTTTGCAAGTCTTTCGAGTTGCGCGTTTGACCTACGATACGTGTACACAGCCTTTTGTTGTTTTCTGTAATTTGATTGCTCCCAGGTCTTTTGTTAAGCTTGATTCTTCCTTATTTGATCGTTTCTTTTCATTCACCTTAAATTACGTATTACTCAATTTTAATCATTCAGTTTAGCTTCTTCTTTTTTCATGTCTTAAGTGGTTGATACACGTAGTTCTATGACGTGTTTCCGTGTGGTGAGAATTGTATTTTCCACTGTGTTTCCGGCTTTTATAACTTGTGACCCGATTGTGGAAGTTGTTGAGACGTTAGCTGTGGTAGTGTTTCCTATTTTGTAATTTTTGGATTTTATCACGTTGAGTGGATATTTATGAAAACCTACTTATAATTTCCATTGCCGTTAGTTGGTTTTGGTTTTTGGTTGGAAGTATTGCAGAGGATGGCTTCGGTTTGCTGCTAGGCAGGATTTGAGTGCGGCATATCTTTCAACCATTTTTATTTACCACGTGGGGATAAGATTTTCATTCATCCCCATCTTATAAATCGTTTTCCCCGTTAAAACGGGGTTTGTTGGCATCGCATTTTTGATTATACCGTTTTTGGCTTAACCTTTTTGATTACATCGTTTTTGGATTATCATGTGGCCTTACCTTTTTGGCTTTACCTTTCTGCCGTAACAACAAACCGTTTTTAAAGTAAAATGAAAATAAATTTCGAAAATTTACGGCGACCTAAGCTAATCTGTGCATATACCAAAACTGCCAAAACATTTGACAAAGGCAAATTGTAAATCTATTTTTATAACCAGATGAAAATTTCTCACTTAATAATTCTCCCGTTCAACTATTAACGAAACCAAACGAGTATTCACGATTTTTAAAAAATTGTTCAATTTATTGTAGTATGTATAGCAGTGTATTTCTACCGACTTCTTGGTCAAGAACTTGTTCAATTAATTGACCAATAAATCGCGGCGTGTAAAACAGGCTTAACAGGGATTCGAGCGTCTCCAATCCTTTTAACGAACCACATGCAAAGGTTCAACATAAAGACGACTACCAAATGTATCACGAGTAACATTGAACTTTCTTCAGGGAAAATAGTATAGCCGTTACACATGAAAAGATTGCCTAGTAACAATAACCAAAAAAAATATGCTAATATAGCTCATGGTATTTGTGGAATCATTTCCGGCAAAAAACAACAAAGCGAGGGAAAAAGGACAGCGTAAACCTGCGAACATGTTTCTGCCTACCCGGCGCCATCAGCGCGGTTCCGTACGTGTCCTCCCTCGCTATTGTTTTTCACCTCTCGGGTATATGTTGCCATTCTCCACGAACGGAATCACGATATATCTCCTCACGCCACCTAGCGTCGAGAAACATAGACATGTCGTCTAGAGAATAGAGACAACAACTCGGGATGCAGATTCCTACCACATATCAAGCAGCTCCTGGGCTTTATTGTTTTTTGCCGGAAATGATTCTACCAATACCATGAGCTATATTAGCATTCATTTTTTGGTTAGTATAGACGCTCACCTATGGTCGCCCCTATTTCCCGGTCCTTTGCTTATCGAATACGTATGGAACTTCATTGGACGAACGGAGGCAATCGTACAAGCCAGTGATGGAGGAAGAATTAATTGTTGTGAATTCTCGCAACTATATCTTCGCCATTTTAATTCAGAAACAAAACCACAAAATATTATTTTCAAACGCTCGATGTGTTCTACGTGTAGATGCTATTGTACCGAGCGCGAGACGGTAAAACGGGGTGATAATTTATATTCCCTCTTCTCTGACGTTCGTACACGACGCCTAATGTCGTTTTATTTACACATACAGCTTGCAGACGTTTTATATCCGCGTGGATGTCAGTCGTAGTTAAAAATGAAGCGCCCGACGCTGAGCAGCGAACCGAACGTCGTAAAAATATGTTAATATTTCTCCCGCGGGAAGGAAGGGTTTTTAAAAAGTACGAACAACATGCGTCATATTCTATGAATAACACGAGTTTCAGCAATGCTTTTAACGACAAGAATGGAACAATTTAGAATTCCGTAGAATAACTTAGGGAGTAATTGTAATAACCAGATAGCTAACTTTATTTTAGTTTTGTGGAAAATGTACCTGTAAGTCGTGTGTTCAGAATGATAACTTTTAACTTTGTGCAAATAAAAGAAATTTTTGAAGGAATCGTTTTGGGCATAGTGTCGGGGTTCTTCGTTTTGTTGGAATTAAAGATTTCCATGAAATTCTACAATAGTAAACACAACTTGGTTCAAATCTCTTTATTCTGTTAGGATACAATGAAAGGAATATGAAATAGTGATATTGTTCCCGAAAATACTACCGCAAATTGTTGTAGATATTGCACTTCTTGAATCTAATGAGGTTCATCAATGACCAATACATGTACAATATTTTCGCTCTTGTCACAAATCTCCATTATTCTTTTGCAAAATCGGATTCCATGATCATAGTTTCCGAAAATTCTCGGTCTAAATGGTATATGGATAATGGTGATATTTTCCCTGCATACATTTGATTGCTTATCAACAATTTGTATTGATTGGATCAATATGATGCTGTAGCGATATCTTGTAAAATAATTTCCAGTCAAGTTTACACCTCTCTCACAATCAACAACAGTGCTTGATATAAGATGCTGATTTTGATTCTAATTATTGAATTGATTCTTCTTACGCAAGTTTTGACAAGATTTCTGTTCATTCTTCTCGTGTTAATCGAATCATTTTGGACGACTATTTAAACGTCAAGAATGTTAATTGTTTGAGCTTAAGGCATGCAGTGAAATTTAATGTATTACTAGATGGTGCCAGTACTTGATCTGGCTTCGAGAAACGTCAAATTATCGACAGTGAATCGATAAGATGCGTTTGAAAATCAATTTTATTACGTTTGTTACTTGAACTTAATGAGAACGGTGTATTATGATGCATATGAGCTTAGTGTTCATTAACAATCTACCATAGGGTAGCATTTGTGTCCAGGGTTAGAATTGTCAGAAAGAAAAGGTGAGTACAGGTTTAAAATATATTAGTTATTTAGAAAGAAGTAAACAAAGGCCTTTCTTGGAAATTAAATAATAAAAGATCCAATGTTACAGTTAATTTTACAAATAGAATATTTACAATAGGAAAAAGAGAAATATTATGTATAAATTTCGGCAATGTTTATTTCTGTAACGAGAATTTAAATTTAATTGCACCCATGCAAACAAGATCTGACGGATACGGGGTATCTCACCTAGGCCCTCAACGTCGTAAGAACGGGTTGCAAGTGTCTGTATACCTTATTTAGGACAGCAATATACAGTGTTAGCGTTATGAGTAGTCAGGGCAAGCAGCGGCAACAGTTAGTGTAGTAGATATGTGGTGCGGAGACGGCGATTATTTATTTCATGCGTTCACAGCGTCAGTACTAAATCGATCCTGTATGCAAGTAGTTCTGTGTATATGTAGGCTGTCGTAACTTATTTCGTAATTGTACGCATATGATTGCTTTAAAAATGTCGCAGTTAGGTACGTCGCGAAAACGACCAATGGCAGACACAGTTAAAAACTTTGTAGTGGACATGCCGGACTTACTTTTTGATGGCGCTAAAATTCAATGTCTAGTTTGTAAAATCCCTTTAATGTGTTGGTACAGAAGCCATTGTCAACGTCACATCGAAAGCAAACAGCATTCTTTTGCAAAAAGCGGCATACAAGACCAAGAAAAATTTACATTTGATTTATGTGTTACTCTTATTTTATGTAATCTATCGTTTCGTTTACTAGACAAAGAAGCATTTGTCTCCTTCTGGAATAAATATGCGGACTGTAAATTACCTAGTCGAGATCGATACGAAATGTACTGCCATTTGCTCGTGAACATATAGCAAAAAGAATGAAAACGGAATTGAAAGATAAAAAACTGTGGTTCTGTGTGGACGAAACAACAGATCCTCAAAAACATTCTGTGGTTAATGTAATGGTACGTACAATGGAACCGCATCGACCGTCATCCTCCTTCTTACTTGCTTCCAAAAAAGTTATAAATTGTACTTCCGATGAGATTTTAAAGGTGGTATTGAACTCATTGGACAAATTTGAAGTTTCAACTAAGCAACTTTTCATGTTAATGACTGATGGTGCCGCAAACATGCGTTCTTTGGGCCGATTTCTTAAAGAACACGGTGGTAGCTTCTTACTAACGTGTAAAATCTATACTTTAAATCTTGCGGCACAAACGATTGATTGCTAGTACAAAGGCAGTGTTTCTAAAGTCCCCGAAACGTACCCGACTATTTCACAAACTGTGTCCTGATTTACTTGAACCACCACAGCCGATTGTTACACGTTCGGGAACATGGTTGCAGGCTGCTTTTTACTACAACAAATATTTTGATTAAGTAAAGAAGGTAGTTTCAAAATTCAATCCGACAGAAGCTGCAGCAATCAAGAAAAGCCAGGAAATATTTCAAGATAGTCAGGTTAGAAGAGATTTACAAACTATTCACAGCAATTGCTTCGGACTAGCGGAGGGAATAGAAAAATTACAAAATGTTTCGATGTCGCTAGTGGATCCTGTTCAAATTGTGAATGATGTTCACGCACAGTTATGCGCTGTAGAAGGCGAAACAAATTGGCGTGTAATACGAAAATTTGAAAGTGTTTTAGAGAAAGCCTCCGATTTTCTTATGTTAAGACAAATTTGTGAAGGTGCAAATGAAGATGCATTAAGTTGTTTCAAAGATTATTTTAAATGTGAAAGTATAACATCGTTAGATGTCGAACGGTCGTTTTGGGCATTAAAAAACATTTATTCCGCACGTCGTACTCACTTGACTGAAACAGCTGTGGAAACATATCTAATGATTCAAATATTTAACAGATGTTACCCAGTTTGTGATTTCACGGAAGACTTTTAAAACGGTAAGTGTTCCAGCACGTTTTATAATTTATTTCTTACCTTCTATTTTATGTGTACACTTTTATGCGCTCGCCACGCCTCTGGCTGTTACCGCATATTTGCCCAGGTTAGTTATCAGGGTGAATCTTGCGTAGTACAGCGATATACGCCGTCAGCTTTGCAAGTGGAATAGGGTCAAGATAGGAGAAGACTCTTGCAGAGTGAGATTCCGCATCGGCTTATAAACTCTAACAGTAGTTGACATAGCTTGACTTGTTCGGAATGACGCACTGCTCAAAAACCTAGTGTATGGGCACTATAATTTTTTTAAGAGGGATCAATAACAGGGGAAAACTTATGAATTCAAGGAACCAGACGTGTTGATCACTGATCGAATTGTTTTAGGTATTCGGGACCCCCGAATACAAGAGAAACTGCAGCAAAGTCCAAATCTACAGCTCAACGAAGCCATACGGACATATTGATCAATGGAATGCAGTGCTGAAACGTAAAACGTTATTGGAAAAGACACAGTAGTGGAGCACGTACATAATTAAATCAAACTTAATGAAACTGGTCGATCAGGAAACCAATTTGGTAGCAATAAGCACGTAGGTAACATAGAACACACATGAGACAATGGAAGAAGCTCTAACTTTATGTACGAGATGTGGTTACGAGCATCCCACAGGTAAGTTTCCAGCTTTAAAGTATTTTAAATGCAATGTAAACTGTCCGAGTCTGGATCATATCAGTCACAAAAGAGTAATGACAATGATCATTCAAATTCGATTAAAAGTATTGACACTTTAGAATAGTACAAACTTGTTGATAGACCTGATCACAAAATTCAGATGATACAAAGAGACAAATTAACATTTTAAATGTTAGTGATTTTTGTAAACTAAAATGTGATTTTAAAACCTAAAGTATTATCAACTTTATCATCCTATAACGTGGATTGTCGGATGTGGCGAGGAAAATGTGGCGCTGGTGTGATGAGTGGTGTCTTACTTTGAATTCTCAAAAGACGTACCTGTTATAATTTAGCGCTTCATTACATGTTTCTTGCAGTTTATGCGCGCCATTCGAGGACAAATCAATAAAGGAGTGTCTATTTACCAGGTTTCTGGGGGTGACGGATGATTCGCGTTTAAACTGGGAGGAGCACCGTAACCGCTTGGAACGAGATTTGCGTTCAGCCTTGGTCGGCGTACGTCAATTGCGAAAAGTTGTAAACATAAGTTCAACTAGAATGTTCTACTTTGCAAGCGTTGAATCGCGATTACGTTGCGGTTTAGTATTTTGGGGGTCTTCCACACAGTTAAATTGCTTATTTCTAATACAAAAAGAAAATTAGATGTATGCCCGGACTTACCCAGACAACGTCATGCAGGCCTTACTTCAAGGAATTACACATCTTGCCATTATTTTGTTTCTTTATTCAAGAAGTGCTATTATTTTATAAAAAAATGAACAAATATTTGTTCGCAGTGGTGATGCGTTTAGTGCGATGGGCACTCGTAATTCCCGCAATTTGAAAGTGCCGCGTCATAGAACCACTTTCTTTAAACGACGCCCATATTACAAAGCCGTACAATATTTTAACAAATTTCCATGCGAAATCAAAATATACGTTACGCTTTCGCAACTAAAAAGAAAAGTAAGTGCTTATCTTCATGAACATCTATTTTATAATGCAGCAATGTATGTTTCCAGCTGACAGATTATTGTTTATTGGTTTTATTATTTTTCTTTTATTAGATTGACATTTACACCATTTTATTTATACATGTTTATCTATGTCCATCTGCTGACGATGTCTGTGTTAATAATAATAGTAATAATAATAATAATAATAATAATAATAATAATAATAATATTGATATAAATTATTATTATTATTATTATAATTATAATTATTGTAAGTATAATAATAATTATTATTACAATTATAATTATTAACATAGACATAATAATAATAATTATTATTATAATTATTATATAATAATTAGTATTATAATAATTAGTATTATAATAATTAGTACTATAATAATTACTATTACAATAATTAGTATTATAATAATTGGTATTATAATAATTAGTATTATAATAATTACTATTATAATAATAATTATTATAATAATTAGTAATTTTTTTTTTGTATTTAAATTCAACAGCAATTTCAATAATAATATAAAGCGTTACCACTAAGTCAAAATGACTTGTCAGTGGTTTTAATAATAATAATAATAATATTTATTCATTCCGAGCACTACATACAATAGATAGGAATAAGTCAGAAGTTTAAGTAAATAAACAATATAAATACACATAACGCTTAATTAGCAAACGCCAGTGTACACAATAATGTATTAGGGAAGTGATGAGGGAGACAGAGTACACAGTATTCTGACATTTACCAGTATATTTAAGAGAAGTCAAAAATTCGTTTATATTATAGAAGACATCAGAAGTGAGTAATTTTTTCAGCCTCATTTTAAATTCATTATTCGGAATAATAGTCTTAAGTTCAGGTGGGAGTAAATTATATATTCGACTACCAGCATATATAGGAGATTTCTTGAACGCCTCGCGATTATGTCTGCTTAAGGATATATCATTTTTGGATCGTGTATCATAATTATGATAATCGCAGTTAAGTATGTAGTTATGTCTGTTAGCATGTGTATGAGTTAATAACTTTAATAGATAAATAGAGCAGACAGTGAGGATTTTATTCGTTTTAAAGGTTTCGCGGTTGTAAGGAAGAGAAAAGATCAAACGCAGTATTCTCTTCTGACAAATAAATATACGATTCCAATGGGTAGCTTGTCCCCAGATAACGATATTATATGCAATTGCCGAGTATACGAACGCATAGTAAACATTCAACAGTGTATTAGTATCTACATTATTTTTAAGTGAATTAATAACATAAAAGGATTTATTAATATGGTCATCCCACTGTAAGTTGCTATCAATTTTTACGCCCAGGCAATCCACAACGGATTTCATCGAGATCGTATGGCCATTGTGCGAAAGGTTAAGAACTAAGGGCAATCCTCTCGTACTTTTAAACTGTATACATACAGTTTTAGAAAAATTGATTATTAAATTATTCCCTTTGCACCATTTTGAGAAATCATACAAAGTGGTAAGTGTCTTTAGCGTTAGCGTATTCTGGTCTTTCTCGGAAATCACGATGGACGTGTCGTCTGCATACATAAAAACACGACCAAACGAAATATGTTCCGGCAGATCATTGACAAACAACAAAAAAATTAACGGCGCTAGTATACTACCCTGGGGAGTCCCGTAATTTAGGTTGAAGCTATTAGAGACAGTATTATTAACCTTAACAGACATACTCCTGTTGTTTAGAAAGGAAATAATCCAATCAATAAGACTACCCCTAATACCCATCCTATGCAGCTTCGCAGAGACGAAGTTCCTATTGACCACTTCGAATGCTCTGGTTAGATCGAACAGTAGTGCCAAAACGTATTCATTACTATCGATTTTTTCAGCGACATGCTATATTAGTTCATTGCACGCGGTTTCAGTGGATCGACCCTCGCGGAAGCCGAATTGTCTATCGGTTAATATATTGTTTATATTCAAAAATGATATAATTTTTTTGTAAAAAATCTTTTCAAAAATTTTAGAGAATACGCTTAACATCGAGATGGGTCTATAATTCTCAATGCCCGTAGGATCTCCCTTCTTAAATATAGGAACAACAACAGCGGATTTTAAGATTTCTGTAAACTTACCAGTCGAAATGGAGACATTAAATAAAGTTGACAGGGGCCGCGCGATAATTCCAGCAACCCTCTTGATGAAAGTAATAGGAACATCATCTGGACCGGTGGACTTATAATAAGAAAATTCGATAATTACTCTAAATACCTCATCAACAGTCACTGGACTACAGTATATTGAGTTGCCAATACTCCGTTTACTCATCGTGCAGTTTTTAGGTAATGATGATCCAAATTGATCAACTAGTTTACGTTCGGCAATGGTAGAGAGGTACTCACCAAAAGCATTCGCTATGTCCATTGAATCAGTAATAGAACTGCCATCGACATGAATCTCCCTGACGCTGAGTTTAGTAGTGCTACCTTTAAGCTGGTTAAACACATTCCAAGAAGTTTTCGTTCTATTGGTTGACTTATTGATCTTATTACTGAAATATGATACCTTTTCGAATTTGACTTCTCTCTGAATATTTCCTTTCATATTTTTGTACATATTGATGATATTAGTATCCTGCGTCATATTCCTTAGCCAATTTAGTTTTTCAAGTTCCTCAAGTTTGTGCAGAAGTTCAGCAGAAAATACAGGCTTGCGCTTGTTTCCTGGTCTTCGATCAGTTGTTGTGCGACTAGGAAAAGCAATGTTATAACACCACATAAAATTATCAAAAAATGTTTCAAAATCTTTATCGATATCGTCGCTACATATCTCATGTGAGATTGAGTCAAACAGAAAAACAAACTCGTTGATGTTCTTTTCGCTGAAGCATCTATGTGGTCGCATCTCGAAACTACAACTAAGATTGTCGTAGTTCAAGCTGTCAAAGTCGCAGTAGATCAATTGACCAAAGTGGTCAGACAATCCCGGATCCATATTTAAACAATCGACGGAGTCCGGAAGATTCGTGACCACGTAGTCCAAGCAAGAAGAACTGGACCCATGGCTATTTTTCCTTACTCTAGTAGGTTCGTTTAAAATTGAGGACATAAAGTAAGAGTCAAATATGTCGGTCAGTACTCTGTCGCCCGCAGAATCACTTCCCCTATCAACTTTTTAACTTCTGTATATCAACTACTCTATAATCTCTCGGCGAGTGCCCAAGTATATTCTACTAAACACGTAGATATACATATAATAATCCCACAAATAACAATATCAACAATATACAACCAATTTTAATCCTAGTCATACAATTCTCCCCTCTCCAATCACAGCAAGCGCCCACAGCCTCAAAAACAAATAATATTCGTCTTCAGACTTAACAGTCGTTTGCTCTGTTTCCCTGCCAAATTAATGTCGCAAGGGCTACATTTCAACAAAAACAACAGACAAATATGCAATACCAGAAGTCTTCTAAAGTCAAATTAAACACCATTCCGAAAAAAATTAGAAGGAGAAAAGAAAACTGAATATATCTAAACCCAGAACGTAGGTTTTTAACTCCCGAACACTAAACCATTATATTCCTACTCCTTACTATTATAGTAATTAGTATTATAATAGTTTATTATAATAGTTAGTATTATAATAATTACTATTATATAATAATTACTATTATAATAATTAATGTAGTTATAACTAAGGTTTGACAAATGAGTGCAACGTCGGAGGCGTATCGCGCATAAGTAGGTACGTGAGATACAGTATTATTAAAAAATAATATATTCCTACCTTTTATTGACGTCTTGGGGCAGTAGTATTTTGTGGCAATGGACATCAAGACGACAATAAAAGGTAAGAATATTTTATTTTTTAAGAATACTGTATCTCGTACCTACCTTTGCGCGACACGCCTCTGACGTTGCACTCGTTTGCCGAACCTTAGTTATAACTAGAGTTGCTCAAATTGCGCCAACAGCCAGTGGCGGACGCATAAAAGTTTACACAAAATAAATGGTCAGAAACAAAATATAATACGTGCTCAAACACTTACCGTCTTAAGAGTCTTTCGTGAAA
This sequence comes from Dynastes maya, assembly GCA_029619315.2. NCBI lineage: Eukaryota > Metazoa > Arthropoda > Insecta > Coleoptera > Scarabaeidae > Dynastes > Dynastes maya. The sequence continues at coordinate 49,863,813 of JAROYE020000005.1, forward strand.
TCACAAGGTGAGTAATGTCTGTTAAAATAATCTTTGGAACAACCTAACGGTTCTGTTGACGCACCTTCACAAGTTTGTCTTAATGTGCCAAAATCAGAATCTTTCTCTAAAACACTTTCAAACCTTTTTAGAACACAAACATTTTTTGCGTGTTCTACCACGCATAGCTGTGCGTGAATATGTTGCACTATTTGCGGAAATTCCATTAACGACACCGAAGGATTTTGTAATTTATCTATTGCCTCCACTAGTCCGAAGTAATTGTTCTAAATAGTTTTTAAATCCGTTTTAACCTGACTGTCTTGAAATTTCGACTGGTTTTCCTTGATAGCCGCAGCTTCCTTTGGATCGAATTGTAAAACCACGTTCTTAATATTCTCGAAATATTTATGATAATAAAACGCGGCCTGCAACCATGTTCCCCAACGTGTAAGAATAGGTTCTGGTGGCTCAGGCATACGGGGGCACAGTCTGTGAAATTTGCGAATACGTTTTGGGGATTTGACAAACACTGCTTTTGTATGCGTCTACCTCAGGATAATATTTTCTAATACTATCTGCCGCATGACCGAAAGCATGAATTTTACACGTGATATGTAACAAGTTAGCACAATGTTTTTTAAGAGACCGGCCTACAGGGAGCATGTTTGCGGCACCATCGCTCATAAACATCAACAGTTGGTTTGTTGTAAGTTCAAACTTTTCCAATGTATTTAACACTAACTTTGAAATTACTTCGGCAGTACATGGTTGTACTCGTCTAGAAGCTAATAGAATTGAAGGTGACGATGGATGTGGTTCCATTGTACGTACCATTACATTAACCACAGAATGTTTTTTACGATCTGTTGTTTCGTCCACACATAACCACAGTATTTTATCTTTCAACTCCAATTTAATTCTTTTTTCAACATGTTCACGAGCAGATGGAACAATCCTCTGTAGCGATGCCAGACTTGGTAATTTGCAGTCCGAATATTTATTCCAAAAGGAGACATATACTTCCTTGTCTAGTAAATTAAACGGTAGATTACATGCAATAAAGGTAACACATAAATTAAATTTAAATTTGTCATAGTGTCGTGTGCAATTTTTTTCTGAAGAATGCTGTTTATTATTTACGTGACGTAGACAATCCCTTTTGGACTAACACATTAAAAGGATATTACAAACTACACACTGAATTTTAATGCCAGCATAATTTAGGTCAGACATTTCTGCTATAAACTTTGTCCAACATTGGTCGTTTTCGCGACGTAGACAACATTTTTAAAACAAACGTAGAACTACGAAATAGTATTTACGGCAGCGTACATGTATACACAACAGATCTGGTTGAGACTCGCAGTTATATTGAGGGTTGTATCGAACCTCGGCCGCTGCCCGTTGGCGCTAGTGAACAACTCTAATTATAAGTAAAAAAACGTATAGTTCCAACTTCATCAATAAAGAATAACGCAACAAAAAGATTCACATTCGTTTATTGTAATTTTTCTTAGATAAATCATAAATAGGTGTTATTAAAAAACACGTTCTTTTCGAAAAACATTTCTAGCTTCTTTACTTAGGGCCATCGCTTTTATATTTATGGCAAATATTATGTGTATGAGAGCACCTCTTACTTCTTGGTCGTATCTTTGGAACAAAGTATAATATTGTATCGTGAAAAGTTGCCCCAATAAAATATTGAAATATACAACGCTTCCGAACTGGAAAAAACGTAATCGTAGAGTAGTAGAAGAAGAAATTTCGTTCAAATTCGAATGTATCTTATATCAGAAGTTTATACTGCAATATATGTTTGCCGCCGTACAGCGGAATGCATGCGCATAATATCCACCTCTACCTTTTGTAGGTACGAGCATAGTGTACACCTTCCACGTTCGTACGCTAGAGAGAGTAGCAAACAACGTCGTACCATTTCTGAGGTAAAATAAACACCCTAAGACCTTAGAAAATGTGCAGAGTTGTAACTTTGTGTATACATGGTAGCGTAGGGCGAATAAGAAATAATTTATTATTCCAAATTTAGATGGTATATAGGCAATATTTACGTATGTAAGATTATATGCTTGCAGAAATCCTACCTTTATTTGCTACGTTTTGCACGAATTTCTATGAGAGAATAGAACTTAAGTTAGTGTTCAACAAGAGGTATAAAGCACCGAAAAAAATAATACTGCTAAGTCGAGTTTATTAAGTATAATTCGTTCCAAGTACAAGGATAGTCTGAAAAGTTTCAATGTAATTGCGCATGCGTTGAAGGATACTGTTATAAATGAGGAGAAAAATTGATTTATCGCCATTAATTAATTGTGCGGTCTGTAGGTCCGGGAGTGTCCCCAAGACACACTTTCGACAGTTTAAATACGAATTAACCCCGACTATTTACGCTTTAAAGGAATTAAATTTGAAAAGAGAAAACTAACCTCAAATTGTGATGTTTCAATATAAAAGCTATGTTTATATTTTACATACACGGACCCCGTGTACTTTGAAATTGCCAAACTTCATTCTCATTTCGTAATTAACATTGAATTTAATCACTAGACATTTATACAGGAACACTTAGACAAGTACGTATAGTACGAAGGCTATTTTGCCAAAGCTGAGAAAATTATAAGCGTCCCTTGACTCCTTTGTTCGCGATACCGATTGTTTTATCATGACCAATTAGGATATGCCTTTCGAATTTCTGGTTGGACACAGGCTAAAATTTACAGCAGACCTAATAAGAAGGGACAGAAAGTCCGTTAGAACAATAGTAGGTCTGCGAATAGGACATTGTATGCCCAAGGAACATATGAGCAACCTTGGCCTGACAGAAGAAACAGCATTGTTGATTCTGCCAGGCGAAGAAGAGACCGCCGCCCATGTGCTGTGCGATTGTACAGCACTGACAGGATTGTGAGTATAGAGTTTACTGACAACTGTTTAAAAAGTAAGTTAATAAATGCATATACGTAGTAAGAATGATATGTAATCTGTGTAGTAATGTTGAAAACGAAGAAATTGCTTACACCATGCATAACGAATAAACGCAGGCTTGGCGCAAATACATTGTTGTGTATTCTTCGGGAAGCAGAATCTTAAGGGATCTTTAACCCTAGGATGCATAACACGGGCCTTCGAAGCCCAGCGTGGTATTCTAAGCTTCATAACTTCTTTGTCTTTAATTTTTTTTCTTCAGGGCCTTGTTTATGCTCCAACTGGATCTTCCTGTTGCTATTTCTAATTGGCGTTTGATCTATATAATTTATAAGAAAATCTTCGAGCAGAACGAGTGCTACTCGATGTGCTACACAGAGCAGATCACCAGAAGATGGCAAATGAGATTCTGCCGAAACGTCGTGACAACGGTCATTCTATATATATATATATATATATATGCTGATGATGGTAGCAGCGAGACTGCCGAAAGCTCGTCCAAACAGTCTTTCACAGGATTCAACAATCGACACACGGCCGGAGATCCGGAAACCGCCAACTACATATATAAACATATGGCAAAAATTCAAGGGGTTATTCCATAAACTATTCTAAGAATATTTTGCCCTTTGATGATTTTTGAAAAGCCCCTTTGTTTCGAAGATACAAGGCGAGAAAATTTTCGACAAAACCAACATTTTATTACCAAAAATTACATTTAAAGTTTCTTAATCTACAAGAACTGTTGAAAATGACTACCTCCAGCTAGAATACAAGAATCCAATCTTCTCCTCATTGACTGCCGAACTCTTTCAAAAACACTAGGGTCGTTTCTTATTGAGTTACACCCAGCAATTATCCGATTCCTTAAATCTTCCACATTTTCCACTGGAGTAGAATAATCTAATGACTTTAGATGGCCCCATAGGAAATAATCCAGGGGGTTTAAGTCCGGGAGTCGAGCACGCTATAAGTGAGGTCCACCTCGACCAATCCAACGATCTCCATATGTTGCTGTTAAAAACTCACGAGCAACCACACTAAAATGCGCTGGTGCACCATCGTGCATAAACCACATTGCATTTCTTGTTGCCAATAGTACATCCTCCAGAAACAGAGGTAGCGTTTGTTCCAAAAAGTTTCGATACACCTCGTCGGTAAGTCTTTCTGGTAGAAATACCGGTCCAATTAGCCAGTCACCCACAATTCCTAACCAAACGTTCAACGAGAACTGATGTTGAAAACGATCTTCAAGTACCTCATGTGGATTTTCTTCAGCTCACACATGGTTATTGTGAAAATTCCTTATTACATTTCTTGAGAAATTCGCTTCATCGGTAAACAGAATCAGTGTCAGTAGTTTAGGGATTTGAACCAATGTGTGCAAAAGCCACTGACACAATGCAATCCGTGGAGGAAAATCAGTAGGAAGAAGTGCCTGAATGCGTTGTATGTGGTATGGATACAGCAAATACTCCCTAAGAATTTTCCAAACAGTCCCATTACTTACATTCAAAGTATTTGCAATTTTTCGAGTAAAAGTACCTCGATCTTCCTCTATCATGTCCAGCCACCAATTAGAATAGAATGTTCTCTTCTAATTTTACCGTTCTTACTGTCTTTGGCCTTCCTGGTCTTCCACTTCGTTTCAATGTGCCTGTTTCATGAAGACGTTGTTGAATACTTTGGAAGGTTTTTCTATCAGGAACATTACGATCAGGAAATCGTTCAATGTACAACCGTCTAGCTTCTAATGAATTGTCATCAGCAAGTCCATAAATGAAATGCATGTCAGTCATCTCGGCGTTCGTATAGCAATTCATGGTAAAGGACTTCACTAACAAAAGTTTAAGTATTAAAAGACAGAAAATACACGTCAATCAGTCTCAACAAATTTGGCACATACAAAATAATCAATCACGAAACGTATTCAAATGAAATCCACGTTTTAACTGATTTACTTTTCTATGTCTGCACTTGCCTATTGTTAATGGGTAAAGCTGCCGTTCTTTGTAATCGGAATGTTGGTAAAAAGATAACAACGCGTTTTTACAATTTTTTTATACTCGGTAAGTCCAGTGTTGTACGCCATATTTTTATTTCGGCTACATTAATAATTTCAAAAATATCAAAATTGGTTTTGTCGAAAATTTTTCTCGTCCTGTATCTTCGAAACAAAAGGGCTTTTCAAAAATCATAAAAGTACAAAATATTCTTAGAATAGTTCATAGAATAATCCCTTGAATTTTTGCCGTATGCTTAATAAACACCCTGTATATGTAAATTCTACGCAGCTTCTATATTTGCAAAAAATAAGGAGGTGGGGGGTTGTTTTCTTAAACAAATATTTATTATAAGGAAGATGTTTACGCCATTGTTAAGAACATGTAAAACAGTTTAAATCTTGTCTTAACTTTTTTTTTATATCTCTTAGAGTTTATGGGTTATTGAGTCAAACAGCGGAGGGTGGTATTGAGCTTAGGTTGCTTTACACCCCACCAATGGACGAATGAGCAGCTAAGATAGTTGCCTTGGTTTTTACATTACGTCGGTCTATAAACCCACGGAATTTGATTTTAATCGGTGAGATGCAGTTACCTGTGTTCCCTTGTAAGTGGCATCAGTTAAAAGTATTAATTTTTTTCCCAATGGTCTTTGAATTATCAGGAAAAGACAAAAAAGTGTATCATCGTTACCCAGGTTAGCCTATGATCTTGAGAAATCAAACTGAACTTGACAAAAAATACTTGTTTCTGTGTTAGTCTTGGAACTTGGTTTTTCAGTGTGCAATTAAGGATCTTCGTTAAAATCCCAACTCCCAAAGTTAACCCTACCCTAATCAGTTTTTCATTTGCCGCTGGTGTAAAGGGATAACTTACTAAACCATCTTTATATATAAACGCTCCATCGATTCTGAATGATAACAAGCATTTCGATGAGTTAGCGCGCTGCAACGCCAACTAGTACGACTGTTTCATATTTCCACACCGCTAACCATCACTGCTTCCGTCATTGCCGTCCTCGTCAAGATCAGAACCGTAGTGCGCGGGGCATTGTGAAGTGCTGCACCACTCGATGGGAATTTATCCCAGACGGCTGTGGCGATCGTTATGTGACAGCGCATACATATTCATAGAAACGTAAAAATCAGGCCAGCTACACGTAATAATAATTCCACAGGCGTTATATAATCACGCTTTTAACTTATGAATACCGATTATGCATTCCGCGAGAGAAACTCGAGTGTCTGATCTCTCGCCTAACGCCTTTTCCGCACTTTCCACGATGCATTCGTTTTCGGTCTTTGTCTTTCTTCTCGTTGATTCGTTCTCTATTTTTTTTTTCTTTGTAATGGTGGAATGGATGAGAATCGATAGCTTCGCTTGCTGAAAGTATTTGTCTTATTTCTCCTATTGTTGGAAGTGCATCCTAAGCTTTCATGCAAATACGAGGTAGGTGCTATAAATTCACGGCTTGATAAAATATAACAATTTTTATTTTTTAATATAATCTCCCCTATCTTCAATACATTTATTACAATGATCAATTAATAATTCTATATCCTTGTAAAAATAATCTAAAGTTTTTCCCTCAAAATATTGTATTACAGCTGCTTGCAACTCACTACAGACAGAACCATTGTTTTATCTACTGTGACAGTGGACTTCAAAATCGGTTTTAGGCCGTCTCCACACATGTTTAAAAACGAGCGCGCACATTCGACCCGACGTTCACGTTGGAGAGCCAGAAGAAGATGCGGCACTAATCTTATTCATACCCAAATGGTTATGGAGAATTCGGCAAATACTTGTTTCCGAAATGTTAGACATCATTGTTAACTCCTTCACTTTCGAATAGCGATCTGCTAACGCCATTTCGTCAATAATTGAAATGCTTTGAGGCGTTATTAGTTCAATCAGCCCGACCGAGGCGCTCATCATTTTCTAGGGATTCTTGTCCCAGGCGAAAACATTTTGCCCACTTTTTTACAGTGGAATATGACCTTGTTTCTGAAAAGGTTCTGTTTCTATTGCAATATCTTCTGAAGACACTACCCTCACTCTTTTAAATACAAAATTTCTCAACGAATCAATAGTTGATTCATAGATTTTTTTCAATCGTAATAAAAAACAAAGAAGCTTCTAGAATTCAAAGCTTCAATATCCAACGCACTAATACAAATAGGTGAAGAAAATAAAAAAGGAGGCAGACCCAGTTCAAATTCTAAATATGAGCCACCACTTGAAAAGCTGCACCAAAGTCATTTCTGAAATCAGACTAAGACTCTATAGCACAATATCCTAAGGAAAAGGAAGCTAAAAATCCCTCACGATGTCAGGACAAAAATTGTCTACATTGAACTCCCAATATATGTGAAAGATGTGAAGAACCGGTGTGTCTTGAATGTATGAAGTCTTGACCAAGGGAAGCTTCACAAATTTCTTATCGCAGGATTTTACAAGGTGGTGGCATTCCTTACATAATGCCTATATTGGACTTTCTCAAGAACGTAACTTCGCCGCGGGAATTAGACGCGTACGAAACTGTTTACATAAAAAGGTACACATCTGTTAAATAGAGAGAATACACCGTTATATTACTCTTGCCTTTTTGGTTTATTAGGGTAAAGCGGCCATATGGTTTAAGCAACGTGCTACAATGACAGGAGACCCTTTCGTCTCTTTCCGTATATTTCACGTTTCAGATTTAGAGTGTAGACAGAAGAAACAAAAATCTGGTGTATAGAAGGAACATACTCTTGCTCCACTTTTATGAGGGGGTGCTACGATAAGAAGAGACCCTTTCGTCTATTTTCCCGATACTTCTGCCCATATTGATTAACATAAGTAATAGAACAACGCTTACTAAAACGCATTACAAATAATTCCACAAGTTATCCAATTAACAAACGATATTTTGTACGAAATAGAACATTTGGAAGCTAACCAGAACTTCTACCATTAACCCAAATCTACAATAACACGAGCTGTTTTTAAAAATGCTAATCTAAAGTCATATCTAATGTCTACGTACATATCTCTAAGTTCTCGTTTACGTTAAAGAATCCTCCAACTATTAATCGCGTTTAAATCTAAGCCGCTCGTAAGCACCCACACGGGTTAGCATTATGCTGATGCAATATCAGCCATTAGGATTAGTCTCTATGCTGTCTGCTAACTTCTGAGTGTATGTGAATGGATATGCGCGTAGATGAAACGTTTGCCGCTGCAACTAGCTTCTTGTTTAATGTACACACATACATAATATACACATGTATATATGTAGAAGTAAAACAGTGTAAAGTTTACGGGTTTAAAAATAGAATTTGCATATTTATCCTGGATTGCGTCCGTGTGATGTTAACTGTAAAGCTTTTAGATGTAGAAGAAATGATTATTTATGTTCTATTTTAACACGGATTGAGAAAATTCCTTCTGATTTAATCGTAAATTTGTTTTATATATCTCAGCCTATCCTTCGATAGTTGTTTGTTACGTTTGTTACGAATGCAAAAAAACGATTCCTTTACCGCTTAGGCTAATATCGTGTATGGCGATACATCACCGACCCAGCGTGACGTCATCGAAGAGCACTCCGGTCTTGTATTGTAGGTAACGGTCAGAGACACTTGTCATAGCTGTTTTGTTTCGTATTTAATTGACCGTCAACAGACCGTTAAACTATGCGGATGTTGTGTTAGGGATTCCGCAGGGAAGTATTTTAGGTTCCTTGCTATTTTTAATCTTCATAAATGATATTTCTTCCATTGCTGTTAGTGATCTTTGCTGACGACACAAATATGTTATACACTTGTGAAACATTCACATAATGAGTTCAAATTCAGACTTATTTAGAAATGTTTTACAATGGTTTGAAAACAATAAACTTGTTTTAAATAGTAAAAAAACAAAAAGTATTTTCTTTAAAATAAATAACAGTGTTGAAACACCTAAAAATATTACATTAAACGGTCAAGTAATTCCATTATATAAGACCTGTAGGGTGTTAGGTATATGGGTTGTTGAAAGTTTGCAATGCTATACTCTCAAAATATTAGGTAATATCACTAGCTCTCAAATATTAAAAATGCGTACAAATAAAACATGCTTACGTACTGTTGCCGTAGTTGTCAACTTCAACTCCGGGTTGTATTTGTTCCAAAAGTTCTTAAACGATTTCTTATTTAGTATGTTAAGTGACAAATTACATGTTATCATCATGACAAGTAAATCGAAAATAAAGTCATTTCTATTTGACGCGGCGTTTTTTCTATTTCTGTGTTTTGCACTATTTACATGCTTCCTACAGTCGTTCTTTTGCCGGCACATCAAAGTTTTCTCGCACACTTTACAAACTATTTTAGCACCGTCGTACAACAAATCTGAAAACTCACAGATAAAGTTTTTTACTTTATCAGCAAAGGGTCGTTGTTTAGCCTTTAATGAAAAATTTTCTTGAATAACTAGTATTCCGCTCGCCTGATTTAATTCACACGCACACGCCGCCCTAGTGATGATGAATGTGTACGCATCGCAAAAGACAGGCGCGCGCCGAGTTCCGTTGGCTGCTCCAGCTGTTACGGCTATGCTGGGACGACACGATTATCTTACCTTATTAATTACTCGAACTATTAATTTTATTACATTCAATTTTTGGCCTTGAGAATATTTGACTATAGTAAAATATTTTATAAAGGATTTATACAAATAAAAATTTTCTGATGCCGCCTTGCTGGAAGTTTTCGCATTCGCCTTTTCGTCAGCCAACAAAGATGGCTAGAATAATTATTTTAAAAATGAGTTAAAATAGCCAAAAGATTGTAACGTAGAATAGTTTTAATGTTATTTGATAAAACAAAACCAAACAAACAAAAAAAAAGAAGTGTTGTGTTAGTTGACAATGTTCTATTGTATGTTCAAAAAACAAAACAGCAAACAAAGATTATTTGACTTATAGTTATGGACATATACATTCTGAGGAAGACAATAAAATTTGTCGAAACCTAAAATGTTAAGTTTTAACTAACTCAAACAATAATATATTTAGTAACTAAGCCGCTAAAATCAAGAAAAAAAGGATTTTTAAATTATAATGTGCCTATACATAGGTTATCCAAGACAGAAAGAGGACTATACTGCAATGATATAAAATTTTATAATAAATTACCATCTGAAATGAAAAATATAAACACATAATTTTAAATACAAGGTACAGAATTTCCTATGTTAATCAGAATCAATAAACATCTGAAAAGCTCACTGTGTAATAACTAAATGGGTCCAATCAAATGTTTTTCGCTTGAACATATACCGAATATGGATACAGCAACAAGTACTTATTTGTGCACGTCAGCGCTACTAATAAATATATTTTGAGGTTATAGCTTGGCGTTTACACAAACGGCATTATTAATGGTTCCATATTGTGTCGATTAAACTGTCTCCGAGCCCCGACTTAATAAAGAAATATGATGCGAATAAAATTTTGAAATAAATTTCATTATAATGAAACGATTTTCGTTGTTACATCCATGCATATACCTTTAATAATAATAGTACCAATTTATTACTCAACAGGTTACAGGACTTTAATATTAAATATTAAAATATGAATTAATTCCCTTCATTGCTTCAGGGGTTTCATACGAGCAGCAGCCGTTTGATCATTAATGCGCTGTAGAAGTAACTAAGTTAATGATCTAGTATGTTATTTTCTCCGATCCATTTGATGAACCGGTTACAACACCTCATGTGGATCTTCCTCGCCTTTTTCCCTATTTCTTATTTGGTCCACTGGCATTGACGAAAATATTTCTCCAGCCGTTCAAATCCATCATTCCCTTTTTAATTTGAGCTACAAACAAATCATGGAACCATTTACGAAAGATATTCATTATAACCCATGTCGTATTTTGGCCCATATGCGTTTTGTTTGGAAGAACAATCCAAAATAGTTCAAATCCATTTCTGTTACCTTCATTGGAAATGTTTGCTGGAAGGGTTCAACAGCAGATTCATCGATAGGTAAATTTTCGCCAACACTTAACAATTAACGAATGTCTTTACGTTTTTAAACTTCTCCATCCATCCAAAACTTGTTTCTAATCAAAATCATCTCTTCCAGTCATTTTTTGATGAAACCACCTAGCTTTTTCGCATATCTCACCACATATTGAAATACGTTGCGCCTTTTATTGTAAAAGCCATGTAGAAAGTGCCATTTCGTTATCTGGATTTTGACACGATTTGAGAGTTATTCTTTACCCGGGATTGCTGTAATACTTTTATTGCTTTTATTTTTAATGTCGCTTATTGTGGATTTTCCGTCACCGTACGATTTAGCAATTCCTGTCACATTTTGCCCTCTACAGGTTATGTTACGGGAGTTTCGCAATGTCACTCATAATTTCTACCGAATCCCCTGTGACACAATTCAGTAAAATGGGACTTTCTTGTTACTTGAATGAAACATATCACTTCTTGTAGATTTTTTGAGAATAGCGTACTTTATTTGTAATTTCTGCGTATGCTATCATTTAGTACTATTCTTTCCCTTCAAGTTTAATTTTCGTTTGTGTCGATCCGACTGTATCCACTCGAGATGTACCAATTTTAGTCTAGAGTTCTTCGTAAGCATTAGGCATCATAGTCTAATGTCCCGCTTTAAATATTTTTAGACAAACTTCCCAACATTCCCCGATAATCTCGTAAAACTGCTTGAAACTGGTTAGTCGAGGGTTTTCGGAGTAGTTGATCACAAATCTGTAGTCAGAATATCTCTTTTGGAAAGCCATTTGGAGAAATTTCTTTTCAAATAAGGTTTGTTGTGGTCAGAAATAAGGCTTTTGATTCGTAGATTTTAAGTAGACGTGTGTTTGATCCCTGCAGCGGGATTAAAGTCACTATCAAATGTCCACCTCTGATCCTTGGGAGTTTGATGTAGAGGAATTTTTACCACATGCATTCCGAGAACATTTTCAGCTTTCTACAGTTCCGGAGTCACAAGTAGGGGTTTCCATTTTGAAGTCCTAAGCTAGTCCGTGTTGATTCGTCGGCCCTCTCTGATTTCCACAATTTTTATTTGAAGAAATCTTTTCCAAAATGCTAATTTAAAATCGAATAAATCAGTTTTCTGATCCATGGAAGAAGCGATTTAAGCTGTTGTTCTTGCGCATGATAATTTGTAAACTTTGACCTTTGACCATATTGGTTGCTGTGTGAGGTCGAATGACCGAATTTTCAACTTCATCATGGGTACCTGTCTAAGATTTCTTCTAGATTCCAGTAAAATCTGAAAATCACGGAAAAACAGCATTCTTAATAGTGGTTTTCATGGCTACTGCTTGAAGTACTCTGTAACATTTTTTTTTATTAGAAGCTTATTGTATTCTCCTTCCAGGCTTTATTCAGGATTTTTCTGTTTTTTTCATTGGGATTGTTGAAATACTTTAAGAATATCAAGGTCCGACATTGCGAAAATTGGCCAATTCTAAAAAAAGTTTAAAACGAGCAATTAGGCTATGATGCCTAACGCTTACGGAGTACTGTAGATTGATATTGGTATATCTTGAGAAAAAAACGTTGGATCGAAAAAAACGAAAATGACAGAGTAGTGCCAAAGGATGAGCAGGAAAAGCCACTGTTCTTATAACGTAACCTCAAGTATCACCAAAAACCGTCTTTTTAGCACGTTCAGATTAGGATATCTTGAAACCGTGGCGTGCTAAAGCAATTCTGCGGCCGGATTTGGATTCAGCATCAAAAATTGTACAGGAAATGATATATCTGACTCAGGTGGCAAAACTTTGTTGAATTGAATTATTAGCGAAACTTGCTATTTTTCTATAGCAGTAGAGTTTTGTAACTTTACGTAACCCAACGGGAGTTACAAATGATGCCAATGTTATGTGATTTTGCAGAAATGCTTTTCTGAGTGTAGCCCTGTACAATTGTTTATGTTTCAATTAAGTAAGAACCGTTGTTTTTACACTTACTTAGATGCACTTACGTGTGTTTCCCTCCATTATTTAACATAATTTTCTGCATTTGTTTTTGAGTTTGTAATTCCGTGCATTACAAATGTAATTTTATTGTTAATATCATCTTCTCCTTGTCAGAGCCTCCTCTTGCCCTTTCAAACGTCGGAGTGGTGTGTTGCCACCCTTCATTCTTTACCCATTCCTTCCATGCCTTTCGCTCCCTTGCCAGTTTGCTTATTTGCTTTATTGTCTTCCCCCTTCTTTGTCCTGCTTGCTCCACCTGATCTAACCTTGTTTTCCTGGGTCTTCCTTCCTTTCTCCTCTTAGATAAATTTCTGGTTCTCAGTTATCAAATTTCGCATTACCCTAGATGAATACATCCTAACTTGTTTTGATGTTTAATTATAGCTAGTAGCAACTCAATATATATATATAGTTTCTATTATTTTACACGATATTACTTCCATTCTTGATCAAGTACTTCGTATAATTTCGAGTATTAATTATTTTCAAGCATAATAATCCCCTTCCCCCCTACACCACGGTCCGTTGGAACTGCACAGCCAACTCTCTCACCCTTTTCACGGATAATTACGAGTCTCGCTGAAGGATACTCGATCCGGTGAATAACTCACAGCTCCTAGCGCCTGGCTACTTGTCGAGCTTAGGGTTGCTTCTGGAACAACTAACGTAGGCAGGCAGCAACTAGCCGGGCAAGTGGCCCACTTGCTTCTAGCGATGTGAAGGTTCTGCAGACTGAATATTAGCCTCATGGTTAGCAAAAATAGACGCGAGCGAGAGGAAAAAAAATCTCGGCGAGTAATTGGAAAACATGGAGAGATCGTCCCTGCGAACCTCTCGCTGCTCTTAACTTAATTATTCAGAAAATATGGCCGGAGCCGGGGCGTAACTCGTCCGCGAGCGTTTCGTACCTTGAAACGTATCCAAGGCGAAAATTTAATTTGCGTTACTATTCTAATTCCGATAGAGACGCTTGCGGGAGAGATTAACGCTTTTGCTACACGTTTTTGAATTACAAAAACATCGAGGGAGGGAAAGAATATGCGACAATTACGCGGGTGGAATGAGGAATGATATTTGAGTTAGGATAATTGAAATTTTTTTAATAGTTCTTGTTACGATTAAAAAAAAAAGAATAAATAATGATGAAGAGCAAGATAAATTTAATTAAAGAATAATTAAACTAAGAATGATATATTATAGTGCTCAACTTTAGCTATTTACGTAGTGTTAGAAGGAGAGGAGTCAAGGAATGAAATAGTAATACAACGGCGTTCAGAATTTATTTTTGTTGCTGAAGTCGAAGGTTCTTTGTATTTCTTCGTCGAGACAACGGCCCGGTATTCGAATTCTTTGGCAAGAAATCCGATGTTAATGGGACGCCACTGACTGTCTTGTTTAGCTTAGTCGCCTCGCTGATGATCGATACTTCCGTTGAAAACCAGTCAGTGTTTTCGAGGGTAAGGAAGAAAGGAGTATACAAAAGAAAATTCAAAACGGAGCAAATATTTGAACAAACTGTATATTGAATGAAAGAGCACTATTAAAAAAAAGACAAAATGTTACAAAAAAAGACTAGTTTCTCAGGGTCAACAAATTTACTATAAATATTAACAAAGTTAAAGAAATGAATAAAAGCGTCAAAGGAAATATTTAAAGATTAATTCTAATCTAGACAACAAAGTTAATAATTAGATTTACAAGTTTCTAGAACGGGCAGTAGTAATGGCATTAAGCGCAGTTCTTAAATCTTAAGTACGAATCATAATTAACCAAAAGAATGACTATTAAATGCACGGAAAAGCTCAATTAAAATGAAATGTTAATTGTGATTCGCCACGTTACATAATATATCTTAAATTAACTTACATAAGACTGGTTTCGGAGAGACACACAGAGGGAGGTTTGTCCGCAAGATACGGTGGTACTGGTGGTCTAGCGGCGGTGAAGTTGAAACGGCGGGCGCTGGGCTCTCAGATCGAGGAAACGGTGGTCTAGCGGCGATGAAGTTGAAAAAGGCGGGCGCCGGGCTTGCAGATCGAGGAAACGGTGGTTTAGCGGCGGTGAAGTTGAAAAGGCGGGCGCCGGGCTCGCAGATCGAGGAAACGGTGGCTGATAACCAGAGGGCAGACATAATCCAGGTGGAGAAACCAAGGCTTAAGATCTGCAACTTGTGCGATGCTCCGTACGACTCAATACGACAAGGGTAAACGCAAAACAATAGTCGTTGGGAAAACGGGATCTCGGGCACCATATATCCCTAGTAGGGTTATGCCATCCTTTGCAGGTGTTCAGTTTCGTTATATATTAGAATAGAGGAATTCGCGCGAAATGAAATGCTCGAAGTATTTTAAATATGGATCTAAGAAATTTGTAAATTAGGGTGTTTTTGGGAAATTAAGCCAAAAAAAGGTAGACGATGAATCAAACAAAATTAGTGTGTTCAATGAAATTTGGTTAAATGAAGAACATAGAATATTTTGTATCTTCAAGTTAAGTTGAAATACTTCACTAACAGCCCTTATCACAATATTTCACTCGCGCGCTGTATGTCTAGTGCGAGTGAAGGGGTGAAGTCAGACACCCAGACAGTCAGAGTTTACTACTTAAGGATGGTGGTATTTAGAAATGCAGTGTTGCCAGCTTTAACTTCTCTACTTTTGTGGCATCTCAAAATATATAGCGTGTCACTTGTATGTTCACCTTATTTTTGGTTAAACATGTAACAGTGAGGGCGTCCCAACTTTCTAGAATTGTAAAACTGCGCCAATTGTATATACAGTAGGAAGCTACAATTTTCTGATGACATAATAGACATAGTATCTTTCAAAAATATTTCCATATATACAGGGTGATTGATAAGTCGAAAACCATACATTTACTTTCTTATTGAGACTTTTGCATTTTGACTAAATTGGGAAGGACGCAACATACTGAAAAGGTCAATGTGGTAATAAACTTATAAAAAAATATGTGTAGCGTTCTTTCTTACTCCATCTACCTGTGATATGAATAAACCGGTAATTCTTTATATTATTGTATGTGAAATATCCAAAATGTTATTATGAATATAATATTTAAATTTACTGTTCTTAATGCAGTGTCCTCTTTGGAGTAAGAGAGGAACCTATAACAATTGGGAAATTAGATGCCAAAAAACTGCATGGGACGTCATCTATTGAACAAGATCTCAAACATTGGTGTAGCATCGAAATTTAACTGTCCATTCAATGAGCGCTCCCTGTTTGATGTCTGTTGACGTAAAATTTCAAGGGCTTCTAGGAGGTTAACATTAAATTGGTGACCAGTTTCGACTAGCTGGCTAGCGAAATGGGAGAATCCAGTGCTGTTCGGTTGTGCATAACGTAGGTGTTCTTTTGTTCTCTTGTTTTTATTGTTTAGCAACACATCACGTAGGGGATGTAAAGTTCTGAAGGAAACAGAAAAATATGGTTTCAGTAAATTGGCTACTGTGTTGGAAAGTAGTTACTTACTTTTTTGACGGACCCTTGGACAAAAGGAGCTTACCATTCGGGAATATTCGTCAATGTGTATCGATCGCTAATCACACACTTTTCCCAGTCACTATAACCGCAAACAACTTTTATTTGAATTAATAAACACGTGATGTTTGTTTATTTCTTGACAACCGATAGGGTTAAGAATATTTTTGATGCGTGCGGCGACATCCCGTAGTAGAAGTTGGAACTATGTTATAAAGCCAATAACATAGAGTACCTGTAAGCGATAACTAGCAGCCGATAAGTTGTACCCGGCAAGATTAGCCGCATAAGTTCGACAACCATATAAGCACCGCTCGTATAAGTCATAAGCGCAACGAAATAAGATCAGAAGCAAAAGAATAAGCACGAAAGTATAAGTACATTAAAACTAAGAAACACCAGTCCGCATATCATATTCCGTTTCATCGACTAGCGATTGTATAAAGAAAGAAGTAAGATAACGGTCTTTTTATTTACCGTTACACATTGGCGTTTTTAAACTATTTATTCAAAATTTCGAGTCCTAGTAATTACATACTTGCAGTAAAAGCGAGTCTTGCAAGATTTTAGAATTTGGTTTTTAGTGTACACTGGAAGTTTTCCCAGAAAACCCTCTCATTAAATTTTCATGCCAATAAATGGATTAACAGCAAAGCAACACATCTAGTCTGTTAATATCAACTCAGCGCGAGATATTCTAATTGAGCCTTCTAGTCATCCTCCAGAAAACTTCTTGCCCTTTCCGCAAAACTTCCGAAAAGAACACGGCCTTTGGGAGAGTGAATTCATTAATTTTTGGCCTCCACGTCCCATCTATATTTATACAATAATAAGCAAACAGTGAAGGAAGATGAAAGCGGTGCTTGATTCGGATATAAAAGGCGGCTTGTAATTGCATTTGTAAGTGGGTCAGGGCGGTGTGGCGGCAAAATGGTTCCGAAGTAACTTTATTTCGGTTTCGCAGAGTAAAATAATGCATTCAATTTAATGTATTACGCTTGCATTAAGAACCCAACTCGGCGTTGAGCTAAGGCCAAGGTACTGGCGAGACAAAACGAAGAGTAGGTGAGATGAGATGAGATTGAAGGCGAGTATAAACTTCCGGAATTTCTTTCGTATGGTGAAAGCGTGTCTCACTGGTCATGCAGCGTTGAAGCGAGTTCGTAAGGAGCAGAAGAAGAGGGTTAATGGAAACGCAAATTTTAATAGAGGTGCCAACTGTAACACGATTAATTTGTCAAGTTCGGGTTTATAGCCGAAACTCTAAAGAATAATATTATCCCAAACATCTTTATTTACATCAAGCAAAGTATTTTGAATTATTTCATTACAAACAAAAAGTTATTAGATTTTAATTTCGAATGTGATTACGAAAGATGCGTCTCCAACCCAAGGATTTGAATCAAATTTGTAGGTTATGTAGATCTCACAACGTTATACGAGGGACACGCTATATATTTTGAGATGCCACAAAAATAGAGAAGTTAGAGCTGGCAACACTGCATTTCTAAATACCGCCATCTTTAAGTAGTAAACTCTGACTGTCAGTTGAGTCGCTGCTGTCATAGAGTAAACGTGGTAGGTACGATTTGTCATGGAAACATGGACTTGTCAAGAGAACATGTACGCGCAGTGATTTACTACGATTTTAAGGTCGGTTTAAGTGAACAACAAGGTCTTGAACGATTGCAATTCGCATTTGGTGATGAAAGTCCTTCACGTGCAATTGTGTTTCGCTGGTATAGTGAATTTAAAAGTGGGCGGATATCGCTTGGTGATGAGAAACGTACAGGTAGGCCCTGTTCTTCAGTTACCGCTGGAAACATTGAGAGTGTGAGACGTATGATCGACGAAGATCCAAGATGCACCTATCAAGTAATTGAAGCAACTCTTGGTGTTGGATCCGCAACAGTAAATTCAATTTCACATGATCATCTTCGAATGAAAAAAATTATTACTCGTTGGGTGCCACACACGCTTACCGATTTCCAAAAAGCAGAGCGAGTAAGAATCGCTCGGGAAACATTGGAAATGTTAAATAATGGTGGACATCGCATTCTATCACAAATAGTAACAGGTGATGAAACTTACATCCCATTTTACGATATCCCTACCCGCCAGGAGAGCCGCGTGTGGATCGACGAAACACCAACAATGGCCAAAAGGCAAAGGGCTGTCAAGAAAATTATGTACGCATTTTTCTTCCGTAGTACCGGATTAGTAAAAGCAATGAAACCGGAAAATCGACAGTCGCAGCAAACTGGTACATCATAAAATGTTTACCTGCAGTTCTTGAGTTAGCCAACATTCGCGGGTTAATGTTGCATCACGACAATGCATCGTCACACAGTGCACAGCAGACAGTTGAAATTTTACGTGAAAATAAGGTAAAAGCCATTGAACATCCACCCTATTCATCTGATTTGGCCATGTGTGATTTCTGGTTGTTCTTCAACCTAAAGAAACATTTACGTGGTCGACGTTTCACGACGGAGGATGAGATAGATGAAGCAATTCATCTATTTTTTAAGAGCATTCCAAGAGATGACTGGCTTCACGTTTCTACGTTGTGGAAACTTCGTTTACAAAAGTGCATTGATGCAGGAGGAGATTGTTTTGAACATAAATAAAATCATTTTCGTAAAAAGACTTGTAGTTTTTTTGTATCTCAAAATATATAGCGTGACCCTCGTATTATGTGTAGTTTGAGAAGTTTCCAATAGAACACAGAAACATGTACTATTTTGTCGAATTCCATTTCATTTGTCAACATAGTCCCTTGTAAGTCTATATACTTTTCCCAACGATGAGCAAGAATATCTTGCGAGTTCACTTGCGCGACAGAAACTATAGCAATTTATTGAGGATAATGTAAATAGTAATGGAAGTGACTTGCGACAAATATTGCGCAAATAACTTGCCAGTGTATTCGTACCTTTATAGTCTCGAAACTTAACAACAAATCATATTTCTTGCGCTGAAAATACGATTTTCCCTAACGCAAACATAAACATGCAAAAAAATGGTTCACGTAGTACTTCGTTACGCCTCTGCAAAAGGTAATAGCTATCGCACCTATTGCTGAACGCATGCTTCCATTTCTACTATCACACGCGTCGTGAATGTTTACCTTTGCTTAAACGCGTTACACAAAACCGACCAGTTCCATCGTGAAATTTGGTTAATCTACGCCTTGTGTGCGCTAGACTAATCTCTACTACAGCAACTTCGAATTGCAACAGTCGAAACTACCGCTCCAAACGATTCCTTCTATGCAAACGTAATTTGCAACGGAGTCAGCTCTAGCACGTTGTGTTCTTATACTGACGACGTTGCAAACGTCATAGGACGAATACACAATGGGTTTCATAAGCTGTTTGATAAGTTGTTAGTTACGTTGATACGAGGGAATTGTAAAAGTGAAGGATTACGGAAAGAGTAGTATGTTACGGAAAGGAGGAGCTAAGAAGTTTATGATGATAAAGCTTTCATTTAGTTTAAATTCTGTTTTCGAAGTATAACTAACGAATATCCTTGCTCTTTAAGGAAAAGACAAATTGTGTCTTTTAAATAAAAATTAAATAACACGTGCTCAAACACTTACCATTTTAAGAGTCCTCCGTGAAATCACAAAGTGAATAATGTCTGTTAAATATCTGCAACATTAGATATGTTTCAACTGCTGTTTCGGCAAAACTAGTACGGCATGAGGAAAAAATGCGTTTATATGCAGAGAACGAACGTTCTACATCTAGTGACGTAATATTTGCGTAAGTAAAATAATCTTTCAAATAACTTAACGATTCTGTTGACGCACCTTCACAAATGTGTCTTAATGTGCCAAAATCAGAATTTTTCTCAAAAACACTTTCAAATTTTTCTAGAACAGAAACATTTTTTGCGTCTTCAATCGCGCATAGCTGTGCGTGAACATGTTGCACTATTTGTAGAGATTCTTCTAACGGCACCGCAGGATTTTGTAATTTTTCTATTGCATCTGCTAGCCCGAAGTAATTGTCGTGAATGATTTTTAAATCCATTTTAACCTGACTATCTTGAAATTTCGACTGGCTTTTCTGGATAGCGGCAGCTTCCTTTGTATCGAATTGTAAAACCACGTTCTTAATATTGTCAAAATATTTATGATAATAAGACGCGGCCTGCAACCATGTTCCCCAACGAGTTAGAATAGGTTCTGGTGGCTCTGGTATACGGGGGCACAGTCTGTGAAATTCGCGAATACGTTTCGGTGATTTGACAAATACTGCTTTGGTATGCGCTATTAAAGCGTCTACCTCAGGATAACATTTTCTGATACTATCTGCCACAAGATTGAGAGCATGAATTTTACACGTAATGTGTAACAAATTAGCAGAATGCTTTTTAAGAGACCGGCCTACAGAAAGCATGTTTGCAGCACCATCACTCACTAACATCAAGAGTTGGCTTGTTGAAAGTTCAAACTTGTCCAATGTATTTAACACTAACTTTGAAATTACTTCGGCAGTACACTGTTGTATTCGTTTGGAGACTAATAGAATTGAAGGTGCCGATTGATGAGGTTCCAATTTGCGTGCCATTACATTAAGAACAGAATGTTTCTTCCGATCTGTTGTTTCGTCGACACATAACCACAATTTTTGATCTTTCAACTCCGATTTTATTTTTTGTTCTATATGTTCGCGCGCAGATGGCACAATTCTTCGTAACGATGTTCGACTTGGTAATTTGCACTCCGAATAGTTATTCCAAAAGCAGATAAATGGTTCCTTGTCTAGTAAATTAAACGGTATATTACATGCGATAAACGTAACGCATAAATTAAGTATAAATTTTTCATTGTCTCGTGCGCAATTTCTTTTTGAGACATGCTTTTCACTATTTACGTGTCGTAGACAATGTTGTCTGGACCAATACATTAACGGGATTTTACAGATTACACATTTAATTTTAGCACCTTCATGTATTAAGTCTGGAATTTCTGCAATAAATTTTCGAAGTTTGTCCGACCGCGGTCGTTTTGCTGACGAAATCATAATTTTTCTAGGACAGATAAACAATTGCGCAAATGACCGGCAATACTACCGTTCCTCTCGGTCCGAACTGATTCTACGCCGATGCGCGGTACCGCTCGTGGCCAGCGTTAGTTATATTCTTATAATTTGAAATAAACTATACTTAGTACATACAATACCTATGTGCACACAAAATATCTTAGTTTTCTTACTTGCAACAACGCGATATCTTATATTACACTCTTCTCCATCCATACAACTATATACGTATTGAATCCCAGAGGTTGTAAGGGGAAGCCGATATAAGAGGAAAAACATACATTAAAGAGCAACAACAATGATGCTGATACAAGGAAATGTTACGTTGGAACGTAACACAATATCCTCCATCTAACATTTAATTTGCCTAATGGTGGGGGCGATATTACCCAAGTAATGCGTTCGTATCAGCTCTGCTCGTCTTAGCGACTCAATATCGGTATTGAAATGCTATATCAAGCGGGAAAAAATATTACGCAAGGACGAACTCGCATCCTATACGTAGGAATATACGATTTAATATAAATTTGCACCACAGAGGATCAACCAGGCGCAAAATTAATATCATAAATTAGAATTTGACGCTATCATCTCGGAACGGATTCGTCATTTAGATTAAATTACGCCTGATATCGTCTTAACCGTGAGAATAATTAAACGTATTACGCTTGGAAGGAAGATATCCGGTAAGCAGACTTGCTTCGGTACAATGCTGTATCCGTGCACGTATTCCGAGCATTTTCAACAAAATGTTGAAGCTGGATCTGAAGGAGTAAGTTCTAAGTATACGTAAACTAAATAAGGATCTTAAACACTCTACAATTCGACGGCGAAGATAGGATAACCCAGACACAACTCTATTGGTACACTTCGCGAGATTTAATTATTTAATTGTTTTCCCTAAAGAGCCATTTTTAGAATTATATTTGCTAAAATAATTTTACGCATGTCAGCAATTTGAGTTACTCAATTTTTGAAAAGCTGTTCTTGAAACTTGCTTTCCTTTTTGTTAAAATGAGTTTCCAATTATCAATTTTACAATAATCGTAATTACAGATGTAAAATACAATTGAGGCGTTTCTCGGAAAAACCTTACTAGTCCAAAATTGTAGTTTTGAATAAAACGAAAAAAACTGTTTACTTATATTAGAACAAGGGTGTTTAATAAAATTTATCTTATAATTTTTAAGTCGAGCTGCAATAAATAAAAAAAAAACTGTTGGACATATGATGTTTTTATTGGAAATATTAATAATTTCTGACATAAACATATTAAAATAACAATTAAAATCAGTAAAAATTAATCCTCACAACCACTACTGTTATCATCGTTATCTGACATATTTAAGTCATTGACATTATCGGGAGCTGGATTGTTCCTTTTAAGTAGATCGTCATAAAATGTTCTGTTTTGCTGGCTGTGTAGAAGTAGAAGAAGTTTTTCAATATTTTCTAACTTTGACTTCTGAATAGGAATTGAGCTACTATAAGCCTTCTTCAAGGAAACCGCATTTGGAATCCTGGTTTTTGATGTTATAAGAGACGAACGCCATGGACCATTATAGCTACCTCTTAAAAAAATAAAACTATGTGATTTTTCTATACGAAACATTTTTTAATTTGATAGCAGGCTTAGGGTTCTTAAGAAAAAACTTATCAGTGCTTGTTTTAATATCATAAATCATAGAACCATTGACATTAACAAGTTTGAAAGGAGACGGCTTTGTTCTAGCAGCTAAAATCAGTCTATCCAAGTGCTCCGGGATTTCGATTCGTTCAACTTTCCTTTTCTTTTTCTCTATTAAGGAGAAATCCTGATCATTAGGCAAATATGAGTGGCCCCTAACAGGAAACAAGTAAGTTATGGTGTCGAAAAGTTTTAGTCCACGCACGAGTATATAAAGAAAATGTAACATAGTGTAATTCTTGTTCTGTCCAGGGCACCCATCACTTATTAATACCAGATTTCTACAAACATCATTGTTATTTATATAATGAAGTAATAGAGACACAACATCGTTTGCCCCCTTTTTCGCATGGTTTTCAGTATACGTGTACATTGTGGCTTGATTTGAGCCTAAATCATCAATACCGAATACATAGTACCCAAGTTGTCTGGAAAAAAAGGGGATTGGAAGGTATATGCGGTAGAGGCATGTTTTGCATATAATCGAAGCTTAAACATGTTATTTGACCTGCTGCTGCTTGTGTCTTATAAGCACGTTTCTTGGTGTGAAACGCTTCGGCCTTCCTTAGATGAAGTTCTTTTTCTACTGTCATGGAGGATTTGTCAGCATCGGTGCTGCCTTCAACTTTGACAGAACTACTAACATAAGTATGATTTTGCCAGAATTGGACTAATGAGGTTTTTCCGAGAAACGCCTCAATTATAAAATTAAAAAACTGATTTTAAATATTCTTACATTAAATACGAATTAAAATTTGTAGTTGCTTTTTTTATATAATTATACGAGGTAGGTGCCATAAATTCACGGCCTGACAGGCTTGCACAGGTTCGAGGGTGTTCAAACTCCATTGCGTCATAATTGCACATGTGCGAGGCCTATAATATTTTTGCAAACCCGTGGATATTTTTCATTTGTCGGTTGGAATTGCGAGATGATGTCACGAGTGTTTTGCTTGTACGCATCACATACAAGGTCAACGAACGTCATTGGGTAAAAACGTGTGACGTTGTGATCTCAAATGATATATAAAGGCCCCGAATTAGCTTTTCAACAGAGTCGCTTTTCGTGATTCCAGAGTCGCTTCTCGTGACTCTCGATTCCCTTAACGTGATCCGAGATAACTTGTACGCTGAGGATCGCAGGTCCGTGATCTTAGGCTGCAGCAGTTACTGCTTTTCGAGGTTGTGGCTGGCGCTTTACGCAGACCACACTAAGTATGTCTGATTGTGTAAAATAAATAAACAACGTCCTTTTCTGTCTCTGGTATATTTCAGTGAACTCAAAATTAGTCGAATTGTGAGTTCTTTCTCTTTAAATTATCTAATACTTACGAGGGATGATCGTAAAATAAGGTTCCCAATGCCCTACAGCAGCAATAAGACGTGTTAGGCGAAATCCGACAACATTGGCTTGTGCAGCAGCTCTCCCATTCTATATACGTACCACTCCCGTCTGGCTACGCCGCTCAGTGTTGGCTAAGCAACCGTCCGAGATGGAACTCCCGACCGCCGCTACCGCCAGGTGCAAAATTTGCACTGTGATACGTTTTTTAAACGCGAAAGGGGTTTCACATATAGACAATCATCGTCAATTAACCGAAGTTTACGAAGAAGAGTGTATAGCTGTTCAACACGTCCGCAAACGGTGTAGGGAATTCACTGGAGGTCGGACGGAAATTCACGATGAAGAGCGGAGCGGAAGACCATCAGTTTCAGAGGAAATCGTTGAAAAGGTCGAGACCATACTGCTTGAAGATCGGAGGGTCACCATTCGTCAACTCGCTCTTCGGATTCCTGAGATTTTCAACACCACAATTGAAAAGGTTTTGACCGAAGAACTGGGCTATCGCAAGGTGTGCGCGCGATGGGTACCGCGAATGCTCATGGAAGACCATAAGCAGAAACGCTGCAAGTGTGCCCAGACGTTTCTTAAACAATGTCAAGACAACAAGGAGGAACTTTTGGATTCCAGTGTTACGGGCGACGAAACGTGGGTGTTTCATTTCACTCCCGAAAGCAAGCGACAATCATGCGAATGGCACCATTCAACTTCGCCGAAGCTAAACAAACGCAGTCTGCTGGTAAAGTCATGGCAACCGTCTTTTGGGACAGGATTGGTCGATTTTTTGCCTCCTGCGACGACAATAAACCCAAACAGGTATTGCTATACACTGACCAAACTCAGACGGGCGATCCAGAACCCCGGGAGAGGAAGACTACAGGTGTGACGCTTCTTCACGACAACGCTCGGCCCCATGTCTCTCGTCAAACCCAGGAACTGCTGACAAAATTTGGCTGTACTGTCATGCCCCCCCCCCCTGCAGTCCGGACCTTGTTTCCAAAATTAAAGGAACACTTGGGTGGCGTACGCTTCGGCACCGACGATGAAGTCAAAGAAGAGATTTTTCGATTCTTGAAAGGACTGGCGGCAGAATTTTACGACATGGGGATACAGAAATTGGAGCACCGTCTGCAAAAATGCTTAGGTTTTTACCTTTAAAACGATGTGTAATGTTAAGGAAATAAAGAATGCTGTCTATTTTTAAAAAATATGGGAACCTTATTTTACGATCATCTCTCGTATAACGAGAATGGACACAGGACGCTGCTTAAATGTTTTGTAAAGCATATGTTTACGTATTACTGTACTTGCGGGCTCGGGAAGTTAGTTGATACATTCGCTTATAGATGTCGCCAATAGGGTTAAGGTAACTCTTAAGTGCTGTCAAAAGTTACTTAGAAGATTTTGTAAACTTTACGCACGCGAGCGATGTTTATCTTTAAGATTTACAGTTTAGTGAATTGGATGTATTTCTGTTGCGGTATCAAGAACAATGTCGATATATCGTCAACCGGGTTGTTTTTGGTGTCCAGGATTCAATGTTGGAATAAGGTGAGTACTATTTACAAAGTTTTAATTACATATAACGGTTAAGTATTTCTTCACATCAAATGATATAAAATTCCGTTTCGATCACATTTATTTACATCAATCCAAAATAAAAGATAATTTCAAAAAAAAAGAAAGAAACATAGATGTATCGGGAAGTGTAACGGTATGAGTTTAAACTATCTATCATATATATACAACAGAAACGTGCTTCACGATTACTTGTAAAGTGAATTTCGGACTTGTATTTTCAACTAGAATAAGCAGAATGATAGCGCGGTTTACGGAATTGGATAGTTCAAACGGTGGTCTTTACAGCGGAAACTGCTATACAGCTGAGGGCTGTCGGTGCGGGGACATAGAAATATTCTTTGACTATCGGTGTAAGGCCCGTCTATCTCAAAGCATATCTCCTCAGAGATAGAAAATATCTTCTGGATATCGGTGTGGGGGTCTGATTTCCAGAGAAGATACGTCCCTGGATTCCACTTTAGCTTCACTTACCCAGCGAATCTCTCTAAATGTAAATCTCGAGGGCTTATATCTCATTTTTTACCACGACGTATTACTTTTTGTTTATGACGTGCGGTGGCCTTGTACGTGACGCGTACAAGTAAAACATTCGTTACGACATATCATTACACAACTGCGATTGGTTTGCTCGATGAAAAATATATACGGACATACAAAAATACTACACAGGGTTTTCGGAAATGAACTTATAATGTAAAAGTTAAATTTATACAATAAAAATTGAATGAAACTGCAAGCTCATTTATAGATTTCTGAGAAAGGGTTAATGTTCTAATTTTACACTATTTTCTTTCAGCTTAGAAGTCTCTAAATTAGTGCGAACACAATGTGCAATTTACTCAAACTACTGTGGATTTACATACGATGTGGAAATAGACGACTCGATCGGGTACCTACAATATTTTATAGGGACATTTGTTTTTTATTTCATCCGTCCGTCGTATTCGTTAATATAAACAATCAACGTTAGCATTAAGTGAACAAGTAACTATTCATTCGAAATAAATAACTTTATAAATACAAAGACTAACAATGCCTTTCATTGATTCCAATAATCTTTTTCTTTATGACTCTCACGTTGAGATAAAGAAGTTCTGCGTGCGGCAGCCTCGCAGTGTAACATTCCGGCCGGCCGGTATACCACTTTTAGTGTGAATTTCCAGACTCAATTTTTCTTCTGTATAAGTCCATAGACAACATTTTTAAATTCTCAAATATATTTGAAAAACTTAACAATTTAAACGATATTCCTAAAGGACTTTACTTCTAGTATCTTCTACTACAATGGAGAATACACACTCATTGAAGAAAACTCAGTCATAAAAGGTAAAACCCTAAAAGTTAAATACCAATATGAAGCCATTGTTGCTTCTTAACATTATACAGCTATTTGGTAACACGTTAAGTTTACAAACGGAGAGAGGAACATGCTCTCCAAAGTCGTTACTATTCCGCTCGCATCGGGATGATGTTGCTTTGGTGTTCGCCCCGAAAGCTCGAAACCGTTGTAAATATTACCTAATGCGCGTCGAGTGCCGGAGTGTAGTTTGCAAATGTGTACGATTATCGGTAGTTTGCCGATTCAATATGCAGTTGGAAGTGCACACACACATTCATGTATGCGTTAGGTATATCGCTTTCGGCTCGATTTCGAATAAAGTTTGCTAACGTTCGATGATATTTGAGTAAGAGTTTGCGATAGCGTTGTATTATAAACATGTATCCGTTGTTTGTTTCGAATTTTATTTAGATTTTAACAATTTTGGATATAAGAAATTGTTTGGGAATGCTATTTTTTCAAAGACCATCATAGTATAGTTCTTTGTAGGAGTGGTCATTAGGTTTGAAAATTTAGTAGAAAATCTGAGTGTCTATTCAATGATTTCGTTGCTGAAAGGCATCAAATACCAGGAAAGCATATGCTGGCTGTAGTTATATTTTGAATAATAATGCGGTTGCAAAAGTGAGGGAAGCACAGACGATTTGATTTTTACGGTGAGGGAGCTCGAGGAAAGAAATAAGTAGAGAGCAATCCGAAAAGTTTCAAGCTTCAACATGAAGATGCCTGATTTCTGTAAAAAACGGAGAAAACCGAATATGGAGCTGTCATTAAATTCTTGCATTTGAAAGGCAATACGTCTACGGAAATTAAAGTCGAGATGGACGTTGCTTAAGGGAACACTACACCATCTTTTACTACAGCGAAATTTTGGGCAACTGAACTTAAACATGATCGTACCAGCTTGGTTGACTATGAACCTTTGGAACAGTCAAAAACTGTAACTACTACCATTTGTTCATGCATTTTAGGTTAGATCTATATGGTATCTATATAAATCACTTCTGTGTTAGAACCAGTAAATTACCTTCTAAGAGTGGTCGTTTAAAAAACCTTTTCTCAACGGACTGACGAGTTTATGACTAAGGTAATTTGTGTGACGTGCAAACTAGAAGTGACAAGGACTTGATTTATTTAGTTATACGAACAAAACTACATGTATACCCTTTTTTACGACAAGTTGTCTTCTAGCCGCGCAAGTGGTCATACCAAGTATACAGTCCACTCCAGTAATGTAATTCAATTAAAGTACTATTAAATAAAATACCATTTTAGTTTGATTGATTCTCGCAATACCAGCACTAGTTTTAAACACCGTCAACACAGGAAAAGTTTACCAAATCGTGCTAGATCACCATCGAATTAAGGTTAGAGGGATAGCAGTGCCTGTCTTTGTCATATATTGACTGAAGATTTGGGCATGAAAAAGCTAACTGCGCGTTGGGTGCTGCGCTTGCTCACTCAGGACCGGAAATGCATTCGAACATTTCGGCGTCGATTAATAGCTGTAGATGAAGCTTGGGACACAGTCGAAACAGTGGGCTGGAGAGGGCAAATAGGGACCGAAATGGTGAAGGCTGTTCCATTGGCCGAGAAAGAGCTAGGGACTATTTTTTGGAATAGTCATGGAGTTTTGCTAATCGAATATCTTAAAAAAGGAAAAACTACAACGGTGACATACTACGCATCACTCATTCACAAGTTGAAGGCAGAAATTGTGAAAAAATGGTCGCATTTGAAGAGAAAGGAATTTTTATTCCACCAAGACAACACTCGTCTCACATTTCAATGGTCGTCATGGAAAAATACACGAATTGATAGACCACTCGCCCTATTCACCAGATGTGGCCCCCAGCGACTTCTGTCTGTTTCCTATACTCAAAGTTTTGCTCGAAGGATAAAGATTTTCATAGAATGAGGAGGCTAACATATTCTTAAACGCCTATTTTGCAAAACAAGATGCCAGTTACTATTTAGATGGATTAGAGGGATCTGGGGGGGACGTGTACAGACTTACAAAGAGGCTATATTGAGAAATAAAGCAGAATTTGACAAAGAAAACTTGTTTTAGGCTAGATACTTTTCAGACTACCCTCATACATATGCTATATTGGTTTGAAGAAAGCATTCGATGGAAGAGAAAATGTAGCATACTTGTAGTAAAATCAAGACTTGGACCATTGCTTTTCACTTTTGCAACAGATGGCAAGGAGTGGGGATTAGGCAGATGATATGGTATTAATGCCGCAATTAGTGCATGCTATACAAAATAACCTCCATAACTTCGCGAGAGAAATGAAAAAGAGAGGAATGAAACTCAAAACGTAAGAAAAAGGTCATATCAAAGAAAAGAAAAGCACTCGAAATTCAAGTAAAGAGAGTAAAACTGGAGAAAGTTAACTGAGAGAGTCGAATCTATGGTGGATTATTTAAAGCAAGACTAAGCGCATTTCCAGCTAAAGAAGAGATTCCAGAAAAAATTAACACAAAAATTCATCAGAAAGTTCCAATACCGATGTCTTGGTACATTGTCTTGGTAAGAGTTGGACAATGAACATTAAAACTAGTAAGTTGAGAGCTATTGAAATAAGATTTCCTCAACGAATAGTAAATGAAATCAAAGCGGGATATAAGACCAAATGAAGAAACAAGGAAATTGGATATAACGTTGATACAGCGCAGAGTTGAGGAGCAGCAAGTAGGGTGGTTGGAATTCAAGATAAGAGGATGATGATAAAGGTATTCAACACCAGAGGAATACATACACGAATGGAAACCAAATATCTTTTACCACAGTTGTCGGATCGTAACTGCGGCACGACGTCTCTTACGATTCCATATTTGTCAGTTCGATCGGCATTGATACAAGTCAGTCGCGACACGTTAGTGATACCGAGTGTATCGCTGTCCTTTATTTCAGCTCGAGATCAAAGAAAATGAACCTTTAGGAAACAAAGTAATGGTACGTAGGCTTCCGCGGTCGTCAATAACATTACACTTTTGGTTTCCGGGTTGGAACCGCGTCGTTGTCGTAGCTTCTTCCAAAAGCTACGACAACGACGCGGTTCCAACCCGGAAACCAAGAGTATAAAGCAATGGTGATTTCTTCATTAGTAATGAAAGAAGCAAATAATTTTTGAGTTGTGTACGGAAATTGAACTACTTGAAGGGCAAAAGAAGAACACCCGATACAAATTCCCAACACCCACTCACCCTTTCCCATTCTCTACATTTAAACGTTTCAACCGACTGCCGTTTCAGGAAATACGCGCCGGTATTTCCGCTGGAAACGGAAGTAATATTTTAATAAACGCTTTTTAATATATCTCCACGCATCCTGTGCGCGGGTGAACATATGCAGCAGCGTCTTCGTATATCTCGTCGTTTTAACAAGCAACGTTACCACCTTGTCCTCCCTCGCCCCCTCCACTTCACCTTTTCCAGTCTTCTCGCGGTTCCAACATGTTGGTATTCATGGCGAGTCAGTTTTACGGGGTTAAAATTGAAATGAGCGTTGAGCCCGTCCTTGTTTGGAAATTGCATTGGAGCTGCTGTTGAACTATTTGTGTTTGATGTACCATGTTTATTGCATTTCCGCTGCTGCAATATTTACTTATTTATGTTTACGTAAATAGGGATCGGATGGACGATGGGAACTAACCGTGAATGACAAGAGCAGCGGTTTTAATTAATATGATTCTATGGGATTCCTAGCATATGTATTCAGTCACTGGAAGATTAGAATGATTTTAAATGTTCTTCTCTAAATAAATCAAATTCATCTAGTTAGTTAAATTTATTTCATAGCCATTGGGTTCTATTAGATATTGTATTGTTGATACATCTCCAATCAGGGATTATAACGCTATATCATCCTGTGGTTCTAGCAAATTGTATATCTAATTTACTTTTATTCTTATGGATTTAATAATAATGGATTTTTTGCATACACATGCAAAAATGCGTAGTAACAATCACCAAAATTAGCGCTAATATAGCTCGTGGTATTAGTGGAATCCCGGCAAAAACAATGCGAGCAGAGAAAAAAAGCACTAACCCACGAACATGAACTCACGAAAGATCGAGCTATCCTCCGGTACCGGTCCCGTAATCGTAGCCCGTGTTAGGAGATAGCTCCGCAAGCTTTCCCGACAGAGATGGAGGATACAGTCATTATAACGGGTGTTTTTTTTTGCTTAGATAGAACTTATGGAAAAGCTAACTGTCAAACGAGCTGTCATTCTGCTTTCACTTTTTGATGTTCGTGACCAGTATACTCTGGCAAGCAATCATGAATAATCTTGAACAACACTACCAAATTATTCAAATTTATTTTGAAAATCAGTCATCGCTTCGCGCAACTTACAGACAATTTCGTGTTTTTTATGACCCACATAATCGTCCTTCTGAGCAAGCCATCCGTCGAACTGCGGATAGATTTCGTACAACATACTCTCTACATGATGCAATAACACTGACACGTTGAAAGAATGTGGGTATTGAAGAGAACATCGTTGCTGTAAACGAAAGTGTGGAAGAAGATCCCATTTTATCAATTTGTTGTCGGTCACAGCCATTGGGGTTTTGTCCGTCCACTACGTGCAAAATTTTGCGTAAAGATCTTGGCCCACAACCGTATAAGATCTAGCTGGTACAGGAATTAAAGCCATAAGACTATCACCTGCATCATTCTTTCGTCAATTGGACTCAAGAGTAGTTGGAAACTAACTAGTTACTTTAACGCAAAATTGTGTTCAGGTTTCTCTTTGGCTTAACGGGTTTGTGAATAAATAAAATTGCCGCATATGGGGTGGGACTAATCCACAAGAGACCCTACAAATTACATTACATTCAGAAAAATGCACTGTTAGGCGTGGCTTGCGCGGCGGTGGGATTATTGGCCCTTATTTCTTAAAAGACGAGGCTGGAGAGATCGTTACCGCACCATGATTAATTTTTTGTTTGAAAATGTGGTGACTGAAATGTGGTTTCAAGAGGATGGCGCTACGTGCCATATAGTGACGGCAATCATAGACTTATTGAAATCAAAATTTGACGATAAGTTAATTTCGAAGAATGGACCTGTAAATTGGCCGCTGTGTGGGGCTACGTGAAATCACTGGCTTATGTCAATAAACCAGCAACAATTGTAAGCCAACACTGTTCGTGTTATTCGTGACATAGGGCTAACAGTGGTCGAAAGAGTGACCCAAAATTGGACGTTCAGAATACTCTTCGACAAGAACAGTCGCGGGTTTGGAGCATTTTGGCCATATGCCTGAAACCATTTTATTTTTTAATAAATCTTTCGAATCATACCAATAATTTGATTAGATTTTAAGGTTTCGTATCATTTTTTATAATTTTATTGATATTGAAAAGTATTATGCTAAAATTAGAAAGAAAACAAAAGTTAGAATTTGAACAACACAAAGTTTAACAATATTACAACAGTCTTGTTTGTTAGAAAAAAAAAACGAGGGAAAGTAGGAAAGAATTATGAAGTGGCATTGAAGTATATGTGTTAATCAATTGGGAATTAGGAACAGTTGTTTGCGGAATCCACAAATTCCCGAAACAATTGTTTTGAATTAATCAAATAACTTGTATGATGCTGGGTGTGCCGATACCTTAGTGTTGGTAATACTACCTTACAGTCCTTGCTGTCATTATTATTCAGGTAGATAGTTAATAAATAATACAAATAAAAATGGACCAATTATTGATTCTTCGGTAATACTGCGCTTTAGACGAAGTAATTCTGATCTTTGGTTATTAACTTCTACAGCTTGACCTTCATCTGATAAAATAGGACCCAATCCAACACAGAACGTAATGCCATAAGCCAATAATATCGTTAACAATAGTTCAACTAACCTCAGAATGACTTTTCACGGCTGAGGATCCTCTATTCGACCGCCTGTGTTTGCACTTTGTCAAAGGATCAGAAAACTTCGTAAAGATGGAATGAATATAGTATTATATAAGTTATACATAATAACCCGAAACAAAAAAGGCATGGCAAATTGCAAGATCTAGGCGAGAAGAAAAGGCACTTGTAAGAAAAAAAGGGCAACGCAGGATATTATTAAAAAAGGTAAAAATGGCAGGCAACAGGCATTTGCCTAAATATTCGGACTGTATTCATTATCATCCAGCTCGAGGAATTAAAGATCTACTTACTCGCATTGAAACATGTTAGGACGTCCACATTATAAAACCATATGTTTGGTCTATGAAAACAATCGCATGGGACTCTATGCAAGACGCGCTACTACTTTCCACACAAGCACTTAGTGTTTTATTCAAGCCAAGCATTTGAAAGATGCAATTTCTGCGTTCTTCTGTATGTATTTCCCGTTTATACATACGACAACCGCTTTTACTGGCCTTACAGATCTCTTCCGTGCAATTTCCTTCCCGCAAAATGTCTTCCATTGCATCCTGCTATCAACACGTTCGCAGAGACGTATACATATACACACGCGCCTTCATAGACTACTTGACACTTGATAAGACGGTTTTCCAAATTTTTTATCCCTTTCGAAAAGTAATTTTGCTCGAGCTCCTCAAAATAGTGTGAAGCTTCGGTCATGACCTCGTCGTTCGTTGCAAAACGGCGTCCTCCGAGCCATTTTTTTAGGTTTGTGAACAGGAGAAAGTAGGGGGCTAGGTCTGGTGGATACGGTGTCAATTCGTAGCCCAACTGGTGCAATTTTGCCTGTGCAACGGTCACCCTGTGAGCGAGTACGTTGGTGCTGATGGAAGAGAACTTTTTTGCGAGCCAAACCAGGGCGTGTTTTCGTCAAATCGGCGTCGAAACGGTCTAACAAATCTGCGTAGTACACGCTAATTATTGTTTTACCATTTTTCAAGTAATCAATGTGAATAATGCCTTTCGCATCCCCAAAAACAGCCGCCATCACCTTTCCGGCCGATCGGGTGGTCTTGACCTTCTTCGATGGGCCTTCACCGCCATCCATGTGATGGATGGCAGATGTCAAAACCGAGAGCAATTCGTTCTCATGTAACGCCATCTATCGAAGGCTAGATTAATATTAAACTAACCTCGTACATACATGGCTTTCACTCGTAAACCTCCCACCTTGAGTGACTCTTTAATTAGTAAAATTATCAAAAATCATTAAGATACGTCTATTTTGTTTTGAAGGGAGCCATTTAATAACCTATTCTAATCAGTTGGGGAACTTTCTACAAAGTAATTCAATTTATCAAATATTCAAATTGTTCGCCATTATTATTTAAGCAATAATATAATCTATTTTTGAATTCTTCTCGCACACGTTGAAATATTTCACGGGTAATCCGTCTGCATTCTTCGTTAATTCTATTTTTGAGTTCATCAATACTTTCGGGTAGAGTTTTGTGTACTTGTGTTTTTAAATTACTCCACAAAAAAAAATCAAGAGGAGTGATATCCAGAGATCCTGCCGGCCATTCCAGAGCATTGAATCAGTTTCTACAAATTTCTGCACCAAGTCGATAACGTACCGATGAGAACCACAGTTCTACGAGCGCAACGATTCTGTTCGCCACAAATAAAAATATTTTCTGTTCTGTGAAAGTTCCCCAACTGATTAGAATAGGTTATTAAATGTCTCCCTCCAAAACAAAATGAACTTGTCTTAGTGATTTTCGATAATTTTATTAATTAAAGAGTTATTCAAGGTGGGAAATTTTCAAATGAAAGCCCTGTACGTACGTTTTACATATAGTGGTGAGTTCAGTTAAGCTGCGTTCACCACCTTTTATGGGGCCTCCGACAGTAAGCTGTAAGCGCGAGTTATCTGGGCCAGTATGTGTGCGCTTGGTACATATAATCCCGTTATATACGAAATTTAACTGCACTTACAGGTCTTAAAGTTGAGTGGTTCGTCTGCGAAGTTATCCCATTATGGTATGAAGATCGTTACGGATTACTGGGGACTCGCGCTGAAAAAAGTTTCTGGAACGAGTTCGTCTACAAGGAGAGCTTGTCTGCGTGTATGGATATGTGGATCAGGAGCAAATAAAGGATGACAAACAGTAACAAGAAGCTAAAAGAACTAGCGTCTAGCTACCTACAAGGTGTTCGAAGTTATAATGCAAAATTATGGTTATTAAAAATAAAATATTTCCGAATTAAAATGCGTTATAAAACCCTCAAATACAATTCTGGGAATTCTACTGCCACCATTACAGCTTCTTAGATTTATAGTATCCACTTATAAAATTCTAAATAGTACATCGCAAGGAAATTTATAGAAATCGGACGAATTTTTGCTATAATTTTTGATAAATTTGCAATGTGGGAGATCAAAATACCGAGAAGAAGGCTATTTAATGGGTTAAACTGCAGCACGGTTGAACATTGTAAAAAAGCACACTAAAACGCAAAGAAGAAACTGGACTTTTAACATCTCGTAGACGCAGTGGTCGAAAACGTGTTAGGTTTACCCGAAATGATTAAGTTGTATACCAACGAAATGCGGATTTTCCTAACAAATGTCACATGGAGTCGATCTGTCACGTTTAGAGCGTGATCGAAACCCTCGAGTTTAGCGAAACAGCCCAATGTGCTCCGCTTGAGCCGGGAATAACATTCGTGCATCTAGTGCATACAGGCGAGAGCTACGTGCGTGTGCACGCAGAAAACACGTACGTTCTGACGCGTGGCTATTTGACATGTATACTAGTTTGTTTGGCTGTTCCTAACCTACAAAATCATATATGTGGAAAATTGTGAGAGTGTAAATATCATAGTCTTTTTCTGCCTTGAAAATGTCGAACTTTGTACCAAAAGAAAACTATTTGCGAGAGGTTTCAATTCATTACTTCAGAGAAAATAGCGCTAACACATGGACATGTTTCTACCTACTCGGCGTCATCAGCATGGTTCTGAGCACTATCTACTGCCGCTATCATTGCGTTTGGCAGCCCAAGAGCTGCCCGATAGGTGGTGGACATCTACACTCCGGTTTGTCTTGCTACCTTCTGGGACGGCGTGACTGTGTTTGTTGGCGATAGGTGTCGCCGAGAGACATATTCAGTGCTGCTTTGGAGATTAGCAATATAAACTGAGAGGCAAACTCAATGATAGCGGCAGTAGATAGTGCTCAGAACCATGCTGATGACGCCGAGTAGGCAGAAACATGTCATCACATTGTACATTATGTGGTAAGTCATTGGCATATATCAAGAACAGTATTGGGCCCAAAACTGATCCTTGAGGAACTCCATTGTGAACTGGACGTACCTTGCCTTCTTTGCGTCAAATACCATTCATAGTAATTTAATTTGGCCAGCAAGATGTGTACCTTAATGCAATCGAAAGCTTTTGAAAGATCGCAACAGGTTAGTATAACATCATCTTTTACATCAATAGCAGTTGTTCTCGTTTGTATTATTTCAGTAGCCGCTGTAATCGTGGATCTTCCCAAACGGTATCCATGTTGTTCCTAGCAGTAGATGTCGTTTTTTGCAAAGAAAGAAACTACATCTTGCCATCAGCAGAATGATCCCAAGAATGTGCCTGGAGTCACTTCTACCCCTGAGACATCAGGAACCCGTACTTTTACAGTATCTCCAATCTTGCCTCTTGGAAACTTCGATTCAGACATTAGCCTCATCTTTTTTGCCTGGCACTGCAACACTATCTTCGTCCCCTGTTTGTCCATGTTCCTTTTCACCATTCTCTATTACTTCCCCATCTTTTTCGCAACCATTCTCTGTTTGTCCATCTTCATCTCGTACTAAAGCACCTGAAGGAGAGTCGATTAAGGTTTCCAGATCTTCTTCAGATTCCAGGTTTCTGATGACATTAGTGATGATGTAAGACCGACTTTTGCTGGAACCCCAAACACGGCCTCATATGGGCTGCAATTTGTGCCTTCATGATGGGCTTTATTCGATGTTTAATAGCATATTCGAGTATTCTGGAGAATATAGGTACTAATGCGATGGGCCGATAGTTGTTTAAATCTCTTTCGTCTTC
The DNA here is from genome assembly GCA_029619315.2 of Dynastes maya. Lineage (NCBI taxonomy): Eukaryota > Metazoa > Arthropoda > Insecta > Coleoptera > Scarabaeidae > Dynastes > Dynastes maya. The sequence goes on from JAROYE020000005.1 coordinate 49,901,241, forward strand.
TTTTTTGTAAACGGGCACTATCTTTGTCAATTTCAATTCTTTTGGAAAGACACCTCTTAACATACACTCGTTAAAACAGCGTGCTAGAGCTTCTGCGATGTCACATTTTAATAGTTTTATAATGTCAGACGATAGCCCGTAAACGTCGAGCGACGTACTTTTCTTAAGGCGTCTGATGATGTCACCAATTTCCTGGGCGGTTACCGGATATAGAATAATGGAGCACTGTACGTGATTTGGATCTTGTTCCAGCAAAAGAAGAGGATTTTCACTGGGACCAGGTATTTTGGCTGTAAGTTCATCACCAATCGAATTGAAGAAATCATTAAAATCATCTGCACTTGAGCCATGGTCTTGTGTTTGGTAAGTTTTAGTTTCTAGGTTGGTCTCTAGCTTTATTTTTGTTGTTCGATGACTTTATAAGATTAGCTACTCCTGTTTTTTTAGTATTTTGAATTTCTTTTCTATAATCCTTTTAAAATTTTTATAAATCTATTCAGCTTCTTGACTTTTGGTAGCTTTGTATATAGTGTACAGGGCATCAAGTTTCTCTTTCATATCATTTACAATACTGTTAGCGGGAAAGATATATTTTGTTTTAGCTTTCTGCAAAATTTTAAATAATCTACACAAACCGCTCGATTTTGTTATCTACGACTGCGCAGTCTACATTTCCCTATTTTGTGAAACTAATGTACGTTTTAATTCGAAATATGGGCAAATGCTAGATGGTAATTGATCGCGATAAGACCTTACATCTTCCATTCTTCGTATTAACCATTTTTAACCTTCTTTTCTAGTTCTAAGGGAACTAATCGCCTTCGGAGCTAGAAGCGCCAGTACGTATATATAATTCGTTCATCCAGTCGGTGCCGTCCGTCCGAAAGAGAAATTCGAGCGTTTTGTCAATATCAGCGTTAGTCCGAGATAACGCTAAGAAGTAATGAACGCTTAAGAACAGTAGACTGCCGAAACAAGTGAAGCTCAAATCGGAAGAGAAATGGCGTCTGTCACTCGGCGCGTATTTTATCTCCGTTTTAAAGCCTGACATAGTGTGGTACGACGCTGCGACGGTGGCTCCCTCCGTGTGTACGGCGGAGACGGGTCGTACCGACCGTGCGGTAGCAGCGCCGCCGACGACGGTAGTTGGAATTAATTAAATAAAAAAAATGGCTCTTCCTTTTCTCCGTGATGGCTTAATGCGATTCCATCGTAGTGAATAAATGATACTTTATCGTCCGTTTTTCTTGCTTCGTTCACGTCCTGTTCGTCTTTTCCTCCTCGTCTAACGCTTCTACTTGTCGTGCATTATTCGAATGAAATGTCAAATTTTATGAATAGCTTCCGCTGGAAGGCTTGTCTTGTTCTCAAAAGTAAAAATTTCCATCTTAATTTCAGTGGTAGGAATTTGGAGAATACATTTTATGAAATGTAACCCATCTGGAGGTATTCCTATACGAGGGTAATCTGAAAAGTTTTCAGGCCAACACAGAAATAAATATTTTTTTCAAATTCAGATTTATTTCTCAACATATGGTCCCCTTGTAGATCTATACGCCTTTCCCAGTGATGCTCGCATCTTTTCAATTAGTCCAAATTGTAGTTGGCATCTTGTTTTGCAAATAGATGTTTACGAATGCGATGGCCTTCTCATTCGATGAAAATCTCTGTCTTCCGAGCAAAACATTAAGACTAGAAAACAGAAAAAAATTTCGCTGGTGGCTAGATCTAGTGAATAGGGCGAGTGGTCTACCACTTCCAACCCAAATTCGTGAATTTTTGCAATGACGACCACTGAAGTGTGGGTGTGTCTTGGTGGAACAAAATGAGGTAGTTTTTTCCGCAATTTCTGCCTTCAGCTTGTTAAGTAATCATGCAAAGTATTGCCACGAAGGTGATATAAAACGCAAAATAGTGGATATCATAATTCAATGCGCCGGTTCCGCGTCAGCGTCTCATATGTGCAGGATGTACGGTAGACGACGGAGACGCTGACGAGAGATATTCACGCGAATTGAAGGAAGTATTGAACTATGATTCCGGTTTAGGTGAAATAGGAAGAGAGTAAGAAAAACGACAGAAGATAGGTAGAAGAGTAGGGAAAAGTTAAGAATTAAGAAAAAAAGGGATTATTAGGGGATTAGACTTTGAGATGTGTAATAGTAAAGTAACCAGAACAGTAAAGTATTACAATTGTTAGAGTAAGAAGTTGTAAAAAAAAGGTGTTGTGAGTTCCGTTACCTAGTTACCCCTTTAAGAAGAACGATAAGTAGAACTTCAGGTAAGTACCTTTCAATATCTATTAGAATTAGAGCGAGTACACTCCCAGTCACACAGGGAACGTGACAGTATGACCCCATTACTGTTTTCCCTTTTTTAAGATAGTCGACCAACACAACTTCATGTACTATTCCAAAAAACAGTCGGCATCACCTTTCCGACCGATTGAACAGTCTTCCCCTTTTTCGGAGCCGATTCACCCTTCGCACTCCTCTGTTTCGATTGTTCTTTTGCTTCAGGTGAGTACTGATGTATCCAATGTTATTTATGCCTTAGAAAAAAAGATGGTTCTTCCTTGTCTTCAAAATACATAGAAATTGCGGCCTTCACTTCTTCATCATTGGCAAATTTGTCTCCTCTTAGTTCTTTATATTCGGGAACAGGTGAAAATTGTTGAAAACGAGATCCGGGGTGGGGTGGTTTAAAACATTGAAGCCCACCTTGTACAAGGTACCCAGTGTAAATTAGCAAAGTAAAAATTGTATCACAATACCATGCTTCTTTTATTCTATTACTATTAAGTTGTCGATTGTGACCAAACATGGTCATTGTTAGGTTAATAATCTTTAAAATATGTTGAAGTGCAAGAGAAACATTTTATTTTTATGTTAATAAATTCGTTACTTGATTTATTTTACTTTGCAAACCCATCATTGTAAATATTACCCTGTTGTAAACTCATATATTTTGTGTTGATTGTAGATATTACTGTGTACGTATTTAACAGAAAAGAACTGATCTAAAATTCATCTAATATACATAAATGTGTCAAAATCACCAATGCATATATTAAAAAACACGTAAAATTCTTACAAACCTGATACCTTTAATTCCCATGGAGTTACCGCTAGCGATTGCTAATGAGAGAATTCCCGCAGAAAAAGGGAGAGCATAAATACAAATCTGCATGTATTATAGGAATGCATCATACTTCCTCGGAGTACCGCACGAAATAAAAACGATTGTCATGCGCCGCTAATTCGGCTATGCGTAATGCAACGTTTATACACCGCACGATACGTGGTTTTCGTTTTTGTCGCTCCCATAGGGGACAGTACCACGCAGCAATACATATTAGAGGTAGTATATCAAATACACGAAATAACGAGATCGTTTGTGTAGACGTGTTAGAGGATTTATGTTATAGTCTTCTTGACCAGACGTTTAGGTTTGTGTTGCCCTCGATATTACGTAAGTGCTAATATATTTTGCGATACCCAAGACACTGAAAGTTAAAAAGATCAAGTTTTTTACGTTAAAACTTTTTCATTCATGCATTTTAAATATTTTTGACTTCCACAAGTTTAATAACATCGTTTTCTGTAATTTTACAACATATTTTAATGACTATTAGCCTGATGATTAAAGCGCGACAATCGGTTGCACCCACAGAGACGCCTGTACGGGAGTTGTATGTACGTATGTGGATGCAGAGTTCAGTAATGCGGTAGACATTGAGAAGTTGGGTCGTTCGGTTATTTATCGGATTCTCATTCTGTGTTTTCGAAAACATGGGACGTAAGCCTGGTGTACCTCTTGCATCGCATGTGAAGAAATATATTTGGCGTTTCCCTGGTTTGGAATTTACTGGTTCGTACATTTGTTGCAAATTTTGCGGTATAGGTCGCACGACATTTGAATGTAGAAGTCATATTAAAAGCAAATGTCATGTACTGAATTTAAGAAACAATATTTCTGTACTGGCAATTTTTATATGACTTTATTTTTATGTTGAACACGTACAACATCCCACAACACCTAGTAGATAATGTCTTTTTTGGGATAAATATGTTCCATCATGGAAGCTACCAACAAAAAGATAATTGCGATACAATTTACAACATGTGCAAAATACAGTAAAAGACTGTATAAAAGACGAGTTGAGAAATCAAAAAATCTGGCTCACTGTGGACGAAACTACTGATGCTCAGAAGCACAGCGTGATTCATATTGTGGCGCGTTCTTTAAAACATAATGGTTCAGCAGCTTCCTTGTTGTTAGCCAGTAAAAGGATTGAAAGAACTGATGCTGAAACCGTTGTAAACATAATAATAAATATGTTAAGAGAATTTTCTATCGTAAGAGCCCAAATCACCACGTTAGTTTCTGACGGAATCGCAACAATGCTCAAAGCTGGTAGAATATTAAAAGTATGCTTTCCAACTCTTCTTCACATAACATATCTCATACACACAAGTCATCTCGTAGCAGAAACAATTCGAAGCAAGTATCCTAGGATGAATTATTTAATATCATCTACCAAAAAAGTGTTTGTGAAATCTCCCAAACATATCCGCGTATTCAAGCAATTGTATCCGCAAATTCCGCTACCACCTCAGCCTGTATTGACGCGATGGGGAACATGGATCGAGGCGGTATCTTACTATCGCAAATATTATTCCCAAGTGAAAGATGTCATTTTCAAACTTAATTCTTCTAATTCTCAAACGGTTCGCGAGTGTCAGCAATTTTTTTCCGATGCGGACGTTCAAAAAGAAATAGATGACACTTCCATAAACTATCTTGTAGTAACACAAACTATTTCTCAGTTAGAAAATACTCACTTATCTATACAAGTCTCGTTAAATAACATCAACAATTTAGCAGCCGCTCTAGAAAGCTTGATGGATCCTATAGGACTAGATGTCGCGCAAAAATTTCGTGCAGTTTTAAATAAAAAATCCGGATTTAGAAACGGTTCGATCTATATCTGGAATTCAAAACGGCGCAGAAGAGATACAGGAGTATTTAAATTTCGCCAATCTTACTTCATTAGATGCTGAACGATCATTTGCAAAGTATACGAGAACGTTTTCAGACCGTCGTCGAGTCTTGGCAGAATCGACAATGGAAGCATTGCTTATGTTGCAGTACTACGCGGCGTACCATGGCAGTCGCACATTACCGCAGTGGTCATCGATACGTCAATAAAAGGTGGCAATCTATTATTTTTTTATTAATACTGCGTCTACTTTTGCGCGGTACGCCCCGGACGGTTCCACTAGTTTCTCGAACATTATAAATAGTACACGCACACCGATCAACCGATAATAACCGAACGTCCACTCGATTCCTTGTATGTACATAGTAAACACAGCTCCTTTCACGGCGCCTCTGCGGGTGCCATGGCCATGTTTGACCGAAAACGATAGTTTGTAATAAAATAAGTCTTCGTATTGCGATACAATTTATATTTTCCTAATCTACATTATGAATACCAATTTTAGATAATTTTATCTTATTTACCCAGTGCAACTTTACTTTTATGCACAGGTACGTTGTCGTGCAGAAGCAAGACACCTTTGGCTACGGTAACAGCTTAGTACTCTCCTGCTACTTGTAGTTAGATTCTGTCGGTGCTTCAGAAGAGGTTCACAATATTGTTTGGATCCTAGCTCATAATGATGACCATACAACACCTAGTTATCTTTGCGGCAACGTAAGCTTTTTTACAACCCATCTTGCACTAACCTTTGCCATGCGAAGATGGTTTTCAATTACCCCCAAAGCGGTTGCATCGTTTACTCCAAACATTTCTGCAAGCTGTTTCATCTTGAAACAAGCATCTTTCAGTAGAAAGTTTTTGATTTTTGGGATTAGTTCTGATGTGGTCACCTCGATGGGCTGCTCCGCCCATGGATCGCCTCAAATGATTCTCTGAATTGCTTACAAAAACGATAGTATTTGTACACCATGGTTCTTGGAGGGTAAGAATCCCTGTAAATTAAATTTGTATACCGACTTGTTACTATGGATGAGGCGTAGGTCCACTACCACATGCCAGAAACGAAACAGCAATCAAAGCAGTGGGTGGAAGCCTCTGCATCAAAGAAAACGAAGTCGATTGGATCTTCCGGAGAAATTATTACCAGTGTTTTTTTGGTATGCACAAGGTATTCTCGTTGTTGATTAGCTTCAAGAGAGTGAAAGAATAACCGGTGAATGCTATGCAAGTCTTCTGGATTAACTGGATGAAAAAGTTCGATAGACTCGGATTGTACCTTTCATCGGGACAATACACGAGCAGAAAAATGTGCTCTGGCAATGGGGAAACTGACAGATTTGAAGTATGAATTGTTGGAACCTCAACCCTATTCACCTGATTATGGGAAACCATGAGATATCGATCAAATATCCCACACCACGCTAACCAAATTGTTTTCTACCGTAATTTTGTAATTTCAAGACTGTTTCATCTTAATTTCGGACGAGATTATTCTTTTACTTTTTCCACTTTTAAAAACAGCATGGCCTAAATGTTAGAATGCCAGAAAGTCATTTTTTTGTCAAAAATCATCTTATAAACCCACAAAATTCCGTTTTTTCCTTGTATTAAAAAAAAAGGAAACCTACAGCACTAATTTACAACTCCAATAATCTCAAGTGGAGAATTTTTTATTCCTCTTTTCTATTCTCGTTGCTCGTCGCTTGTTCCCGATCTCCCTCTTTTTTCCTTTTTTTCCACATACATATCAACAATTTACAATGGGCGATATTGATCTGGAAACGTAATTCGCTTTTTTGCGGCTTGACGTTGCCCATATTGCGATTTTATCGGCGTCGGAGGGAACACAAAACGCGCACGTGAAGTCGGAGGCAGTAACAGCCTCCATTATTCGATTTGAGATTAAATCTCGAAAATGGTGAAATTTTTTTCCGTTTCGCGTTTAAAAAAGCTGATTTACGCTATAGAATTTCCTTACGAAAGACTTTTTTTTTAAATATGGGTGTACACGCTGCCAATCTAGTTTTGATGCGCATGCGCAATATTTAGAAACGGTTTAATAATTTGATTGAGTTGAGATTATATGATTGTTAATACGAGGGATGATCGCAAAATAAGGTTCCCATATTTTTTAAAAATAGACAGCATTCTTTATTTCCTTGACATTACACATCGTTTTAAAGGTAAAAACTTAAGCTATTTTTCGACATAATCGCCATTTCTATCCGAGCATTTTTGCAGACGGTGCTCCGACTTCTGTGTCCCCGTGTCCTAAAATTCTGTCGCAAGTCAAAATTTTTTCAATTGTGGGTTGGAAATCTCAGGAATCCGAAGAACGAGTTGACGAATGATGACCCTCCGATCTTCAAGCAGTATGCTCTCGACCTTTTCAACGATTTGCTCTGGAACTGATGGTCTTCCGCTCCGCTCTTCATCGTGAATTTCCGTCCGACCTCCAGTGAATTCCCTACACCATTCGCGGACGTATTCAACAGCTATACACTTTTCTCTACAAACTTCGGTTAATTGACGATGAATGTCTATAGGTGAAACCCCTTTCGCGTTTAAAAAACGTATCACAGCGCGATCAGGAATTCCATCTCGGACGGCTGCTTAGCCAACACTGACCGGCGTAGCGAGACGGTAGTGGTACGTATATAGAGTGGGAGAGCTGCCGCACACGCCAATGTTGTCGGATTTCGCCTAACACGTCTTATTTTACGATCATCCCTCGTAGTATAACTGGAATTACAATACACGTATACATTCCAATGGGAATCCATTCATTAGGAGGTTTTTGAAAATGTTAAAAGCAATTTTGCAATGGTTTGGCTTTAATTTATTCAGATTTCAACAAGTTTCATTTAAGAACCGTTGCTTCTCATGAAGCAGTTGGGGTTATTTTATTGCAAAATATTAGTGGTGAAGAACAGCCAATTGCATTTATTTCGAGAAAACTAAATCCTACCCAACAAAACAATAGTATTTTGGACAAAGAGTTTTATTCAATCATCTACTCCATTTTGAAATTAAAATTCTAATCATTTTACTATTGAACTTGATAACATGGCTTTATCGTCTTTGTTAAAAACGCGAATCATTTGGAATAATCGTATTTATCGCTGGTATCTATTGAAATGTGTTTCTTGGGGGAATTTTGGGGAAAATTTGAAATTTTCTAAATTAATCTAAATTTCTCAATTCTTTGTGGGGTCGGGAGAATTCCTGAATACTCTTTGGACAATTTTCTTGTAAATTTTGAATTAAATAAGTTGAAAATAAGGACTTTTAGAATTAAACATATAAATTAACCTTGAATTCATACGATGCTGTCACATAAACACTCTGTTTATGTTAACCTTTACAGGAATCTACCAGCTCTAGCCTCTAACCTTTTCTTCTTTAACCCAAATATGAAAATGTTATGCTTCATTTCGATGAAATGAAGTTATTTATAGAAATGGCATAAGAGAATTTATGCAGTGACGCTACCAGCTGACTGAATTAGAGGACTCTATGACCAAAATTCTGACTGACAAGGTTTAAACGAAAAATTTGACTAACGATTTGCTTAATAACATTCGGACAAAGATTTAATTTATGAAATGATGTTTGAAATACCTTTCAATTCACCCTGTTGTCTGTTTTAGACGACTTTACATTAATTTTGATGATTTACAAGATTTGGAGAATAAACAGAAGAGTGGATTTGTTCGTGTTACCCTACGATCGTCATTGTCTGGACTTAAATTAAAATGGTGACTTGGAAAACTACATTTTTCCCCGCAAGAGGGACATTTCACTACAAACGGGTAGCTAACCTGAATACCCTATCCGTTCTAGATTGACAGCCGATATTGTTGTTGTAAATATTGAACATTACACTATGGCAATTGTTGAAACGGACCCGTCAACACATGCAAATATAATGAATAGAGGGAAATTAAGCATTGGTTGGTCGGTGTGTCGAGCTTTTGAGTATGTGCAGGTTCTACGATGCTATAAATGCTGGGGTTTCAATCATAAAGCAATTGACTGTAGAAAAGAGAAGAAATGTTTGAGGTGTGGAGGGGAAGATCATGGTATGGACGCTTGCCAGAGTGATGGGTGGAGTTGTGTAAATTGTGCCGAAGCCAATACAACGCTGAAGCTGACATTAGACCTTAACCACTCGCCGTACAGCACTGACTGCCAAAGTCTCCAAAGAAAAATGGATCTTCAACGGAGAAGAATAAAGGCTGACAATGAATAGCAATCAATGGACGAAAATGCGAAGGAAGTATCAGATTACCATTTTAAAATATTATTTCAGAATATACAGTCCCTAAAAAACAAATATCTGGAAATAGAAGTCCTGTTAAATAATGAAAAATTAGATGTAATATGCTTCGCTGAACATTGGTTGAAATATGAACAACTCGACACGTGCAGGTTTGAGGGCTATGTTATATCCGATGTCTTCTGCAGGCGCGATCATAGAAATGGCGGGGTCATTATATTACACAAAGATTGTTACATTGCTAAAAAAATATCTTACTTGTCGCAGTTTTGTGAAGAAAAGGTATTTGAAATCTGTGGTGTGGAAATTGAAATTAAGAACACGAAATACAAAATTATTACAATCTACAGGTCTCCTCTGCATGGTCACTTTCAACAGTTTTTATCAAAATTAAATCTGCTTCTTAGTAAGGTTTGTAGAAGTAAAAATTCTAAGGTTATACTATGTGGCGACTTCAATGTTGATTATATTGTGGACTCCGAAGAAAAAAACTAGTCTAACTACCTTGCTGAAGTCTTTTCAAATTAGTATTCTTTCAAATGCCCCCTCACGCATTACTCCCACGTCTAGCACTTGCATTGATTACATTTGTTCCAATGATCCTCAGGACATGCAATGTTATGTAGATCACAATGGTTTGTCAGATCATTCTGCGCTTTTTTTACATGTTACCTTAACTGATGTTTTGATAGTCCCTCCTGATAGGAACTGCAAACGCAATTTTTCTTTAAATAATTATGCCTCTTTCCGTGATTCATTAGCAATGGAAACATGGTCTGACGTTTATCTAGCTAACAATACAAACAGTTCCTTTCAAACCTTTATTAATATAATGCACAATTACATCGACAGTTCATTTCCTTTAAAGCACGTGCGTAGATGCGACAAGAAACCGTGGATAACACCTGGAATACGTAAGTCTTCAAACACACTAAAACAATTGTATAAAAAATCAGTAAATACAAAAAATGTTGAAGATTTTGAATATTATAAAGTTTATAAAAAAATATACAGAAAAGTAATACTTACTGCTAAGTCTCTATATAATACTAACAAATATTTGAATGCAGCAAATAAAAATAAGGTAGCCTGGGAAATTATAAATCAGAATGTCCATAACAAAAAATCTAACACAAACCGCATCACTGAAATCAATATAAATGATACCCTTAGTACTGACGAATTTCAAATAGCGAATTGTTTTAACCACTACTTTATCAACATAACCGAAGACTTAGCATCTGAACTTTCTGTGCCTGAGATTGATCGGCCACGTGTTGGTAGTATGGTAAATAGTATGTTCTTTGAGCCTGTTTCTGAGCTTGAGGTATATAGTACAGTTCGTGCTTTGAAACCGTCGAATTCTGCTGGCATTGACGACATAAGCTCAAATATATTAATAAATGCTATAGATTTAATAGTGCAACCATTAACTTGTATCATAAATCGATCTATTGTTGATGGTATTTTTCCTCATGTTCTGAAAGTCGCTCGGGTTATCCCTGTCTTTAAGGCAGGGGATAGTAGTATAATTGCTAATTACAGGCCAATATCTTTGCTATCGGCCGTCTCGAAGGTTCTAGAAAAGATTGTATCTGAAAACGCAATTGCCTTTTTAACCCGTACAGAATTTTTCAATGAATCACAGCATGGCTTTATAAAAAATAGATCTACAATTTCTGCAATTACTCAATTCATTGACATCCTTTACAACAGTTTAAATAACAGTCTCAAATGTGGTAGTGTTTTTATGGATCTGAGTAAGGCCTTTGACATGGTCGATCATGATATTTTACTATATAAATTGTATAATTGTGGAATTCGCGGTACTGCGTACAAGTGGTTTAAGTCATATATTTCAAGCAGGGAGCAGGTAGTTGACATTCAAGATACACGATCCAATAAGCTTATATTAAAACGAGGTGTTCCACAAGGCTCAGTAATGGGACCATTACTGTTTATCATCTTTATTAACGATTTACCTACAAAATTCCCCAATCTAATTCTTTATGCAGATGACAGTACGTACATTAGTGGGAAGCCCAATAAAAACCTTCTACTGCAAGATATACAAGTAAACTTAAACAATTTCAATTCATGGTTTGTAAATAATAAATTATACTTGAATAAATTAAAAACAACATTCATTAATTTTACACCAGGTGTCAACAAGTATAGTGAAAGCTACTTAATCAAAATAAATAACGATTCTATCAAACAAGTACCACATACTAAATTCTTAGGTTTACAAATTGATAATGGATTAAATTGGGAGACACATGTAAATCAGTTACAAACACAACTGGCATCTAGATGCTATGCTCTATATCGATTAAAAGCTTTAGTAACACAAAATATACTAATATCCTATTATTACTCGCATTTTGAATCTAGAATTAGATATGGGTTAATGTTTTGGGGTGCATCTACTTTTACAAAAAGGATTACTATATTGCAAAAGAGAGCTGTAAGAAACATAGTGGGTGCTTCTAGGATGGTCTCTTGTAGAACTATCTTCAAAGACCTAAGGTTACTTACTGTAACATCATTATATATTCTAGATGTACTGGTATACGTTAAATCAAATGAAGATGACTTCCTTAAAAACAGTGAAATACATCAATATAACACTAGAAATAGAAATATGCTAACTATTCCTCGACATAGCCTTACAGTTTACGAAAGATCGCCTCAATACATGGGAATAAAATTGTTCAATGCCCTTCCTTCAACAATAAGATCATTAAGTACTGTACAAAGTTTTAAAGCTGCAATAAGAACATTTTTGTTAAATGATCGGATTTATTCGTTAGAAGAATACTTTCAGGCCTGCACGTCCTCGACTCAAAACTAAAATTACTTTTATTATTTTATTTTTATTAATGTATGTTAAACGTAAACTAAGTTTGTATCAACCAATAACCTCCATGAATGTGATAGCTTATACCCTATCATACGGGTATAAGCTCTACAACAGTATTTCTTACCAAATAAAATCGAGTGCAAGTATTGCAATAAATAAGTTAACCTCTTTTAAGTTAATCTATTGCCGTATAACATATATAACTATTGCATAGTTACTTTCGTACGCATTATGTATTTTTTTTTCTTTGTGACTTGTCTTATGCCATTGTATGGTCCAACAGACAATTTGTTTTGTTTCACACTTTGTACCATTTTTTGTATTTCTGTGTGTTTCAAAATAAAGATTATTATTATTATTATTATTATTATTATTATTATTATTATTATTATTATTATCTATATAGAATTTTAATTTAAAAATTGTACACATTTCAGGTAAACTAATTTTTGTGGCAGATTTCTTATATAAATCTCCAAATTCATAAATAAAAAAAGCCTATTACTTTAATCTCAATTTGACGCAGAACCTGCATTTATATGACTTCCATTTACTAATTTTTTGCAACAAAACGATGTATCTTTAAAGAATATAAACATATACAGGATGTTCTATTTAAAATAAGAAAGTTAACATCACTTCTGGTGATACTGGAATTGCAATTGAACTACCGATAACGGCAAAACGTAGCTCACAAAAAATACAAATCTACCGAATTTTTCTAGAAATGCGTGCTTCTGTCGTTCAAAAGTTAGTATGAGGGGGCACATTAAAATATCACCGTATAAATAAAAGTGTTATAGTATATATAGTTCATAATTTAGAGTGTACTAGCAGCGTGAAAACAAAGTTAAAATGTGAAGGTAATTCAGCGAATATTTTATTTTAGGGTCATAGAAATGATGTCAACTCCTCTATGAATGTAATGTTTCAAAATATTCCATCTGGCACCATTCCAAAACGTCTAACACATCAGCCTGGCTTCGTAATAATTACGATATTTGCAAAATACTTATTAGAACGTCTGGCAGAGATAGCGAGTCAAAGATATTTCAAAATCTCGAGATTTAGATCATCGTATTATACGTCTCCTTTTTCTATATTCCCTCGCAGCAAGGCTATGAATAGACGACATTTTATTAGCCTCAACGCGGATAACGAATTAGATATTGGGATTGGTAGTAGTATCAACTAAAGCTTTTATTTTAAAACATATACAGGTTTTTTTGATGATTTAGGCTATGGAGGTAGTTGTTTTTACAGTAAAAGCTGAAGATTCTATAAAGAAAGATGAGGCTTTTCTTGGGATCTAAATGAACCATGTCACGTCGCGCCCAGGTATTAATAATACAAGACTGTCCTCAACGATTTCCATTAACCGTTTACCTACCTGTCCTTTTTCATATGGGTTGCCAGCCTACTCAGCGAAGACGGGGGATCCATAACTAAAATGAAGGTCGAACTGTATTCAGCTGCATCGCTTACCATCCCATAAGGAGACTACATGAGGTGTTCTAGGATAGAGTGGAATCAGTCAATGAAAAACCAAACGACAGTGCAATAACAATACCCTCGTTTAATAAAAGGGAAGTAAATATAAATAGGGTTATTTATAGACACATAAACAAGGAAATATAATAACGTCACTGATTTAAAGTATCTCAATAACGGTTTGTGGATACCTGTTGAAATATCTTTCTCGGGAGTTTTTTCAAATTTTTGTTAAATTTTCTAATTTTAAATTGAATAAACGATTCTTGTAGGTTCGGGGGTATCCCTGGATACCCTTACGGCAATTTTTGAATGAATTTCCAACTCAGTAAAATGAAATTAACGACTTTTAAGATTTGAAAAGTAACTAATCTTGAAACGTTGAACGATGCCAATGTATATAAACCCTCTGTTTATATAACCACTACAGGAAACTGCCTGCTCTGGATATTTAACCCTTTTCTCTTCTAATAAAGATTTTGATTTCACAATCGGGCACTTATATGGGGACCGGAGTTAAGATACACTTTGATTCATCCAAGGCCGAATAAAGATTGATGAAAAATTATGGTGTCGTTCATCTTTCTTTTATTTTAAATCGCGAAAGACCGGCGATTGTTTTATTTCACAGCCAATTTTAATAATTTAACCCAAATAGAAACTTTTTCGATGACTTTCGATAAAATGATATTATTTCTGCAAACAGCACACGAGAACGAATGCAGTGACTTAACCAGGAGGTTGTATGTTGATGACTCTGTGATCCAAAATGTCACCAACAAGCTTTAAACGGGAAAATCCACTGCTAATTTACAGAAACCTTTCAGATAAAGATTTAATTGATGAAATACTATTTGTTGTACCTTCCAATTTACGCTGTTGCTTATTCCAGACGATTTCCACATTAATTTGGACGAAATAAGTGAATAGAAAAATTAATTAACGAGCAGATGCTACCCCACACTCGTCATTATCTGGACTTATATTTTATATATAATGTCCTCGCTCTAGGGACAGTTGGCTGAGGGGGGATGGTAACGAAGAAATTTTCAATTTTCCTCGCAAGAGGGATATTTAGTTACCAACGAGTGGCCAGCCTGACATTTAGTCGTTTCGAGGTGACAACTGAGAGAAGTTGTTGTTGTCGTAGATACAACGTTGAACATAACACTGTATATAAAATTCTGCTACTAAATCTAGAGTGAGTTACCAGCATCTGCATCTAAAAAACATTCGCTAACTTGCAAACAAACAAAGCAAGAAGAAAGTATTCTTAAATGTGTCGAGAAGTGTCAAGAATGCCGCTTACAGATATATCTTTTGTACATGTGTTGTAGCAGGACAACTACAGCGATTTATCGGCTTGGCAAGGGAAGGATGCTCGCCTGAAAAACCAATGAAATCAAGGAAGATAATTGTAAAATTTAAAAAAAAACGAAGGTAAAATTAGATACTGTGTTACCGAAAGTGTTGCAAGTTCTATTTGTAGGATTTTTCATGTGGTGTCACGGTGTCGAAGAGTACATAACGACTGCAGAGACCGTCGCTGCCTCAAAACAGCCAGAAAAGCCAAAGCAAAATCAATGCGCATGGTACCTTATCTTGACAATTGCAAAACGCAGCATTGAAAGTGTTTTTCGCAGGTTATTTTTATTGCGGTTGATGCCAAACAAAACTGAACGTAGTTGAAAGAAATCGAACCAAACTAAACAGAGTCAACGGGACCAATTGGAACTGAGCATAATTGATTACAACCGATTGGAATCGTGGTCGAATGAAACCCAACATTTAGACAGACTGATGGTAAGGTATATTAATTATTCTACCTCAACGAAATGAGGGTATAGTTTGTTGGTGCGAGTAAACTGCAGTTGGTACCCCTATGAGTATAGACCTAGAAAATTTGCTGGGGTGGGTAAACTGTAGCTGGTATTCTCATGTGCGTACTCAATAAATGTTCCATGTAGGGTTTTCAGCAAGTATAAAAAATAAAAGCTGACGCAATAAAAATGTTTGGTAAATAAAGCTAATATATGCACACATTGAAGTATTTTTCTTGCCATAATTAGTTTTTTTTTTTATTTGGAAAACGGCATTTGTTGTATACGTAATAACCGTAAAAAGTAAACAAAGTAGTTTCTTCAAAAATCTGTTGTTCTTGACAGTGTGGATAGGATTGTTGAAAAACTTGCACCATCAGGTATGTTTCCACATTGGTCTCCGCGAAGGTTGTTCGCTGTGATGAAAAAATGTTATATTATATTTCGAGAAAGATCGTTCAACATCTACAGAAGTAGCACAGGCATAATTAAAATAATCCTTAGAGTTAGTTAATGAATCTGCAGGACCACACATTTGTCTTAATCTCGTGTAGTCGGATTTTTTTTTAAACACTGTCGAACTTTGCCATTGACCATTTTTTGCGTCGTTTACACCGTGTAGCATTGTATTAACTTCGTCCATGATTTGCACTGATTCCACTAACGACAACCCAGTATCTTGCAATTTTTCTATTGCGTCTAGTAATCGTTTATAATTGTTGCTAATACTTTTTAAATCTGTTTCAACAGAAGTATCTAGAAATCCTTTCTGGCTCCCCTTAATTGCGGTAGCTTCGTCAGGGCCGAATTGTAAAATCACAAATTTTACTTCTTGGAAATGTTCAGAACAATAAAAGGGTGCTTATAACTATGTTCCCCAACGCCTGAGAATCGGCTGTGGTGGTTCGCGAATACCGGGACAAAGCCTGTGAAATGCTCGGATCCCTTTAGGGAGATACACTTTTTTGTATTTGCTATTAATGCATCTACCTCCGGGTAACATTCTCGAATAGTTTGTGCCACAAGATGTAAAGCATGAACTTTACACGTAACATGTAAAAGCCCCTAACATTTTCCTTTAAGAGAGCGGCCTACACTACACATTGTCGCTATTCCATTGCTAATAAACATCAACAGTTGACCAGTTGATATTTGAAATTGTTGTAATGTATCGAGCACTACGCCCGTAATTGCTTCGCCAGTACACTTTTTTAGTCTTTTGCTAGCTAATAAGGTTGCAAATTTCGGTTTAACATGATCTAGTACACGTACTATAATATTCAAAATATATTTTTTTTTACAATCTGTCGCCTCATCAAGATATAGCCACAGCTGTTGATCTTTTAATTTTCCTTTGAACTTATTTTCGATATATTTACGTATACTTGGTAGCTCCTGCCGTAACGTTGGCCGTGATGATATGTTCCACTTGGGATTGTATGTACGCCAAATCTGTCGAAACGGTTTTTTATTGAGTAAGCGAGTCGGTAGGCTATAAACAATAAACATGAAAAGTAAATTCAACTTAAATTGGGTTTGAGGTAGCACGCCATTCTTCTAATTTTCGTGCTGTACACTGTTTATATGTTCTTAAAGTCCCCTTTGTTCCAGCACATTAAAAGTATTTTGCAAACTCTGCGCAATGCTTTAGTTCTATTATAAAGTTGAAATCCGGAAATTCACTGATAAATTTAGTGAGTTTATTAACCAACTGTTCAAGTTGAGTTATTAGAAACTGTTGCAATAAATCAATAATTTCAATCTCTGAAGTAGCCCGTGCCGATTCATCTGCATACACGCGTCGTGGGCGCGGCAACCTCACCTCTAACCTGACGCGAAGCTCTCTGTGCCCGGCCTAATAATCACATAATGTGTATCATTGGTAACAATGGTGCAAGATATGAATTATTAATTGGATTGCAAAGAATTACAATGTTACAAAGAAATAAATGTTAAATCTGACCGTAATCTTCCAATAGACAAGGCGATTCTTTTATATTGCATCGGTGACAGATGCAATGTTATTTAATAACAAAATACGTGACGCCATCTATGAATCAACGGCCAAATTACACAACCTAAAACTGTACCCCTAATTTCTAAACGAAAGAGACATCTACCAAGAAGGTAAATAACTATCAGCAAATATTAATGGAAAAATTAAAATGTAACAACCAAATCATCACTTCAAGGTATTGCAATATTTAAATATTTTTATATTTCCCTTGTTGATAAATCTTTCTCTGAGAACATTGTCCTCTTCTCTTACAAGATCTGGTACCAAGGGTTGTTTAAGTTCTTGTCTCTAAATAGTTCCACCAGTTTAACTTTTCGATTTTCCTTACCACTTTCAATCTTCTAATAATTCTCAGCATCTCGAAGATACACAAAACAAAGTTTTAAGCGTTCTCCATACGAAGTACACGAAATACTTCTTAGGGAAGAGACGTTCAATAACTTTTCCGGTTTAATGAAATTATAACCGGGCTCCATCTAGAGAAAAAGTTTTTCTTCCAGCTTCTTGAGTCCCCAAGTAGTAAAACTAATATTGATTAGCAGTCGGGAGACGTTCTTACCAATAAAAACAAAAAATAAACGAACCTGTAGCTTTCGGGCCGCAGGGAGAGGCAAAATTTATTAGATGTCTTATTAGGGCGAGAGGTCAGAATCTGTTATTATAGATGGAACTTGCGTTCTTATTGATTTATGGCTGAGGGTTGTGATGTTTATTATTATCTTTACGCCTAACTATTTTAAGATAGTGAGATGGACATATAGATAATGTTAAATGAAATACATACACATTTTTAGTTAATTTAATTGTTGAAAAGGATGAATACATAAAAATGGTTGTGTTCAGAATGTGAGAACTATCTGCTATCTTGATCTTAAGCATATTCTGCGACGTACTTGAAAAAATTATATATTTTTTTACATCTATGATCTTTGTATCAGCATTTTTTTGTATTACCAATAATGAAGGTGCCATTTCAGAATCTCGCACTATTATTCTACACCGTATACAGGGTTATGTTTAGTATGCGGATCTCGAAAACCAGCGGAGAGAAGATAAAAGGGGGAAAGGATTGCAGTTTTACTACCTCAACTGAACGAGTCTTTTGTTTTTTGGAAAAAATGCAGCGCTAACTAGATACATGGAAAAAGCTGTTTTTTTTCGTTATTTCGTTTGATACCAGACGTTCACGTTGGAGAGCAGAAAGAAGATGCGGTACCCATTTTATTCATGCCCAAATGGTTATGGAGATTTCGGGGAATGTTAGACATCACTGCTAATTCCACCAAATTCCAAACGGCGATCTGCTAATACCATTTCTTCAATAATTTAAATGTTTTGAGGCGTTATCAGTTCAGTTAGCCCATCATCTTCAAGGGATTCTTGTCCCAAATGGAAACATTTTGTCCGTTTTTTTACAGTAGAATATGAAGGAGAGAAATAACCATAAACGTAGTTTAGGGTGATTACGCGTATGCCCTTCATTTGTTAAAAATTTAATGGTACTCAATTTTCTAAGACATTTTCATGCACTTGTCACATTGTCTGGCTGGTTACTAAAAGCTACTACTCTTCGAATCGTAATATACATAGTGTAGACCTCGGAGTATGGACACGCTAGAATCTGTATAAGCCTGTCATTCCGAGAATTAATAGCGCCTATATACCTCGTAGCTCTGTTATTATTGACTTTAGAAAAAGAGCGTAGAGGAGAAAGTTACATGTGATTATATGCTTAATAAGTAGTCTGGGCAAACAGCGGTAACAGTCAGTGTAGTAGATATGTGGCGCGGAGTCGACGATTATTTATTTCACGCGTTCACAGCGTTAGTACTAAATCGATGCTGTATGCGAGTAGTTCAGTGTATATGTAGACTGTCGTTACTTATTTCGTAATTGTACGCTTATGTTTGCTTTAAAAATGTCGCAGTTAGGTACGTCGCGAAAACGACCAATGGCAGACACAGTTAAAAACTTTATAGTAGACATGCTGGACTTAACTTTTGATGACGCTAAAATTCAATGTCTAGTTTGTAAAATCCCTTTAATGTGTTGGTCCAGAAGCCACATCGAAAGCAAACAGCATTCCTCTGCAAAAAGTGGCATACGAGACCGAGTTTGTGGTTTCACGGAAGACTTTTAAAACGTAGTATTTCAGCACGCTTTGTATAATTTATTTATTACCTTCTATTTTATGTGTAAACTTTTATGCGCTCGCCACGCCTCTGGCTGTTACCGCATATTTCCCCAGGTTATTAATAAGACAGTCTAGCTGAACTTTTTATTTAAACTTTTCTTAATGGAAACGATAGTCGGTCATGATTTTAACTATACCACACTTAACATAGTTGAAGAGTATTAAGAAATATTCCTCAATATTTGTAGCGAGGAGTTGTGTTATGTTTAAGGTACCCTACACCTCGAAAACGGGCGACCGGGCACCTAAAAAAATTACCACTGTTTTTAAAATAAATTGGTCTATAATTCCACAAAGTTCTATTGAAATCGGTGAGTGTCAATCACCCATATTCCCCGTAATTACAAGCATCTTTCTTCCGTTTCCATCATCTAGCTTGCTCTCAACTGCACCCGAACGCAAGAACTGGGGTTGGAAGGGGTGGGGAATCGTCGGAGGAAAGTTAATCAGAAAGTTTTAACTTTAAAGTGGGACGCCGAGATTACAGATAATAAAAATTGAATAGCGTAAATGATGATATCGTAAAATAAAGGATTGTACACGCGATAATAGAATTTACAGTCGGTGGGCACATCGTTTAGCCCACCTCATTACGTGGGGTGCCCTCCGGCTGCTAGCAGCAAAAAAAATCCGTTTCTACAATAAGGGAGGACGGAATTACTCCAACCCGGTTCACTTTCAGGCTTCTTGGAACCTGTAAACGTGTACGCGTGCGTATGAGCGTGTGTGTGTGTGCGGTTTTTTCCTCAGCCGACGGTAACCCGATGTAATTCCCAAGCAAATTAAATTGTCAAAAGTGACATGGCCTCCGTCAACTCCCCAACACGGAGTGAATTGTGTGTATCAGAAAAACGTCAAAGCACGTGAAGTATGATGCCGTTTACGGAGTAATAGAGTCAGTTGCCGGTGAAATTGATTCGAGTACCTTAATTTTTTACGTTTAAAAGCGCGCATTTACGCACAATGGTTAGAAAAAAATGCAACAATGGAAAATAGAATGTCTGAAGCTTGTTCATTGCAAAAAAATTTTACTAAATGAAAAATATATATGGATATATTGGATTTAATGAAAATGATTAAATTCAAGTAAACGAAGATTTTTAGAATGTTTCCTGAGCTATGAGTATTATTTTCCTTAGCTGCAATGCTCAAGCAGGATAATTAAAGAGAAATATGTGTTACAGTGTAAAATAAAATTTGACTTGGAAAATTGTCAGGTGTGTTACTAGAGCCCGGTAACTGGAGAGCGATCGCAGCGGCGGTGTGACTGTGTTTAGGTGGGCGGGGAGGGCTGGCCGGTTATGATACGACACGACAAATAATGACAAATAATGAATAATGATAGACAAATCATCATCACTCAGTTCAGTTTAGCATTGGAAAGCGGATAGGGCGTATTGATGTTTATGAGCGATGGCGCAGCGATAATGCATTCGGTAGGCCGTTCTCTTCTTGGACATGGTTGCAAGTGTTTACATGTTACGTGTAAAGTGCATGCTTTACATCATGTGGCAGAAACCATTCGACAATGCTCTCCTGAGGTAGATGCATTAATAGCAAGCACAAAAAAAGTATTTTTTAAATCTCCCAAACGCCTACGATCATATCACACAGAGTGTCCTGGTATTTGTCAATCACTGGAGCCAATTCTTACACGTTGGGGAACATGGTTGCAGGCAGCTTTTTATTACGCTGTACATTTCAAAATAGTAAAAGCTGTTGTTACACAATTCAATCCTGCCGAAGCTGCAGCTATTAAGGAGAGCCAGTCGAAATTTCAAGATATCTCCGTTGAAACAGATTTAAAAAATATTCGTAGGTACTATAAAGGATTAGCTGACGCAATAGACCAATTACAAAATAGATCGTTATCATTATTGGAGTCTCTGCAAATTATGGACGGAGTGCATACACAGCTACTGACTATACATGACGCAAAATATAATCGCGTTTTAGAAAAGTTCGAGAGTGTGCTACAGAAAGATCCCGATTTTAGCACACTAAAGCAAATTTGTGATGGTGTATCGAATACTCCACTGACTAAGTACAAAGAGTATTTTAATCATGCATGTATAACATCGGTAAATGTTGAACGCTATTTTTCAAAATATAAACTCATTTTCTCACTACGGCGAACATCGCTCACCGAGACAACTGTGGAAATACATCTAATGGTGTCAACTTTTTGCCACCCTTATCCATATGATGTTAATACTGATAATGGTGCTTCTAGTTTTACTGTTCCATAGCCAAGGCTGCTTAAAAGGGTGAGTGTTTCACTAGTTTTCACATATTGTAATTATGTATTAGTTCTGTTTTTTTTTTCTATTTTCTTACTATTGTTTTTGTATACTAGGCAGGTACGGCTATGGCACGGCTCCCTATTACAGGGCTCTAGTCATGAGATCAACAATCAATCATTTTTTATTTACCAATTAAGGAAGGCATTCCAAGTATTACTGAAAGATTAGATTTAATGGCATGATTCATTTATTTATCTATTGTTAAGTCCTTCTAACTAGGTAGGTATTCCAAAATGATTCCACATGCAAAATTAAGCGATTTCATATCTTTAGATCGATTCTGCTCCAAGTACAGATACTAGCTTCCTTTAATTTTTCCAAAATTGAGGTTTGTGAGGTATATAGGAAAGCAAACTTCAATACTTCAAAGTACACAAAGACAACTGAATTAAATTATTCCAAAGGCGAAGTAGCTTGATGTCTTTTAATTAGCACCATATCAAGAAAGTTCTCTGAAACAAGTTAAGAAGTCAGAAACCAGCAGGATATAACTATTTATTTCTTTCTTTTACTATACATTTACGCGTATATATTCGCAAAGATATCCTCATTAGCTCGATGAGAGTTTCTCCTTCGGCGTTCTTCAATAGAATTCAATTCGGAGAAGACCAACTTGCTTATCTCCAACGGTTAGTTAGCGTTTACTTGTTAAGCATTTTGCGTCGATATCGATTCGTCTTCCCTTTGAAAAGTTGTAGTAAAACTACTAGCAGCACAAGCAACGGATTCTCTTTCAGGTATATATAGATGTTTCTTTAGATCGCGGGAAGTAGAAAGGAAAAGAGATCTAGAAAAAGGAGAGGCAAAACGGCGAACTGACGATGAAATAAACGAAACAAACGCTTACATTCGATAAATGGAATATCGAAAGTTGCTTCCTCGTTCCTGGTTCGCTTATCGAAGGGGGAAAGAGTTAGCAAAATGATCGTGGCTCCCTCTTGCTGCTCCATCCAATAGCAGCAAATCTATTCAACTTAATTTAACTGATAAAGGTATCAGCTAATCTGAAAAGTTTTAGGAACCAATTAATGTCTTATACTCGCTTGGATTACTTGGAACGCTTCGCCCTGAAGCGTTTGGGTGCTTTTTTTTTACTAGTTCCTACACACCGGATCGCCGGGTTAAAGTTACCTCCGAGTGCTTTTTTGTCTTTTCTTCTTCATCTTTGTAAAATCGCTAAATCGATAATGATGGGGAAGCATGCAACAGATATTAAAAGAATGGAGGGAGGAGATCGGTTCTATGGTCGTGTTCTATGGCAGTGTTAAGGAAATAATTCCATATTAGGAATTGCCCCAAATTACTCGCTTAATCATAGGGTTTCCCACTAAAATTCATAATAATTGGTAGTCTGGGCAAACAGCGGTAACAGTCAGTGTAGTAGATATGTGGTGCGGAGTCGGCGATTATTTATTTCACGCGTTCACAGCGTCAGTACTAAATCGATGCTATATGCGAGTAGTTCTGTGTATATGTAGGCTGTCGTAACTTATTTCGTAATTATACCCCTATGTTTGCTTTAAAAATTTGGCAGGTACGTCGCGAAAACGACCAATGGCAGACACCGTTAAAAACTTTATAGTGGACATGCCGGACTTAATTTCTGATGGCGCTAAAATTCAATGTCTAGTTTGTAAAATCCCTTTACACCGAAAGCAAACAGCATTCTTCTGCAAAAAGTGGCACAGGAGACCAAGGAAAATTTACATTTGATTTATGTATTACTCTTATTTTATGTAATCTATCGTTTCGTTTACTAGACAAAGAAGCATTTGTCACCTTCTGGAATAAATATGCGGACTGTAAATTACCTAGTCGGGCATCTATACGAAATATAGTGCCATTTGCTCGTGAACATATAGAAAAAAAAATGAAAACGGAATTGAAAGATAAAAAACTGTAGTTGTGTGTGGACGAAACAACAGATCGTCAAAAACATTCTGTGGTTAATATAATGCTTCGTACAATGGAACCATATCGACCATCATCCTCCTTCTTACTTGCTTCCAAAAGAGTTATAACTCATTGAACTGATTTGAAGTTTCAACTAGGCAACTTTTAATGTTTATGAGTGATGGTGCCGCAAACATGCGTTCTTTGAGCCGATCTCTTAAAGAACACAGTGGTGACTTCTTACATGCAACGTGTAAAATCCATACTGTAAATCTTGCGGCACAAACGATTCCTACATGTTTTCCACTAGTAAATGCATCGATTACTAGTACAAAGGCAGTGTTTCTAAAATCCCCGAAACTTATCCGACTATTTCACGAACTGTGTCCTGATTTATCTGAACCATCACAGCCGATTGTTACACGTTGGGGAACATGGTTGCAGGCTGCGTTATACTACAACAAATATTTTGATCAAGTAAAGAAGGTAGTTTTAAAATTCAATCCGACAGAAGCTGCAGCAATCAAGAAAAGCTAGGAAATATTTCAAGATAGGTTAAAAGCGATTTACAAAATATTCACAACAGTTACTTCGGACTAGCGGAGGGAATAGAAAAATTACAAAATGTTTCGATGTCGCTAGTGGATTCTGTTCAAATTGTAAATGATGTTAACGCACAGTTATGCGCTGTAGAAGGCGAAACAAATTGGTGTGTAATACGAAAATTTGAAAGTGTTTTAGAGAAAGACGCCGATTTTCTTATATTAAGACAAATTTGTGAAGGTGCGTGTGAAGATGCATTAAGTTGTTTCAAAGATTATTTGAAATATGCAAATATAACAGCTAGATTTCGTACAGTCGTCTTCGGCATTAAAAAACATTTATTCCACACGTCGTACTCACTTGACTGAAACAGCTGTGGGAACATATCTAATGATTCAACTATTTAACAGATGTTACCCAGTTTGTGATTTCACGGAAGACTTTTAAAACGGTAAGTGTTTCAGCACGTTTTATAATTTATTTCTTACCTTCTGTTTTATGTGTAAACTTTTATGCGCTCGCCACGGCTGTTACCGCATATTTGCCCAGGTTAATAATTGGTATTTATCACAGGAACAATATACTTCAGAGAAACAAGGCGTTTAGGCAGGCTTATTACAGTGAAAGGCCTATACAGGGTCTAGCAATAGTACGTCCGTCTTTTATTGCTCTGGTTGTATGCTAGATAGCAATTTGTTATTTTGGGAATGTTGATTGTGCGTCTATAAAAAATATATTCCGAAGTACTAATTGTTTTATAAAAAAAGGTGATTAAATTAATGGAGTAGTTGATTGATTGCTACCATTAGCAGGATGAAGTCTTTTGCATCCTTAACATTGTGGCCCAGAGAGTCTGATGTATGCATTCTGCTTTTGATTTCAGTTTGCAATAAACCATTTCTCTATAACATCAATACTGGATCAGTTATATTTAGCACTTCCTTACTCAATACTTCTTGGGTTTCTTCTGAAAGTTGTCCAGTTTTGATGAAATGTGGGGGCATATTATACCATGGATATTTTTCCACAAATACTCTTGCTACTGTGTATTTTGCAAATTTTTTAAAAATAATTTATGACGCCTACCTCGTATGTCTGCGTTTAAAATCTGTAAAGGGGTTGATCTTTATAAATCCAAAAGTATATTAGTAATCAAAAGTCCTAACTGACCGTGAAGTTTAATGACTTTTTCACCCCTCTAGCAACAAAAATGTGCGATAACGCAGAGCCTGTCTACAACTCTTGAGATATACTAATGCGATATCGAATAACTCTTAATTTTTGTAAGTCCAGTTACGGAGCAAGAAATTTCAGACATTATAGTCGTATTAAAGTCCATCACCTCTGCTAGTTTATGTCTTTCCTGTAAAACTAAAAATTTTATATGTCAACCCATTATAAGAATGGAGCATTTTGTCGAACTAAAAGAATTCCTCATGGCTTAGTGCCTGGACCTACATTATTCATTGTTTTCGTAAATGACACTTCCAGACGGGATAAATTTAACTATGAAAGCGTTACGTAGACATTTTCATGTACTAGTCACGTTGTCTGGCTGGCTAGTAAAAACTACTACTCTTCGAGAGGTAATATATACCTCGTATGATGTGTGGAGTTCTTTGGAGTTAAGACGTGGCGAGAGGTACGTTGCAATCTACTTCGTTCAAGCATTCCTTTAAGTTCAGTTGTACTAAAGATGCGTCAAGTGTTAGTGAAGTGGTGTAGTAAGGGTGGTAGTGAGTGTTACATTGACGTGATTTGTAACTAGTTGTCCCAATGTACACATTGGGAAAATGTGAAATTAGCTATATCTATATATGTACGGCGACAGAGCGAGGAAGGGATTGAGTGGAATCCGATTGATTCGATGCGGGTCGCGTGTTAGTACTTAGTACGCTTCTAACAACGTTGGGATGTAGACCTTTTGTGTGCAAGAACACAGGTAATAATTTTAAGTCATGGTCGCCTGGAAATGAGAATTTCGCATATTTATGTTGTTGTTGCTACGAAGCTTAGATGAAATTAATAAGAAATTCTAGACGAAAATAAAAACAGATTCTGATGAAATAAAAGAAAAGAAAAATAAGCTGTTCGATTATGTCGAAAAATAGCTTCAGTTTTCACCTTTAAAACGATGTGTAATGTTAAGGAAATAAAGAATGCTGTCTATTTTTAAAAAATATGGAAACCTTATTTCATGATCATCACACGTAAAATGTTGTAACAGATCGATTTTTACTTGTGTTCCAACTGTTTTCGAGCTGTAACATCATCGACGGTTTGTACCATTTGAAAAATACGAAAATTAATTTGTTATTTAAGAACCAGCCTCTTAGATTGTATTTCGCCAAAAGCGATTGTAAAAACGTCGATTTAGGAACTCTATATTATGAAAAGGAAATGGAGTACTTAATATTATTTCTCATTTCTTTCATTTTATTGTATGTTTAATAACGCTGTTTATACAAGCGTACTCATACAAGATTCTTCTGCATACTGCTTTGAAGCCATCTTCGAAAACTCGTTGGTTATTATTCCTTCGTTTCCTCGACAATATTACGGATGAATTCAGGCGGAAAGACAGCAAAAATATAAGAGAAAAATCGCGTAGCAGATAAAAATTAATAACTCCTAAGATATGTAAATTACATCCGCGAATGTAAACGTAATGTAGACCGTTTCAACTCTTCAAGTACTGCCGTCTATTCGAGCAAATTCGTATAGATGTATACATGCGAAACATCAAAAGACACTCTCTATATACGTATATACATCGCTTTATGGTTTTATAAACGTTTCGCAATAATAAGGGTCTCAAGTCCCAGAGAAAAACGAAAATATCAACCCAAACACAAACGGTGTATATCCATAATACGTATGTAAGTAGGTACTATGGAGTAGCAAGAAAGATGGAAATCGGTTATGAGAAAGTCATCGTCTATGATTGAGGAGAATATCTCGCCGTCTACGATACCAGCGCCATCTATGTACATTTTCCGTACTACGTATTTCTGAAAAAGGACTGTCTTACTCTGTACAAATATACCCTGGCTATATTTGTACACATACAAAGCAACCAACAGCTAAAGGAAGGAAAAATGTCCACCGCATCTAATAGTGTCACGTAACATCTATCATGCTAAAGTAGATTTTAGTGTTAAGGCGATGGTTCGAGGAAAGCAGCGAGAGGATGCGATGCAGGAAGCATGCAAAGTTTGCTTAATGGAAAAGTTATTTTTCAAAAAGGGAAGAGGTGAAAAGAAAGCAACGCAAAATGGTGAAAAATTGTATTTGATGTATTGGGAAACGTATATACAGCTTTTAGAGATTCAAATATTTAGTACTACGTGTAGGTTTCGGTATATCATTATGAAAACTATTTTTAATGGGGGGTGTGCTCATAGGAAAACGTAAAGCTACTTGGTGGCACCCAGTAGTAAACGTAGAAAATCAAATAGACCACATATTAGCCACAAAGAAGATTGCATTAAAAACAACGGATACCAGAATATACAGAGGAGGACAAGCTGAAACAAACGACTATCTACGAACCCTAACAACTATATACTTACTTAATCCTTATGCCTCTCTACCTCTTTAGAGATGTAAGGCGCGTGCTGTTGAGTTTCCCAAGTTGGTCTTTTCCGTATTTCCTTCCATGATTTTCTGTCCTGTGTAGCCTGCCTTGCCCTCTCCCTCGGTACTCCTCTTTTGGTAATCGCACTTTTTATATCCTCCAACCATGTTTGCTTGGGACGGTCTTTTGTCCTTTTCTTGCTTACCCTGGCTTCAAACATTTGTTTAACCATCCTTTGCTAGGACACCCTTTCTACCTGTCCATACCATCTCAGGTGTGCTTCCTCAATTTTTTCTACTATGAGTCTTAGCTTCAAAATTTCTCTGAGTGTTACATTTCTAATCTTGTCCATTCTTGTTTTACATTCTATTTTTTTAATAAACCTCATTTCTGTAGTTGCTATCTTTCTTTTCTGTCTCTCGGTCATTGTACACATTTCTCCTCCAAATAAAAGTATTGGCGTTGCTACCTTCTTAAATATCTGAGTTTTAATATTTTTTTGAATCTCTTTATTCCCCAGAAAAGTATTTTTAATGCTATCTTCCTCCTACTATCTTTCTCTCCTTTATCTTTTCTTCCAACCTTCCGTCTTCCGACAATATTGATCCCAGATATTTAAATTTTTGTACCTGTTCCAGTTTTTCTTTTTTTATTCTTATTGCATGTTGTTTTTGATTCGTTCCTACTGTAATAGTCTTCGTCTTTTCATTGTTGATTGTCATGTTTATTTTCTCTAATGTTTTCTTGTAGGCCCGTAGTGTTTTCTCGTCTTTCGCAATGATAACCATATCGTCAGCATAGCATAAATCTGATATTTCCATTTTCTTAATTTCCCAAAAACCTATCTCGTATGGTCTTACCCCTTCTTTTTTTGCCTCTCTAGTCGCTTCGTCTAGAATCAGCGATAAAAGCAAAGGGCTCGGAATGCATCCCTATCTAAGACCCGTGGTTATTTCAAACATGTTAGAGCTGTCTCGTCTTGTTCTCACATAATTTTCTGATTCTTTGCATACCCCTTATTAATATTTCTAGTATTTCTCTTTTTCTCAGTGTCTCCCATATGTATTCCCTTTTCACCCTGTCAAAAGCTTTCTGTAGGTTCGGGTTAAGTACAAAAGACGTTATTACTAACTAGGACAAATATGGGGTAACAGCCAGAGGCGTGGCGAGCGCATAAAGGTTTACACATAAAATAGAAGGTAAGAAATAAATTATAAAACGTGCTGAAACACTTACCGTTTTAAAAGTCTTCCGTGAAATCACAAACAGGGTAACATCTGTTAAATATTTGAATCATTAAATATGTTTCCACAGCTGTTTCAGTCAAGTGAGTACGACGTGCGGAATAAATGTTTTTTAATGCCGAAAACGATCGTTCGACAGCTAGCGATGTTATATTTGCAGATTTAAAATAATCTTTGAAACAACTTAATGCATCTTCACACGCACCTTCACAAATTTGTTTTAATATAAGAAAATCGGAGTCTTTCTTTAAAACATTTTAAAATTTTCGTATTACACACCAATTTGTTTCGCCTTCTACAGCGCATAACTGTGCGTGAACATCATTCACAATTTGAACAGAATCCACTAGCGACATCGAAACATTTTGTAATTTTTCTATTCCCTCCGCTAGTCCGAAGTAATTGTTCTGAATAGTTTGTAAATCTCTTTTAACCTGACTATCTTGAAATATTTCCTGGCTTTTCTTGATTGCTGCAGCTTCTGTCAGATTGAATTTTAAAACTGCCTTCTTTACTTGATCAAAATATTTGTTGTAGTAAAACGCAGCCTGCAACCATGTTCCCCAACGTGTAACAATCGGCTGTGGTGGTTCAGGTAAATCAGGACACAGTTTGTGAAATAGTCGGGTACGTTTTGGGGGCTTTAGAAACACTGCCTTTGTACTAGCAATCAATGCATTTACTAGTGGAAAACATGTAGGAATCGTTTGTGCCGCAAGATTTAGAATATGGATTTTACACGTTACATGTAAGAAGTTACCATTGTGTCTTCTTTAAGAGATTGGCCCAGAGAACGCATGTTTGCGGCACCTTCATTCATAAACATTAAAGGAGGATGACGGTCGATGTGGTTCCATTGTACGTACCATTACATTAACTACAGAGTGTTTTTGACAATCTGTTGTTTCGCCCGCACACAACCACAGTTTTGTATCATTCAATTCCGTTTCCATTCGTTTTTCTATATGTTCACGAGCAAATGGCACTACATTTCGTATCGATGTCCGACTAAATAATTTACAGTCCGCATATTTATTCCAGAAGGAGACAAATGCTTCTTTGTCTAATAAACGACACCATAGATTACATAAAATAAGAGTAACACATAAATCAAATGTAAATTTTTCTTGGTCTCGTATGCCACTGTTTGCTTTCGATGTGACATTGACAATGGCTTCTGGATCAACACATTAAACGGATTTTACAAACTAGACATTGAATTTTAGCGCCATCAAAAATTAAGTCCGGCATGTCCACTATAAAGTTTTTAACTGCGTCTGCCATTGGTCGTTTTCGCGACGTACCTAACTGCGACATTTTTAAAGCAAACATAAGCGTACAATTACGAAATAAGTTACGACAGCCTACATATACACAGAACTACTCGTATACAGCATCGATTTAGTACTGACGCTGTGAACGCGTGAAATAAATAATCGCCGACTCCGCACCACATATCTACTACACTGACTGTCACCGCTGTTTGCCCAGATTAGTTATCACTATCTTTACACTAAATTAGTCTGCGAAAAGTTTCATTTAAATCGGTATCACTTACCGATCTTCCCTTGTAACTGCCTGTATTGCTTAAACGCAAATTAGCAAGCTTTGCTGCCATTGGAATGAGATGAAATGTTTGTTTTTCCAACTTCAAACATTGCGCAAGGAAAAATACCAACTTTTCACAATGTAAATAAATACAGCAGATATGATTCACAACACTGTGGAAATGCTCTAATTTTATCCTAATTTGATGTTTTTCTGTTTTAAATTGAAAAACAGCTGCAATACGCTACATTTACATAATTAGCACACGTTTAATCAAAATTCGCGGTCGGGAAACGCGCCGCAAGCCTACCAAGAGGAGCGAATATAAGTAACGTATACGTTATTTCATAGGTTCGCTACAACTTTCAACATTTACCTAGTTAGCTCACATTAATTACGCGAAGATGGTTTAGCCAAGAGCTATTTGCCAGGTTAAGTTCTGTTTCGTTCGAGATTATAGGCGTCCTCTTCCGGGACGCGTCTATAGCTCGCGTTTGTCCCTCCGAGATATGTAATATTATTTAATTAAAATTACTCCATTAAAAGTTATTTGCGAAGCGCGTATTGTAGGAGGCTTTGGATTTTTTTTTATTTTCCTTTGCGTGGGATTATTAGAATTTTCAACGGAGGATAATATCAAATTGTTTACGCGCTACATGTCCGCGGGAAATGAAAACGTTCCAGTTAAGTAAAGGAAATTTGATGCGAGAGGCATTATGATTTTCAAGAATTTCAGTTTCATTTGATTTCAAATTTAAAACTGATTTTTATCGCTGGAGTTTCGACTTCTTTTTCCGGCGGGCAGGTTTTTTTGTGTACACAAGTTTTAGGTTTACTTTCTTCGTAAGTTAAATACAAGTAACCTACAGGAGTTCCGAGTAATGTTGGGCTTGAATATTCAGTATTGAGATGTATTTCGTTCAGAGGTTAGAAAGCCATATACAAGTTTATCCAGTGGATGTAACAATAAAATGAATAAGTTAAGAAACAGTGATTTGCAAAGTGTAGTTTAAAATTCTACTGCTTGTAGTACCGCTGAATACCTACGTGAACATACTACTTCAAACATAAATTTGTCTGTGCAACGTTGTTGTGTTACGTTTACTCCCCGCCTCATCTCGGAAAATAAACGACATATCGAAGAAATAGCCGAAGTAAAAGTTTTTGCAAATCGTCGAAGTATTACGAATCCCGACTCTAGTTCCGATTTTCAAAAATAAGCCGTCTAGGCTGTTTGGACCTAAAGCTTTACTCCTTGCTTCATCTCGGAAAATAAATGAGATATCGAAAAAATAACCGAAGTAACAGTTTTTGAAAATCGTCGAAATATTACGAATCTCGAATCTCAAATTTCTATTTTCAAAAATAAGCCATCTACGCCATTTGGACCTAAAGCTATATTCCTCGCTTCATCTCGGAAAATAAATGGGATATCGAAAAAATAACCGAAGTAACAGTTTTTGAAAATCGTCGAAATATTACGAATCTCGAATCTCAAATTTCTATTTTCAAAATAAGCCATCTACGCCATTTGGACCTAAAGCTATACTCCTCGCTTCATCTCGAAAAATAAATGGGATATCGAAAAAATAACCGAAGTAACAGTTTTTTAAAATCGTCGAAATATTACGAATCTCGAATCTCAAATTTCTATTTTCAAAAATAAGCCATCTACGCCATTTGGACCTAAAGCTATACTCCTCGCTTCATCTCGGAAAATAAATGGGATATCGAAAAAATAACCGAAGTAACAGTTTTTGAAAATCGTCGAAATATTACGAATCTCGAATCTCAAATTTCTATTTTCAAAAATAAGCCATCTACGCCATTTGGACCTAAAGCTATACTCCTCGCTTCATCTCGGAAAATAAATGGGATATCGAATAAATAACCGAAGTAACAGTTTTTGAAAATCGTCGAAATATTACGAATCTCGAATCTCAAATTTCTATTTTCAAAAATAAGCCATCTACGCCATTTGGACCTAAAGCTATACTCCTCGCTTCATCTCGGAAAATAAATGGGATATCGAAAAAATAACCGAAGTAACAGTTTTTGAAAATCGTCGAAATATTACGAATCTCGAATCTCAAATTTCTATTTTCAAAAATAAGCCATCTACGCCATTTGGACCTAAAGCTATACTCCTCGCTTCATCTCGGAAAATAAATGGGATATCGAAAAAATAACCGAAGTAACAGTTTTTGAAAATCGTCGAAATATTACGAATCTCGAATCTCAAATTTCTATTTTCAAAAATAAGCCATCTACGCCATTTGGACCTAAAGCTATACTCCTCGCTTCATCTCGGAAAATAAATGGGATATCGAATAAATAACCGAAGTAACAGTTTTTGAAAATCGTCGAAATATTACGAATCTCGAATCTCAAATTTCTATTTTCAAAAATAAGCCATCTACGCCATTTGGACCTAAAGCTATACTCCTCGCTTCATCTCGGAAAATAAATGGGATATCGAAAAAATAACCGAAGTAACAGTTTTTGAAAATCGTCGAAATATTACGAATCTCGAATCTCAAATTTCTATTTTCAAAATAAGCCATCTACGCCATTTGGACCTAAAGCTATATTCCTCGCTTCATCTCGGAAAATAAATGGGATATCGAAAAAATAACCGAAGTAACAGTTTTTGAAAATCGTCGAAATATTACGAATCTCGAATCTCAAATTTCTATTTTCAAAAATAAGCCATCTACGCCATTTGGACCTAAAGCTATATTCCTCGCTTCATCTCGGAAAATAAATGGGATATCGAAAAAATAACCGAAGTAACAGTTTTTGAAAATCGTCGAAATATTACGAATCTCGAATCTCAAATTTCTATTTTCAAAAATAAGCCATCTACGCCATTTGGACCTAAAGCTATACTCCTCGCTTCATCTCGGAAAATAAATGGGATATCGAAAAAATAACCGAAGTAACAGTTTTTGAAAATCGTCGAAATATTACGAATCTCGAATCTCAAATTTCTATTTTCAAAAATAAGCCATCTACGCCATTTGGACCTAAAGCTATATTCCTCGCTTCATCTCGGAAAATAAATGGGATATCGAAAAAATAACCGAAGTAACAGTTTTTGAAAATCGTCGAAATATTACGAATCTCGAATCTCAAATTTCTATTTTCAAAAATAAGCCATCTACGCCATTTGGACCTAAAGCTATACTCCTCGCTTCATCTCGAAAAATAAATGGGATATCGAAAAAATAACCGAAGTAACAGTTTTTGAAAATCGTCGAAATATTACGAATCTCGAATCTCAAATTTCTATTTTCAAAAATAAGCCATCTACGCCATTTGGACCTAAAGCTATACTCCTCGCTTCATCTCGGAAAATAAATGGGATATCGAATAAATAACCGAAGTAACAGTTTTTGAAAATCGTCGAAATATTACGAATCTCGAATCTCAAATTTCTATTTTCAAAAATAAGCCATCTACGCCATTTGGACCTAAAGCTATACTCCTCGCTTCATCTCGGAAAATAAATGGGATATCGAAAAAATAACCGAAGTAACAGTTTTTGAAAATCGTCGAAATATTACGAATCTCGAATCTCAAATTTCTATTTTCAAAAATAAGCCATCTACGCCATTTGGACCTAAAGCTATACTCCTCGCTTCATCTCGGAAAATAAATGGGATATCGAAAAAATAACCGAAGTAACAGTTTTTGAAAATCGTCGAAATATTACGAATCTCGAATCTCAAATTTCTATTTTCAAAAATAAGCCATCTACGCCATTTGGACCTAAAGCTATACTCCTCGCTTCATCTCGGAAAATAAATGGGATATCGAAAAAATAACCGAAGTAACAGTTTTTGAAAATCGTCGAAATATTACGAATCTCGAATCTCAAATTTCTATTTTCAAAAATAAGCCATCTACGCCATTTGGACCTAAAGCTATACTCCTCGCTTCATCTCGGAAAATAAATGGGATATCGAAAAAATAACCGAAGTAACAGTTTTTGAAAATCGTCGAAATATTACGAATCTCGAATCTCAAATTTCTATTTTCAAAAATAAGCCATCTACGCCATTTGGACCTAAAGCTATACTCCTCGCTTCATCTCGGAAAATAAATGGGATATCGAATAAATAACCGAAGTAACAGTTTTTGAAAATCGTCGAAATATTACGAATCTCG
This sequence comes from Dynastes maya, assembly GCA_029619315.2. Classification (NCBI taxonomy): domain Eukaryota; kingdom Metazoa; phylum Arthropoda; class Insecta; order Coleoptera; family Scarabaeidae; genus Dynastes; species Dynastes maya. Next base: position 49,936,188 of record JAROYE020000005.1, read on the forward strand.
AATCTCAAATTTCTATTTTCAAAAATAAGCCATTTACGCCATTTGGACCTAAAGCTATACTCCTCGCTTCATCTCGAAAAATAAATGGGATATCGAAAAAATAACCGAAGTAACAGTTTTTGAAAATCGTCGAAATATTACGAATCTCGAATCTCAAATTTCTATTTTCAAAAATAAGCCATCTACGCCATTTGGACCTAAAGCTATACTCCTCGCTTCATCTCGAAAAATAAATGGGATATCGAAAAAATAACCGAAGTAACAGTTTTTGAAAATCGTCGAAATATTACGAATCTCGAATCTCAAATTTCTATTTTCAAAAATAAGCCATTTACGCCATTTGGACCTAAAGCTATACTCCTCGCTTCATCTCGAAAAATAAATGGGATATCGAAAAAATAACCGAAGTAACAGTTTTTGAAAATCATCGAAATATTACGAATCTCGAATCTCAAATTTCTATTTTCAAAAATAAGCCATCTACGCCATTTGGACCTAAAGCTATACTCCTCGCTTCATCTCGGAAAATAAATGGGATATCGAAAAAATAACCGAAGTAACAGTTTTTGAAAATCGTCGAAATGTTACGAATCTCGAATCTCAAATTTCTATTTTCAAAAATAAGCCATCTACGCCATTTGGACCTAAAGCTATGCTCCTCGCTTCATCTCGGAAAATAAATGGGATATCGAAAAAATAACCGAAGTAACAGTTTTTGAAAATCGTCGAAATATTACGAATCTCGAATCTCAAATTTCTATTTTCAAAAATAAGCCATCTACGCCATTTGGATCTAAAGCTATACTCCCCGCTTCATCTCGGAAAATAAACGAGATATCGAATGAATAGCTGAAGTAAAAGTCGTTGAAAATCGCCGAAGTATTACGATTCCCGAATCTCAAATTCCAATTTTCAAAAATAAGCCATCTAGGCCGTTTGGACTTAAGGCTTTACTCCTCGCTTCATCTCGGAAAATAAATGGGATATCGAATAAATAACCGAAGTAACAGTTTTTGAAAATCGTCGAAATATTACGAATCTCGAATCTCAAATTTCTATTTTCAAAAATAAGCCATCTACGCCATTTGGACCTAAAGCTATACTCCTCGCTTCATCTCGGAAAATAAATGGGATATCGAATAAATAACCGAAGTAACAGTTTTTGAAAATCGTCGAAATATTACGAATCTCGAATCTCAAATTTCTATTTTCAAAAATAAGCCATTTACGCCATTTGGACCTAAAGCTATACTCCTGGCTTCATCTCGAAAAATAAATGGGATATCGAAAAAATAACCGAAGTAACAGTTTTTGAAAATCGTCGAAATATTACGAATCTCGAATCTCAAATTTCTATTTTCAAAAATAAGCCATCTACGCCATTTGGACCTAAAGCTATACTCCTCGCTTCATCTCGGAAAATAAATGGGATATCGAAAAAATAACCGAAGTAACAGTTTTTGAAAATCGTCGAAATATTACGAATCTCGAATCTCAAATTTCTATTTTCAAAAATAAGCAATCTACGCCATTTGGACCTAAAGCTATACTCCCCGCTTCATCTCGGAAAATAAACGAGATATCGAAAAAATAGCTGAAGTAAAAGTTGTTGAAAATCGCCGAAGTATTACGATTCCCGAATCTCAAATTCCAATTTTCAAAAATAGGCCATCTAGGCCGTTTGGACCTAAAGCTTTACTCCCGCTTCATCTCGGAAAATAAACGAGAAAAAAAAGATCGTGTCAATTGGTGGAAAGAAACGCTTAAAAAATTCGACAGGAGAACTTTAAAATCCGTACACAACATCGTAACGGGTGACGAAACTTTGATATTCGAGCCGGAAACTAAGCAATAGTGAACTGTTTGGGTCTTTGAAGGATCGAAGAACAGTTAATGTTGAACGGTTTACACAATTTCTTTACCAAAAGTCATCGATGAAATCAGGAAAAACAATGTCGCATCATATTTCATCAGGACAATGCTAGGCTCTAACACAGCACGCCAAACAACTGATTATTTGAAAAAGAAAAACATAGAATCAAATGTTTCATTGCCTGTATTCACCTGATTGAAACAAAAAATGTGTGGACAGTGATTTTTATCACAAGAGGCTGTTGAAGCTTTTAAAAACTATGTTTTGGAGGTACCACCTTCAGAGGGGAAAAATGTTGGCTTCATAGAAGTTTTAAAATGCCGTGTACGGTACCATTGACTAAAGTGAGCCTACTAGTAGAATCTTTTGACGAATCAAGTGAAGATGAAGCAAAGAAAAATGGAAGTGCTGAGCGCCTGAAGAACATGTTTTTACTGCTAAGAAGAAATTAAGAATTTGTGCTAAAGGAGATGCTGCACAAATTCTACAACGGATTACTGAATCTTCTAACCTCCCTCAAATCCCCTCAAACAAAGATTTGAAAGTGACTCTCATCGTGTGATGCAAAGAAATTGCAGAGCATAATGGTTCCATTAAATCTTACTACGTATATAAATGTGCATGCAATAGATTTAGAGTTACTATAAATATTATTACGTGGGAATTTCCTTTAAATTAACCCTTTTCCTTGAGATAATTGATCTTAATAATACTCTAATTACTTTCTCTTAGTGTAATGGTATGGTAATACGTACAGGATAGTCTGAAAAGTTTCGAGCTTCAACATGAAGATGGCGTTACTCGTCAAAAATATTCTAGACATATTGTTGCGTATGCGTTGAGAGATACTTTTGAAAATTACAGCCACTTGGACACTCAGTTGTTGTTTAATAGACGTTTGTGTCACTCAACGTTAGTGCTTCTGTAAAAAGGTCGAATATCCAACCTTCACTAGATTCTTGCATTCGAAAGGCAATACGCCCACGCAAATTAAAACCAGGATGGGCGCTGTTCACAGGGACTCTGCACTATCATTTGCTGCGGTTTAATTTTGGGCAGCTGAATTTAAACGTGGTCGTCCCGTCTTGGTTGACGATGAACGTACAGGACGGCCAAAAACTGCAACCACTACCGATAACACCGGAAAATTTCATCAAATGGTGCTAGTCGATCGTTGAATTAAGGTCAGAAAGGTAGGGTAGGAGAGGCCGCGGGCATTTCAAAAGAACGCGCTTGCTATATATTGACCGAAGATTTGGGCATGAAACAGCTAACCGCACCTTGAGTGTCCCCCTTGCTAATTCAGGATCAAAAACGTATTCGAATGTACATTTCCAAAGCCCTGTTGAAGCAATTTAAGGGAAATATGTTGGAGTTTTGGCATATATTAATAACTGTAGATGAAATTTGGATAAACCAGTACACTCCTGAAGCCAATGCACAGCCGAAACAGTGAACTGCGTAGGGTGAGTCGGCTGCTAACGAGTTGCTGCAGCAGTTCGATTCCGGTTGCTTTGAGCGCCCCTGAACGTCAACATGAATTGAAAAAACTACGTGAACCATGTTTGTACCAAGATGAGTTCTGCCTTTTGGAAAAATATTGCAACTCAGAGACACAGTGGATCATCAGGCTGTACTACGCTTTCGCGTTTTCACACATGTCCTACAATGTTGTTGTTTGGAGTCAAGCGATTGGTTGAGAGCAAATACTGATTCTTTAGAAACGAATTCTAAGAGCTATTTTCCGCCTAAAGGGGAGGGAACGTTGCAATGAGACATTTAAATGACACCTTTCTAAGTATTTACATATACTATACACTATGGTCCTAAAGTGGTCCCCCCTTCATGCTTAACAGTAGTTCAATTGTATTTCCGGTATCACCGGAAGTGACGTCAATTTTCATATTTTAAGCAGAAGACCCTGTATATTTTTACGGTTTTGGAAAGGTAATTGAAGGGCGAATCTAACGATGCCATATATGTTATACTTTAATATGTGGTAGCGTTGGATTCACCTTTCGATTACCTTTCCTAAAACGTAAAAATATACAGGATATTTCTCGCTCGGAGAACAGAGATTTTCATCGAATGAGGAGGTCATCACAGTATGGCGGATTAATTAATAATGTAATATATGTATTTACCTATTTTTTGCCGCTTAACACTAAAAGGATACGAGGTATATATTGAACGAGAAGACACGTATCCGTTCCGCCCTCATAAAATAGAACAAGACAACTCAATATCAGTTTTACCGGCTGTCTCAGTTTCACCGGCCCTATCCAAAGTCGCCTGCTGGGCTATTTTGAAAAAAATAACCTATTCTCCAAGGCTCAGCATGGGTATAGAAGGAATAAATCTACATGTAGTGGTATAGCCGACATCTTGAATTGTCTATTAGATGCACTGGACAAACATGACAGCGTGGAATTGAACTGCTACGACCTAACACGTGCCTTCGATAAGACCAGCACTCTATTCTTCTATCAAAAGTGCACTATTATGGAGTGCGCGGCGTCGGATATCAGTTAATTGCATTATATCTCAAAGAAAACAATATGATTTCCAGGAACAAAGGTCTAATATGCTGAATGTTCAGCAGGGCGTTCCACAAGGATCTGTGCTTGGGCCTTTGTTGTTCATAATATATGTCAACGACCTAGATATAAATCTTCGAGCGGATCGATTCTGTTTATATGCAGATGATACCTCACTTTTAGTGAGAGAATCTTCTAAAAATAACAGACTGAAAAAATCTGATGCTGTACAAAAGGAGGCAGAAGGATGGTTTTCTTTAAACCACCTAAAATTAAATAAGGGTAAGACTCAAAAACTAGAATTTACCATGAAAAAAAGTGAAAAAACAAGGGACATAAAACTATTAGGTTTGCATATATGTAGATAATAAATTAAATTGGAAAATGCACATAAATGAAGTAGCAAATAAACTAAATGCAGCAATATATAGCATCCGAAGAATAAAGAGCATTCCTACTTACCAGGCGGCCCGTACCACATACTTCGCGAACTTCCACAGTGTGGCATCTTATGGCATTGAATTCTGGGGAACGTCCACAGACACGGAACGAGTTTTCTTGCTTCAAAAACGCGCTATAAGAGTGTTGTGTAACCTGAAACTAGATCAATCATGTAAAACGTATTTCATTAGTGAAAAAATACTTGCGTTACCTTCCATCTTTATTTTCAAGACTGCAACATACATGATCAAAAATATAACGAAGTTCACAAAAAGTGGTGAAACGCATACATACGTTACGCGCGGGAGAGACTTACTGAAAGTGCCGTATCATCGTTTAACGACCACCCAAAAGTACATCGATTATTGGGATCCGAAAATACACAATAAATTACAAACAATATTGTGTGACACTAAAAATAAAACTCAAAGTAATTATTTGAACACAATTAAACAATTTCTTTTAGACAATACTTTTTATAGTGTGGATGACTTTTTAAATTACTAATCCTGAGCTCATGTCTAGGTTTGTATTATATGTTTGCACTATATTTTGACAGAAAGACCCTATACACCTTTGTATACTTTTTTTTCTCTTTTATATGTATTTTATATACATGTATATTACCTGACTTTTAACGTAATTTTTACAATACAACGATACGTTCCCTCTCGCCAAATGGGCTTTTCTTCCGTCTATATGTTTTTAAATCTAAACCATGCAAGATGTACAGGACACGACGAAAGAGTCTTTTGTCGTTGTAGCACGTTATTTAAATCATATGGCCGTTTTACTTTAGTAAATCAAAAAGACAAGAGCAATAAGGTGGTGGGTGGTCTCTGTTTAATAGATTGCGTTCCTTTTTTTAAATAGATAGTGTAAAATGCATCTAGTTCACGAGGCAAGATTAGGTTCTTAAATAATTTCAGCTTTTCTAATTTAATATTTTCCCGGTAGAGATAAACAAGCATGGTAGAATTTATTATGTAGTTCGCTTGCTATCATTATTTATTTATTATTTCACAAATGTTATTAAGAAGTTCTACTGTTCTCCATGTAGTCTATTGTTTGAGGTAATAAATCGATTTCAAGTTATAAAAACCCAAAAATAATTTTGTCCAGCTAGAATCGGCAAATACCTCATTGTGCGGCGTTTGACTGTAACTGCATTCGTGATTCATATTTGGAGAATTCTTGAGTATCATCTGGTACTTGCGTTCAAGAGGAGTTCACTCAATATAAACATACCAAATTTATCTCCTTATAGGCATTCTTCCTTTTAACGTTTATTTCTCTGTTTACATTTACATATACATAGTGAAAAAGGGACTCTAAAGTATATACGCACACACGTACACGTCTCTATATTTATGTTTCTACAGGATATATATATATATATTGTACGTGTATTATGTGAGTCTGTGCCTTTTTACTCCGAGCGGAAACTTAAAATTCCGCCAGGGTTACGTTTCCAAAGGATAGACACAAATTTCCCTTGAAGTAGAAAGACAAGAAAATGTTACCTGCGCCTCTGTACCTGACATATTTTCGTTGTGTCCCTAATTTTCTTTGTGAGTAGTCAAAAGGTTTCGACGTCCTTTGCACGTTCTATACATATTTTTTGTGTGCGCGTGAGCCATAGCCTATACTACGAACGGGAAAGCTACTGGAACGACATTCTTTGTGTCTCTTGTGTGTTATACGTATAATATATTTTTTTTCGAAACCGTATTCGTGCTAAACCTTTATAAACCTTTATACGAAACATGTACAGGGTGTATTTCATGGTACGATGTGTGTGTTTGTGCCACTCGTAGTTATTGCATTTCAATAACTGTTTAACCCATTAACCGCCGACTATAAAAATAATCCAACTTTTTTAAATTTTGAGTGACAAGATAACTAACAGCATTAAAATAAATACACTTGTGCAATATTATAAACATATTCAGATGGCAAAAACTGTAGTGCAAAGTATGCGATAACTTATGAGTAGAGTTTGTTAAGAAGGTGGTACCGGATGGCAGTAGCGTAGTGGTAGCGGCGTGGGTAGAGGTAATTTTCAACTCGTAGTCGATCTCGACAGTACCGCGAGAGAGTTCAAAGCGATAGTACGTTGCACGCTAAACAAGTACGCGGAGATGGGACGCCCAAAGGGCATAACGTTCCCTTCAAATGTGAATAAATATCTCAGGCATTTCCCCGGGTTAGAATATAGAAGTCCGCATATTTATTGCACGATATGCAATAGCGGATTGCTAAGCCGCGATAGGTTTGAATGTAGAAAACATTGTAAAAGTAAACGTCATGTATTGAATGTATAAAGCAGTATTCCATACTGGCAATTTTTATATAATTTTATTTTTATGTTAAGTGTGTGCAACATCCCACAACATCTAGTATCTAATGAACACTTTCGACTTTTTTGGGCTAAGTACGTTTCCTCATGGAAGCTGCCAACATCTATGCAATTACGATACAATTTGCAACGTGTGCAAGGTACAGTAAAGGAATGTATAAAAGACGAGTTGAGAAATAAAAAAATCTGCCTATGTGTGGATGAAAGAACTGATGCTCAGAAACACAGCGTCAGTCATGGTGTAGCGCGTCCTTTAAAACGTGATGGCCCACCAGCTTCATTGTTGTTATCCAGTAAAAGGATTCAGAAAACTAATGCAGAAACCGTTGTCAAGATAATAAAAGATTCGTTGAGAGAATTTTGTATCACAGGAACCCAAGTCACAATGTTCGTTACTGACGGAGCCGCAACAATGCTGAGAGTTGGTAGGATGTTGAAAATATGCTTTCCGACTCTTCTTCACATAACATGCCTCATACACGCATGTCACCTCGTAGCAGAAACCATTCGAAAGAAGTATCCGATGGTGGATAAGTTAATAGCATCTACCAAATCTCCCAAACACATCCGTGTATTCAAACAATTGTGTTCGAAATTACCACCACCACCTCAGCCTATAATAACGCGATGGGGAACATGGCCCCAGACAGTATCTTACTATCAGAAATATTTTTCACAGGTGAAAAATGTCATCTTGAAATTTGATTCAAATGATTATGCAGCAGTTTGAGGTAGTCAGCAACTTTTTTCCAATTCGGACGTTCAACAACAAATAGGTGAAATTCTACTTATGAGTCTTATGACTTAGACCTTACCAGAGTCGTTTTCACAGAAAAACAAAAATTGCGGTTGTTATGTAAGGTTCAGGAAAATATTCTGTGAATGCGTTGGGTATTACAAAAACAAAAAACACTTTGTGCTTGCGGACCCCGTTTCGAACGAAAATAAACCTATTTGATAGGAAAAGTAGCCCCTTTTCGATTCACGTCGGTCGCGCACGTCCGTCTCGTTCGCCCTTTTTCGCAAATCGCCTACAGATTGCTCCCTTTTAACCCGCCTTCTCGCCTCTCTCGCGCCTGCGGACGACCGATCTACATATAACCGAGAAAGAGGTGATTTTCACAATCATTATTTTTAAGTATAATTATTCTTGAGTAGATGCAAATTTTTTTGAATTAGTGATTATTTAAATATATTATTCCTGAGTAATTGCTAGAATTGCCCAGACGATCAGTCACACATAACCGACGGAAATATACCATCATATACCCTTCAAAAAATGTAAAAAAATGTGTTGTATTTTCGCAACGTTGGCTTCTAATGAGTTAGGAAACGTAGATAATTGCGTTATAATATTAATAATAACTCTTTATTTCATATGAAAATACAAAATCCTCTTTTCATTCTTTACAAAATTTATTTACACTGCGTGTCCACCTAATGCGTAGGCGGACGATAGTTTCCTTCCCGAGCAATTTAGAGAAAACTTTATCAAACCTTACAACATGGCCTACTTTAATAATCTTTATTGCTACACCAGACAGCTATATACTTAGACACGTGATGCTGTCTCGAGTTCACTTCTAATATTAATCTAACTCTACTTATGTGACGAGGGGGACTCGCTGGCAGGTACCAATTTGTCAGTAAAGCACTGTTACCTCTTGCAACTATATATTTATTCGCTTACTTGTAACTCCTTATCCTACTGGTTACCTTATCTACATCTTATCTACAGCTCATCTACAATTAACCTACTCTTATTTTAGTTACCGACTGACTACCTATCTATCTATCGACCCCGAGCTTCCTCACCCTTTTCTGCCATTCTGCAGTTTGTAACTGTGTCACGCAGTTGTGTAAGGAGGATCGGTTTCGATATTACAGAACCTAATTCTATAATGGAGCTTTCCGTGGAAATACAATAATAAGCAATAAATAAAAAAATAGCTGGGGTGACAAATGGCCAAATTCAAACGGATCTCATTTCCAGTTTAGTCGTATTTAAAATATTTGTCCTGATCTGGTGTTGGCTCTAAAAACCAGAAAATTACATTTACCTGTCATCCACGGTCAATCGATTCGTTTATGCAGCAGGGAAAACAAGAACTTAAGCAGGGATGTAATCCTTCTTATATAAAATGCTGTGAAAATAAGTTTCGGATAAACTCTATACAATTTATATAGGTTACGTAAGTGGGAAACCAAATTAAAGCACCATACTCTAGTCGGGACCCGACCAGAGAAAATAGTCAATCTCTGATCAAAGCAGGAACCATAGACAATATCACAAAAATTAAAGTAAAATTAAAGTAAAGCAAGAACTGAAGCTGAGCACAAAAGCTTTGTAGTACCTATTTTTTCTTTTTGAATAAGGGTTTCTAATGCAATAGTCGACGTGTTCCTTAAATCGTAGTTCCGAGGCTATATGCAGTCCCAGATTACGCACTGTTTTACCATATTGTAAAGCAGCTGTTCGTAGAATCATTTTCTAACAAAATAAAATTCCAAAAATTGCCAAATCATGGGCTTTAACTACGTTTAAATTCCAAATTTGAATACAGTTACACAAATTGAACATGATTAATATTCCAAGCTTACATTTTCTATTTCTTTTTCAGGTATGTCAATGGTCTGTTTCCATAAAGTATATGTAAGTATGATGAATTGATTTCCATCCTTCTCTTAAGACCATTTTCACATGTTGCGCACTCTACCTCCAAAGCTAATAACGATGGCATTTCATGGCTACTGATAACTTTTCATTAGCTGTGTGCTAAAAATTTAAAAACTTGATTTGTATAAACATAGCAAAAAAAAACATTTCAAAAACTTCTAAAGTTCTGTGGCAGAAAAAAGCACAATGCAGGCAATCATCTTTCTTGCACGTGGTGAAATAGGAGCTTTTAATTGGTACAATCTTATACAAATGCATTTTGAATATCCTCTTACAGAAAGCAAACTGGACGAACACTTTTGGACAGTAGTCTGACAATAGTCGTCCAGCTCTAGCCAAATTTGTCTGGACGAAAGTTGAAAGAAAATTGGCAAGCGGTACAAAACCGTCCCGGTATTTCTCGGTAAATCCGTATTATTATTATTATAGTCGGGCCATGGCGAAGATGCTTTTAGTCATTGCGACGTTCATAGATCTACTGTAACAAACTGCCCTTGTGTCTGTTAGAATAGTTGGAGGCTTTTAATAAATCGTGGTACTACTCTAGGATCTTCTTTCTTCAGTTCAGTAGGTGCGAGAAATGGCCTACTGAAATATTGGTGTCGTGTGCGCATGATGCTAACACATTTACATAAAATGTGTTCAGCCTTTTCTAGATCTTCTTAGCACAGACGACAGAATTGATCTTTAGCTTTTAAGCATAAATAACCTGTCAAAAATCTTGCCGGTATTCTAAAGTGTCCTTTGCCGAACGATTGTACTATTTTTGCCGTTTTTTGGCGAGCCCGGCAAACCCTTAACAAAAATACAATTCGAAATTGTCCCAAAATTCCCTTAAATTTGATTCTTTTTTTATTGTAACTCATCCTCGAACATATACTTCATTTTTGATAAATCTAGAAAGTGGACAGAAGTTACAAGGAGGCCAATACGTACCATTTCGTAAATAAAACACAATATTTCTTATATAATAGCCCCATCTATCTATCCAAGTTGGCGTTTCTAACAATTGACCTTGATAACGTGCCAATATATTGAAGGGGGATAAATACATATGTTATGCAGACTACGCAAAACGCCATGAGAATCAATATGCGACTATAGGGGATGTGGAAGAAAATTTTTTGAAAGGAATCTATTGACGGGAGAATAGTATTTTCTTTGTTGCGAACTCTTTTCAGAAAGAGATACGGCATACAGGGTGTTACGAAATTCGCGGACATGGACTATGTGATAAAGTTAAGTAGCAAAAACTGAAATGAATGTACCTTTATGTTTTAACGTGATCAATATTTTCTGATTTATAGCAATTTTAAAAATGGAAAATAAAACACGTAAAATGTTTTTAATATTAGACAACTGAAGATGTATAAAACAAAAAACACTTTATAACATTTCTTCGAATTGTCTTCCGTCAGCAGCTAAACGTGCTTCAACACGCCTTGCTATGGCTTCAACGGTGTTACGTAACATCTGTGGTGTTATTTGTTGCGTCGCTTAAAATACACAGTTTTCTAGTTCATCAACATCGGCTACAGGTGTTTAGTAAACTATCGATTTCAAAACGCCCCATAAAAAGAAATCGCAAGGTGTCAGATCTAGCGATCTAAGTGGTCAATGTATTGGACCACCCCTGCCAATCCAACGATCATGGAAAGTATTGTCCAGGTAATCCCATACAATTCGTGCAAATTGGAGATCTACCCTGTTGTGCATAAAAATCATATTTTGCCGGAGATTTAGAGGCACATCATCCAAAAATTCTAGAAGCTGTTGTTGCAAAGAATTTAAATAATCTTCTCTATTTATGCGGTGCGACAAAATATGAATAAACTAAAAATAATGGAAAGTAATTACAACAGTTGTTAAAAATAAGTTTTGACGAAACATTCGCAGTCGTTCACCCAATAAACCAGCAAAATATTTAAACTAAAGCTACGTTGGTGATTTCTAGGCATCATTAAATGTGGATTCTCATAACTCCCGTGATGTCGACTATGAATATTGAAAATATCATCTTGGGTAAATAAACATTCGTTTGTCCACAGAATGGAGTCTTGGATGTTTAGATCGAGATTTAAATACCATTCACAGAACGCTTGCCGAAATGGACCATCATTATCTTCCAAATACTGGACCCTTGTGAAATGATATGGATGTTGTTGGTCGAGTCTTAAAGCACGCCATACGCGGACATGATTTATTCTCAATTCCCTAGCAACGCACCTAGTACTTCTTGAAGGATCATTTCTCTTTCTTTCTCAAATCACTTACCGCATTTTCACATCAACGAGGACGGTCAGCATTTTTACGTGGTTGTATTGTAACGCACCCGGTGAAAAGAATTGCCCAGAAAATTGCATCGCATGCAATCGTCCTGCCTCACCTGCGTTATTATTTGAAGCACTAAGAGCCATCAACATATTGTAATACTCACGATTTGAGCAGTTTTGAGCCATGTGTATGTAATTTCGTTACCAAAGGCCATGACCTACTTAAAATTAAATGCTAACAAATTTCTTAAGTTTTAAACGCGTCTTATTTGTTTATTTTTAAGTTAAGTATAGTTATGCATTGGACATTTTTTGTTCAAAATCTTACGTTCTTTCTAAATACTAAAAAATATACAGGGTGTTCAATTTAAAAATATACTATCTTATTGAATATTTCGAAAACGTCACATTCAATTGTTTTTTTTTACATTACTATTATAATCAGAAGAAAAAATACTAGAACTTTGCTAGTTTAACTGAACCGGTAGCTCCAGAAATAACGGAGATAGCAATAGTGCACTGATAACTTTGGACACGTACAAGTATCTGCTTTTACCGTTTAGGTTAGAAAATAAGTTAAATAAGGAGAAAAAAGCGGAAAAGATTTGTCATCACCAAGCCAGACATATGGTCATCATACCCTAATAAACTTCGAGTGATACAACGGTTATGTCCTTTCTGTTCGTCAAATTTGCGTCCTTTCCTTCTCTACTCTTAAATCTAAAGATGCATTCGGAATGTACGGGAGGATCGACGTCTCTGTCATAGTACAACCATAAATCAAAAAGGCCTCTACCGTAATAAATCGAAAAGACATGAGAAGTGTAGGGGTCCCTTCTCTTTATTGATTAGGTTTGCATTCTTATTTATGTAAATAGTCTCATAGGTGTCCAGCTCACGCGTAGAAATCACGTTTTTAATTAATTTTAGGTTTTCTAATTTAATACTATGGCCTGTATCATCTGTATAGTCATCAAATTCTGGGAATTACCTTTAACATATTTATTTTACATTCCATCAAAAATTAGTTCGGCTGGTGACGAAACTACCTGCAGGATTAAGAAATTTTCCTTAATGCACATATTTTACACCCCCGAAGATTATTTAAGCTGGTGACGAAATTACCTGTAGGATTAAGGCGCCTTAATATAAATGAGGGGGTTACAGATTATTGATAACGAAATTACATGTGGCCATGTTTTAATACAGGAAAAGAGGTCAAAAATGTTAATTCAAGGGCGCGCGCTTCGATATCATCATCAGTAAACCACAATTAAAGAAATAAGTTAAAACTACACTTTCAAAATTGCTGTAGACTGATTGCAGCTCTACCTAATTACTTCTACTACTATTATTTTTCCTTTTGCAAGATAGTCGATTAATGCAATTGCATGACTATCCCAAAAAACAATCACTTTCCCCTCCGATGCAACAGTCTTCGCCTTTTTCGGAGCCGATTCCCCCTTCGCAGTCCACTGCTTCGACTATGCCTTGGCTTCAGAGATGTACTGGTGTATCCAAGCTTCATCTGCAATTATTAATCGAGGCCAAAACTCCGACTTATTTGGCTTACACTGCTTCAATAGGGCTGTGGAAATACTCATTCGCATGCTTCTTCATGCCCAAATCTTCAATCAAAATCTGATAAACACGTTCTTTCGAGATGCCCACAGCTTCTGCTATCTTTCTAATAGTAATTTGACGGTCCTCTAACACCATTCGATGAACTTCTCCAATGTTATCGGTAGTGGTTGCCGTTTTTAGTCATTCCCAACGCTTATCGTTAGTCAAGCTGCCCAATGTTGCGCTGTGCCAAATAATGGTGCAGAGCCCCCGTAAAAAGCGTCCATCTCGGCATTAATTTGCGTAGAGGTCTTGCAAGAATTTAATGACAGCTCAACGACTGACACAAACGTCTATTAAACAACAACTGAGCGTCCAATATTTTTCCAAAATTTTCAAAAGTATCTTTCAACGCAAGCGCAATTACATTACCAGAAAATTTTTGACCAATAACTCCATCTCCATGTTGAGGTTTGAAACTTTTCAGACTATCCTCGTATTGTTGTCAATGTTTTCTGGTGTGCTTCTAGGTTTCATTTAAATCTGAATTTACGCGTTACCAGTGCTCTGTTATGGCTTTCAAGCCATGTTAAACCTATCAATAATTCGCTTGTTTTCTCTACAATCTCCCATATGGTTGCGTTCATAAACAGTTCCCACACCCCCAGTCTATTTGAACATTATCGAAAGACGCGTAATATATTGAACGTATATGTATTGTTATTATTATTCGCCCGATATTGAAATCGGAAGTCCTTCAACAACAATATCGCTAGCTAATTAATGGGAAGGAGTTTTGCAGTTTATAACGAGCTCTACGCTGGAAGTTGGCGGTGGTAGGGTTCTTGGCTGTAATTATTAGTAGTTTCGGTAAACATCTGCTTATCGCATAAACATGGGGATATACTATGTGCTAAGCGAGTTTGTAACCAACGAAGCCCGTTCGATAAGTAACGGAGGGACTGTTTCGAAGGGGTTAGATAAAGCGGAGTAGGGGGTGGATAAACAAGCGATTGGTAGTACGTAGTTGTTAAGTAACGCCAGACACAAACGCCGAATTCAAATTCAAACAAAGGGGACCGTCTTAATTGTCCGGTTGGTAGCAATTACTGGGCTCCCTGAGAAGACTGCACGTCTGAGATGGAAACTCAGCGTCTAGAACAGAAGCAATGAGTAGTATATGGTATTTTAACGCTGTTGTATCGTATGTACAAAGCTCATTTACTTTTTATCCATTCACGATCAAGAACTTCGCAAATATGACGATACGAGGGACACGCTATATATTTTGAGATGCCACAAAAGTAGAGAAGTTAGAGCTGGCAACACTGCATTTCTAAATACCACCATCTTTAAGTAGTAAACTCTGACTGTCAGTTGAGTCGCTGCTGTCATAGAGTAAACGTGGTAGGTACGATTTGTCATCGAAACATGGACTTGTCAAGAGAACATGTACGCGCAATGATTTACTACGATTTTAAGGTCGGTTTAAGTGAAGAACAAAGTCTTGAACGATTGCAACTCGCATTTGGTAATGAAAGTCCTTCACGTGCAACTGTGTTTCGCTGGTATAGCGAATTTAAAAGAGGACGGATATTGCTTGGTGATGAGGAACGTACCGGTAGGCCCTGTTCTTCAGTTACCGCTGGAAACATTGAGAGTGTGAGACGTATGATCGACGAAGATCCAAGATGCACCTATCAAGTGATTGAGGCAACTCTTGGTGTTGGATCCGCAACAGTAAATTCAATTTTACGTGATCATCTTCGGATGAAAAAAATTATTATTCGTTGGGTGCCACACACGCTTACCGATTTCCAAAAAGTAGAGCGAGTAAGAATCGCTCGGGAAACATTGGAAATGTTAAATAATAGTGGACATCGCATTCTATCACAAATAGTAACAGGTGATGAAACATACATCCCATTTTACGATATTCCTACCCGCCAGGAGAGCTGCGTGTGGATCCACGAAGATGCACCAACACCAACAATGGCCAAAAGGCAAAAGGCTGTCAAGAAAGTTATGTACGCAGTTTTCTTCCGTAGTACCGGATTAGTAAAAGCAATGAAGCTGGAAAATCAACGTAGAGTCACAGCAAACTGGTACACCACAAAATGTTTACCTGCAGTTCTTGAGTCAGCCAACATTCGCGGGTTAATGTTGCATCACGACAATGCATCGTCACACAGTGCACAGCGGGAATCCTCTTTAGAATGCTAGGTAGAAGTCTCTTATATGGATCGATCACCATTGGGGGATTAATTAACCCTCAGTCAAATTTGCTTTGGCAGTCCCTTGGTCGACCTCGTATACATTCCGAGCACCTCGTGGTGCAAGTACTTTATTTGCATCAAGGCACAGTAAGAAGCAAGCCTCATCGCCATTATACTCACGTGATGAATCTTGTAAAATGTCGAAGTAGTCATTTTCTTTCAGATACTCCTCTATGCCTTTAAACCAATTTCTAATATCATTTCCTGAAACACTACTGTTGGCACATGTTACATTTTCCGGTATTCGACTGCTTAGAGTTGGGTGTCTTCTAAGGAATGCTTGAAACCAATGTTTCCCTGGAGTATCTCCTACGAAGGGAGTCCTTCGTCGATTTTTATCTAAAAGATGTTTAACAGAAACTTAAATGTTCTGTCGCCTCCTAGGAAAACCTTTGCTATGAGAGTGAATTATCCACCCATCTATTAACTTTTCTTCACTCTTAGTTAAATACGAAGATGGGCCATGTTCTGTTTTCTTAAATTTATCACTCAGTCGAAACTATAGTGTTTGACGGGGTATTCCATATTTAATTGATGCCTGCTTTTGTGAAAGGCCTCCTTTTATTTCAGTAAGAACCAGCTGCACGGTTTCTTCCGTATATTTTTTAGTATATTTGCCCTTATTTGTAACTTTGGGCATATTCGCCAGTAATATTACTGCAATAAAAAAGGCAAATAAAAATTTAAAGTATGTACTAGAAATAAGTAAAGAGGTAATTGCTTCTTCAGTAACTTGTGAAAATATTAAGTTCTTGGTTAAAAACATGCTGTACCAATAACTAGGTCTTAAGCAATTTTTTACTCTCGTAATTAGTGGCATATATGCCAATAATTGGAACATTGTTATTTTTCAGCAGCAGTCGTTGGTACCCCTAAAAATAACCTCCAAAGTGTTAATATTTAATTTATTTTGTAAGGAAGCTATTCGACCGACGCCATTAAAAGTAGGGTACATGAATCATCACAAACAATCTTCAAATTACAAGTTCAAACGCTTACCCAGAAAACAGCACACCTTAACAAAATAACAAGACGACTTGATAATTTTCCCGTTCCATGTACATTTTTCATTCAAACCGACGCGACATGAACGAATAAAACTAATTATAGGCACCGTAGTGGTGAACGAAAACTTTTATAAAGGAATATTTTACATGGCGATTACAAAACTTCAGGTTCCGCGCCTGTTCTTTCAGGACCACTCCATTTTTACGTTATTGTAGCGTAATGCCTCCCCTAAATTGCTAGAAGTCGGGCGAGTCAAGAGTACGGGCAGCAAGAGAAGTTTGTCATTAGAAGAGACAGAAAACGGTGCAGAGTTATAACGGTTCAGCGCACGGTAGGTTCGCTTTTACAGTTATATGCGACGGCTGCAGTTGGTAATAGTGGATAGACGACGCGTTATTAAATATTAATTTATGTAAATCGTTGACGTCGGCAAGATTGAGAAAAGGGAGTCGTGCGCTGATGTAATTGCGAACTGTAAATGTCTAGAGCTTCTTCTACGTGTTCGTTTTGTTGTTCTCTCTTCGGTATTTCCCCTTTCTAGTTGTGCGTCTTTGTTCTCTCCATTTCAGTAATCAGTTATATCAGCAGCACTCGAAATAGCGAAAGAAAAGCGTTTTATTGCATGGAAGTAATAAATATTGTAATTGAAGTACTTGTAGAAGGATTTATTTACAAAATAGTTCCAATTCCAAGTCTTATAACAAGTTACGCAGATGCAAAGAGGGTAAAGTAGTATTGATGGGTACTGATTAACAAACTATGACTTTCCTCAAATCAATGAAAAGGTTTATACTACTTCTAAAACAGCATCTACTGCTTTGCCTTATCTAATGAATATCTCTTCTCATTCTTCGGCAATAATATGTTGGCGTACTAGGACCCTATCTTAGTATCTTCGTTTCATGACCTATACGTTCTGATGGAAGATGGAAATCTTCCATCAGAGGAGTCCAGAACGTGAATTTTATAGAATACCTTATTACTAAGCGAATAAGGGCTTACTACTGGAATGAAGCTTTATTGTGGTCTACAAAGAAGCTACCCAAAGCAAAGGCTTCACATTTGAAAAATTATCAAAATTTCTAGTAAGGATTATACGAGGGTAAGTCAAATATATACACTTTCGCCATAACAAGCTTTGAAGGTTGTCGTAGTGGCGGCCGCTTGGCATGCACGATAACCTTCAAAGCTTGTAATGGCGAAAGTGTAGATAATATTTGACTTATCCTCGTAGTAATAATGAAGGATTCCTAGACTATATCTATACGTTAATGAGAATTACTTAAATAAAATAAGGTTAAAAGAAAAAGAAGTTTAAAAGTTAGACAAAAAAAATAATATTTGTAAACAGAAAACAAAAAAAAGACGATGAGACCACTTATCTGGGTTAGACTCAACGGGAGCTTTCGAGTAAGCTTGTGGTGTCGTGGGTGAGCGGCGGTAAATCGGCGCTAGCCCCGTCCCCGGGTTGAATAGGATGCAATCTTGTATATGGACACGCATACAAGCATACACGCAGCAAAACTCTATCCTTCAGTGGATTTCGTCAAAATGTGCTTTAACGAAAACGCAACAAAAAAACTTAAAATGTGGAAAATAACGATCTATAAGCATAAATCTAATGAAATATGATTAAAATAATTGATTACCTCGGATGGATGATCGACAATCATTCAATGCAAGACTGGGGTGCCGCTGTGAAAATTACCACACCCGACAATGTCGACCTTTATAATTGAAATTACCAAAAGTAAATTAGCCAAATATTAAATATATACCATTAATAGGAATTACAAATTTTGGAGCGTATTAGAAAAGAGGATGTAGCGACATCTATTGTAAACATAAAATAACCCTTGACAGTAGGAAATACAATTATATTGGTAAAATGGAATACGACACGTTACAAGAGTGTAAACAATCTCAAAGACTACATTCGTAAAGTCATTGAAAACGTCTTCATGGCTATTCTTTATTGATTGTTGTGATTCCTACTTATTTCTCTTTCTAGAATTTACATCAACATTTAAATCCAGCAAGTTTATTTACTCATATCTAGAATAACCAAAACTTGCGGACTCGCATAGGCGTCGGTATTACGGGTTAATATAAGAATACGAAAAATTCATAAATAAACTTACTTGCTAATTATTCAACAAATTAGAGGCATCAGGATGTGAACTACTGTAAACTTGCATCATTGCATATGTTTCCACAGTTACTTCTTTAAACTTTGTGCGTCGACAAGAAAAAATATTCTTATACATAGAAAACGATCTCTCCACATCTAAGGAAGTTACATTTGCATGTAGAAACTGTTTTTCAAAATCACTTAAAAGTTCACTATTCTTACACTTATTACAAACGGACTCTAAAGTATTAAAATCGGGATTTTTCCTTAAAACATCTGCCAACTTTTGACTAGCGCATAATCCTGGTCTATCATTTAATGTGTGTAATTTATTTTTTACACTCTCCACTATGTCTAATGATTCCTGCAATGAGAATTCAATATAATTGGTACATATTGTTGTTAAATCTTCTAAAAGCTGAGGAATTTGAAATTCTCTTTGACTTTCTCTAATTGCTTTGGATTCATTCCGATTAAATCGCATTATAACTGATTGAATTTGTTGAAAATGGATCAAATAGTAAGAAGCTGCTGTTAGCCAAGTACCCCATCGCGTTAAAATTGGTTCAGGAGGTTCTGGAATACCTGGACAAAATTTACGAAATTCTTTTAAACGTTTAGGAGATTTACGCAACACTGCTTCAGTACTTCCAATCATCCGATCAACGTTTCCGTAATGTTGTCGAACAACTTCACCAACTAAATACAAACAATGCAGCACGCAGGTTATATGTATTAAGTTAGGAAATATATGTTTTAAGGATCGCCCAACACTTAACATCGTTGCTGCACTATCTGTCACAATCATCACAACTTGATCTTGGGCAATTTTAAATTTTTTCAAAGCGTTCATTATCACTTTTTGAATATTTTCCGCGGTACATTGTTGAACACGTTTGCAAGCTAACAAATATCGAGATACTGTGTTCTCGCTAGATAAAACGCGAGCTATTACATTCACAATACTGTTTTTCTTTATATCGGTCGTCTCATCCACGGTAATCCATATTTTTTTGGAACACAAGTCACGTTTACACACATTTTCTAGCATCTCTTTCATCCGCGGCAAATGATTCTGTAATTGTGTTTGTGAGGGTAATGGGTACTTTGGAACGTATTGTCGCCAAAACGTTTTAAAAGCTGCTTTTCTCACCAACGACAACGGAAGATTACAAGAGGTAAACATAATTAATAAATGTATGAGGAATAGTGTATAAGGTATTTCAGTTCTTGCATTTCTCATATGCTTCATACCATTGACATGCCTCTGGCAATCAGTTCTGTCCAATGCAGCCAAGCGAACATTGCATATTAAGCAAAAAACTGCACTACCGTCATATTTTAAATGGGGAAAAAGTGACACATACTTATGTACATTAGTAGCAAATCTATTACGAGGCATTGTTTTCTTAGGTATGTAAATATTAGTTCTACATGAAACGATACACCAATTATGTACTTGGTATAATACTACAACACACAAAAAACACCAGCTATATTTTCAAAAGCGACACGTAAGTACATAACCTTGACCGTTCGACTAATCTCTGCAACAGCTCAACCGGTACTAAAACGAAATTTCTCTCAGCGTGGTTTAACATGATTTATATTCAAGGTCGACACTACATGCCTGCTTCTCTACCGGTTTAGTTTATTTATGAATTTTTCGTATTCTTATATTAACCCGTAATACCGACGCCTATGCGAGTCCGCAAGTTTAGATTACTCTACTCATATCTCAGATAGTCGTTTCCTTTATTTTATTAACATCCTGTAAATCCACAACTCAGTTAAAGACAAAGTGATTTATACCGTAACATTTGAATAACAAAAATATAAATAGTTGCCATTTACCTAACTTCTCGAAAGAGAGATAGCGCACAAACCTCCGTGTAAATCTGCGGTAGCTCTTAGTCTCCCAAAAGAATTCCCAACATCCCAAATTAGCCCTCGTAAGCGTAAAATTTGCCTCATCATTTAGGCACGTACAATAGATTTTAATCTAGTTTAATAAGAGAAATTGATATTAAAATTTCGTCCTGGCAATTTGTGCAGATTACGACGGTGACGTCGATGTCGTTAGAGGGGGTAGCGGAAGAGAACGACTCGAATAATAAATTTTAATCACGTACGATTAGAATATTTAACGATGCGACAGCGTGTAAGTGATAGGCCTCCAGAGGTGACATTATTAAATTTCTATAACCGAGGAAAATGATGTATATTAATCTTATAAACGCCAACGCTTTGACTTCAGGCTGGAATCTGGGGAGCTTGAACGATGGAGCTGGCTTTGGTTGGCTTATGTATGGTTTTTATATTGAAAATACATATCACGATAAACAAATTTTGCAATAAAGGTAAAAAATAGGGAATTCCATAATATCACTACATAAAAAGTTTTCAGTAACATTTTCCTCATTATGGGATCACATATATATCAGTGTAATTTTCTGTGATTAATATACCGCGTTAGTAAGCTTCATAGTAAAGCGAACCGCTAAAATATATAGACAACGTTGCTCGCTATGAAAGTAAAAGGGGCGTGGACTCGCGCGAGGGAAATGAATCAGAATCAGTAACAACCCAACCGCTGTCAGAGGATCATTGCGCTAGACTCTAGTCATTCATTACACCCATAGTTTATTTCTTTAAATGATCATCCTTGTCTTTCTCGATCTTTTCTCCTACGAGGGTAAGTCAAAAATTACTTACACTTTTAGCTCTACAACTGTATTAAACAAAGATAGGTGTGCAACAGATACATTATTTTTCGATATAGTCTCCACCTTTAGCGATGCACTTGGTCCAGCGAACCACAAGCTTCCGTATGCCTTCCTGGTAGAAGGTTTTCGGTTGGTCGTGAAGCCACTTTTACACCGCATCCCGAGCGTCTGTGTCTGAGGCAAATCGACGACCTTTCAAACCTTCCTTGAGCGGTCCAAAGCGATGAAAGTCTGAGGGAGCAAGATCAGGTAAGGAGGGTGTTCCAGGGTTTCAAAGCTCAACCTGTTGATAGTTTCTATGGTGTTATGAGCCGTGTGCGGGCGGGCGTCGTCTAGCAGCAACAAAACTTTATTTGAGAGTAGACCACGGCGTTTGTTTCGAATTGCTGGTTTCAGCTTATTCGCCAACAAATCACTGTATCCGCACTATTTATGGTAGTGCCCCTGTCCAAGTAGTCGTCCAGTCTAGGGCCTTTTTCGTCCCAAAACACGGCTGGCATTACCTTCCCAGCCAATGGCGAGGTCTTGAATTTTTTCGTGCTAGGGGATCCTGGGTGTTTCCATTCCATACTCTGGCGTTTCGATTCGGACTCGTCGTGATGAGCTCGCGTTTCATCAGCGGCCACTATTCTGCTTAAAAATGCGTCGCCTTCTGCGTTGAAGCGATCCAGTAAGCGTTGGCAGATGTCCAAACGTTTAGTTTTGTTTTCTGCGGTAAGCATTCGTGGTACCCATCGCGCACACACTTTACGAAATTGGAGTTAATCGTGAATAATTTGATAGGCAGAACCGTGACTGATGTTTAAAGAAGGTGTAACCCCACCTATGGTAACTCGCTTATTTGCTGTAACCATCTCGAGCTTGCTGAATGTTGTCGTCGGTGGTCGAGGTTGACTCCCTCTTTTTGTGTTACGCTCGTGTGGCCACTTTGAAACATTTCGATCCACAAAAAAACGCTTTTAGGAGATAAAACACTGTCCCCGTATTGTGACAAAAATTTCCGGTGAATTTCAACACCTTTCACACCCTCTGACCACAAAAATCGGATCACTGCTCGTTGTTCCTCTTTGGTGCAAACCAATAGCGGAGCTGACATGCTTATGCTGTTGTAGCTAGCAGACAAATGACGCGATTGTGATTAAATTCCGCACACATGACCACAGAAGCGCCAACTCAACGCATGCGCAAGCGGCCGCCACTACGATAACCTTCAAAGCTTTCTTATGGCGAAAGTGAATATAATATTTGACTTACCCTCGTATAATCATTATTTTAGTTATCGTTTCCAGGCATTATTATGTTATGCAGGTTGCATCGCATTTCCCATTCCGCTTAACAATTATCCCAGATACAGGTACTCTTCGATTTCTTTGAACGCAACAGATTGGTTAACCGGACTAAGGTGACCTTGATCTGAATTCCAGGGCCGAGGAGGCATCAAAGCAGGCGAACTAGCCCGAGTAGGCTCGTCAACTACTGACAAAAAATTGAAGGCATCTGTCGGTATGGCATAGAGTAGTCAAAGCAGCTACTAAACAATAGAGAGCGAAGAAGTCTCAAGACTGGTGGAAAAATATTCCAGGGCGGAGACAAGCCAAGCAATATCTGATTTGAGACAAGCGTAAATCTACAGCTGACTTACTAGGCAGAGACAGACTTGCTAAGAGGACATTATATGCTAGGCAACCTTGCCCTGACAGAAAAATAGCACAGGTTCTGCAGAACAGAGGAAGAAATTGTAGTCCACATACTGTGCGATTCTACAGTACTAGCTATAATACGGCTCCCAGAAATGGACACATGATGTCCAAATGGTTTGGGTTGCAACACCAAGGGATCACTTACAACACTGTTAGGTGTGGTGAAAAGCCAAAACAAACGTAGATGATTTAGCGTTTCAGGAATCACAATAAATCTGACAAGGCGGAAGTGAAATATAGGCCAGGGACCACCTCTTATCTAATCGATGTCATTATAATCACGAATATATTTACATATATTGCTTTCTGTTACGATATTTTCCGAGACTGGGAAAATACAGTCATTATTCAAACATTCTTCGGCATAAATCCAATAAGCAGGATATTGGCCTCTCAGTATTTAGACCACCTATATACTTTCTTAACCACATGGAAGCTTAATATATCTGCTCTTCATCTAAAAGATATGATAATAGAAGAGATGATAATTTAAATCATTGCCTTGTCTTGGTTATGCATTGAAAGAATACAAACACTCGTATTAGTACTTTTTCTAAACCATGAAATGGAAATTGTATGAGATATCTGCTTCCATATTACAGAGAACGACATTGGAAACCTGAATCCTGCACTGTACATTTCACCGTCAATTATTAAAAAATTTAAGCCCTACTCACAGCGGGGATTCAAAACAACAGCGTATTCCTCCGTCAGCCCGAAATAATATTTGTTTTCAAATTTTAACCGGTCCAACTGATAAACCTCTCCGTTGGGGATGTCGCGCAGAACCCAGCTCGACTTTCCATCAACAAGAAGGGAAAATGACGGCTCGCGAGTGACGTATATTTTATGCCCAAGTCGTACCAGCCCACTCCCTTGTTTTTTTTTTATTCATACCGTTTCGGCCTTGCTCGGAGATCCGGAGTTGTAGTTCAAGTCCGTAACCTCTGGCGACGTATCTCTCTACGCTAGCGCCCTCACTGGTTGGCTGCTATCCCGCTTTTGTCTCGCGTGTTTTACGGTTTGCTTAAAATGAGTTTATTTATGAAAATAATGGACGATGAATAGCTACTCACCTGAAACGGAATTAATGCGTTTCCTCTGCGAAAATAACGATAAGCGTTGGTGGAGGTTATGTTGTGAAGGGAACGATTTAAATTTGAATTGAATTTCATTAAAATCTCGTATGTATACTGGAATAGCCAGATAATTTTAATTATTTTAAATAACTGCGCGGTGTTAAGCAATGTTTGCTCTTCATTATTTTAATAATAAGAGAAATGATGATGCCACGTTGTGTATTTTCGATTTATGATCCCGACCCGCGGTAATTATCAAAAATTTCAATTTTAATGGAATCGCGTTCCTACTTATCTATTATTTCTTCAAAAATACACAGAGAAGACACATTTTTGACCCAAATAAATATACATTCAGTCAATTAGAACGTAATTTTGAATGGCAGCAAGATATACCGACTTCATTCAATATGCTTGGTATAAAAGCGGGTATCTTCAAGAGCGTCTGGGAAGCTTTACAACACCAGTCGATTTCTCATTTCACGACTCACAGTTATCAACTTGCAATATCTGTTGGCAATATGAAAACAATGTGTAATAACATATGGTGTTATTTTCTGTTTGATACTAATTGTTATCGACGCAGAACAAGATACTTTATGATAATACACTACGGAAGCAGTGATAAATAAACAAAAAAAGAGAGAGAGATGTCTCTGATTAGGATATATAAAAATGTCGATAACTTCCCTAAAATGGACATTTAGAAAAAAATCCAAAACCTTTATTTTTTCATGTGGCTAAAGCCAGTAAGAAATGTATTCTTAGATCCAAAATTGGCACGATATCCTAGCAAGAGAGTATGGTTCTCTTTCGGTAAAACATCGTTACAGTAGGGCGGACATTTTAAGGCATACTGTTCGTATGTATCATATTACTTTGTTATATTCTAATATAACAAACAATTTTAAGCTGAAATACAATGCGAAATTAATCAATTAATGAAATTAATTCTAAAAACATAAAGAAAACTAGTCTTCGGTAGGGGTACATAAAAATGGCTATAACTTCCCTAAAATGGACATTTATAAAAAAATCCAAAAACAGGTAACTTATATTTTTTCTTGTAGTTTAATGATAAAAAAGGAAAAAATAAATTTATATTATACAAGAGCAGGGGCAATAAAAAAATGATATTTTTTAACCCCCTAACGACCCCGTGGGTGCGCCACTGTTCCTTCATTAACATAAAATGTAGAACTAGTAACAGGAAACACTTTGGTATTTACCCGATCTCAATATCTCTTCTCGTTCCTGAGATATTGCAGAAAATGTGTTTTTGGGGGTAACTTTGAGTCCCTATTACACTCCCTAAAACCAAAAACGGGGCGCTAAAAAAAATACGTGTCAAATATTTTGCGGTGTTCTACATTCCTACCAAATCTTATCAAAATCGGAGGTGACCACTTGGGTGCCTTTGCTTGTTAGATAACTGGTGCTTATTTTTCACTGCAACTGGATGAATCAACAGATGTGGTTGACACCTCCCAGATGGCCGTATTCGTCAGGATGGTTTTTAATGATTTTACGATTCAAGAAGATCTTTTGAAGTTCATTCCGCTGAAAGGATATACTACTGGGCTGGAGTTGTTTTCTTATTTCAAAAATATTATTTCTTCTGAGAAAATTCCAATATCGAAAATGGTAGGCTTGACAACCGATGGCGCTCCAGCTATGGTGGGTTGTGATAAGTGTCTGGTGGCATTATGTCGTAAAGATGAACGTTTTCCGCAATTTCTTTGTTACCTCTGTATTATCCATCAGCAAGCATTATGTGGAAATTTTCTAAAACTAAACAACGTTATGAAATTGGTAGTAAAAATTGAGCTCCAGCGTTACAAAGAAGATTATTCAAAACCTTGGCCGATGAAATTGACTGTCAATACGGGGAGTTGCTTCTTCACTCTGAAGTCTGATGGTTAAGTAGAGGACGAGTGCTGAAACGTTTTAATGATCTATCTGCCATGGTTCAATTTTTCAAACAACGCGATGAACCGATTCCGGAACTGGAAAATTCAATCTGGCTTAGAGATTTTGCTTTTCCTGTGGACATTACAGAAAAATTAAATGAACTTATTTTGCAGCTTCAGGGAAGAGACAAAGAACTAGTGGAAATGATTTCTGATATACAAGCATTTATCAAAAAGCTTGAGTTTTGGGAACAAAACCTAATCAACCGCGATACCAAGCATTTTCCTATTCTTTCAGAAAAGATATCTGAAAATCCATTGGAACCTTATGGCAGTAAATATAATGTAGAAATAGTTTCTAACTTGAAGGATAACTTCAAAAATCGTTTTAAGGATATGAATGAAATTGATTTAGTGGCGCAATTTGTCGTTTCACCCTTCATAGAAATTGATATCCAACAGTTTGCAACTTGTGTTATGCAGAACTTTGGCGAAGACATCGCTGCAACAGAAATGGAAATGATTGCGTTTCAAAATGATTTAGCTTTAAAATCGTTAGTCTCAAATATAAAATGTATCTGGCCTTTAGTAAGCAAAAACAAACATTCAGTTCTATGTCGCGTTGTCTTGAAAGTGAAAGCGTTATTTAGTTCAAACTATTTGTGTGAATCATCTTTCTCCAATATGAAGTTAATTAAGAACAAATACCGCAATCCACTTACAGATGAACATTTGGATAATTGTATTCGAATGGCTGTATCAAACTATGCTGCAAATATTAAAAAAAGTTATCGATGAGTCTGAGTGTCAGTATATAGTTATACATACATAACACCAGATGTCTATATAGTTAGAATAGAGGAAGTACAAACAATAGGGGTTATATATGATTTCTTAAGTTCTAAGAACAATGGTAAGAATAACTTTCTAAGGGTCGAAACTCGAACAATAACAAAAGATACAAATCTTATCCTTTAGACCAGAAAACAATGCAAAGGGTCGTAAACTACAATATGCACACATGTTAAAAAGAAAGTAGAATGTGCTGAACACTTGTACTTAAAATCTAAAAGAAGTAAAATAAAATCTAAACTGAAGAAAAGGAAGGGTATTTAACAGTATTATCCGCGAATAATGTACATTAATCTATAGAGCTGCCTGTCGAGAAATCGTTAATGTATTTTTAAAATAATAAAGGTCCCAATACGCAACATTGCGGGACACCTAGCTGCATCGCTACTTTGTCGGAGGAAGTGTCGTTAAATTAAACCATTTCATATATCTATTTAAAAAGTAAGATTTTAAATATTTTACAGAAAAATCATCAAAATTATAACACTGTAGTTTCGATACCAATAACTCATGATCTACACAGTCGAAGGCTTTACTTATATCACAAAACGTAGGGGCACAATACTTTCCTTTCTCAGAATAAACCACAGAAACGATTGTGAGACATTGTTGATATATTGTCTTATTATTGGCATATAGCCCATTGCAAGTTTTAATTGTATGGGATATAAAAATGATCTTTCGTATATGCAGTGAATAGATGCACCGATCCCCCCACTACTAACTTTGTTGCTGTGAAGAGATTTTGATGTCGCTGTCTCGCAATACCGATGTGACTGTTTTGCATTAGTCAATGGTGTAGATATACGTTGTTAATAGATGCATTTTGCAAATTAATTTAGCTTGGTATAATTAATAGTAATTCACATCACGTAACTCATTCCGTAATTAATACAGAATACCGGTCTTGCATACGTTTGCTTGGAATAGTACGCTATCACAAAAACCTTACGCACCTTACCTTTTGGACATACGGGTAGAGAGTGGGGATTACGCCCATTAAGTCCCTATTGCATCAAGTTTAATGTATTTCGATAGCCCTTTAAAAATGCCAAACGTCTTTATGTATCGATAATTTGTATGAATATCTAATTTTTAAAACCCGATTTCACCTTCCAAAACCGTTTCTCAGCCGCAATGGAAACCAGTATTTCACATAGGAGGAGCGCACTGTATATTTATGAATATGGCAACACTGACAGTAATTGTCAAAAAATTTGAGGTTAGTTTAATGTAGCGACTGTTTGTGAATAAATCGCAGTTTATTTGAATTCGTTATTTTTTTTCAAAAAGGTTACAGAATTTGTTGAAAAGTTAAACGGTCAGTGTGAAATGGAAGTGACCCGAGAACATTTTCCTGCAATGATTTTGTATGATTTTCGTTCAGGTTTAACCTTTAATGAATCATTTGCTCGTTTGCAAAATGCATTTCCTGGAGAAGCCCCAAGTCGGACGACCGTGTTTAACTGGTTCAAATAATTCCAATGGGGAAGATCATCTCTTGAGGATGAAAATCGTGAAAGTCGTCCTGTTTCAGCAACAATTTCAAGTTACACTGATGCCGTTCGTCGTATGATTGAAGAAGATCGTCGGGTGACCTACAGTGAAATTCGGGCAACTCTTGGCATTGGAATGACTGCAATTCAGACAATTCTTCACACACATTTAAATGTGAAAAAAGTATGTTGTCGGTGGATACCATATTGTTTAACAGCTGATCAAAAAAAAGCAAGGGTCGACTGGTGCCTAGAAAACCTTGAACTTTATCATGAAGGTACATCTAAGGCCGTTTATAATATCGTTACAGGTGAAATATGGATCTACTGCCATGATCCATTAACAAAGTAGAAATCTACCCAATGGATGTTTCCAAATGAAATGCTACCCACAAAAATAAAACAATCACGAAGTTATGCTAAACAAATGATTGCCTCTTTCTTCAGCCGTACTGGTTACATTTGCTCTATTCTTCTAGAGAATAGGAAAGCAGTTAATGCAGAATGGTATACCATCATTTGCTTCCAACATTGTTGTCAAAAGTTCAGAAAAAATAAATTGTGTTACACCATGACAACGCTTCTGCACACTCTGCCAAGTTGACAACGCTCTGCTGGGATAAAATTAATGTCACATCCACCTTATAGCTCTGTGTGATTTCTTTCTCTTTCCAACTATTAAGAAGAAATTACGTGGAATCCATTTTTAACACCATAGGAAGCTGTTAATGCATTTGAAGAGCATGTTAGTGCAGTGTCCAAGGAAACCTGGGCTACCTGTTTTACAGAATGGTTTGAGAGGATGTCGAAGTGCGTTTAATGTAAAGGAGAGTACTTTGAAAAAGAATAAATACTGTTCGTTTTTATATTTTTTATTCTTGCCCTGTATTCAGGAACATACAGTGTGCCCCTCGTAGTCCTATAAGGTCTACAAACCATCCAAATTTCATTAAATTCTAAAAGTGCGGGTTGGGCACGTTTCATTGTTAGTCTCAAACTCTCCACTGACGCCTCACCACTGGCTATTATTTAAACATTTTTGTTGTGCAGTTACAAATTCGTGTAACAAAATGACCCTGCGTTGATTAAATTGGTTTAGTTTGATAGTTATCATACACGAATTTCGAGTTCTATTTCACCACGTCCTCATAAAATTCTTCGTACTAAAATGCTTAAAACTACAATTCACAATTAATCTTAGTTCCATTTTCCTTCCACAAATGAACGTCGACAATACGGATGATGGCCTCGACTACCGCATAGTTACATTCCAGCGCCCTCGCAGCGCATTATTCCGAACGAAGGGCGAAGAACAATGGATGGAACAACATGGGGAGGACGAGACTGATGCTTTTTCTCATATTTCACAGTGTTTTACTTTAAAACCTCACGTTCGCGTGATCCGTGTCGTATTAGCTTCCGTACATAGTCGCTAGGTTAGCCATTGCGGCATAGAGTGCCTCTATGGAAGATATAGTAGGATGGGTAATCTTGCTTGCTACCGAAATAATAAATTCATCCCACGTCTGCCGTTCGTAGTGCCTCGTGGACACGCCGGTATTGCGTGATGCCCGGCGTCGCAAGTGCTTAGCAATACCTGAGGGACGCCTGTCTGCATGCATACCATATATGACGACGAGGACTACAAATGGAATGGGGCCGGGAGTAGAGGCGAGAATTTGCGCCGGAATGAAAATCAAGCGACGTCTAGATGAATACGAGCTTGTCGCTCATAAGTGGTTGTGTAATGCGATGTGTGGTTCCCTTTTCACTTATAATATTCATGCAGCCCCAACGTGTTATGCCTGCATTTTCTTAAAATCTATTTATTTATCTAAAATTATATATGGTATAATTGAAAAACTATTCAAATTTAGGAACCGAATGTTGGTCTAAAGAATGGTAACATTCTTTGTTATAAATGAGACGCTAGAAGGTGGTGTCATCTCCCCTCAAGTCTATACGTGTGCTTAGTATTTAGCAACCTTTTGTGGTTGCGTGAAAATGAGCAAAAAAGAGCACATTATCGCCAAGTAAGTAAATTTGAAAGAAGAAGCGGTTGTTTTCATGCCGGAAGTACAATCTTTGGGCATGGAAACAGGGCTTCTTCAGAAATATTAAATGTATAAGAATATTTATTAAATATAATTTTTATTTCCAAAATCTATAAGTGGATAATTGATGTTTGAGTAATATCCTAATACAATATGGCCACAGATAATTGCTGGTTATAAAAATAATGCTTAGGGGCGCAATAAACCGATTATCCACCTGCTACAAATCACGCCTCTTGCCATTCGCACCTAAAATAATTATCTTTAGTTTGAAACGTGTCGTTCATTAGTTCGTTAGTATCCTTGCAAGTAGAAATAAAAACAGTATTTTTACCGATTTTCCATTTCTGAGGGTTTTAATTTTATTTGTGTGCGTCTATTTACGCGATCAATTATTATCATAATAGGAAAGAAGAAGCTTATGACCATAGACAAAAAGAGCACGAATTTCTGCTCTTCTAGAGACGGGAGAGTTCTCACAACGTGAAGTTGCACAAAAAGAGGATGTATCACATCAAACTGTTTTGAGAAACGCGAAATTAATTAAGGAGAATATTCCTAGTACAAGTAGTGGCAGAACATACTGTGCCGGTAAATGCAAAGCAACTGCAAGAGATGATCGTCGTATAGTAAAAGTGACTACAGAACATCGTTTTTTATCCACTGAAGGTGTTAAAATAAAATTCTTAGTGGAGAAGGTATACAAATATCAGCCCGAACAGTCCGTAGACGTCTGCATGAAGCAGGTTTGAAACGCAGATGTCCGGCAAAGAAGCCAAGATTAACATCTAAAATGAAAGTGACACGATTTCAATGGGCTAAAGAATATAAAAATATACAGTTGAAGATTGGGGAAAGGCAAGTTTCATTTATCATCTGTATTTTTGGTCAAATTCATCCTCATAGTCATCTTAATGGTTCCCTACATTTTTTACTTTTTCCTAGATTATTTATAGCGACGAATCACGGCTAGAAGTGCCAACGGACAAAAGAATTTGTTCGTCGACGTCCTTCAGAATAATATATATATAAAGAAGCATGTACTATCGAATCCCATCTCTAATGGTTTGGTCGTGTATTACGACAGAAGAGCCGGGAGCACTATATTTCGTTAA
This sequence comes from Dynastes maya, assembly GCA_029619315.2. Lineage (NCBI taxonomy): Eukaryota > Metazoa > Arthropoda > Insecta > Coleoptera > Scarabaeidae > Dynastes > Dynastes maya. The sequence continues at coordinate 49,968,258 of JAROYE020000005.1, forward strand.
CGGAACAATGGAACAAAAACAATATAAAAAAGTTTTACAAAACTATTTAATATCTTATATTGATTCATTGGATCCGACTGAAGGATTGTATACTTTCATGTTAGACAATGCACCGTGTCATAAGGCAAAAAGTGTAATGTGATACCTTGAATCTAAGAATCTGTGTGTACTACCTTAGCCAGGCAATTCACCAGACATAAACCCAATTGAAAATGTGTGGAATATCTTGAAAAACATCGTAAGTACAGAAACTCAACTACAAAGGAAGAATTACAACAATATATTGAAGACGTAGGGCATAATAGCCACGAAATTAAAAAAAAAACAATAAAAAGCTGCATTGGCAGTATGCCAAAAAGGATTGAAGAAGTAATAAAACACAGAGGGAGGAGGAACAACCAAATATTAGTAAATATATTTCCAAATTATACCTACGGAATGACATTAACAAATAACACGTAACTTGATGTACTTATTAGGTTATCACGGAAGATAACAGGATAATCTGATTTAATCAAAAACATGAAAATTTTTGTGTGTTTTGGTAATTTTCTCAGCTGCTAAAAAGAATATTCTGGTTTTTGTTTCAGAATTGGTGGTTTTGAGACAAGCAAAAAATTTTATAAAGAATGACATTTTTGCGTTAAGATACAAATAATTTTTTTTTCCCTCTTGTTCAGTCCATCCGGGGACACACTGTATATAATAATATTGCCAACATTACCAGCTGCTTTTTTTAAATTGTACCCCAAAATCATAATATTTTTAAGTGGCCCTAATTCGATGGCCAGGGACTGTAGATCGATGGATTATTTATCAGAATCGTATTACAATACTGATATGAAACCGATAATTGTATGCAGGGACTCATACGCGAAGAAAGAGCTCTGAAATACAGGGCACCAACCTTCAAAGCCTCATAGTCGGTGAGTTCGAGTGCTTTAGCGCAATATTGGGGGACCATTAAATGACATCAATTTTATCAGCTGTGCTGTGGAACTAGCAGCAAGCGAGCCCACGTTGCCACTACTACTAACTGCCCTACAACGGTAACGAAGTTTCCAATTGCGGGGATACAATTGTATGTGTTGAATATAGTGCAAAGTCGATTTCAAAGTTTTATTTGTTAGTGCCTTCGCAGCGTACGCTCTTATAACTGATAAACGAGTCCCTCTACTAAAACCTACCTCTGTTATGGTAAACCGTGACAATATTACTGCGTCTTTGGATGCCCCTCTTCAATGCTCAACTTCCTTTAGCATTCCCTACACTTATCTCGCTTAGCTTTTCAGATGATTTGAGATAACGTCCAGTATCTTAGTTACCTTGTATGCTAGAGTGGTGATTCAAATTTTATCTGAAGGAGTATTTTTTCGTGCTTTCGGCAATTCGTCGAAAATTCCTTTATATCAACTAGATTATTTGAGATGGCCATCAAAATCGTTGCCGAGTTTGACTCATGCTATTTCAATATTATCATGTTCTGCAAAATATGTATTTGCGAACGTGATAGCTTCCCCATTTGACGAAAATCTTGGTGGAATGATACATTGTCTTTCTTGCGGCCGTTCTTCCGCAATTTTTCCCTTCACCTTGTCAAGTAATGATGCGAAGTATGTCCCCGTTATTGTTTTCCCTCTTTTAAGATAATCGTCGATGACCTTCGTGCGCCGGTGCCAAGACCAGAATCAGCTTAGATCGGCTGCCCAGCCTATTGAAGTCATTCGTGTATTCCCACCCTAGTTTCGACTTTACCTGTTTGGAATCCAGTGCTTTTATCATTGCTTGACTATCTGACTGGATAGCAATAGATCGATAGTTTCTTTCTTGCTTGTCTAGTTCTTCAATACACTCCAGCGCTGCTGCTATTTCGGCTTGAAATACTGTGGTGCTTTGAATTAGGCTTAGCGATTTAGTTATTTTTGATCTAATCCCGCAAATTCCGGTTCCCACTCCAGTTTTCGTCTTTGAGCCGTCTATGTACCAGATAGTTTCAGCTTTGATAGGCGGGTGTTTTTTCCATTCTTCTCTATCTGATATTACCGTTTTATAATTCTTATCGAAGCTGTATTTGGGACTCGTGGCATCACTGGGCCCGGCAGTTTCTGATGATCTGCACCATGCGATCTAATTATGAGAGGTTGACCATTCATTAGCCTGTAGCATATTAGCATGGCCTCTCCTTGAATATGTACATGTAGTGGTTCTAGGTTAAGGATGACCTCCAGAGCAGCTGTCAGCGTGGTGCTCATGGCCCCCGTGGCACACAGACATGCTAGTCTTTGTATGTCACTTAACCGCCTAATTGCCTCCACCTGCAATGTCTTTGTCCACCATACCACCGAGCCGTATGTTATCATTGGTCTGATGACTCTCATGTATAACCACAGCATCATTTTTGGGCTTAGTCCCCACGTTTTTCCACACAACCTTCTACATCTGCCTAAGGCAATAGCAGATTTGTTGATGGTTTTATTGATGTGAGTATTCCATGCGAGTCTTTGATGGAATCATATACCAAGGTATTTCGTATTCCTCCTAGCATAATTGGCTTTAAGCCTCGATTTATGCGTTTCTTTGTGAATACAATGATTTATATCTTTTGGCCATTGATTGTAATCTTTCCTGTTTACACCAGTTATCTATTGTATTTAGGGCATTTTGCATTCTTTCTGATATTACCCCGCCAAATTTGCCTCGTACTACTATTGCTAGGTCGTCAGCATATTCTAGGTAATAAAGGCCTTCTTTAGACAGCTTTGTTATTAGGTCGTCGACGAGAGACGCCCATAAAAGGGGTGACAGTACATCTCCATGAGGGCATCCCCTTGCGCTTGCTTTGATATTAGCCTCCCCCAAAGACGCTACTATTATGCGTTCCTCCAGGGCGGCCTCCAGAGTTCCCGTAAACAGCGACCATCTCGGTTTTAATTTGCATAGGCTTATGGCCTTTCAAATGTAAGAATTTAATGATGGCTCGATATTCAATTTTTACAATTTTTACAGATATAAGATCGACTGACACAAACGACTGTTAAGCAACAACTGAGCGTCCAACATGACTGAAATTTTTAAAAATATTTTTCAACGCATACGCAATTATATTAGTAGAATATTTTTAACAAGCGACGCCATCTTTGTGTTCAGACTACCCTCATAGAAAAACAAAGCAGTACCGTAACTTTAGTGACGCGAGTTAACGTTTCTTATTGCTTCAAGTGTCTCTTATTTTCTCAATCACTCTTATATTGTTAAAAACCATTAAAGGCAGGTAGTACTTCTCCAGAAACTGTTTCTTCCAATTCCTACCTAAAATAGAACGACTTTGATTAACTCGTTTGTCCAGCAACTATTACGGCCAACAATTTGTTTTTCCTTGCATCTCACGTATTCACTCGAAAGTCGAAGAAACGTTACACTTCACTAGCAAAAACTAAATTAGACATATATCCTCGAGTCGGAGTAATAGCCGAGTATCCATCACGGACAAAGGAAACCAGCGAAAAAAAAACGGAAGAACGATAATCCAAAAACAAAAACAACAAATGTTTTTTGCCGGAGCTTCTAGGCGTGCGTGTCATGGGTACTTGCTCTGATGTATATCCGGCGATATCAGCTGACGGGCGATACAACGAGAAACGTTTTTTGCAGATTTGCCTTAACAAGAGCGAAGGCCGCGGAGAGAAAATCACGGGCATTTCTGGCGAACGCACTGAGACGAAAGGAACTAGCCGAAAATCCTTCGCTTCTTCGCGTAACGCCAACAGCTTTTGTTTAGTGATTACCGCTAATGGGAGGATTTAGCTTTTAGTGTGGATCGAGTAAAGAACAAAATTAAATGTGTAATAGACAAAGAATCCTATTTGGAAAACAAGCTTATTCCATGTCATATTTTAATACATGCTGGTTTTCATATTCATTGAATATCATAATATATGTTTAATTTAGTTCTTCAATGAATCGGAAGACCGTATTTTGAATGAGTAAAAAGCTATCATTTACTCATTTGAAAGGTACAACGGGTGTTTTCTTTGCTTAGATAGAACTTATGGAAAAATTAACTGTCATTTATGATCAGTATACTCTGGCAAGTCATCATGAATAGACTCACGCTTGAATAACGCTACCAAATCATTTAAATTTATTTTGAAAGTCAGTCATCGATTCGCGCAATTCACAGACAACTACATGGTGTTTGTAGCCTACATAATCGTCCTTCTGAGCAAGCCATCCGTCGAACTGCGGATAGATTTCGTACCACATGCTCTCTACATGATGTAATAACACCAACACGTCGAAGGAATATGCGTACTGAAGAGAACATCGTTGGTGAAAACGAAAGTGTGGAAGAAGATCCCAATTTATCCATTCATTGTCGGTCAGAGTCATTGGGGCTCTGTCCGTCCACTACGTGAAAAATTTTGCGTAAAGATCTTGGTCTACATCCGTATAAGATCCAACTGGTATGGAAATTAAAGCTACAAGACCATTTGCGTCGTTCTTTCGTCGATTGGGCTCAAGAGCAGTTGCAAACTAACTCGTTGTTTTATCGCAAAACTGTGTTCAGCGATGAGGCTCCTCTTTCCCTAAGACCTATCCACAAAAGACCCTACAAACTCCATTACATCCAGAAAAATGCACTGTTGGGTGTGGTTTGCACGCCGGTGGCATTATTGGCCATGATTTCTTAAAAGATAAGGCCGGAGCTCGCGTTACCGTCAATGGAGATCGTTATCGCACCATGATTAATGATTTTTTGTATGAAAATGTGAAGGACGAGATGTGGTTTCAACAGTATAGCGCTACGTGCCACACGGCGATGGCAACCATCGACTTATTGAAATCAAAATTTGACGATAAATTAATTTCGAGGAATGGACCTATCAATTGGCCTCCACGGTCTTGCGATTTGACACCTCTCGATTTTTTCCTGTGGGGCTACGTGAAATCACTGGTTTATGTCAATAAACCAGCAACATTTGATGCCTTCGAAGCCGACATTGTTCGTGTTATTCATGACATATGGCCAACAGTGCTCGAAAATTGCACGAAAATCGGACGTTCAGAATACGCTTCGTCAAGAACAGCGGCGGTGGCCATATGCCCGAAATCATCTTTAAATGTTAATGCCATGAATAAATCTTTCGAATCATACCAAAAATTTGATTACATTTTAATTTTTTGTATCATTTGTAGAATTGTAGAATAACTGCTTTTACTTGTTTGAAATATTCAGCATAAGAAAGAGCTGCTTGCAACCATTTTCCACAATGTGTAAGAATCGGCTGTGGTTGACACGCCCTTTTTTCTATTTCTGTGTTCTTCGGTATTTACATGGTGGCTACAGTACGCATTGTCTCAACACATCAAATGTTTCTCGCAAACTTTACAAACTATTTTAGCACCATCATAGAGCAAATTGGGAAAGTCATAGATAAACCTATTTAGTGTACCAGCAAAGGGTCGTTTTTTAGCCTTGTTCACTTTACATATTTTAAATTAATAATTATATATTTATAACGAAGAACACGTAACACAAAACACCTAAACTGAACGAAAAATAAACAAGCGGACGCTGACAAAACGGGAATCGATTTTTGCACACAGCCCGCTACTCCGATGAAGCGCCTATGTATCAGCAGGGACGATTACCTCGCTCTACTGATAACCTTTAATATGCAGATTGTCGCATAACTTCGTAGGCCGCATGGAGTTAGCCTCGTCGGGTCACGTCAGGTCATGTTAACGTCAATATGAGGTCCTAAAAACTGTTTTCAGGAAACCAACATCGCCAACATAAATTGGGACATCAGAAACTGGGTTTTGGCTTAAAAAAACTGCATGCTTTCAGATTTACGACCATTGATAATCAATCAGTTCTAGTGATACTAGTCATAAAGTGCTGCCTTCATTTAAAGGAAGTTTTACGTAATCTGGTACGTAGGTTTCCGCGCTTGTCAATAACATTATACTCTTCCGGTTTCCGGATTGGAACCGCGTCGTTGTCGTAGCTTTTGCCCATCGGAAACCAAGAGAATAGAAGTTTTACTTATTTTTTTTTTATCCTAGCCTTCCACAATGTTAGTAGTGTCATCCGTGTACAATATTACTTTCCCACTGTAACGCGTCTTACTCATTTGGAAACTCGTGAATCGATTCTGATGAATTTCAGAAGGTTTTTTAAAAAGATATAGAGAATTAACGTTAATTAGTCTTAGTAAATTTGTAACTCCTTCACAAATAAAAATTTTTTTTTTCATTTTGTCTTTATCTTTGATAGAATTCCTGATAACAAGAAGGTATCTATCTAGTCGGTGCTGCTTACTCTTTGTAGTTGCGCCTCTCACCACTAGATGACGCCAGTACTTAATATGATTACAGGAAACAATATTTTTGTGACTACCATATGTTGTTTGTTGTTTATGTGGTGATTAGATACCATTACGTCCCGAAGTTGTAAATTAATTTGATTAATTATGGAAATTTCCGTAAAATACAGATTGAAAGCAAATTGGTGATCAAACATGCGGATTTTATCGCGAATTAAATTTAAATGAATTTTTATCTTGCAAATAAAAATATCACGGTTACGGGAGTTTATCTCGCCTAGGACAATGCTAAACACCGTCAGGGTTGCTGTGGTGGTTTTCGCCTAGGACAGTGTTAAACACCGTCAGCGTTTCGAGGGTGAGTCTTGCCTAGGACAGTGCTAGATACCGTCAGCGTTGCAAGTAAAGATTCTGTAGCGATTTATATACCCTAGCAGATGGTGACGTAGCACTTCTTCTGCATGACGTACGATACAAGAAACAAGACGAGAATGTGGATCCATAAATGAAGAAAATTAATAGTGCCATTCAGAAGGAGTCTTCCAAAAATTTGTTCACGTAAAAATACAGTTAAATATTCACAAAATGATCCAAAGAATGAATACAAAATTATTACCCTAATAATAAATTCTCTTTCTTTTAGTAAAAGTTCTTTGAATCTGTGATGATCAGCGGTTCGCGACACCATTTTGTGTGTAAAAATAGATTTTACTGGATCTTGAAGAGGTTGGTTGTATATAAACAGCAAAACCTCGATCATTATAGTTTTTTTTTTGTATGTAGGATAGTTCTAAATCATTACTTACAAATGTTTTTTAAATCTAATCATTTAATTAAGCCCTTCATATTACAGAATAACTTTATACTGCAATTTCAAGAAACGCCAGCGTATTTCCTTTCACACTCCAGTGCCGATGAAAGAACTTGGTAACCAACGAAACCATACGTTATTATAGCGTGATTTGTTTGTTTCCCAACCAAGAATATATCATCCTTTTTCCTTGTTCTATTCGAAAGTAATAGCGACGGAATCTCATACAGATCTGCGGCAACTTATACAAACGTAACAAATACATATACACGAGAAATATTCGGGAGCACATCATTCCAACCGCGTGTATCGTTCCTTTACACTCGAATTGATAGCGCAGCTGCTTCTCTATCATCGCTATTGATAAAAGATTTGAGTTATATATACATATTCATTCAATTCGAATGCATTCGTATATATATATATATATATATATATATAGATATATATATAGATATCCATATATCTTTCTAACGTGTCGAGAGGAAGCTATAACATCTCTGAGTCGTTAGCAAATTCAACGTTGTGTAGGTGAAAAGTGTATGGGGTTCTGCTTTCTTCGAAAAGAACGTTGTTATTTCATGTGTAGTAGGGCGAAAGGGTGCAATGTTGGTTCTACTGTCTATCTAGTTTGACGATAAAAGGGGTAGATGATTTAGTAAACTAGATTCTCAGTAAAAAAAAAATATCATTCTCCTTTTCAGGGTATTGCACGAAAATGAGAACAAGGTGATCGTAATCCAGGGATAGAATTTGAGGTTTGATAATTATAGGGAAAGTCTTCAATTGATGAATGGACCATCTTCGCTATTACGATTACCACAACATTTAACTAAAACTAAACATACTCTCGATATACAAGAGAAAGGTGAAAAGTTCTTGATCTAGCAGTGATGTAGACTGTATTTTCTATTTCAAAAATGCATTTATTTTTCGAGCCCTTTTCAGTTCAATGCACTTTATCCAATGTTTTTCCAACAAATGGATTGCATCTCTAAATCTACGACAGCTGTCACCTCTTCATTGGACTCAAAACGTTTTCCATCCACAAATATCTTTCCATTAGGGAATAACTGGAAGTAAGAGGGAATTACATTTGGTGAATAGGGTGGAAGCTGAAACGATTCGTACTTTTGTGGCGCCAATGCATTGTGCCGTTAAAGGAAGATCTTTTTCTTTTGCAGTCCAGGCTTCTTTTTGCGAAGCTTTTCATTCAGTTGGTGCAGAAGGCTTGCATAGTATTCGACAGTTATTGTTTTATTCTTTTGAAGGCAAACAATAAAAATGATATATTTCTGATCCCAGAAAACATTGGTGATGACTAAGGTAAGATAATCGTGTCGTCCCAGCATAGCCGTAACAGCTGGAGCAGCCAATGGAACTCGGCGCTCGCCTGTCTGATGCGATGCGTAATCATCTGCCAGGTGGCAAGGCAGTTCAAATTCGTACACATTCATCATCACTAGCGCGGCGTGTGCGTGTGAACGAAATCAGGCGAGCGGAATACTAGTTATTCAAGAAAAAATTTAATTAAAAATGTCCAGCGTGTGCAAGGCTAAACAACGACCCTTTGCTGATAAAGTAAAAAACTTTATCTGTGAGTTTCCAGATTTGTTGTACGACGGTGCTAAAATAGTTTGTAAAGTGTGCGAGAAAACTTTGATGTGCTGGCAAAAGAACTACTGGAGGAAGCATGTAAATAGTGCAAAACACAGAAATAGAAAAACGGCGCGTCAAATAGAAATGACTCTGTTTTCGATTTACTTGTTATGATGATAACATGTGATTTGTCACTTAACATACTGGATAAGAAATCGTTTAAGAACTTTTGGAACAAATACAACCCGGAGTTGAAGTTGCCAACTACGACAACAGCACGTAAGCATGTTTTATTTGTACGCAAAGAGGTGAAAACTAAAATTATATCTACATTAAGAATTGTAAAAAAAAAAATCTATTATACAGGGTGCGTCAAAGGAACCTGACGAGTTTTAATGTGTAACTACAAATGTATTTTCCAATATGTTTATTTTCACATACAAGTATTCGAAAGTATATAACATGCCATTTTATTTATGGAAAATAATTTCGCTCAAATGACGTCCTTCACTGCGGACACACTGTTCCAAACGGTTTCGCAAATTCCCCATTACGCGTTGTAGCGTACCCATCGGAATTGCGGTAATTTCATTGCGAATGTTTTCTTTCAATTCTTCAATGGTCCTTGGTCTCGTTAAATACACCTTACTCTTAAGATAACCCCATAACCAATAGTCACAAGCCGTGAGGTCGGGAGACCTTGCCGGCCAAGGAACATCTCCATTCCGCGAAATGACTTTTCTCGGAAACATTTCTCGCAGTCGAGCCATTGACGCTCGTGCTGTATGCGCTATGGCGCCATCTTGTTGGAACCATACAGTATTTAAATCGATGTTCCGTCGACGAAGCTCTGGTTCTAAAAATGTGTTTAACATTTCCACATAACGTTGCGAATTGACTGTGACATGATTTCCTGCATCGTCCTCAAAAAAATAGGGGCCAATTATACCGAATCGCCCCACTCCGCACCAAACAGTAACCTTGCGACTATGAAGCGGTCGTTGATGGAGTTCTCTGGGATTTTCTGAACACCAGTAGCGAAAATTCTGCTTATTTACGTAGCCTGATAACTCGAAATGCGCCTCATCAGACATAATTAAGCCACCTAAATCATTTTCACCAAAAAGTTCCAGAAGTTGATTGCAACAATTCAAACGGTTTAAAAAGTCTTCAGCTGTCAGTTCTTGAACAATTACTAATTTGTAAGGGTGATAATGTAAATCCTTATGCAAAATACGCCGTACTGTACTTTCGGAAAGTCCTAGAGTTATTGCTTGTCGCCTTGCTGAACGACATGGACTTCGCTGAACCGCTGTTCGCACCCTCTCAATATTTGCTGGAGTCCGAACTGTTCGACGCATTCCTGGTGGCTTATCTTTCATTGCTGATGCAGATCGACGAAAATTTTCAACCTATAACTTAATTGTGTTACGGCATGGAACAGAACCGTGACGTCCAATATTGAAGCGCGCACGAAATAAACGTTGTGTACTGACAACCGAGTCGTGATTTTTAAAATACGCCTCGAGAACGAATGCGCGATGTTCACTCGTCCACAGCTCCATGACTACTAAAATGGCATCTACTACCGATGTCATTCCCACTGTAACCGCTGTTCTACGTACTATAACGGCTTTGTACTATTCATTATAAAAACGTCAGGTTCCTTTGCCGCACCCTGTACATGTTATAGTTCGTGTACTGGATCAACATAAACCGACATTTCCACTGTTACTAGCTGGCAAAAGATTGCAAGGGTGTACTAGTGCAGCAATTACGACTGTGATACTTACTACGTTAAAAAACTTTCAAGTCTCAACACGTCAAGTGTTGATGTTTATGAGCGACGGTACAGCGACAATGCGTGCGGTAGGCCGTTCTCCTCTTGAACACGGTTGCGACTGTTTATATGTAACTTGTAAAGTACATGCTTTACATCTTGTGCTACAAATTTTTAGACAATGTTATCCCGAGGTAGATGTATTAATATCAAGTACAAAAAAAGAGTTTTTCAAATCTCCAAAACGTCTTCGAACGTTTCATGCACTGGGTCCCGGTATCCGTGAACCACCACAGCCGATTCTTACACGTTGGGGAACCTGGTTGCGGGCAGCTTTTTATTATTCTGAACGTTTCAAGAAAGTAAAAGCTGTTATTCTACAATTCAATCCTGCCGAAGCTGCAGCTATTAAGGAAAGTCGGTCAAAATTTCAAGATACTTCTGTTGAAACAGATTTACAAAATATTCATAGCTACTATAAATGCTTACACGAAGCACTGGAACAATTACAAAATAGAGCGTTGTCGTTAGTGAAATCACTGCAAATAGTGGGCGAAGTACATATTCCGCTACGCACTATAGATGACGCAAAAAATATTCGTGGTTTAAAAAAGTTGGAGAGTGTTATCACATTACAACAAATTTGTAATGGTACTTCGACTAATCCATTAATTGAGTTCAAAGATTATTTTAATCATACATGTATTACATTAGTAGATGTCGAACGATCTTTCTCCAAATATAAACACATTTTTTCACCACTGCGAACACGGTCCCACGAGATAACTCTTGAAACATATCTAATGCTATCAATTTTTTACGATTCTTATCCACTGGGTTATGATACTGATGATGGTGCTTCTACTTCTCATGTTCAGTAATTCCAATGCAATCCGCCAGCCTACTTGATTACAGTAGTAACAAAATGGCGCGGAAATGCTGTTGGATTCTTTATAGAATAGCCCAAACATTGTTGAGAAATTCGTTTTCGCATTTGCTTTTGGTTTGTATTTCACAAATCTTGCACCAAGCTATCTCATATTTAATTCCTTATCCATTTCAACAAAACGCTACTTTAAAAAGCTGTATAAAGGAAACTATTTCACAGATCGACTTGACACTTGACGTACATACGTTGTTGATCATTTGTTAGAATAGAAGACGCAACATATGTCATCAACCTACCTGATCCAAAGGCGTGCGAAATATGTCAATGTATTCTTATGTTCAGTTTCAAGTTAGCCCTTAAAGCGGTTCATTTTGTTAGTCAAAGATAGTGTTCACTTGAAAAAAATAATTCCAATGCCGCAAGGTCTAAGTATTCCATTGTGAGGGAGTCCCCTGTCTCTACCACGAGGGGACCCAAGGTTTCGATGGAGCAAAGCTACACTGAATAACATGCTGCGTTTAGTTTAATTTACAATATAAATTTAATTACAATATAGAGAATACAACTTCATTAGTTTATTTACGTTAAAGCAATATTTTAATGTTTAAATTATTTTCAACGAATTTCTCACGCATTATGGGCATCCTATTTTAAATAAAATATCAAAATATTATGAACATGTTAGTGGTTTAGCAATTAGTTCGACAAAAAACGTGCAATGAGAGTATCTTTAACAGATACTACCATCCACATATGTTACTATCAAAATATTATATTTAAAACAATATGCTGCGTAACGTCATATTCACGGGCTTGAAATGAATTAACAACAAAACGATATTTTTCCAGGCATACATACATACGTATGTAATACATACAAACGAAAGCTAGGATTAAATTTAAACATAATAAACGTATGTACAGTACGTACGTGTTATTTCAAGCCATTTTCCAAGCATGGTGCAAACGTTATGGATATTTTCGGTATACATTTAAAGTACGGATGGTCAGAGTCTAGATTATAATCCGAATTCGCCTCTGTTTACTTTGAAACTGTGCAGACCATTACTGCAGGGCGAAATAGCATTGCTGTGTTGGGTAGAATTTTGAATTAAATAAGTCCTAGTGACGAGTATTATAGAATTCTACACATATGAAATGCCATTGTGGGTTCTTAAGGTTCAAATTTTTCGATTAGAAAAAGTGGTCTAAATGAGCTATCGTATGAAGATACTAAGATACTCTCTTACAAATAGACAAACAGAAAAAAAGTATGGGAGGCCAATGAAAACAAAAACAGGAAAATCCAGAAAAACATGGGAGAATGTTACAACTATTACAGGACTATTCGGAATCGAGGAGTAACAGTGACGGAGACTAAATGTGCGACACGAAATAGCGATAGGAAACAATGTGTGCTGAAGGGACTAATCATTCGTTTTGAACTGTGCAAAATTGTTTAACATATGATAAATTCAAGGAAAAACAGCAGCCAAGAAAAATAACAGCTATTAGACATTTTCCAAAAAGCAAGGTAGTCTGTTAATAGGTACTGTATCACATTAGCTGGCGCAAAATTATTCAAAGGCATTATGTGAAAATGTACGGCGGGAAATTTGGGAAAATTCGACTTCATAAATTACAACTATCAAATCTGGCTTTGTTTCAACCCATACATTTCCCATGTCCTTTCTTCAAATGATTTCTAATTGAAATTTTTAAAGTACTCCCGGTTTTTCCTCTTTTTAAGGTAACAAACTGTAACAGTAATTCACTATCTTAGTTCATTCCGTATAGAAGCAAGGCATTGGCCTTGCTTCTTTCTGGTTTTCCTGTATTTCTTTCTGGTTTTCCTTATTTCACCTTTCTATATCACATAACAACAATGATACATATAAATATTCAATAATAAACGCATTGCAAGTAAATCACATTTACAGCGCAAGTCAGTTGCGCATTCCACTTGCGGACGCTGCATAAGATAGATCGTAGCTTAAAAGAAAAAAAGAAACACAGATTGGAGGTTTGGCAACGTTGCGGGGCTCCATAACGTACCTAAGATATAAACAAATATACAGTCGGGTTCCAAATAATACCGTTGTTATATCTGGGTTCCATAAGGACAAGTTCATACCTAACTTTTTAATTTATAGGAATTTTTTACCCCTCTCTTGGTGCGCTAGCTTATATCAAATAGAATTAAAGAGGGAGCTGAGGTATACTCTTCTATCTCATCGTTTAAGGCCGGGATCATCAGCGACCCGACAATATATCGGGCTCATTAACGTACTGTTTACAAGTATATATATATATTTTTTTTTAAGAAAAGATTAATAATAATGTCGGAACTCGAATATTTATCGAAAATAATTCAAGTTCCGCATTAAACCCTATTAAAATCTAATCTCGGCGAATTTTGATATAATATTAATTATAATGAATTTAACATACGCTGTTCACGTTGAAACATCCCACTACAATATATATAAATATATTTAGCTCTAAATTTTGATCTTATTTTAAGCTGTAAATAATTCTAAAAAACGATAATTTAGCTCTCAGCGAATATATCCACCTATTAACACAACATTTAGCGCGTAATCGAGTCCCAGCGGGAGCGTAGACCTTTCACAAAGCCAATGTATTACTGTAGCATCGAATGGAGCTCAATCAATAGCCCGGTAGTTACATCGAATAAATCACTCGAATTCGCATCCGAGAATTTAAAATTCTACATATAACTGTAAGCCAAGTCCTGCGAGATCCTATCCGCGGTCGAGTTTCCAGTTTCCAAAATAATTCCAAACAAAAAAAGAGAAGATACCAATGTGGATAAAACGAAAGACGGGAATGTTAGAGTGAACGAGATAGAGAAGCAGAAATAATTCATCCGTCGTGTTGGAACACGACAAACAGAAAACAATGGCCTTTTATTGATAAAAGGTAATATAATGGAGCATCGGGATGAATATATTGTTCCAGTAGCGTATTGTTTGAAAGGTACGGGAGAGGGTAGTAACGCGCAATGGTGCACCCACACACACACGTGCCACCATTCATGACGTCCATACACACGCGCTAATATTTCATAACGATGGAAGCGCTGATGTAGTGGAAATAATGGAAATGTAGTCTCCTTTCATGTGAAAAATACGTTTCACTTGCATAGATGCCAGCTGCGGCCATATGTATGAACATCGGGAGTGCAATGATGGAGCACGAATAGCTTTTATTACTAGAAGTTAATTAGGATGTCCAAAATGTCATACTGAATTGGGGATGTTATGGAGCGTTTAAGTGGTGGTTCATAGCATTATATAATTGCGTCAAAAAATGTTTTGTTTAAACGAAGGTAATACCAGCTAAAATACGAGGGGGTACCGTCAGACAGGGTGACATTGGTTTAGAGGTGCGACATTGATCAGAGTATTTTTACCGATTTTATATGTCAGAGTTTTAATTTTATTTGTATGCGTCTATTTTCGCGGTCAGTTATTATAATGGGAAAGAAGGATATAACCACAATGCTGGCCGGGTTTCTAGGTAAATGTAACTTTCGGCAACACTTACCCGATAAGCCTGATGCATATGGAATTAAAATATTCGCTTTGGTAGACGCTAAAACATATACGTTAAATTTGGAAGTATATGTCGGTCGACAACCAGATGGGCCATTTGCTGTTGATAATAGCGCAAAATCAGTTGTTGAACGTCTTATTGAGCCAATTGCAAACACAGGTACAAATATAACAATGGACAATTGCTTTACTAGTTTTCCATTGTGTCAAAGTTTACTAGGAAAAAAGTTAACTGTAGTTACGATAAGAAAAAATAAACGCGAATTACCACGAGAATTCCTAGAAGGGAAAACTAGGCCTGTGGGTTCAAGTATGTTTGGTTTTCATGACTCTGGAACACTGGTTTCATATATTCCAAGAAAAGGAAAAGATGTGCTTCTTTTTTCAACAATGCACAAAGATGATGAAATCGATAAATCCACTTCTAAGCCTGAAATCATTATGATGTAAAACAAAGTGTGGCGTGGATGTCGTTGATCAGTTGTGTTCTTCTTATAACTGTGCAAGATCGACTAGAAGATGGCTAGTGGTAATTTTCTATCGTATCCTAAATGTTGCTGTCATCAATGCTTTTGTGGCATATAAATGGAAAGTCAAAGATTCGGATATGTTGCGCAGAATTTTCATAGAAAATCTTGCAATGTGTTTACTGAGAGATCAGTTACAAAGGCGTGCTACAGTCCAGCAAGTTCCCCGATTATCACGTATGAGAATTGCTGAGTTGTAAAATGAAGCTGGATGTACCGCATCAAGAAGAAAAACTGTATGGGAGATGTCGGAATTGTCCTTCCCGAAAAAGTAGAAAAACCAAATATAAGTGCGTCACATACCAAAAATTTTAATGCCTTGAACATGTTATCGCAATGTGTCAAAATTGTTATGAGAGTCCTGAAAACAATGATTTTGAGTAAAATGATACGAAGTTCTTTTTGTGTTAAGCGTTAAATTTTTGTTCCTTGTAGTCAATGGTAGTTAATTACCTTTATGTTTTAAAGTTTTTTACATTATTAGAAAATGTAGTTATTAGTTATTAGCTTTACTTGTTGGACCAAAATATTTTAGTTTTTACAAAATTGCAGTTCTGTAAAAATAATTTTAATTTTAAAATACGTTTTGCAAAAATGTCACAAATATTAAAATAAATAAATATATATGTTGTTTTAACACCTTTTTGTACTTTTTTTTTCATAACGGCGACTAAAATGTCAAATAAATAAATAAATGAATAGTATGGTCCAAGAGACCAATGTACTCTTGTAAAATATTTTATGTTAGTACTGAAGGGTTAAGAAACCTCCAGCCATGTATCTTCTGTGGTGCTGGAAAGGTAATACTATTACTATCGCTTTGTTAGCTGAAGATTGAAAGTTTCCAAATTTACTGCAACCCTGTTATTTAATTTTGCAATACCTTCGATACGAAGCAGGCTTTATATCTTTTCAAACTACTAATAGGTAACTACGTCAGCATTTCGAATCGAGCTAATTCTCGGGCTTCGAACACTAAAACGCTGAAATTTCGACGAACCCAAACCCACTTAATAATAAGTTCGGAAGGGTCTAGTATAAGCGCTCCATCTAGTTCGGCAGCAACGTACAACACCTACGACACGAGTATAATAGAACTGATCATATAGTTACACCATGCCAAGCAATTAGTAGTACAAGGGAATACCGATTACCGTCGGGGATTGGCCCTTACGGATTCCCAAAAGGCATCTAATTCGATCGAAAGGCTTCAACCGTAATAGCCGTTTACGCCTTGAACAAGGCGTACAGTTGGTAGCACTGCTACTGGCGATGATGAAACTCTCACAACTACATGAAGGTTGCTTTTGATGAAGAAAAAATGGGAGCCTGGTGTATGTGTACATCCTCGAGGCATAATTAAAGTTTAGATAAGTTAAGGTTATGGTAAATTAATGAGGGGGCTTGTTATTAAGATACTCGGTGCTTGTTTTTCTGTAATCTCTAAAAAGAATTACTTGTTCTAGCTTTTCTGCTACTATTATAATTATATATGCAGCCAAAGATGAAGAGAGAAATTTAGGGTGGGGATGCAAAGTTGTGGAGAATAGCGATAGCAATTCTTTGATATTTAAAAGGCGGTGAAACGCGATATGGAGACAGAAGGTCACTACAAAGAAAAAAAGACAGCCAGTTTTCTTTTAGGGAATCGTACCAAAGTGTCTCTAAGGCTTGCTCTCCTTTATCAAAGACAAAAGTAGCTCTTTCAAAACAAAAGTATATTAACAATAATATATAAATGGCAAAAAGTGGGTATGTAAACAATTAAAAAAAGCTAAATAATTGTAAAAATGGTGATTCGGTGGCTAGTCGAGGATGCATCTCACCAGATATTCAAAAATTTGAATGTTATTTGTCGGGAATTATGTTGATCTCCTGCAAGTGGTTGGATAGTCCGAGGTCGGCCCTCCAGGGGTGCAGATGTTGCTGGAGCAGTCATCCAATTATCGGGATCGGTGAAGATAAAAAAAAACAAAAGGACTTATTTAAAAGAAAAATCAGATAATAAATTTATATGAAGTAAGAGCTGCTTTTAAATACAGAAAAACTTGTAGCCAGGCTCATAATAAAATTGATATTTAATTGACTGAAGAGGTATTACAATGGACTGGAAAATGAAGGGAAATAGAGGATTCATACCCAAAGATCAGTTTCCCCCATTGTTGAAACAATTGCTTAATAAAATGGGACCTACTGTTGTACAAACTCTTAAAGCCGGATTTCAGAAATGCAGAGAAAATAGAAGAAAAGTTTTAGATCAAATTTCTAACACATCAATGCACAATATCGATGTTAATACAGAAATGCGAACGTCTTTAGTAGATATTTTGAAACAGCTTAGATATGAGGCAGACGGAAATGAGAAGAAACCTTTGAAAAAGAAAACTGACGATTTTGTTTTCTTCCGCTGAGTAAGGTTGAGCTTCCACTTTGCATTGTGGCATATATATTTCAATTGTCTAATATGTATTTATTTAAAAAACATTATTACGGAGCAAGTGGCTCCTAAAACAGGGATAAAATGTTATTTTTGTGAATAATATCACAGATGCATTAAAAAAAAAAAAAACAAATTGCTTCAAGAGTGAAAAGACCTGATTTTAGTCAATTGAGATGCCCTAAATTCAGGTCTGTTTTTAGTTTTTCTCTATAACGTCAAGTTTTTTTTTTTAATTTGTAAGAAAAAATATTCTAAAATTCTTGCTTTTATGAAAATTTATGATGGACTTCCTAGTGTTGATACACATTATACACGTATTTATTTCGGCTCTGTATATACAGAATACGTAGTTGATGTGCTTTATAAACATTTAGTTCTAATTAATATTTCCCCCCAGTTTATCAACAGTCATATTCATGCAATATAAGATATTTACGAGAATGGTACAGACATCGTGCCTTTAATGTTTATTTCCTTGTCCCTTCATACTATGAGGAGCAGTTGAGATAGAACAGGATCCATTTAAGCCCTAATAAAGTGATTCGTTGTTTGTTTATCCTTGATACTTTTATAATTAGCTAAGTTAATTTTTATGTACCTTCGAGAAGTTTCGAGGACTTGTGATCTCTTTGAATCAGTCCTTATTTTCTACTTGTTGTGAATGGTCATACACATTGTGGTGAAGTTACAGTTGCCTTACGTGTTTATTAAGAGGGGAATTTTTACATTCAGTTTGTGTTAACTTTATTTTGTGTGTGAAAGGCAAACGGAAATTATTATCCTTCGGTGTTCCTATGGTGTGGCGCGAACCTCATGACCATATAAGTGACTGTTACTTTTGTTTGACTAATATTCATGGCATAAATAGTAAAACAGCATTCAATAAAGTATCCTAATTTGAAATCAGCCATTCGGCCAATTCCCCATAGTGATGAATAGAGACGGGATTTTAGGCAAAATGCCTCTTTGTTTAGATTCAAGGCAAATTAAAAATAATACAAGATCTATATGTTTCTCGACAAATCAAAGCGATCTAGCTATATTTTAATTTGCCTAGTTGCCTATTTGGACTTTTAACAGCCTAAATCGTGGTTTTTCGCCTATTTTGTATATTTATTTGGTCTAAACGTTTTTTTTCAAAATTTTAAATAAATATGGTTTTTACACAGCTGCATCTTTCTTAAATGTAAATTTTAGTTTTACAGCTAAAATGCTATAAACTAATACAACGATGGGTTTTCCCGTCTATTGTGTGAGGGGCAAAGTTTGGATTTGCCTGCCGTAAAATTTATATTACTACCCTATTGAAGATATTACGCCCTGTAATTTAAACCATATAAGCAAATTTCTTCTCCCTGTTAACGTGATTAATGAATACACGATGCCCATTCATAGTTTATACAATGGACATCTTGATATTGTAGTTTAGATTTTATATTTATTCTCTTAATGTTTCTCTGGAGCGTATATGTGTGTGTTCCTATAGCGAGGTGGACTATTGACGAATCAGTATATAGTGAAAGACGTACATTGAATTTTCATTTATATCGTAGCTTGCACGAATATTTTTTTTTTTCGAAGCAATAAAATCAGTAAGTACTTTTTTAGCAAAATTTTTAAATAAGATTGTTTTTATTTAACGCTTTATGTTTTAGGTTGTAATATCGTTTGACAAAGATTCAGCTAACTGTATTGAGCAAGCGCAAGAATACTTTTCCAATCAAAATGTCAAAAACGATCTTTTATACATCAAGTCGCATTATAAATTTCTCATTGATAACATCAAAAGATTAGAAACATTCGGCCTTCCTCTTACAGATTCTGTTGCAGTAATTAATAATGCCGAAGCAGCTCTCAAGAATGCCCCAGGAAAAGTTGGCAAAATAATTTTGTCAAAGTTTAACCAAGTGATTTCGAAAAATCCAGGTTTCAAAACGGCTAAAGAGTTTGCTGAGCTGCTCAGTGGCGAAGCAGTTGAAGCTACCGCTCATACCACAGCTGACTGGTCCATATTTAAGTTTTGTCCTACAACCTCGTGTGACGTAGAACGTTCATTTTCTTCGTACAAACTGCTGTTTTCCGACCGAAGAACAAATTTTACTAACGACAACTTGGAAAAACATCTTGTGTGCTACGCAAACGCGAAATTTGAGGACATGTTACACGGCGATTAATTAATTTATTTATTATTTGAAACCAAATGAATCTACATATTTTAGTTATTAGTTAAAATTTGTTTTATTTCTTTTTATGGCTGAAATGTACCTAAAATTACATTAAATATCGTCTTCTTATTCATGTTTTTTTAAAATAAAATGATTTTTGTGTTTACCGTTTTTTTAAGTATTTGCCTAACATGCCTAAATCACAGTTTTTCGTCCTAAATACATAGTTTTTAAGGCCTAAAAAAGGGCCTTTTTAGCTGTTTTTTACGTCCTAAAATCCCGTCTCTAGTGATGAAGCACCAATTCCGTCTCCTCCTCAGAATATGGATAGCACGGACCCCACCGAATCGGAATCTGAGCCGTTCTCAAATCCCGATCCCACTTCTGAAACAAGTGAGACTTCTCATTTGCCCAAACAGTTCACACAAAATGAGCTTAACGATTTAGTGAGAGACCTAAACCTCCCCAAAATTAGTGCAGAACTTTTAGGATCACGGTTAAAAGAAAAGAAGTTACTATTCTCCGGCACAATATTTTCATGGTATAGGCATAGAGAAAGGGAATTCATACCTTTCTTTGCTAAAACAAATAAACTTGTGTACTGCAAAAATGTAGAAGGTTTATTTATTACACTTGGTGTTCAATTTTTTTGTAGACAGTTCATTGAGAAGTATGAAAGAAATCATGCGTCATAATGGAAATTGACTTCCCTCATTGCCTCTTACATACTCTGTTGATTTAAAAGAAACTTATAATAACCTTAAGCTGATGCTAGATAAAATTGAGTATGGTAAGCATTCCTGGACAGTGTATCGGGATTTTAAAGTACTGGCGACTCTTCTTGGCCAACAATCCGGTTTCACTAGGCATCCCTGTTTTCTTTGCGAGTGGGATAGTAGGGCACGATATGAGTACTGGGAAAGAAAACACTGGCCCCTAAGAACAAATCTTGTACTAGGAGAAAAAAATGTACTATCTGAACTCCTGATTTCTAGAGAGAAAGTTCTGTTGCCCTCTCTTCATACAAAACTTGCACCTATGACGCAGTTCGTGACAAGCTTAAGCAATGAAAGCAATATTCCTTTATACCTTCAAACAAAAGTGACGCGAAACTAAAACCCGGTGTTTTTGACGGACCACAAATACGAGAACTCATGAGAGACCCAGTTTTCACTTCCTCGATGAATTAACTTGAAGCTTTTGTAACCGAAAACTTTCTTGGGTACAATAAAGCTGAAAATTGTAGGGAAATTGTTGAGGAAATGTTGGAACATTTCAAAGCCTTGGGCTGTAAAATGAGTGTCAAAGTACATTTTCTATATACCCATATCGACTATTTTCCCGAAAATCTGGGTGCGGTGAGTGAGGAGCTGGGTGAAAAATTCCACTAGGACATCAAAATCATGGATACAAGATGCCAGGAGAATTGGGAACGAAACAATGATGGTAGATTACTGCTGGTGCATAAAGAGAGATTCCTCAGGCCGCCATAGAAGAACGTCAAAACGGCAAAAGGTCTCAAGTGTGGTGTAATCAAAATTGTCAGTTATAATTACATTGAATTGGTTTATCCTTGTTTATTTATAAAATATATAACCAAATATATATAGATTCATTATATATCTCCATATGTGCAGTATTTGTGTAAATTATTTCATATTTTTTAAAATTACAAAAAAACTTGACGTAATAGAGAAAAACTGAAAACAGATCTGAATTCAGGGCATCTCAATTGAATCAGTTCTTTTCACTCTTGAAGCAAATTTGATGCATGCCAGTGAATAAATACCTGTATCAAGACACTTCAAACTGTGGTGTGACTAGATACTCCTTGAAAGAAACGTATCCAAATTTTTAAATTGTGGATATCCTATATCTTAAACATATGCAGAACATTATACGATTAAACTCTTGCACCCACTTTGATATCTTTCCAACGTTTTACAGTTTCCTAATCTTGCAAAGTGTATCACTTCATCCAACTTTACGGCAGTAATATTTTCGAATTTTGCAAGGCTTTGTACTACCAGAATTACTGAATCAAGATACTGGCTACATTATTCTTATACAAAAACGATGCTCCACCGCACATAGACCATAATGTGAAGTCGCTACTACGTAACATGTTTGGCGATCATCTAATTAGTAGGCGTTTTCCAAACGGTTGGCCTTCTAGGTCACAAGACATGAATCCGACCGATTATTGGTTGTAGGATTACCTCTAAGGAAGGGTATTTCCTCGTGAGGAACTGAAGCAATCGATATCACATGTCATCGAGAACATTCCTGAGAAGGGTCTTACTAAAACTGTTCATAATTTAGTGGAACGGTTATTTTTAATTGAATACCATGATGGTCGTCCTAATTGAGTTCTTCTTGTTTCTCCTTTTAAAAATGAAACCCCGTTTTTTCATGAAGAATTTGCTGTTTTTAACAACAATATTCTCGGCAGCCTCCGAATCTCACAAATTATTAGTTAACTTGGAAAGGTCGTTTCGAAAACACATGGATCATCATCTTCAGCCGCATACTCATTTATGTGAGAGAACATAAATTTAGCGAACCCGCTCTATCCCTACTCTTCAAGAAAAATATATACAAGCACCTACTTTTGCCCCTTAGACTAAGAAGCAAATTAAAATAAGGAGAAAACGCGGAAAAAGGTCTGCCATCACGGAATGCAAGAACATGTGGCCGTTCCACCCTAATAAAAATAAAAATCGAGTGAGACAACGGTTATGTCCCTTTCTATCCGTCAAATTTGTGTTCTTACCGCCTATATCCTTACCTAAAGACTGGACAACATGCGTTATAGCACAACCATAAATCAAAGGCCTATTTACCGCAATAAATCGAAAAGACAAGAGAAGTGTAAAGGTCCCTTCTCTTTATTGATTAGGTCTGTATTCTTATTTATGCACATAGTTTCATAGGCGTCCAATTCAAGCGGCGAAATCATGTTTTTAATCAATTTTAGATTTTCTAATTTGATATTATACCCTGTATCGTTTATGTGTTGTGCTACACTTGTCGTTCCTATCTTCCCTTAGCTGTAACACCTTATGTGTTCATTGAATCTAGTACCTATCGCTCGTTACGTTTGACCAATATAGGCTTTATCACAAACTCCATGTGTAATTTTGTAAATTCCCGATCTTTCTCTCATGTCGGGTTTACCTTTTGGATTGCCAAGAAGGTTTTTGAGTATCTTTCGCGAACTGAAACATACGTTCATCTCTTGTCCCTTAAAAACTTTGCTAATACCTTTCGATAGTTTATGGAAGGGAAGGTTCACAAATTTCTTATCGCGGGTTACTGTTGGAATTAAGGTCGTGAAGTTTCTTACATAGACCCTATTTTGGACTTTCCTAAACATGCGATCGACCTCTATAAAAGAGCAACCGTTCTAAATAGTTACATTCTTTATGAATTTTATTGTACCTACTTTTATTCAAGGGGAACTTCAGCAATCTATTAATTAAGAAGCTAACCCCGGCCATTTTGTGTTGTCCACAGTGGTTGGAGTCGGACATAATAATAATAATAATAGTAATAATAAGCTTTATTTTACCCAAAATATACAATATATATAGTGGTAACGTCAAAAATAAAATATTAATGTGTTTGCGTGGGTGTGTATGTTTGAGTATGTGACGCGTGTTTGTGTGAGTGTGCGTGTTTGTGCGTGTGTATTTGTACTGTGTGTTTCTCTATGTATGTATGTGCAAAGTATGCATGTGCGTGGTGTCGATGCGCTATGACTGTAGGATTAATTCAATTGTCTCTAACTGATTTGATAGTCTGTATGAATTCAGTCACTGTATAGAAGGTGTTTTCTAAGAAATATCTCCTTATCTGCATCTTGAATTTTGGAAGGGGTTTTTCAATCCACGAAGCAGGGAGCTTGTTCAACAGTTCCAGATGTCTGGTTTTCGCTGCGGTTGTTGGTAGCCTATGGTATGGGAGGGATGCCTGTTGTTTAGGTCGCAGCTATAATGTATCTATTAGTGTTTGTTTCCTTCCTATGGATTTCAATCCCTAGTTTTTTATTATTTCTGATTACTAAACTATCTAGGAACGGAAGTAGATTGTTCACTTCTTCTTTTACCGTGAATTTAATATTTTCGAATTTTGAATTTAGTGTCGCGAGGAAATCCGAAATGGTACTTTCCTTCGTCTCAAGAAACGCGAAAATATCGTCTATGTATCTAAGCCAAATTCTAGGGAAATACACTTTGTCTTTTTTCAAACTGGTTTTAAATTTACTCATGATCAAGCTGGCTATGAAAGGAGACAGCGGATTGCTCATCGCCGTACCCTCCCCCTTTTGAAAACCGTTTTGGTTCATGCAGAGCAAAGTTAGTACTCCGCAATTCATCAATGTTATTAAGTTTTTAACTCAACTAAATATTCTATGGTTTCTGAAATCGGCACTCTGGGGAAGAGTGAACAAACATCATATGATACTAAAATTTCCCCATTTTCTAACCCAATATTATTTATCTACCACTTTGATGGGTAAATGTTTGCATTCATTTCCTAGTCATTTGGACAGATTATACGTAGGTGAGTTTATACCTGAAGCTATTGGTCTCGTAGATTTTCCCGGTTTGTGGTTTTTTGGTAGACAGTAAATTTTTGGAACTGTCGGGGTTGGGATGGACTGTTTTAACTTAAGGTTTGCGTTAATAAGCTTTTGATATTTTTTAGGACTTCTTTTGTTTCTCTGATCATGGATGGTAACGGATTTGTTGACACGGTTGAAATAGTCCGGCTTGTACAGAATGACTACTCTGTTTTTTTTCTCCTTATTTTAACTTGGTTCTTAGTCTAAGGAGCAAAAGTAGGTACTTGTATATATTTTTCTTGAAAAGTAGGGATAGAACGGGTTTGTTAGATTTAATATATGTTCTCTAATATCAATCGGTACGCTGCTGAAGATGATGAGTCATGTGTGAAACGGACTTTCTGAGTTAATTAATAATTTGTGTGGTGCAAAGTGTGCCCAGAATTTTGTTGTTGCCATACTACCCCACAGTCCTTGCTATCATTATTGCTATTTTTAATTTTGCAGAATTAGAAATTTGGCTAAGTTACGGCCGTTTCAAACTGGGAACTTACTTTTGAATAACTATATTTCAGATGTTACCCAATAAATCTAATACATTAAAAAATAGACCGACCTTTGTGCTGCCTGGTAGTGTGGTACCATGTGGTAGTCAGTTTCCTGTATAGTTTTTTTTTCTGTTCGAAGCTAACGCTGACAGCTACGCCTAAATTTTTTTAATAATAAAACGTGAAAAGTTGCAAAACCCTTCCTCTAAGCGCTTTTTTAGCGATTTTTTCGAAAAATAGCTACTTAATTGGACCGATATAGGTACGCATTCTTCTTTTTTTTGTGATGGTGGAAAGGGAGTACTATTTAAAGCGTACGCAAATTCATATTCTCGGCTTGCCCGGCGAGGAAATTTAATTTAAACTTTTTCGAAGCGTGCGAAAGTTCGCTTTTAAAATTGTTAGGCAATGTTGGCGTCGGCATCTCGTAGCCGCGCGAAGTAATTAATTTTGATTGGCGTTTCTTCTATCATTCGCCGAATGAGTGGGATAATTTATTTGTCGGACAAGGAAAGTATATACGTGGGGCGATGTGCTTCCGAACGGTGGGAGATTTCTGGTTTAGAATGTTGGGAAATTGTTTGTGGCAGTGACCGCTGAATTCAATTTGAACAAAATGTTATTGGGTATGTTCGTATGTGTATATTTATTATTTTCAAGCATGTACAAGGTGTTAAAAGAGTAATGTTTTCGGGACCAAGAAAATAAAATGGATGAAATAAATATATCACGTTGTTTACCCAAGGACGTACCCAGAGGGGCATCTGCCCCCTCCGTCTTCCCCTGACCGTTACCTCCGAAACTAGAAGGCTTTTGCGCTCTTCGATAACGTCACGCTCGATAGGCGATGTATCGCCATGCACGATATTAGCCTAAGCGGTAAAGGAATCGTTTTTTTGCATTTCCTTTTTAAGTTTTGAAGGGCTTCCGGTTTAAAGAGAGGATGCCAGTCGTCAACTGAGCCCTTCTTCGCATCCCATTCGATTTCGTTCTGGAAAACCGAGCACCGTTTTCGCGAAAGATATATTAATTATTAATATATTAATCGACTAATTATTATTATTTGTAATTATTAGAGTTTGTTAAAAAGGTGGTACCGACAGTGGCGCACCGCCTAAAAATAGGTACGTAATATACAATATTAGTGAAAAATAATATTGTTACCTTTTCCTGTCGTCTTGATGTCCACTATGGCAATTGGCAACCGCCCTGGCAAGCTGCGTAGAATTGCAACATCAGCAACGCTTCCATTGTCGATTCATTCAGCTGTCGACGGTGTTGTGAATACGTTGTCGTATACTTGAAAAAAATGATCGTTCGACATCCAGTGAAGTAAGATTTGCAAATGTCAGATATTCCTTTTGTAAATCGGGATTTTTCGTTAAAATTGCACCAAATTTTTGAGCAACATCGACTTCTATAGTGTTCGTCAAGTTTTCTAGAGCGGTTTGTAAATTGTTTACGCAATTTAATGCGTCTCGTGCAGATAAGTGACTGTTTTCTAATTACTCGATAACTTGTGCAATTTCAGAATAGTTCATGGAAATTTCATCTATTTGTTGTTGAACGTCCGAACTGGAAAAAAGTTGCTGACTGTCTCGAACTGTTGCAGAATCATTTGAATCAAGTTTCAAAATGACATTTTTCACTTGTGGAAAATATTTCTGATAGTAAGATACTGCCTGGAGCCATGTTCCCCATCGCGTTATTACAGGCTGAGGTGGTGGTGGTAATTTCGGACACAATTGTTTGAATACACGGATGTGTTTGGGAGATTTGATGAACACTTTTTTGGTGGATGCTATTAACTTATCCACCATCGGATACTTCTTTCGAATGGTTTCTGCTACGAGGTGACATGCGTGTATGAGGCATGTTGTGTGAAGAAGAGTCGGAAAGCATATTTTCAACATCCTATCAACTCTCAAGAACAGCTCTCAATTGGGCTTGCGACTCTACGATGAAACCAAAGGAAAAATCCGAGAAGAATTTATGGATTTTGTGGAACTAAAAGCACAAGGTGCCTCATCAATCGCAGAAGCAATTGACAATTTTTTGGTTAGTTATAATCTTCCACCAGAATATTGCGTTGGATTTGGCTTCAATGGCTGCTCTACAATGGCAGGCAAAGAGGATGGTGTACAAGCGATTTTAAGGAAGAAATATTCTTGAGCATTATATTTTCATTGCTCAAGCCACAAACTTAATCTTATGGTGAACGATGCAAACGAGGTACCGGAAATAAAAAATACTAATGCCACTATAAAGGATACAATAAACTTTTTCAGAGAATCAACTGCTCGTAGGAATTACGCTCAAAATCTATCACGAATGTGTGAAACAAGATGGTAGGAGAAATATAAATCGAAAATTTTCTCAACATTTCCCAGAGTTTGTGAAAGCGATAGGGAAATTATCCACGGAGGGAAATTATGTCACAAGAAAATCTTCCAGACTATGGATTTAATCGCGGTGGGAGAACATATTACAGGAATCCTAGGCGTACTTAAAAACGACCGCAAGGACGCAGATCGAATCACTGGCGAACTACTTAAAAGAAGCACAAAACATGGCAATGGAACTAGAAATGGAAATTTGTGTTCCTCGTCTTGCTCATGAGCAAAAACACAGGAGCAATCCGCCATCAGAAAATGAGTTTGAGTGCTGGCGACCATAATTATACTATATCTGGATTCGCTTACGCCATCGTTAAATATTCTATTTTCCCAAGAAAATACCCCAGCCTTTGCGTTAACAAAACTACGCTCTTTACACCAGAACGCAGAACTGTTTACAAATTTTTATGAGTTGAATGATGTTACCGGAGAACTGAACCTTTGGTATAGTTTGTGGATGAAAAAGAATTTATCGGAAGGCAAATTAAGGGATATAGAAGTCGTTGATCTGTTTAACAAAACTAATATTTTTTTTCCTGCCATAAGAAAATCATTTACAATTCTGAGCACTATACCGTGCACTCTGGCGATCGCAAAACAATCCTTCAGTACACTTCTAAGCCAGGTCCACGCTTAGAAGAACTATGGCAGAGGAAAGACTGACTGGATTATGCCTGATGAACGTGCATCGGAATTTTGTGAAAGAGCATGGTGAAGAATAAAGTTATAGAAAAAATTTCGGTAAATCCGAGAAAATTATAAAGTATTACTATGATAATATTAGCATTAGTACGATAAAAAATAAAAACCGTTTTTCAATAATTTTGGATTTTATTTTGCAAGAAATCGTTCTGTTTCACTCCCCCTCCCCATTTCCTCGAAACTAATATGAGTTGCCCCCCTCTAGTTGAGATCCTGGGTACGCCCTTGTGTATATCCAATGACGTTTATAAAGATTAAATGTCGTCGGGACCAAAAAATGTTCTTATCGAAGGTGGTTCAAATAAATGTTCCATGAAATATATCTGGTGACGTTGATAATACAAAAAAGTTAAATCTTCATAAGTTAGTCAAGCAGGAATTAATAGGAGAAATCTTCAAACGTCCCAACAATCACGAAGATGGTTATCTCTTCACACGTGGAAATCCCAACTGATTAAGCTTCCTAGCAACCGTCACGCTTCATTGATCCATAACTCTTCCGCTCCGGTGAATAGTCCCCAGCCAATGTGCAGTAACAGCCCTGAAGATGTCTTATAAGAATGCGGAAGAAACGTCGGCAGAAGCTACTACAACGTCACGGTTCCAACCTGGAAAGTGTCGAGAGTATGGTTTTATTTTCTTTATTGTGGCTTTCATCATTTTCAAAATGTGAAAAAGGAAAAGCTATACCAAGAGTCGATTTTAACTTGATTTCGAAAGATATACAGTGTGTAATAAAAGCCAGGAATATTGCACGAGTCTCAGTGCATAGGTAACTATAATTTACGATCATAGAATGCTTGACCAACATCAAGTAGTTTTCAGGTACCCACATTTTATTACAATAATCCAATACATTCAGGTACATACACATACACACACCTTATACGATTTACAATAACATTAAAATTAGAAATGTAATCAACCGCGAAGAATCTAATGCAAATATTTGCTTTCGCCCAACCGAAATATTAAGAGAATATTTAATAAAACCCTAGAATATCGAACTCGCGACGGTGGCGCCGCCACAACCCCACGCCCTAGAGAAGGTTATTTTTGCAAGTTCGACGGTTCTTGTTTCGTTTGTTTTGGGCCCGCACTTTCGATTTAGTTGTTTGTTTATTCATGATATTCAATTTAATTTCCTACCCCACGACGAGTGAACAAATATTATCGCAGAAAACAATGTCGTGTACAGTGTGGTCGTGTTTTGGGTGTGGGTGAGGTTACGCTCGCCATATGGCGTGTCTGAAAAATCCTAATTAGAGATTTCGATCATAAAGATTTTTAAACATGTTTGTAGAGTCTTGTAAAATAAAATAATCTAGCATGTATTCGTTGGGGTGAGAGAAATTCATAATTTAACGAAAAATTATTTCTGTGTTATTGGTAAGCCCGCTGGTAACTGAATTCTACCTAGCTTAACACTTTAGCTCCCAGCTTTGATATGAAAGGTTGCACCTTATAATATCGAAAATATTTTAGCTCATATTTGCCACAAATACGTGTCACATCAGTTCAACTTATGGCAATATGCTATGGTGTTAAGAATACAACGTCAAAAGTAACTGTCATTAGCGCCATGTGGAGCGACATTCACCTAAGTAAGGTCCATCAGGTCCATTTTCTCCAGCGGGTTTTATAGCCGTGAGACTCCTTTCTCTCCGGGTCCGAGGTGTTATTAAGTAAATCTACCTCAAGTCAACGTGTGGCGTAAAAGAAATAAAATAGAGAGGAAGGGAAAACAACAAGTACAATCAGAGAAATTGCAGACCTACCTGAACGTAGTTCAAGGGTAGAATCGGCGACGCAATTCGTTGAATGCATCTCCTTCTGGGTTCAATGCTTTTATGAAATCTTTAACAATTCCTAATTTGATGTGGAGCGGTGGTAACAAAACCTTTTCGATCGGCACAAGTGGAACCTCAATAATGTTGTTTTGTCGCAATCTAAATTCCTCGCGTAAAGGCCAGTTTCGTTCGTTATATTGGTCGCCGGCGAAACGGGTATTCCACAAGCACATGTAGCACATATTTTTAGTATAACCCGTTTGCATACCTCTTCAAAGAGCCACCACTTTTAAGTCGGCACAAATTTTCCACTTTTGGTCATTACATTGTACCAAATCGATGATTTTCGGAAATGAAAGTTTCGAGAAGGTTCATTAATGGTCCATGAACGGTCCATGGAAGGTTCTAGAAGGTTCCAGAAAGCTCTTCGGCCATTGATCAGATTTTCCAGGAAATTCCAGGATGTTCCAGCAGGTTCTTTGGGCCTAAAATTTTTAAATTGAAATTGCTCGCAGACGCGAGCTAACTTTTGAAAACGGTTGGTACCATTGGATTCAGCGTACTCGAATTAGGTTTACCCCCCGGGTACCTAACTTGTTGCATTTTGCAACTAGAACAGTGTTATTGGTTGGTACATTTTTGTATTTCTGGTAGTTGAAGGGTTAATTCATTTGGTTTGCACTTAGGATTTCTGGTTCTATATAATGCTTTTTAGAGTTGTGTCACTTCTGTGTCTTATGGAAGTAAGCTTGAGCATGCTAATTGCCAACGGTAACACTTATTGCTGACAATAATTTTCCATTACATATTAATGGAATGTCGAATAATCTTACTGGTCATCAGAAGATTTCTGAAGACTAACATTGTCTCGAATTTTTCGCTATTATTTAATTTCCGTTCTTCTGATGGGCCGTTTCTGTCATGGTATTTAACTCTTCGAGAGTTGAGGTCCAGGTGTTGCCGTTTTTATATCCATCCTTATGGTTAAAATTCTTGGAATTTTTCATAACTTGCAAAGATTCGTGTACCATATTCTTTGGTGGTAGTTGGTGGCTTTCGCTAATACTTTCACGTTGTTGTAGTCAATGTTGTGGTATTTATTTTAACAGAGGTGTTCAGATACTGCGGACTTGTCTGTATGTTCAAACTTGACATCCCATCGATGATCCATTGCTTATTCCTGTTTGACCAATGCAACTTTTCTTGCATTTGCATTTCAGTTCGCATATGCTCTTCAGGTGTAATAATTCAGATGTAGATCTTCGTTGGTGCTTCCGAAAGTACATACGAAGTGCGACATCGACGATGACAACGTTAAAGTATTAGCAAGAGCCACCTACTACCACCAGTGAATTGTACGCCTCTGTCTGCCTGTTTAACAGCAATGAAGAATAATAATCCATTCCAAAAATCTTGATACATGCAATCCGGAGCATTATTTAATGTGTATTGTGCAGAGTATACCGCTGTACCGTGCTGGTTATATAAGTTTTCTTAATGGGAAATAGCAATAAAAATCAAGACTATATGTATTTATAGATTTTTACTATTAAATCGTAGCAAATTATAGTTAAATCCGATCTTCGAATTAAACATGCTTCAAGAAACAGAAGTATCATTTCTATGACAGTTCTATCTGGCAAATCTCGTAATGTACCTTAGACGTAAAATCAAGCGGAAAAAGGAAAAGAACCTTAACGTCAAAACAGTAAAGTATCTAGATGTGTATTTCTGTGAGACGCTCCGTTGAATTTATTAATAACTGATTTTTGTTCTGGTAAGGATATCATCTTCCGATTCTAGCATCCGAATGCGAGTGATGTTATATTAATTCACTCATGGTAATGTAGCGTAATAAAAAATGGTCTGGAGATCACTCCAAGTTATTCGAGTGTCATATATTTGTGTTCCTTCGAGGAAAGCAATATTCTTTTCGCTTATCCTTTAGATTTTATACGTATCTGATTCTGTACATAAAATAGGAACGTTTGTTTTTGTGAACTTCCTGGAATATATTGATTTACGTAGAAATGTGCCATTTTAGTATCTATCCACGTTGAGCGCTAAATTTGAAATGTTTTAAAAGTGGGAATTGTTGAGAAAAAATTATTTATCGAAAATTAATTGATTAACTATATGAACTGAGGGTTCGGAAGTGTTCTAAGACACTTTTTCGGCAATTTAAACGAATTTTAAGATCAACTAATGAGATTTCAACAAAAACTAAAAGTGAAAATTGAGAACTAACCAGGATTTTTGTTATGATAACATTTAAACTGTATGTTTATTCTGTCTATTCTTAACAACCAACCTTCACTTATACCTTGAATTTCTTCTATGAATTGAATATCAAACACCTTGAAACTAGGAATACAGCCAGACACGTGTTACCTCGATGAAAGCTTGGCCTAAAGTCAACAAATTTATTCGTCCCTCGACTCTTTTTTTTAATCGCGATGGCGATTGTTTCATTCACAATAAATTTGGAAAATTCCTTTCCAAATACAATTTGATGATGAATTTTCGATGAGTAAACCTATTTATAAAAGTTACATAATCGAATGGATGTAGTAACGCGACCGAACGACTGATATATAGTATAAATAATTAAGCAATGAACGCACATCATCAATGACGTTTATATGACGTTTTATTGCAATTATAAGAACATAAACTTACTAAAAATTACGGTGCCTGATTTGTAACACGAAAATCTATAATTTTCGAAAATAAACGCCGTACATTGAAAATTTGTAGTTTCTTTCTAATATTGATAGATTTTGCACTAGAGAAATCCATATATTATAAATGGAAAATATATATGAATAGGGAATGTTATTTTTACCATGGTGGTCATCCTGGGTTAAACAACGATGTTGCCGGCTTTAATTGGCCGTAAACTGTAATGTAATCCTAACCTGATCAGCTGTTCACTGTTTACTTATTTTACTTGCAGTTTTATTAATCGATTTTGTTGTAGAGTTTTGTTAGTTCTTTTTAGAATTATAATTCAAGATGCCTAGAGCGTTTTGTAAGCAAAGTAAAGCACTGATTGCAGCAGCTCTGCAGTATTTTAAAGAGGAGAAAGAAAGAGACCATCCATTGTTACCAGCTGATGCCGTTATTGAGCGTGTAGCTGTTGCCCTAAACATCAGTGTTCATTCTGCGAGCAACATTAATCAAGAAATAGAAAAGGAAGGACAGGCCCGTAGCCCAAAGAAATGTAAATCCAGACGCAAGCCAATAACTGACATTAGCAGAGCCGATGAAGCGGACATACGAAATATAATTTATACAATGGTTCAAGCTAAACGGCATATAACGTTAAAGTCAATCTCAACAAATCTTAGGGATAATAATATTTATAGCGGCAGTTTATCTTCTCTAAGCGTTATATTAAAGAGAATCGGTTTTCGCTGGAACTTCAGTTAGTTGCATGTAATAAACCTCCGAAAACATATGTTGCTGACAAACTTGCAGCTAAATATGGACATGTGGTGCTCCGTCTGCCACCATATCACTGTATATTCAATCCCATCGAAAACATTTGGAGATTGGCAAAGACATTAAAATAGACATATAGGACGAGATGGATATGGAATGGTAAAATGTATTGCGATGTGGCAAGAAGTGCTTGCAACAATAACCTCTAAAATCTCTACCATTGAGAAAACTGAAAAGATAATACAAGACTGGTGGCAGAGGGAAGTTGGCTTCGAGCAAAATGATATTCCAGAGCTCGTCATCAACGTGGGTGCAACATCCGATGAAGACAGTTCGGATTGTCAGAGCGATTGACCCACTTTTATTTATAAAATTTTAGAAATATTTTAATATTACTTTATATATTTGCATGTTTCTACAGATTGAATGTATTTAATACTTAATAACACACTATCTGCTTCTATATACGTATCAATAAAATTTAAATACATGTCTTTTTAAATTCTAAATAAAGAAAGCAATAAACATGAATTTTTTCAAGAAATGCTTTTAGATAAATGCATTACAACTATAGAAATAATATTTAAATTGTTTCACTTCCTTCAGATACTTTAAAAATATCTGTCTTTTGTTACTAATAGTATTTTATGTACAATTTTGCACTTAATGCTCATGGTATTCTAACCTAATATTAATCCACCTAACGTAAACAATGCGACAAGACAACATCTAAACGTCTGACGTCATTCGTTGTTGATGACGTGCATTCATTGCTTACTTATTTATACTATACTATTCTATGCCGTAAAATACCACAAACAACTTTTAAATGATAAATTGTACTGATGACTACGACAACAACTTTACGATGGATTTAATCTACGAAATTATGCTAGAAATACCTCTGCATTTACACTGTCATTTGTTGTAGGAAAATATTCCATCAAATTTGAAAGTAAGAGTATGAATTGAAGAGGAATAACTTCACTGTCCCACCATGTCCCACCGGTTGTCGGCTGGACTTAAAATAATTATTTAGTACCCCCGCTCCAGAGTTTCTGAGCTAGGTGAAGAGTAATAACCGACAGAGGGAATTTCACATTGAACGAGTGACCATACTGAATACACTGGAATGACAGCTGGATTCGACGATGTAAATTTTACAACACTTCAATATATATACAGTGTCATCCATAAAGTATGCATCATATGGGAAATTTCTTTAATTATGGGTTTTTCGAAAAAAAACATTTTTTGAGGTTATGATTTTACAAAATGGCCAAATGTTATGTTAATTCAAATCAATTTTTTTAAAAATGTGACAAACTTAAGAGTTTTTTTGGTGCAAAGTTCCAAAAATTAGTTTCTCTCATCCAATGTGAATTTTCCGCAGAGCAGTACTGTGAACTATGACAATTGAGTATTGTATTCCTCTCATCAAACCACTGAATATGAGATAGGAAATTCGGAATTTGTTAATAGAGTTCCATAAAATCTTCCGTGATAAAATTAAATCTACAAATTTCATCGCCATCGCATCAAATGAATTTTAAATGGTTGGTATTCATTGGATTTTACACCGATAGTGTATATTTGAATGGAAGTATTCACTTGTTCAAAGTTCCTGCTTTAAACAATTTGTTTGCACTGGGGAACAGCAATTTCGTTGTCTTAAATCTGTGACTTGTTTTCAACTAACTTTTGGGCCTCTGGATCCAAAAATAACCGCAGTTTTTGTCAATCACGTCAAGTTTTTAAGCTACAGGATACCCTCAAAAGTCATACAAATTGTGCATATAAAGAAAAATAAAGTAAAAATTCACCAAATATACTGTTCATAAAGAATAATTTTATTCATACAAAGGCTATAATAGTTACTGCAAGTTAAATTGTGTTCATACAAATAGTTGTTTTTTTATCGAACGGTAATTACGTATTAAGGCAAAAATTTTCGCTTATAGCTTTTTCTGGAATCTGTGGACATTCTCGTTTAATGCTCCAACAATAGTCAGCCATCATATGTACATCCCGTCTACCTTGATACCATGCCTCCACGACCTTCAAATCCTGGTGAAATCGCTCACCCTGCTCATCACTGACTGCACCAAGATTTTCCGGGAAGTTAGTAAGATGGCTATGTAAAAAATGCAATTTGGTGCTCATGTTGCATCCTAGCAGTTTGAAGCTTTCCAAAAGTTGCTGGATAATTTTGACGTAATTCTGTGCTCGTGCATTTCCAAGATAGTCTTTAACAATGTATTTGAATATAAACCAAGCATTCTTTTCAATTTCTGACATTGTTCCGATGAAATTTTCATCTTTAACAAACTGCCGAATCTGTGGACCATCAAAAACACCGGCCTTTATCTTTTCAAATGACTAGGAAATGCCGAAATGAGATACTTGAGACCCAATTTTATATGCAGAGGTGGAAATATAATGTTCTTTCTGTCGACAAGTGGCTGATGTACAATGTTTGGATCACCAGATTTCAGGTCAGATTGGAGAAGGTTTGTGTCAGCCAATAGGAGAGCAATAGTGCTTCTTATGATCCATGCTTGATTTCGCGGAGAGTGGTGACACTCTCATAAGATGTAGAGATAAAACTTGACGTAGTAGAAGAAAATTAACTACAGTTTTGAAACCAGCATGCCTAATTAACTATAAAACAGCTCAAAAACCAAACTCAACAGAAATTGTGTTACAAATTGTTCCCCAGTGTTATCAATAGGCTTCAGTAACGAACTTTACTAAAATTTCCAAAATCATTAATCTATTCGAAATTCACTTTATTCTATACACAGATCGCATTCATAGCTAGCCAACGCTTTCAGTGTTGCTGCCACATCTAAAGCCATACGGCGAATCCATATTTCGCCTCTGGCATGCATGAAAACCGAAATCTAATGCGACTTTAATCATTCATTCGAGTTAGCCGGTGCTAATGGCTTGTACATTACTGCGCTACGATGAACGATTCTGTGTTGTTGATTGTATGGCGATAATTGTAAACGCAAACACACGCGAACCAAGTCAAAATGAAATTATGCCTTAGCTTTCCGTACGCTCCCTATCCACTAACGTGAATATGTACGTTGTATGTAGTACACGAGTTCTATGTGACGTAAGGGAAAGCCGGGAAGCTATTAGATTACGCCATACGATATGCTGCTATTAAAATACGATTTGATGTAATGGAAAAAAATAGCTTTATATATGTCAGGAGCAAAGCCCGAAATTGTACAATGCCGACATTGTACAACACTTCTTGATCAATGCTACCTGCACACCTTATTTGTACAAAGTCCGAAATTCACTCACTTTTACGGACAATGTATACGAGATAGGCGTTATAAATTCTCGGCCTGATATAGAAAAAATAAACTTAATAAGAACTTTGTGACAAAGTGGTGTTGACTCGACTAAAATAATCTTCTTTGTCTAGGATGACTACAGTGTTACCCTTGTCGGATTTTAAATAAAAACAATTTTTGTTTTTTAGTCTTCTAGCAATGATTTGATCTTTTCGTGCAATGTCAGGTGCATTCCTTTGCATATTTTTTACTCGGTTACTCAATTTTCCTTTAACGAAAGATAGATATCAAAATGAACTAAAAGAAATCATCAATATTTCTAACTTTAACGGAGTCTCTGAAGATGTCGTCTATAATACTATTAGGAAACATAAGAATAGATTAAGAATTAGAAATGTAAGCACATTAGAACGCATTGACGGCCGTAATAATAAGAAATATGTTAAATTACCCTTTTATCCATGTTACACCAAGGGTCTTCAAAAAATCTTTTCTAGGATTGACCGCAAGATTGTTTTCTCTTCGAGCAATAACCTTAAAAACCTTTTAGGAAATTCCAAAGACCCAGTGGATAACATGGATAAATCAGGAATTTACAAAATTTCATGTAAAGATTGTGATCAAGTGTATATTGGGCAGACAAAAGATCAATCAAAATTAGGTACAAAGAACATTTGGCTCATCTCAAATTCAGAAGGTTTGATAAATCTAGCGTTGCCCTACATATGCTTGAAAATAACCATAATGTTGATAATATAAAGTTAATTAAAAACGTAAGGAGTACTTCTCAATTAAATTGTTATGAAGGCATGGAAATTTACAAAAACAAAACTCACTTAATGAATTCAGATTTAGGACCACTAAATTCCAGCCTTTATCCTTTGTTACATCATGTTTAATCATTTATAGTTGTAACTTTAACCATGTGCAATGAACCGCTTCATTGTATTCTAGGATAACTCACGTCATTCGGCTCATTTACCTTTAGCCTTTTATAGTCCTGTGCAATGAAGCGGCTCATTAAATTTTACGATTTTAAATTTACATATTGCATAATTTATTTTCCTTATAAGGTTAGTTTTTCACTTAGCTTGTTAGTTCAGTCTTGCTGCTGATGATGATAGCTTGGCTATCGAAACGTGCGTCCAGTACGAATTAAGTGTTGTGGTAAGGGTTTTAGTGAACTGTTTCAGTGGTAAATATTAACAAAAAAAAAAAATACATTAAGTGGTATCTTTTGAAAATGTTTATGAAACGTTGTACATTGAAGGCTATATCATTGTATGGGAGAGTATGGTATCTGTATTCTGGTTTCATTGCAGCTATCTGGGACCACATGACTATAACTATTGGAACTAGGAGGCGCCAAGAGTAATGCTTTTCTCTTCTCATATTATTTTTGCTGCTAGCGGTTCCATCAATACTAGGAGCTATTTATTAGCACTACCTTGGTTATTGTTTCTAGATACTTTTTCTATGTGTACTTCTATATTAAGTTCACTTTTGTTTGAATATTATTCTGTAGATAAACCTCTACTTTCAGCTCTTTTAAAATCGCAAGCAATGTGAATAATTTACTGCATTATGTACGGATGTGTTGTACTGTCTTAAACAAAGTAAGCGCAATTAATAATGTGCATATAAATAATATGCATTTCAAGAATTCTTAGTAAAAAAATGCTTTATTTTAAGAAAATGAAATTATTGATTTTTAAACAATACCTAAATGTTCTCTGGAATTAAGAAAACTATTTACTATACTTAAGAAAATGTTGTTTTGTGTTATAATGGATATTTACATATACCAAGAATCGCTTGCTTCAAATTTTCTGCAAGATTTTCTTGAATCAAGTCAACAAATGTCTTAAACAAAGAAGTACAATTATTTCACTACATTAAGCGGAGAAAAAAACGCCAAGAAAATATTTCTTTTGATTTAAAACAGTTGTATTGCGGACAATTGAAACAGTAATTGTCTTGAATTAGGGCGGACAGCTTTGTTACAAGTAAACGTTTCTCTGCGTATATTTGTTTCATTTAATGTTTTTAATTATTTGCAATTACTATCTATAATATTTCCGCAATTTTCCAACTTCTATATAGGCGATTCTTGGTGAAACATTTCATTTTAGCAGTACTACAATCTGTTAAAATAAACGCCTTAATTTTGAGAACACCCTGTATGTGATGTTCTATTAGAAAAAAGTAATTCTGTAGATAATCGTTCTGTGAAGTTAAAAATATTTTTAAATTTGACAAAATTATAAATTTTATTTTATTTTGGTGTGTGGAACAAACGGACTTTATCAAGTTATCAATTCACCCTGTATGTAATAAAATAGCAAACAGTTTTTTGTGCTCCGCTTGAATAAACTGGAATTACTTTAACTAGGGAACTTTAGACGTTTTCCATTTTTTTCTTTCTTGACGGCGTCTACCCAACTGGTTGGTCGGCAACATATAATTGCCTAAATTGAAAAAGTGAAAATTGAACTTTATTAGCGTGCACTATCGTCCTTAAAACGACGTCCATCAGTTCCTTTTTGACTAGAGGATCGTCTGTGACAATGGACTCCTAAATCGGTTTCGGGTCGCCTCCACACATGTTCAAAAACGAACACGCACATTCGACCCGACGTTCACATTGGAGAGCAGAAAAAAGATGCGGTGCCCATCTTGCACTAATCTTATCAATCGGAGTTTGGACACGCTCGCCTGTCAAGCCAAGAATTTTCTCGCCTACCTTATAAGTAGAGTAACCTAAACTTGCAGACTCGCATAGGCGTCGGTATTACGGGTTAATATAAGAATACGAAAAATTCATAAATAAACTAAACCGGTAGAGAAGCAGGCATGTAGTGTCGACCTTGAATATAAATCATGTTAAACCGCGCTGAGAGAGATTTCGTTTTAGTACTGGTTGAGCTGTTGCAGAGATTAGTCGAACGGTCAAGGTTATGTACTTACGTGTCGCTTTTGAAAATATAGCTGGTGTTTCTTGTGTGTTATAGTATTATACCAAGTACATAATTAGTGTATCGTTTCATATAGAACTAATATTTACATACCTAAGAAAACAATGCCTCGTAATAGATTTGCTACTAATCTACATAAGTATGTGTCACTTTTTCCCCATTTAAAATATGACGGTAGTGCAGTTTCTTGCTTAATATGCAATGTTCGTTTGGCTGCATTGGACAGAACTGATTGCCAGAGGCATGTCAATGGTATTAAGCATATGAGAAATGCAAGAACTGAAATACCTTATACACTATTCCTCATATATTTATTAATTATATTTACCTCTTGTAATCTTCCGTTGTCGTTGGTGAGAAAAGCAGCTTTTAAAACGTTTTGGCGACAATACGTTCCAAAGTACTCATTACCCTCACAAACACAATTACAGAATCATTTGCCGCGAATGAAAGAGATGCTAGAAAATGTGTGTAAACGTGATTTGTGTTCCAAAAGAATATGGATTACCGTGGATGAGACGACCGATATAAAGAAAAACAGTATTGTGAATGTAATAGCTCGCGTTTTATCTAGCGAGAACACAGCATCTCGATATTTGTTAGCTTGCAAACGTGTTCAACAGTGTACCGCGGAAAATATTCAAAAAGTGATAATGAACGCTTTGAAAAAATTTAAAATTGCCCATGATCAAGTTGTGATGATTGTGACAGATAGTGCAGCAACGATGTTAAGTGTTGGGCGATCCTTAAAACATATATTTCCTAAGTTAATACATATAACCTGCGTGCTGCATGCTTTGCATTTAGTTGGTGAAGTTGTTCGACAACATTACGGAAACGTTGATCGGATGATTGGAAGTACTAAAGCAGTGTTTCGTAAATCTCCTAAATGTTTAAAAGAATTTCGTAAATTTTGTCCACGTATTCCAAAACCTCCTGAACCAATTTTAACGCGACGGGGTACTTGGCTAACAGCAGC
Source organism: Dynastes maya (assembly GCA_029619315.2). Taxonomy (NCBI): domain Eukaryota; kingdom Metazoa; phylum Arthropoda; class Insecta; order Coleoptera; family Scarabaeidae; genus Dynastes; species Dynastes maya. Next base: position 50,009,091 of record JAROYE020000005.1, read on the forward strand.
TTCTTACTATTTGATCCATTTTCAACAAATTCAATCAGTTATAATGCGATTTAATCGGAATGAATCCAAAGCAATGAGAGAAAGTCAAAGAGAATTTCAAATTCCTCAACTTTTAGAAGATTTAACAACAATATGTACCAATTATACAGTATTACTAGATGCCATCAGAAAACTACAATGTACTGAATTGTCATTGCAGGAATCATTAGACATAGTGGAGAGTGCAAAAAAATAAATTACACACATTAAATAATACGCCAGGATTATGCGCTAGTCAAAAGTTGGCAGATGTTTTAAGGAAAAATCCCGATTTTAATACTTTAGAGGCCGTTTATAATAAGTGTAAGAATAGTGAACTTTTAAGTGATTTTAAAAAACAGTTTCTACATGCAAATGTAACTTCCTTAGATGTGGAGAGATCGTTTTCTATATATAAGAATATTTTTTCTTGTCGACGCACAAGGTTTAAAGAAGTAACTATGGAAACATATGCAATGATGCAAGTTTACAGTAGTTCACATCCTGATGCCTCTAATTTGTTGAATAATTAGCAAGTAAGTTTATTTATGAATTTTTCGTATTCTTATATTAACCCGTAATACCGACGCCTATGCGAGTCCGCAAGTTTTGGTTACTCTACTCATAAGTCAGATACATGTACAGTCCATTTCAGTTAACACTGGTATTTATATAGTAAAATTTTTATGTGATGTTAATGATTTTCCTACGGTAAGTGTTTGATTTAGTTTTTGTCCACACAGCTGGAACGATTTTCATGAGATTTCGAAACATTTTATGCCTTGAAACAGAAGGGTAAAGTTGAGATTAAAGAAAAAGAAGTAGCAGCTTGAGCGGCAATTCTAAGAATTTTTAGCAGAAATAATGAGACACAATTTTGCAGCTGGAAATCTCAGCCCGTGTTGTATCAACCAAAACTGCAGCTAGCGCTATCGGAGCAATTCATTACAAGCAGACATGTAATCCAGAATGGTTGTTATTTAAATAAAAAATACACAGTTAACACCAAAGGAACAAACAACTATGAACAACATTTTATCAAAAATTAATTACCTACCTGACTTACTTAATCCTATAAAACAAAAAATACCTTTTTAGCACACAAAGGTAGTAAACAATAAATTATGAAAAAAATTGTATCATGAAGTATGTTAATTAAGCAACTGTTCAAACTGTTGACTAAACGCTGCTAAACAGTGTTCGAATGCTAATGTAGCTTATGGTATTGGTGGAATCTGTCCCGGCAAGAACAATGCGAGCAGAGAAGAGAGAGCACTAACACACGGACATGTTTCTGCCTATCTGGCGTCATCAGCGTAGCTACAAGCACTCACCCTTCTGCTGCCTGCAGAGTGTCTACCTCTTAGGTTATACCACCAATGTCCACAACAGCATTAAATATATCTTCCAGCGCCCTATAGCGCCAAGAAACACAGTCATGCCGTCCTAGACCGTGGCGGCATGCACCGGAATACAGATGCCCGCCACCTATCGAGCAGCTCCTGTGTTGCTGAACGCAAGGTGCCGTTTCACCTAAGCGCTTAGGCAACTGCACGTACAAATGATCCCTCAGGCTCACCATGATGTATAGGTGGCGGGCATCTGTACTCCGGTGTGTGTCGCCACGGTCTAGGACGTCATGATTTGGCGCTAGGGGGCGCTGGGAGATATATTCAATGCTGTTGTGGACATTGGGGGCATAAACCGAGAGGTAGACACAATGCAGGCAGTACAAAAGTGAGTATTCGTAGTCACGGTAATGACGCCGGGTAAGCGGAAACATGTCGAATGATACCAGTAATGCCATGAGCTATATTAGCGTTATTTTTGGTTTTGTTACTAGGCATTTTTTCATGTGTAGTGTTCTAATCTTTCTTGAAAGTGTCATATTCTGAAGATTTCTTAGTTATTTTTCTAAATGCTTCCACTATTCTTTGCTTTAATTCGCTGATGTTAGAGGGTCTACGTCGAATATTGTCAAAAACCCTCCAAAGAAAAAAGTCCAACGGGCTTAAATCATGGCTTTTTGCCAGCCACTTCGGCGGCCCATGACGCCCTATCCATCTATCTAGAAATTCATTATACAAAAATTCTGTAATTTCCCTGGTGCTATGCGGTGGTGTCCCATCGTGCTGGAAAATGATCCTTCCGTTTACAAAAATATTGCCAATATTTGGAAGAATTGTGTCTCTCAGGGATTCCGAATACTTTTGGACATTCAATGAACCGACAATATGAAGCGGACTAACAATGTGATTACCTAGAATACCGGCCCATACGTTGACCGTCTTAGGAGTTTGAGTATAGATTTTCAACGTTACTTTTTTTTTGTTTCAATGCATAAAATATCTCAAAACCTCATAAAAATCGTTACAACTAGGTATGGACAAAAAATAAATCAAACACTTCCTGTAGGAAAGCCATTAACATCATATAAATGTTTTACTATATAAGTACCTATGGCCAGTGTTATCTGAAATGCACTGTATAATCGTCATTTACGTACGTTGTTTTAGTCGTACTATCTATGAATACTTATTTTGATTATATATTTTTCATACCCCATTTCCTCACTGCACCTCAATCCTTTTTGCTTGTTAGAATTTTTGAACCAGAATGATTATAGCAAGACGCAATGTCTTCGCTTGCTAAAGAGTTTTTTTTTTGCAAGAGAAATCCGCTTTTATTTCCATAATAGCCACTAAATTCCGCAAAATTTTCCCCACTTAACCGCCCCCTATTCCCTAATAACAACCGAAATCCCAAAGGTGAACCTCCAATTTGGAGACGACGCGACGTATATGACCGGTAGTGTATAGTATAGAGGGCGTTATCGTCGCCGTATCCTTTCTCCCGTGTCGAATAATACGGACCCATCTTCTCAAGTAGGTACCTCTCAACATTGCCATCCCATCCTACTCGTTTTTCTCTCCCAAACTCTACCTTGTGTTCCAATAGAAACACTTAGAGACACACATACGCCCTCTCACATACACACACTTTCTATTTTATTGTTGCCTCGTCGTGTATCGTTCGCTTTGAGCACCTTAGCAACGTACCATCGTAGGAAGAGGAAAGAAAACACGAGAAAACTTACCATCATCAGAGAGAAGGGAGGTTATAGAAAGATAAAGGAGCGAGACGGGAAATCCGGTAGGAAGATTGCAAGGGAAATTGGAAATATCTCCGGCAAAATTGCAAGCGTGCTTCTTATTATTCCGGCGGTGTACTATCAGGTTTGCTTGAACTCATTCGCCTGATAGGATTATTTGATTTACTCCTTTGTCCCGAATGGTCTATTTCACATTTGAATTGTTACTTTTTTCTCGGGTCGCAGCATAGTGGCCGTTGCCGCAAGACGATTTTTTGTAATTTTCTCCGGCGGCGGCAGGCAGGGCAGCTCGTCCGTTCGTGGAATTTCAAGATATTTACTTTATTCTTATTTTATTTCCGGTCTACGTGCGAATGGGTCTCCGTTTGGGGAAACTTTTATCGGATGGAAGGGCTAATGGTTCGGACGATACGATCGTGAAAGCTCTACAAAATGTTCTAGGTGTAAAGAATTTCGTGAATTTGAGAACGTGATTAAATAGTTTAAATTTTAAACTTGATGAAGTGTTATATGAGCGATATCTATGGAAATGTTGCTCTTCACTAAGGTATTTCATCTTTTTTGAAATACCTTACCGTGATTAGTAGAATGTTGAGCCTACAATACCGTGCAAATTAATTGGAACAAAGTGCAATTTGCTGTCAGGAATGAGTTAAGTGTCAAATTGATACATTTAAAGTTTTGGACTGCGGTTCATGTCTGGTTTTACTGATATTTAGTGGTTTATTTTTTTTCAAACATGAACATCTCATCAATAAAATACGAACAGATAATCACGCTTGCTTGACATCCATGACGTACCGACAAATAGCGGAGCATGTTGGAGTTGGCCCAGCATCCCTCAGCAGGATTATCAAACAGAAGGAAGAGACATTAGCAGAAAAAGGAAATGTGGTCGTAAGAGAAAAATGATAGCCAAGGATGATCAACTTTTGGTGCGTAAAAGCAAAATGAACCCATGCAAGAGTTCAGCTGATATGAACAGAAAATTAATCAATTTTAATACTGCGACGAAGATTTCTTGAAATTGGTAGAAGGGTAAGCAAGCCGATTAACATGCACCTCATGACTGTTGCTATGATGCAGAAATGGCTAGCTTGGACCAAAAAGTACAAGAATTCTGGAAGAGAGCCATTTTCTATGATGTCGTACAGGAACAACATGTGCAGTTCGTGCGTCGCTCAACTGGTGATCAATTCCTTCCCATAAAAAAGATGTGTTGGGATTGCTTCTCCTATCATGGCACTGGACCATTTGTACCAATCACCGGGATTATGAAATCAGATCAATATATTGACATCCTATCAACCTGTATGATTCTAGGTTTATCCTTCCAACAACGGTATTTTTCACCATGATCTAACCCCAGGCCACTCCTGTAAAAAGCATGAAGCAATTTTTTACACAGACTCAAATCACAGTATTGCGATGGCCAGGAAACCCCACAAATCTCAATCCTATTTAAAACCTCTGGGGGCAAGAAATGTCTGCCCAAGATGTCAACGAAAACCAAAATGATCGAAGCAGGAATTCGTTTCTGCTTTCATTATAGAGTCGGTGCACTTAGGCCGTCCAATTTTCTTCCTCTGGTGAAAGGTACAAGTGCTATTTTAGCTGGGTTTACCTTGCAGTTCTCGTTTTTGCATCGTACTAATACGTTCTTAATGCCCACAGTATGACTTGCGATGAATAAAATAATATATGAGTATTTGATAAACAAAAAATTCGTGTAATTACTTACAAACAGGTTTTCTTAAAAGTACGTTTCTTTGTTTTCATCTTGAAATTACGATATGGTAGGTTTTTCAATTCATAAAGTAATATTTTAGACACCAGTTATTCCCCCAAAGCAAAAGGAACAGATTATAATATATTTAAGACATGGTTTACTTGTCATAATTTAATAGTCAGTGAAGTCTTCCTAATTAAATGTAATAAAGTGAAATAAAAAGAAAGAATTTTCCTCAATTTTTATCATTATTCTGCCCCAATTGCTCTTTAATTTTCCATTTTTCTCTTCTTTCTAATATATTTCCTCTGAAGAAAATATATTTCCTCGTATGCAGTGCGAATTATGAAAAATACATTCGTGAAATTTCATGAAAAATAACGACAGTAAAAAAAAAACAAAACAAAACAGCTTACTTCTGGTTTTCCCCTCCCCCTCATACAACAGCAGCTTTATGGATCACCCATCGCTTGCCTTCTCTTACTACATGCACAGGTTCTGGTTCTCTCCAAGACCTAGCGTATTCGGAGTGGCCCACTTTTTGCAACCAAATATAATACGCATTTTACACCCGTTTTTCGCCTCCGGCCCCACCTCTACAAAACGCCGCTAGCTGAAAGGGGAAGCCGCCCGTTATAAATGTAACGAACTTGATAAATGCATGCTCTTCGGAATTCTATATTTCACGCGCTCGGCGAATCCAATCCGGCGAAATAAGAAGAAAAATCTTTCCGCCAGTAATTTATTTCCGGTTTTATAGTTTCAGCAATAATATTACGGGTGCTGATGGAAAAAATGTGGGGGGATAGACGAGGAATGAGGGAAACGTAAAGAAGTGATGAAAAATTTGCAGAATAAAAAAGTGTGTGTAAATTTGGAAAAGTGGACTTGTAAAATTTGCTTATCCATGGGAAACTTCGACAAATAAAAAAGAATATGACAGAAAAGAATTAAAGTAAAAAATGCTATATGAAGGTACGCTTGATTCAAAAAGAGTCGGCAAGTGACAGTATGTATTTCTTCCCCATTAATTGAGTCATACAAAAAGACGCAGGTACTGTATGATGAAGGCTTGGATATTTCCGTTGGGAAGACTGGGCCTTTGTTTCAGGATCGTACCCATAAACTCACGACTCATCACCAGTCTTCATGAAGTCTGCGTCATCGTTTGCCGCGTCCAGAATGTCCTGCGCAATTTCTGCACGCAGTTCCTTACGCTACGCCGTTAGCAACTTCGGCAAGAATTTTGCGGACACTCTCCGGAAGCCCAAATCATCATTCAAAATGGCATGCACGGAACCAATGCTTATCCCAACCCCGTCTGACAATTCTCTAATAGTGATACGACGGTCCTGCAGGACCAAGGTGTTAACCTTCTGAATGGTTATGTCGTTTCGGCTTGTTAAGGGTCTGCCAGAACGTGCGTCACTGTCGACCATCGTGCGGCCATCTTTGAACCGATTGTATTAGTCCTTGATTTGTGTAGTACCCATGGCATCGTCGCCGATAGCTTCCTGAATCTTCCGAATGGTGTCGGCTTGAGTATCACCAAGCTTCTGACAAAATTTGATGCAGTAGCCCTGCTCCAGTCGTTCTGTCATTTCGTGAAATTTGCAAACACGACGACGGGGGTACTCCACAACTCCCTACCAAATATTATCCCACTAGCTTTATTATTTTCGCGAGAAACATGGCAGGTCGGATATATTTTGAACAGACCTCGTAAATGTAACCCCTAAACTACAATTGACGCGTAGGTGGATTGAACGACATTGCCCCAATGTCGTTCTTTTAAAACTCGTTACTGGTTACTTGTTCGAACATACAGTAAACTCAGTAAATTTGTTTTTCTCGACATAATCTCCTTGTAGTTATATACATTTAGCGATGTTCCAAATTTTTTAAGCCATCCAAATAATAGGATTTCTCAGATCCTGCAAAAGAGGATTCTGTTTCGGCAATGACCTCTTCATTTGGCGTGAATCGCTTTACGCTAAGCCATTTTTTCAAGTTTGGAAAAAGAATGGGAACCAAATTTGGCGAATATAGTAGATGGGACACCAATTCGTACCGTAACTGGATTAGTTTTGCTGTCGCAATTGCGGATGAGTGAGCCAGGGCGTTGTGATGATGGTAGAAAATTTTTCTTCGCTATTTAGAGCTTTTTTACTTTAGTTCGGCATCGAATAAATAATCAATTATATTATGTCCTGCGCCAGAACTTTTCCGGCTGACGGAATCGTTTTCGACTTCTTCGGTGCACGTTTGCCGAGAAAAACCCATTTTGTCGACTGGCCTTTGGTTTCTGGCGTGTAGTGATGTATACATGTCTACAGTCACCTACAATCACATAACGCCGCCGAAACTCACTCTTATTACGCTTAAACATGTCCAAACATTGTTTTGAAGTTATCACGCGATTCCGTTTTTGATCAATCGTCAGCAGACGCGGCACCCATCCCGCGAATGGCTGTCACATATTCAATTTTTCGTGAACTATGTTTCGTAAACGTTCGATTGAGATGTTTACCATATTAGCAATCTCTCTAATGTTCACCCAACGGTCTGCTAACACGATATCATGAACTTTCTTGATCATGTCGTCCGTAGTCACCTCAATGGGACCACCTGGCCGCTCCTCATCAAAGATGGGTGTTCGGGCACTCTTAAAATCATTAAACCAGCACCTGGTGATAGTGATCGAAGGTATGTGGGCCTTATAAACTGCGTCCAATTTCTTTTTGATTTCTGCACACGTTTTCCCATTCAAAAAGAAATCGAATCGTTTAAGGACTAGCGCTTATAGTAGATAATGCAGATTTTCACATAAAGCGCCATCTGTCTTCAAATACGGATACTTCTCATACCATCCTCGTACTTACATACTACTATTCATTCAAAGCACTCACTTATGAAATTTCAGATCCCTAGCAGGTTTTCTTTAAACTTATGGGAGTTACTGGAATTAAATAAGAGCTAACTATAACTTATTGTTATCCCATCAGACTGGAGCAGATACGGATCAAGAGAACACAGAAGAAACAAGGTGTACAACGGAAATAAAGTGTGCAATACCAAAAAATAAATAATAAATAGAGCCCGGTAACAGGGGGCCGTGCCATAGCCATACCTGACTAGTATACAAAAACAATAGTAAGAAAATAGAAAAAAAATAACAGAACTAATACATAATTATAATATGTGAAAAGTAGTGAAACACTCACCCTTTTAAGCAGCCTTGGCTACGGAACAGTAAAACTAGAAGCACCACTATCAGTATTAACATCATATGAATAAGAGTGGCAAAAAGTTGACACCATTAGATGTGTTTCCACAGTTGTCTCGGTGAGCGATGTTCGCCGTGGTGAGAAAATGAGTTTATATTTTGAAAAAGAACGTTCAACATCTACCGATGTTATACACGCGTGATTAAAATACTCTTTGTACTTAGTCAGTGGATTATTCGATACACCATCACAAATTTGTTTTAGTGAGCTAAAATCGGGATCTTTCTGTAGCACACTCTCGAACTTTTCTAAAACACGATTATATTTCGCGTCATGTATAGTCAGTAGCTGTATATGCACTCCGTCCATAATTTGCAGAGACTCCAATAATGAAAACGATCCATTTTGTAATTGGTTTATTGCGTCAGCTAATCCTTTAAAGTAGCTACGAATATGTTTTAAATCTGTTTCAACGGAAATATCTTGAAATTTCGACTGGCTCTCCTTAATAGCTGCAGCTTCGGGAGGATTGAATTGTGTAACAACAGCTTTTACAGCATAATAAAAAGCTGCCTGCAACCATATTCCCCAACGTGTAAGAATTGGCTCCGGTGGTTGACGAGTACCAGGACACTCTGTGTGAAATGAGGCGTAGGCGTTTGGAAGATCCCAAAAATCCTTTTTTTGTGCTTGCCATTAATGCATCTACCTCGGGAGAGCATTGTCGAATGGTTTCTGCCACAAGTTGTAAAGCATGCGCTTTACACGTAACATGTAAACACTTGCAACCATGTTCAAGAAGAGAACGGCCTACCGAACGCATTATCGCTGCGCCATCGCTCATAAACATCAACACTTTATCTTTTGAAATTTTTCCAACGTACTAAGTACAACCTTCGTAATTGCTGCAGCAGTACACTCTTCGGTTAGCTAGTAACAGTGGTAATGTAGGTTTACTAGGGTCTAGTATGTGTATCATAATATTTACAATTGAATTTTTTTTACAGCCTGTTGTCTCGTCAACACATAACCAGAGAAACTGTTTCTTCAATATGCGTTTAATTTTCTTTTCCACGTCATCGCGTACAAATGCAACATGCTTACGTGCCGTTTTCTCCGTTGGCAACCGCAACTCGGGATTGTATTTGTCCCAAAAGGCCTTAAACGGTTGTTTATCGAGTAAGCCTAGTATCAAGTTACAGTTTATCAACATAAGAATTATATAATAACATGCACTTCTCGGTGGCCAATTTTCGTTTTCTATGCTGTGCGGAATTTACGTGTCTTGTACAGTTCGACTTCTTATTTGGCATTAAATGTATTTTACACACTTTACATCTTACTCCCGTTGTAAAACAAACCGGGAAAGTCAGAAATAAACTTATTTACTATGTCTTGAAAAGGTCGTTTTTTAGCCTCCAATATGTTCACTAAAAATTACAATCAATAATTACGTCTATATCAATAAAATCAACACGCCCTATCCGCTATCCAATGCTAAAGTGAACTGAGTGATGATGATTTGTCGTGTCGTATCATAATCGACCGGTCCTCCCCGCCCACCTAAACACAGTAACACCGCCGCTGCGATTGCTCTTCAGTTACCGGGCTCTGGTAATAAATCGAATAATAATATCAGAAGCTTATATAATTTTTCTGCACTTTCTACCTAGTGAATCATTTGAAGTTGGAAATGTAGATTTGGTGCAAATCCTCAATAAATAATTGCATAAATAAATTAAAGTAAATTAAAACCAAAAATATAGAAAAATATCTTGCTTCGTCATCTATATTAACTTTTAAATTACCAATACTTTAAATCGATAAAATTAAGTGCTGAAGCATGTTACTTCCTCCCTATTCCACATCAGAAATAAAAGTACTAACTAAAGTACCAAATTAACCGCGAAACTTTTTCAAAGCAGCTCGAACCAGGAATGCTTTGAATAGAAAACACGGGACAAAGAGATTCCCAAACAACAACTCCGGCTATATTTCACGTTTATATTGTGCTAGAAATGGAATAAACATTTAGACAATGGATTGCAAACGCAGTTAGTAGTTCACCGGCACAATGGCAGCGACTTATATGTTTGAAACACACGATACGACGTATACGTACCCCACCACTTCACCGTACTAGGCAGGCCAAACGATTCGAGTCTGTGACTCCAAAACGCCACGTTTGGAGCATTCTGGAGCGTAAGGGGAATGGGAAATTGTTAACTAAACTTCACCGAGCCTTATATTGAATCGAAAATTTCGGAGTTTCGGCATTAATTCAATACCTCGCGCGATTGCGGCGTATATGCTACGTTTCTGGCCGTCTCTTTCAGAGAGCAGAGTATTGTGTAAATCGAGAATGCGTGCCGGGGTTTCTATAATTTCGTTTTCCATTGTGCTCCCGCGATTCGAGAGGCGAATTATCTGTATGACAGATAGTTACAAATACCGCAATTTCCGAGGTTAGAAACGTGAATATTTCGCGATAATACGGAGGCGGTTATCTTCGTTTCTCCGTGAAGAGTAAGTCAGACGCTTAATTATAATAGCTCTCTCTAAGATGGAGCCACCCTCGTATGAAAGGAATGAAGTGCATCAGATATTTATAAACGGATGGTGTTTGAAAACGGATGGTGTTTGAAAACAAACTAGGTTAAATCTTGTAATTACTATTCAAATGTGCTTCATATATGTTGTATGTAGATGCTTCAATTATACACAAAATTTACTTAGTGAGACGTATATGTATATCTTCTACAAGAAGGAATTATCCCAGAAAATTACCATACAATGGTGTTCCTTAGGGATCTATACTGGGGCCAATGCTGTAGGTCATTTATGTTAGAGTCCTGACTTCTAACTTGGGGTCTAATATAAAATCGTTCCATACTGATGACGATTACAATTTAATTTGTAATTCTATCGAAAATGCATATAAAATTTTGTAATAGCATTATTTTAGCGTATAACAACACTATTATATATAGTCGAGTACGTTTCGGGGACTTTAGAAACAATGCCTTTGTACTAGCAATTAATGCATTTACTAGGGGAAAACATGTAGGAATCGTTTGTGCCGCAAGATTTAGAATATGGATTTTGCACGTTACATGTAAGAAGTTACCACTGTTGTACCATGTTTGCGACACCATCACTCATAAACATTAAAGGTTGCTTAGTTGAAACTTCAAATTCGTTCAATGAGTTCAACACCACTTTTAAAATCTCATCGGCAGTACAATTTATAACTCTTTTGGAAGCAAGTAAGAAGGAGGATGACGGTGGATGTGGTTCCATTGTACGTACCCTTACATTAACCACAGAATGTTTTTGACGATCTGTTGTTTTGTCCACACACAACCACTGTTTTATCTTTCAATTCCGTTTTCATTCTTTTTTGTATATGTTCACGAGCAAATGGCACTACATTTCGTATCGATGTCCGACCAGGTAATTTACAGTCCGCATATTTATTCCAGAAGGAGACAAATACTTCTTTGTCTAGTAAACGAAACGATAGATTACATAAAATAAGAGTAACATATAAATCAAATATAAATTTTTCTTGGTCTCGTATGCCACCTTTTGCAGAAGAATGCTGTTTGCTTTCGATGTGACGTTGACAATGGCTTCTTCTGGACCAACACATTAAAGGGATTTTACAAACTAGACATTGGATTTCAGCGCCAGTCCGGCATGTCCACTATAAAGTTTTTAACTGTAACTGCCATTGGTCGTTTTCGCGACGTACCTAACTGCGACACTTTTAAAGCAAACATAAGCGTACAATTACGAAATAAGTTACGACAGCCTACATATACACAGAACTACTCGCATACAGCATCGATTTAGTACTGACGCTATGAACGCGTGAAATAAATAAGTGTAGCACCAAACTTATATGTTTTGTCCAAAAGTAACCCAAACTCACGTACCATTATCACAGAATACGCATAAAATGTAGTGTTATCTTCAATGTTTACATCTGAAATCAGCTGTTAGTCTTAGGTGGTTAGGGTATTCAGGATAGCCACTCGATAGTAATGAAATTCCCTCTAGCGGAGAAGAAGTTTATTTCGAAAGCCACAATTTTCCCGCCAGGCCGCCTGGCCTTGGAGTGTGGACGTAAAATTATTAATTTAGGTCCAGATAACGACGATCTTAGTGGATCGAAGACAAAACAACTCTTCTTTTATTTCTCTCAATTTCGCAATTCTTCAAAATTCATGTAAAATTCTCCTACAACAAACATCATATTTCTAACATTATTTCATGCATTAAATATGTTTCATTACGGTATGTCGGGAAGTTTTTGTATATTTAGGTTTATTATGAGGGTTTGTCTATCACAAGTCTTCTAATTGAGTCATCGAGTAGCGTTACCACATTCATTCTCTCATGCTATGGCTAAAAATAACTTCATTTATTAAAAATTCCTCGTGAGACTATATTTGGGTAGATATTATCAAAATTTGCTGTGGAGAGAAACAATCGCCATCGCGATTAAAATAAAGGAGCATACTGACGCCAATAAATTAATCAATCCTGGTTAAGCTTTAGTCGAGTTAACTAGTGTTTTGGTTGCGGTCTCAAGTTAAAGTATTCGATATAGAAATTAGAAAGTAAATTCAAAATAGAAGAGATGGTTCGAGGTTAAAACAGGCAGATTTCCTGTAAATGGCATAAGGAACATAGTGTTTATATGTCATCTTAAAAATCAAGGTTAGTTTACGTTTTCAATGTTAATATTTGTTGATTTCCATTTATTAATTTCAAAAATTCAAAAAAATTGCCCAAAAAGTATATAAGAATACTCCCGAATCCCACAAAGACTTAAAAATTTAATTAATTGACAAAAACAATTATCCCTGAGATAAAACATTTCAGTAGCTTTTCACATACGGAACAGTTTCAAGAATTCACCATCAATATAATCATTTAACCAAATTTTGCGATTCCTAAAAATTTCATAATTAATCCAAGGTGTCTTGCTTCACTAGCATTTAAGCAAAAAGAGGAGATTCATCAGTTTGATAACATTTTCGTTATTCTGTAAAAGGAGAAATACTTTTAAATCTTCTTTATTTAATGACATTTTCTTATTGAATAAGAGACAGGAAATGCATTAAAACCTAACCAAAAAAGCAGCCACCTCTTAATGCAACCCAACGTAATCGATCTATTTTAGTGAAGAATCCGGCAACATATGGAATACGTACAAAATGGCAAGATAACACAACACAACCGCTTACCACCGGTATGTGTTGGTATGTCGCGAAAACTTGATTTACATCGAAACAGTTCACTAAAAACCCTTACCACAACACAGTGTTGTGGTAAGGGTTTTTAGTGAACTGTTTCAGTGTTCCAGTGCCACAGTTTTAGAGTATCCGTTTAGTATTGATTTACATCAGCTAATTTCAATTACATTCATAATTCATTAATTAGTCATTTCACTTAAGAACCGATCGTTGCACGCACAGTTCTTATGCCGCTATTTTACAAATGCTAATGTTAACAATTTACAAATATTTTACAAATGTTTCCAATTCATACTTTCACAGATATCAATAGTTGCAGTTGCCAGTGAGATTTTCTCTACAGAATGCACGAAATTATAATATTTTATTGTCATTTTTTGATATTTTCTTAGGTCATCTTCTAAAACCTTCCTTTTGCGGATTTTTTCAAATATTATATGTCAGAGAACTTATAATATTTAAATCCAGAGCAAAGGCCTTGGAACATCATTATTGAAAATAGTTCATTTATCCTTAACGCCCCACCACAAAAATATTTGTAATACATTAACAGCAAACTTACTGGAAGAATTTCTTAAGCTAGAAATGAAACCAGTTTCAAAGCAATGTAGAAATACTTTAAATATAAACTAAAACAAGAAGGAATAAAATTTGTACCATCGTACAAATAACGCATTTCTAAAGACGAAAATATCTAAGGAAATTGACATTGATTTCTTCCAGAAAATTTCCATCGACGAAAGAAAATGTTATTCACGGTAATGGTAAAGTTTCAAGTACACGCTGACATTACACCCCGAGACGTACCTGACAAAAAGAAGAACACTAGGCAACTTTGCGGCTAGGAAATTACGTCTTTTATCCTAAAAAAATACGTACTTCCGCGACGTCTTCGTCGCTTATTAAGGAAAAAAAAGAGAAAATAAAAACTCACTAGGTGCTTCGAGATACATACTACCGGAACCATTAAATTGCTATCCTTCTGGGAATTCCACGTCGTCACCATCTACTTGCGTTTGACCTCATTTTATAAACCTCACGAGAGAGGCCGTCAGGTAAACAAAAGTGGAAGAAAAAGCATTCTACAGCGGACGTGGGAGTGTTCACGTTAAATGAATGGGTGATGATGCCTATCTTGAATGTGTAAGAAGAGATTTATGAATACAAATAAATACAGAGGTTGTCTACATGCTACGACTATACAGATATACAAATAGTCCAAAAATAGCCTAACTATATCTATAAGGCAGTCCCATACTCAATTTACAACGCCACAAAACACAATGCATATCTGTGAAATATTTCCAGTAGATTTGAAAACAATATGTGCGGTGAACAGCATATTGATATACGGCGTGTTAAGCGATAACTCAGCAACGAATTTAGAGATACCAACCTATCTGGTTTACTTCTCCAGAAAATAATTTATTTATAAATTTAGACGAAGATACCTGCGTACTTAGATATACCAAGATACCTTCCACAAATGTCGAAGAATTAAAAGAGCGTATTAGATCCGCTTTTGCCAGCATAGCGCAACCAGTATAACTTTAATTAGACGTCATCAAAAATTTGTAGAATATGTTGAAGGAACTTTTGAGCACTTAATTTAATTTAATTTCGTTTTATAATGCTAATATAGCTCGTGGTATTGGTGGAATCGTTCCCGGTAAACTCAATGTGAGCAGAGAGAAGAAAACACTAGCACACGGACATGTTTCTGCCTACCCGGTGTCGAGCATTTCAGCGCGACTACGAGCATTTCCTTCTCAGCTGCCTGGATCGTGTCTACCTCTCGGTCTTATGCCTCCTTTGTCCACAACAGCACTGAAAAGATCTCCCGGCGTCCCTTAACGCCAAGAAACATAGTCATGCCGTCTTAGACCGTGACGACACACACCGGTGTACAGATGCCCGCCACCTATCGAGCAACTCATGGGCTGCTGAACACAAGGTGTCGTACAACTGTACGTTCAAATGATCCCTCAGGCTTACCATGATGCATAAAGATAGACATGAAAAAATGCCTAGTAACACAAACCAAAAATATTGCTAATATAACTCATGGTAGTGGTGGAATCATTCCCGGCAAACACAATGCGAGCAGAGAGAAGAAAACACTAGCACACGGATATGTTTCTGCTTGCAAGCTATCATCATCATGATAACAGCTCGATGATGATAATAGCTTGGCTATCGAAACGTGCGTCCAGTAGGAGTTAAGTATTGTGGTAAGGGCTTTAGTGAACTGTTTCAATGTTGTTAATTGTGTGTTGAGATTCTACTTTGCAGACCTTTCTAGAAAATGCCACAACAAAACACTTGTTTATATTCAAAAGTAGATTATTGCGCGCAAACACCATTGATGTATTTTATTAAGATTGTCTTGCAGAAATTTAATATCAGGTGGGGAGTGTATGGTACTGTATATTTTGATATCATCTACGTAGGCTAATTTGGGATAAGTGATAGATTTAATAAGGTCATCGATAAAGATATTAAATAGAAGTGGACCTAAGTTGGGGTATACCAGATGTAGAAAGAAAAGGACGAGATCTGTATCCATTAAAACAAACGTAGTCCACTCTGTGCATTAAGTAAATATGAACGAAGTAAACCAAGAAATGATCTACCAATAGCAAAAAAAGCTTTTCCAATAAAATGCGGTGATCAATTAAATCGAACGCTCTGGAAAAGTCCGTGTAAATTACGTCCAATTGGCCACTTTCATCGAGAGCTTGTGCTATTTCTTGCGATATCAACGCTAGATTAGTTGTGGTTGACGTGCCGGGCAAAAATCCATATTGTGAAGTAGAAAGAAAGGGTTTGGCACCGTAGGAGGTTGGTGGATCAACATTTCAACTACCTTAGCAAAAGTACAGATAACTGTAACAGTCCTGTAATTGCGTATATCGGATCTATCATCCATTCTAAAAATTGGTAAAATTCTGGCAATCTTTCAGATATCGGGAAAGATGGACGTAAGTGAAGCCAAATTGAAAATTTTACTTAAAGGCGTAGTGAAAATGCAGGCACAACCTTTCACTAAAAAGCAAGGATTATTATCTTCGCCAGCTGTTAATTTGTTTTTTAATCTCTTGATAGCACGGACTACGTCATCTACCGAAACAGAGAGTAAGCATAATGGTAGCAAATTTGAGTTAATATCAGGTTGATCGGGTACTCTAAATCTGTGGCACTGGAACACTAAAATAGTTCACTAAAACCCTTACTACAATACTTAACTGGTACTGGATGCACGTTTCGATAGCCAAGCTATCATCATCAGTAGTAAAACTGAATTCCGTTTTGAATTCAGTTTGATGATAGCTTAGCTATCGAAACGTGCATCCAGTTAAGTATTATGGTAAGGGTTTTAGTGAACTGTTTCAGTAATATCAGGTTGAAAATGGGAAAAGTCCAAAAAACTCTGTATTGCCAAACTTTGAAACAGTTTAGCAACTTCTTCAAAAATGAAATAGTTCGAAAATTCTGACCAATTGACTGGGTAGATTTTGATTTGCTGAGCATTACCAGCTTCCGCTTTAACGCTAAAATCGCATCACAGTTCGTGAAATTGAAAGTACTCCTTGAGATCTTTCCAATGAAAACATTTTTTTAAATCGAAATAGAAAGTTTCAACCAATTGATTAGGTAGATTTTGACCTGCTGAACACTATTAGTTTTTGGATAGAAGCTAAAATCGACACCAGCTCGTTTTTCTCGTTAGTTGTGACCTTTTGGCCGACAAATTGTAGGGCTCTGGATATAGAAAATTGTTTGAGGTTTCAAATTTTAAAAAAGTAAAGAAAATGTCAACTTTGGGACGGTGTAAGCTTCCAAACGGTTACAACTGGAGAGTTGCGCATCTTTAGTCGTAAAGTCGTGAAAATTTTAAACCTGAGTGGTGAAACTCTCACCGTTTAAAGTTGCAATAAAATGTATTAAACCTGTTTGAAGAGGTAAGCTCTTGATGTTTGAATAGCATGTTGAAAATAATTACCCAAAAGCGGCTGGAATTCCATCTTCCCAATCAATGTCTATCAAATATCAGATAATAAACCATTTTCCATTACGATTTTAACATGTAACAACCAGATCGCCTCCATTAACCAAGCAAATTTCCAACAATAACATCGTATTTCTTGCGATTACCACGAAAATAAACCACCCACTTAACCTATATTGCCGTATTACACATAATGACGGATAAAACTATCGAATATAGGCGGTACCCAATAGGTAAATCGATCCGCCATCGTTTAATTCATGGTAATTTAAACAAATTTATTCTGCGGCAGCGGAGGCAGTCAGGTAGTTACACATAAATCGGAAACAATTTATGCGTCCTATAACCCACGAAATGTTGTAGTTTAACGAATCTTGTTTATGTTTGTATTTCCAAGACGCACCGGGACCCGCCCGCGTAGGATTCACGGAGGTTAAGACTATGACGGAGGAGGTCTCCTCAAAGGAGAGAGAGTTTTGCCGACGTTTACTATTAATTTATGTGGTGAGGTTGAATTCATAACGTTGCGAATTTGATGTCTAATTATTGCTATGAAGGGTGTGGCTCGGCCCTGGAAAATGTGAGGTTTGTTGCAGGAAGTGACGTGGAATGATGACTTTCTACGGAGATTGTATACAACACGGATCAGAAGATTTCAAAGATTTTTGAAAACAGCTTTTTTGTTCTTAAATTATATTGGGATGATGAACAATAGGGTGGAGCGAAAAATGTTTCTTTCAAATTCCATAACGCCTGTATGCACAGAAAAAAAAAATTCTTGAATCAAACAAATATATATCTTTGAAATTATTTATTTAATTCAACAAACGTTTATTTAAGTGAAAGCACATTTTTTAAGAACAACAGATTGAATTTGTTTGAATGTACAAATTTAATAACTTCTAGTAATTTTCTTGGTATCTGCATTTCTTCCAAACTTTTCCATACTTCATCTCTGTTCACTGTGTCGAAGGCCGTCCTTAAATCTATGAACGTGAGGAACAGTTCTTCTTCTCCTATTTTTCTTTCTATCAACCTACTCAGTAACCAAAAATTAATGCTAATATAGCTCAGGTATTGGTGGAATCATTCCCGGCAAAAACAATGTAGCAGAGAAAATAGCGCTAACACATGAACATGTTTTTGCCTACCCGGCGTCATCAGCATGGTTCTGAGCACAATTTTCTGCTGCTATAATTGAGTTTGCCTCTTGGTTTATGCTGCCAATCTCCAAAACAGCATTGAATATGTCTTTCGGCGACACCTATCGCCAAGAGACACAGTCACGCCGTCCCAGAGGGTAGCAAGACAAACCGGAGTGTAGATGTCCACCACCTATCGGGCAGCTCCTGGGCTGCCAAACGCATGGGGGCGTTGTGCCTAGGCACAGCGACATCTATACGTGCAAATGATTCCTCAGGCTTACCATTATGTATAGAAATACACGTGGAAAGAATGCCTAGTAACAATAACCAAAAAATTAATGCTAATATAGCTCATGGTATTGGTGGAATCGTTCCCGGCAAAAACAATGTAGCAAAGAAAATAGCGTTAACACATGAACATGTTTCTGCGTACCGGGCGTCATTAGCATGGTTCTGAGCACAATCTTCTGCTGCTATAATTGCGTTTGCCTCTTGGTTTATGCTGCTAATCTCCAAAACAGCACTGAATAGCACTGACTGTGTCTCTTGGCGATAGGTGTCGCCTAAAGACATATTCAGTGCTGTTTTTGGAGATTGGCAGCATAAACCAAGAGTCAAACGCAATTATAGCAGCAGAAGATTGTGCTCAGAACCATGCTGATGACGTCGGGTAGGCAGAAACATGTTCGTGTGTTAGCGCTATTTTCTCTGCTACATTGTTTTTGCCGGGAATGATTCCACCAATATCATGAGCTATATTAGTATTAATTTTTGGTTATTGTTACTAGGTATTCTTTCCATGTGTATTTCTAAACCTTCTTAGTAAATATATATCGTCATTTATTTGTCTTCCTGGCCTGAAAGCAGTCTGTGTATCTTCTAGTCTTGCCTCAACGTGTTCTCTTAATCTTTTCTCCAATATTCTTGTGTGTAGCTTGAAACCAATCTGTGCCAGACATATTGCTCTTTAGTTTCCGCATTGCGTTTGTGCTCCTTTTTTGTGTATGGGTATTATCAGATTATTCTCCCAACTCGATGGTATTTTTTGTGTTCTCCAAGTTTCTTTAAAAATGGCTTTAAAAATGACCCATAGCCATTCTCTACATTTCTCTCCTATCCACTTTATCATCTCCGGTGTTATCTCGTCTTCTCCACATGTTTTACTTGTTTTAATATTTTGTATAGCTTCTTCCACTTCTTCCCTCTTAATTTCCTGGTAGTCGTCCATTACTTTTTCTCTGATTGTTTCTTTTCCATTCCGACTTTTTTAAAATTTCTTTGAGTAGTAATCCTTCCATGTTTGTAGTATTTCCTCTTTATCTGTTTTTAACTGGTTCTGGTTATCTTTTATAGCTCTCATCAGTATCCAAATGGCTACGTTCGGTGATATAATTTAAAACATATTGTATTAAAACAGAACGTTTATTACACACACATAAAAACATCTCTTCATGTTCAAAAATAATTCTGTTAAATATAACGTAAGAATATAAAATTATTTGAACAATATCATCTTCATGTTATTTGTCAAATACAACGGACAGTTAGGGAATTGAGTTGGAATATCATCTTTTCTTAGCCTAAAATTTTTTCAACTAACAGTTATAGTTTCACCGGTCCTTGAATGTGTAGTTGTTGAAAAATAAACAATATTTTGTTTTACAAAGTGTAACAAACAAAATATAAAAACAGCCGACGCCACAGTTTTTAGGTTATCCCGTTTTTATCGTTTCAGAAAAGGTTTTATCGCTTATACAACACTAGAAAAACATTACAGGTATCACCAATAAAGTACAGAAATATCACTACACATTTTTTTAAATAAAACCAATATAATTTGAATAAACCAGTTCAAAACGCAGAAACGGTCTAAACGTGTAAACGCCTTTCTGAATGATCGACGACCTACTGCAAAATACATCACAGCCTGCTGACGTCAAAGCGGGCAGACCTTATATATCGGAGGTAACGGAATAGTCCCTATACTAATACTCGGTCTCTGCATCACTTCACGAAGGGAGCTTGTAATTTTTCAGGTAATATTTAACCATTTTCCCGTTATAATTACAGCTTGCGGAGGTGAAATTCTTAAATTTTTTATAGTGTAGTTTACAGCACGTTCCATTAGAAATAAACACATTTTTGAATGCTTGATTCCATATCTCTACATATCTCACATGATCTCAGCAAGAAATAAACTATATTGGTAAAAATCGTCATTCATAGAGACACCATTTTCTGAACCAGCATAGACGAGTCATGTTGTTTAGTAAATTATCCAGTAATTTTATTGTTCTTCAAGCTCCTATTGTAAAAATGTTAATTAATTGAAGAATCCTAATCCTACACCTCACACAACACACTCTGTATAATTATATTTAAATTTTGTATTCCATTACGATTTCACCAAAACTCCCAACAGATATTTCGAATACACTACCCCACTTAAATCGTTAATCTGCATTTCTACCTATGTAGATAGATTCGCCTTTCACCCTCGAACCCTTTGCATCATCCTAAATAGCATATATAATCACCCCAATAGCATGGCCATTGTCCCGAATGAATCAATTTCAAGTAATTGATATTAATAGCAGGTTAAACATTCTCCCGTAACTCGGAGAGTCGTGACAGTAAATTATAGGCTATGCGGCCCTCTTGCGTATTCTTCATTGCTTTACGGAGGGATTTTGAGCTTTGTATTTGCTCAACATCCTCTTTGTTATGGTCGTTCTGTCCTGTCAGAAATTACACTGCCCAAGGCAAGCTCTGGGTCACCGGATTTAGTTACTAATTTAGAATTAGTTGGGCTCGGTGAATGTGTTATTTATGCAGGTGTACGAAAGTTGGCGCTCGGAACGTTGTGAGCATTGTTATTCAAATTTGTACTTGAGAGATGAATGGAGTTCATTAGAGAAAATATTGTAAAACGTGCTGTTTAGATGAAATAAATACCTATGTATTTAGAAAATGTTTTGAGGCGTTATCGGTTCAATTGGCCCTGGTCGGCCAATTGAACCACACCATTAGAAAGGGGAATTATATGCATCGGAAATCAACAAAATATGCGTATATACAGCGTATCCCAGGATTGATGTTACAAGAGGTGTGCGGAACTAAAAATCTTTGAATCTTAATTTGGCATTTTGGAACTAAGCCCTGCTTGGTTTGAGTTTTATCTTTAGTTTACTTTCGATTTTTTTAAATCAAATAGGCCTTGATAGTTGAGTAAAAACTATTTTCGTTTCGGGTAAAGTACCTATTTCGTTCGCAATATGCTAAAATGTTACTAAGAAAAGTTGTTCACAATGAAAAGTTATGTCGTCATACAAATTTTCTGAATGATGGGCCTACTTTAATAAAATCCATTATTTATCAACTTAGTTTCAGGTAAAGTGGCTTTCTCGTTCACAATGCGCCAAAGTTTTACTAAGAAATGTTGTTCAGAATGACAAGTTATGGCTCTATACAAATTTCAAAAAAAGTCAAATATATGCTTTGATTAAACCGTCATTTTTTAGATTAATTTTTTTTATGGGTTGGCCTCAAAGACCTGGTTTACTTTCAACTCATACGCAACAGTAGAGAAATACTGAAAGAAAGGTACGAAACGCCGCACGCGAATTACAAATCGAGGAAATTCGGAACAGTTTTAGAGAATTCAGATATCGCATAGAATGGTGAGCAGAAACTGGTAGCAGCTATGATGAATACATAATTGAAGTATTGTAAATTTAATTTGTGAGTAAATACAATTTATTTTGTTTAATCTAATAAATGACAGCTTAATCAAAGTTGGTAGATCTTCCTGAACAACTTTTCTTAGTAAAACTTTGGCGTATTGTGAAGGGAAAAGGTACTTTATTTGAAACGAAGTTGACAAATAATGGATTTTATCAAAGTAGGTTTATCATTCAGAAAATTTGCATAACGCCATAACTTTTCATTCTGAACAACTTTTCTTAGTAACATTTTAGCATACTGTGGACGAAGAAGGAACTTTACCTGAAACGAAAATAGGTTTTGCTCAACTGCTAAGGCATACTTGATTTCAAAAAATCGAAAGTAAACTAAAAATAAATTTCAAACAAGCAGGGTTTAATTCCAAAAGGTCAAATTAGGATTCTAAGATTTTTAGTTCCCCACGCCTCTTGTAACATCAATCCTGGGACACGCTGTATATGCAGACAAAATCTTCAAAATTTGCACAGTTTTTGCTAAATATGCAGTTTTATGCACATATGCTTCTAATACCGATTAACTTCTTGTTAAATGATATAAAACAAGAATAATCACAACGAAGCATTTTACAAACGTTTATTGTTCTTACATTATTCCCACATTTTTAAATCACAATTATATAAACACATACGTACTTAAAATTTGCTAAAATACATACTTAGACACCACATATTTTTATTATTAAAACAATTTACAATGAAATGCTTTTCTAAATTTTCTAATGAAAAATTATGTCGCCTATCTGTGAGAATGCATTTATATATCGAAAAACTTCTTTCAACATCAACGGAAGTTATTGGTGCGTACTTTAATGCATTCATAATCTCAAGACTTACTTCTACACTTGTTTCTGTTTCATCCATTTTTAATTCACCAGTTAAAATCAAACTGATTTTTGTTAAACTTTTGTATCCTACATTTTTATTAATTATTTCTTTAAACTTTCGACTTATTGAGTTCCCTATTCTACCCGGAATATTTGAAACACTATTTTCTAAATCATTGATTAATTTAACCGATTCGCTTAGTGGCAGCGATTCTTTTTCAAGTTTTGTTATTGTCAAAGAAACAAATTCATAATTGGCTTTAATAAATATCAATTCATTAGGCAAGGAAGAGTTTTTCAAAATTTCTTGACATTTTGCAATAGAATTGCAGTTGTCAGTAGAGAATTCTGAAATAATGTTTCTGATCTCTAGATAATGGTTTGCATAAAATATTGCGGCATTTAACCAAGTACCCCATCGGGTAATAGCGGTTTTGAATTACAAAGCACCTTTTTCTTTTGATAGATGCATTCGTTAGATAAACATTGCTTCTTTGCAGAAACAACATTTTGAGGAACGTTATCTATAGGAACGAACTGGTATTTAGCACATATTAAATCTGGTAGGTTAAATCATGATTTATGCCGAGTATCCTACTTGATTATCTTTATTGTCAGTAAGGTACAGCATTTTGCATAGCAGAAGATCCTCTATCAATTTCGTCTACTGTAAAGGAATACATGGGATAATTCCTAAATGTGACAATTTCTTGGCGATATCTGATATCATTTTCAGCAGCTAGCTTGTATCTCCGGCTTGCATCGTACTTATTGTACTGAATTGACATTTCAATCAGAACATGCGGACTATTAATTTTCTGCATTCGTTATTAGTAAAGCGTGACGAACGGTTGCCCCCGCAGAGGCGCCGCGAAAGGAGCTGTGTTTGCTAGGTACATACAAAGAATCGAGTGGACGTTAGGTTATTATCGGTTGATCGGTGTGCGTGCACTATTTATAGTGTTCGAGAAACTAGTGGAACCGTCCGGGGCGTACCGCGCAAAAGTAGACGCAGTATTAATAAAAAAATAATAGATTGTTACCTTTTATTGACGTATCGATGACTACGGTGCGCGACTGCCACGGTACGCCGCGTAGTACTGCAACATAAGCAATGCTTCCATTGTCGATTCGGTCAGGCCTCGACGACGGTCTGAAAACGTTCTCGTATACTTTGCAAATGATCGTTCAGCATCCAATGAAGTAAGATTTGCGAAATTCAAAAACTCCTGTATCTCTTCTGTGCAGTCTTTAATGAGTCTTGTATAGATAAGTGAGTATTTTCTAACTGCGAAATAGTTTGTGTCACAACAGAATAGTTTACGGAAATGTCATCTATTTCTTTTTGAACGTCCGAATCGGAAAAAGGTTGCTGACTCTCCCGAACCGCTTGAGAATTAAAAGAATTAAGTTTGAAAATGACATCTTTCACTTGAGAATAATATTTGCGATAGTACATAAGATACTGCCTCGATCCATGTTCCCCATCGCGTCAATATAGGCTGAGGTGGTAGCGGAATTTGCGAATACAGTTGCTTGAATACGCGGAGATTTCACAAACACTTTTTTAGTAGATGATATTAAATCATTCACCCTAGGATACTTGCTTCGAAGTGTTTCTGCTACGAGATGACATGCGTGTATGAGTCATGTTATGTGAAGAAGAGTCGGAAAGCATACTTTTAACATCCTACCAGCTTTCAGTATTGTTGCGGCTCCGTCAGGAACTAACATGGTGATTTGGGCTCCTGCGATACAAAATTCTCCATATTTTTTATTATGTTTACAACGGCTTCGGCATCAGTTCTTGCAATCCTTTTACTAGCTAACCAGTAGCTTCCTTGTACTGGACCATTACGTTTTAAAGGACGCGCCACAATGTGAATCATGCTGTGTTTCTGAGCATCAGTAGTTTCGTCCACAGTGAGCCAGATTTTTTGATTTCTCAACTCGTCTTTTATAAAGTCTTTTACTGTACTTTGCACATGTGGTAAATTGTACCGCAATTGTTTTTTTGTTGGTAGCTTCCATGATGGAACATATTTATCCCAAAAAAGACGAATGTTTTCATTATCTACTAGGTGTTGTGGGATGTTGCACGTGCTCAACATGAAAATACAAAAATTGCCAGTATGGAATATTGTTTCTTAAATTCAATACATGACGTTTACTTTTAATATTACTTCTACATTCAAATGTCGTGCGACCTAGCAACTCTATACCGCAAAATTTGCAACGAATGTGCGAACCTGTAAATTCCAACCAGGGAAACGCCAAATATATTTCTTCACATGCGATGCAAGAGGTACACCAGGCTTAGGTCCCATGTTTTCGAAAACACACAGTGAGAATCCGATAAATAACCTAACTCCTCAATGTCTACCGCATTACTGAACTCCGCATCCACAAAAGTACATACGCCCCCCCGTACAGACGTCTCTGCGGGTGCAACCGTTTGTCATGCATTAGTTATTAGTAATAAAAGGTCTATCGCAGATATGACTTCAGCTATGTTTGGGTAATCTATATAGGAATAGTTAACATTAACTTGATTCATACTTTCAAAAGCTTGATCTTCTCTGCAAGTACGTTGCTACGAGAAATTGATCACGCATATAACGTAATCAGTCAGTTTCGGTCTTTGCTCAAAAGTTGACCAGTCAATACAAAACGTGGCTGAAATCGTTAGCTAAGCCCTGAGTAATACAATGGTAAGAATCATGATAACTTACACTTGTTTAGTTTGGTGGATAAAGATCGCATAGAAATATGTGATACCTAAATTCTCGAGAATTCAGCAACTGACATGCCTATTGGAGCTGTTAAAAGCTCTCTGCTATGAAGTCCGTGCGAAATTCACTCCCTCTTGACATCCATATTAAGAGAGAGGTAAGAATGGAAATAAATGCCAGTAGAGGTACAGTAATAACAAGTCCCATCTTTGTGGGGCCAAAAAAAAATTCTTCTCGTTTTTGAGAGGGGCAATAGTTTCACTTTCAGGTTATTACTGATCAACAGTCCTTTTTTGATGTTAGTGACGGTCTTAGAAATGTTGTCTTGTTTTGGCCAGTAATCTTGCTTGAATGCATAAATATAAATAGTTTGATATTGGTAATCAATTCCCAATCATTATTTACGATACTTTCATCTACAAGTAATCCCTAAACAACAACCAGTGTTTGTAGAATTGATACGGAAGTCCATTGAAGTATTATTGACGTTGCCAACGTTGTATTTTACTACCATAATTCGCACTTACTTGCCTCATAACTCGTACCATCTGGCACCCTCTACGGGCCATTATATGTCTCATGATAATGAACAGCACACCTTCGTATTTTCCGCAATACGCCGAATTGACTTATGCATGAAAGCCGGGTTTTGGCGGCGGCGCCGTGTTTTATGCGGATCTAAAATCGTAATTTACTATTCATACTCTTCTCCAGCTTCCGAAGTTGGCGCGTCTGCTTTATGTATTACTATTATTATTATTATTATTATCATGGTTATTACTCTACCATCGTTCTAACGGCTCGCATTAGGGTTTCTCAAGGATCGATACTTTATGGATGTAAAGCTAACGTTTGCCCGCGGCAGTGATGTAATTTTATTCCGCCTCGTACGGTCCACTTAATTAAGACGCGAAACACGAGGTTAGCGAAGGAAATTTACATGAATATAGCTCTGAATGATTTACAATCTTGTAGATTGCTTATGTTCTGCCTGGTAACGAAAGTTATCGTCCAACTTTTACTTTGATATTGAAGATGAGAATTCGATTCGATGAGAGAATTCATTGGAGCTATCATCAATATGGTTAAAACATCTTTGGAAGTTTTTTTTAAGATTGAACACCAGATTTCTGGCAAAACCACAATCCTTTGAAGTAAAAACAAAATTAAGATAACTACTTTCAACCTCGTAGTAGAGATAGTAATAAGAATACTAAATACAAAAAGATTGATTTACGACAACACACCAGCGTCCTGCGTTTGCTGATGTCCTTGTGACCACCACAAAACCGAAAATCGAGCTTATACCATTATTATAAATATTAATAGGGGAAGGAATCATGGAATGGTTTACAAAATTCTTATCGAGGAATCTAAAGGAAGATCCGTGTACAGCAGAAACACTACCTACACAGCCCTTAAATTTATGAGAGATTTGGACTCTAACGGAAGCGAAAATAGAGGAAGATCTGTGGAGACGTGAAAGAAGGCGAACGGTGGAGAAGAAGAATGAAGAAGGATTTGAAAGTAATTTTAGGCGAATCAAATATAACAACTCAAGAAGATGAAAAAGAAGGACCACTGAAGATCAACAAGAATAAGGCCAGACCAACCAAAAGATGGTTGAAAATGATTCGCAGAGAATTGAATTGCAGTAAAAGCAACAAGCAAAGGACCAGACAGAATTGATGAAGATTTTCAAACAAGCCTAGGTTCTTTAAAAAATGCTACTTGAAAAATCGCTATCATTAGTACCACAAGGAATGACGTTCAGCCATTTGCGCTCCGGCAACAACTGTCACAGTAGCGCCTGCCTGATTATTTTTTCGATATTGCAACGGTTTACATAGCCCCTGCTTCCCTTCTCTCTGTCCCCGAAGTTTTGCTAGGTAAATATATATCCAGCCAACGATAATTCCGGGAAACTAATGTTGTTGTAGTGTTACAAATTATATTATTAACATATTCAGTGTATCGTATGTAGCTTTCCGCGGTCGTCAATAACACTATACTCTTGGCTTCCGGGTTAGAACTAGCTTCTGCCGACGTTTGGTCCGCAATCTTATGGGACATTTTCAAGGTTGTTACTGCACACTGACTGGGGACTACCCATTTCGACGAGGTTTATATAAAGCTTGTTTCAGGTCAATGAAGCGGAAATGTTATCAATTAATGAAGCATGGTGGTTACCTGGAGGCTTACTCAGTTGAGATTTTCATGTGTAATGTGTGACGTGTAATCGTCGCAGTTTAAATTGTAGGGATGTTTGATTCGCAGATTTTTATACTGTAATAGTGATGGTTGCAAGGTAAGATGCGGATAGAGTTAAATTGGATTTGGTGGCCAGTTTCCAGTCTACGCCCAGCCAGAGCGGACCCAGCTACATGGAACAACCGCGTACAACGCTCGTGCTCAGTAACACGAGTGCTGACCGATCGCTTTGTTTCACCGATCTATACACTGCCTCATGAACATAGAATCTGGTAGACATCAGGGGCTTTCAGATGATTGCGGTCTTTGATGGGAAGGTAGTTTGAGAGTTTGAAATTGGGTTTGAAGATGGTTTTTATGTTGTTCTTGAACAGAATCTTGCTGCTGCGATTGGTGACGCCATGACTGTAGGGTAGATACGTTTGCTTACGGAAATTAGCGTTAGATGAGGGGAGTTGGCGTAGAGAAGGTTCCAACGCGGAAACCAAGAGTATAATATAGAGTGTGTGTTTGTCGTTTGCCTTATATGTTTATGTTTTTGGTGTATTCTATTAAAAACAAAATATTTCAAGTCCAAGTTTGTATCAAGTTCAATCTTTTGAAAGAATGCAGGTTACTTACGTGACGCGCTTGCATAGAGAGGCCACGTAAACGTTAAAGTTTTAAAGGTTAGTTTTTCTTTTATCAATTCATCTTCCATAAACGTTATTTGAATTCAAAGTGCCGAAAGGGTATCTAGTTTTTACTCCCGAATCTACTATGGAAAATTATCCTTTAACTAGGTAACAATTTCAACTTTGTAACATTACAATACATATAATAGCAGATTATTAGTATTGTATCAATTAATCTAGGCTGTAAAAAAATTGCTGCAAGAACATTAGTGACGCCTGCATACAAAATCAAAGCATGAATTCATCCTAGCGTTTTTTTTTACAAAATGACGATTACAGTAGTCCAAGCATCATGCAAGAGAACATAAAAGGTGGACCACAACAGAGATCGCATATTACTTCTACACGACTAATTTTTTATAAGAACCTTAATAATATACCTATCCAAAGAGGATATAAAAATATGTCAAGTCTGCGACACAGCACAAAATATCAGAGCGGAATTTAATAACTTTAGCTTCAATTTTGCGTTTAACTTTCCCACCAGCGATCAAAAGCTCCTCCATAACTAGTTGTTGGTTGTATAAAGTTTACGGAGTGCGCGCTTCTTGTTTACGAACGCAGAATAATTTTCCATGCAGCCGTAATTAAGTTCGAGGTATGTGTGCGCGCTGCTTTCTGGAGCATCAAACGCGACTGTTGGTTGCAGTTATATCCGCGCTGTTCCGCAAAAAAGAACGACGCGGGCCTCACCCAATGAAACTTTTATTAGAGGGAGTTTTATTCCGAAGAACTACGTGATGTAATATTATTCGTTTTTAGTGCTACAAGTGGACGGCTTCGTAGGGAAAATACGGAAATAGGAAATAATGGGAATAATAGTGGTTGGTTTTATGTTCCAAACCATGATGAAAGCGGCTAATATTTCATATATTTTGCATTGAAAAAACGTGGTTTTTAAGGACTCCTTTCTTTTAACTCATCTTCAAAAGAACAAACTTTACTATAACTTTTACGCCTGCTCTGACTGGTTATAAACAGAAGGTTTTGATTTTATTTAGGGTAACTCTCAGCAAACCATTTATGTTTTTGTTCGTCAAGTTAAGATTCCCGAAGAAGGATTGAACTCAAACACAAAGGTATCGGCACACTTCACACAACACAAAATATTTAATTAACTCAAAACAATAGTTTCCTAAATTCGTGGATATCTATCATCAACCGTACGAGCCAATAATGATCAGTGCGTCATGGAAAAAACTGTGGATGAACTACTCAAAATGTTGACAATGAGAATTCTGTTCCGTTGTCTTGTTTACGATAGTTTATCGATGTTCAGATTGCTTGGGATACTGAATTCCATGAAATAGATTCCAGACTACCGATATTTGTAAGAACGTTTTCCAAACCGATATAACCAACAAAGACATTGACAATGGCTTGTGAAAGGCAATAAAGAGATTCTAACCACGGATGAAGAGACAATATCATCACTAGTGGACGAAATAAGCAATAAGAAAGGAAGGCAAGTATCACTTCTCTGTTTCTGCGTCCTCTCCATTCATCTTCCATTATTCGCCTTCTAATATTTCCCTCAAAATTTTCCTTTCCAAAATTTCCAGTATTTGTTTGTCTTTTCTTGTCATTATTCAGGCTTCGCTTGCACATAGGACAACCAATCTGATGACTGTTTCGTAAGCTCTAATTTTGGCTCCTATCGATAGGTCTTTTGCTCTTAGTATTGTTGATAAAGACCTTGCCGCTTTATTTCCTTTTAGGAAATTCTTGTCGATATCGTTCTCTTCTTAGTTTTTAACTGTTATTGTTAGTCCTGAAGAATATTCTCTTAAAATCATAGACTCCCTCTGCACTGAATTTATTCCCTTCTGTTACGTCTACTCCCATTTACATAGTGAAGTGGTGATTATTTACACCGTCAATCGAGCACGTATAGTGTATTCAGTATGGCCACAGGGTCGATGTGAAATTCCCTCTGGCGGATATTAGTTCTTTTTCGAAAGCTTCTATTTCTCTTCGAGCCTACGATTTACAGAGTGGGGATACTAAATATTTAAATTAAGTCCTGACAACGACAAATGTGGAGTACTGGGGATGAAACTCCTCTTCTGTACAATTTCTCCATTTCATAAATCTTGAAAATCAATGAAAAACGTTCCTACAACAAACAATAGCGTAAATTCAAATATCTATCGAAGATCAGTATAGTATAAGAAACAGGCTTTTGCTGCTAAAATCTGGCATACCCATGACGCTCGTTATCCTAACATTTTTCCTATATTCAATTCCTGAAGTTGAAAACTTAGGATTGGCATGGACGGCCCTTCTAGGAGCCATAATACTTTTAATCTTTGAGTGGAAGAGAAGATATAGATGCCACTGGTGCTAAAGTGGAGAACCTTATTATTTTTGACATCCATATTTATTTTAATGGAAGTCCTATCGAAATTAGATGAACTAGATTGCTCCCAAGCACATAATATTATAATGTCAATTCAAAAGGAATCTAGATTAGTTGTAGCTGTCTTGATTATTTTGTAGATATTAGCTTGTACTGGTTTACTCCTTCATTCTCTCCTTAATTTGGATAACCCTTAATACTTGGCGAAGTATCCGCTAAAAGTTATTTCAAATATCTGTTGCCCTAAGCAAACCAAGAGGAAGCTGCTTCTTGCTTTCTGAATTGCCGCCTTGAGGGCATATTAATTTTTAAAGGAAGATTTACGTTACGAACAATCTTCATCTAATAAAAACTTCAGGAAACGGTCCGGTTAGGAAAGGATATTGGAAATACACACAGAGGCAGCAACCTCTCCCTTTTATGTTCCAATATAAAATACGCATTAAAGATTCAAATCGGAGACCCGAAAAGCGTCCATGATATTAAAAAGTATAATTTCCCTATATTAAAAGTTTTATTTCCTTCGCCCATTGGAGGCATATGGACAACAGGACCAAAAAAAAGGGAAAAGGAGAAAACGCCAAAGATAAGAAGGAACATATGACAGTTTTCTTCCGATCTTTTCTCTTCTCTCCAACACATCTCGCCGATTCCGTGCGGAAAAGTGGCTCCATCGAAAACTCCGAAGAGTTTCCTCGGAAAAATACTAGAGAAGGATCAGTTGAGAGGCTTCTCCCACGGCGTTAAGATCAAAACGGAAGGAAAACTAATATTTCAGACGCACTAACTTTTTTATTATTGCCAACTTTGACGATTTTGCAAAGACCTTCCGAAAGTCTCGTATATTATGCGGTCGCATACGTGAAATGATATAAAAATTTATTTTTAAATTCCGGCGTGTTATTTCCGGGAGATGGAGCGAAGTCTGTCCTCGAAATCCGGTCGACTTAACCTAACAACTTTGGCAATATCTCGTAGTTATTCGTTGATGAATGGGCTGAACGGAGAATAATATTGTAGGTATATATGTTAGCGTCTTCCGCAACATCGATTCATGTATTTACTTAAGGATGCGTGTCTTGGAAATTGCGAATTGGGGAAAGCAAATGTTCGGATTAGTAAATATAACAATTTGTTCACGTTGGTACACATATGGATTAAAAAACGTTAACAATACAGAACAAAATTTTATTCCATTCAAAATAATTCTAAAATGCAATAGCAATGAAAAATGTAATTAAATGGAATCATTAAACAGATGGACATAAAAAGGGTCAAAAAGATTAACAAAAGGAGCTATATGGAATATTCGACGTACGTAAGAAGAAGGAGCAGTAACAAATTTAGAAGAAATATTGGTTAAGTATGAAACAGATATACTTGCCCTACAAGAAACAATGCAAACTGGAAACGTAATAATCAACTTAGACAAAAACACCCTATTTAAAAGCGGCGGGAACAATAGATATTGTAGCGTTTGGTGTACGTGGAAAGTATATCAAAATCTGCTTTGTTAATGGACACGCACCTACGGGGGAAGAAGACTCAGAAACAAAAAAATATTCTATGAAAGGGTAAGCGAAATACAATACAAAAATGGTAATTAGAGATCTAATCGCGAAGGAAGGGAGGAAGGAACCGTATAAGGATATCACAGAAGGCAAAAGCCTACATAAGGAAAGTAATGGAAACGGCAAGAAATTGATTGAATTCTCCGCAGGGAATCAAAAGTAGCAAGCAGAAGTTATAATCAAAAGGACATTCACAAGGTGACATGGATATCGCCGGATGGACGTACAAAAAAAGCTAGATAGACCATGTACTAACAGAAAAGGAACACATTAAAGTGATTAAAGACAGTGGAAATTATAGAGGAGCTGATGCGGTCAGCGATCACACATTAGTCATAGCTAAACTTAAATAAGAATCGCCAGCACTAAGTAAAGAGAAGAAAGTCAGGACTGAAGTGTAGCAAATGATGTCGATGTGTTGCAACGCTGAATTTTTCTTTTAAGTTTTCTTTCGTTGCGTACGATTTTGGCGCCTATCCTCGGCCGAATGAAATTTTCCTTCGCCCCTTTTCTCACGAGCTCTGATAAGGATCAGACGTAAGGCGTACCTAAGTGAATGTGCTTAATTACCTCAAATGGGTGATCATTTCTTAACATATCTTAATTTGTGATAAAATTTTATTGCAGCATAAAAGGTTTATCTTATTGCTTTTCACGAATTCCATTTTTACCTTGTCGCACATGTTTCTTTTCGTCGAGCCTAGTGCAGGAGTTAAGATGGCTTCTCTCTTTTATTTTTTTTTTATACGAAATTTGAAGTAGAATGTTACTTCCGTAGTATTTGCAATTAAAGGTTTATTGTAAAAGGTTTATACATTTAACAATTTCTTTTTCTTGGCACATTACTGAAGATCCTTTTCTTTCTTTATTTGAATGTGAAATTTTTAGATTCTATATTAAATTACTAGTGAAATAAATTCGTTCTCATTTTTTTTCTTTTCGATATTCATTGAACACAAATACGTTTTCACTTCATTCTTTCCCTGATTTCGCTCACCTTAGCTTCCGTTTTTGCTGTCTTTTTTTGTACTTCTAGGTACTTATAAACCCAAGAACAATTATTTTAACTCTGGTAGCAGATCCTTAGCAAGTTACGACCTAAGAAGCGGTACCGTGTGTTAGGAAAGAGCTATCCACCTGCCCGAAGACGACGCCCTGGAGCCAGGTTTTTTTTTTAGACAAGAGCACCCAGAGTAACCAACACTATTTTGATTTTTATCTGAAAAACCACACATAACTAAAATTCGATTACCTTTTTTATTGTAAAATTTTTCTTTTTGTTCAAATAAAATCGTTGTTAAAATTTCAAAATCCACGTCTCATAAATATTTCCACACATCAAGGAGAGGTGCAACAAAGTTTTTGGCGCTTTTCTTAAAAAAGCTCCTGGCGCCCATGTTTGTGCATCACATATCTCAACTTTGATGGACCTCTGCCATACCTCGCCCTGAGCCCTGTCCTAGCTGGAGGCACAGTGTAACAACCTTTTTGGGGTGGTTATAGGCTGATGAATGGCAATAAAATAAACCAAAAAATAGAGGATGAATGGACAATAATTCAGTACGGAGTAAAAGAAGCAATGAATATCTGCATAGGAAAAAGAAAACATACAAGGAAAGAGGAAAGGTTCGATGAAAAGTGCAAGAGAGTCCTAAATGAGAGAAATAATGCGCAAAAAGAAAATTACTGAAAGGGAGTAGAAGAAACAAAGAGAAATTATGAAGAGAAGGCAAGAAAGAGAGATTACACAAATCTTTCATATTGATAGTAAGCTCTTGTTTTTTCTGCCAAAGCAGGGCTGGTCTTTACATCCCTAACACTGAAGCTTAGAAGCTTATTGTATTATTCCTGCTTCGGTTTTGTTTTACTCTTGTTGTTCTTCTTCTTCCTCTTCTTGTTCTTCTTCTTTCTCTTCTTGTTCTTCTTCTTTATCTTCTTGTTCTTCTACTCTTTCTTCTTCTTCTTTTACTTCTTGTTCTTCTTCTTCTTGTTCTTCTTCTTGTTCTTCTCCCTCTTGTTCTTCTTTTTCTTACTTTTCTTCTTTTTCTTGTTCTTCTTTTTCTCCTCTTTCTTGTTCTTCTCCTTCTTCTTCTCCTCCTTTTTCTTCTTCTTCTCCTTCTTGTTTTTCCTCTCGTTCTTCTTTTACTTCTTGTTCTTCTTCTTCTTGTTCTTCTTCTTCTTGTTCTTCTACCTCTTGTTCTTCTTTTTCTTATTTTTCTTCTTTTTCTTCTCCTTCTTCTTCTTTTTCTCCTCTTTCTTATTCTTATTCTCCTCCTCCTTCTTGTTCTTCTTCTTCTTTTTCTCCTCTTTCTTGTTCTTGTTCTTCTTCTTCTCCTCCTACTTGTTCTTCTTCTTCTCCTCCTTATTCTTCTTTTCCTTGTTTTTCTTCTCGTTCTTCTTCTTTTACTTCTTGTTCTTCTTCTTCTTATTTTTCTTATTTTTCTTGTTCTTCTTTTACTTTTTCTCCTCTTTCTTGTTCCTGTTCTTCTTCTTCTCCTTCTTCTTGTTCTTCCTCTTCTTTTTCTCCTCTTTCTTGTTCTTGTTCTTCTTCTTCTCCTTCTTGTTCTGCTTTTCCTTGTTTTTCTCCTCGTTCTTCTTCTTTTACTACTTGTTCTTCTTCTTGTCCTTCTTCCTCTTGTTCTTCTTCTTCTTATTTTTCTTTTTTTTTCTTGTTCTTCTTCTTCTTTTTCTCCTCTCTCTTGTTCTTGTTCTTCTTCTTCTTCTCCTCCTTCTTGTTCTCCTCCTTCTTGTTCTTCTCCTTCTCCTTCCTGTTCTTCTTTTTCTTGTTTTTCTTCTCGTTCTTCTTCCCGTTTGGTCCTGTTGTTTAACATCCTCATCAAACTCGAGGTGCTCTTCATCACTGATTAAGCAGGTGTCCTTTTATAAACTTCGATCTCATGTTTTAAATCTTATACATCATTTGATTCATCAAATTGTAAATCGTTGACGTTATAGATCGACTGCAGCTGGAAATAAACGACTATTACCCAGAAAAGTACTACCAACCCCCAGTGTAAGGTGAATAAGATGAGCTGTTGATTTTATAACTGCTGGAGTTGAAGCTATTGGGGTGATAGTGCTTCCTATGTTAGCGTATAGGATCATACTCATGAGTAGAGAGACGAATTATATGCATCGGAAATCGACAAAATATGCACATATATATGCAGAAAAATTCTTCGAAATATGCACAATTTTTGATAAATATGCAGTTTTATGCACATATGCTTCTGATACCGATTAATTTCTTGTTAAATGTTATAAAACAAGAATAATCACAACGAAGCATTTTACAATCGTTTATTGTTCTTACATTATTCCCACTTACATTTTAAAATAACAATTATATAAACACATACGTACTTAAAATTTACTAAAATACATACTTAGACACTATATATTTTTATCATTAAAACAATTTACAATTAAATGCTTTTCTAAATTTTCTAATGAAAAATTATGTCGCTTATCTGTGAAAATGCATTTATATATCGAAAAAATTCTTTCAACAGCAACGGAAGTTATTGGTGCGTACTTTAATTTCCCTAATGCTTTTGTTCGTTTCAGAATAAATATCGGTTACGTAACATTTTCTGAACAAACTTTCACCCGGAATACTCTTTTGGCAATACATTTTTAAAAATTGCCGAAAACACGGATTTCGCAGCTTTTTGAGCGGTATATTTGCAGTAACCATCGCTTTGCACAAATCTGCGTTAAATATTTGTTGCTCACTTTGTTTTGAGGTTCCCACAAAAGATTATGTCAAAGGCACTTGGCTAAGTTTTGAAACTTGAAGTTTCCAACAGCTTCTTTTATGCATTTCAGTTGCAACATGTTGGGTGACTTGAAATTTGCGTTCACATGACACCTGCAAAGAAAAAAAATACCACCAAAAACTTACAAGAAAATCGTATATGACTGTACAATTCTAAATACTAGTGTATTATACACAAAACAAAACTTACCGTTTTCCCACATGCTTTGCAGAAAACTCTTTCATCCGTTAGAATAAATTCAGGAACATTTTTGATCCACGAAACAATTAAACTTGTACTCACGTTTGGCATTATTCACTACTGCACCAATCTACTTCAACGTCTGATTATACAATGATGAATAAGAAACATTTTGGTAAATACTTAGACTTCCTATGAATCAGACAGTTGCCGATATGGGGGTTGTTAAAAATTATATGATAATTTTATCTAGTGAATTTGCAACAGCCCACCACCTGAAGGATGGCGACTTCTTTGCGATGTAGGCTCTTTGTCGATGGGAAGGTCCAGCGACGAATATGCTCTAGCGTGCAAAAATATGCAATAATCGCTGAGATATGAAAAAATTACTAAAGTATGCGAAATATGGGATATGCAAATTGCATAAAGTCCGCTCTCTACTCGTGAATACAGGAACAATATTTACGTGCATCACGTCGCCTAACCGAATAATGACTGGCGTCATTAGTAAAGCAGTGGTTACGTTATCCGAAAAACATGGCAATATGGTGGCGAAAAAGCACAAAGTATTGACTAAAGTCCATATTCTTTCTTTGGCAATTTTATAAGCTAATTGCTAGGTAATACTGGAACTGGAAATGTTTTGTTATTGGATTCCTAGAGTAGATATTTTCGGAGCGATTTAATACCAACCAACAAAAAAGTATATATATAAAATATCAACGATGCTATTTCTAGATGCTTATCGATTTTATAAGAACGTTTTCAAATGAAGTGCTACATATGAATTACAATGTAGGTCTACTTAAAACAAACAGTATTATTCAATTACAATCTTCAACTCATCATCAATTGTTATCGTCAAGGTTCTTTGGTTTATTTTTTTTTGTCATTTGTGGTATTAAATTGTTTTTTAGCCTGTTTTAGGGCGTTAGCTTTCTTGAACGTTTTTCAATTTTGCTATGTCTGTGATCTCAGCTATATCTTTCCACAGCTGCAGATTTTTCATCTAACCTTCTATTCTAAAATTCTTTCGACCAGCCAAGCCTAAGCTTATTTTTGGTCCTGCATTCTTTAGTGAATCGTTTTGTGGTACTATGACCAAATTACATATTGGAACTTCTCATATATATTTTCTGATTCTAGTATTTTGAGATTATTTTTTTTTTCATAACTACAGGCATAGCATGAAACGATACCCTGTAGTAGTACAACTGACACACCTTTCAAATATTATGTAAGAAAACCAAACTATATGGTACAAGATTAATATAATTGTCCCTAATTCTATACATTAAATGTTTTTTTTTAATGTGAGATACATAAAATAGATTAAAATTCAATCTAAATTTAAAACTACATATGCTGGAGATTATTTGAAATTCTACGTTAGTAATTCATAAGCTTTGGGAATCTAATAACAGCCTCATTCGAATTCATATCAATAGTTGCGATTGCAAGAGGTACAATGTTCTCTACGTGTAGTATATCGAACGTGTGGGACGTTGGAGGTAAAATATCCGGGGATTTGAGTCTATCGCTTTCTCGTTTGGAGTATCAATTCAAATGAATTGGTTATCGCAAGTGATTTTGGTGTAAAATAGCTTATCTCAAATAAATTAAATGCCTGCCTTAATTCCGAAGTTAATGAATTGTCCAAAGAGTGGATTACATCTCAAATATTGTATGCGATTTAGTAGTGAAAGTAGATAAAGGTGCCTTTATCAGGATGATTTACTTTCAGAATGAATGAAAGGTCGCTGTAAATCGTTTGGAAAACTTTTTGGAATAATTTAACACGTAAACTGCGCTAATGGATAGAGTAACCAAGCAAGCGGCAAAATAAGATGGAATCCATCAGGATAATTGAACGTGAAACTATATGTCAGGGACAAGGATTGAGTCTGAGAAACCGAGATAGAGTACACCATTGGTTACATTCAAGATGTTAATGTAAACAACTCAACACATAAGAAATCTTTTAACCTACATTTAGCTTCTTTAGAGGTTCTGAAAAAGCTGTTTTCGCATTGCACATTGCTAAGTTTATATTAGTTGTTAGTTCAAACTAAAAAAAACCCGACGAATGTATTCTAGGCATTATAGTTTGGATAATGGTTTTATGATAGGGTAAGATATTTGAATGGTTGTATAACTGATTTTTAGTATTATGAAATTTAATTATCAACCTCAAGGACGTTATTTCTGCTCTCTCAATGTTTCTTCTTCCCCTGGATCCAATGTTCGTTTCATTTGCGTGCCGTTTAAAATCTAGCTTGGAATCTAATGGATGCTCAAATATCTCATAGATGTTATAGGGGATAATCTTGCATTGAAACAAAGATGGAGGGCCTTCAGCGATTTGAGCGTGAAGAACACGTTTTGGAATTTATCTGTAGTCTTCACCACTTAAACCACGAGGTTAGCTATTGTGGGTATTGTATGGTGTTACTTATATTAGGCATATTAATATATATACGAGGTGTGGCAATTAAATAACCGGACTGGTGCTACAAAACATTTTATTGATCACCAATTTACATTACAAAGTTTATCTCCTTCAATATACTCTCCTTGCCGATCCTTACAATGCTCCATACGAATTTTCCACTGTTGAAAGCAGTGCTGGAAGTCCGTTTCTGTCAGCTTATTGAGAACCTTCGTCGCTTTCTCTTTCACCGCTTCCACACTGTCAAATCTTGTTCCCTTAAGCTCCGATTTTACCTTAGGAAATAAAAAAAAGTCTCAGGGGGCCAGGTCGAGCAAGTACGGTGGGTGGTCCAACATGGTGATGCCGGATTTCGCAAAGAACGCCTTCACAGATAAGGCGGGAGGGGTGACGCATTGTATTGGTGGAGCATTCAGGATTTGCTCTTCAACAAAATGGATCTTCGTCTTCTCACTCGTTCACGAAGGGTAGTTAGAACCTCGTGTTTCACGAGAAATTTGAGGTGCTCGTTGCTCGATTTGAATACTCTGCATTTTTTCGAAGCTACGCTAGCGTAAGGACTTGAACGGACGATTTTTACAGCGAGACTGAGCGACGTATAACCGTGGCGATCGAGCTCAGGGTGGGGGAAGCATCTATAAGCGCAGACATGTTCAAACCTGCCGTGGCGTACTCGCTGTTTGTCGATAGTAGCACCAGTCCGGTTATTTAATTGCCATTATGATTATGATGACTGGCCATGGGTACCTATATTCATTTGCTTTAAATTATATCATAGCAGACGATGTTAAAAAGGAATGGGGATAATGAGGATGTTTGAAAAATACCTTGTAAGAGCTGAAAAGAGTATGAATGTTTCGGATTTGCAGACATCGTTAATTGGTGAGCTAAATTAGATAGGTAATGTTAGATTACATAGGTGCTTGGGACAGTTCAGGACGTGGACTTCACTAAAGCATTTGTTCAGCATGACTTATTGTAAATTAGATGGTTTTGGTGCTCTTTCAGATTTGATTAAGGTTTTCCAATCATGCTTATCTGGGCGTACCAATTGTGTTGTGTATGGGGTTTTGCAATTTATAAATATACATGTTCCACGAACAAGAATACCCCAAGGTTCCGTTTTACTCTCTTTTATCTCGTTGTTTGTTATACGCTGATGACCTTCAGTTTTTTCGTAAGATCGAAAATGTCGAGGATTGTGAATTATTGCAAAGCGACTTAAACGCTCTCAAGAGATGGACTTCATATAATATGTTACCTTTCTATATATACGAGCGAACGGCTAAGAATTACGTTTGTATAATAGCATTTATAATTCCTCTCTTAAAAAGTGTGACTTCTTCTTCTTGAAGATCTTTGAGTAAATTTTGACGAAAATGTGAAATTAAATTTACATGTTGATGACTAGGCTTCGGATTTTATGAAAAATGCATATCTTGTATTTTTTGCATATATGCCTACTCTTTTTCATTTCAACATATTTGCTATTAAAATATGGGTAAAACACGATTTTTTTTTGCATAAGTTGCATATTTCTCGTATTTGTTTCATATTTTGTTAAAAATTTCACATTCATTCATAAATTTTCATTTTTAGGAAAATAATTCAATTTTTAAAAAATTTGGATTTACTTTCATATCGTACGATATTTATTTTAACGAACGGCATTAATGTCAGGTAATTTGGAAAAACCATCACATTAGGTTCCTTGATATTTACTTGTTTACCTATATATATATACAATTAACAGATTATCCGCTGCTTTTTCCTGCTATAGAATAATGCAGGTTTATCTGCGCAGCTCAACTTCGTCTAAATAACCTGTCTAACACCCTGTTTTCAAAGTAATTGTCGCTGACTATAATGCAGATGATATAACAGACCCGTAATATTGTAAACATTATTTTATCAATTTTCATTGTCAGATTTAGCAAACAGAT
Source organism: Dynastes maya (assembly GCA_029619315.2). Classification (NCBI taxonomy): domain Eukaryota; kingdom Metazoa; phylum Arthropoda; class Insecta; order Coleoptera; family Scarabaeidae; genus Dynastes; species Dynastes maya. The sequence goes on from JAROYE020000005.1 coordinate 50,050,060, forward strand.
TTCTAGAAATAAGTAATTATGTTGATTTATCAGAAAAGGGGGTTTAGTCTTCGAGTAGTTCAAATAAGTAAATTTTTATTTAATTAGACATTAGGAGAAAATATTTAATCCCTTTTTTACCTAATTTGGTTACTATATATACAATTTAAGAGATCTGGACTATTAGCTTTAAAGTTTGCCGAAGTATTCGTAGAAATTGTCGGTGCATTATAGCCACTCTGTTTATCGCGTTGACGGTTCTGCGAATTGCAGCGGCATATTGTTCGGTACCTTTACAATTAAAGTTTTGAGATTTTAAAATGCATTCGAATAAATCTTAATCTTTATTAGAAATTCAACATTTTTACGAACTGTATTTACGTCGTATGACTGCCTGGAGTTGTATATACAGAGTGATGAATTTCGATTATGCATCATTCCTTTTTCGTGAGTTATTCGCGACACAACATTGTTAAAACCAAATTTTGAAGAAGTGAAGCTTCTTGAGTCGGGCAGTTGCTAAATATATAATCAAAAAATGGCCAAAGTGGAAGAGTGGATCAAACCTTATCCCGAAATTATTGTGGATGGAGTGAAAGTGTTTTGCATGCAGCAAAACAGTAAGTCTTTTTCTTAAGTTGCTATATTTACTCATTTTTCTAAATCCTAATTCATTGAATTCATTGAATCGAAGCTTGAATATTGGTCTATAATGTGGAACTTAGATTAAATATAGCGAAATGATAAAGTTTCTAAAAACCCTGTTTTCTGCCTCATGGTTACCCATACAACCTATTAGTATCAGAGTTCGGTTGTCACTAAAAACAGTATTTGGCATTTCGTTCAGTTTCGATATTTCTAACGTTTTGGGTTACAAATGGCAGTTGTAAGCATTGTCGCAGTATATCTGAGATACAACCTGACAGGTAACACTTTTCACATTTAATTCATTAAAGAAATTAACCGTACACCTTTCCGTACAAACAAAAAAGTAATATGCAAATGTATTTTGACACAACAGAAATTCCCCCAAAATCATTTCACATGTTCAATCTATCCTAATTCACATTTTTTCACCACCAATTAACCCCATCACATCTTTAACCTTTCGTATTTCCTTCCACATCCAAAGTCCCACATTCACCCTCTATCCATAATTAATTTCGCTATTTTATTTGGGTTATATTTCGAATGCAGTCAAATCAAGCATTGATTTTCGATTACTTATTTATTACCATCGCAGCGGGCCGCGTTTTCAGAAAACGGCGAACGAATCGATATAGGAAGCGATGCCCGGAAAAAAAGTAGGGACGAGGGGGCAGCGACCGAGTCCGGGCCGCCATCTCGATCCTGAAAATTTAATAACAACAGAAGAGGAGGAAAAAATGAAGACGCGCGTATTTCACGGTAGGATATTCGAATAAAAATATTCGACGGATCAGGGATTAACGACGATGTGGGATGGGGGCAGTGATGGGGATGGTGGGGGGTAAAGGCAGTTTAAAAGTATTAATACGATTCTTTGGATTTGGGTAAATCCTCGAGTAAGATAGGCATATTGTTTAAAATTTGTTTTGTAGCGGTAAGATGCTTTTATAAGAAATAAATAAAAATATATATGGAGGGGATGGGGGAAGGGAATAACAAATATTCAAAGAGTTTGTCGAAATAAGTCTTGTTAAGATAATGTTGATCAATATTTTATTGTTTGTATGAATGTAAATTCATCATGAAATTGATCTAGCAGTGGATGTTTCGGTCCGTCAGAGATGTTTTCGGTTCCAGATCTTGGAAGATCATCTAAGTTTGTCCGGCCGTTTCGAAACTCTGAGCACCAAACCGACACTTGCTTGCGTGACATAACCTCGCCATAATTGCGGTCAGCGATTCCTTCATTGCCACACAAAAGTAGCGACTGATTGCACGAACTTCCAGTGGGACGTATTTTAACCGAGGAGGCTCTGTTATTATCGCAATAATTTCCAAAGTACTGACCGGAACAAAATAAACGACGCACTAACATTGAATGAAAAGATGACACAAAAGGACGACTTGATTGCAGGGTTGGACACGGACACGCCTCGTATATATATACTATCAAAATACCATTCTACCAGAATCCGGTGTCGAGTGTCAGTTTGTAATACGTCTGCAAGATCTATTGCTGAAGATTGTGCTATATCAGTTGATTCATACACGCAGAGAAATGTTTTTTTTTATCAAGAAAATAGATTTTGTTGCAAAAATCAGTCTCATTGTATGGGTAAGTATGGTATCGGTATTCCGGTTTCTGTCGCTACTATCTAGGATGGCATGACTATAATATTTCACTGCTGTTTTTGAATATTAGTGGCATAAACTGAAAGATGAACAACAATGTGGACTGGAGTAAAAAGCGCTAGTACTTTTCTCTTCCCACATTGTTTTTGCCCGAAGTGATTCTATCAATACCATGAGCTATTTATTAGCATTATCTCGATTATTGTGTCTATGAACTTTTTCATGTGTACTTCTACATTAAGTTCACTTTTGTTTGAACATTATTCTGTAGATAACCTCTATCTTAGCCTTTTTAAAATCACAAGCAATGTGAATAATTTACTGCATTATGTACAGATATGTGGTACTGTTTTAAACAAGGTAAGTGCAATTAATAATGTCGATATAAATAATATTTCAAGAATTCTAAGTACATAAATGCTTTATTTTAAGAAAATGAAACTATTGAGTTATGAACAATACCTGAACGCTTTCTTGAATTAAGAAAATACTGTTTCGTATTATAACGGCCACTTACTTATAATAAGAATCGCTCCCTTCAAATTTTCTGCACGACTTTCTTGAATCAAGTTAATAAATGTCTTAAACAAAGAAATACAATTATTTCATTACAAGTACTTCTCTCAAGCGGAGAAAAAAGCGCTAAGAAAATATTTCTTTTGAATTAAAACAGTTGTATTGTGGATAATTGAAGCAGTAATTGTCTCTTAATGCAAGTAAACGTTTCTCTGCATGTAAGATATTAAAATATAATAAATACAGATCATTTAAAATTCATTTGGTGCACCTTTCGATAGCGATAAAATTTGTAAGCTTAATTTTGTCATGGAAGATTTTATGGAACTTTATTCACAAATTTCAAATTTCCTAGCTCGTATTCTCTGATCTGATTAGAGCAACTTTTCGGAACAGTCAATCGTCATAATTCACATTACGGGTCGTCTGACTATCCACATTGGATGAGAGAAACTAATTTCCAAAGTAGGTGGAGCATAAATGTCTGGCGTGAAATATTGGGAGAATAGTTGATCGGTCTATGTCTTTTTAACAGCACGTTTACAGGACGGCAATACCTGGATTTTCTAATACTTCAATAATAGTTCAGATGTTTTCGTTTCTTTTTTTCTTTTATTAACATTTTTGATAAATTAATCTTTGCACATTATCTCTACAGAATACATTCTCTTACATCCTCTTATGTACCTGCAAGAAAGTTATCGCCTAAAATAAATTTGTCTATGTTATGCACCAAATGTATATCGTATTTTAGAATAACATACATCTTTTATCGGCAATATATATATTAAGAACGCTTCGATATCGCGTATCCGAACATATCAGACAGACAGTACAAAATTTGATAAGCCCCAAACGTAGTAGCGGTAGTAAACTAGGCCAGCAATCCGAAATACATATGTATATCTGCCTTACGATCCCGTCGTCTCTCAAAACCAAGAGCCGTCTACATGCACCTCCTCTACAACTCATATAGTCGTCTCTCTCATGCGCCTATATTCTAGATTGTCGTCCAATCTCTCCAGGGTCTATTCTCTACGTTCTTTCTTCTTTATTTCTTATTTTTATCGCCGAGCAACGGAAACGTCGATCAGTGACTCGTTATTGTTTATTGCGAACAAAACAATTCCCGCTTCTCAAGTTCATTTCCTTAAAAAGGAAGGACAGAAAAAATAGTAGGCCGAGATAATGAAACTAGGAGAGATGCAATATGACGACGCGAGACGAAAAGGGACGGCGAATAATGGTTACCTTGAAATTTGTTCGCAAAGTTGTTTGTGTGCTTTATAGTAAACATATTCTGAATTGTGGAAATTAGAAACGAGTTTTAATGAGATGTATTTGTCTTTTACGTTGTATGGGTATTATCGATTTGTCAAAGGCATTTGATCTTGTCAATCATCAAATTTTACTACGTAAATTGCTGCATTATGGTGTTGATAGCGTTTCCTGATCTTGGTTCAACTCGTTTCTCTCAAATAGAAAACAAAATGCAAAAATAGATGACACCCAATCGTCTTTTCTCGATAGCAGCATTGAAGTGCGTCAAAGGTCTGTTTCAGGCCCTACATTTTTCTTAATATACAGTGTGACCTATTTGAAATAGAAGCACCCCTGCAGAACCTATATTCTACACTAAAATGAAAGCATTTTTTTTTTGATACATAGCGGGTCAAAAAGTCTACTTCCATACAAAAACGGTATTAACCAAAATTTCACCCAAATATATTTCGAGTAGAAGATGCAATACATCTTTCACACGTGGTACCCTTTCTTCCTTGTCTTCTTCCTTATTGCTTTTTTGGTCCACTGTTAATGTTGAAATTCATCATCAACTGAATATCAACTGATATAGCAGTATATCAGTATATTGTAGTCTATACTACAATCTTTAGCAATAGATCTTACAGACGTAGTACAAATTGACACCCGACACCGGATTCTGGTAGAATGGTATTTTGATAGTATGTATATACTGCTTTTTTGGTACACTGTTAATGTTGAAATTATCTCCTCATTTATATTTAGAATCTCTTCGTCGGCTCTCACAAGTTATTATGCTGGTCATACCCCTTAACGGTTAAAAAAATATCGTTGCAAATATCGGTAATCTCATATATTTCCTCATCATCATTGACTTGATTGGTTTCAGTATCATGAGCATTTTGAAGTCGAAGCTTAATGATTTGTAAACCAAGGAAGGAGCCCAATACGCAAAAGCTATTGCGCAGTGGGAGCCAGTTAAAACTGATAGGTCAAGCAGATATTGCTTGACTGAACGTCAGTCGCGGTTCGTAACTTTTCGATGAGGGAGGAGCGATTGTAAAAAGTTATGATAAAATTTTACCTTTAGCTTACAATGATCTTTGAAAAAAAAAGAAGGAATTGCTGACAGTTTATTAAAGAATACGCGCACTTGCATTGATGGCTATATCAATGAATTGTACAAGGATATTTAGTTTTGATGTGTGCGTGAACACCGTCCATCGTTAACGGGTTTAAATCCCTAAAAGTGCTCATAAATTCTGCTATTAAAGAAAGATAACGTGGAAACTTGGGTGTGAGACCGTGTTACATTTTTCTAATGTTCTGGATACTTTATTTACAAGAATATTTCTAATCTATGGTCCGAATTTATCCGATCAGGAACCAGGTGCGACCATAGGACCAACTCTCAATCTGTATATTTCATATTAATGTGTATATGTATATGTTTTGTATCGGCGAGTGAACTTACTTGAATGCATTTAACAAAATTCCCTTAGCATTAGATTGTATTTCACAATTTACTACTACTTCGGTATACTTTTTGTATAATCTTTGAAGTAATAATTGTTTAAATGCTTTCAAAACGAAAATAATTCACTAAATTATTGTAACTTTTATTTAATATACCCACATGTAATAGTAAATAGGAAAGCCTACCAGAAAATGATTGTCTTCTTGTATTCATTTCATCCATTTACCTGTTAATTTTTCTATAAATAGTCAGATATTTAGAAAAGTGTAACACGATTTCAAAACCATACGAATCTCTACGTTGGATGATACCTGGAACTCTCAATGTTTCTATTTACCTATGCTTGTATATAAAATTACGCAAATGCAATAGTAGGTACAATAAATTATTCTGTAATCTTCAAATTTGAATTTACCGCTCACCTTTTTTTGCCATCCGTTATGGGGACTTTTAGTAGTAACTTTTAGTCAAGATACAGTAAGTACCAACATAAGTTTCGTTAAGATATGAGTAATAAACTTTCAAACATAAGCTAGTGCCGCGCTTAACGCCTATCTCGAAAATATCGTGCGGAAAAGAAGGATGATAAACCTTTCGGAAAAATGAAGATGGTGGGTGCTTTTATGTATTCGAAACGGTGGTGATTATGGCGTACGGTTCTCCTTGTCGTAGCCCAGCCGAAGATGGCGTTGGGATTGATAAGCGCCACCCTATTTAAGTAATGTAAAGGGGTTATGCGGTTATGCGAAATTCAACGTTATACAAAATTGAACCTTATGTACTATGTTCCTAAGGATCCGTTCTGTACCGTTATGACCAAATAAATTAACAACAGTGAGTAAACTATTGCAAAACAGATAAACAAAATTTAGAAGCGCTACAGGATGGATTATATTCGTTACAGTCTAAAAATACCTTATAGTATACAACTTTCAAACATAACCACGAACTGGTTCTCGAAGCTTCTCGAGTGTCGTTCATAAGCCGTCAGGGAGAACTTTGGGTTACTCAGACGGTTTGTTTGCGCTAGATAAGAGCCCCGAAAGCAGACAAAAAGATTAGAAAATGGAATTCGAACGAGAAAACTTGCGTGAAGGCGGTATGACGTCAGCATTTAGCTTGGTACTATGAAATTCCCCATCGGGTGAATTTTCCGACAGGAAACGATACGATACTTAATTAGGTAGGTAGCCTTATATCCCAGAAACGGTATTCCAACAAAGTGGCAATAAATGCTACAGCGTACCTTCGAGTTCTACCTACGTCTTTTCAATCACGAAGCTCAAGCAGGACCTCCAAAACTAACGCTAATATCTAGAGCCCGGTAACAGGAAGCCTTGATAGCTGCAGCTTCGGCAGGATTGAATTGTGCAACAACAGCTTTTACCGTTTTGAAATGTTCAGCGTAATAAAAAGCTGCCTGCAACCATGTTCCCCAACGTGTAAGAATTGGCTCTGGTGGTTGACGAATACCAAGATACTCTGTCTGAAATGATCGTAGGCGTTTGGGAGATTTCAAAAATACTTTTTTTGCGCTTGCTATTAATGCATCTACCTCGGGAGAGCATTGTCGAATGGTTTCTGCCACAAGATGTAAAGCATGCACTTTACACGTAACATGTAAACGCTTGCAACCATGTTCAAGAAGAGAACGGCCTACCGAACGCATTATCGCTACACCATCGCTCATAAACATCAACACTTTATCTTTTGAAATTTGAAATTTTTCCAACGTACTAAGTACAACCTTCGTAATTGCTGCAGCAGTACACTCGTGTAGTCTTCGGCTAGCTAGGTAACAGTGGTAATGTAGGTTTACTAGGGTCTAGTATGTGTACCATAATATTTACAATTGAATTTTTTTACAGTCTGCTGTCTCCTCAACACATAACCAAAGAAACTATTTTTTCAATATGCGTTTCATTTTCTTTTCCACGTCATCGCGTACAAATGTAACATGCTTACGTGCCGTTTTCTCCGTTGGCAACCGCAACTCGGGATTGTGTTTGTCCTAAAAGTCCTTAAACGGTTGTTTATCGAGTAACCCTAGTAGCAAATTACAGTTTGTCAACATAAGAATGACATAAAAGAAATGCACTTCTCGGTGGCATGCCCAATTTTCGTTTTCTATGCTGTGCAGAATTTACGTGTCTTGTACAGTTCCACTTCTTATTTGACATCAAATGTATTTTGCACACTTTACAAACTTACAATCTTACTCCCGTTGTAAAATAAATCGGGAAAGTCAGAAATAAACTTATTTACTACGTCTTGAAACGGTCGTTTTTTAGCCTTCAACATGTTCACTAAAAACTACAATTAATAAAATCAAAACGCACTACACTAAATAATAACTACAATTAATAACCACGTCTATATCAATAAAATCAACACGCCCTATACGCTATCCAATGCTAAACTGAACTGAGTGATGATTTATCGTGTCGTATCATAATCGACCAGCCCTACCAAGTGGGCGGGTAGGGCTGTTCGATTATGATACGACAAACACAGTCACAACGCCGCTGCGATTGCTCTCCAGTTACCGGGCTCTCCTAATATCACGTAATTGTAACAAGTGGAAGTGGGGATATGAAAAAAAAGCCCATTTTCAACTCGGCGAACTTGAGCTTTTCGTTAGAATCCATTTAAATCGCTAATTCACTGCCCATTAATCGAAACTCTTACCTGCCCTATTTTCGGTTCTTCTTTTTGTTGTTTGTTCTAATTTTAGTTAAAGTAATGGCCTATCTAACTTTTGTATAGTGACAGTAACCTGTCTCTATATAAAAATGCGGGAGAAAGCTATATTAAACGACGACACTCCATCTCGTAGCGAAATAAGACTGGATGCGGAAATTTTGCGTCCCAAATGCATATACATCGGCTAAACTGTGATTAATTGTTTGATTAGGCGTCGTACCGTTGCAGTAGCAGCCAGGGTCACCATTTCATCGCGTCCCAAATATTTAATTCTAAGCTATTGTACGTTCTAACTGTTAGTGTAAGATATAATTCATTCCACAGTATTGACAGCGAAATAAATAGGAAGTCGCGGGATATTCAAACTGTATTTTCGGAATAATTACGTAATATAGATTTGAATAATTTTGTTTATGAATGGAATTAAATTTTTAAACGATATATCACGGAGGGCGCGCGGCCTTACAGCCTTATGGATACACCGCCCCTGCTGAACATCTTTCTTCTCTTGTAGTATATTACGCTTTACCCTCGAAAAACTCCTGATAGAAAATAATTTCATCGAACTTTCTACAAAATTTAATTAATACGCAGCAATTATAGTCGTTGAAAAGGATCTTTATTTGAAAGAAGTCATCCAAAATCATTTGTCAAAAGTCCAAAGTCATTTACTCATATAACATCATTCACCCGACACAAAAAACCATAAAATTAAGGGGTCAAGTAATGTTAGTGTCTGCCAAAACGTATATTTAGCTTCAACACAACATACATATTTATCCATACGTATCCTTGTGTATTCTATTTCTTTCTCGTGTACGAATTGTTTCCCATGGGCTTCGCGCAGGAAGTTACACACAAAAAGAATTATGCTGCGGTCAGCGGAGCGTAAACTCGAGGGGTTCTCAAGTGGTCTCAAGAAAGACGTAATGTTGTGTATATTTATATGTCAACGTATCTGAAAAAATGTGGAGGTGAAGAAAAAACAACAGGGTATCTAATTACATAGGAAACAAAGGTATCCAGACGCATATATGTATTCGTATGTACATAAATTTTATTGTATTTGTGTGAGTGATCTGTCTAAGGTTATATTTGCGAGGAACTGAGGCAATAAAATATTAAATATCTTCTTACACTTATTTTTCTGTATCCACTGTGAACTGTAGGTAAGTAGATATTTCAGAACTAAACTGCTTGGAGTAGTATGCTCATTTGTTTCGATTAAAAAGTGAAGCCAATATAAAGGAACAATATTGAGGTAGTTCTTGGCCTTTTCAGATCCATTGTGGTCCTCTATCATTAGATCAATTACGTTAGCTTTTCCTTTTTACCAGACCTAGCGTTCTTTGTAAGTGATCCCTCTACGTAGGTTTCGACTTTTGAATATTCCGAGCCCATTTCTGAGAGTCGTATTCCTGCCAGTGCTGTACAGTCGCACAGCACATGGACGGCAGTCTTTTTTTCCGCCTGGCAGAATCTGCATGCTGTTTCCTCTATCAAGCCTAGGTTGCTCATGTGTTTCTTGAGCATATAATGTCCTGTTAGCAGGCCTACTTAGACAGACTCTCTGTCCCCACTTAGTAGGCCTGCTGCGAATTTAGGCCTGTATCCATTCAGAAATTGCTTAGCCTGTCTCCGATCTGGGATACTCTTCCACCAGTCTTGAGGTTTCTCATCCTTCCATTGTTTAGTAGTTGCTTTAATTACCGTATATGCTATCCTTACAGAGTGCTTTGGGTTTTTGCTTGCAGTGGACGAGCTTATTCGGACTAATTCGCCTGCCTTGATGACTTTCGTGTCCTGGTACCCAGAGCAGGGTCATCATAGTTCGTCTGCCCACCCTATCGAGCGCATTCATGCAGTCCCACACAAACTTCAATTTCGCCTTCTGTCGAGTTCAGTGCTTTTATCACTACCTAGCTGTCTGAATAGATAGCAATAGATCGAAGATCACTCTATTTCGGGTTGAAATACTGTGGCGCGTTGAATTAGACTTAGTGATTTAGTTATATTTGGTCTAATCCCGCTAATTTCGGCTCCGACTCCAATTTCCGTTTTTGAGCCGTCTCTGGTACACAGACGGCTCAAAAACGGAAATTGGATTCGGCTTTAATAAATGGGCCTTTTCTCCATTCTTCTCTATCTGGTATTACCTTTCTATAGTTCTTATCGAAGCTGTATTTGGGACTGATGGCGTCATTGTACCCGCTTATGGTCGGCCCTACCTTGATTTCCTTTAACAGTTTCTGGCGGTCTGCACCACGCGATCTAATTATGAGAGGCTGACCATTCGTTAGTCTTGTTAGCCTAGTCTCTCCTTGAATGTGTGCATGTAGTGGTTCTAGGTTCAGGATGACCTCCAGAGCAACTATCGGCGTGGTTTTCATGACCCCCGTGGCACATAGACATCCTAGTTTTTGTATGCCACTAGCGGCTTCATTGCCTTCACCCGCAATGTCTTTGTCCACCATACTACGGAGCCATATGTTATCATTGGTCTGATGATTCTCATATATAACTACAAAATCATTTTTGGACCTAATCCCCACGTTTTTCCGCGCAACCTTCTACGTCTGTCAAAGGCATTAGTAGATTTGTTGATGGTTTTATTGATGTTGGAGTTCTATGTATGTAAGTTATTATTTATCCATTATTATTTATATTTTCTTTGGTGTATTAAAATCATCGGATCGCTCAAATTACCTCCTTAAAACTCGTTAATCCTGTGCAAATGTATCTTTCTACTTTACTTCTTCTATATAAAAAGCATCAGGGTGGTACAGCATAATCAATAGCATTAAAAGCTCCAGTAAACTATGCGTACGAATCATCCTTCGTATTCATGCAGGCACTTTAATCATGTGAAAAAATAACAAATCAACCTAAAATGATTTATCGATAAAATGCTACCATCCTAGAAACAACAATTTGTAAATCGTACTCGTACACTATGTTAGCTTTCCCCGAGTAGCATAAAACTGTCTCCAATAGTTTCTGTACCATTTTAGCTTTCCAACCAGACTTGAGACTAGTAAAATGTGCACCTATGCTCGTGGCGAACATGTCTTGTTCCAAGTGAGTCTACTTTCAATGCAATCAATGTCGTTTCGATTTAAAGACTTTTAAAATAAGCTTGCGACTTATATGTCGTAGAGTTCTAAAGTTTCTCTTCGATCGGGGGAATCTGATAGTGTTCGACAGGGAAGCAGGGGGTTGGTGGGGACTAGGCGAAGTAATTTATTTAAGTTGAGAATGGCGGAGTTCGTACAAGACTTTGAAGAGAGTACAGGGTCTTAATATTAGCTAGTATGGCTGCAAAATGTGTGATAGATAGGTAAACCTATGAGGAAATTACCTATGGAAAATCGATAATTCATAAGATAAAGTATGGAAACGATAATTTAGTAATGCTTGGTTATACAGTGAGGTCCTAAACAGTCAGTGTAGTAGATATGTGGTGCGGAGTCGGCGATTATTTATTTCACGCGTTCACAGCGTCAGTACCAATTCGATGCTGTATGCGAGTGGTTCTGTGTATATGTAGGCTGTCGTAACTTATTTCGTAATTGTACGCTTATGTTTGCTTTAAAAATGTCGCAGTTAGGTACGTCGCGAAAACGACCAATGGCAGGCACAGTTAAAAACTTTATAGTAGACATGCCGGACTTAACTTTTGATGGCGCTAAAATTCAATGTCTAGTTTGTAAAATCCCTTTAATGTGTTGGTCCAGAATCCATTGTCAACGTCACATCGAAAGCAAACAGCATTCTTCCGCAAAAAGTGGCATACGAGATCAAGAAAAATTCACATTTGATTTATGTGTTACTCTTATTTTATGTAATCTATCGTTTCGTTTGCTAGACAAAGAAGCATTTGTCTCCTTCTGGAATAAATATGCGGACTGTAAATTACCTAGTCGGACATCGATACGAAATGTAGTGCCGTTTGCTCAAAAGAGTTATAAATTGCACTGCCGATGAGATTTTAAAGGTAGTGTTGAACTCATTGAACAAATTTGAAGTTTCAACTAAACAACTTTTAATGTTTATGAGTGAGGGTGCCGCAAATATGCGTTCTTTGGGCCGATCTCTTGAAGAACACAGTGTTAACTTCTTACATGTAACGTGTAAAAAAGGTAGTTTTCAAATTCAATCCGACAGAAGGTGCAGCAATCAAGAAAAGCCAGGAAATATTTCATGATAGTCAGGTTAAAGGAGATTTACAAACTATTCACAACAATTACTTCGGACTAGCGGAGGGAATAGAAAAATTACAAAATGTTTCGATGTCGCTAGTGGATTCTGTTCAAATTGTGAATGATGTTCACGCACAGATATGCGCTGTAGAAGGTGAAACAAATTGGTGTGTAATACGAAAATTTGAAAGTGTTTTAGAGAAAGATTCCGATTTTCTTACATTAAGACAAATTTGTGAAGGTGCGTGTGAAGATGCATTAAGTTGTTTCAAAGATTATTTTAAATATGTAAATATAACATCGCTAGATGTCGAACGGTCGTTTTCGGCATTAAAAAACATTTATTCCGCACGTCGTACTCACTTGACTGAAACAGCTGTGGAAACATATCTAATGATTCAAATATTTAACAGATGTTACCCAGTTTGTGATTTCACGGAAGGATTTTAAAACGGTAAGTGTTTCAGCACGTTTTATAATTTGTTTCTTACCTTCTATTTTATGTGTAAACTTTTATGCGCTCGCCACGACTTTGGCTATTACCGCATATTTGCCCAGGTTAATTATCAATTATTGCATGGCGCCAAGAAACAAATTCGATAATTTAGTTGACTTACAGGTTGTGCTTATAAGAATAAAATGATATTCTAGTTGAAATTTTGCAAAATTTTACACGTATAAAAGTATGAACATATCCTTTGTGCCAGTAGACATGACATTGAATATTTGTCAGTCAGTTTTAATTTATAACTTGGTAATATAATAGGATAAATACACAGTGTTGCCGCGTTGAAATTGATGTTGCCGACATAAATGATCACTATGTATTTTGACAGTTCAGTTATTGTAACAAGCGACGAAAGGATTATCTTTGTACTACTATTTCTACTTTTTCTGGACTAACTCTAGCCGTTATCGACAGTTCAATTGTATTTCCGGTGTCACCGGATGTGACGTCAACGTCTTTATTTTAAATAGAACACCCTGCATATTTTTAGATATTTGGAAAGGTAATCGAAAGGCTTAAGAAATATGACGATATGCAGTAATAAAGGCTTAGCAATTTTGCATTTTTAATTTCGAATATTCAAATATGTAGATGATATTTGTCGGTCTGACCCTTCAACTGGTTTTTCTTTCATACCAATTAAAAAGACGTGAACTATAAATAACAAATAGATATTTTATTGAACAAATAAACTTAAATGTAAAAAAAAACACTAATGTTTGGACAAGTGTTCAAAATGATGTCCATCATTTTCAATGTATAAGCGAACTCTTTCTTGAAATAACTGTTTCACTTTAAATAAATTACACTGGACAACAGCCAAAATGTATCTAAAATAAAATCAACTAAATCTTACCATTTTTGCTGTTAAAACCGAAAATAAACTTATCTTTTTAATATTGGTTCAAGTTTTAGAGGTGCGTGATGTCGTGTGTCCCTATATATTAACACTGTAACCGCAAGTTTGCCTTGTACTGAACAACCCCTGTATACAAACAAATGACAAACGCCACTATCGCGAATATTATGGAATTGAATAGAATATTCTCGAATACTCTCTAAGTCGAAGTTAGTGAGTCTAATCGAATAGTTGACATTGTAAGATGTCTCGACAGTGTGTAAACAATCCAGATCACTTCTGTTATGTTTGTGGTGAGGTGACATTTGCGTCTCAGAAGCGGTCTATTACTCCATTGATAAAACAGGCATATCGGCTTTATTTCGGTTGCAAAATAGGGGATCAAGACAAACATTGGGCACCACATAACTGCTGTAATACATGCGCTTCAAGTCTGAGAAACTGGTTAAATCATAAAAAACGATCTTTGCGGTTTGCTGTCCCAATGGTCTGGAGAAAGCCTACAAATCATGTTAATGATTGCTATTTCTGCATGATACCTCGTGTTAGGCAAGGCACAGATATATCCAAGAAGAAAAAATCGGTTATCAACTATCCAAATATACCATCTGCCATGAGACCTGTGCCCCATAGTGACGAACTTCCTATTCCATAACCCCCAGGAACATTCACTTACGAACCAGATAATAACGATACAGTGATTTGTCATGAAGAAGATATGCCAACATCAAGAGATCCTGATTTCACACCAAACACGTCAAACCGCCAACCGCACAAAATAACCCGGTCAGAATTAAACGATCTCGTGAGAGATCTAAAACTTCCAAAAAGTAAGGCAGAGCTACTAGGATCAAGACTGCGGCAGTGGAACCTATTAGAAGACGATGTTTCGGTATGTGTTTTTCGTAATTGCCATAAAGGCCTAGTACCATTTTTTGACATGGAAAATAACTTGGTTTTCTGCAATAACATTCGCGGTTTATTGGCGGCTGTAAATATAAACTACAAGCCAGAGGAATGGAGATTGTTTATAGACAGTTCAACATTCCTGTTGGATAAGTCGTTCGCATGAGAGAATCATACGACAATATTGACAAGCATAAAATACGATGAGCACTAATGGCAGACATTTCATTACAAAAGACAAGACTGGCCTGTTCGACAATCATTAGAGCCAGGTCAAAAGAATGTACAAAATATGCCATTGATACACTCCAAAAAGATTTTGTTGCCACCACTGCATATCAAATTGGGCCTAATGAAAAGCTTTGTTAAGGCACTGAATAGAGATGGACCAGTTTTTCAGTACCTGCGTCATGCCCAAGGCTAAGTGAAGCAAAAATTAAAGAAGGTATTTTTGTTGGGCCACAGATTTGAAATATTCTGAAAGACGAACATTTTGACAGCACTCTAACAGATATTGAAAAAAATGCTTGGAATGACTTTCGCCTCGTGGTCACTTATTTCTTGGGAAATAAAAAGCTGACAATTACTCTTATTGAAAATATGCTGTCATCGTATCAAAAAATGGGTTGCAATATGTCTCTAAAGATGTAAGTGATGAGCACGGCGAACGCTTCCATCAGGATATATCAACAATGGAGAAAAGGTACCAGGGAAATTGGAATGCTTCCATGCTTGCCGACTACTGTTGGACTCGTTAAAGATGCTCCAGAAACAATTCCCAAAAGAATAGCAAAAAGATGGCGCATTTAGTGACTCTAAAAGTGTAAAAGTATCTATTTTTTATTATTTTGTTAAAAATAAAATTAAAAAACTTGTTCTTGAAAACTGCTACTAAGTTTTTAATTTCATTGTACTCAGCGCCCCAAAATTAACAAAGAAGTGCACTTTTCAAACAAGATACAACAAATAAACTAAAATTTGTTGTCCAGTGTTATATGACGTTATAGAACGAAACGCTGTTCTTATTCGGTTTTCCATATTGTCGGATGTGGTTGGCGGTATATCATAAACAATATTTTTGATATATCCCTATAAGGAACAATCGAGACTCGTTAGGTCTGGGGACCTTGCTGGCCTGTTTTGCCGACCTAATTCTCTTTTGGATATTAAGTGGTATATTTTCCAAAAGTACAGGTAAATTGCCTTTTATAAATCCAAGAAACATGACGCCATTTAAGTGGCCATCAAAAAGGTATGTATGAGTAGATCATGTGTTGACAATCGAGGGTTCTAAAAAAATTCTGTAAAGAGTACAAAATCTAAGAAATGTTTATTATTTCCTAACTTTTCTAAAACCCATAAACAAAATTCAAGTCATTGGTCGTAATCTTGTATGCGTAGCTTCAATTAGAGATTCCATAACTAAAAATTCATTTCCTTCTTTTCCGGTAATTGGCTTTTGTCACTCCATTTTCTTTATAAGAGACACGGAAAACTTGGATTAGTAATAATAGCATCAGTTCCGTCAAAGCCTACTTTCGTAAAATAAATGGCAAGTAATGGGTATTCGAAATTGAAATGCTAAATTGCTAAGAAAATGTAAGATATAAGTATAGGAAACCTTAATATAATTTTATAAATGGTTAAAATTATAATCTAAATACGATAGTGAATACAGGACGTTCCGTTTAATATAAGAAAGTTATTTGACTTTAATGATAGTCCAAATTAGAAGTGTATTTTCGTCCAGCCCTGTATAATTTTTAGGGATAGTTTTTATTTCATCATCAACTCTAATGCTTCGACTAAAAAATAAATATAATCAGAAATATTTAGCTTAAATATACGTAAGACAGGCGTGCTTCTTAAATTGTTGCCTACATTTTCAAGAATAGTTAAATGTCTCAAAAACTGCTTGAGGTAGGTATAGGAAACATAACAGTATCTTGCATTTTTTCAGCCCGCACAGGGTATACCGTTTAAATTTTCACAATTTTGGTGTGTAACTTTTTCATGGCTCACCCTGTATATATCAAAACAATGTTAAAACTTGCTCCCAATGAACCCACACAGCTCTTAATGGAAATATTTTAAAAATATTTCGCCGCTCTTCATATGTAAATTGACGCGAATGTGGTGCGCTACCCTGTATATTATTTTAAGGAATATATTTTTAAATTTCACAACGCACACACTATAAACATAAAATAACCTGCAAACGCTGTAGTTTGTCAACAGAACCATAAACAGAACAGCTCAACGTTATCACGAGATGGCTGACCAAAAGTACGCATATTTTTCCAGCTTATGATTGAAATTTGTAAGAATTCATTTTCAACTTTTGGGTAGATCGCCTCTAGATTTCTATTCTGCCAATTCACTCGCTTTAAGTCATATTCGTACTCTCCGACTGCTGGTGATTTTGAATCAAAGAGTCAGTACGACCACCTAAATTAACCAACCTTTTAACAGAATGGAACAAGCATTTCCAATCGCATAAATCAGCAATAGTAAATAGTTAACCGCAGGAAAGGTGTACATTTCCAATGGAAAATTATAAACTCGACGCTGTTGGACACAATTTTACATCGGGAACGGATCTAAAACAAACCAATCCGCTTTCAATATTGATATTAATTTAACAACAGCATGCAATTTTCATTTCCAATAAATACACTACTACGATTACATCCGTTCTAATACAGCGCAAAGCGACCCTGGTTGTCGCAATGTAATAAACTATGACAGGTTAACAAGCGTTGTTCCAACTTTAATTATGTTTTGGAAGTCCACTTAAAATTAGTGGAAACGCTCATTTCACCCCCACCTCTTCTAAAACCGGACGGACAGTAATATAAGCGCGCGTAAATTGTAAATGTAAGAGCCAAAGCTATGGGAAACCAGATAAGGAGTGGTCATAGCTGCTTAATGTAATAATTGCGTTCGAATGTTTAGTTAGAGTAGACGGTTAATATTGGCAGAACCTGAGCATGATATTCAATATGTTTGGTAATAATTTCCTTTCCAATTTGCGTTTATAATTGATTTTTTATGAAATCAAGTTTTCTAATAATAGTAACACTATAGTCCACTCTCTTTAAGAATGCAGTAGATAGAAACAGTAAATTCCAAAAGTGAATCAAGAAATTAGATTTCCTTGCAAAAATCGGTCTCAATTCAAGAAGATATTTTTATTTCTAGATCATAAAAATGTTTAATATAAGAAAATAATTTTCATGAAATTTTGTTTGCATTAAAAAAATATTTTCTTGGGGTTAGGAAATCAAAAAAATGTTTCTTTCAAGTAAATGATTTAGTTTTAAGTTAAGTTTATGAAGCGTTGGACGTTAAAGGTTATATCATTGTATGAGTATGGCATCTGTATTCCGATTTCTTTCGCTACTTTCTAAGACGGCACGAGTATATCTCATGACACTAAGTGGCGCCAGGAAATATTTCAGCGCTATTTTTGAAGATTAGTAGCATAAACTGAGAGATGAACAGCAATGTTGCCAGGATCAAAAAGTATAAGCGGTGTTCTCTTGTCACATTGTTTTTGCCGGGAGTGATTCCATCAATACCTTGAACTATACATCAGCATTATCTTGGTTATTGTTTCTAGGCAGTTTTTCATATGTACTTCTACATTAAAGTTAACTTTTGTTTGAACATTGTTCTGTAGATAACCAACCTTAGTCTTTTTTAAATCACATGCAATGAGAATAATTTACTGCATTAATAATGTGAATATAAATAACACGCATTTCAAGAATTCTAAGTAAATAAATGCTTTATCTTAAGAAAATTAAACTAATGATTTATGAACACTGCCTAAACGCTTTCCTGAATTAAGAAAACTATTTACTACCCATATGAAAATATTGTTGTGTTTTAACGGCCATTTACTTATATTAAGAATCCCCTCTAGGTGAAACATATTCACAAAATAAGAAAGAAAATAAAACATTTGGTTAGTTTCACGATAAAATCGCGAAAAGATTGTATTTCTTTGTTTAGGAAATACAATTATTTCATTACAAGTAAACGCTAAGAAAATATTTATTTTGATTTAAAACAGTATTGTGGAAAATTGAAACAGTAATTGTCTTGATACAAATAAACGTTTCTCTGCTTCTAGTAAGTAATTTAGTATTATATTTCTTAATTTTTTTTCCAGTTCGAATAGTTGGATACACAGTATGTCCAGGGTTAGAGTGAATAAGAGGAAAAACTTTTTTATTTTACATTTTAGGAAAAAGGAGCATACTCGATAAAAAGTTTTGCTTGTATTTAAAATGAGATTGCCGTGGAGAACGTTAACGTTCCACATACTGTGTGTTCGGAAACTAAAAAAATACGAAAATGTCATAAGAGTAAACTACCATTATTTTTACTATTTCGAAAAAGTGGCACTAGGAAAAATTGGGATTAAAAGTTACGACAAATTTTCAATTTATGGCCTTTTTCTCCATAATCGTAAAGAAGTATTTTTATCGAAAATTTTGCTTGTGATTTAAAATTATTATTCTTTAATCCTTGGCGTTATTTCACTTTACTTCAAATAGTAGGTGGTGACGAAAATGACATTTTATGTTTCACTTGTGTCACTGTACATCGTTAAAAATACCCAAGAATAATAATTATAAAAAAATGCTAACTCTACAGCAAAAAATTTATTTAATACAATGCTACGGTAAAGGTGATAAAATACCCCGGTGTACATGTGCCACAGCCACTACATAAAATAGTTCATACATTTTGAGGACAGGGTCGCTATTGAAAACACCGAGGCAAAAGAAAAACTATAACGATGAAGATGCCGCTACTGTACTAGTCTTACTGTCAGTGAATGAATATCCAAAGATGTCATTGAGGAGACGCTCGGAATATCTAGGAGTGGTGAAAAAGTCCCAAAAACAAAAAATTTTAAAACAAAATAAAATTGTGCCACACAAACCAGTATTTAATCATAGTTTAGAGACGGGCGACGAAGTGAAACGTCTCGATTTTTGTCTGTGGATCGGAGGTATGGAAAGAAATTTTCACCAACAAATTATATTTTCGGATGAAACCACTTTTTCAACAAATGGCATCGCAACATTCACGATATTGGGCAGCCGAGAATCCTCATTTTAGAATACCGTCGAGGCGACAATATTTCAAAAAAGTAAATGTTTGGTGTGCCATCCCCTTTTACGGAATAATAGGACCATACTTTTTTCAAGATACGTGCAACGGAAATAACTACTTGAATATGCTCCAAACGTTTTTCATCGACGAATTGGAAAATTTACTACCGAAATTCTTTGTATTTCCAGTAAGACGGTTGTCCGGCGCATACTGCTGTAAATGTTAGGACTTGGTTACAGGATACATTTCCTAATCGCTGGATTGGCCTACATGGCCCACATCCATGGCATCCGCGGAGTCCAGACTTAATGATCACGGACTTTTACTTGTGGGGTCGACTCAAAAAGATTCTCTACAGCAAACCTTTGGACAATGACATGAACCATCTAAAGCAACGAATTAGGGAAGATGTACAGTCCATATCCTTAGAAGAGGTTAGATTTTTTTACATTAAAAAATGTAACCAGTTTTGTGTACGAATTATTTAATTAAAGTAGGCTAATTTTCCCATAAATTGAAAATCCGTCGTAACTTTTAATTCCAAAAAACTTTTCCCAGTATCACTTTTTCGAAATAGTAAAAATAATGGTAGTTTACTCTTATGACATTTTCGTATTTTTTTAGTTTCCGGACACCCAGTATGTGGAACGTTAACGTTCTCCACGGCAATCTCATTTTAAATACAAGCAAAACTTTTTATCAAGTATGCTCCTTTTCCCTAAAATGTAAAATAAAGGAGTTTTTCCTCTTATTCACTCTAACCGTGGACATATTGTATAATAGTATATTATCACATGCAAAATTAATTTTGTATCAAGCTATGTAGCTGCGGGAATTTTTTGAATTTTGATATAAACATAGCGATAAGCAAAGTAATGAAGATTTTTCTGAAACAAGTAATGGACACTGGGGATTCATCAACAACTTTATCACGAAAACTTTACTTTAAAACTTTAAAAGTCTTAACTGTTAATTTAGAAAATTTGGAAAATTTTTGAAAAAGGTGCAATCACATAATTAAATTTAGATATTGTACTTGTAGAATATTGTTTTGTTCTGTTTTCCACAGCGATGGGTAAGATACCAAATACATTTTCAAAGCGACTAGACAGACTCGTGTTTTGACAAGTTAACAAATTCGAAAATTAGATATGAAATCATCATCCAAATAGCGGTTAACTATTATGGTATTTACGTTGTTTCATATTAATTCGAATAATGAAAGACAACGTTGTTCTAGGCCTTCGTACTTTCATGTTGTTACGTTTCGCAGAATGTAATCTTGCACAAAATCTTAGCTTTGGTGGCGGTTCCATTATGTTATGGGGAGGTATTAGTTGAGAGATTTCCACGGAACTCATTGATGTAAATTTAAGAATGAATGCTGACTGGTACATACACAACATCCTAGAAGAACATGTTTCATCTTATGCCGATTTTATTGGCTACGATAATTTTATGCCAATGCATGATAATGCCCGAATCCATGCCGCAAGGACAGTGATCCAGTACCTTGAGGATGTCGGGGTTACGGCGTTTGAGTATCCTGCAAATTGTCCTTACGCAAATCCCATAGAACATTTATGGGACATTCTAAAAGGAAATATACGAGCGCGAAATCCAGCTCCTGCTGCACAGGAAGAATGGAATCGAATTCCTCAAGAAATTATCAAAGATCTTTTGCGCAGCATACCTAGGAGGATGCAGGATATCGTTAGAGCAAGCGGAAGAAGTACTAAGTATTAAAGTGTTATTATGTTGCGTTGTTATTATGTTTATGGGTAATGTTGCTTTTTTCAATTAAACGTTTTTGGCCAAAAACAAGTTGTTTTAATAATTCCTCCACGAATTTGCTATAAATCCTCCATATGTAATTTATTTGATTATCAATAACGTAAAACATTCCAGTGTACAAGATTTAGCAACAAAAACCACAAAAGTTTTAAAGAGAAGAACAATAAAGGCCGAAAATAAAATATGGAATTTTTTTTGTCTGTGAGTGTATATTTGTCAAAGTGACAGCATACTTTAAACCACAGAAATAATCTATGTATATTTTAAAACATATAAAATAATTCGCCATTAAAAGATGAAGTCAAATAAATGATAAAGAAAAAGTTCTTTATATGAGAGAAGTATATTGTTGAATCAAATATATTACGTATATTAAATCAAACAGATATATTTTCAAATCAAACTTGAGATTATTTATTTCAAGAGATCATATGTTTGAATCAGATAACGATGTCAAAAAAATTATTTCTTTAAATTAAGAAAATATATCTTTGCCGCCATTTAAAATTACGATTTGGTTGACTGAATGCATACTTGTTTGAGTCAAGAACTTTTTTTCTCTCTGTAGATAACATATAACGTACCATTTCGCGTGGTAGTTGCAGATAGTTGCACACAAATAACAATTTTTTGCTGTTGTATGGATTACTAAGGTGCTTATAAATCTATAAATTAATGAGTAAAACACAATGAAACATCTTCTATGTACATAGTAAACATAAACCGTCAAAGTTTCTGTTTAATATTTCATCTAAAACCACCGGTATCATATCAACTGTTACCTTCCACCCTCTACATTAAATTTCCATCTTAATCTTAATATATTACTCGCAAGCAACCCCTTTCTAACTGCCAAACGGGCAGCTTGTTCCGCGCAAACGTTTTGTACACCTTCCCGTCTTGTCTTGAGGAATTACAGGCAACATATGGCTAGACAGGTGGTTAAATACGATACACGCTGATACACTTGACTCGCTCGACGGTTCCTTAGGATACGGTCCCTATATTGTAGCGTCAAACGTGTATATCTCACTATCGCATGCAAACTTACTTACTATTGTGTGTAATGCAAGTAAGCTGAGACGTTTTATTGGTTAGTCGTGCTTCTTGGCGGTCTGCGGTAGAAATGTGTGGGCTATTGTTCGAATCGTATCCGTCTATTTGCTAAAAGTCAAGCGCTAAATACCAAATCTGTCAAAATTGATGACAGTTTAGTTAGTTTAATTGTCGATTTCGAAGTGTTACGTTTCGTACGATGTGTTTGTGTTCTTCGTTGAATATAGTGGTTATTAATATCGCAAAAAGAACATTGTGCTTGTCGAGATAGGTTCTGTTTGTGTTTCTTTAACGCAATTAATAGTGTATGTGTAATTTAGCAAGTAGTATGAATAGGTTCGCCTGCCTAATTGGATACCTAGTAGTGATAGGTCACTTTCTTCTTATAGAAGGTAAAGTATATCGTTTTCTTGAAGTATAAATTCATCGGAAATTAACAGATCTATGCTTAAAATTTGGTTTGATGCACAGTAATGAAGTTTGAATTTTTTAAAATTTGGCGGGTGTGACGATACTGTGACGGGTATGACAGGTTTACGTTTCTGTACCTTTTCAACTTAATTTTTAGAAAATTTAACCCTGGAACGCTAATCTTATTTTTTAATCTTTAGTCGAATCGACTAATACACATATAAGAGCCATTTTTTCGATACATATACATATAGCAACCATAAAAAATATTTTAACAGTTGGTATTTTAATCTATATGAAATATAAATAAAGCAAAATTTTTAACTTTTTGTAATTAAATTTATTTTAATAATATATCTTTTCACAGATGCGTTTTTAAGGAACATTTTTGAGAACAATTGTAAAATTAACAGAAAAATAATAATTTTAAAAATTAAATAACTTACAATATTTCCTTTTTACCAACAAGAGATTATCACGTGAAAGAAACCTCTTATTCTTCTATTTTTTCCATTCATAACGCTTTCTTGTACTCCCAAATGCGAAGCTTTCATCCCGCTAACTATTTAATTTCAACGATCGCATTATCCATTTAGGGAATGTAGGTTAACTTGCTGGTCTAGGGTTGTTGAGCCCGAGAGAAAAGGTGTGCTTCGCACACCTTTGTGTGCAGTTCCCGGTATAGTTTCGAGAAATAGGTTGAAATTAACATGAAATAAACATTAACGCCTGAGTCGGCTGTACCAGAGCTCCCCTTTGAGTCGGACGTTTACGAGTAAATAGTATTTAGCCAAATTTGCGTTTAATATTAATGGATCTTTTTTTTTTTTTGAACTACAAGTTTAACATCGTTTAAAGCTTAGAAAGTAAAGGAAATTGTATTAAAATTTATTGCGGAGGAAAGGGTTTTTAGAATATAAAAGAGAATTTAGTGCCTGGGAATTCTACAATATTTTCTTTCGCAAAAGAGGAAGGTTATACAGAGTTCACTGGGTGTAAAATATATACAGCGTGTCGCACTAAGGGTGAGGATCGGCGATATCTTAGAAACCACAATAGCTATAGTAATGGGAATAATTTCGTCATAACTAAAGTGGCAAAGGGAAATTTAATGAAAATATTTTTAAATTCCAAATATGACCGCTAGGGGACGCAGTTGCTGGGGTCAACAGTAAATTTTAAATTAGCTGGTAAAAGTTCCAGAATTAACTGTAATTTTAAATGCTTCATTAAAAAGCTTAGTTAATTACACACCGCTTTGGATAGATAGGGAAATTATTACTGATAATAGTCTGCTTTCGTTATTATTTGGAAAAAGGAAGAAGATATCACTGCGCGGTTTTTGGCACTACTTTAGTCTGTCAAAACTCTTCAAACACAACATAAGAAAAGCATATTGTTCCGTTTGAATTTTTAGGGATAATTGAGAAATACTCGTATAGTCGGAGATAACGCCATCTGGTACTTTCTAGAACATTAACGGGTAGCGCAAATTGCATCGTTTAAAACTGCGCTGAATGCCCTTTCAAACTAGTCCACGTGTAATTAATTCGGACAAAAACTGCAGAAGTTATAGCAGGTTTAGTTTTACATGATTCGGCAACGCCTACTACACTTGTTATTCACAATATGACAAAACGTCTTTAAGCAAAGTGGTGCGTAATTAACTATGCTTTTTAATGAAGTATCTAAAATCATAGTTAATCCTTTAACTTTTACCGACTAATTTCAAATTTACAGTTGATGCTAACAACTGCGCCCCCTAGCGTTCATATTTGGAATTTAAAAATATTTTAATTAAATTTCCCTTTGCCACTTTAAAAGTTTTTATCGCTTATACAGCACTAGAAAAACATTACAGGTATCACCAACAAAGTTCGGCAATATCACTACACAGTATTTTCTTTTTAATAAAACCAATGTGACAAATTATATTGGTTATATTGGTTTACATGTTCAAACCGTTTCCAACGTTTTGAATGGGTTTATCCAAAGATAAACCAATTCAAAACGCAGGAAACGGTCTGAACATGTAAACGTTAGGATGATAAATATGGCTGATCGTTTACCTAAACCAATATACGTCACAGCTTGCTGACGTCGGAGCTGTTAGGCCTTCGTCGGAGCTAACGGTTGAACACATTTTGGAATATGTAGCTCAGTAAAAATTAATCACTTCTATTGACGAAGCAAATTCTAATTCATTCTCTCGACGTAGCAATGGTCGTGCAAGAAGGAAACAACTCTTGCACTGAGAACATGACAGTTCCCTCAAGTTCAGCAAATTTACATTGACTTCATTTCACGTCACTTGGTAAACGGACGCATTTAAACACTTTTGTTATACTTTCAACACTAATTGACCTGAACTTGAAGCTTCAAAAACAAGGGAAGTTGGTAAATCATCTGTAGTCATCTTAAAGCTTTCCAAAACAAAATTCGTTTGTGGGAAACGTAAATGAGAAGTAAAAACTGTTTTCATTTTGTAACATTATCCAGTCACGAAAACATTGATTACGGTCGCTATGCTGAAGAACTGAAACTACTATCAGAGCAATTCACTGATCGGTTTTCCGATTTTAGGAATGTGGATAGCACTTTCAATATTTTTGCAAATTCGTGTAAGTGTAATGTGGAAGATGCTCCGCTTCACCTACAAATGGAGTTGATCGAGCTTCAAGAAGACTCATATTTGAAGTCTAAATTTGATGATGTGGAACTAAGTGAATCTTACAGAACATACCTTTCCGAAGAAAAGTATCCACAGCTGAGAGTTTTCGCAAGAAAAATAATTTGCACATTCGGAAGCACGTATAAATGTGAGCAGTTTTTTTCAATCATGAAAATTAATAAAAATAAGCATCGTACTCGGCTTACAAATGTTAATTTAGAAAACACTTTGCGCCTATGTACTAGTGATATTGACCCCAGTATTGATCATCTTGTTTCTCAGCTTCAAACTCAAGTCTCTCATTGATTTTCATTTGATTTTTCTATCTTTTTTTGTTAATTTGCTTTTTATATGTTTGATTATGCTATTATAATTCTAATAAATAAAAAAATGTATGAATTTTTATCGCCTTTTTATTCACTACTACCTACTTATTTCTTACCTCCAGAAATTGCGCCCTCAGCTAAGCAAAGGTTGCCCATATCTGGTCTAGACTCTGCTGTTGCATCACCCCTGTTTATGTAGACTATTTGATACCTGTCAGAAAGAAAACCAACAGTTAGTCACTCCGCGTGCTCCGTAGTATAAAGTTTCTTTAGTAACAAAGAATGATCAACGCAGTCAAAAGCTTTCGACAGGAAGATCCCACAAGCTAGGCCACGCCGCTCCCAGATCTGTAGGGGAATCAGAAAGCGCGGTTTCTATAGATTTGTGTGATACATAACCATGTTGAAAAGGCGCGAATAACTAGGAAAGAAGACCTCTACTTACCGTAAGGGTAATTCCCTTGGTTACTTTAGCTTTTTGTTACTCGTTATTCATCAAAAATGTTCTGATAATATAATTGCGCATGTATTGAAGGACACTTTTGAAAAGTTCAGCCATGCTGGACGCTCAGTTGTTTAACGGTCGTTTGTGTCAGTCGATGTTGTTGCTTCCGTAAAAATGGAAAAATCGAATATCGAGCCGTCATTACAGGGTGATTCAAAATTATGTTACCACTCAAATGGTATGAACCTTTCACACAAGTGGATTTGTCAACCGACATAACACAATTTTTTGGGCCAGTGAAAATCCTCGTAAAATTCGGGAACATAAACGTAACTTCCCTAAGGTGAATGTTTGATGCGCTATGACCGCCAATGGAGTAATAGGGCCTTATTTCTTTGATAGCTCTACAGTGAATGCAGACGTGTACCTAACCTATGCCATAGATGAATTTCCACTACAAATCCGACGCGTGGGTTTCTTCCAGCAAGATGGCGCACCACCGCATTATGCGCGCACTGTTCATGCATATCTTGATCAAACATTTCCTGGTAGATGGATTGGTCGTGGCGGACCATTGCGCTGGCCTCCACACTCATCGAACTTGACACCACCCTGTGATTTTTGGTTGTGAGGAATGGTTAAGGAGCGGGTGTACAACAGGAAAATTAACAACATCAACGACCTGAAGGATCGAATACGAGAAGTGATATTATCCATTCCCCGCGGAAATTAATCGTTGGTTTCTATGTACTGAACATGATGGCGAACAGGTTGAGATGGTAACATAATTTTGAATCAACCTGTAAATTCTTGCATTTAAAAGGGAATAGGTCTACACAAACTAAAGCCGAGATGGAAGCTGTTTACGGGGATTTTGCAGCATCATTTGCCACAGCGTGTCTTGTCGTATCAGATTAGTTGACGATAAACGTTCGGAACGGTCAAATATTGCAACCACTACCGATAACATCGGAAAAATTCACCAAATGGTGCTAGACGACCGGATATAATAATAAAATCTTAATTTTATTCTATTTATTTTGTAGTTTTGTTAACCATGGTTTTATAGACCATATGTTTCTAATTAAAGTTGGTAAAAGCATGTTTCAGGTTAAGGGTTGATCCTTCTCCTTTCCATAACCTTCCCTTTCAAAAATTTTAGACAGGATTGTAGACCAAATGATACTTCGTTTGAAAATTCATCAAAGATAACGTCTTTTCTTCTTTTTTACTCTAATGCATTGGTGTTCAAAAAAAATTTTAACGCAAAGAGTCGAACCAATTATAAACAATCAAAAATGTATCAAAAGCAATTAGGCAAAACACATTCATCAAACTCTTATTACCATCCAAGGATAATGGCAAATTAACCAGACACAATCACAACGCAATAATTCTCCCTCCCAATATAGCGAGAGCGCTAAGTATACCAGCGCAAGCGATAAAAAATCGCCTCTCCGACCATGACGATTAATTTTCGGCTTTGTTTTCCAGCGGCAACCGTCGAAGTGAAGGCCCTCGTCGGCTCCGAAGTTGGATTACCGTGCCACGTCGACACGGATTCTTGTGGCGAGCTGCACAGCGTCAAATTTTACAGGGAAACATCGAGGATATTCGTCTACAGTCAAGTGGGTGGAATTTCGAGAGGCGAAGGAGACGCCATGACAAGGTAAGAGGCATTATAGTTTGGAGACGAGGGTGTGGGGTTTGACAAAAAGGTACCTATTAGCATCTTTGACCTTTATTGTTTGAAAGTTGTGACAGTTAAATGTAATAGTACTACCCTAGGCTTGAGGGTTTGTAGAGCTTTCAGGATATTTAAAAAAGAAGAGCGCATATTCTATCCAATATATACAAGATGTCTCACGAGGAACTGCATCGATCGATATATGAAAGAGTATACAACTTGGTAATATGCCAATAATATGGCAGTTTACCCACCCCAGCAAATTTTCTAGATTCATACTCATAATGATATCAATGCAGCTTACCCACCCCAGTAAATTTTCTAGGTCTATACTCATAGGGATACTAGCTCCAGTTTATCCACCCCAGCAAATTTTCTAAGTCTATTCATAGGGATACCAGCTGCAGTTTACCCACCCCAGTAAAATTTCTAGGTCTTTACTCATAGGGATACCAACTGCAGTTTACCCACCCCAGTAAAATTTCTAGGTCTATACTCATAGGGGTACCAACTGCAATTTATCCGCTCCAGCAAACTATACCCTCATTTCGTTTAAGAATAATGAATACTATACCTTACCATTAGCCTGTCTATATGTTCGGTTGCGTTCGGTTCCATTCGATCACGATTCCAATCGGTTGTGATCAATTACGTCCAGTTTTGTTCGGCATCAACCGCAATAAAAATAACCTGCAAAAATACTTTCAATGCTGCGTCTTGTCAAGATAAGGTACCATGCGCATTGATTTTGTTTTGGCTTTTCTGATTGTTTCATTAGGAACCTCCATGCAATATTCTATTTGAGGCAGCGACGGTCTCTATAGCCGTTATGTATTCTTCAACACCGTGACACCATATGAAAAATCCTACAAATAGAACTTGCAACACTTTTGGTAACACAGTATCTAACTTTACCTCTAAGTGTCATATTATTGAAAATAGTTTAGTTCAATAGTACACATCGGCTTTAACGTACTACCAAGTTTTCAGAATTTTCCAATGTACACTCTTTCATATACCGATCGATCCAGTTCTTGGTGAGACACCCAGTACAGTAATTGTGAAATAATAAAAAAAGAACATAGGCTTATAAGTGTAGTGCTTCAAAGATTCAGTGGATTCTGTATTCAGATGAATCTATTTCATTAACATGAAAAGGAAGAAACAAAAATGGCGTAGAGTAATATACCATCTCCTCATTTCTGTTCTTAACTCATAATTCGAATTTAAACGTTACAAAAATTGTGAAAAATTGAAGAGCCTGTGTTATAATCGTAGTTCCTTTATGAATAACATTATTTTAAACATTATTCAGTTCATTACTAATATTTATGAGCACTTGGAAATCAATTTTAGATGCAATATTATTAAGATGCTTCCAGCTGAAATCTAGTCCACAAAAAGTAGACCCTGAAAAATTCTGAACGTTTTAAAGACCACAGAATTTTTACAGGATGAAGGAATTCTTTGGAGGGTACAATAGCTCGTTTTGAAAGTAGTGCAGGAAACTGCTTTGGGATCACTTCGTTGTAATATTAATAATAAATAGATCAAAACTATAGGAATCGGGTTTAAAAGTTCTACACAAGCAAATTTCACCACATCTCTTTTAGCATTGGTGAATTTCTCTCATTTCCAAGTTTGCTATCGGAAAACTGGTGATGTAACAATGGGCCCTGCAGCTTGCCTGTTGCAGGCGGCCTCCAAACGAAAGGCTTCTCCCGCACAGCAAGGGTTGCGATCGTTTGGACGAGATAAAGTTTCGTCGATGTAAAACGCGAACGGTACTATAGATGGTAGCGATAATGTTCCGCGATACTGTTGCTTCGATCAATTCATTAAAAATTTTCGACGGAGGAAACGGTAATTTTATGTTGTACCCTCATCAATATTCATGAAGCGTGCGACACGTTAGCATTGAAACAGTAATAAGTGGAGCTTGTATTACATGGAATAATCGATGGAGATTAAGTTGTTCTCTTTTGTAATCGTCTTCTAGATTCTAGGAGTGCTTGTTTTCCAAAACAATCGATGGATTTCGGGAAATGGTGTGCTTACAACGTATACTTCATCTTAAGTAATTACACATTGGACGTATTTGCAGTAAAGCGTGGTTTACTTGATCCATTTGCCGTGTAAAAGCCGCATATTGTTAGAGTTTCTTAAGTGGTGCATCGGTTACATTAATTGGCACATATACCGTAAGAGCGAGCGTACTATGATCAGCCAGCATAATCGGCATTTTTCGGAAACGCGAGAGAATATGCCGTTTATAACGTGTGCGAAATGGTGGCTTGCACATTACGTGAACGAATACGCTGTTTATAACGTGAGTAAGATGTACAAATGAATTTTAGTTTACGCGCAAATTACATTCCACAGTGACATTGAACACAGCACACACTTAAATGCGTTGAGTTCGTGTAAAGTCGGG
Organism: Dynastes maya; assembly: GCA_029619315.2. Taxonomy (NCBI): domain Eukaryota; kingdom Metazoa; phylum Arthropoda; class Insecta; order Coleoptera; family Scarabaeidae; genus Dynastes; species Dynastes maya. The sequence continues at coordinate 50,080,704 of JAROYE020000005.1, forward strand.
TGATCATAGTACGCTCGCACGTACGGTATATCAAGTATTGCTCTTAACAAAATTCTAAATCAGTTACGGCACTTCATTTCAGAAAATGATCCAGTGGTATTCGTTTGAAGCTAAAAGGAAAATGATAGTGTTAACTGACATAGGGACAATAAATAATCTTCCGGTTGTTGCCCTCGCTGCTGTGGTTGAGTAAACTCAACGGCGGAACGCCAAGAGTAATCTCAGTGACACGGCAACAGTCGGAAAATGTTTCTATGGTAGACCACGGCCGTGAAAGCCTACATTCAAGGTCAATAAATGATGAAGGTATTTATTCAAGAAAACGGGAATATTTTCAATATTATGTAAATAACTACCTGATTTTTATATCTGGGTTGAACCCGATCCTGTAGGAAAATCTGACATTAGTCGAATTTAAACGCACAGCCTTGCCTAGTTAGGCGCAGGCTCTCTTACTACAGAACTATCGAGCCGTTTTCATAGAACAAAAGCTTCAAAACAATACAGCTTTATTGCAAGCTGATTCTTTATGTTGGTCTCTGTAATGGTTATTTATAACAAAGCTTTTCACATTATTAATACCCTTTAGTATTGTTTGATTGAACTTATATTATCTTAGACATTGTTATTTTATACAATGGGGCAACCTGAAATGGTGGTGCCCCAAAAAAACAAAGAAAACCAAAAATATTATATAAATATTAACTTTCATCCACTAGGCTCAGGCTGGCAACCTGCTTCTTCGGAGCCACATGCAGCTCTTTTAATGTATAATTGCGGTTCTTTTTAAGTACGTAAATAACATGCATATAATAACACAAAACTTTAAATTTAAGTAAAAGGAAATATCTCTTAAAAGACTTTTTAATTTCACTAATCATATATAGTAGTAAATATGAAATCGGAATTTGGTGAGAGATTTAAAAGTGTTTAGAAAGAAAAAGGCCCCGTTTTTGTTGAGACTTCTCGAAATTGAATTTTTCATCCTTTTGCGATATTGACAAACCAATTTTTCAACTAGAACCAGCTCATTTGTAAATCAAGGAACTGTAGGATTCAAAATGTGTAAATCTGGAAAGTGAATGAGACAATATAAAGAGACACAAATCTACTTTTGCTGTACAACATAAATGGCCTGAGTTAGAAAGTCTTAAAGGCAAGATCAAGCTGTTTTTAATACTTTTTTTTTGCTTTTATTCAATTAAAAACTTGCATTTGGACTTCTGTCAACATATTTTTGCGAACAGACATTTTCAAGCATGAATTTTATTTAAAAAAATAGAGGAATAGTGCCGTCGTATTTGAAAATAAAAGTAACGTCATGTTTATCGAATTTTGACAAACTCTCGAGAAATTCAGCCTTAAATATGTTTATTCGTGTGTAACTTATGTTTTATATTAATAATTAACATTTCATAATTATAATTACGACTATTGTAAAATTAATAATAAATAATTGAATTGCAAACTCTTTTTAACAAAAAAGACAGACTCAATTTCCAAAAATTGAATAATTCAAGTTACTGACTTGCGGCTTCGTAAGTATTATTTTGGAAAATATAATTTAAAAGTTACGCAGAAGATGTTGCTGACCCCTGCACTAGGCAATTATAATGTTTGAAAAAATATCATTCGAAAATTTGATAATAAATTGAAAGTATCATTGTATTTTTAAGAATTTGTCAATAATGTGTCCACCATTCACTGGTGGACCTTATCCTTGCAGAAAAGCTGCCACGTTTATTGAATTCTTCGTCAAATGCATTTTTTCTTTGTCTGAGCTCTTCGGCTAAAAATTAGTTTTAGTATCTGTGTAGTTATTCAATACACTTTCTCTAACTCTTATTTGTTGTATCCGAAAAATGACAAAAGCTTCTGTTTTCTCGTAAGGACTTTCTGTCAGGAAATTATTGAACGTTTATCTTCTTTAACTGCAAAGATATAACTAATTGTTATGGTCAATTAGAGGGTGAAATGGGTTTAGTATTTAGGCCACAATAGGCTCACTGTGCTTCTTTTCTTTACTGGAAAATGCCAACTAACCCACTGTTTTGACTCGCCATCCAATATGGTCCTACAATTGACTTCAACGCAGGACACTTGTAGAGAAAGTATTCTACTGTCTCGTCTTCAACTTGGCGACCCCTGCATGGTCTCCGATAAAGTCCTCCCCAAGAGGTACTTCTCTAGTCGGCGATTTCTAGTCAGAATCCTGATAACCACGCCAAGATCCCTGCTAGATAGTTTTAGGTACCTTACTGCCGTTAGCTTGTTCGGGTACCTCAAAATGTCCATGGGTGGTCTGATGCTTTCATAAAGCGTACTGGCGGTCGAGTGGAGGATTCTGAGTCGTGTACTGTCATTCCCGAATTCCCCCTGGCCAGTCTGTCCACTTCATTGCCAGGAATTCCATTGTGATTTTTTAGCCCTGTTAATTCTGTCAGATTTTCATAATTCACCGACAGATACAGATTTTCATAGTGCACCGACGGAGGCCAGAATATATTAAGTAACATAGTAGTTTCTTTAAAAATCTGTTGTATTTAATACTGTAAATGTATGAGTAACTATAGGTATGTAGTAAAAAGCACTTTAGTTTTTAGAAAATAACGAATATATGTATTTATATTGATTGCTTTTTCAAATTAAGGTTACAGTATCATGTTTGTTCTCACATTTGTCTCGGTGAAGGATGTTCGCTGTGTGAACTTTACACAATACTTTAGCTCCATTATAATCCAAATCCAGAAATTCATTGATAAATTTAGTGTCTTTATCAGCCAACGGTCGTTTATTTTCCTTGCGTACGTTTGACGTACTTATGTACATACATACTTGTCTTTATAATTATGTGTAACGCTGCGAAAGGTCGAGGAGAAACTGTTGCAATAAATCAATAATTTAATTCGCTGAGGTAGCTCATGCCGATTCGTCGCGGCGTAGGCCACTCAACAATATCTGTAACCTGGCGTGTAGTGCTCTATGATCATTAAAATACAATGCTCGAAATATGCTACGACTGTTAATGTTGGAAATCGTTGAGAAATAAAAATATTTTGAAATAACTTGGCTTTGCTGTGATCAATAAGCGTCTGTATTAAGCCAGTTCTAATTCTCTCTGGATTATGCTGGCCTTTGTAAGAATACCATTTCTCAAAGTACTTGATTTTTTGAAAATAAACACCTGATGACTACAAAACCAGAGATTGTGACCATCCGGACCAAATAACCTTTGAATGGAATGAAATTGATTCCACGGTTGTTTCTCTCGTATGACTTAAGTATAAATACGCACGAACTCTTTTTAAGCGCCAATCGTTAAGTGCTTTCTTTCAGAACCAATTAAAGATTTTGAAACGTCATAGAACATCGATGAATAAAGGTAATTACAATTATCAAATCCTATTTGCCAAAATTTTCTGCATTATTGTTGCCTTATCAATTGGTCTTCCCAGTATAAAATTGTATAACCATTAAATTATCGCTACCCAACATCTCTATCTCTCTGAGATTTCAACTATATACACAATAATATGTCGTAAACAGATAGCAAATTTCGAGGCAGCCAACGATCCGAACCGAAATAAATACATAGATCTCAGTCGCGTCTCTCCTCTGCAGTTATATTTCGAGATATGTGTACGGCTTTGATTCGATACGAATTGCCGAATGGATCGTAACAAACGTAAACGTTGTTGGAAAATAATGATAAGTAACTCTTATGCGAGGTGATAGGATCTTTCCAATTCCCTGTTCGCATCTGGCGAAATTGAATTACGAGTGAATCCAGACGCTGCGTCCCTGAAAATATCATATCAGAGTTACATGGAGATAAACGCTGTCTTATACATAAACATGTACAAGGCATGTATTGAAAGATATGCACAGTATATTGTATTGAATCCAAGAGAAGTTGCGATTAAATTGCAGCTGAAATGGCTTCTGAAATATACAATGTGTTGAGTGAAGCGTGAGACAGTCCGATATCTCAAGAACGAATGAAGATTTTAAGAGTTTACTATAAATGTCCCTTGGGGAACACATATTCTCTGGCATTTTTTAATTTTCTTTCAATCGAATGCCTCTCCTTCTATTGTAATGACATGGAAATTGCAACACCATGAAGGGATGCGAATTTTTTTACCAAGCTGTTGGCAGGAGAATAAAGCGTTAGTGCTTTTCTCTTCTCATATTGTTTTTGCCGGTAGTTTTATTTTTCTTTTGGTGCACGGTGTATGTGCAGACTTTTATTTCTGATATCGTATAATTTAACGTTTCATGTTGGGAAATTTTGCTTTATATTTTCTCTTAACCTGCATGACAGGCTCTTAAATTCAGCTACACTGTATAGCTTCGCTTACCTTAATTTGTTAAATCTTTTGTATATGTTTTCCTTTAAAATGGATCGGCTTAACCTTCTTTCGCAGCCCTCAATTAGGTTTTGACATTTTAGTTTATTACAATACTCATGTATGCTCCATTAAAATCTCTAACAGATTTTACTTGTTTATGGCATTTCCTTTTCGTTATTTACCCTATGGTTATTGTTTCTGCTACTTTGGGTATCGCATACATCATTGCATTCGCTTTTCGCCTTAATGTCAATGCTCTTATCGCTAAAATTGAGTTAAAATTAGTTTCTTACTTTTCTTGAGGGTTTATACATCCCTTTTTCTTTGTCTTAGCAACCCTTTGCGCTTCTTCTCTCACATTTTCTCCTTTTTAATTGGAAGTGTTTCTGTTTACATGTAGGCGTTATGTGTCGATCAGCTGTTCGCGAAGGCGACAAATCTCGGTGCGTTCTGCAAGTTCTTCGTGTAGGAGATCCGTCCCAAATTGCGGGCATGTAACTTTCTGTTGTTTTCGATCCTTTAACTGCTATCAGCTTCTTATAATGGCTGGTTTTTTCTTTAATTGATGTTTTATATTCATTCAATCTTACTTATGTAATATGCCATTTTAATCATTCAGTTCGCGTCTTCCAACTTCCTAATTCTAGGACAGCCTATACCGTCTGTGACGTATTTTCTGGCTGAGATGAATTTGATCGTGCATTGAATTTCCGTCTTCTCTTGGTGCATTTTGATCATTTGTGGCTTGACTGTCTAGAATGACGTCCGTGAAGTAGTGGTTCCAATTTTATAGTTTGGGAATTTTATCACATTGTGTGGATATTTGTGGAAACCTACTTATAACCGTTGCCGTTGGTTGATTTTGGATTTTGGTTGGTTATTTTGGAGAGAACGGCTCCGGATTATTGTTATACAGGATTTGATTTCGTCGTCTCTAGTTACCATCCTGAATTTGCCACGTGTGATGTCAAGATCTTAATTCATCACCATCTTATTAATCATTTACCCCGTTTTAACGGTAACCTTTTATTCTGTTTATATTTCACATGGTAATTTTGGGGTTTCGTTTATTTCTATCTAGAGGGTTTTCTTGTTCTGGATTTTACCTATTTTCTGGTTTTACCTATTCTTGGTACACTGTTTTGGTACCTCGTTTTGGAAATTTTGTTTATGGCAATACCTGATTTTGGCCTAATATTTTTTGGAATATTACCTTTTCTTTGGAACCACTTATTTTGGATTTACGTGTTGTCTTACCTTTTTGGCTGAACGCTTCTGGAATTAAGAATCTTGGAGCAGGCATCGCTACTCCTGTACAGTCAGCACCCTTCCGGGACCAGCTAAGTGCTTGTTGTTAATTTCTTTTGCAAACCATAAATGTTAGACATTTTTGTTGTATACTTCAAAAACTGAACAAAACAAGTTATGTCAATTACTACCTTTCATTAGATATAAGTCTAGATTTTTTAAAACACAGTTTTTTTTTTTTTTTTTTAATTTTGAAAACATTATTTAATTCACGGGATATAAATTTTCTTCGAATTTTCTGCAAAATGTTCTTGAATGAAGTTAACTAATGTCTTAGTCAAAGGAATACAATTATTTCATTACAACAATGGTTTGCGGGATTCAATCGGCCTACGATTCATTACGCATCGGATGGCACGCTTCTGAGTTAATAAATCACGTAATGCATGATTGGAGTTCGCCAAATACGAGAAGTGAATCATTCCTTAGGAAATACAAAGATTAGATAAAATCTTCAAAAGAAAACATACAAATTGGGAAATTTTATCTTTAAAAGGTGTTTGTGTACGTGTGTGTTTGTGTGTGGATGATATTCAATCTCACTTAAGGTTACTGCCGTCATCAAGCAAGATTATGTTTGCCAAGTATCTTCCGACGGTTCCATGTACTACGGTCAAAAATTCACTCTCCCCGCATCTAAGATCTAAATTTTTACGAATGAACGTTTCAGGAAGATGTTTCGCTCGGTGTTATCTGCGCGCAAATTGCTCATATCGCTATTATTCGTCTTCTACTACTTCGGGTCCCGCATAAACGCTAGCGCTCCGAGTTCGATCCCATTCGGTATTAAGATCACGTTCCTGTTATTACGACTGTAGTCGCTGCAAAAAACGATAGTTCCCACGATGAGCAAACACGCTCTGAATGAAAATCCTCCTACGTATTCTTCGTCCTTTCGTTTTTCTTCTTTTGTTCTTTTACCCCCTTTTTCCAGTCGTATTTTCTCTCCCTACACATCGAATTTCGAGTTTCGAGATTCCTTTCTTTTACTCTCTTCTTTTGTTCGACGTTTTTCCCCTCGCCGCAACGCTTGATTATTTGTCCTTTTCATTCAATAGTTTACTTTGGTGCGCGAAAGATGGCTCTGCTGTCGGGCGGTGCTTTATTTTTTCGTGGTGATAAATAATTTTATCGTTTTTTTTTTCGGAGGTGAAATTGGACACAAATAAGACCGTAATCCCTTATAGCAAATGGGAGTAGGTACGGAATAAGAATTAGAGAGAGAGAAAGAAAAAAAAATCATTCTACGCTATTAATAACGTCTTCATAATAAGGATGAATCTAATAATTTATATGGAGTGGGTTTCATCTTCAATGTGATCAGTAATAAATGGAATATTAGAAAATGTTCATTTTATAAGCTCACAGTAGGAGGAGACAATTTCACTTTTTTAAAATATAAAAAACTTAATTTTTTCCTTTATTGTATTTTAGAATAGTTTTTTTATAATATACTACATAACGTATTTTAATTGGTTGACATGTCATTATGGTGCAAATTTACAATTATTTTTACAATTTTCTGGTCACTTATGTATATTTGCTTGTTTTCTTTCATGGTGGTCCCCGCAGCTGGCTTGATGATGTGTTTTTGAACACGAAACCGGTCGTCTGATAGTTGATAGAATTTGTGAGAAAATTGGACTTGCTTTTTATTTCCCTTCATTAGCTAAATACTCACACTTGAGTCACGATGGAATATAGAAAATAATCATTTTATAACTTGATGCTAGCTCTATCTAACACCTGAGAGGCTTTATTAGAGTCCGCTAGATTACGCTTTCGAATGTCGACATCTAAAGTCGCTAAATATATAAAGTACCGCAATAGACGATGAATTTGTGCTAGCAAACAAATTGCACTTTGAACCCAAAATGGCTGTTGTCATATCTGACACTGTCAGTTGTTACGAATTAAAATTTAATTTAGAATTAAATTAAAGTGGCAGGCGGAATGTGACAATTGCAGTTAATGAAGTAGTAGTAGTTCTACTTGACATTTTAACTTAATCCGAGATTAGATTTTAACTTATGTTTGTGCAGCTGACCATTAACCGCGAATTTTACGAACTTTATTTGTGATATATCATTAATTTATCGTTGAATTGACTTTTCAATCTTAATTTATCATAATTTATGTGCCTCAGCATACAAATAGTTTAGAAAAGGGTTTTAAACTGTCTAGTGTCAATCGCAAGTTATGCTTTATGTTTCAAATTGTCACGATATTCTGTCAAAGAATCTCGGTTTACCACAATCTTGTTTTTTGAAAGAATCTTGCTTTTTAAAAGAAAAAATAATACCCCCGAGACACAAATAGATTTAAAATAATAATCAAGGTGATCGTAGTGGAACCATGAAGTCTTCGCTGCCTTTTCTTGTGCTATCAATACACCAGATTTGGGTCTCCGATTTTCTTACCTCTCCCATTCGCCGTTCATCCTAATCCAAGATTACTTTGAAGGGTTTATTGTGGGAGATAATTACTTTGAAGGGTTTATCGTGGAGGATCATGAAGATTATTGTGCCACTACCCATATCAAAGATATAGTTTATTGCCATTGCGTCTATCCTGGTATGCCTGGAACTATTGTGAATTCTGCAGTTACCAGAATCTTTTAATCCGCATGCTTCAATTTTGGTCCTCCTTTGATGAGGATGTCAAGAGGGAGTTTTGATCATTAAACACTCTCGTAGTATTCAATAGTCTTCCATAGAACCTAACAGTTGGATGTAGCAGTAAGTTCTTTATTATAACAAAGGATTCTTAAAATTTATTACTTAGATATGTCATAATAATAATAATAATAATAATAATAATAATAATAATAATAATAATAATAATAATCTTTATTTCATAAAGAGATGCAATATACAAATGATATCGCAAAACTCTAAAAGAAGTAGCGTCAAAGTACAACAGAATAATCTTATTGTCTATTTAGGTATTCACTCAAGTTATACGGCTCTAATTGCAAAAAGAACGCTTTCAGTTCTGTTTTGAATGTTTTTGAATTATGCTTATTAATAAGAGATCTCGGTAGATTGTTAAAAAATGTAATACCAGTATAAGCTGGGTGTTTTTCACTTAATGTTAGTCTATGTACAGGATAGCTATAGTTTAAAGTTCTTACGGCTTACTTGCTTTCCTCTTTTAACTGAAAAGTATCTTTATTGTTCACGAAAAACATTATGCATTCATATATATATATATAAAGCGTAAACAGTTAATATACCCTCCGATTTAAAGGAACTGCGACAGGTCTGACGATAACCGATATTCAAAATTGTTCGTACGACTCTTTTCTGAGTCACAAAAATTCTTTGCACAAGGCTATTGCAGCCCCAAAACACTATTCCGTATCGCATTAAAGATTCAAAGTTAGCATAATAAACGCTTTTCACACTTTCTTTTTGCATGTATCTGTTCAATATTCTTATACCATAGCAAACGGAATTAAGTTTTTTAATAATTCCTTTACATGGTATGACCAGTCAAGGTGTTCATCTATTTGGATTCCAAGTAACTTTACATGTTCCTGAAGCTCTACTGTCTGGCTGTCTAGTTGGATATTAGTAGGTTTCTCGATGCTACGTTGTTTTGTAGTAAACAATATGCAATTTGTTTTATCGTTGTTTATTAGAAGTTTGTTTCGTTTAAACCAATTATTTGCTTCAGTGAAAACGATTTGGCTATTTTCACGTAGCTCTTTAACGGTTCTTCCTCCGATTACTAAATTTGTGTCATCAGCATAACAGCAGATGTTTACCGGTACTTCTGTATCAACAATCATATCGTTGAGGAAAATAATGAAAAGGAGTGGACCCAGAATGCTTCCTTGTGCTAGACCTATCTTTTTGGTAGAAAGATGAGACTTATAAGTAACTTGGCTTTTTGTAATGCTAACTTTTTGCTGTCTATCAGTTAAGTACGATCGATACAATTGCCAGGCTCGTTCTCTAATCCCGTATAATTGCAGTTTTTTAAGAAGTAATTCTAAGTCAATGCAGTCATATGCCTTGCTCAAATCAAGGTACAGACCCATTGCAAGTTCTCCTTTTTCTATATGTTCCAATATAACTCGGGTGAATTGGGTCATCGTATAGAAATTCTCAGAAACAAATTTCTAGAGAATTTTAAATTTATTTACCTTTCTCATAATACAAAATGAAAACAAATATTAATTTCAATTGTTCACAATTGCCTACTGGATATTTTTCTGGGAGAATGGAAGCATCTCCTTAATGTTAATAATGTATCAACATCTTATTACATCCGCAAAATACAAATTCAACAAAATCTCCTCGGAAAGCTACGTTCATCCCCTCGAAACGATAGCTTTACGCGCCGAATTTAAAGCTCTTTGTCTCGCTACTCCTTTACGTCGTATATTTTCCGTCCTGTCACTCGATTTCATTCCCCTTCGCTCGTATTCATCGCTAATCTCCGCCACAACATCCTATTTAATCAGGCAGTTTCATAATCATTGTAATTTAATTGCCTCGGGCCTCTCAAACCTTCACGCCGCGACCCCACGCGACAAACAGAAACAATCTAAATGACAGCTCCGTACTTATTACGTCACATAACCTCGCCAATTAGGCTATGTGTAGCGCCCTCTAGCTTCGATATCTTCGCCGGCGTTCGCCTCGAGACTCCGACTGACAACCTCTCCGACCCTCCGAAAACTCTGCGGAGACGCAGCTATTCGGGTCGGATCGCTTTAAAAGGGTCGCCCCTTGTATAATTAATTTTGTTTGTTCCAAACTAAGATAATGTAATTTTTAGTTCGGGACTACCGGCGTATTGGACTACGTAGACTGTAGACGATACTATGGGATGCTTGGGCCTTTCATATTCCCTTCGCCGAAGGGTATCCTCCTATAAGGGAAACGTTAAATTAATTTAGCAATAATTAGCATATAATGATGTGATTTAGAAACCGCTGCGTTAGAATTGATTACTTTAAGTCCTCCTACATACCATGGCTTTCTCCCAGAAGGAAGTGTACAATGATGGCCAAATAGATGCGGACAAAGGATTTTTGATATGGAAAATCTATTAAATTTCAAATAACAACTTTGTTCATATCCTTGTTATTTTTATAAGAGACACTAGTTGATGCAAAATAAAATATTTTCCTTTCCTGTTTGATTGCTACATCATTACGTCTTTAAATCCGATTTTTCTTCCAACAAAAAACAATTCTCTATTATTTCCCGAATACAGTGATACTGCCGGTCATTTTCTTATCGCTTACAAGGTAATACATAGGAAAGGAAAGTGCTGAGGAAGATATTAGGAGAAATTAAGGATGAAAATGGACACTGGAGAAGACAACCGCGAGGTAGCAGACAGATACAAACATCCAAGTATCACAAATGTAATCAGAGCTCGGAGAGTAAGCTAGTTGAGACATGCACATAGAATGCCTGAAATCAGACAAGCAAAAGCGCTATTAGGCTGAGCAAGAAGGAAAGAGGACTTCCAGAAAGACAATGGCAAAATGCGGTCAAAGAAGATCTAATACGGGTTAGTGTAGAAAACTGGTAAGCAGTGGCTAAAGATCCATATGGAAGAAGCTTGTTGATACACGAAGCCATAAGCCTCTAAGGCTTGCGGCGCTTATTTATATATAGATAATAATAATATTGGCCAAACATTCCTTTCGGAATAGGACCGCTCTTTGGAAATCTTTGATTCATGTTATGCGGCGAATCACTCCGTTTGTGTTCTGGTGTTCTTTTCCATTTACCCTTCCATAATGGGATACACTTTGGATTAAACGTCATATCCGGGTTAGTATTTTCCATTTTGTTTTGAATTAGATGCCTGAGGTCATTTAAGGTATTTGTTCTGTTAGGATAGACCATTATTTTCATATAATCCCACAAAAAAAATCCAGTGGATTTAGATCAGGTGGCCATTCAAACGTTTCTTATCGTCCTAACCATCTATCAGGGAAAGTATTGCTACGAAATGTTCGAACATTAACGCCGAAATAAGGAGGAGCTCCATCCTGCTGGAATCAAATTTGTGGGTGAGGAACATCAGCATTGTCGTTATTTGGGGAAAGATTTGCCAAAAGTGGAGCCGGCCCGTCACGTGAAAGGTCCAAATATCTGGTGGTAGTCAATTTTTTTAAAGAAGTGAGGATCTGGAGGACGACCCCTCATTATTCCAGCCCAGAAATTTAGTTTCCCTTATCGCTAGCTGCGCGAGTCTTGAATCCAGTGGAGGATCTTCTTGCGACTAATATCTATAGTTATGACTAGAGAGGTTAGGATTTAAAAATTACAACGTAACATCAATTCCTCAGCGGTGTCCCTTCGCTTGGTTTCCTCCATGTTGTTCCTCTTTTAAAGATTATGTTTTCTTGCCTCCAGAATTATTGTTTTCCATTGCTTCCTGTTTGCTACCGTTCTTCTCTAATCCATGATTCCTATTTCTTTGATATCTTTCTCTACGCCGTCCTCCGTCCGCCCGCAACAGGCTTTTAGAAGCATATTTTCTTAACGAGCGTTTCAGGTCCTCTCCTTTGTAAATGTCTGTATAAGTGTAATCTTGGACCTGTGACAACTTATAACAATATTACAGTAAGAATAGTAATAATTTAGACGCTGCAAACTTTTCTTCATCTTCCACCGTTAGGTACATTGTTTCATGCTGCTGAAACAATGTGCTATTGCTACTGGTCCATTTTTTTAAGTATATAGTTTCCGTTTTATTTCTTTAATAAGATTTTTGTCTCTCTCTCTAATTTCTGAGATCTCTAGTATGTCCTGGTGTTCGTTTCCCCATCTCTTACTGTCAGGTACATTGTTCCATGTAACTGAAACAATGTGCTGCTGCTACTAGTTTCTGATGTATATACTGGTCCATTTTTTGAGTATACGGCTTCATTTTTATTTCTTTAATAAGTTTTTTGTTCCTCTATAGTTCTTGATATTTCTAGTATGTAGAATCCAATTAGAATTCTTTCAGTTATGTCTATATTTCTTTTGCTTTATCTGTTGATTAGTACTCACTAGAACAACGCAACTGCGCTGAAAGCCAGTGGCGGACGCATAAAAGTTTACACAAAATAAATTAAATGTGATACGTGCTCAAACACTTACTGTTTTAAGAGTCCTCCGTGAAATCACAAAGTGGATAATGTCTATTTAATATTTGTAACATTAGATATGTTTCCAAAGTTGTTTCGGCAAAGTGAGTGCGGCGTGAAGACAAAGTGTTTTTGTATGCCGAAAACGAACGTTCTACATCTAGTGACGTTATATTTGCGTAAGTAAAATAATCTTTCAAATAACTTAACGGTTCTGTTGACGCACCTTCACAAATTTGTCTTAATGTGCCAAAATCAGAGTCTTTATCTAAAACACTTTCAAACCTTTCTAAAACACAAACATTTCTTGCGTCTTCTATCGCGCATAGCTGTGCGTGAATATGTTGCACTATTTGCAAAAATTCCGTTAACGACATCGAAGAATTTTGTAGTTTTTCTATCGCATCCGCTAGTCCCACATAATTGTTCTGAATAATTTAAAAAATCTGTTTTAACTTGACTATCCCGAAATTTCAAGCGGCTTACCTTGACAGCCGCAGCTTCCTTTGGGTTGAATTCTAAAATCACGTTCTTTATATTCTCAAAATATTTAAGATAATAAAATGCAGCCTCTAACCATGTTCCCCAACGAGTAAGAATAGGTTGTGGTGGTTCAGGAATACCGGGGCATAGTCTATGAAATTCCCGAATACGTTTTGGGGATTTTATAAACACAACTTTTGTATGTGCTATTACAGCGTCTACCTCGGGATAACATTTTCTGATACTACCTGCTACGAGACTGAGAGTATGAATTTTACATGTAATATGCAACAAGTTAGCACAATGTTTTTTAAGAGATCGACCTACAGCAAGCATGTTTGCGGCACCATCACTCATAAACATCAACAGTTGATTTGTTGAAAGTTCAAACTTTTCCAATGTATTTAACACCAACATTGAAATGATTTCGGCAGTGCATTGTTGTATTCGTCTGGAAGCTAGTAAAATTAAGGGTGACGGTCGATGTGGTTCCATTGTGCGTACCATTACATTAACCACAGAATGTTTTTTACGATCTGTTGTTTCGTCCACACATAACCACAGTTTTTTATCTTGCAACTCCGGTTTAATTCTTTTCTCGACATGCTCACGAGCAGACGGCACAACTTTCTGTAATGTTCTCTCACTTGGTAACTTAAAATCTGAATATTCATTCCAAAACGAGACGTATGCTTTCTTCCTTAGTAAATGAAATGGTAAATTACATGCAATAAAGGTAACACATAAATTAAATTTAAATTTATCATAATCTCGTGTGGAATTTTTTTTTGAAACATGCCCTGCACTATTTACGTGCCGTAGACAATCACTTTTCGACCAACACATTAAATTTATTTTACACACTACACATTGAATTTTAGCGCCATCACACTTTAAATCGGGCATTTCTGCAATAAATTCTCTTATTGTGTCCAACTTTGGTCGTTTTCGCGACGTAGGAAACATTTTCAAAACAAACGTAGAACTACGATATAGTATACAACAGCGTAGATGCGTACACAACAAATCGGCTTTCGAATCGCAGTTATACTGACGCTTATACCGAATTGTCCCGGCCGTGTTTATTTTGTGTAAACTTTTATGCGTCCGCCACAGGCTTGCAGCGCAGTTTGCGTTGCTCTAGTACTCACTATTAATATGATCTGGATAGTTTTTCTTCTAAAGCGTATTCATCTTGTTTTCATTTATTTTTAATCACCTCTTTCCAATTTCACTGATTAATGCTTCCGTACTTTTCTTGACTGTCTTATTTCTCTAGCAATCGCTGTATTCGTATCTAGATGGCAGCGCAGTAGTTGAGGAAGAAGCGGGGTTAGAAAACGCAACGTAAAGTCGGCGGTAGTGACGTAAGGTTGGCGGAAGAGGGCAAGAGAAGGGTCAAAGTTTGTTACGCCGTAAGGATGTGGAACACCCTTCGTGTAATTAAGGATAATTGACGGAAGGCTTATGTAAATTGCGTGTTGAAAACTGTGATCCTCGCTGATTATCCTGATGATGGGAGGACGCGCCGCGCGGCGGAGGCGGCAGCGGCCGAGTCCTTACCAGCGTATTTCCAACCTTATCTTCATCCATCCTTCCTTCTCCTTTTGCCCTTGCAGTTTGTCGCGTAGTTGAAGTCGTCGTGATCGTCATGCTTTGACCTCATTGAAGAGAGGACCGCGTAATTACGTTTCAAATAACTACAAACATATATTAAGGCTGGTATTAAAAGGGCTAGGGGCATGGGAGAAGTCGGTCGGCCCCTTTTATAATTATATAAACGCGGCGAGGTTTCAAACGTAAGCAAAAGCGAGAGATTTTTGTAAAATATGAAGGGTCTATTACTGTGAGATTATATTAAAATGGCCACAGTTAAGATAGCAGTAATTAAAAATAATAAAATTAAAATGCAACCATCCTATAAACAATATCGTGTATAAATGGTTATCTTAACATTTATGTAAATATGCTGGCAAGATAGAATGTAAACAGAATTGGTATGCAAAATGAATAGTGTATTGAATGACCAGCATCGTCTGTGTACTTATAATTTAAAATGTCCTGGAGATACATGTATTTCAGATTTAAGTAAATTAAATCGAAATTATGGAATGTACGTTTGTTACCGTTTTGAAGAAGATTCTTGAAATTTCTGACCCATAAATTGCGACTATGGATAAAATATAGGTTCGACACTACAATATAGACTTCAAAGAACAGTAACATCAGTTTTGTTTACAAAAATATATAGAGATGGGTTGGATAAAGATGGATTAATTATGACAAATTATTGAAATCAACGTACAACTGTCATTGCGAGTATTATTTCGCATTACTAACTAAAGTATGAGAAATGAATGATAACTAAAGCTGGCCACGAGCGGTACCGCGCAGTAGCGTAGAGTCGACCAGGCCTCGCGTTCCACTAGAGTTATTCCGCTAATAGAGATTGCTGCCGCAAATAATTTCGCTCATCTTTTATATAAAAATTAAATAACACGTGCTCAAACACTTACCATTTTAAGAGTCCTTCGTGAAATCACAAAGTGAATAATGTCTGTTAAATATCTG
This sequence comes from Dynastes maya, assembly GCA_029619315.2. Lineage (NCBI taxonomy): Eukaryota > Metazoa > Arthropoda > Insecta > Coleoptera > Scarabaeidae > Dynastes > Dynastes maya. Next base: position 50,096,523 of record JAROYE020000005.1, read on the forward strand.
CAACATTAGATATGTTTCAACTGTTGTTTCGGCAAAACTAGTACGGCATGAGGAAAAAATGCGTTTATATGCAGATAATGAACGTGCTACATCTAGTGACGTAATATTTGCGTAAGTAAAATAATCTTTCAAATAACTTAACGATTCTGTTGACGCACCTTCACAAATGTGTCTTAATGTGCCAAAATCAGAATTTTTCTCAAAAACACTTTCAAATTTTTCTAGAACAGAAACATTTTTTGCGTCTTCAATCGCGCATAGCTGTGCGTGAACATGTTGCACTAATTGTAGAGATTCTTCTAACGACACCGCAGGATTTTGTAATTTTTCTATTGCATCTGCTAGCCCGAAGTAATTGTCGTGAATGATTTTTAAATCCATTTTAACCTGACTATCTTGAAATTTCGACTGGCTTTTCTGGATAGCGGCAGTTTCCTTTGCATCGAATTGTAAAACCACGTTCTTAATATTGTCAAAATATTTATGATGATAAAACGCGGCCTGCAACCATGTTCCCCAACGAGTTAGAATAGGTTCTGGTGGCTCTGGTATACGGGGGCACAGTCTGTGAAATTCGCGAATACGTTTCGGTGATCACTCACTAACATCAAGAGTTGGTTTGTTGAAAGTTCAAACTTGTAACTTCGGCAGTACACTGTTGTATTCGTTTGGAGACTAATAGAATTGAAGGTGCCGATTGATGAGGTTCCAATTTGCGTGCCATTATATTAAGAACAGAATGTTTCTTCCGATCTGTTGTTTCGTCGACACATAACCACAATTTTTGATCTTTCAACTCCGATTTTATTTTTTGTTCAATATGTTCGCGCGCAGATGGCACAATTCTTCGTAACGATGTTCGACTTGGTAATTTGCTCTCCGAATAGTTATTTCAAAAGCAGATAAATGGTTCCTTGTCTAGTAAATTAAACGGTATATTACATGCGATAAACGTAACGCATAAATTAAATATAAATTTTTCATTGTCTCGTGCGCAATTTCTTTTTGAGACATGCTTTTCACCATTTACGTGTCGTAGACAATGTTGTCTGGACCAACACATTAACGGGATTTTACAGTTTACACATTTAATTTTAGCACCTTCATATATTAAGTCTGGAATTTCTGCAATAAATTTTCGAAGTTTGTCTGACCGCGGTCGTTTTGCTGACAAAATCATAATTTTTCTAGGACAGGTAAACAATTGCGCAAATGACCGGCAGCGAAAATGTCCGTACTGCTCTGCGGACGAAGTAATACTACCGTTCCTCTCGGTCCGAACTGATTCTACGCCAATCCGCGGTACCGCTCGTGGCCAGCATTAATGATAACAAATGAATTAAAAGGTACGAAAAATTGATGAATAAAGCCTTTCAGTTCTGTGCATTCAGTTACAGATCTGCAGTATTCGTTAAATACGCCCACCCACATCAGTGAAAAATAACTCGTACTGTCACTATAATGTTATGGGCGTATCATAAATAAATGCCGACATGTAATTTGATAGATAATGACAAGAAAACATTAACTGTACTCCCATGAAGCATATAAGTGACTTGATTTAGTTAATTAGATTATGTTCTAGGTGCATTTCAACTGACATTTTAAAATTAAACCTAATGAGAATCAGGTAATGAAATTTTGCAGTTTCTGGTCAATTAGATCCCAACATTTATTGCTTTGGATAAGAATTGCGGCCAACTTTAGATTTATATGTGTTTCCTCCTCTCTAAATGTTTAATTTTAACGCAAGAAAGAACTTTGTCTATCTTCAAGCAATAATACTTCATATAAGAAAGCTAAAACTTGAAGATAATGGAATCTACTTCGTGCAACAGAAGAAATAGACAGTTATATGTCTCCACCAATGTGTAAGTGGAGTATGGCAACATTTCATTTAACCCTACATGGTCAAACGTAGCGGATTAGCTACATCATTTTAAAAACCTCAAACAATATTTGCCAGGAAAGCTCCACAAGTGGGGTTACAAGCTATATGTATTATCTGGCATTGACGGATTCGCCTACAACTTCGAAATTTATACAGGCAAAGAAAATGATTCGAAATTTTGACTTCAGAACGAAACCGATTTGGGGTCAAGCGCAAATATAGTGGTTCGACTTTGCAGGATAGTGCCGAACAAAAAAAATTACAAAAATTACAAAATTTATTTTGATAATTTCTATACGTCTCTGCCTCTTATTGTCAATCTTGCTCAAAGAGGCGTTCTTTCCTTGGGAACTGTCCGTAAAAACAGAATTCCGAATTGCAAGCCACCGAGTGAAATGGACACGAAGAAACAACCACGAGGCACAACTTCTGAAAATGTGGCGGCGTCGAAGTGACTGCTATTTTGTGGAAGGATAATAAGTACGTTACCTTTTTGTCTTCATTTGTAGGAAAAGATCCGGAATCTACTTTATCCATTTGATCGAAAACTCGAACGCAGAATACCAATTTCCTGTCCGTATGTAGTACGTGAATATAATAAGCACATGGGAGGAGTGGACCTTCTAGATAATCTGATAGGTCGTTACAAAATTCAAATTCGAACAAAGAAGTGGCACATGCGCTTATTCTATCATCTTCTTGACATGACAGTTATAAACAGTTGGCTGTTATACAAAAGAGTAAAAGCAAAGCAACGAGAACCAGCCATCGGTTGTTTGTGCAATGTTCAATACACCAAAGAGAGGACACCCCTCTAAATGGCTGGTAGAAAGTCTGGTACAAATTAAAAAACAAAATTCGGCGACAACATCTTATATCCCTTCACAAGATGTAAGAACTGACGCTGTTGGGCACTGGCCACTCCATGACGACAAAAGGCAGAGATGTAAGTTGCCAACATGCAAGGGTTTTTCCTGGCTCAAGTGCAGTAAATATGGGGTACATCTATGTCTCAACAAAAATAATAACTGTTTCTATGAATTTCATAAATAATTATTACTAATAAATATAAACGATACTAATAAAAACAAGTATTTCTTATCCTTTTCCATTTGGTGTGCTGTTTTATAGCTTCGTCAGTAGCCTGATACGTTGCTGTTGTTATGTCTCTCATAAAACATTTTTTTCACAATTTCCTCCCGAAATACTGTTATGCTCAAGGTTTTACCAGTAACAGATTGATATGCTAAATGAGCGTTTACAACAGCGGTATTTGTAAGTAGTTCTATGGCAACTTTTCTACACCACTTGATACCACGGCGTACTGTACTAGAAGCTTTTTGATCCGAAACATCTATAAATGGCTTGATACAGTTGTATTTCGCGATAGTAGATGGTTTCTGTACGACACGCCTTTTTGTTTGTGCGCCCATCATTTTAGGAACTGCGTCAGTTGTTAAAAACAAAACGTCCTTTTTGTCTTTCCATTTACCAACGATAACATGCGTATTACTTTCGCCTGCAACCATAGTTCCGCTTGGAAGTGCTTCTTCTGTACACAGTGTGCGTCCGCAATCTAATAAATGCTGCATAGGTTCAAGAACTACGCGACTAGCAACTGGCTGTTCATCCTGGTTGTGGTCTTTGCCACAAGTTACATGTATAACCTTTTTCTTCGCAAAGCTTGAAAACTTTAATACCATATTACCATCATTCCCGGAATATCCTGGAAAAAATGAAGCCGATCTCTGAAGGAGATCATTGTTTCATCTACGCAAACTTCCTTATCAGGACTATATGTAGCTTGAAATTTGAAAAGAAGTCCATGTACTAAAGGATGGATTTTATACAATCGACTAGTAGTATCTGGCGTCTCGTTGTTTGCAAAATTGAAATGTGATAAAAGGTGACTCAAATCGAATTCTGGACATACCAATGTATTTTCCCACATCACTTTTGTATATAGGATTCTTACTGAAATAATCTTTTGATGTAGGGTTTTTATCTAAACCCATCCATATCAACAAGCCGACAAACGTTAAAATTTCTGACTCATCGGTATCTGTCCAAGTTATCAACGCATTTTTCAACAAAGTTTCGTTAGTTATACCAAATATAATTTGCTGTTCTGGATACCAGTTTGTTTCCCGAACCATAAGCGGTAGAATATCGATTACGGAAAGCTTATAGAAGTCGATCTCTTTTTTCAAAAAATGTTGTAGAAAAGCCAGGTCCCTCAGTAAATGCAAAATTCTTCAAATTTCTTGTTGAAATATATTTTTGCGACAAATATTCAGTTAAAAGTTTTTCCTATTACCTGCACATTCGTCCCATATATCAGGCAAGACGTGCGATGTCACTCGCGTCACTACAATTCTGGTAATCTGCATCATCTACAGAATTATCATCATCCATTTCAGCGTATTCAATATCGCTCATTTCATCCACTATTTGTTGCAACTCTGCTTCCGTTCAAGTTTTTACAACTCATTTTGTATCAAAATACGTGCACAAATCAAAAAAAGATGAGAAAAGCACTGTATACACAAATGGCTGCCGGCAACAGAGAACTAAGACACGAAATAGTTTAGTTATTTCTCAATAGATGGTGTATTATTTTTACACAAGTAATATTCCCATCTATTAAGAAATATCCAAACTATTTTACCGATCTTTTAATCACAAACTAGAGCATACGAAACACCCATTTAATTCAATGAAAACGTGACCGTCTGGCATACACTTTGTAATCCTTACCATTGTTTGTGACCATATGTGGGCACGCAGTTTGTCTATCAAAACTTATTGTGAACCATTTACACGCAGAAGTTAAAGTGATAAATGAGAAAATAAATAATAATCGCTTGGAGCCATGTACTATGCGGTGGATGTTCCAATTCTTGAAAGCCACATTCGCGAATGGCAGCTTATGAAATGGCGGCGGTATGGACGGATGCATTGTCGTGCAATAACCGAACACCTTCTCTCGATTTTCGTCGACGTTTTGCACGAATATTATCCCTCAATTTATGCAGCAAAGACGCATAATATGTGCTGCTGACAGCTAATACCATTTCTTCAATAATTGAAATGTTTTGAGGCGTTATCAGTTCAATTGGCCGACCGGGGCGCTTATCATCTTCTAGGAATTCTTGCCCCAAACGGAAACATTTTGCCCACTTTTTTACAATGGAATATGCAGGAGATAAATATAATAAATGCCGTCTAAACGTTGTTTAATGTGCTGTTTATGCCCTTCTTTTGTTGAAAATTTAATGACTGCGTGGTACTCAATTTTCGTTATCTGAGATATTTTCATGCATTAATCGCGTTGTCTGGCTGGCTACTAAAAACTACTACTCTTCGAGCCGTAATATATGTATATAGTGTAGGCATCGCACATGTGCCACTATGACGCAGGTATAGAATTAAGTTAAAATTCAATTCTCTAACACACCCTTTGTATTCTAGTATTCCTCTTATCAAAAGAAAAAACACCAATTTAATTTTGAGAAGTATACTTTCTCCATCAAAATAATGAAAGCAACTAAAAAATATACATATACCTAGAGGGGAACACGTACAACATCAGCAGTCTTCATTTTATCCAACGTTATTTCGCACCATATTGAGCAGGCAATTTCTGAATATGTAACATCGCCAGCTATTGCTTAAACTAAGTGGCGATAGCGCTTAAAAATTTATGGTGCTTTATTTCATAACGCAAAGCTGGAATATGGAAGTTGTGGGATACAGCTTGTTTGCGGAAAGATCGAATATATAAGATATGAGGAAGATTATAGGCATTCAAGTACTATTTTACTTTAATAAAATTTTCCTAGAATTAGAATCCATGTTAATCCATTTCTTTTAGATGTGTACTACAGAAATTTTAAACGGTACTACATAAGTCCATGTTTTGAAAAGATTAACTTACAGCATCATATATTTACAACATTACAAGATGAAATATCCTAACAGACACTCTAGAGATTCTTTAGAATATTCATTACGTCAGCTCCTATTGGCCTCAAGGAAGCAATCTACTCCCATAAACGGGTATACCACACGTATACTCCACGATTTTGTAAACGAACTGTAGACGAAGTACTTCAGTTTTATTGCGAACTGTTCGTTCGAGAAGAAAACCCTCCGGCGGTACCAAACACCACTATAACATCCCGCGATCTCCAGGCACTCTAACCGTGTGTACGTATGCTAATACCTGTACATGAAATAAAGATAGAAGGAATGGGGATAGAAGAAGGATATAAAATCGCGAGGATAAATAAAAATTGCAGTAACGACGTGAGCGAACTGTACGAGTGGAAAACAAAAATGTTTACAACGCAACGCGGAAAAAACAACAGAAAGACAAGGACAAGAGATGGAAAAATAATAAATATACGTTTCATATCAAAAAATAATGTAAGAGAAAGAAAAAATTTCATGTTATTTGTAAGATTTGAAAGCGTAATAATTTTTATTTGACGTTTAGTTTAAATTGTGGCAATAATATAAAAAAGCCTGGATAATACTTTCTACTGCTATATTATAAAGAGACCCCAAAAAATGAATATTTGTATTTAGAAATACAATAATGCTAATATAGTTAATGATATTGGTGGAATCATTCCCGGAAAAACAATGTGAGAAGTGGTTTCACATCTGCACTCCGGTTTCTATCGCTACTTTCTAGACGAATATATCTCTTGGCACTAGGTAGCACCAAGAGATATATTTTAGTGCTGTTTGTGGAGATTAGTGGCATAAACCTAAGAGGCAAATAACAAGGGTGAGAAGAGATTGTGCTCAGAACGACGCTGATGACGCCTGGTAGGCAGAAACATGTGCGCGGCGAGCGCTTCTCTTCTCACATTGTTTTTGCCGGGAGTGATTCAATACCATGAGCTATAATAGCATTATTTTTGGTTATTGTATTTACAAATGTTAAAAAACCTAAACGTGTTGTTATTAAAATGAAATTGGGTGTAATCTCATCTAAATCTAATAAAATGTGACCATTTTTACTGATAATTCATTTCATCATACATACATACATCTGAAGCGGATGTATGAATGTCTAATACATTTATTTATCACGATTATTTTCTTTATGAAATGTTTTAATATAGGCATACGTACCTACTGTATAGACACACTTATAGATACACACATACATCTATGTATATAATTATATTTTTTTGACAGACCATGTAAAATTGATGGCGCAATAAACTATTACTACTACTATTACATGCAAGGCATGATAATAACGACCTTTCCCTGTTATGATATTACACATTTCAACAATTTCATAGTCTTAAGTTGCAACATATAACACATGTGTTCAACTGGTCCTTGATTTCCTCCTCTTACTGATGCGAGGCTGTTGGTCTCTCAGCCTTTTAATCTCTGGTGAACAAATCGGTAGTGGTATTGATGTTATAGCCGCGTCTGAGGGTGAACTACGACACTAGCCAACAAGAGGTTGATGCAATTCTGCGCTCTCTCCCAGGTACCAGCTGCCAATTCGCGTAAGTGTCCTGTTGGCGTCTATATTTGGAAATCATCGCCTAATTGATTGTTCCTGACATACCAAGGCGTCGAAAATTATCATCCTGAGCATCTTGTTTTGCACGGCTTCCAGTCATATCAAAGCTCCGAAGGTCATTACAGAGCGTAAGCAGGTTTTATAAAGATGCAGGTTGTTCCGAAGATCCAGAGCACTCCCTCTAGCTATGAGGAGCACTAGAAGATTCCTTGCTCGATAGTATTTGCTTATTATTTGGTCGATGTGTGGTTTCCAGGTTAGCCTTTAGTCGAGTAGCAGTCCCACGTACTTCGCCGTCGTGTTCCATTGATCTCGAGTTCTTCCGCTAGTAATCTTCTTTCTAGGGGCACGGCTATACTCTTCTCCTCATTAACTCGTGATCGCATTCATTCCAAGAACGCATCCAGTGTCCGCTGCTGTCCTTTCACCATTATGGTTTCGCATTTGTTTGCTGTATTCATCGCATTATCACCGGCGAAGATAGAGAGCTGGATTTGCGACGTGTATAGATAATAAAGAGTTCCGGCACCAACAGAGATCTCTGTGGGGCGCCAGCCATGATTGATTTTCGAGAGGAGGAAACCAACATTTCATTGAAAAATTTCTTCTCTGCGGATACGATTCGATTAAGAAGCCCATTCTTTCTTCAATTCCCGCTTTTCTCATTTTATGCCAGACCGTATCGAAGGCCTGGGAAATATCCAAGTACACTGCCTCAACTGTCTCCCTAAGCAGCAGTTCGAAATGTAGCAATTCCTGGACGAACGGTTAGGAGACACCACTGCTCACCATAGACCGCGTTCACATGAAACAAGAATAAGCTTTAATTAACCAGGCGGACGTGAACGAGTCTCATGGAGACCAGAAGACAGGTTTGTTGTCTGCACAGATTTGGTTCCTATACTCAAGAGATCCATGAATGCACATTTCTACGTAGACATCATCGTAAAGCAACATATGATGCCATTTGCTCCATTTGTCAAAGACAATTTCATTTTTCTGCGGGATAACCCGAGGTAGTGGATTACCTTCGACACGTGAGTATTCAATCTGTGGACTGGCAATTAAGAAGCCAAAGTATGAACTCCATAGAGTATCTATAGGATGTGCTAAAACGATCAGTTGGACGCCTGTTCCTATGAATCTTAGGGAACTTTGAACAAGTTGTTCTTTCCGAGTAGAAGAATATTCTCCCGGAAAGCATTTACAATTTAATCAATAGGACGCCCAAACGAATGGAAACAGTGGTAAGAGCTGGAGGAGGATTTGCACGCCACTGAATTCAGATTTTTACGATTTAATTTCACAAATTTTGACACATGTTTGTAATTTTAAAAAATCTCAAGTGTCCAATAACAAAATAGTTTTCATTATGTAGTAAGATATTGAACTTTATAGAAATAAATATAATGAGAAGTTTTGCTGATGCGTTAACTTCGTCTAGGAATTTAAATTTAGCCGACTGAAACATATTACTATTATGCAACTTTCATTGTATCAAATTTTGCAGATCAATATGCGCCATAGATCTCCCGAATTCAACATGTCTTGTCCCCTTTAGTTCATATTAATCATAAATGTATACACGGGAATTGTCGCATATTCACGTCCCTGTCAATAAATACGCTGGCAAAATTGCCCCATATTCCGCTAGCGCATCTTACGCCTGGGGCCGATGCACTGCTGTCACTTCCACATGTATATATTTTCATATGTCGCCCTTTACTTCGCTATGAAACTGCATATAAATCACAATATGCTGTTATTTTCGAAGAACAGCGACCTACGGGACTCGTCGTCGGCGAAAGAGGTTAATGCTGATCTGGGATTGTGTATTGTTCGTGTCGTTTCGAGGGTAGAGGACGAGATGAAGATCGGTGCATTTCCACAATAGCAACGACAGCCTCGGTACACTCGACAGAGCAAACAGGACAAGACCTGTTCCGGTACCATGCTCCGTTCAGGAAATGAAGTTGATACGACCATGTAGAACGTATTGGCGTATGAGTTTTTTTTTAAGGAAATTGATGAGATCGAATATTGCCTGTAGCTGAAGGCACTGTTCGTATTTGATGACAATTTCTTAAGTTTCAACATCCTTTAGTTTCGGGAACAGGTAATAGCTGCTAAATTTTACTTTGGTATTTTGCTAAGAGGTAATTGTTAAAAAAAAAGTAAATACACTTTAAGACTGTTTATTATAGAAAGTAAGAAGAAATTAGGCACAGGAAGCTTAAGGCAAGTGATAATAATAGTTATAATAATAATAATTATTACAATTACAATTTTAAATTGAAGAGAGAGAGAGAAAAAGTATCTCCGCGTATATACGCACCTCTCGAACCAACGGCGTAGGAGTTCCTCATTCGGAGCAAGAATGGAGCCCCTAACCCAGTTATCTTGAAACAGGGCATCCACCAGTGTTGTTCCGTTGTGCTTTTCCGTAATCGGGAGATACCTTCGGCCAAATTCGGTAGATTTCGGTAGATTATATGTACACTTTTACATTCGAAATTCAAAGTCAACAATTTTTTGAACAATAAGTTTATTGAGGTATAAATTCAACAATTAAAATAATAATAAAAAAATAAACTATTAACAAATCGCAAAAATACCTGTAATATAATAACGAAATGTATAATTAAAACAAATTTGTAAAAAAAAATCAAAAACAGATTTTTATTGATTTTTATTCATCTTCAGGAAGATTTTTTTGAGTTTTGTCGTTCATATTCTGTATTAATTTTTGTTCAATTGGAAAATTAAAGCAATTTTTTGTATGTAAAAGACCAGTAATTGATTCTGTGCTTAGCCGATTCCTTTGGTTTGTCTTCACTGAGATAATTGCAGAAAAAATTCTTTCCAGATTGGCAGAAGAAAGTGGAAGACATAACATATTTTCCACAAATTTACTCAAAACGGGAAATACATATGTACCACCACTTCGGCAGGTTTTGACGAGATACTATATTTGGGAAAAGTGGACCTATGCTTGAAATAGAACTTATAGATCCATTTTTAACCACAGCAGGATTGATAAAATTAAATTTTTGGGTTGGATTATTTTTTAATGGAAATCGTGAAATTATTTGTACGCAATTTTCGTTATAAAAATCTAAGCAGCGAACTACTTACACCGTTCCTTGCAGATACACCGCAACGCTTGTTCCCAACTATAGTAAAAAATCCTCCAACTGTAAAAAATATCTTGGATTTTTAAAATCAATATCTTCCGGGGTGTTGCGGCTATGTATTCTCGTTTTAAGAAACAATCACCAAATGTACGTAAAATATTACAGACAGTAGTATACAAGACATGTAATTTTAGAGCTTCGGATTGTATTTCGCTGTTCAAGTTATTAAAAAATGGTAAAACATAATCAAGAAATAACAAAAAAGTTTATTGAGTGGATTATTAAAATTTTGGAGGACGTTGTCTGCAGCCGAGACATCTCCTTCGGCCACAGCAGTTGTAAAATACAATTCCAGAGCACCAAATTACTCCAATATTCGGTGTACAACCTGATGTACTGACAACCATCTTGTTTGTGAAGGGTGGAGAATTTTGTAAATTTTAATATTGCAAAACAATTGATATTCTTTGAATTCGGCAATTCTTTTTGGACTTGAACTAAAATAATTGAAAATGTCTCTTCTACGTGTTTAGGAAGTGTTTGACAGGCGTACGAAGCGCACAAATGGAATGAATGGCATATACATTTCATGATAAATAAATCTGGAATATCGTTTTTTAACAATGTTACAACAGAATGATGTCTTCTTCTCCTATCTACTCAAAAGTAATTTAAAAAAAATGTAGTGTTACAGATCTTTCAGACGCTAGTAAATATCTGATTGTAGTAATAGGTCAATAGATGGCAGGTCTAAATTTCTCAGTCGGTGTATCAAACTTATTAAAAATATTCTTAAAATACTTTTTTGATGGTAACACAAATAAAAGATAAAATTCATTTTCCGTTTGAAACTACAACATATTAGTATTTTTTTTAATCGGTAGATCCCAGGAGCATTTCGGTAGTTCGATATCTAGCTATAAAATTCGGTAGATCTACCGAAAAACCGGTAGACGGAACAACACTGGCATCCACAACCATTCCAATCACTCGCTCTTAGATAGCCTGTGAGTCATTCGACGTCAAGTGGACCCCACCCCTCCTGTCCCTCCCCAACTGCTACATGCGCGGGACTGCTACACGGACCCATCCCGCCACGCACTCCCGTACATATAAAGACACTCGACTATCTCGGATTTGAATAAAATTTTGCATAAATGTTGCCTATTGTATAAAACTAAGCTGCGCAAAGTTTGACATAAAAGTAAAGATTGGAGGTCCTATGGACCCTTGAATCAAGGGTGTCGAAATGTCGTACAAGCTGTACAGCAAATTTGTCGCGCAAAATTTTTTCTTGACTTTGAGCTTCAGTAGCATGAAAACTAACAATGCCACATGGCTGAAATTTCATAGGTTTGCAAACGTTAAACAAATCTGCAATATACCCAAAAACTCATTTCTTTACTACGAATACATTTGTGTATACAGCCTCTGAAAATTGGCTGAAAATGCTGTATGGCTCGCGCAAATTTTTACTTTTATGATGTCAAATTTTGCACAGCTCAGTTTCATACAATAAAAACATAAAGGACGAATAAATGCGATGGAGATGAGGTATTTGAAAAAAATCGAAGGGAAAAATAGAAGAGATAGAATTAAGTACGAGACATATAGGCGAAACTTGCAAATTGTATCGGTAAATGACAAAATAACGGAGGAGTAGCTAAGGTGGTTCGGTCATGTATGTCGCATGAGTAATAATAGATTTACAAAAAAGGTGTTTGAAACGCGAATGATAGGAAAGAGCAAAAAGGGGAGGCCACGTAGAAGATGGGAGGACGTTATTAAGGAAGAAACAGAGAGAAAAGGGTTAAAATGGGAAGAAGTTAAGCAGGCTACACAAGACAGAAGGGGATGGAGAAAGATTTGCAAGACAGGAGGACAGACTCAATTTCCATACCCGCCTTACACCGAACGATAGAAAGGCGTAGGATTGAGTAAGTAAGTAATATAAAGAAAAAGAAAAGAAATACAAAGTGAGCAAATATCACGTGCATATGAAGCTTATATTTCTCAAACGGAAGGTGCTATCAAAGTAGAACCAAAACGCCTATGGTCTTTTGTACGAAGTAGGAAGGGAACTACACGCATACCCGGTAGATTGGTGCTCGATGGAGTAGCCCTCGACGATCCTCAACAAATTGTTGACGCTTTTGCAACAGTATTTTCTCAAGTTTATACTTTGTCCAACGTTACCGACCCTCCGCCCAATCTTCCACAACTACAATCGTTTAGTTTGGTTCCGACAACAGAAGACGAATTGGTTAAAATTATGGCTGCCTTTCCAGATAGGGCCACCGCGGGCGATGACTTGGTGCCGAGCTTCTGTGTTAGGAATTTATGTAATGCCTTTGCGATACCTTTATGCCAGATTATTAATCTTGCCATCAGGACCTCCACTTTTCCGGATAGATGGAAACGTGCACGAATTGTACCTGTCTTCAAGAAGGGAGATTCTACTCAAATTCGAAATTATAGGCCCATCGCTATACTTAATAACTTTGCGAAGATTTTTGAACATATTATATATACTACAATATACAGGAATACTCGCTCACATATCGCAACTTGCCAACACGGCTTTGTGAAGGGACGCTCGACAGTAACAAACCTGGCCTGTTTCACACAATTTATAAGCGAAACTTTAGATGACTGCGGACAAGTTGACGTTATCTTTACCGACTTCTCACGTGCATTTGATACTCTCAGTCATGAACTACTTCTATATAAACTGGACTCGTTTGGTTTAGCTCCCAACTTCTCCTTGTTAATTAAATCTTACTTGGTAAAAAGAACTAACTATGTATTTTATAATGGATTTAATTCGTTTGAATTTGTATCTAGCAGCGGTATCTCACAAGGATCCAATCTTGGTCCATTGATGTTCATTCTATACATAAACGACCTCTTAACATCCTTATCTTGCCATGTCCTCGCTTATGCCGACGATGTTAAACTGTTTTTGTAATATTGACTGCCAACAAGATATCGAGAGTCTTCAGACGAGCATTAATATACTGACCGAGTGGTCAAAATCCAATACACTGACATTAAATTCTAGTAAATGTAATTTTATGTGCTTCACGAGAAAAACAAATCCATATATCTCCACTTATCAAATCAACGATATTTCCATCGACAAGATTACCAATCTTAAAGATCTAGGTGTCACTTTTGATCCAACTTTATCGTTTAACATACATATTGAACAAATTTGTTCATCTGCCTCTAAAATGATGGGTTTTCTTATGAGAACGTCCAAATACTTCAATGACGCACTAGTGCTAAAATCCCTTTATTTTGCATTTGTACTCTCGAAATTGGAGTATGCCTCTATTGTTTGGTATCCTTTTTATATGTCCCATCAAGCTCCAATTGAACGTGTTCAGCGTCGATTCCTCAAATTCTTGTCGTTCAAAGTTAATGGCGAATATCCGCCTTGGCATACTTCTTACAACACCCTTCTCGAATCGCATCAATTTCGTTCATTGTCATCCCGTCGTGATTACCATAGCGCCTGATTTTTACACAAATTATTAAATGATAGGATCGACTGTATGCAGCTGGTCTCCCACATAGGATTCAACGTACCTCGAATAGCATCTCGTTATGCTCCAACCTTTACTATGCCGACACCGAGGACCAATCTTCGTTTGCGGTCGCCAATCTATCACATGATTAGGAACGCTGAGAAGATATTTAGTGATATTTTCACCGGAGAGTTGGCGCCATGATACACGAAACATAATAGTTTTTTGTATAGTTATGTCATGTTTTTAAATCAATATGTATTGTGTTCACAATGTGTATATTTGTCCTGTAATTGGGTTTACCTGTTGGACAATAAACATTATTATTATTATTATTATTATTATTAAAGCTGGCAGTAGTAAAACGCAACCAGAGGACGACGCACTATAGGGCCGCTGCGTGAAAACCTGACCAAAAATGATTTTTATTGAATTCAACATATTGCTTTGATTTATTTCTTTTAGTATAGCTAACATATTGAAGTTTGTTAACCCATACATTTTTTTGTTTTCTTTTTGACCATTTGTCAAATAATCGACTATGAGTTTAGCGCATAAAGCGTGGTTCTGTACGTTAAGAATTCTGAGCGTTGTTTAATTAAAAAATAAACCGCTTAAAAGTGATTATCTCATGCAATGTTCTACACCAACAGAAAGGGTGTTTTATATACTTTCTTATGAAATTTTAGTTTTATTTAAATAAATGTCTATTTTTCTATGTATTGCAATTAAGTAGGCGCAAGTTAGAAATCCTATTTCTAAAGTTGTCCTAAGGTTTTAGTTGTTATCAGGGTTTGCCCCGGTAAAAAATTTCGGTTCAAAAGACAGAAAATTTTATGCATTATGCGATCCAAAAAACCTGACGAAATTTTTACCCCTCAATAATAATAATTATTAAAACAAATTACAATTGTGTTTGTTGTATATCCAATTTACTAATAATGTATAACTGGCTTACAGTATAGAAATTCTAAATACACAATTTATGTATTTCGATTCCAAAGGATATTTTTGTGGTTTCTTGATAACTAAATAACATTTAAAATAACTGCAAAATATTTTTAATAACATGCTGTTGACGTAAAAATAAAAACAACTTGCTTATTTGAAGTATTATCAAAACCATATCTAACCTCAAAGTCAATACATTTGATGATGATAGGATTTTGAAAATATTGTTTTCTTATCAATACCATTATTTTTGTTTGTTTGAATATTTCTATATCTATATAAAGTGAATGCAATATACCTACATTTGTGTATTGGTTATTTGAAATTCTACAGTATAGAATATTTGATTGTTTTGCTAGAATATTTTACAATGAGTTTTTACAATGAATTCTTTTAATATTATTAAACGAGACTTATGTCTGGCTTTCATTGAACATGGAAAAGCAGAGAGATATATCAAAGACACATTTAATCTTTCTGAGAGTAATTTATCTTGTGTAATTGTGAAGATACAAAAATATTCGCTACCTGAATTTAAAATCCGATGGAATAAAGCAGGAAGAATAAAAGCTAAATTTTTGGAGACCAATCGACAATGGTTAGATGGTGAGTTTTCCGTATCATTTGAAAAAGCTGATGAGTCTTCGGTACCTGAACATAAACGAGGACGACCATGTAAATCATATGAAGAATCGGCGGAAGTGACACAACATAGAAAAGCAATAAGATTATTTCGTGAATCAGGGTTAGATCACATCCATTAATCCTACATTCAAGGGTTGCGTTCACTTGGTGAAACAACAGAAGCATTAATTGTACGAGAGTTACGCTTAACATCAACTAAGGAGTTTATCTATCAAATATTAAAGAAGGGGCACTCCTCTACTGTTGCTTATAGTACCGATGAAGCTCTAGCTTTTTAGATAGATTTGGGCTTAAGTAAATTTAAACATACATGTCTTAAAAAAAATCCTAGAAAATAAAAAATGCACACTTTTTCCATCGTACAAACGACTTGGGCAAGCTAAA
This sequence comes from Dynastes maya, assembly GCA_029619315.2. Taxonomy (NCBI): domain Eukaryota; kingdom Metazoa; phylum Arthropoda; class Insecta; order Coleoptera; family Scarabaeidae; genus Dynastes; species Dynastes maya. The sequence goes on from JAROYE020000005.1 coordinate 50,112,612, forward strand.
GAAGCATGTTATCCAGATAAGACGCAAATTGAAGTTACCGATGTTAGTGCCAAAGTAAGATTGCAAGCACTTCTAGATCACACTGCTGTAAGAGTAATGAAGGTAAAACTTTTGGAACCATCAACCGATTTAATTTTATATTGCAAATGGGGCTGTGATGTTTCCTCTGGACAAAGAGAATACAAACAAATACTTTCTGATGAAAGTCAATTTGTATCCGACAGCAAACTCTTGATATCTTCTTTAGTGGCCATTAGGCTTGTCGATGATGTAAGTAAAAATGTTGTATGGCAAAATCCAACTCCCTCATCTGTCCGATATTGTCGACCAATTTCGATAGAATTCTCTAAAGAAACTCCAGAAAAAACAAGAGTTTTTGAAGAAATTGAAAAACAAATTCACTCTCTTCTACTTCAAGTTTTAGAAAATGATGAGATTTGTTCTCAATAAGACATGAACTCCTTTTTACTATGATAGATGGAAAAGTTGTCCAAGTGTTAACAAATACTCCATCTGCTTCTACTTGTAATGTATGTCTTGCAAAAACAAACGGAAATTAACAGTTTAGAACGCGTCCAGCAAAGAGTTGAGAATGAAGAAAGCTTTAGATTTGGACTTTCAATTTTACATGCATGGATTCGTTTTATAGAGTTCGTTCTGCATGTTTCATACAATTTATCGTTTAAAAAATGGTCGCAGTTCAGCGGAAGACAAAAGAAAAGTGCGTTTAGAAAGCGGTATGTACAAGAACGATTTCGAACTCAACTAGGATTAATAATTGAAAGCTCAAAGTAAGTGGTAACATTAATGATGGCAACACTGCTAGAAGATTTTTTGCTAATTTTGAATGTACATCTGAATTACAGGATTTGATGTAGAACTGATAAAACGATTTCATATCATATACAACTATGTCGTGTGAAGGAAGTAAATTCTGAAAATTTGGAGAGTATGCTTTGCAACTGCGTATTATTTTAGTAATATAAATGGTATTACATGCCATCTTCTGTCCATAAAGTACGATTCATGGAGAAACTATAATTCGTTTTAATGCTTTTAACTTAGGCAAACTCTCTGAAGTGCACAAGATCTCGAAATAATGATTACAAACTTGTAGATTACATCATGCAAGAAATGTTCTCGATCGCTACTAATGAAGACGTTTTCACACTTTACTTTATACATCTGATCCTTTATCACCAGTTTAGAATGTCTACATCGAAAATATAATGAACTTGATGAGGAAGACGAAGCATTATATAAATTAAGATAACATACTGATACATACTCACCTATCAAAAATAAGTTTTTAGTGTTACCTTTTTTTATGGTGTTACATACAAAAAATTACGTTTTTCTATATTTACAATTGTTTAATATACATTCAAATCATTCTTCTTTGTCTTATTTTATTAATGCACATTCAGTATTTCTTATGTCCTTCAATGATTCTCATAATTGACTATGTTTCTTTTGCTGCATCGTACTTAATAGAATGATTTTAAATTATCCTAACTATTTTGAAGCTTATACATGCCTTTACACATTACCAAAATTTTAGTTGCCTGCAATAAATATTAAAAAAGTTATCGATTTTTGGTCAGGCAAATGCGGTTTTGCTCCATTGTGCGACGCCCAGTTTCATAATGCATGAGAACTGTTTTTGATATCTGTTTACACAATTGAATTGGACGATTTCTCTCAGTGGGTATATGGGGACCAATCGAAATTCTTCGATTTGAAGCAGTAACTCAGAAGCAAAGGAGGCTATAGAAATTCTGTTGGTACACCCTCGCATATCTCAATAATGCTCAAATATAAACCTAAATCTACGCCAACAAAGGAAATGTACTGCAAACTTCTTTCGTGGTTAATAGCTAAATCGAAGAATGAACCTGGTACATTTTTTTGCGGTAAATTCATACATCTACTAATGAAACAAACGAGCTAAAAACAACAGCTAATGAAATTCCAATCCACTTCACCCCGTTTCCTTTTTTCGCGTTGGAAAAATCTCTTTTTCCGAAACTGATTTCCCGAACCTTTTTTTCCAATTTACCTCCAATATATTTGCACTCGATGAAACAAACTGCATAACCAGAGTCGCCGATCCCTGCTGCATACGCAACCGTATATACAAATGTATACAATTTGTGCACACAATCTCTCGTATTATCGATTACCAGCTAAGTCCATTAACTTTTGCGTGTTTTTTTCTCCATGTCGACGTCGTTGAGCGTTTTTTTGCGCTCACGACCGCCGTCGAAATAAATATTTATGCTGTCCGCGAGCACAAATTCGCCTATCCGATAAATCGATTAGCGAAAAATAAATTATCTGGCACAGTGCTGCATGGTATGGTATAGTTATTGAATTGCGAGCTTAAACGAATGCAATTCGCCTCGGTTTGTTACTTCCTCGCGAACGTTGCAACGCATGTTTCGAGTTTGGATGCAGTGAATCACCTATTTGGAGCGGTATAGGTCAAGTGGTTGACTGCGATGTTATGTATGTGCAGTTTGTAGATATGCTTTATTTGAAAGACCAAAACCATATTTGTGGAATTTGTAAATGATATTTTTAAAATGCAATTTTTTAGAAAATCAAAAGAAGGTTTTGTAAAAGAAGTCTAACAGTACGTATAGATCAAAATATGGATATCCTAAAGTGCTACAAACAGTATTTGAATAAATTGGTAATTTCAAGTTGGATCTGATGTTGAAGGAGATGGTCTATGAGACTAACGGCATCATATACGATTTAAAACATTTGTAGAAAATATTTTTAGTAATATGTTTTTACGCCCCACCAATAATTATTAAAATAAACTCTTAACAATCAAACATTGGAAACAGACATTTTACAACCGTTGTGAAACACCAGTTAGACTAGAACAGAGGTTCCCAAACTTTTATTTTCTCGTAGACCAGTTTCAAAATTTTACTGGTTTCGGTGCACCCTCTGCTGCTACATTTCTACCATATTCCCAAAAACTCATCGAAAAATGTGAAAATTAGATCTAACGATGGAAATTTGCGTCGCAGCTGAGTTCCAACCCCAAATTCGGAGTGGTAAAAATAAAAAGAAAAATAGTATATTTTCTTGTGTTCTATTTATTAAAATAATATGATTACAGACTTAATAGAATTAAAATTAAACATGAATAACGTAACGTAACTTCAACAATGCAAATCAACAATTAAAAAAAATAATTTTAATGGGAGGGATGTACTTGATGGATTGACAGCAAATTATCAATATTAGGCTTCAGTTTTGTGAGGAATAACCGCAAATCTCCCCGTTCTGTGATGTTCAATCTGCTCCTTTTTTTTTTTGTTAATAGGTTTGTAACGACACTAAAACTTTTTTCGACAAGGTATGACGAGGCAAACGCTATCAAAAGTTTTCTCACAATTTCCCACAGCCCAGGATATTTTTCGAGTATTTCTGCCTGCAGCCAAAATGTTTGATAGCCTTTTTTAAATTTCACCTTCAGCTCCTCATTGGTGCGAAGCTCGAGTAGCTCCTCTTGTAATACCACATTCGCCAGTTCCGTTTCATCAAGTGGATTTATGATCCATGGTGGTATTTCCATCGTCAGAATATCTTCAAATCTATTTTTGAACTCATCATGCACGGCATTTAAATGTTGAACGTATGTCTGAATATCCTCATCAAGACATTCTGCCTGTGACAAGTTTGAAAACTGAGAGAATTCGCGCCGACTAATATTTTGCTTCATAAATTTCAATTTTCCAAGAAAAGCCGAAATTACACCGGTTGTTTTTATTAAATTTAGGCTGCCCCCTTGTAACTGCAAGTTAATCTCATTAAACTTTTTGAACAAATCTGTCAAATACGCGATGTCTGCTTTCAATTTGATCAGGTTTTCCTTTAAATCTGGATCTTTACTTTCCAGAAACTCTAAAACTGATTCAAAAAGTGAGCAAAATCTTGTTAAACATGCACCTTTCGACAACCAGCGTACTTCAGTATGTGAGACCAATCGTTGGAAGTCTTCATCATTCTCGTCGCACAATTGTGCAAATAAACGGGTATTTAAGGCATTGCTTCTTATTTTGTTAACTGCATTAATCACAAATTGAAGCGATTGGTGCAATTTTTCGCTACCAGGTGTTGTCGGTGGATGACACAGTGAATTGCAGTTACTCCTGATATAATTCTTTTAAGATGGCTTATAAACCCACGATATCGCCCGAATATGACAGGAGCTCCATCTGCTACGTGAGTCTCATTTTTAGGTAATGTTTGGACATATTATTGGTCCATACTAGCGGAGCGCAATAAGTTGTGGTAGCAACAGGATGGCGCACCTACTCGCGGTTGGTTGTAGAGTATTTAAATGACGTGTATCCCAATAGATGGATTAGTACTAGCCGCCCCATTCAATGACCAGCTCGCTCGCCAGACCTAAGCCCACTGGATTTCTTTTTGTGGGGGTTTGGAGACAATGGGAATCCAGAAATTTCCGAAACAATTGTTCCGAATTGATCTAGTAATTTGTGGGGTGAGGAGTCTGCCGATACTTTAGTCCTTGCTATCATTAATTCAAAACAAAATATAGTTGAACTGACAAAATAATTAGTTGCCCTTAGCAAATTTCCTTTAATAAAATGAAACAAAAAAGGTTCTGAGTGAATTTTTATATTCAATAAGAATGGCCTGATGTATGATGTATGCTGGCGGTTTTTGAAGACATACCATCATTTTTCGCTTATTTAACATGAATAACAAATATAAACGTATCTTGCTTAAGAAATCTTGTGTAGGTCACCTTGCCTTATGCGGATTACAGTGGATACTTTGCTACTCTCGTCAGAGTGACTACAATTATATGACTCTTCGTTTTATGATAAGAAACTATTCTGATAACTTTTAGATGTATAACCGTAAATTAAAATCTTAAAAGTGTCTCTCTTATTTACATGTCTTTCATACCAATTAAGGAAGAGGAAGAGAAAGACATGTAAAAATAGAGTTGTGGTGTGTCGCCTCTACCTTGGTGTCTTGTTGTAGATGATCTCATGCAGAACTTAACTTCTTACGGATATGAGGTGCAAGAGTACGCTGATGATCTTGTAATCAAAATTGGTGTCAAAATTATAGCCTGCGCATAAACCCGCAAAAGATTACAATCGTTCCTCTTGCAAAGGGAAAAAACTAACATGGAACTCCCATATTTCCAACTTACAGAAAAGAGCCATTGCGGCATCATTAGTATGCCGAAGGCTGCTTGGTAAGAACTCAGGTCTTAAGCCTGAAATGACCTTCTGATCATATACAGCAATAATCAGAGCCATGATCATTTACTCCTCTTTGGTTTGGTGTCCAAGAACAACTCAAAAGACTGTGCAACAGCAGCTTCAACATATTCAGAGACTTGCATGCTCAACATCATAGGTGCGACGCGTACCTGTCCCACAGCAGCTCTGGAGGTCCTGCTGGGAATGTAATGTAATGTAACGCCGCTTCACATCCACATTCAGAAGGCTATATCGAGTGCCCTTACTCTTAGTAGAACGAAGAGATTACAGCCTGGGAATCTTAGAGGGCATCTTAGAATCCCTAAAGATCCTAGCATAAATTATCTAATGCATATTGCAAAAGACAGGATCCCTATGCAATACAATTTTGATCAGCCTTATAAGGTGATAATTGAAAGCCTACTGAGGCTCACCCTGGTCATCCGGTGAGCCTCGTGGTCTAGTACACGGACGGCTCGAGAATAGAAGGTGTCGGAACAGATATAGGCACTAGTGGTCCTAACTACCGCTTAAAAATGCCTATGGGACCCCACACTAACTATAAATATATTCAGCGACAGCCAGGCAGTTCTAAAGGCTATTAAGGCCTACACGTACGAATCTGCTCTGATACAGGAATGTGTACGCAATTTAAGGCAATTGGGACGCAATAACCACAGTGGGTTTTTAGCCACCAAGGGATCGAAGGAAATGAAAAGGCAGATAAGCTGGCCGAAGAAGCAGTGAACATGCCTTTCATTGGTCCTAACCCCTTGTGTGGTCTCCAAAAGAGTCACATAACACAAACAATTAAGACATGGGAGGACATTCAAAAGACCTCGTACTGGGAAAGTGTTCCAGGCGAAGGCACTCATATCAGGCTCGTCAAAAACAGTAAAAATAGCGCTATGATTCAACTGAGAGGACTTTGGATTACTGACAGGACTTTTGACAGGCCCTAAAATGTCACTTATTTAAACTAGGAAAAGCTGAAGACCTAATCTGTCGTCTATGCTAAGAAGATCTGGAGACGGCAGAACACATTCTATATAAATGCGTTGCCATTAGTCACACACGGCACCAACATTTCAGTAGGTCACTTCTTGCACCTACTAAACTGAAGGAAGTAGATCCTAGAGTAGCATTAAGATTTACTAAAAGTTTCCAACAATTCTAACACACGCAAAGGAATTTTATTACAATAAATCTATTAAGGTTGCAGTGATTAAAGGCATATGTGCCATGGTCCGATAATAATAATAAGAATAGTAATAATAACAATGATAGCGAACAAAAAATCTAAGATTAAGTGGAAAAACAAAGTAGAACTTTGTCACATTTTCATGCAGCGTACTCTTCTCCTCGGCTAAGCTGCTAGCTCGTGCGGAATCGCAAAAAATGAAAGTCGAAGATGGCGTGGCGAAGCAGAATCAACTTTCAGTAGTATTTCTTACTCTCGAGAACAGTACCTAGTTCTATAGAAGGAGTTTTAACGACTATTAGAGTGGAAAATACGGCGATCTTGGACCGTATCCAAAGTTTTCTCCTCTCGGCCAATTCGCCACCGTGCAATTGCTACCGCCATCGCTTCAGGACTTATCTGTTTTCGTTCGAGGGTCGACGAGAAGATATGTTATACGAGCATTCCGGGAACTCCACATGTTCCACTCAGGGTCCTCACATAAATAAAAAAAACCCGCTTTACCATGAAGTACGACGCGGAGTGGGCGAAGCTTTGTGCGGCCCTTTTGCACGTCTCCTCTCATTCCTCTCCAAAAAAAAAAAAAACCACCGGCGCCGCTTAATTAGGATTCAGCCCTCGGCCGTTTTTGTTGAATTTGCCACTTTCAGTTTTACGAAGTCATATTTCATAGCGTCGCGTCCACAGACAAGAACTCGGGACTGGCTCGCGTGAAATTATGCGGCGCGCTGGCTGTTAGTTAATTAGATATATACAGGTACGTGACGATCTCTTGAAGTGGCGTATAGTGGAGTAGTAGCGTCGGGCTACGTCACGTACATCGGTACTACCTAGTTTTGCGATTTATCGGTTAACGAGCGATCGTATTCGTGGAGGAGGTAATTTGCTTTACGAACTAGTCCATTGTTCGGAAAGTTTCGACCGTACGACTTGAAGCAGTACGGTAGCTCTCTTAACAACAACAGGAGTGACATAGTTTACAGAAGAATATTTGACAGTAGAAGTATAGAGAACTTTTATAATGATTTAATTGAAGAAAATTGGAATGACGTCTATTCACATCTTAATACTCAGGAATGCTTCGATACATTCCTGGACACTTTCCTCTTTTACTTCAATCTGCATTTCCCTGTGAAGAGAATACGATCCAGAGACAACTCAAAAAATTGGGTTAATAGCAACGTAGTCACTTCTTCAAGTAACCTAAAATCTTTATTTTATCTTAAGCAAAATTGCCCAGAATTGGGTGACACTTACAAACTAGCCAAAAAAGAACATCAACAACTAGTAAATAATACAAAGACTCTATATTACCAGGGAGAAATAGTTAATTCCAATAATCCCATCAAATCAGCGTGGCGTGTTGTGAAAGAGCTTTCTAATTCTGTAACTAAAAAAACCAATATGGAATTAAGATTTAACCACGATATCGTCTCCAACCCTACATCAATAGCGAATCATTTCAATGAACATTTCATAAACGCGCCTCTAAACTTAATAAAACAACTACCAGTTAATGTTAGCAACAGTGATATGAAGATTCAGATAGACAGAACGATCTTTTTAAAGCCTGTTTCACCCGTTGAACTCTCAAATATCTTATGTATGAAATTGAAAAACACATTCTTAGCTGGGACGGATGAAATACCTGCTTGCGTTTTGAAGTCGGTATACACAGCAATCGTACCTGTATTGTCCCATCTAATCAATCTATCCTTTGAACAAGGCCAATTTCCTAGTACTTTAAAAACTACCAAACTGGTACCTATATATAAAAAAGGCGATAAATCTTTAATGGAAAATTATCGTCCTGTTGCCCTCACTTCTTGCTTTTCTAAAATTTTTGAATATTGCTTTCTAAATAGGCTGGAGGATTTCTTAAATCGATATAGTATTTTAAATGTTAACCAACATGTCTTTAGAAAAGGATTCTCAACTTCAACAGCGCTTCACGCTTTATATAGGAGCATTATCACTTCTATTGAAAATGGTACCTACCCTGTAGCAATTTATTTGGACTTAAGTAAGGCATTTGATTGTGTTAATCACAGCATTTTGATGCGTAAATTAGCTGTCTACGGTATTAGAGGTCTCGCTATGGAGTGGTTAGAATCATTTTTGAAGAATAGAAAACAATATGTTAGCATTTCCAACTGTAGCAGTAGCAGAGTTACAAACCATAGTACCTCTAGCAAACTTACCACTAATATCGGTGTTCCCCAAGGCTCAATATTAGGTCCTATTCTTTTTCTACTTTTTATCAATGATCTTCCTGTTAACATAACATAACTTTATCACTCTTTACGCTGATGATATTGCCTTGGTGGCATCTGATACGAACGACCATAACCTATCAATTAAATGCAACTCTATGTTGGATAGGATTCATAACTGGTTTATAGATAACCAACTCGTTGTCAACAATGCTAAGAGCGCGTATATTAGATTTCACCCTTATCAGTTACATCCAACTCACGAATTTTACTTAGACTTAAAGCTAAACGATGAACAATTAGCAAGGGCAAGTCAATATACAGTTTTAGGGGTATGGTTTGACGAGATACTTAACTGGAAAGTTCACTGCAAAAACCTTCTGTCAAAGATTAATTCTCTTTGCTACCTCTTTCGAAGCCTGAAGAATATTCTAACAACGCAACAGCTGCTAAGCATTTATCACGCGTATATAGCAAGTAGACTGACCTATGGTATTAGCTTTTGGGGAAACTCAGCACTGGCAAATAATATTTTTATAAGCCAAAAGAAGATTATCCGTTGTATTGCTGGGATTAAACCTACAGATTCTTGTAGGAATTCTTTTGTTTGCTATGATATCCTGACATTACCTTGTATATTCATTCAAGAATTAGCGATGTATGTTCATATAAATAGGCAGAATTATAGATCACATCGAGATTTTCACGATTATCAAACTAGATTCAGGGAGGATCTCCTCACTCCAAAATCCAGGTTGACTATGTATCAGCAGTCGCCCGAAATTCTACCTATTAAGATCTACAATAAGCTTCCTTCACACTGGAAGAAGTTCAATTTATCTAAATGTAAACAGCAAGTCCAACATATGTTGCGTAGCAACGGCTTTTATTCGATACAAGAGTTTTTGACAAGTAATGTTACTTGATTTTAATTATATCTAATTCTGTTGTATGTTTTAACGTGTAAGCGCTCCGCCCAACTACCTTTTATTATTGCCTTTGCAATTGTAGGCTTACTTAATGTATTTTTTTAGTGTTATTACTGTTGTATTTGTGTTTGTATTGTGTGTGTCTTTGGACCATTTCCTATACTTTTTGTAAGTCGTTGGAAATAAATTGTTATTATTGCTTTCACTAATCTTCAAAAACAGCAAGTGAAATATTTCCTGGCGACACCTAGCGCTAGTAGTTATAGTCATGCATGATACCGTACTTACCCAAACTATGATATAGTCTTTAACGTGCAACGTTTCATACACATTTTCAAAAGATACCGGTTGATGTAATATTTTTTTTCTTTTTATTAAATAATAATAAAAAATGGGATAAATAAACTTATATACTAATATTAACTTATTAATTATTAAATTACATAAAATAAGCCGTATTTAATTACATTATTAAAGAAATAATTTAGCCTATAAAAAATTTCTTAAAATATCTTAAACAAAACTCAATACAACACTGTGAGAATTTTCACCTGTGTCGGCATCTTCCTAAATGTTACAGAAGGCGGCAAATTAAAAATGTCTGGAGGTGCCCCATGTCCGACCCTACCCCGCTCTACCCTACTCAAACATCATTTATATTGGCCAAGCAAAGTATAAATCCATAAAAAAGACCTTACTGAATTGAGGCAAATCTTTTCTTTTAAAATAACACAATAAGCCGCTAGATAAAATTGTAACTCTATCCATGTAATAAATGTCACCTTCGAGATTTACTCTATCTCACTTATATTTTATACAAATGTCATAAATATACATGAAAAAAATGCCTAGTAACAATAACCAAAGATTAATGCTAATATAATAATAATAATAATAATAATAATAATAATAATAATAATAATAATAATAATAATAATAATAATAATAATAATAATAATAATAATAATAATAGCACTAACACACGGATATGTTTCTGCCTACCCTGCGTCATCAGCGTGGTTTCGAGCACAATTTTCTGCTGCATACAATTGCGTTTGCCTCTCAGTTTATGTTTCTAATCTCCAAAAACAGCACTGAATATGTTTCCCAGAGACACAGTCATGCCGTCCCCGAAGGTAGCAAGACAAAATTAATGCAAATATAGCTCATGGTTTGCGTTTGCCAGCCTAGGAGCTACACTCCGATTTCTCTTGCCAACTTTTGGGACGGCATGACTGTGTCCCTTGACGATAGGTGTCGCCGGGAGACATTCACTGCTGTTTTTGGAGATTAGCAACATATACTGAAAGGCAGACGCAATTGTATGCAGCAGAGAATTGTGCTCAAAACCACGCTGATGACGCTGGGTAGGCAGAAAGGTGTTCGTGTGTTAGTGCTATTTTCTCTGCCACTTTAGGTTCATTCCAACTGCCGATTTCTATACGGTACGCGTACTAGTTCACACGTTGATTATTGCGCGTGCGTCAGATATACATCGTTTGTAAATTAGTAAATGGTGTCGTAGATGTTGGTACGCTTTTTGGAATCGATCGTGTATCGCTATTGAGAAAGAAAATGGTAGACAAGGATGTAACATGCATTATGAATGTTTTCTATTGGTACAGATACACATTGCGCATGTCAGTACAAACGGTTCTTGCTTGATACGATGTACGGTCACATCGGTGGATCGTACAGTAACTGGTACTTGTACGATACAAAGTTAAGTTGGAACACAATTATTGTCGTTCAAGTTACGGTACATAATGTAGTTGGAACACTTCATTTGCACTGCGCAGAAACCGGACGGTAAATTTACGGTTCTATACGTGTGTTAGAACGAACCTATTGCATTTTCCGGGAATGATTTCATCAATACCATGAGCTAGTGTAGTAGTTTCAATTTCTGAAAATGTGTTAATTACATGTGCCAAAAGATCTTAATTATTTTTCAACCCGTTTGAATGAAGTAAAATATATGGAATTCTGAAATTTTGAAACGATACCACCGGTTTAATTTTTCACATCTTTCCAATTACATCAAAAATTTTAATCAATAGCTTTTTATCTTACATTTTAAAGGACTATTTTTCACCTAGGGTGGCGCAGGTTTACATGTAGTTCCCTATACCACAACCGGGTGGAGAATGCCCCTAAAGTTTTAAGTTCTTCATACCCTTGTGCTCCACCTTCCCCTGTAAAAGATGTTGATATCCTATTACAAAAAGAGCAACAGAAGAAAGCTAATGAAATGAACTACTTTAACACTTAGCATCTTTAAGGAGGCGATATAAAATGTCACTTAATTAACTTCTTGTCAACGTAGCTTTCGAAATTAAGCTCTAAAACCCATAAAACAGATAATTACTGCATCTTAGCGTTGTAGTACCGCATCCAATGCATCTTGATATCGTAAAGTACGATGTCCGAATTTGTGTCAGGCCAGCAGACTGCACACCCAACCTAGATTCCAATCGCTGACGTTCCTTGCACCATAAAATGACGATTTTATTCGATTCTCACGGCGATAGCGGCATTCCCAGCTCAAATATATAAGTGGCCGCGTTAGATACGGAAGTCATGATGCGGCTTGTTCCTTTTGCTTGTATGCTCCTTTCCGCTAGGGTTCGACTGAGCGCCGGTAACAACTTCCAATTCTGGAAGCGGCACCCGTCCACCGCAAAGTCTCTCAGCGTCTAATGAAGGGTCGTATCGGCCAGACGTGACCTACCGAAGCTACACACGCTTGCCTCCAGTAAGCGGAAAGGGTGGTTGTCGATTTGAGCGACGACGTTTATGGGAATTTAAGAGGGGAATCCCCTTATTACCTTAACATTAAAAGCGTTTTATACGAATCGGGAAAAAGTTTGGTAGTTCGCAACGGAAAATCTTTCTTCTTTCAATTTTTCGGGCGAAATTTGCGAAGGTGCGATTGTTTTAATGAGTTTGCGAGTTTTGTGGAGGAGGGTAAGAGGCGGATATGAACGCGGTTATGAAAATAAATCTCCGATCGTTCGTTGTTTGTTTCTACAAGTTAAGGGGATCGTTTTGGGAAGATGAGTTTAGATGAAATGCATTTTTGAGGAATAGACTCCATGAATATTGTTTGCAAATTTCGATTCGTACTTTTAAGCATCTTTTAGGTAGCTAAATTGAATAATTTTGCTTTAATAATTTATTTCTACGAGGCAAGCGCTATAAATTCTCAGTCTGATTTGCTTATACAGGTTCTAGCGTGTTTAAACTCCGTTACGGTAGTTTTAGTAGCCAGCCAAATAACGTGACTAGTGCATGAAAATGTCTCAGGTAACGAAAATTGAGTACCGCGCGGTCATGAAATTTTTAACAAAAGTAGGACATACGCCTAATCACATTAAACGACGTTTAGATGGCGTTTATGGTGATTTATCTCCTTCGTATTCCACTGTAAAAAAATGGGAAAAATGTTTCCGTTTGGGGCAAAATTCCCTTGAAAATAAAGAGCGCCCCGGTCTGCCAATTGAACTGGAACGCCTCAAAGCATTTCAATTATTGAAGAAATGGTATTAGCAGATTGGCGTTAGAAAGTGAAGGAATTAGCAGCACCTCTGAAACAAGTATTCACCGAATTCTCCGTAACCATTTGGATATGAATAAGATTAGTGCAAGGTGGGTCCTCCTGCTCTCCAACGTGAACGTCGGGTCGAATGTGCGCGCTCGTTTTTAAACATGCGTGGAGACGGCCCGAAATCTGTCACAGGAAATGAAACAATGGTTCTGTATTATGATCCTCTACCCAAAAAGGATAGATCCCAGAAAGGCGAAAGTCGTTCAATCAACGGAAAAGGTGATGGCCGCAATATTCTGGGGTTGTGAGGGTATTTTACTCATTGACTTTAAAGAGCGCAATACAACTGTCAACAGCACATGGGAAGCGTCTTTGCTACATAAATTGGGGGAAAATATTCGTGAAAAATGTCGAGGAAAATTGACAACAGATGTTCGATTATTCCACGACAATGCAGAAACGATATTTTACGGGAAAACGTTTACTGTAGAATGTAGTTTTTATTTACGACTTCCAACTGTCTGCGTTCAAATTTAAGACGTTTAGCAATTTAAATCTCCTGCCAATAAATTCCAATTAATAATTTCAATTTCCTCCCAGTAAATTCAAATTAATAATTTAAATTTCCAACCAATTTTAATTTGATGTAGTCTGATAGATTACGCGTTAAAAATAATTTGTTTTTATTGGTTTCTGCGACTGTCCACTTCTCCTATAGGAGCATGGTAAACAGCCTTGTTTAAGATGGCGTTGAGATATTTCCTTATACACAGAGAAAAATTTTCGGACACAACCTTTGTTCTTTTTTTTAATGAGAACAAATTGTACTAAGAATTGCAACACATTTATTCAATCTAACAAAATATGTAGTTGCCTTAACAAAAATTATAGTTGAATAAAGATAAAGCGTTCCTGTTACATATTTTACTATATACACTACCTCCCATAATTATTTGCTCACTCAAAGAAATACGTATAAATAAAGGAAGTGCTAACTGAAAAGAAATTGTAGTTGTTCATTTAATAAAATACTCTAAAAACAAAGAGATCGGTATTTATTCAATTATAAAATTTATTTGTCACAAAAAGAATGAAATCTCCGTTTCGTCAAAATGTCCACCTCGACTATTAATAATTGCGGCACACACTTGCGGCATTCTCTCTATCAATTTCGTGAGAGTAGCGGGTTCTACTTGAGGCCAGGCTTCTCGTAGTTGTTTCCACAACGATTCCTTGAAAATTGGAGGATTTATTTTCACCAGCCTATCGAGTTCCTCCCACAGAGGATCTGTGGGGTTAGCATCTGTGTTTTGAGAAGGCTATTTCATTATTTTGATATCGCTTTCGCGTTCCATCGAGTCTAAATATTCGCGGCACAGTTTAGGGGTGTGTTTCGGATTATTATCACGTTGAAATATAAAACAGTCGCCGATTATTCCCATTCCTATTTGTTTTCTATATTTAAATAAATATATTTTCCTAATTTTAATGTTTGTTTAGAGTTAATTAATTATATTACAGTAGAACCTAAATAGGGGTCACAAAAATTTATTGTAAAAATGGCCGTTATTGAGAGACACTCAGGAATAATTAAAAAAGTTATTTTTGTGTTTTCTTTATTTTAAAAAATGTAAATATAAAAAAATAGCTTAAATAATAAAAAAAAAAATAAAAATATTTTGCATCCATTATTACTTTTTTCAAATATTTTTCAATTGAGGTTTGTTTTCAGTTTTTAGTTTTTGTTTGTAAAACCTGAGATTCACATTTTGCTAAAATTTGAGCAATTTGTACAGCTAGTTCACTTTCATCATTACAAAATAAGAAACTCTGTTCATCTCTTGGTTTTTCACTCACTTCATCCATATCGTTAATGTTTGAATTACATATGTTAGATCCTTCCACATCAGTTTCGCTGTTTGAATTACAGTCTTGATCATCAATTAATTCACTGATTATTTCTTGAACGTTAAAACTGGGATTTTCGGTCAAAACATTGCAATCAATAGATGCATAATCTTCTAGGGTTACACCACGTAATACAGGAAGAAGCTGGGCCAGTGGAATTTCGCCTTTCTCATCGAAATCCTTTTCTTGCTGGTTATTTTCCGAGAATCTTGCTTTTACAAAACATTGTAGCTGGTGAAACGTTTTTCCAAGCTGCTGATATCCAACGTTAGAAGCCTTCTGATTACAAATTTTCTATAGCTCATCTTACGGATGATCCCTTGATCCAATGGCTGACAATGGTAATTGGTGTTTGGAGGCAAGAAAAGGATGTTCACGTTTTCTAGTATCACTTTTGGATGGAACGTGGCGTTATCCTGAAGTAATAAGACTTTTCTATTTTCTTTTCCCACTTTTTCGTCAAATTCTTTTAGCCAGGAAGTCATAGTCTCTTGTCATCTATGCTTTTTTATTAGATACCCATTCTAAGGGCAGTTTGTCGATATGAGATCCTTTAACGCATCGAGGGTTTTTACTTTTCCTAAGGATTAATGGAGTTCCCTTGTCACATTCCATATTTACCCAAAATAAAATTGTCAATCTCTGTTTCGCAGTTTTTTTACCGGTACATGTATCGTTTTTTAGAGCGAACGTTTTGTTGAGCATTGCAAGATAAAAAAGTCCGGTTTCGTCAGCATTGTACACGTTTTTTGGTGAATAGCCCTTCAATATTACTTATAGCTTTGGTTTCCAGGCTCCAACAGTATCCAAGTCAACATCAGCCGACTCACTACAAATTATTTTAAAGGCTATATTGCCTCTTTTACAAATTTTTTCTAGCCATCCATTTTAAGCTTGAGAACTCGTCAGTTTTAAATTTTCGGCTACTTCCAAAGTTTTTTC
Source organism: Dynastes maya (assembly GCA_029619315.2). Taxonomy (NCBI): domain Eukaryota; kingdom Metazoa; phylum Arthropoda; class Insecta; order Coleoptera; family Scarabaeidae; genus Dynastes; species Dynastes maya. Next base: position 50,128,616 of record JAROYE020000005.1, read on the forward strand.
TTTTATTAAAGGCCCAGATATAGGAAGATTTTTATTTCTGGCATTACAAAACCAATTGCAGACTACTTCGTCAATCGCCGATCCTTCGGTTTTAGGAAACTTTCTCTTCTGCTCTAAATTGGAACTTTCTTCAAAGCTCTTCTTTAAGTCGGATTTGTTTTTTATCAGTTTTGTCTTTAAGAGACAAACGTTTTCTTTTTAGCGACATGATGATCGTTAGAAAAGCACAATCGAACACAATCTATGAAGCTAATGTGCTTGAAGTGAGTCGAACAAAAAGTTACAAACAACTAAATACATACAATCATACATAAATACATATGTATATATGTAAGTAAATCTGCTTACAATCGTTCCATCTGTATTAAATTGAATGAATAAACGTAAATTATGGGAAGGCCTTTGAGGTGGGTAAGCCGAATACCGTTTTTCAGAATTGACCGATAATTGAGAGGTAAAATTGCAGGTATTTTCCCAAGAAAATTTTCATGGAAGCGGCCGTGGCCGTTTTATGGAGGTGCCCGCTATTAGGAGAGTCATTATTACGTGTATTCTATATAATTGGTTTTGTAAATTTGAAAAGCCGCTTTTGAGAGGTGGCTGAAACTAGATGTGTTACTGTAGCTAGTTCACAGTAAATGTAGTTCGCGTTTGCAATGTTTGTTGATGAGCTGTTTTTTCAATCATGGTTTTTGTTTACTGTTGTGTGTAATGTGCGTCTGTGCTCCGGACGCCAATTTGTAACGATGCGACTCTCTTTCAGACGTCAAAATGTAACGGTTGCACGTCTCGGGTCTCGGCGCTAGAATGTAACGTTGGTTCTCTGTTCTGGTGTAAATTTGTACTGACTCTCTAATTCTTAGACGCAAAATTACAATAGCGACTGTCTACACGGTTGCCAAGCTATACGAGATTGCTTTGTTCACTAGTGACATCTCTAGATGATGTACGGGAGATTATCGTATAAAGAATATATAACGGTTTTACTTTTTAGACAATCTTTGTAATCAATTGAGTGATTCAGATGGGAATAAAATATACAACATTAACTTCTCTTATTTTAAACACTAAGATCCCATACTCAGTGTACAGGGGATCTATATTATCAACTCCATAATATAGTTCGATTTGCCGTTACTGGGATGTCGTTAGTTGTCAGGGAATTTTTAACTGTCAGTTATCAGAATTATAAACATGTATCTTAAGTGGCTTAATGTTTATTTACTTTTTAAAATAAAATTGTTAGATGTTTGCGGCTTTTAGTAATCAAGAAAAGTTAAGTGACTATCGGATTGATTAACTCGGTGTGTGTGGGCAGTCTTAACCACGGGGTAGTGTAGAAAAGGCCAAAGGGTCCAATTTAACAGGAAAAGATGTAAGTACAACGACAATACTTTATTTACACATAGCTTCATCAAATAAAATAAAATTCTCTAGCATATTAAAATCAAATTCATACACAAATATATACAGATCGGATAAAATAGATAAAAATAAATGCTTTATTTTCTCAGTTACGAGTTCGGTCAGGCTTTAATCGGGTCTTTGAATTTTATGTCGCGGCAAGACACTTACAAAATTCTCGGTAACGGACTTTGAATGTATCGGTAGTCGGGGTTTCGTAATAGATAGTTAGAAGTCACGGTACTACGGAACGTCGACGTTCGGCGGACGGAATAATTTCAGTCAAAATTCCACGGTCACATTATCATGGTACTATGACTTTGTGTCCACACTTCATCAAACACAGCTAACAGCCGCCGAGGAATGAAGTCTGGGCAGTCAAAGCTCTCGCAGCCTCGGCCAGCAAAGAGGATGTTCTTTCGTAGCGTGAGCCACAGAAAGACTGTTCCTTCGAAGCTTGCACCGCAGAAAGACAAATGTACGCGGATTTGAACGTCTTTTATAGCAAAATTTACTCGTTTTTGTCTTTCTACGTCATGCGTCCTTATATGTAAACACAGAATTCGTAACTATCGTGCTTATGCAATATGTACTAACGTACATCATAAATGACCACATTCATAAAGTACACTGGAGTACAATATAAATGGTTCTGAAATTTGAAACAAGAATTAAAAGAAATAAATTTACAATTTACAACAAAGATCTAAAGGCTAAACAAGACAGGTAAAAATTGAAAAAAATAATAATTTTTTTTCGTTCTTTCAGAATTAAAGTCTTTAAATTTGACGAAACGGAATCGTTCGTCACACTGTGAATGTATTTTCTTCTTATAAATTTTGTACTGTAACATTTCTTTACAGGGAACATATTTTCTCGATTAAAATTTGCGTTTACAGTAATGTTTTTCTTACATATGTATCTATTTATTTCATTAAAACCAAATTTGTACACAGAATTCTGTGCAATGTCGACATTGTACGCAGAAGCTTGTACATTATCGGTAGAAGTAAGTGAATTTCGGGCTTTGTACAAATGAGGTGTGCAATGTGACGCTCTGTGCCAAGCCAACGTTTCTGTGAGAAGTGATGTCGCAGTTTCACAATGCTGATTTGCTTCTTTTGCGTTGGTAAATTGAAAGAAAGATATCTTATTCACTATACTTATTACATCTGACGGTGACGAATGTAAGGAGTCTTGATGATCTCTCCAATGGTATTATAAATTATTTCTGACTCACCTCATTACATCCAGTTTGCGCTGTAATGACTCTTATTCCTCTAATGTTCTTTTCAATGTATATACATTTTACATTAATCTGCATCCAACTTCCACCGCAGTTTCTAATTAAGGTTTTCTTAATTACAAACACTACGCTATAACCAAACCGCCATATATCTTGCAGCATACGCGCTTGTTGCGCGAGTTTGACGTTCTATTCAATGTGAAATATTAATAAATTTCATACCGACTGCAATGCAATGCTAGTAGTGTATAGTATTGATTGAATTAGATCTCAAAAACAAAGATAAAGTACGTAGGTAACGCGCAGCAATATCCCCCAGCGACAGTCGGATAAAGAAACATATTTATACATTAATATTTTAAAGTTAAAATGGCAGGGGAGGTATCGATCCGGAAGGAAGTGAAACGCTACATCAACGATAAAAGAACGAAATGTAAAAACTCCGCTGGTAATCTTACTGTATACACGAAAAGGTTGATCTTTATGGTGGAACAAAGGGATGTACTTTGTCACTGGATAGCATATTTATTGTGGAAAGATATAAATAGTTAAATGATTTTAGAAGCACGAAGATAGTATTTTGTAACTCTAAGATTCTTTGGTATCATGTTTGTACCTATAACAGATACAGAAACGGCCGAGATTCGTTGCAATAAATAATCTAGGAAAAAGTAAAAAATGTAGAGAACCATTTAGCGAACTATGAGGATGTATTTGACCAAAAATACAGATGATCAATGAAACTTACCCTTCTCCAATCTTCAACTATATATTTTTTTATATTCTTTAGCCCATAGAAATCGTGTCACTTTCATTTAAAATGTTAGTCTTGGCTTCTTTGCCGGACGTTTGCATTTCCAACCTACTTCATGAAGACGTCTACGGACTGTTCGGGTTGATATTTGTATACCTTCTCTACTAAAAATTTTGTACGCCTTTAATGTATAAAGAACGATGTTCTGTAGCCACTTTTACTACACGACGATCATCTCTTACAGTTGTTTTGCGTTTGCCGGCACAGTATGTTCTGCCCCTACTTGTACTAGGAATATTCTCCTTAATTAATTTCGCGATTCTCAGAACAGTTTGATGTGATACACCCTCTTCTTGTGCAACTTAACGTTGAGAGAACTCTCCCGTCTCTAGAAGAGCAGAAATTCGTGCTTTTTTCTCTGTGATTATAACCTTCTTCTTTGCCATTATGATAATAAATAGAGTTTGTTAAAAAGGTGATACCGGATGGCAGTAGCGTAGCGGTAGCGGCGTGGGTAGGGGTAATTTTCAACTCGTAGTCGATCTCGACAGTACCGCGAGAGAGTTCATAGCGATAGTACGTTGTACGCTGCACGCCAAATAAGTACGCGGAGATGGGACGCCCAAAGGTTGTAACGTTCCCTTCGAATGTGAATAAATGTCTCAGGCATTTCCCTGGATTAGAATTGCTAGATTGCTAAGTCGCGATAGGTTTGAATGTAGAAAACATTGTAAAAGTAAACGTCATGTATTTAATTTAAGAAACAATATTCCATACTGCTTCATTGTCGTTATCCAGTAAAAGGATTCAGAAAACCAATGCAGAAACCATTGTCAAGATAACAAAAGATTCGTTGAGAGAATTTTGTATCACAGGAATCCAAGTCACGATGTTCGTTACTGACGGAGCCGCAACAATGCTGAGAGTTGGTAGGATGTGTCACCTTGTAGCAGAAGCCATTTGAAAGAAGTATCCGATGGTGGATAAGTTAATAGCAAATACCAAAAAGGTGTTCATCAAATCTCCCAAACACATCCGTATATTCAAACAATTGTGTCCGAAATTACCACCACCACCCCAGCCTGTAATAACGCGATGGGGAACATGGCTCCAGGCAGTATATTACTACCAGAAATATTTTTCACAAGTGAAAAATGTTATCTTGAAACTTGATTCAAATGATTCTGCATTAATTCGAGATAGTCAGCAACCTTTTTACCAATTCGGACGTTCAACAACAAATAGATGAAATTTCCATGAACTATTCTGAAGTTGCACAAGCTATTGAAATTGCATAAACAATTTACAAGCCGCTCTAGAAAACTTGACGAACACTATAGGAGTCGATGTTGCTCAAAAAATTTGGTGCAATTTCAACGAAAAATCCCGATTTACAAAAGGTTCGGTCTATAACTGAAAATCAAGAGTGCCCGGATGAGGAAAAGGAATATCTGACATTTGCAAATCTTACTTTACTGGATGTCAAACGATCATTTTCGAAGTATACGACAACGTATTCACAACACCGTCGACGGCTGAATGAATCGACAATGGACGCGTTGCTGATGTTGCAATTCTACGCAGCTTACCAGGGCGGTTGCCAATTGCCACAGTGGACACCAAGACGACAGGAAACGGTAACAATATTATTTTTCACTAATATTGTATATTACGTACCTACTTTTATGCGGTGCGCCACTGCCGGTACGACCTTTTTAACAAACTCTACTCATATTTTTAAAATAAATTTTAGCATGTTCATACTATCTTCAGGTTGGAAGTAGAACTGATTGTAAATATACTTAACCTTACTCCACTTTGAACATAATTTCCAAATATGTAACTAATATATTGAAATACTTAAGGTATACATATATTTTAGTACGCTAAATAATGATTGGAGATATGATTTAAAATAAGCTTTATTACCCCGTTTCTTATTTTGACGAAATTATACTATTTTCTAAATCACCTCATCCGAAGTATATATCTTTTATCCTTCGTGACAGTTAACCTATAATTCTGACGGGTAGGACACTAATTTTGCTTACTCCAGTGTCCACCAGGTGTCGTCTTCTGTCGTATGTAAGTACTTTCTATGTCCGTCGATTCGCTCACCTTTCGATAAGGGACTTCTCGTAAAAGCTCTATTGGTGTGAAGCTCAGCGATTGCGGCTGTCGAACATTGTTTACTAACACGTTTGTTTGTCTTACGGGGTTTGCCGAGGCATCTTTCACTTAAATCGAGAGTTTATTTGGAACGAATAAGTTGTGTTATGGTTAACTTTACGATGAGAGGTGCATTGTTTTCAGACAAATAGTGTTACTTTAGTTAAGATAGATGATTTTTAGAAAAAATTTATCAACAGTTGTGATTAGGTATTAGGTTAGTGTGTGGTGGAGGTTAATTGGAGGTAGTGGGTTGTGCATAGTTGTTAGAAAAATTCAATATTTACATTAGCGTCCTTCTATGAGTTCCTATGGAAGTTCTTTATTGATTAGAGCTCATGCAGTTCACTTTTTTGCGTATTCATATGCATCAACTCGGTAACCGTCAAAGAAATAACTTCCTTCTACAGACAATTGACTTGAGATGAAATCACTAGGTGAATCATGATTCGTTAGCACAACTAAATCAAATACGAATGATATTGGACCTGAATATTTGCAACTTCTCAATTTTCCACAAGGTTTACATTTGCAAAAAAAAAAAATCTCGAAAATTGTGAAAATGAATCTATTCTCATAGCAGTTCATCGTATTGTGCAGGCTGATTCATTTTCGAGGTTTAAGTTTGGCAAAATTGTCAAATTTTGTGTTTGTTCTTAAGCCAAAGAGAAAATGGACCTGTGACAAGTGACGTTTGAGATTAAAAAAAAACAGAAAAAAGCTTATTTTCTTACTTTATCTCTAACACCTTTATTTGTACTTGCAAAGGGAAACTAAATATGTAATCTCGAGGCCGCTGTCGATTCTCTATCTAATGGTCTACTCGAAATGCTTATATGACGTTTCAGTTCACTTTTAGGGCATCATCAACTCTCTTATTTCTTATGGGCGCCATATTGATCTTGACACCTTCAGAGAGAGGTCTTTTTTTGATTTCAACCATGTATAACATGTTGACAAAGGTTTTTAATATTCTTGAATTGACGAAGAATAAGATTAAATAAAGTAGCCGTGAAATTTCAAACTGTCAAACACTTCAACGATTGTTCATTAGTAATAGGAAAATTTACACCAACGAAGAAAAACTAGATATGTTAAGTACTTTTTATTCATCGAATCGAAATACAACAATAGCGAATGCAAGGTATTTACAATTTATTGTATTCAGAACGACAATAGCGATATTGTACTATTTTCTAAATCTTTATAGAAATTTGGTGGAGAGTGGATCGTTTACCAAGCCATGCAATGTTTATATAAACAGGAGTTTGAATAAAAATCGACGAGATACTTGAGAAATGGTAAATTAAAGGTGTGTTTTTGTAAATTTTGTAACTTATTTGTAGAGTTTGTTAAAAAGGCGGTACCGGATGGCAATAGCGTAGCGGTAGCGGCGTGGGTAGGGGTAATTTTCAACTCGTAGTCGATCTCGACAGTATCACGGGAGAGTTCAAAGCAACAGTGCGTTGCACGCTGCACGCCAAATAAGTACGCGGAGATGGGACGCCCAAAAGGTGTAACGTTCCCTTCTAATGTGAATAAATATCTCAGACATTTCCCTGGATTAGAATATAGAAGTCCGCATATTTATTACACAATGTGCAATAGCGAATTGCTAAGTCACGATAGGTTTGAATGTAGAAAACATTTTAAAAGTAAACGTCATGTATTGAATTTAAGAAACAGTATTCCATACTGGCAATTTTTATATGATTTTATTTTTATGTTAAGTGTGTGCAACATCCCACAACATCTAGTATGTAATGAACACTTTCGTCTTTTTTGGGCAAAGTACGTTGCCTCATGGAAGCTGCCAACATCTATGCAATTACGATACAATTTGCCACGTGTGCAAGGCACAGTAAAGGAATGTATAAAAGACGAGTTGAGAAATAAGAAAATCTGATGCTCAGAAACACAGCGTCATTCATGCTGTAGCGCATCCTTTAAAAGCAGCACAAGAGCACGAGAGTACAAGCGATCACAATTTGTCACAGGTCCATTCTCTCTTCGGGTTCTCAACAAACACAAAACTTAGCAACTTTGTCAAATTTAAACCTACCCTCTTTCTCCAATAATAAGCGAGATTCCCATGGTGAGTGTCAAAAATTAATCAGCTTGTATACAAATAGCAGCCGCTGATGGAAAATTAATTGGGATAACCAGTTTTTTATTCCTTCTGAAACATTTGATTACAAAGAACCTACTTCATTAAACCATACAACCTCAGCAAGCCCTTTTCGGCGAACCGCAAACGCACCCCTAATCAGCAATTTTCCCTCAGCCCCGTGGAGCCCTTTCGAGCCCACTTCGATCCCCCTCCAGTCGCCCCGTTATTACAGAAAGAATATTAACGCATGCCGTTCGGTGAATTTATCTTCGCATTACTTAATGAACTAATTAACAAATTACAGACGAAAATTTAGGCGCTGCCTGTATACGTTTTAACGCCGCTAATTTCCGCAGTTTTGGCGCAGTCGTCGCGCGTTATGTTATATTTTAATGAATCGCCTGGCGTGGTGGTGCTGGGTTGTTGTCGCGTAAACCCTGCCCTCTGCCACACAGCCTGCTCGGTTCCGCGAACTAACAACCATCACCAGCGCCAGCGACACGCGAGAGCAACGACCAAAAATGAAAACGCGCTTCGCCCTTCTGTTATGACGACGGGAAATCCTTGTTGACAATGTATTAAATAATACACAGTCGAGACGTTCTGGTGAACCGCAGTAAATACGTCAGATGCGGATCAGTTAGCTTAGGAAAGGGCCTCTTCCATCTGCGAAGGCGGGCGAAACCCTTCTTCTTAATCTGGAGAAATATTACCGGGCGTGTGTTACGCCAGACTCGAATTGCGAACTGACACGGAGGCTGCGGATTTGGAGCTCGCTCTCGACAAACTGTAAACTTACCATGTTTAGTTCAGAGCGGTGTGTGTACCGACTTTCATTCGTATAAATTATTGTACGGTAAACGATCTTTAATTCCGGAACTTTGCCTTCGCCGACCCTACCAAGGAAGACGAAGACGAAACCGGCAAAGTTGTCGGCTGAAAAGGGCCTTAGTTATGTGCGTGCGTATACATGTATAATGGTGTGTATTAATTATGGGAAACTTAGGCGTAAATTGTCTGAAATCTCGTAAGGAACGGTTACAGATCCCGTAGGATTAGTAGGACAACGTATTTTGTGCCATTAAAGAAACGTTTATCGTTGTTCTAAACCTTAAGGAAATACGAGCTGGCGTTTTATTAAATGATTACATTATTAATTCATTCTTAACAATTAATTAATTAAGGAACATGAGGAATTGGAGGTTAATCACCCTATATACGAAGGATACCTTTGATGTTTTTTACAAAAACAATGATAGGAAAAATACATTTTGGTAGAAATCGCTTTATAGTTTTTCAAACTGAAAAACCAATTCTTGAAGCAGTTTTTCCAAAAAGAGGCTTCAACGATTTCTTGAGGTAAAAATCGCTGTCCATGCAGTTTTTGGTTGAAAGAAGTCACTAGGTGATAAATCAGGTGAAAACGGGCAATGGGACATGCTTTCGATGTTTTTCTCCATCAAATAATCAATTGTTTGATGTGCTGTGTGAAAGCTGTCACTTTCACGATGAAGGATGATGCAACGTTGTCAATTGTTCATCCTGATTTTGTCGATGGCTTCTGGAAAACAAATTATTAGATATCAATCAGCACCCAAGTTTCGTCACCTGTTACGTAGTTGTATGTGGGTTTTGAAATCCCTCTGTTGAATTTCTTGGGAATTTTCTTACACGATTTGACATGAGCCTTTTTTGTATTCGGGTCAAATTATGCGGAATCCATCTGGAACAGATCTTTTTCTCACCTAAACGTGCATGCAAAAAACTATTGTCTTCGATATGCCTAAAGATTCACTAAAACTTAACTATTTAAATCATGTCTAGAAGGAGAAGCACATTCGCTGCTTCTCCTTCTAGACATGATGACAAACCCCTGCATTCTCTAGAAACTGGCAAACGTTGAAAGACAGATATTGCAACCAGAGAATGCAGAAATATATAAAAGCGATTTTTGATCTCCTTTCTGCTACCAAAGAACATTTAGCTACACCACCACACCACACTACACCAGATCTTAGATGGAGTATTAAAGCATACAAGGGCTTTAATTGCTTTGAAACATGGATACATAAACGCTTAAAGAGTGGGAAACAAAATACAGTTAATAGAAATGCCAACATTTAAAGACATAATTTCGTCGATAACTTCTGGAAAACAAATTATTAGATATCAATCAGCATTAACTGTTCTTTGATTCTCCAAAGCAATGCTTGCGACATGTCCAGTACTACAACGAAAGGAATCATTTTCTTAGAAGTGCTTCGTGAACAAACAATAATCTTCTAATATGCAAGTTCTTGCATTAGCAACGAATGATAGAACACAAGAGGCTAAATCTTTGAACTGGTTGGAACCATATCGTATAAGTAACAATTGCTATATCGCAATAAGCTGTAGAATTTGTAATAAAAGACTCAATGCTCTTCTATATATCGGTGAAGAAAATCAACGTAGTCGACCAAGTTCACCACCAGCAGAGTGTTAAACCTCACTAGCCAGTCATAATTGTAATACCAAGTCACACGTATTGTTGTCACCAGCTTTAGTAAACATTTTAGATAACAGAGTTCGTGCACAGAAATGCCGACTGTTACTGGTTTCTAGATCTCACTTTAATCTAATGACGGGAAGAGTGGCTAGTAGTCTTGGTTTGAAACAAGCACGTGCTAATGCAGCGTTAGCAGGCGTTACACAAACTAAAACGTGAATCACACAAGCAGTGGATTTATCCATCAAATTAAGATGCACTGGATTTAGAACCAATTTAGGTTGTCTCGTCCAAGACAAAATTACCGATAATTTGCCACTTGCCTCTATACCTCGAAAGCAGATTCAAGTACCAAATAATATCAAATTAGCGGATCCTCAATTAAATATTCTACTAAACTAAAAAAAAGGCCAGAAGACAGCATTTGTGGAAAAATTTAGCTTCAAACTGACTCATAAATTTTGTCGAGACAAATTTGATCCATACTTTAACAATGTATAATTAGTGAACAAGTGGCCATGACTATCTGATATTTTGTCAATTTATCAACCATGTATCTGTAATAGCATTGTTAAAGTAGGGTATTTCCTGCTAGTTTATTCACTGTGTTATTAATATTCAAAGTTGTTCCAAAAATTGAACACTCCAAATTTTTCCCATTTTCAGAACCATTTATCTCAAAATGGATCATCTCCAATTTAAAAATTTGATTAGAAAGAGCACATTTCAAAGTACCAGAAAATATTATTTTCATTTTGGAGTTTTTCTGTCTCTGGCACACTATGTCATATTGACCGGGATACATTTGAAACCAGACAGCTGACGATTGAAGAATTTATAGAAGAGTTGATTGTAAACATGTTGGCACTTTCTAATCACCATTATATTGCCAAGCATCAAAGCAAGCATTTGCAGTTGACTAAAGAAAATCTCAGGTTAGATGAGTTGATTATATTGATGGATTTTTCCGAAAACTACTCCTTTATTGTCCAAGATTCAGTGCAAGGTTTTCATTGGGAAAACAGCCAAACCACCTTACATCCATATGTCATTTACTACAAAGATAATAACAACATTGCGAGCATCAGCTGCTGTGTAGCCAGTGATTGCCAACGACATGATACTGTTGCTGTTTATGTATTGCTGACGGATTTAATTGAACTTACAAATACCTTCAAAGAAATTAAGCATATTCACTATTTTAGCTGTTCAGTACAAAAATTTCAAGAATTTCTTGAATCTTTGTCATCACCAATGGGATTTTTAGGGATCACTGATGAGTGGAATTTGTTTGCAACAAGTCATGGAAAATCGCCATGCGATGGAATTGGTGGAACAGTGAAACGTTTAGCATCAAGCGCAAGCCTTCAACGTCCAGTTGATGATAAAATATTAACACCAGCCGATTTGTTCCATTTTTGTGGAAAAAAATGTGAAGGGCGTAAAGTTCATTTTTGTTCCAAATGGAAAATTTGAAGAAGCAAAAGAAGATCAAGAGAAACATTTCAAAAGTGGATGTACAGTTTCTGGAACAAGAGAAAATCACCATTTTGTCCCTATCAATGAGAAATAAATCAGAATTTACAGAGTATCAAATGACACTACATCTTTTGTAGCAAATGTGGAACAAAATATCAAAATTGTTTTTGAATTTTTACCTATCACAGTACGTTGCTTGCACTTATAATGGAAAATGGTGGATTGGAAATATTTGTGAAATTTTAATTGAAAAACATGGTCCGTTGGTTCATTTTATGCACCCTCATGGTCGCTCTATCGTTCTATTCTCCTGCCAGGACAGATGCGTGCTGGATACCAGAACAACAGATAATTGCAAGTATTCCAGCACCAATAGCAATAACCATGGGTCGGCAATATAGCTTGCCAGAAACTGTAGTCATGTCCATAAGCAGAAAGTTTCAGGCATTTAATAAATGAAATATAAAGCATTATGGCTTGGGAACCAGAAAGACACCCAAATCAGGCTTGCCCTCTGTTTAGGCTCGGGAACCTATAGTAAAGAAACCCACCAGTGGCTGGCCTTGCTTGGCTATCGCGCGTGACCCCTAGGCGATGAGGTTACCAATTACTATAAGTGATTGTGGCATAGTCACCATGGACCAAAGCAAGGAATTGAGCATTGCACGCGAAGTTCGTTACATACTTTGAGGCAAAGTTTTGGGTCTTAAACCAAAAGACTCCAAAACAAAAATTAGATTTTCTGATGGATTGAAACTTGCTCTTTTCAACGATATTAAACGCTTTTAAATTGAAGATGACCCATTTTGAGATAAATGGCTCTGAAAAAGGGTAAAATTTGATGTGTGCAATTTTTGGAACAACTTTGAATATTAATAACACAGTAAATAAACTAGCAGGAAATACCCTACTTTAACAATGCTATTAGATACATGGTTGATAAATTGGCAAAATATCAGACACTTGTGGCCACTTGTTCACTAATTATACATTGTTAAAGTATGGAGCAAATTTGTCGCGACAAAATTTATGAACCAATTTGAAGCTGGTGCTATCTTCTGGCCTTCCTATGGCTTATTACTGCATTCTACGCAAAAAGTTGAACTATAAAACAAAATTTCAAAAATTAGCTGTTTTGGATCAAAGCACATCTCAAACATAGGAATTTATTTCGTGAGTCCCACAGTTGTGAAAAAGTGACCTTGATAGAAATGGCCCTAGTGATCAAACTAGGGTAGATATGAAGCTGAAACTTTGCAGAAGTTCATGAAGATCCTATAGGTACATTCTGTAGAAGTGTTATCAAAATTGAAGATGGCCGAGCAGGAACCACTTCCCAAATTAGGCCAGTTGACATGGAACGATTCCTTTGCGTTGGTCAAATAAACCCTGCCCCAATGGGCATTGTTTTTAAAAGACTTGACTGGGATATTATTGTTATTATCAAAGAGAAGAATCAACACACCAACGCTCACAATACCAGCGTCTCCACTTAAAGTAAATTTCTTTCAAAAGAATGAAACTAAAGTTGTTTTACAACCGTGCAAACAGCTATCCATTACGGAACAGATCGATAGAAAAGAATTCCTGTCCAACATTTGACGTTGACGTTTTCATTCAGTGTCCCAACTACGTACAGTACCATCTGGCCAACGTTCATGATCACCATAGTTACCAAGGTTACCCCGTTAATAGAACTAATTGATAGTACGGACAGCCTTTAAACCGGCGCACCAGATATTAGTCCGGAATAAATGGATTCACGAACTGGAGTCATTATCGTCATCGTCATTGCCGTGGCGATCATGCCTTGAAAGCCACCGATTGCAAATACGTTCGGGATATCGAAAAGAAAAATTAAAAAAGCCCCTGCAAAGACCAACGATCAGATTTATGGCGCGCACTTATCCTTTTAGATTACAGGCTAACTGATAGATTGAGGTTAATAACCGGCGTCCCTCTTGCATCGTAACTACTAGCGCCATCGCCGTTGCCCGTTAGTTTAAAACGGGTGATCGGGTGGCACTTAAAATAGTGGCAAATTTATTATTAAAAAGCGCTGCCATTAGCGCTAGTGAAAAATTCACCGAGCTACAAACACGTAGGGTGTAGGGGTAGTAGCGATTGGGATTTATGTTCGCGTAACTTGGATCTATTGTGTAGGAGTAGGATTTTTTTGGACGTACATCTATTTGTGTGGGTAAGTTAGGAGAATGCACAAATTGAGTTGAGAGACTTTATGTGACGATAAATTTGTTATATATGTAGATAATAAATAATTGATGTAAGGCGAATGTTGCAATAAGTCCATCGTGAGTTTAGCTTCTTAAATTTTAATGGAGGTGCTGAATGGTCACGATTATAGTCTTTTATTTTAAAAAGAGTAATTTAAGACAATTCATATACAGGATATTTTAGGAGGAAAGGGAAATACTTTGAGGGTTTACTTTGAAGGTCAAAATTAACAAAATAAATCAATATGTTAAGTCCGAGTCTTTCCAAGCAAAACAGTGGGTCCAAAAATCTCAATAACTCAGAAAATACTTCTTTCAACTCACAAGGGAACATCTCTAACCCGAAAATTCAAAAAAATTTCAAACCTTGTGAACAAATAATAATAATAATATCTTTATTTCCAGAGAACATGTATAACATGAGGGAAGCAAGTCAACAAACTATAACAAAATTAACAAATATTAGTACAAATAGTCCACACCCAAGGATGTTCGAAAATATTATTGACCCAATCAATTTATCTAATGAGGTTCATATTTCGTTATAAATTTGATATATAAATTAGTAAATCATTTCAAGGATAATTGCAAGACAGATACAGTGCATTGATTACATACGATAACAATGATGAAGTATGTTATAGCAATCTCTAATGTGAGTAATAATTTAGGTGTAATAGTTTCAATTTATTTATTTATTTAGATAAGAAAATGTATATAATGAAAAGTCACTTTTGTAATTCCTTAGTACTAGTACGTGAGCTTTAGGATACGATATTAATTAATTACGATATTAATTTGCGTTGACGTAACAACATTATTAAATTACAATCTTGTGCATAACCAATTATCTTCTACAAAATATTATGATTTATTTGCTTATGCGTGGTACAAAAGCGGTTATATTTAGAACCAGACAGATCATTTCGATAATCCTGTATATTTGGCCTTCACAGAAGATTTTAAAGTTCCATAGCGATGTGCCATATATGGTTCCTGTGCTATAATACGGTGTTCCTGGTGCAACTGTTTTTTTATGTTTTAGGCATTTTTATGAAGAGGGACATTACCATACAGATTAAGTAATTATTTGTATATACGCACATACATACATACATGTATACAGAAGTTATATTTGAGGAAATCTGCCTTGTAACATGTATTTTATATGTCATTCAGTCTTATATTTTAACGTATAAAACATAATTCCCCTTATTTCTTTTTTTTTTGTACTTATATTTCATAAAATAAAATATAATTTTTATACTGTTCAAAGAGCAACATACATAACGTGGGGTTTGAATACGCCCCTTATCGAAGGGGTGGGAGAGGGCATCATAAATGTTTGTAATGGAACTAGGGTGCTATTTTCATATGTGATAGAGATCGATGAGACCATTATTTTGATATATAGTTGTGATGTGTTTGTTCTAGCCATTGCTGAGTTATTTTAAGAAAACCAAAAATCTACTAAACTTTCAGGGGTGGTTTCACCCTCTTAAAACGAGATTGGATCGATAAGGAAAATATTTCAAATTTTGTTGAATTTTCGGGTTCTGGATTTTCCCTTGTCAGAATACATATATTAACTATAAACTATATGATAAATTATGTTTTTCTGAGTAACTGTTAGAGGGTGATAAAGTATGAGAGTTTTCGCGTACATGCATTTTTTCTCTGATTACAGCAATCTCCTACTGCAACAAGCTTTTCTCTACGAAAATTGATATTGATCGTATCGAAGGCTTTCTATAAATCAAAAAATTGTACCATTCTACCCTTGTCTAAGGTATCATAAAGTGTCTGAGCAACTTCAAACACTTTCTTTGTAAGGTCGTCACGGGTAACAAAGGTTGGGTTTGTGGGTGTGATCCCAAAGCCAAACAACAATCGTCGCATCTTCACTTCGGCTAAAGTAACCCCGTCTTGTACTTGCTGACCGTTTTTTTCGATATTCTTGGGATCTACCACGAATTTGTAGCTAAAGTTTGACGTTTAAGATATATACTTTCATCGTACAGCAGTTTTTGGCAAAAAACAATATAGCCATTGTTCCACATTCAGCGCACTCCACTACTTCCAAATTAATGTATATCACACCCATTTTCTTTCAAATTTGTAACAAAATAAATGAATAATAAATAATTTCATTTCTAGTTAGTTATTTACATATCTAAGAAGGCTTCATATATAGATATTTTATTTACCATCCATTATACGAATACGTCGTAAATATATAATGAAAGAAAACAACTTCTTCATTTGTTTCGAAAGATACATATTTACATTCGGTAATGAAAACGCTGATAAAACATGGACGATGTTAATGGAACCAATTTTTCCATCCATTCCTGCGACGCTGACGGAGCAACTTCGTAGCTTGCTAAACACGACCGCGCGCAACTTTTTTACGAAGATAAATGACAAAAACGTTTCGTTTATTTTGTTTTTGTTTCATCGCAAAAACCGTATATCCCATATCCATCAAGCAATCAAACAAAGAATAACAATTACCCGCGTCTTCATTTATTTTTTAGAAACGTTTAGCATTGCTATTTCTCTAAATAAACAAGCTGGAGCAAGTAAACAAGTTTGCAATATTGATTTGCATTCATATGTCCGCGTTAAAGGATCCGGAATAGCCTTTAAACACATTAAATTGGCTAGGATAGATAGTGGGGCAGATATAAATCCTCTCGCCTGTTTCCATCTTAAATAAAGTCAGACCGACCAATCACGATATACTGCAGTAATCCATAAACAGCCATACAAGGTTTCGCTGACCACTCTGAAACAATCGTGAATGTATCGGTTTATCTAATTGCGCAAATAGAGTTCGAAATCCGGTCCACACTTCAGTAATAAACTAAACACAGATGGCTAAATTCAAACTTAACATTGAAGTTGGGGTCGAAATACGTTTAACTATGATACATTCTCATGTTGATAAATGTTGTACATTATCTATGGATACAAGGATGCCACTTGAAATGGGAGTAAGCTTGGTCTTAAAAGGAAAGAAGGAATAAAATGTAATTTGTTGGAAAGAGATTTACTAAAGATTTTGAAGCATATTACAAAACGAGTTTTATAAGATAACACCAAGCCGAAGGCGAGAGAATTCCTTCAAACGAGTTTTCTGTACTATTTTTTTTCTATTTTGCATTTGTACGACTTAGAAAATGTATTTTTATGAAGTATTTTTTAACAGCTATTGGCCACATTGACCAATATTGACATTGAAGAGTCACTGCTATTATTATATTCTATTTGTATTTGAAAGTACGGAAGTGTTGGTCGAACGCAGCTGTCATTCCAGCACATACAGTGTGCTACTGGATTAACGCATGGCAGGCAGGAAATTATTGAGTTGAATTTTCACCTTTTGGGGGTTCAACCATGCTTACACACTAAGTACTAGCATAATTTATTACCGTGAACATTGTTTTTTAATAACCCTATTATCGTATCTCCTATAGAAAATACATTTTACTAACTGAAAAAGGTCCTCTTTTGTAAATTTCCACGATATACTTGATTTTTCGGCAATAAGATGGCATAAATTACTTACTATTCAAGCATGGCTGAACCCCAAAAGATGAAATTTCAACTCATTAATTTTCTGCCTGCCTTACCTATCCATGCGTTAATCCGGGGACACGTTGTATAGTATATTCAGTATGGCCACTAGGTCAATGTGAAATTCTCTCTGGCAGGGGTACTTAATATTTCATTTAAGTCCACCAACGACAAACGTGGTGGAACGGTCAGTTCATGTTTTGCTATTTTCGTAACTCTTCAAAATTAATGAAAAACGTTCCTACAACAAATAATGCAAATTCAGAGGTATTTCTAGCATAATTTCATAAATTAACTTTCGTAAAGCTATTATGTAGAACGTTTTATTATAGTTGGGTTGTCAGGGGTGTTTTAGGTCATGGAATAATATATTTTGATGACGTCACTAGATTAATTTCATAATGGTACGTTTAAAAAATAACTTTATTTATCGAAAATTCACCGTCAATTTATCATCAAACTATATTTGGGAAGGAATCATCAAAATTTGCTGTGGGTAAAACTCCTCCTGCTGCCTGGGTTGCGTTTACCTCTCAGCTTATGCCACCAATCTCCAAAACAGCACTGAAAATCTCCCGGCGCCACCTAACGCCAAGAAACAGTCATGCCATCCTAGAACGTACCAACATAAACCGGAGTACAGATGCTCGCCACCTATCGTAACCACGCTGATGACGCCGGGTAGGCAGAAACATGTCCGTGTATTAGTGCTTCTTTCTCTGCTCGCATTGTTTTTGCCGGGAATGATCCCATCAATACCAAGAGCTGTATTAGCATTATTTTTAATTTTAGTTACTTTAGAGTTGAAAATTCGCTAAAATTGAATTTGAAACTGTGGTTTTTTCTAGTAAAAAGAATTGTACGGTCAATAAAACATCGCAAATACTGCATGAATTCAGTAATATCTATTCCAATATTTTTCCGGTTTTTCGATTTTAACAACGAAAAAACAGTACATAACCGTTGTTTTTTGATGGGTGCGCCGGTATTGAGAGAAGTTAGCGTGTAATAGGTAGGATCCATTTAAAAAATTCGCAATCACGTTTTTTTTCTACCACTCTTCTCAAACAAATCGCAACGTACAAACAAACCGTATACACAAAGATAAAGTTAAACATGAAGTTCTGTTTGTGCACCCAAATATCGAACGGCAATGACGTTAATTGGACGGCTCGACGTTGTTGATCCGACTGAGGACAATACTCGAGGCGAGCGTCACAAACTCGACCCCTCGTCTGAACGTCAGTTATGATTGAATAATGCAAAATCGAGCCCTAAGCAATACCCCGTGTCCGGGTCGCGTTTTAATTAATTCAAACGGCGTTACAAACGCCAATCGGCCAACGTAAACGTCCCGAAATGGAAGGTGCAGCTTGGTGCTGCGGTTCGAACAACGCGATTAATTTCTTTGTTGCACCACCGCTACGACAGAGGATGTATCGTAGCAACGGTTTAATCAAATCCGGCATCAAGTATGCTTTGGATAGCAAATATTGTTGCGAAAATTAGGACGCATGTACGAGAAGCGTTCGCTAATTATTTCTCCTTGACATAATATGTTACGTTTTTTTTAAAGCACAGTGTATATGCGCACTCATCTTGCTGAGATCGCACAAGTTGCCGTCTCATTTGGAAATTTTACATTCTATTTTGTCTTAACCTATGTGACAAGCTCTTAAATTTCAGTCACAGTGTATAGTTCCGCTTACCTTAATTTGTTAAATCTTTTGTCTATGTTTTCCTTTAAAATGTATCGATTTAACCTTCTTTCGCAGCCCTCGATTAGGTTTTGACATTTTAGTTTATTACATGCTCCAAGTAAATCTCTGGCAACAGATTGTATTTGCGTGTGGCATTTTCTTTTAGTTATTTACCCTTTTGTTATTCTTTCTGCTACTTTGGGTATCGCATACTTCATTGGATCTGCTCTTTGTATTAATGTTAATTTTCTTACAGCTAAAACTTACAGTTAAAATTAGTCATTTATGTTTCTCGATGGTCTATACTTCCCTTTTTCGTTGTCTTAGTAACCCTTTGTGTCTTTCCTCGATTACTATTTGCTACTTTAATTGGAAGTGTTTCTGTTTACATCTAGTTATGGGTTGTATGTATCGATTAGCTAATTACGAGATTGTCAAGTTAAGTGCGTTCGGGAAGTCTTCCGAATGGCGAGTCCGGTCAGATTACGTGCATAGTTCTATTGTTTCCAATCATTTTACGGCTACCGGATTTTTCGTTATGTATGTTTTCTTCTTTATCTGATCATTTATACTCATTCAACCTTATTTACGTATGGCTCCATTTTAAATTCTTAGTTTAGCATCTTCCGTTATCATAACTTAGTATTTGATCCACGTAGTTCTATAACGTATTTCCGAATGTGGTAGAATTATATTTCCTACTGTATTTACGGCCTCTTGGTCGTTGAATTTCATTACTTGTGGCCTGATTGTTAAGGCGTTCGTATACGGTAGTGTTTTTCTATTTTGTAATATTTGGAATTAATCACGTTGAGTGGATATTTTGGAAACCTTTTTTTTTGAGAGGATGTCTGCGGATTGCTGTTAGGTAGGAGTTGAATACAACGTCTCTGACATCCATCTTTGATTGGCCACGTGGAGTCAAGATTTTTATTCGTCCCCATCCTATCAATCGTTTTCCTCGTTTTAACAGTAAGCCTGTAATTTGTTTATATTTCACATTATAATTTTGGGGTTTCGTTTATTTCTTTTTAGGGGTTCTATTCTTGGGTACACTATTTGTGTTACCTTGTTTAGGAGATTGCTGTTTTTGGATATACCTAATTTTTGGCTTAACGTTTTCTTGGGAATACCTATTTCTGGATATATTGGTGTCGAAGATATCATTTGGATACGAGCACCCCAGTTTCCACTCAACCGTTTTGGAAACACGATTTTGAAATGATGTCTCGGATCTATCCCTGGATCACCTCGACCATACCACCAGCTAAGTTTAGATCTTAGTATTTACATTACCTTCCTTCGTTTTGAAACTTTAAATTTGACCATTAATTACACTATATTGAATATTTTTAATGCTATTAACAGTAATCATTTTCTCTTGTTTCTAATTGCATTTTGTTTGATTCTACAATTCATATAAAAATTTAATCTGTGTAACGTCAGGATATTTTAAGCGAGTTAATTTATTTTTTTTTACTTATCTGATTTATTCTTTGGTCGGTTTAAAACCGGAAAGCTTTTACCTTTATCTTAGATCAGAATTTCTTACAAGGAATGTTTGCATTCCTCCTTCCACGTCCTCTATGGAATTAACTCGTTGAAATCCAAAATGGCGATGGGTCCCGATTCTGTCCCTGCCTTAATTGTCAGAGATTGCAAATATGTGTTTCAATTCCCACTTTTACATATTTTCAATTTGATTTTGAATCAGAGGAAGTTTCCAGAGGTTTGGAAGTGTTCAAAAATTGTTCCCGTATTTAAATCTGGTGATAAAAACCAGATTAGGAATTATAGACCGATATCAATTATATCTAATTTTACCAAAATAATTGAATTTATGATGTATAAACCTCTTTATAATCATATTGCAAAGCAGCTTTCAAACTTTCAACATGGATTTGTCCAAGGAAGATCAACTGCTACGAATTTGTGCTCCTTCGTTCATTTTGTTTCTGAGGCTATGGATAATCAGCATCAAGTAGACACAGTATTCACCGACTTCAGTAAGGCGTTTGATACGGTACAGCATACTATGATTCTTGATAAGCTAGACAAGTTTAGTATTTCCTTTGAACTCATTGAGGTGTTTGGTAGTTACCTGGATGGTCGGACTAACTATGTATGTGTTTTACGTCCCTTAAATACCGTTCCCAGTCCGGTGTACCACAGGGTTCTGTGCTGGGTCCTTTACTTTTCCTTGTATTTATTAATAATGTCACAAATGCTATTTCATCTGACTATCTTTTATACGCAGATGACTTAAAGATCTTCCGTAAGATTACAACCGAAAAAGATTGCAAAATCTTGCAGAATGACGTAGCGTCCCTGGTGCGATGGTGTTCCGATAACGGTTTATCCCTTAACATTGGTAAGTGTAAAGTGTTGAGTTTTTCGAGGAGAGTAAATACAGTTACCTATCCATACGAGCTCTGTAATGTACCTCTGGACCGTTGTTTTTCCTTCACAGACCTTGGTGTAACATTTAATGCGAAATTAACTTTTAACTTGCACGTAGAATCTATCTGTTCTCAATCATTAAGAATGCTTGGCTTTCTTACACGAATCACTACGTGTTTAGGAAACAATTCCCTTGTGAGTTTTTACAGCGCATTCATCAGATCGAAACTTGAGTATTGCTCGGTTATATGGAATCCAACGTACGCTAAATACACTGATATGATCGAGAGAGTTCAACGAAAATTTTTGAAAACTCTTTACTACCGCGCCCATCGAACGTTCGTGTCGCATGGTTACCATTATGATTTACTACTGGTAGAATTTAACTACATTTCTTTAGATAAACGTAGAATCATATCTGAAATAATCTTCGCTTATAAGTTAATGAATAATGCATTACAGGTTCCTAAATTACTGCAGTTATTGGACTTTTATGTTCCTAGATTGTGTATTAGACATCCTCAACTTTTTTATCTTCCTCTCGCTTCTACCGTCCATCATTTTCATTCTCCATTACTGTCAATCTGCGCCAGCGTAAATAGGTATTGTCAGGATATCGATATGTTTACTATTCCTTTAAGTTCATTAAGGGCGCTCTTGCTAGAGACATTTTCAGTGACCTAAGACAATTCTTTTCCTTTTGTCTATATATCTTTTTTTTCCTTTTCTTTTCTTTTTACGTATACATTTATTCATAGGGATATGCCTTTTTCTCTTTAATTTTTTTTTTAATATTGTATAATTAATAATTATTGTTTATCTTTATATATATGCATATGTATACTCGGTAGGTTTAAGTAACAATTGTACTTTCAATAAATTGTAGATTATCCTGTAATTAGTAACATCCGCTGCTGTTGGATAATAAACTATTATTATTATTATTATTTTGTAAACCGTAGCGCGTTGGCCATAGCGATCGGTAATTTTCTTAACTCTATTATTGTGACTTTTGATAAGTTTTAATCAGGGTAGTACTCTGGTCCAATTTTATTACTCGCACATACTTTTCTTTGTGAAATATTGACTTGTTTTTTTTGTAATCGTACTTGATGTGTGACATCAAAGGAGTTTACTCCTTCTAAATTTGTGGATTTTTGTTTTAATCCCAATTTTTCCTTTTCCCCTTATAATTTTTAATCATTGTCTCACGGGTTCCTGTTTACCTCGATCGCCCGACATGGTTATTTCAAGCAGGTGGCGCCTACATATGTCTTGGTGAATGCGTTGACCCACTCCCTCGCCGACGAGCATGCTGACACCCCGAATGAAGGATTCACTATTTATTAAATTATTGAATTTACGGTGGAAAGTTGTTGTATCCTTTTGTTATTTTGGATTCTTTTTTTTTTTATTTAATTCCGTTTGTAATTCCAAAACGCTAGAACGTAGCAAATATCAATGCTGTGACAGACAGATGGGAAAGAGACATGCAGAAATAAAATTGATAACATTTCTCAAGTTGGTATTGGTATTGGTGTCCTCCTACTTTGCTTAAGTACTGATATATTTTTGGTCCTAAAAAATACAAATTTACAGCAAATACCTAACTTTGCATCCTTATGTTCTGCGTGAAACTTTGCAATCCATGTCAATTCAGGAGATTAACAATGTTATATAGTTGAACGAAATGTTTAAATCACCAGGAACACTTGTTGGAATTTTCTGAAGCTTCGGCTTTGAGAGCTATTTTGAGTTTACATTTCCTACGTGAATTTGAGCCTAAAATTTTGTCGATTTACAATCCGATGGAACATGTTTTAAAATCTTCTTGATGAGCTTCTGTGACCGTCCTAGTTTCGGAATCCACTTGTATCTGATATACGTGCTGTTTTATTATAGAAAAATGAATTGATAGAATATCATAACCTCAAAAGTATGCATAGAAATTGACATGAACCTGACAAACTGACATGAATTTAGCAATTGTCTATCGCCACCGACACTGTGATTGGGCGGTTGTATTGATACAACACTGTGGTAGCGCCATAATTTAACGTGTGTTTAGTTTTGTCCTACACCAATTATAATTTGTTTTACACTGAAGTGTGAACGGTCGTACTTAATTACATTGTGCGATTTTTCTTAATTCCTACCTTAATTTCGCGCTATCCTATGTGAACGCTACTCAAGTCTTGGCATTATTTACCTTATAATTAAGTAAATGTTGGACTTTTTTGATTTATCCAAGATTATACGTTAAAACTATTAGATTATTATTTAATAATGACGAATTTTGACTAAGTTAACACCTGTATACATAAACAAGGACGTATTCTGGCTCCGTGAAAAAAAAAACTTAAAAAAAAATGTATGAATAGTCACAACTTAACCGAATTTCGGCGATTCATTCTGATCACGTCCCAAAAACCTCTACAACCTCTTCTACACGTCCCGAAGACGTATTAAATTATGTCTTTCTCAATATGTCCGCTTCTTTACGGGATATCTGTTATGAGACCCTATTTGTCCCTTCAAATCCCTTAAAGACCCGCTTTGCCCGGCAATCGTTTCGAAGGACCGAACGCTGACCTACGTTCAGAATGGGAGGGGAAGGGGAAATATGCACTATACCGGCTTACCGCTGTTTGTATCTTTTCGAAGAGAAACAGCTTTCGGAAGCCGCGTTTGATTTGAATGGATATATTGCTTTGTATTTGAATGAAATCCGCTTATTACTTGATGTTTTAGAATCTCGAGTTGAGGAATTTCTACTACATGTTGTGGAAGATATGGGGGTGATAATAATAATAGATTGACTATCTTTTCGAGATTCAGAAAAATTACCTACGAGCCCTAACAATGAGCTGTATGTTGGGGCAAAGTGTAATAATTCTACATTATTTTATTAATATTTTTAACACGTGATTGTTTGAGAGAGAATCTACATTTACTTTGAAAGATACATGTTTATTAATTACTTGTAGTGATAGAAGACACATTTTAAACCGTAATAAATAATAAAATTAAAAATAAGAAATAACAGATTTTGATAACTAGAAGTACGGACGCAAAACTAAATTCAGTAGCCTTTATTTCCAACAGAAGAAAATAAATATATAAATTAATATAACTAATAATTTTAGTAACCCGTGGTGTTTCTTTTTGACTTGATACCCTCTCGAAAACGTGTTGGCATACGTTTTACTAGCTTGTGTCAACTAACTTGTTGAGCCCGCAAGTATATTTTACCTCTAATGTTTGACATTTTACAAAACATGTAAGAAGTGCTTTATTTTCATCCTCGTTCCTAAGCATAAAATAGGATGAATAAAGAGAATTCTAAGAAGAACTGTTCATTCACAATTTAGTGAATTTTGAAGTTGCCGAAATAGTCCAGAGAGAGCACGAACGTCGTAGGCATGATACGAGTCGCCATCCTATTAGGAAATAATACGATTTTTCAATATTGGGCAACAAACTGTCCTTGTGAAATTTCTTGATACTTTGCAGCATTCATCTTACATTTTGGATCAAACCACTAGCCGACTTACAATCCCATATCATTTGCCCTTTTGGAAATTTAACAGTCCTTTTGAGACAATCTTTATGACAAGCATTTCATTTATTTCCAACCACCCGTTTTCGATTATTCTCTACACAAATCTCAAACGTAGACTCGTCACCCAAACTAACTTGCGGTCGTCAAAAGTTCAATTTGCTGTTGATTTTGCCCAAATCAAACGGTTTCCTTTCTTAACAGCGGTTAATAGATGTTTCTCTTTAGCTTAAATAAGTTATTTATGTAATTTATCCATGTAAATATGTGTATTTTTATATACCTTTTAAAATCCCAGTAAAATTTTATGTACGTATATATCCGACAACACTATCGGTACACTTTAAAACCATTTCCGAAGGGCC
Organism: Dynastes maya; assembly: GCA_029619315.2. Taxonomy (NCBI): domain Eukaryota; kingdom Metazoa; phylum Arthropoda; class Insecta; order Coleoptera; family Scarabaeidae; genus Dynastes; species Dynastes maya. Next base: position 50,154,103 of record JAROYE020000005.1, read on the forward strand.
ACACATCTCCCATACATTGTTACACAAACTAAATTCGCAAGGAAACCATAAAGTTCAATAAATATATTGATGGATTATGTAGTTTTCCCGTCGCAACTTGGAAAAATACAATATCTCAAGGCACCCAACAGATCGATTTTTGTGAATAAATCGCAGCTGCTCGAGTTTTCATATTCGTCGCGACCAAGCGAAAATCCAGCTGCAGCAAGCATCATTCGAGGTAACAAATGAAGTCAATCTGCTATGTCACCTGGGGAAACGCTCTCAACGAAAGGAAATTCAAACGATAATGAAATGCAGCGTTTTCCTTGTGGGTTTTTCTTCTATTTCAGAGAGTGTCTGCTATTGGATATGTTTAATCAATTTTTAAGTTAAGGTCTTCCCCAACAGAATGTAATATAACCAAAACAATGTTAATATAGCTCCTTATGGTATTGATGGAATCACTAACGGCAGAAGCAAGCAGGAGAGAAAATAGTAGCCAACGGACATGTTTCTGCCTACCCGGCGTCATCGGCCATTCAAATCAAACGCGGCTTCGAGAAGCTTATTCTCTGCGAAAAGATACAAGCAGCCTTCCCATTCTGTACGTAGGTCAGCGTTCGGCCGTTTGCCGAGTAAAGCGAGCCTGGTCTTTAAAGGATTTGAAGGAGCAAATAGGGTCTCATAACAGATATCCCGTAAAGAAGTGGATATATTGAGAAAGACATAATTTAATACTTCTTCTGGACGTGCGGGAAAGGTTGTAGAGGTTTTCGAGACGCGACCAGAATGAATCGCCGAAATTTGCCTAAATTGTGACAATTTAAACATTTTTTTTTGGTTACAGGGCGAGAATACGTCCTTGTCCGTTTGTCTAACCATCTACTTCGTAAAAATTTTTCTTGAGTGATGATATAATGGTTTCAACGTATTATCTTGGATAAATCAAAAAAGCGCAACATTTGCATAATTATAAGGTAAACAGTACCACGACTTACTCTGAATTTAGATCAATTAATATTCTACCAACAGTGGAAAAGATGATCGAACAAATCGGAAAAGAACAAATAGAACATTTTACTGGAAGTAGCTTAACACTTGGTGACTTTCAGTCAGGCTTGAGGAGGCTCGTTTTTGCAATGCCTATCACTGTGGCAGAATACCAGGCTGATTATACAGCGTGTCTGGCTAGTGTGTGGGCGGAAGATAATTCCTTTCCTGGGCAATTTAAAGAAAGAGTTTTCAAATAAAAAATATTCAGAGACAAATGCTGCACAACATAAAATTATACTCAAGTATATAGGATGTTCACTGCGTACGATACAAATGTGGTTTTTTAAATGGAGTACCCTGTATATTATTGCGATTTTAGGTACCTTTCCTCAATTCATGGTAATTTTCATTAATATTCCCTATACATACTGTTATGTTCAACGTTGTATGTACGACAACAGCCTCGGTTGTCACTTCTGAAGGACTAAATGTCAGGTTCGCCACTCGTTGGTAACTAAATATCCCCCATGCGGGGAAAAATGGAAATTTCCCACTCACCATCTCCCCTCCAGCAAACTGGCTGTGGAGCGAGGACATTATATTAAAAATATAAGTCCAGATAACGACGAGTGTGGGGTAGCATGGTCAAATCTACTCGTCCAAAATAAGCAACAGCGCAAATTGAAAGGTATTTTAAATAATATTTCATGAATTAAATCTTCATCTGAAAGGTTTAAGTAAATTATTAGAAAATTTTCAGGTTTAAAGCTTGTCAGTAACATTTTGTATCATAGAATCCTCGAAATACAATCTCCTAGTTGAGTCACTGCATTCATTCTCGTATGCTATTTGCAGAAATAATCTCATTTGATCGAAATTCATCGTAAAAGTTTCTATTTGGGTTAAATTATCAAAATTGGCTGTGGAATAAAACAATCGCCGGTCTTTTGCGATTTAAAATAAAGGAAAGAGGAGCGACGCCATAATTTTTCATCAATCTTTATTCAACCTCGGTTGAATCAAAGTGTTTCTTAACTACGATCCCCATTTAAAGTGCTCGATTGTGAAATCAAAGTCTTTATTTGAAGAGAAAAGGGTTAAATTTCCAGAACAGGCAGTTTCCTGTAGAGGTTATATAAACAGAGAGTTTATATAACATTGGCATCGTCCAAATTTCCAGGTATAATTTTAAAACTTTTAATATCGTTTTATTAATTTCGAAATTCGTTATAAAATTGTAGGGTATCCAGGGATACTCCCGAATCCACTAAATTGTTAATTTAGTTTAAAATTTAACAAATTTCCCCCGAGAAAATTATTTCAATATCTATCTTAGTTTTTGAGATAATTGACATACTTTGAGATTTTTGCGAAATGTTGTTTCTTTAACAGCCGATATCTAAAACACCTGACACGCTAGGGTGGTGATTCAAATTTTATTCGATTAAGTATTTCTTAGAGTTTCAGGCAGTATATCAAAGGCTTTTTATATCGACTGGAGTCTATAAAATAGCCATCGAAATCGTTGCCGCGTTTGATTCATGCTATTCCATTTTTTTGCGGAACACCTGTATATTTTTAGAAAATATAATAAAGAAGCTTTTCTAGAATCTTTTTTGTAAACAATTCCCTATGCCTAAAATGTGTCGTTCTTTAGTAAATTAAATATGAAGCTATGCGGATAAGTCTTTCGCTAAAATTCATAGTGTTATGCCGAAATACTATAATTTTTGTTTTTCTAAAAATATTCATCAAAAATAAATTGCAAAATTTAATTTATGCATATAATTTCACGTCTATTCGAAGTGAACGCCATTTTGCTGCGTACCAACTGTAATACAAACTAAAAGTAGATCGAGAAATTAGAGAAAATTACTTAAATAGGATAAATAGCTCAAACAATAAACAAAAGACAATATGGAAAATTATAAACAGAGAAACTAAGAGGAAAAAACGGTATAACATACGAGGAATATCTATCGAAGGTTCGCATAGAAAGTAATACATCATATTTCTTCATATCAGTAACGGTAGATGAAGTGCGCAGGATAATATCTAAAATTAAAGCAAAGAGTACTCTGGATTATTATGTCCTATCAACAAAAATGATGAAAAACGTTTCTGATGCTATTAATGGCCCCATAACAGACCTAATAAATAAATGTATACTAGAAGGTGAATTCGCGGATGCATTAAAAATATCTAGAGTGGTTCCTATCCATAAGAAAGGAGGTATCAATAACCTAAAGAACTACAGACCCATATCAGTTTTACCGGCCATATCCAAAGTTTTAGAATATGCAATTGCCGATCGCCTGCTGGGCTATTTTGAAAAAGATATCCTATTCTCCAAGGCTCAGCATGGGTATAGAAGGAATAAATCTACATGTAGTGGTATAGCCGACATCTTGAATTGTCTACTAGATGCACTGGACAAACATGACAGCGTGGAATTGAACTGCTACGACCTAACACATGCCTTCGATACAGTCCAGCGCTCTATTCTTCTATCAAAACTGCACTATTATGGAGTACGCGGCGTCGGATGTCAGTTAATTGCATCATATCTCAAAGATAGAAAACAATATGTAGATTTCCAGGAACAAAGGTCTAATATGCTGAATGTTCAGCAGGGCGTTCCACAAGGATCTGTGCTTGGGCCTTTGTTGTTCATAATATATGTCAACGACCTAGATATAAATCTTGGAGCGGATCGTTTCTGTTTATATGCAGATGATACCTCACTTTTAGTGAGAGAATCTTCTAAAAATAACAGACTGAAAAAATCTGATGCTGTACAAAAGGAGGCAGGAGGATGGTTTTCTTCAAACCACCTAAAATTAAATAAGAGTAAGACTCAAAAAGTAGAATTTACCATGAAAAAAAGTGAAGAAACAAGGGACATAAAACTATTAGGTCTGCATATAGATAATAAATTAAATTGGAAAATGCACATAAATGAAGTAGCAAATAAACTAAATGCAGCAATATATAGCATCCGAAGAATAAGGAGCATTTCTACTTACCAGGCGGCCCGTACCACATACTTCGCGAACTTCCACAGTGTGACATCTTATGGCATCGAATTCTGGGGAACGTCCACAGACACGGAACGAGTTTTCTTGCTTCAAAAACGCGCTATAAGAGTGTTGTGTAACCTGAAACCAGATCAATCATGTAAAACATATTTTATTAGTGGAAAAATACTTACTTTACCTTCCATCTTTATTTTCAAGACTGCAACATACATGATCAAAAATATAACAAATTTCACAAAAAATGGTGAAACGCATACATACGTTACGCGCGGGAGAGACTTACTGAAAGTGCCGTATCATCGTCTAACGACCACCCAGAAGTGCATCGATTATTGGAGTCCGAAAATACACAATAAATTACAAACAATATTGTGTGACGTTAAAATTAAAACTCAAAGCAATTATTTGAACACAATTAAACAATTTCTTTTAGATAATGCTTTTTAGTGTGGATGACTTTAAATTACTAATCCTGAGCTTATGTTTAGATTTGTGTTATATGTTTGTACTATATTTTGACAGAAAGGCCCTATATACCTTTGTATACTATTTTTTTTTCTCTTTTATATGTATTTTATATATATGTATATTACCTGACTTTTAATGTAATTTTTATTGCATAAAAAAAAAATACGATTCGTTGTATTTTATTGAACGTTTACTGACATCTCGGGAATATTATTTTGCGTAATGTAATGTCCATGTTATACACTGCCTTAAGAAATTCATCCATCAGGAAGTTTTTCATAAATATTTCTATTATCTAAATTGCGAAATTTTCAGTATGTTATTATATTTCTTATTGCTGAGAAAACTTTGTGTGCGATGCTAGATAAATCTATTCCTTTTATGTTAAACCCTATTTAACATTTGTCTATTTGCTCACTATTTATTATTTACTCGTGCTGGTTAACTTACTAGACAATCTATGTAGGAAAATGATGGTTACTTCCAGTAGATGATGAAATTGTACCAAAAAAGATAACGTTTACATATTTGCTTTAATGAATATCTTTAGCGAAACAAAACAAACCTACGTTTTTAGACAAAACTATCCGTATACGAGACAGGCGCCATCTGTTGCGTCATAGTTGTACACATGCGAGGTCTACATTATATATATTACGGCTCGAAGAGTAGTAGTTTTTAGTAGCCAGCCAGACAACGTGACTAGTGCATGAAAATGTGTCAGGTAAGGAAAATTGAGTACTGCGCCGCCATTAAATGTTTAACAAAAGAAGAGCATACGGCTAATCACATTAAACAACATTTAGACGGCGTTTATGGTGACTTATCTCCTTCACATTCCACTGTGAACAAGTGGGCAAAATGTTTCCAAAATTGGGGAATACAAAAGATTAGCTTCACTTCACATGAATCAAAATCGAATTCAAATAGATGGCAAGTATTATGAACAGCTAGCAGGTCCTGTAATGGGAAATCCACTATCTCCTTTCATAGCTAACTTATTAATGAGCAATTTTGAAACGTGTATGTTTTCCTAGAGTATGGCAACACTTTTAGACGACATTTTTATTGCCACAAGCAAAAAACAGGAATAAAATTAAATCTACACAGTTATGAAACTTTTGAAATTGTTTTTAAGTAGCTTCGATGCACTACTTGATAATATACCTCATTACCTTTTGGTAATAATCTTTGTGTTCATCAGACGCTGAAAGATGTGGTTGCATGGCGTCAACTTTTAACTTTAACTTCGCTTCAAACTTCCCTCTTAAAATCAAAGTTCCATTCGATATTTTAGTCACGTTTAGCATGCAAGTGTTTTTCCTCCTTTTATTGTATTTTAGAGGAGGCGGGCGATTCGTGCGTGAAAGATTTCGGTGTTCAAAAGTTTCGCCGTCCTCGTCGTCGTCGAAAGTATAAAAATAAACCCTCTCCGGTTCTTTGGCGGTGTTTAAAATCAATCAATAGCCTCTTATGGGGTGTATAAAAGACGGGGAGTCGAAAGAAGAAAGAAAAAAGAACTTATTTTTCTTCGCTTCCCGTTGGGTGACTCGCATTCATACCGACGCTTATTGAATGCATAATCAGCGTAATGGCGAAAAAATTGGGATCATAAAGGAGGTTTTTTGAAAGGATTATGTTTGTGTTTGGTGCTTGTAAGTAGACTATTTAATATTTAGTTTCTTTATGGAATTGTGGCGTATCATAAACGGCTACCTAGAAAAGGGGTTGTTCGGAAAAACCATATTTTATGATCCGAAAGTATTTTCAGGAGAAGGGACGGTCGGAAGGACAGTCGGTTGAGATCCTCTGCACAGGCGGACGCGTTTGTTAAAAGATATTTACTAAATTATATGTTTTCTTGTTAATCTTGCGTATTATTTACTAACCCTCCGCATTGGTGACCCCGACGTGATCGTTGAGACAGTAGTGCGACATATACTCGTGTAAAAAAGAAGGGATTACGCGTGCAGACTAAATCTTTTAACGATAGCGCAGAAAATTTCCGATGAAATCGGAAAACGTTGAAATTCATCCGGATGGTGCAAACGTAAGTGCGGTAAGTCAAAGTACACTACGTCCCCCAGCGTTCTGGCCAAAGAAAATCGCGTTGTAGTTCCGACTCTTAGAAGCGCATTTAACATCCGCGCGTATAACGAAGGACGAAACGAAATTTAACATTACCATCTCGCTGATCGGTGAAGAATACATCGAGCAGGTGGAAGATGTTATTATGCAGCCGCCGGACGAAGGGCAATACCAATATCTGAAGAGTGAAATAATGAAAAGGTTTACAGCTTCAGATAGTTCCAGAGTGCGAAGACTGTTAGAGAATGAAGAAATTGGCGACCGAAAACCTTCACGGTTTTATCGGGACCTGAAGAAGCTGGCGATGTCTTCGGTTTCAGAAGATTTACTAAATTATATGTTTTCTTGTTAATCTTGCGTATTATTTACTAAACCTAAACAGAATTTTCAGCAAGTCATGATGACTAGTAAAAATACAAATTATTGGAAAAATAAGTCATTAACTTTTACATTCAATGATTTCACTGTAAATTCTTCCCCAACACAAGTTCTCGTAGAGCATCTGGTAGGTTTTCTTGAATTATAAATTATTTATTTTATTCTAATGCTGTTTTTGTGACGGATCCGTACGGATTTAAAGACTCTCGAGCTAAAAAAGAGAATACAATTATTATTAGAATAATTTTGTGTTAATGTATTAAATTATTTTGTTTAACTTTTATTTTGATCACTTACTTTTGGACGCCACTGTATGTTTCTCCTGAACAATAGTGTATATGAAAACTCGTGTAACGTTTTATTTTGAAATTATTTTTGCCTGCATTCGTAATGTACAAGAAATGATATTGTCAGACAAATTTTGGGTATCTAAACCCGTGCAGAACTTTATTGCGCAGAAATTCTCTCCTTCCCGTCTTTTCCCGTACCTCTTGCATCGCAGACGGTTAGGGCTGTCCTAGGCAAGGTCCGACCGAACACACATCGTAGACGGCTGGGGTTGTCCTTGGTGGATATTCCGTGCTAACGTTGCTGATGGCTAGGGCTGTCCTTGGTGAGTCTCTACTCGCATCGCTGACGATTAGTGATGTCTTTAGCGGGTACCCCGACGTATTATTTTATTAATTTCTTTTTTGTTGTATATAGATTTTTTGCGACAAATTTGTATATTTCCTGTATATAGCTAGGTTCATAAATTTTAATTTATTTAAAGAATTTGATTTTGCTTTTGGACCGATCTTTTTATTATTTCGTAAATAAAACTATTATAAGTCATCAGTAACCTGGGCAAATATGCGGTAACAGCCAGAGGCGTGGCGAGCGCATAAAAGTTTACGCATAAAATAGAAGGTAAGAAATAAATTATAAAACGTGCTGAAACACTTACCGTTTTAAAAGTCTTCCGTGAAATCACAAACTGGGTAACATCTGTTAAATATTTGAATCATTAGATATGTTTCCACAGTTGTTTCAGTCAAGTGAGTACGACGTGCGGAATAAATGTTTCTAATGCCGAAAACGACCGTTCGACATCTAGCGATGTTATATTTGCATATTTAAAATAATCTTTGAAACAACTTAATACATCATCACACGCACCTTCACAAATTTGTCATAATAAAACACTTTCAAATTTTCGTATTACACACCAATTTGTTTCGCCTTCTACAGCGCATAACTGTGCGTGAACATCATTCACAATTTGAACAGAATCCACTAGCGACATCGAAACATTTTGTAATTTTTCTATTCCCTCCGCTAGTCCAAAGTAATTGTTGTGAATAGTTTGTAAATCTCTTTCAACCTGACTATCTTGAAATATTTCCCGGATTTTCTTGATTGCTGCAGCTTCTGTCCGATTGAATTTTAAAACTGCCTTCTTTACTTGATCAAAATATTTGTTGTAGTAAAACGCAGCCTGCAACCATGTTCCCCAATGTGTAACAATCCGCTGTGGTGGTTCAGGTAAATCAGGACACTGCAAGATCTAGAGTATTAATTTTACACGTTACATGTAAGAAGTTACCACTGTGTTCTTTAAGAGATCGGCCCAAAGAACGCATGCTTGCGGCACCATCACTCATAAACATTAAAAGTTGCTTAGTTGAAACTTCAAATTTGTTCAATGAGTTCAACACCACCTTTAAAATCTCATCGGCAGTACAATTTATAACTCTTTTGGAAGCAAGTAAGAAGGAGGATGACGGTCGATGTGGTTCCATTGTACGTACCATTACATTAACCACAGAATGTTTTTGACGATCTATTGTTTCGTCCACCACCGTTTTTTATCATTCAATTCCGTTTTCATTCTTTTTTCTATATGTTCACGAGCAAATGGCACTACATTTCGTATCGATGTCCGACTAGGTAATTTACAGTCCGCATATTTATTTCAGAAGGAGACAAATGCTTCTTTGTCTAGTAAACGAAACGATAGATTACATAAAATAAAAGTAACACATAAATCAAATGTAAATTTTTCTTGGTCTCGTATGTCACTTTTTGCAGAAGAATGCTGTTTGCTTTCGATGTGACGTTGACAATGGCTTCTGTACCAACACATTAAAGGGATTTTACAAACTAGACATTGAATTTTAGCGCCATCAAAAATGAAGTCCGGTATGTCCACTATAAAGTTATTAACTGTGTCTGCCATTGGTCGTTTTCGCGACGTACCTAACTGCGACATTTTTAAGGCAAACATAAGCGTACAATTACGAAATAAGTTACGACAGCCTACATATACGCAGAACTACTCGCATACAGCATCGATTTAGTACTGACGCTGTGAGCGCGTGAAATAAATAATCGCCGACTCCGCATCACATATCTACTACACTGACTGTTACCGCTCTTTGCCCAGACTACTCATCAGTTTTGTTTTAAACGAACTCTGGAAAATTGCTATCCCGAGGTAAAATGTTAACGAACGCTGTGAGGACAGTTTTTTTAACCGCAATTCAGTTTTTTACTAAGTCCGTAATCAATAAAATTAATTTTCAGCCACGTGGTAATTGTTGTTTATTTAATCACATAGTGGCACAATATAATATTTGCAATAACTTTTATGATTTTGATTTTCGATGTTCCATAAAGTGTTAAACATCACTTCCATTTCTTTGCACAGGGATATTTTGAGGTTATGTTGTAGGTTATGTATCAGAAATGTGAAAGTAAATATTATGACGTCATGTGTGTCTTAGCGGTTATTCAAAAATCACAATTATCATTTTCTTTTTAAAGTGAAAAAATTGTGGTTCATATTCATCCCTTCCGCTAAATTAATCAAACAATGACAACTGTAGATGAGCACTGGCCAACAACAAAAGAAAATAGACGAAGAGCTAAGGATGTTATTTCCTATTTTGCTATCACACTGACTGTATTCTACCGTAATTTGGATGAAAATTCAAAAAACCTGTATTTAAATTTGACATAAGGATATATAACATGCACAACATCCGTAACAATTTGAATAAATCCGCGGGGACACCTTCGGAATTGGAAAATTAACTCCGAAAACGTAATCCTCAGCTTTGTGTATCCGTTTACGTAAGTTTGACGGAGAAAATTGGCTGAAAATTATGAGTTTATCCCTCTGACATTTTACTATTTTACACTCACACATAACCGATAGCTGAAATCGTGAAAAATTGCGAAGTCGCGATGCTAAAATATGTGTTTTGTTAGAAGTTGAAAACTTTGCTCCTGTTTCGTATTGGAAACGGTAACGTTGTGGCGTTCGTTCGTTCCATGTTTACCGGATTTCTCTCCCCATCGGTCTATTGTCGGGCTGTGCGACGGAATAAACGAAATTATTAAAACTTTTGCACAGCAATATATTTATTTCACCATGCATAGGAATCAAAATATCTGTTGTGTGTTTTGTTTGCTAACGTTGCCGTGGACATAGCAACGCAAACACTCCGTGTACAATGGCTCAACGGTCTCCATTGTTAGATTGCGTAACTTTTCAGTTTCGCAACAACAAACAACAAACTACAACCAACAAATTGTACGTATTCGCGGTAGGAAAAGTGCTAGATATGTTCGTGCTTCAAAATTTAATCACGTCGCAAATTTGTCACTAATTTATAATGATAGAGTTTCAAATTACGAATGTTAAAACAAGGAAATGAGCTAGTTATTGCGTTCTGATTGGAGCTACTTGTTCATATCTAGTTACCAAGAGGTTTATATAAAGAATAAAAAGAAACGGCCCTAGCGTGCTTCCTTGGGTTATGCCCCTGGTTATTAACTTGGTGTCACTAACAAGGAAACACAAGTAAGTGCATCTTACCGATTTAAATAAAACTTTGTGGGTTTATAGACCGATCTAGCGTAAGAACAACGGTAACTATCTTAGCTGCCCAATAGCCCACTGGCGGGGTGTAAAGCACCCCAAGCTCAACACGACCCTTCGCTGTTCGACTCAATAGCTTAGAAACTATGAGAAATATCAAAAAGAAGATAAAACAAGATTTAAACTTTTTGGCATGCTCTTAACGATGACGTAAATATTCTCTCTATAACGAATATTTAGGGAAACAATCTCCCACCCCCTTATTTTTTTTGCAAATTTCAAAATTTTTATATACTACAAAAATATAGAAGCTACGTAGAATTTACATAACACATGGGCTGAAAAGTCCCGGGCCTAACACATAGATGGCGCTAGTTTTATTGCATTCACCTGTTTTGCAGTTAGTACTAACCTTAAAAAGACAGCTGTTAAAATTTCATGATATTCTATTCATTAGTTTGTGAGTTATTGTGCTAAGAGTGACGCTACTTTTGTTATTTCCAAAACAATGGATCAAAAACAATTTCGTGTTTTAATTTTACACTGCTTCTTGAAGGGAAAAAAATACCGTTCAAGCGAAGCAATGGCTTGAAAAGTGTTATGGGGACTCCGCTCCATCAGAAACAACAATAAAACGTTGGTTTGCTGACTTCAAACGTGGTCGTAGAGACACCGATGATGCAGAACGCAGTGGACGTCCAAATGAGGCGGTAACACCAGAAAACATCAAAAAAATCCACAAAATCGTTTTGAATGATCGAAAAGTGAAGTTGCGTGAGTTAGCTGACATCGTAAAGATATCAAAAGAACGTGTTGGCTTTATATTGCATGAGCATTTGACTATGAGAAAGCTCTGTTCAAAATGGGTGCCGCGTTTGCTCACTGTTGACCAAAAACAAGAACGTGTTGATGCTTCTGAGCAGTGTTTGGCCATGTTTAAACGTAACAAACCGGAATTTTTGCGTCGATATGTGCCAACGGATGAAACATGGATCCATCACTTCACTCCTGAATTAAAACGATCGTCATCTGAGTGGACAGCAACTGGTGAACCTCGTCCAAAGCGCCCGAAAGCACAACAATCGGCTGGAAAGGTTATGGCCTCGGTATTTTGGGATGTGCGTGGTGTAATATTCATCGACTATCTTGAGAAGAGAAATACCATCAACAGTGAATATTATATAGCGTTACTGGAGCGTCTGACGGCCGAAATTGCAAAGCAACGTCCGCAAATGGCGAAGAAAAAAATTTTGTTTCATCAAGACAACGCACCGTGTTACAAGTCAATCAAAACAATGGCAGAACTACATGAATTGAACGTCGAATTGCTCCCACGTCCACCGTATTCGCCAGATTTGGCTCCCAGCGACTACTGGCTGTTCGCAGACCTAAAAAAAATGCTCGCCGGTAAGAAATTTCGCTCGAATGAAGAGGTTATCGCTGAAACTGAGGCATATTTTGAGGCAAAAGATAAATCGTTTTACAAAAGTGGTATTGAAATGTTAGAGCGGCGCTGGAATGATTGCGTTGTTCTTGATGGAAATTACGTTGATGAATAAAGCTAATTTTGAACAAAAAAAAAACGTGTTTTCTTTGTCAGGCCCGGGACTTTTCAGCCCATGTGTTATGTACGTATATATATTTTGCCACGAAATATTCTTATTTGTGTAATGAAGAAAGCTAGCAGATGGTTATCAAATGACCTTATTAATAAAATGTGAGTATAGAGTTGACTGACAATTGAAAAAATACAAATATACTTATTTACCAAAGTAGTAGATAGCAAATGGATGAAATCAGATAGTTGTAGTCGAAAGAATACAAAAAAAAAATTAACAAAGAAAGAACTGGGTATCAAGTAACAAGACAAAATCAAAGCGGTGTTTGTTAAATGCCAGAGTTCAGAATCATGTGTCAAATATGATGTGTGAAACAGTGGAGTGTTAAACCTAAAACGTGAGTAGGGAGATTACTATTGAATTGCGCGATGTTGAATGAGAATGATCTCTTAAAAAGAGCAAGGCGATAGGGAGGAAACCTATGTTAACGTTGTGAGCGTCACTCCTAAATCTCAACCTAATACAAAGATAGGAAGGAATCTTCATTGTGAGAATCCTATAATAAAAGCTAAATTAGTGCAAACGTCGACAATTACTCATGCTTAACCAATTAACCTCACGCAATTTATGAGAAACATGCTCACATCTTAGAGGTCCTTCTCCGTTCGGTGTGGTGGTTATCTTTCCTCTGGGCGCCCGGTTCTCTTTCGATTCTACGTGAGTGATGTTCCAAAAGGAACTGGAGTGATGTTTGCAAGCAGCTACAATGAGAGGATGATGATTAGGAACCTCCAAAATGCACCTGTGTGTGAATCACCTTATCGAATGGGCGGATAGATCGCTTTGTCCAAATACAGGTACAATTACAAATAATAATAATTAGTCGATTACATATCAACCACAAATACATCTTTCACGAAAACGGAGCTCGGTTACGTGTTTGGTTTTTGCTTTGAAACTTTTTTTCAAAATAAAATCGAATGGAATGCGAAGAAGGGCTTAGTTGACGACTGGTATCCTCTTTAAACCAGAAGCCCTTCAAAACTTAAAAGAGAAATGCAAAAAAAAACGATTCCTTTACCGCTTAGGCTAATATGCCATGCACCATATTAGCAGATACATCACCTAAACAGCGTGGCGTCATCGGAGAGCGGTTAGGCCTTCTAGTTTCGGTTGTGACGATGTATACTATGTATTTTGAAGGACATATTTTGGTAAGCGCCGTTGTAACATTTCGATGGCTAGCTGAAGACAAACATAATGCGGTGACCAGCCAGTTGATGCATGTGCCTGATATATCCTGCAGGATACGTTTGGACAATACATGTTTACATGCAGACACAATGTTTGAACTAATGCAATCAAACATTTTCCGGCATCATATATTACTCTCCAATATCAAACAAACATGCAAACAAATTCCTAAAAATAAACAAAATATGGCTAAAACCAAATGATGTCTATCTCTGATGCGCGGATACATATGTATATTTATAGGAACATGCGCTAGCTTGTCCCGTATTTTGAATGGCATAAATTACCTGCAGTCTTTTTATTGGTAGTGCAGAATTTAAATGTCATATTTTTCGCCATTTTTTTTTGCTTTTTCCGAAACGTCAGACTCGAATATTTTATGGAAATTATTTGTAGACCAACGCGAACTATACAAACGTGTTAGTGTATTGTTTGTTTTAAAATTTATTGACCGTCCTCGTTGATAGGATATAAATTTTTCAAACGTCCGAATCGAGTGTACCGTGGAAGCCTACCCTTCTGGATGTGGTAGTGCTACTACAGCTACTGTTAAATATTTATGATGGTTCTTTTTTTTCGATAGGTAGGGGATGATAGGGAGGGAGGGGGTAGCGCTTGCTTTTATGAGGTTTAAATATATTGCGCGCCCGTTCCGTCAGGGGAAAAACGGGAGAACACAACGTACACAACTATATTTTATTATCTATTTCGATTCGAAAACAGTCACCCAATAAATCTGAAAGATTTTTTAATATACCATTCGACCGTTATACATTGAATGGAAACAAAATATTCGAATGAATTGAATGAAAAATCGGTGGAGTTGGATGTTTTTATTAAAAGAATAGTTCATGAATATGACGCGTTAGGTATATTGCTGCTGTCTTTTTTTTATTGTTAGCCTTTGAGTTATTGTTGCAATTAATACTTTTTTAGGAAAATCGAAGTAGTTGCACATTAGTACTGTAGATACGTGGCGTCTTCACGTTCTATGGAATAATAATTTTTTTTAGTGTGGTGACGGCCCAAGGGGATGTATCAAGCTTTTAAAGTTTAAACATCCGGAGCCTTTAATGTGTAAAAGATAGATAGATATTGTTGATATTGGTTTTGGTACTGTGCCATTAGCCACTTATATAATTTACATACGTATATATATACATATATAAAGACACAAAACCTAACAACCCGAACGGACACCAGGGCTAACATGAGACACGCTTCACACCTGAGGCCGATCGGGTGACTAACATAGACACAAACAGGTAGGCCACCGGCAGGAAAGGATATACCCACAAAGGACAGATCACAAAAGGAACTTAACTAAATAATAACACGTAAATTACACATGTGCTTGTAGATTAAACAGTTCACATCCTCTCTATCTAAGGCTATTAAAGAGTTGATATTAATTGGAAGCTGAATATTAATGTTAAGCAAGTCGATGACAAACAGGATGATTTTTTCTGTATGCTTTTTGCATCCCAAAATGATATGATTGGTATCTCCGTATTCGGCCTCGCAGAAGGTACATTTGTCACTATCAGAAATGTGGATTTTGTGAAGGTGAGCAGGAAATCTTCCATGATTAAAAGATAATCTTAGAATTTGTGACATATTTCATTTAATAGTCGCTTTATTGTACCACCGGTTATTTGTAATGTTGGGGTAGAGCATATAATAGTTGGTAGGCTTTCCCTTATATACAGTGAAGACCTAAAGTATCCCCCCCCCCCTACCAACTTTTTAACAACTGAGGCTAGCGTTTTCGGAAAAAATAGGTCAATTTTTATTTTTTCTGGGCTAACTTTTGGAATTATCGGGAGATTAGCTACATTTCCGGTTTCACCGGAAGTGACGTCAACTTTTTTATTTTAAATAGTTTATTTATTTTGAAGTTGAACTCTCGATAATACCAAAAGTTAGCTTAGAAAAAATACAAATCGACCTATTTTTTCCGAAAATGCTAGCCTCAGTTGTTCAAAAGTTAGTAGGGGGGGATACTTTAGGTCCTCACTGTGTATTCGTATAATGGTTTTGCCAATCTTTATGCAAATTACTTCTAAATGCAGCTAAAAAGTCAGAAAGTGGTAGTAAGACGCCTTCTAAAGTGTCCTCGTGACTGCATGCTGCTTTTGCTAGTCTTTGAATGTGTAAAGTGTTCCATGGCTTTGTTACTATCACCCCATCGCCGTAAAGGGTGAAGCGCAGTTAATTGTACTCCAACTGCGAATGGTGACTTGGCAACATACCGGAGCCACTAAAAAATTTTCATTCTATCGGGACTCGAACATACAGCGTCTAACTCTGCCCAATCAGGGGCAGACCGTCTTACCACTGGACCATCCAGCCGTTAATAATAATAATATATTCATCCATAGATCAAAATAATACAATAATGTATAACAGATGTAGATCCAGCAAAAAAACAATTTAGTTACTAATAAATACAACAAAATAAGTGCAAAATATTGTTAACCTATATCATAGATTCTATACTAAACGGGTACTCTAAAACCGTGGCACTGGAACACTGAAACAGTTCACTAAAACCCTTACCACAACACTTAATTCGTACTGGACGCACGTTTCGATAGCCAAGCTATCATCATCAGCAGCAAGACTGCACTGACAGTTCAGTCTTGTAGTTCAAGTGTGTAGTTTCGGTTAGCAGGATGCCTCATTTAAGTGTCATAAATTGTGTTAAAATTGTTTGATTGGCTAATGAAGGGTACACACAAGAAGATATTGCACGGAGATTGAATATCCATCAATCGACTGTCTCTCGTATAGTATGACGACACAATGAGACTGGAGAATACAAAAGGCGGCGTGGTCAAGAACGTAAAAGATGTACAACGCCAAGAAATGACCAATATTTGAGACTTCAATCTTTACGAAATCGCGCACTTACAGTACTGCATCTTAGAAATGAATTATTGAATACAAGACAAGTCAATGTATCTGTCAATAAGGAGACTTAAGGAGGTCGGCTTAAATCCAAAACGTCCTGCCAGAGTTCCTCGCCTTCTCTCACGTCACAAAATTCGACGCCTAGAATTTGCAAGAGTTCATGCTAACCGGAACGAACATCAATGGGGAAAGATTCTTTTTACAGACGAAACAAGAATACAATTATGGAAGCCTGGTGGACGTAGTCGTATATACAGAAGATCAGGAGAACGTTTCGCAGAATGTAATCTTGCACAAAATCTTAGCTTTGGTGGCGGTTCCATTACGTTATGGGGCGGCATTAGTTGGGAGAGTCGCACGGAACTCATTGATGTAAATTTAAGAATAAATGCTGACTGGTACATACACAACGTCCTTGAAGAACATGTTTTATCTTATGCCGGCTTTATTGGCTACGATAATTTTATGCTAATAGTCTTGACGCAAATCCCATAGAACATCTATGGGACATTCCAAAAAGAAATATACGGGCACGAAATCCAGCTCCTAACTCAATTGCAGAATTTAAAATTACTGCACAGGAAGAATGGAATCGAATTCCTCAAGAAATCATCAAAGGTCTTTTGCGCGGCATGCCTAGGAGGATACAGGATATCGTTAGAGCGAGAGGAGGAAGTACTAAGTATTAAAGTGTTATTATGTTGCGTTGTTATTATGTCTATGGGTAAAAACAATTCCTCCACGAATTGCTATAAATCCTCCATATGTAATTTATTTGATTATCAATAACGTAAAACACTCCAGTGTACAAGATTTAGCAACAAAAATCGCAAAAGTTTTAAAGAGAAAAACAATAAAGGACGAAAATAAAATATTCAATATTGTCATCTGTGAGTGTATATTTAAAGAAACTAAAGTTAAATATAATATTAGTACACGTGGCACATAGTAATGAAAAGAAAAAATGTATTACATTAACCGGTATCTTTTGAAAATGTTCTGCGTTCTGCGTTAAAGATTATATCATTGTATGGGTAAGTATGGTATCTGTATTCCGGTTCCGTCACTATTATCTAGGATGGCATGAATATATCTATTGACACTAGGTGGCGCCACGAAATACTTCAGTTGCTGTTTTTGAAGATTAGTGGCATAAACTGAGAGATGAACAGCAATGTAGGCAGGAGCAAAAAGCTCTAGTATTTCTTTTAAGCGGAGAAAGAAACGATAAGAATATATTTCTTTTGATTTAAAGCAGTTGTTGTATTCTGCATAATTGAAACAGTAATTGTCTTGAATTGAGGCGGACAATGTTGATATAAGAAAACGTTTCTTTGCGTGTAGCTACTTACGCACTCTCTCGGTAAAATCTCTGACATTGAAATATCTTCAACGGAAACAAACTTTTCTTTGCATAGTCTCTTGAATATAATTGATTTAATGTACGATGTTTTGTCTGTAATTTATAAAGGTTTGAATCTGTAATTTCATCCATCCCTACGAGCTCGATCAACATACGGCACACGACCTCTTAGTGTCACTTATTTTAGCCACAGGATACTTGACGTTAAACGCATCAAGAATGTTATCAGGTAAATTGGTTAAAACCAATTTTCTAACAAGTATAACATTTCCTTTTCTGCTCTCCATATTTGGTTCTAATAAAGCCATTTCATTTGTTGGTATTGGATTTTCATCTGAAGTAGCTAATTTTTGACATTGTATTGTGCCACATTGTTTAGCAAATCGACTTTCAGGCAAAGATAAATCTGTGTTTGTTGCTTCATCCTGTTGAACCTTCAGGGTGAGATAAGCTTTAGTGCAAACCCGGGAAATACGTGATAACATTTTGGACCCTTTGTGACGCAGACACATTTTTCTGTTGCAACTTCGAAGTATATTTGGGAAAAGTATGAGATGTAAGTGAGAATATTACGACTGACAACTTGTTTATAGACATTACTTAGGCAGAAGAATTTCTCAGCAAGAAATTCGCCTTAGTTGGTACCATGAGAAAATCTCGTAAAGATATTTCAAAGCAATTGCTAGACGTGAAAAAACGAATCTTGCACTAGTCAGATTCTTTGTTTACTACATATGTGACTTTCGTTACAAAACCTAGAAAATTTGTCATTCTGCTGGCGCTTTTGCATCACCAGCATGAAATATCCACTGAAGAAAATAAGTTCAAGCCAAAAATAATTTTGATATACAACAAGACAAACAGTGGTGTTGACGTTTTAGAGAAATTAATGATAGAATGCTCGTAGAAGGGCTGTTTCGCAATTTTATTGGCATTGCTTGTTACAAAAGTTTCGTGATCTGGGTTCTGAAAAATCCTGAGTGGATGTCAGATTTATCAATCAAGTTTAGAAGAAAACTTTTCTTAGAACAACTCGGAATGGAGCTTAGTAATGCCCATATCTCTAGTCGATGTAATCAAATTGAAAATCATGGACGAAGATTTTCAAATACGCTGAGCAGATCATGGAAACTATAAGAGTGACTGTAGGTAAATGGCATAAAAATTCTGTAATCGGCACCAACGTGGAAGATGTACTGCTTGTTGTGGGAGGGACAATAAGTTCAATAACAAATACAAAGTTTGCAAACGGTTTGTGTGTCCTATTCATAGTAAAACGATACAAACTGTCAAAATGTAACTAATGTAAAATCGACGAATTTGGTGAATCATAAAAGGTAAAAATATTACACAAATTTAACTTTTACTAACATTTTCCATTTCTACTAGGACATGAGCAAAGTATAGAAGATTGTTGGAAATGTACAATTCTCTTCATGGAATAAACACTTAGCGTAATCAAACGCGAAAATTTTCCTCATAGAACAGATGGTCTGCCGCATCCCTCCCCATCGCGTTTACGGTTAAATTACGCGGCCGTTTCGTAAGATAATGCCGGCAGATCGAGGACCGCAGAAGAGGAGCCCGACTGCCTCAATTCAGTTAACCGAAGAGCAGAGAGTGAGACCGGTCTCGAGGTCGATAATAAATAATATCTAATGGTAGCGATCGGTCCTAATAAACCGCGACTATCTACACCAGCTGTCGCTCTTCCCATTACGGCGTTAAATATGGTTGGTGCGGGTATCGGAGACACTCGGTAACCCCTTTGCTCTGGATACTGCTGGTGGTGGTAGCAGGGCCGGATTCCCACGAGAGATTTTGTCCCATGCTCATGTAGGAGAAATAGATGCGACGCGGGAATTCAAGGTTAGATCAAAGTTAAATTGGAAGCAAAGCTTAAACAAGAAAGATTGGGTTACCGCTGATCAATACCGGATTTTCTGAAATTTAAAACTACCTCTAATATTTGCTAACGAGATGTTTCAAATGTATAGATTTTATTTTGTAGTTTTACCAATATATTGCATATTTATTATACAGGGTCCGGCAAAGAGAAATGGTATTCTTGAAACGACTGTTATGCGCTGGCGTGCATAATACATGCCATGCAGGGACGCAACTGGTAGATTCGATCTACTCTATTGACATATAACACCTCCAACAACTGTACAATAATAAAATTTACTGACAAACAAGACGATTGTTTGATGGACGATATTTAATTTTCGAAACTATAGTAAATAATTTACTGAATTTAAGATGCCACTTGTTGTAGGAAAATGTTCCCTTAAAATTGAAGATTTAAGATGTGAAGAAAATGAACAGAAGACAAGTCACTTATGCGTTCCCTCATGTTCGTCTTTGACCGGACTGGAAAATAATTCCCTAGCATCCCCGCTGTAGCGATAGGAGGCCATAAAAGGAGTTGGAGCTATGGAAAACGGCAAATAGCCGTCAGAGGGATTTTGATGTTGTTGAAAGGGTGGACATGCTGAACTCGCTATACATGCCGCTAATGTCAGCTACGTTCGATCTTGTAAATTATTACATTACACTAGAATAGGCCAAGGAACAGAAGCAAGTAAGTCATTTACGTAGTGATTAAATAACAATGGTCCCAGATTAGAATCATGTGGAGCGCCTGAAGACAAAGTAAACTCAAAGGATTTAAATCTATTGTAAGGAACACAGTTACTTATGCTGGACAAATAGGATTTTAAAAGTCCAATAAGCGATGGACTGAAGCCAAATCCAAACATTTCTGAAGTAAGACTGTATGATCTAATGTGTTGAACGCTGTGCCAAGGTGTGTAGATATTACATCCACCTGTCCTTTCTCTTATCATTTCTAAACAAAAAGCTTACGAACGAAAACTTTCTCTGAGACTTAGCGTTGCACTGGAGCCAAAGAGGAAAGAATAACTAGACTTGGCAATACTGTTGGAGTTACTTTAACAGATTAAATTAGCGTTGTGCGAATTTTAATTTCAATAAAATATCAACAATCATGTTTCACTTTTCACCTTTTCGTTATTACGAAATAAACTTTTAAAATGCGAAATAATTATGTTTTTGATAGTTATGATATCCGTTTTACAGTTTCTTGCACGTTTCTTGTTTTTAGTAGTACTTTCATACCTTTACTAATTTTCTAAATTATCATCTGATGGATATTTCTAGTTACAGGGTACCTGGAGATTGTATAGTCCGTTTCATTTTATTTTAATCTGACTAAATAGTAAATATTTTTTTTTATGTATTTATATATAACGTATTTACCTGCCCATTTGTAAAATTAAAATAAAACGAAACGGACTATAACAACAACAGTCAGAAATGAAAACAACAACTGATATTTTGCTTTTTAATGTATCTACCAGCACATAATAGCGCACATAAAACTAGATAATAGGTTTCTTAAAACCCATAAGTAAAAGGTTAAGCTGTAATAGATATTTAAAGAATGATGTCGTGACATAGCTATCACATACAGTAGCTGCGAAATTTGCAACTCATCCTTTTGACAACTTGTCTTCCTTTTTCTAAAACACTATTTCTTTTATACAACTAACAATAAAAGCTATCTTTATATTTGGAGAACAACATTGACCGAGATCGTGTGTTAAAGATGATTGCAAATCCAATAAAATAACTAGTACAAAGGGTCGGGGAAAAAAAATTCGCAAAACGGTTAGAGAGTTTTAAAATGGAATGAAAGTTGAAATCATCAAACAGTATGCGCATGTTTAACAACAAATATACACATAGGGAAAGAAAATGTCTAGCTATACGAAAAAGCATACATACGACAACGATAAACGCCAATGGGTGTTTCACCACAAACGGGAAGGTTAGCGGCAGTCGACGGCTCAGGACGATTACCGATGTGGTTAGTTACGAGTTACATTATGCACGGACGATCTCAGTAAGAATTTCTGGAGTATTTATTTTTCTTTATTTCATCAGAATCTGTTTTTATTTTCGTCTTTAGAATCTCTTATTAGTTTCGTCTAAGCTTTGTAGCAACAGCAAAATAAATATGCGAAATTCTCATTTCCAGGCGACCATGACTTCAAATTAGTACGTGCGGTCTTGCACATAGTAGGACTACATCTCAACGTTGTTAGAAGTGTACTAAGTACTTACTAAGACGCTACCCGTATCGAATCGATCGGATTCCACTCAATCCCCTCTTCGCTCTCTCGCCGTACATATATAGATATAGCTAATTTCACATTTTCTCGATGCGTATAATTCACTTGAGAAAATAGTTATTTGGTTTTAATAAAGAAAACAGTTTATTATAGCAAAGGCAAGTAGTTAAGACAAATGAATATATTTAGTTAAACAACATTTTATATTTGAATGAAACATCGAGCTTGTTGAGTTAACAAAATGTATTTTTGGCACTAAATCAACAAAATTATTTGTTTCGAACTCCATGGTACTTGTTTGCCCTTATAATTGCCCGTATAATTTAATTGCCTCCACTGCATGGGCCTTTCAGAGCCCATAAGAATAAAAAGTCATAACAATAACAAGAAGGTGATAACATTAAACAATCCATATGAAGGAAAATAAATCTCGGAGACAAGTTTTGTTTTGATATAGGTTTTCCTTTATTTAAGAAACCTGTATAAAGAACGCAATTATCGATACTTCAATTGACATTTTGATGCATCATGCGTATTCACGATACTTTTAACTAAAATTATTATAAGCGTTATTCACTCCAATTTTTCTACGTTGATGAAGATTTTATATTGGATCAAACTCTGTTTTGCTTGCTCTAAATTTAATGCTTTTTAAAAGACAAAAACCTTTTTTTCTTCGTCTCATCGGGGACCACAAAATGACGATTTTAGTTTCAACGTAAATGGCACATCTAATCGATGAAAATAGGGTAGCTTTATTTGTTTCTAATGGAAACCCTTATTTTTTATTACATATTACCATTTTACGCTAAAACACATTGTAATTGGCGAATAAGTTAACCTTTACTTATTTGAATGGAAACCCCTACTTTGCATTCTTTTGTTGATTTCGTAGATGGCGCTGTAATTGGTGAAAAAGGTAACCTTTATTTATTTTAATGGAAACCCCCATTTTATCAAATTTCCGTGATATGTTGTTGTTGTCTTTCGTGGCTAATCGGAAAACAACAACATATCACGGAAATTTGATAAAATCGGGGTTTCCATTAAAATAAATAAAGGTTACCTTTTTCACCAATTACAGCGTCATCTACGAAATCAACAAAAGAATGTTTCGGACAAAAGTTACCTATTTTTTAGCGTGGAATTATATAATAAGAAATAAGGGTTTCCGCTAAAAAAATAAAGCTACTTTTTCATGGGATTCATATTTCTCGAAATACTCCTCTCTTAAAATTAGACTGGAACACCCAGTAAATCCTATAACAACAATTTTACCGCGTCCCACACTTCAAGAAAATAAAACCCAGAATATATTTTCCTTTTCAATGTAATTCTAACCAAGCTAATCGAAATTTTCAACTAATCCCCGAACTAGCAGCACATTTTCAATTATATTTCGGGAGATTATAGACCGCTCTCCTACCTACATGTATAAAATATTTTATATGCATGTACATACATATATTATAACAAGATAGATTCCCCAGAATCCAGAATCGATCCTACAGCCTGCCAGCGCATTATTCGCCCTTTGGGCCCGTTTAAACAAAGCGTAATGCGATTTAAATATAGAACGTTGATATTTACTTAGGATCCGAGATATACGGCGCTAAGTAAAGGACAACAGAAAATAAATATTTGCGCTCTTGCGCCAGATCTCTTATCAGATTTTTGTACGCACGTCATACGGAGAAGTGGCCCCGATGCGAATATGTACCCAATTTCGCATTGTATTCTCCCAGCGGAGTTGGATTTAGACATTCTCAACATGGAAAAGAGAGAGGTGGTTGGAAATTGGCGTTTGAAGATTTCCAGGGCAAATGCTACTTTAGAAGTAAAACATATTACATTACTAATATTTGCGGAACGTTTTAAAATAAATTTGGAGTAAGTGCATAATGGTTTTGGAATGGGTGTATTTAATTGTATCTTTGGGGTGCCCTATAACAATAATTTGCGGTATTTGTGGTGTTATTGATGAGCTCAAAGTGCAAAAATAGCTTGAACCTTTACGTTACCAAGATTTGTGAGAATCTTTCATTACCAAGAGGGGTTTTTCAAATACCCAACAAATATTCATTGTTTTAAAAAAGATTTAATTTGTATGCAGAATAAATAATCTATACATACCTTAGAACCTTGACTTTATAAAAAATGCATGTCTATAAATAATATAGTCGAATGGAACCGGACATGACTGAACATAGCCGACCGTAGCCAAATGGAACAGGACCGAATACATTCCGACGTACCCGAATGGAACTGAACGGAACCGAATATAGCCAAATGGAATCGAACAGCCGAATGCAGCCGAACGTAGCCGACCAAAACTGGACGCAGTCCAGTTAAAACGAACGTAGCCGAATGGGCCTGAACAGAAGCGAATATAGCTGTACGGAGTCGAACAAAATCGCATACAGCCGAATGTAGATGAACGGAACCGAGCAAAATCGAATATGGCCGAACGGGACCGAATTAAACCGAATATAGTCAAAAACCCCATCGGTTTAAGTGCGTTTATGGAACTGGGTGGTTAGTATTATATCATAGGAACCGTTTAAGCATGTTTAAAGATTATTACGTTTCAGTACAAAAATCGTACCTGAAGCACATGAAATACCTCGCTTGGTAACGAGAAGGTTAATCGTGCTTGTTCTTGATACTGCTCAAATCTCAATTAGATTTTGAATATTCTATAACTTTCTCTAACTCTTTCTAAACTTCTTTCATTCAAAATACACTGATATTAGAAAACAGGAACCCAATTTATCTTTGCTGTCTATGAATCCAACAAATATTTTTGTCACACTTTGATCTTTGCCTAAAATATACTGCACCAAATTTAAACTTAAATACTGTATACGAACTCATCGTGGTTTTACTCCACAAAACATGGACATAACGTTAGATACGGCGTTTGCCTCAACTCCCTTTTTGCAGCTCTTAAATTAGCAGGCGGAAAATTAATGGAAAACTTCTGTATACTCGAGGGAATGCCGCACCGAACTCGTTTCCCCCCTTGCCTTCCCACAGCCCCCGTTGTATTCGTCGTTGCAAGTCCTTGAAGTGCGAGATTATTTGCCAAAACTTAAACTTTACCGAAATAGTAACCCGGTCGTTCCGTTATTATCGAAAGGAAGAGTGTTTTGTTGATATCCGCAGGTAGGTGGTGTTGGGAAGGTACCTCGAAACGCTGCGCCGGACTTACGCCAGAATCCTGTAAAGTTTCCGTGAAGATTTCACGTTTATTACCACCAAAGTATGTGCTTTCCGAGTTTCAGTTCTGTTCGTGTGGCAACTAGGGTTTTTTAGGAACTGATCGGGTTGGAGTAGGAAGTGGATAATTCTTCTTTGCGATTGTTTCTTTTAAAGTATTTTTTACTAACTGTACAGGATATAAGAGCAGCTCATTGATAATCAACCGACCTGCAAAAGGGCGACTTTTGTAACGTGCTTTGTTCTGCAAACATCCGCTAAACACCACTCGTCAGCCTTCGACTGTGCCTCTTCCAGCACCAAATCCAAGTTACTAAATTTGTATCGCCCTCGTACAAAATAAATTGCGCATCAGAGCTACAAACAGAAATATCATTATTATAAAAAACAAAAGAGGTCCTAAGACAGGTCCCAGATTGACCCCAACCAAAACATCGTAAAAATCTGACAGCGTACTGTTAAAACGAAAATCAAATAAGACTTGAAAACATTCCGTCTAGCAATACTAATTTTATAAAATGATGAAAGAAATGCAGCGAAAGGCCTTGGACATATCGCAGAATACCGCCGCAACGTGCTATTCAGAATCAAAACCGCGCTCAATAGCTGAAAACATTAATAATTTTTGACACTAGTGCTTTTTCAAATATCTCATTAAATAAAGGAATTATCCCTGCAGACCTAAAGTTGTCTATATTATTAAACGAACGCTTCTTATGTAAAGGAATTACCAGCACTTTCTTTAGTGCATTAGAAAATATGGAATTTTAGAAACAACAAATTGAGCAGTTTAGGTAGTGAAAAAGCAATTAGATTACCAATAATTTTAACATTTGCGAATTAGTACCGTCCTTCACTTCAATCAAAGACAGTTCCTCAAAAGGCAAAGAGCAGTGCATTCATATTTATTTAAGTAAAACATGCGACTTTTTGAAGCCTTCGAATTGAATCTATAATACTCTAACACCAGAGAAATATAAACTGAAATCATCCGCTAAGATATCTTTAAAAATATTCCACATAACTCTAATAAGATTATTTGAACGTGAAATGTAGTAAGCTCTTCTCACAGCTTGACGATACTTACGGCGAAAACGTCTATATACCGGTTTAACATGAACATCAGAATCTGATGCGCTGTGGAACGTGTAGAGCCTGTCTCATTGGAATCATTAAATCAACGAACACTATACCTTTCCGTATTCGTTTTGGAATATTTTAGGAGCTTTTTGGCGTCTTTCTCTTAATGGTCTCAAAGGTGTTGAGAAAATAGGTCCAAGAGTACATTAAAGCACTTGGTGTGCACTAGAATAGTGTCCGTGTACTAAGGAAAGCATATAAGTACACTACAGAAGAATTAAATCCATAACGAAGACAAAACGCAGAAAAGAATGCCTAAAATAAGTCAAAATAATGAACAATAAGAAAGTAAGAAGAAGAAGAAGAAGGTAGAATACCACGTGTTGAATCCGCTAACTAGTGAAGAAATACACATTTATCCTCTTCAAAACAGAACTTCTCTTATATCTTGCACTTAGGAAATCAGCAGTAAATGCAATCCATAAAAAAAAAACAATAATAATAATAATAATAATAATAATAATGGTCTTTATTATCCAACAGAAAACAAAGTCTAATTACAGGATAATAATAATAAAGAAAAAAAAGAAAAAGGTGCACAGCACTTCTGGACATAATATACAGGGTACACATATACAAACGCCAGTTATTATAAAACAAACAACTCTAATAGCAAAAAAAAAAATAAGAACATTGATCAAGAAAAAAAGATACTGAACCAATTCAGTGCCACAGAGTTCCAGTACTTAATTAAGAAAAAAGATCACCATAAAGTTTATTAGCATTCTTCGATATGTGCGTTATTGGGGCTTTAAGTAAAATATTAGTCTTCGCTGTGGGAACAAAGAACGTTTTCGTTTGTCTAGTTTTGTACTGAGGTACAAGAAACCCAACTGCTGCAAGTATGTTCGGGGCATCAATTTTATTAGTAATTATTTTAGCCAGAAATTTAGCGCTGGCTATCTCCCGACGAGTAGTTATAGTTTGCATATTATGTTGTTCCAATAGGCTGTCATAATCTGTTCCGCGTGGTGGATACGTACCAGTGATTTTAAAGGTTAAGTATTTTAGGAACCTCTTTTGTGTCCTCTCAATTGCAAGTTGTTGGTAAAGGTATATTGGGTACCAAACAACAGAAGCATATTCCAATCTAGGGACCACCAGGCTAAAAAACAAGGTTTTAAGAGTTTGAGGATTCAAAAATCCTCGACATGTTCTTATAAGAAAACCTAGCGATCGAGAGGCAGAATTGCAAATAGTAATTATGTGCTCAGAAAATTGAAGTTGTGAATCAAATAGAACGCCCAAGTCTTTAAACTGCGTTGATCTTGATATGGCGACGTTGTCCACCGTGTAGCCAAAAAGCATAGGATTTTTGGTTTTGAAGTATGTAACAACAGCACATTTACTAACATTGAGACGAACCTTATTATTAATACACCAAGAATGGATTCTGTTCAGGTTTGTTTGTAATTTTACTGAGTCAGCGGTAGACGATATCTCAGAAAATAGTTTTAAGTCATCTGCGTATGCGAGAACACCACAATCAAGACAGAATAGGAGATCGTTAATATATATATTAAATAAAAGGGGACCCAAATTGGAACCCTGTGGAATTCCCGAAGAAGCAGTGTATACATTAGAGGTAAAGCCGTTATAGCAGACGTATGCGGATCTATTTTCCAAATAGGAAGCAATGAAATTTGTAATTTCAGATGTAAAACCAAATGAAGAAATTTTGGAGACAAGTATGCAGTGGTCAATAGTGTCGAATGCCTTGGCAAAATCTGTGTAAACAACATCGACTTGCTGTCTACTATCAAGGGATTGGCTGATGTACTGAGTAATTTCTACCAGATTTGTCACAGTTGACCTACCAGAAATAAAGCCGTGTTGATATGGAGATATATAAGATTTTACAACGTTGTATAGCTTTGAATACAGCAAATGTTCAAACATTTTCGAGCAGGTGGAAAGAATACTAATGGGGCGATAATTTGATACGTCACTTTTGTCACCATGTTTGAAAACAGGGGTTACCTTACTTAATTTCCAGAACTCAGGAAAGGTAGAGGTTTTACAACTCAAGTTAAATATGAAAGTTAATGGTGTAAACAAGACAGTTGCACAGTCTCGAATAAAAAAATTCGGAAGTCCATCATGTCCGGCAGTAGTATCGGCTCTTATATCCTTCATTGCGGACAAAACTTCCTCAGCTGAGATTTCAGGAATGCTGAAAGTAAGGGGAACGTTCTCCATGAATTGGGAGCTGGGTATATCTGATGCCTGGTATACGCGCGCGAACACATCTGCAAAAGCCTCAACAACGTCTTGAGGTTTATCCAATGTCTCTGGGCCATACTTCATTGTAGCTGGAATTCTGGTATTGCCACTTCTGTAGTGAACATACTGCCAAAACTGTTTCGGATCCGCCACAATATTAGATTCAGTACTTAACATAAACTGCCTATATGCATCTTGAGATTTAATTTTAGTGACTTTACGCAACCTAACGAACTCTTGGCGATATCTATCTGTGCGATACTGTTTCCATTTACGAAAGTAATACCATTTTAGTTTTACTGTTCGAATAAGTTTTCTATCAAACCAAATTGGAAATTTCCGAGGCGATATCGAAACTTTAGGGACGTGTTTATCAACAATAGAATAAATTACTGAGTAAAAATCATTTACCGCTAGATTAACATTATTATACATATCTAAGAATGACCAATCAACATTTGCCATATCATTATATAATTCCACAAAATTAGCTCTGCGAAAATTATATACAGTGTTTTTACTAGAAGGAAATTTTTTTTGCTTAGTGCTGGATAACAAATGTATAACAATATCTAGGCTTGGATGGTAACCATCCTCTGGCACGAAACTGTCGTTGTTGTGTGTAACGAGGACAGTACAATCAAAATTTGTGAATACTAAGTCCAGTAGTTTCCCTTTATAATTAGTGATATTGTTATGTTGCCGCAAATTTAGCGTATTTGTAAAGCTATCAAGCATAGTGCATTTAAAGTCGGTGACTTTCTCACCAGAATTAAACTTAGAACAGTTAAAGTCACCGCAAATAATAATAGACTTATTTAGTAATTTTAAAGAAAGCGCATCAAAAAATAACTCGAAATTCTCATTTGTAACATTAGGTGGTATGTATATTACAACAATATAGATAGTTAAAGATGGCAAAGCACATTTCGTAATAACAAAGTCAATGCTTGGAACGAGATTTGTAATCTCCACATCTAAATCCAGGGAGACTGCATACAGTTCATTTGATGTTCCACATAAAACACCACCACCAATCGTTTTCCCTACGGTATCACAATCTCGGTCCTTTCGGAAAATATCGTAGCGGCTATCCAGTATTTCGCAATCATTAACATCAGACGAAAGCCAAGATTCAGTTAACAATATAATATCGGCTTCAGAACAGCAACTAGAGCAGTAAACATCATCTAATTTTGATCGAAGGCCGCGAACATTCTGGTAATAAACATGCAAAGATGAGGAGTAACTGTTGGATTGATCTAGTTTTCCGGCCGATTAGTTTTAACGATCTTCGGTATATCCTGAATGTATCTGATAGTCAATCCAGTTTCACCCGCTGCCAAACGTTCATTAAGTTGAACTTTAACGGATTGGTAAAGTGAATTCTGGAAAGGAGTCTTATCTCTGCTAAGGAAGACAGACTTATATTTCTCAGAATCCTTTAACTTCTTGCTACCACGCAAAACAGTAGTGACATCATCGTGATTCGGCAAAGTAATCTTTATCGGTCGCTTACGGTGCTGCTTCGTTGGATCAAATTTACCCAGCCTAACCGGCGTAAGAGAATCAACCGATACATGAAGGTGCTCGAGAATTCCACTAACTGAAACTATATCGGTTGCTACTACAATACCAAACTACAAATTATAAGTAGAAGCTCAAACACGTGACTCTGAACACTTGATGACTGCCCAACCGTAATTAACACCGTAAGATAAAGGAAATAACACACAGAGAGCAACACGTATTGAGAAGTGAAAGGAGAAAATAACTAATCAAAGAAAAATACTAATTTCACCGTTATACTATGTACGCTTATATTTCATTTGAATAAATATCTTTATTTGGAAGTACATCACGATTCCTTCGTACCACTTTTCTTTGCAAAATATCTTCAATGTAATTTATCCCACGTAGCAATCAACCAACAACAATGGACATCGAACAGAATTCTTCGCTTTTTAATACATTATCGACAATACGGAAACGGCGCAAAAAGGATTAGCAATTTATCATTCGGCTGGGGTCCGAAGGCATCTTTAAAATTGAAATAAAAAACACCCTCATCCACTCAAGACGTGTGCACACGCAAAATCGATATTCTGTACCCCGAGTAGTAGAGATGGGAGTGCCGTAAAGATGATTTATTGCACGTGCCTGTATTTATTTCTTTATAGAAATAAAATATGTCTATAAATAATGCTATTCTTTATAGACTATCTGATGTTCTGAACGGCTGGTGTTGTGTGTGTTGCTGGTCTGTGGTCATAATAAATTCTCGAAGGTTCTTTTTGGGCCTACAAAAGGAAACCCAGTGTTCTTTTTTGAAGTTCCTGAAGGATTAATGATGTGTCAACAGATGTTACATGGAATGATCTAATGAGCATAGGGTTTGACGGCTTTAGTTCTAGCTTTTGTGTTACAATAAGTGCAGAACTACCTTGTGAAAGGAAGACATATTGCAATCTAGTGCGTAGGCTTCCGCAGTCGTCAATAACACTATACTTTTGGTTTTCGGGTTGGAACCGCGTCCGCATTGTTATGGGACACCTTCAGGGCTGTTACCCCACACTGACTGGGGACTACACATTTCGGAGAGGTTTATATAAGGCTTGTTTCGGGTCAATGGAGCGGAAACGTTATGGATCAAATGGACAAAAAAAGTTATGGATTTAAATTGTTGAGATGTTTGAAGATCTCTATTGATTCACAAATTTTTCTACTATAATAGTGTGGGTTGCGATACAAGATACGGGTAGAATTAAATTGGATTTGGTGGTCAGTTTTCAGTCTATGCTCAGCCAGCGCGGACCCGGCTACACGCAACAACCGCATACAATGCTCGTACTTAGTAACACGAGTGCTGACAAATCGCTTTTTTTTCACCGATGTTTAGGGGCTTCCAGATGATTGCGGTCTTTGAAGGAAAAGTAGTGTGAGAGTTTGAAATTGGGTTTGAAGATGGTTTTTATGTTGTTCCTGAAGAAAATCTTACTGATGCGACCGGCGATCGGTTAGATGAGGGGAGTTGCAGTGGAGATGGGTTGGTGTAGCAGTTAATAGTAGTTCGAATATCTTTCGTGGAATAATTATTGCGGATCAGGGTTTCGGTGATGTGGTTCAGTTCTTGAGGAAGCGAATTGGGTTCAGATATGGAAATGGCGCTTTAGATAAAAGAATTGATAACACCGCGTATTTGGGCTGGGTGGTGGTGTGAGAGGCCGTTGAGATATCTATCCGTGTGCGTGGGTTTTCGGCAAACGGAATGTCCCAGCGCACCGTCAGGACGCCGGTGTACGAGAATATCTAGGAAAGGAAGGCAACCGTCCGATTCAACCTCCATGGTGAAGCGTATGGAACCAAGTTGGGAATTCAGAAATGATAGGAAATTTTTTAAGATTCGTGTCCATAAGGCCAGATGATAAAGGTGTCATCAACGTACCTGTACCAACACTTTGGCTTAAGGTTGTAAGGTAATAGAACTTGTTGTTCGAATGCTAAAGATGTTGGCAAACACAGAAGACAGAGGAAATCACATAGCTACGCCTGATACTTGCTCGTAGTGTTTACCATGAAACTGGATGTAGGTAGAAGAAAGACAAGGTTCAACCAAGTCAGTCAGATCATAAGAGTTGACAGTAGATCCTGGTGATTATCAGCTTTGATGTCAAATCCTTATTCACCGAAGTCCCTATATCGGATACAGTATTCATTACTAGAGAGTTTCTCATATCCATTGACCAACCGGATGATCTGGCTGACTTGGTCAGTGTGCAGTAACCGCCCTGTAGATGTCCTATAAGATTGCGGACGAAACGTCGGCAGAAGCTACTGCAACGACGCGGTTCCTACCCGGAAACCAAGAGTATAGTGAAGATATATTGTGTTTACCAGTGGCGTCTCTTTAATATTTGCCTTAGCTTTATTTGAAAAATGAAAAAACAAATAAAATGGTTGGAGAATGTTGAAAATTGACATATTGGAAAATATTACATACATTTAAAAAATAAAGCCGTATGTTGGGGTAAAAATGTCATACGATTACTCGTATGCATGTGATGCGATATCATTTTTTAAGCAAACAAATGGCAAAGCTAAAATTTACTAATATATCAACTAATAAAATATTATTTCATATGATCCGGACTTTATGTGTAATACTGTACATGAATATCAAAATTAACAAATTTTATATCCCCTAATCATAACATTTATACCAATTTACAAGCTTCATGATATCCTATTTTATTATTATGTTTCATATTCATTTGTCCATATTTATTGTCTTCATAAAATTTCATATTTTGCTTAGCCCATAGAAAGGACTATTGTCCTATCTACCTACTGGCAATTAAGTGAATTTACCGCGACCATATCGCCATCTCCGTCTAATTCAAATTATTATTGTATCCGATAATAGGCGGCGCAACGCAACAATATTATGTCAAATCAAATGAGGGTTTATGTTGCCGTAACAACCCGCAGGTCAATTAATTTGGGTATATGTATTGCGAGAGGAAGATGACCTCAATTGGATATATTATAGTGGAAAAGGGTGGGCGGCAGGGGACCTGTGTGATGATATACCGTACGAGCGAGCGTACTATGATCACCCGGCCTTACACGAACTCAGCGCTTCTAAACGTGTGCTGTGTTGAATGTCACTGTGGAATGTCATTTGCTTGACAAAATTGCGTAAACGCAAATTCATTTGTGCACCGTACTCATGTTATAAACGGCGTATTCGTCCACGTACATGTGCAAGCCACAACCTTGCTCTTGAACTTCCAAAAGCACCTTGCTCACGTTACAAACGGCATATTCGTAAACGTACACGTGTAAGACACGACTTTGCTATCGTATTTCCGAAAAATGCCGATTATGCTAGCTGATCATAGTACGCTCGCTCTTACGGTATATTTATCAAACAAAATAATAATATAAAAAAAAACAAAATAATATACAGGTTAAAATAAGAAGCAATAAATGGCAAATAACGGCTCGGTGGTCTAGTGGTAAGAGGGCCAGCGCTTGACTGGACAGAGCTAGGCGCTATGTGTTCGAGTCCCGCTAGGATCAAATTTTCTTAGCGGGTCCGGTACATTCCGAGTCACCACAAGTAACCGCGCTTCACCCTTTACGGCGAGGGGGTGATAGTAACAAAGCCATGGAACACTTTACACACTCAAAGCTCCTGAGGTTATGACAAGCTTTAAATAGCTTATACACCCCGTTGGGCCGTACCACACCACACTAAAAGAAAATAATGGGTTTTCATCTGAACACTTTCATATTCAAACAGCACTAAATATCGGCACACTCCGCACCACATAAATGATCAATTAATTCGCTATTTCAAGGACTCGTGGATTCCCATCTCCAGCCGCGTCTCCGAATGATGTGAGAAGAAATTCTAATTCTACCATGCCTGTTTATCCCTACTCTCGAGAAAAATATTTACAAGTACCTATTTTTACCGCTTAACACTAAAACATGCGAAATATAAGGAAAAATAGACGAAAGGGTCCCTTATTATTACAGCGCCAAGCGCTGACATCTAACCGTCCCACCCTCATAAAAATAGAGCAAGACAAAAATATGTTACTTCTATTTTATTCTATATACCCCCTAAAACTAAAACATGCGAAATATAGGGAGAAAGATGAAAGGGTTTCTTGTCATTGTAGTACGTTGCTTAAACCATATGGCCGTTTTACCCTAATAAATCAAAAACGCAAGAGTAATATAGCGATGCATTATTTCTATTATACTGCCTACTTTATCTAAAGTTTTGGAAAAAATTGTGTTGGGGCAGTTGGGTGAGTATTTCGAAGGAAATAGAGCTCTACCGCAGCTGCAATCTGAATTTCGTAGACAGCATAGCTGTGTTACCGCACTTCTGAAGGCCACGGATGATATTATGGCAGGTCTGGACAGTAGTAACTGTCACTATACTGGCATTACTCGGCTTTAGCAGATAATTTGACACTATTAATCATGAGTTGTTGCTTGCAATTTTACATTATATAGGCCTGGACGAAAAATAAATAATAATCTTTCTGACTACAAAAGCATTTATCCCAGAGTGCGCAGGGATCTGTCCGTGGCCCTTTGTTGTTTTCTATTTCCCAACTGTATGCATCACTTCATCGTGCACAATTTCTTTCAAAATTTTAAATTCTGACCTTACTAGACTCGCAGAATTTTCAGAATAGCATTCATTACATTTAAATCCATTGAAATCAGCTGTCATGCTCTTTACTGGTAAAAATATTAAAATTAATATTGATAACGTTAAAATTAAAATTTGCGATGTTGAGATTGGGGTGGTGGATGAATCAAAAAACCTGGGGTTGATTATTGATAATAAACTCAACTTTAACTCTAAATATATTCAACGTGGTTACGGTGCTTTAAAGTTAATATGTCCACATCGGAAGACTCTTAACAAAACAATAAAAAAGCTTTGTTGTGTGAATCTCTGGTTCTATCACAAGTAAATAATGGCGATGTCATTTATGGCTCCTGTTTAAGGCAAAAAGATACTCATCGCGCCCAAAAATTGCAAAATTCGTCTTATTTTTGGTATCAAAAAGTATGATAGAATCTCTCGCAAATTGAAGGCTTGTTGTTGGCTTAATATGGAACAAGGAAGACCTTTCGACCTTTCTTTCAAGAAGGTTTTTGAGTGTATTACGTGAACTGAAACATACGTTTATATCTTGTACCCTAAAAACTTTACTCATGCCATTCGATATTCTGTGGAAGGGAAGTTTCGCAAATTTCTTATCGCGGGTTTCTACCGTGATCAAGTTCGTGGAATTTCTTACATAATGCCTTTGTTGGACTTTCTTAAAAATGCGGCCAACAGCTATAGAAGAGTAACAATTGTAAATAACTACATTTATTATGAATTTATTTAAGCTCTTTATTGTACCTACCCTTATTTAAAGATAATTTCATCAATCTATTAATTAAGAAACTAATCGCGGCCATTTTGTATCGTCCACAGTGGTTGGAATCGGTCATGATGTATCTATTGTGTTTGTTTCTTTTTTATAAATGTCAACTTCCAGCTTTTCGTTGTTTCTAGTTACTAAACTGTCCAGGAACGGGAGTTGAGAGAGAAATAAACGATGTCCTTTTACAGACACGTTTCAAATTTACTCATGGACGAGTTAGCTATGAAAGAGACAGCGGATTGCCCATTGCCGTACCTTCTAGTTGTTCATAATAATAATAATAATAATAATAATAGTATATTCATTCCTCATCACAGATCAGACATATAAATGCTAGATAACTGAGATGACAAAACAAGTCAAAATGTAAAAGTCTCAATACACACTACTACTAAAGTTAAATGAAAACTGTCCAACAGGCATACTCTCTTTAAATTTAAGAGAAAAATTCAGTCAGGGTATAGCAGCTTTTAATGAGAAGTAAATTCTTAAGTTTCCTCTTAAAAATATTCAAATTGGTACTGCACCTTACTTCCTCGGGCAACGCATTGAAGATTTTGCACCCTATGTTGTAGAAGCACTTGCTATATTTTGCCGTACGATGTTTGTCGGGTTGTAATTTATGTTTGCTACGCGTTTCGTATTCATGTGTTAAGTCATTTTTATGGAAAAAGTGCTTATTTTTGTAAATATATACACACACTTCGTAAATGTAGGTATCTATGACGGTTAATATTCTTAATTTTTTAAATTCTTCGCGACACGAATAGTGAAAACCAATACCCGTCAGGACCCTAACAGCGCGCTTCTGCATAATTAAAACTCTGTTCACCTCGCCAGAATTTCCCCACTGAACAATACCATACCGTAATTGGGAGTGAAAATTTGCGTAATACAAATTTAAAAGTATGTCCTTATTACAGTGATAAGACATATATTTTAAGCCGTAGCATACTTTTGCCAATCGTTGACAAAGATTTTCAATATGAGCTTCAAAATTTAAACTAGGGTCAAAAATTACTCCGAGTATTTTTATTTGGGTGGTAAGGGTTGAATGATCTTGTCTTATAGTATGTTCAAAACCTCGGTCTCTTAGTTGAAAAGCTACTAATTGAGTCTTATCAGCATTCAGTTTCAAATTGTTTTTATAGGACCACAATTCTATGCTTTCGTTTAGTTGAGTCATTCGCCGTAAGAGAGATTCTGTACTTCGATTCATTAAAAGTATACTGGTGTCATCCGCATACATATTCAAGTAAATATCATCAAAAGACCTTAGGAAGAAACTGAGATCGTTAGTGTAAACTTTGTAAAGAAATGGACCTAGTATTGATCCTTGGACCACACCCTGACTCAAGCTTAAAGCGTCGCTAAGCGTAGACTGATTTACCCTCACCGCTTGTCGGCGATCCGTCAAATACGATCTAATGAATTCTAGAGCAATGCCTCGTACACCATATCTGAAGAGTTTGGCAAAAAGAAGTTCGTGGTTTACACAGTCAAATGCACGGGAATAATCGAGAAACAAACCCAAAACAAAGTAGCCCTTATCCAATCCCTGAACGACTCTGTAATGAAACTCACTTAAGGCTGTATCAACACCTCTCCCCGCGGTATAGCCATGTTGATGAGCTGATAACAAATTATGTTTGGAGAAATAGGCAGTCAACTGACGCATCAATAAACCTTCAAATATCTTCGAAAAGCTTGAAAGTAAACTAATAGCGCGATAATTACTATAACAATTGCGATCGCCTTTCTTAAATAGTGGTTGAATAATAGCTCTTTTCAATTCAGTGGGAAAAATTCCATTTTCGAAACATAAATTTACGACATAAGCAAACACGTCACAGATTTGAGATTTAATGTTTTTCAAAATATTATTCGAAATATTATCAAAACCACAAGAGTCAGAGGATTTAAGGCTGGTAATTACATCTAATACGTCAATATTTGTAATTGGTGAGAGGAAAAATGAAACGTTATTGAGTGGTACGTTTTCAGTCAGAAAATTCATGTCTAGTTTGAATTTATCAACGTTATTAACAGTTGCAAAAATTGAATTAAACACATTAGCCACCTCTTTGTCAGGTTGCTTCTCGTTATCAACAAAAATTTCTAACTTTTCTTTAAGTTTACTTTTACCCCGCAATTCGGAGACTATACTCCACATTGCTCTGCTTCTATTTGAGGCATTTCTAATTTTATTATCGTTTTGTTTTTTATGTTCGCCTATTAATAATTGATTATAGATTTTATTTACCTCTGCGCTTAAAGGACGAAAGTGTGTGTATCGTTTCGCGAGATCACCATATAGTTGAACTTCTTGTTTTAACCGTAATAACTCTGATGATAAATGAAAGGGTCGTGTAGGTCTTTCGCTATTAACAATACGCTGCAGAGGAAAGTGAAGGTCAAAATAATACAAGAGAACACTACTAAAAGCTCCATACGCGGTATTAGGACATGATTCACAAAACACATTTTGCCAGTTTTCATTCTCCAAATCCTTTTTGAAACTTTCAAATTTTACGTCACTAAAAGTACGTCGGAAAATATAATTCTTTTCCTTAATAATTTTATCTACCTTAACATGGTATTTTAAAACTTGAGAATGATGATCTGATAGATTAAAATCTGAGTTTTCCACTTCATAGTTAGATTGAGACAATACTAAAAAATTATCAAGACAAGAGGTAGAGGTCGATGTGATCCTAGTGGGAGAATCAACTGTCAATTCAAAGCCAAAAGAAGAGACTAAGTCAATAAAATTAGTTCTACATTTACTATTCGTCAAAAAGTCAATATTAAAATCTCCCCCTATTATCACCGTCATACTGTTATCCATACAAACGAAATCCAACAAGTTATTCAACAAATACTTGCCCCCTATTAGAAAACGATTTTGGTTCATATCAATTTTGGCGTGATCAATATTCCTCTGGAGTACTACAAGGGTCGAACTTTGGTCCCTTACTATTCAACATTTTTTTGAACGATCTACTTCTGAAATTGAACTGTGGGTTACAAGCATACGCAAATGACCTAACTATATATAACGTAATAAATTCAGGAATGAAATATATAAAACTACAGGTCAATCTTACAATTATTGATGAATGGTGCAAATAGAATAGGATGTCCTTGAATATTTCGAAGTGTTCAGTGGTATTTTACACTAGATGTATTTCTCGAATAAATTTCAGTTATTCAGCTCGGAATCTATCAGAAAATATGAAATGGTTGACTTAGGCGTATTATTACAATCCCGGAAACACATACTGTTAGCACAAACTCAGGCTCCGGCCGTGAAAACCTACACTTAAATAAAATTTTCAACAATTTTCAAAGACTATTAGTCTAAAGATTACTTTTTAGTCCAAATCGATAGTTAGTATATAAAAAATAAATTTCCCGATATTATACGTACAATCTGTATCTTTGCTAATAAGGAAACTCCTACCTGTTATAATTGCATAGCTTCTAAAGAAATCCTACAAAAGTCCACGAATAAGACGAAGGAAACTAGAATAGAAGACATTTCAACCACCAGCAAAGATCGATATTACACAAACAAGAAAAACAGCGAATTTTCAAGACCATTGTATTCGGAAAGGAAGTGAACCATACTCCTTCTTGGCAGTAAGAATGTCGTGCCGGTTCAGCTCAAGCGAATTGACAAAGGACAAAACCTTAATCTCGGAGAGACACTCTAAATAAAAGCGGAGGTAGCGGCGTTAGCGTTACGACAACGGTACGAGGGTCAAACATGTAGATGGCGTTTTACAAATTAAAAACTTGAAGTGGATATCTGTATTATTTATGAGACGCAATTCTTGGGAAATGGCGGGAAACGCGTAAGAAAGGTATGCCGCGCAGACGACATTTGTTCTTGATGTGACTCTGAATGTTCGTTGTTTATTCTTGAAGGAAAAGAGAAATATGGAAGGACAAATACATTAGTGCCAAGAATTTGCATTGTTGTTAAGAGGTAACATGGTATAGATACGCAAAGAATTTAGAATGGGGTTAATCGATATGAACGCTAGAAGACATGTAGACATACATGTTTAGTACTTGCTACTTTTTACATTCTTGAAGAATCCTCCATAACTTGGAATAATATTATTTACTGGACATCCGATGCAGAGCATATTTTCGTTAAGGTTTTATCTCAGCGAAAGATTTTGTTCATAGTACGTAACTTATATTGACATCTGCAAATAGTTATGTACGCACATGGGACAAGCCGGACCACTGTTGGCCCTGCTAGATACTGAAGAAAATCGACAGAATCAAATATAGAAAAACTTCAGTATGTTCTATGTAATAAATTTCTTTAAATAAAGTGCAAAACCTAGCAAATTAAAAGAACATTTTAAGAAGATTCATTAGATTCTACTAAAAAATTGTGCAAGACAAATGAATCATGCTCCAAAGATTCGTACCGAGTTGTGTTTCGTATTGCAGTGAATAAAATGCTGCACACAACAGGAGAGGATCTTATGAAACCTTGCATAGTGGACACAGTAAAC
Source organism: Dynastes maya (assembly GCA_029619315.2). Lineage (NCBI taxonomy): Eukaryota > Metazoa > Arthropoda > Insecta > Coleoptera > Scarabaeidae > Dynastes > Dynastes maya. The sequence goes on from JAROYE020000005.1 coordinate 50,194,243, forward strand.
CTCGTTATTGGTGAGCAGCATGTGGCTCAGGTGAATCCAATATCACTTTCTAGTAGCATAATTCAAATTCGTATTGAAGAAAAATGGAAGTTTTATGAAGGCTGGATGATTTTTTACGATCTCGATAAAGGCCTACTGTAACAACAATGCCTCGAATTGCTTTGTTCAACTTTTGATAATGAAGCATCATCAGAAAAGACTGTTTCCAACTGGTTTGTAGAATTCCGTCGTGGTCGTGCTTCTGTCAGTTATGAGTTTCTTGAGGGCGGACGAAAACCGGTTGTTGTTTCAAAAAACATCGTTGCTGTGCGCAACATAATTGAAAGAGATCGGCTCCGTGAGATAGAGGCATCCTTAGGCATATCTAAGACTGCTGTACATTCGATGTTGCATGAATATTTAGGCGTGAAAAAGGCTCGTGTTAATTGGTATAAGACAATAGTTTTACGATACCTACTTTTTCGAAAATCAGTCCGGTTTATATTTGATACACCATCGTAATAATAGGAACCACGTTAAAAGATCTCTTTTGTTCAAGTAGCATGAAAGGCCTTTACATTGTTTGTCTAAAGTTGATCTTGAAATTGTTTTCGCATCAGATAATGATCTCAAACACATTTTAATAAACTTCAAGGATCAAAAGATGTGATCCAGTACATATTTGGGCTATTGAGATAAAGAAAACACACCACCGTTTTAGAAATATACATGTACTCAGATATTAATAAATACATGGAATATTGTACTGTAAATGGAAAGAGCATTTTCCATTCACAATACGATATTATATACGTAGCGAAAATGGCTCTTAAACGCTCAAACAGTTTATAGACGAAAATGATCAAAGTTTGTGGGAGTTTGTACTGACGGGGTGCCTTCAATTCTGTGTGTTCTTTCTGATTTTCAAAAGTTTCTAAAACAAGTTGCCCCTCCCTGCTTATTTTATCATGGCATAATACACCGATATGCTTTGGCTACTAAAACACTACTTCCAGATTTACTGACCGAAGTTAATGTTATATAGCGAAAAGATTATGGCAGTGTCTAGTGAAGAAAGATGCTCCTTCACTGACTTCATCGTCAAACATTTATCGGCGTTGATAGATTCATTGAATCTGTATTTCCCGGACATAAATAATCCTCAAGTCTATTTTCGGATTCTAAGACCGTCTTCTAGAAACGAAGAAATTGGAAAGCTGTTATAAGAAGATTTGGTTAAAGAAGTATTAGACTGTTTGTATATTATTTAAACTGAGCGATTCTCTTATTTCGACTTCTTGTTGATGCAGAAACTGTCTTTTATAGTGTTGTTAAGCTCACTGCTTGAAAATATGCAGTTATTTTTGATTAATACAGTAGATTTCTTGCGCCAGCTGCATATGTCCATTATTCTAGTTAATTAAACCTCCCATTCAAGCAAATGCCTTCATTAAAACTTTTGTGCATAGGAAAATTTTCGAAATAAATAATCCGTTCTCTCCCGACTTCCTCCTTGAAGGACCGATGATCATTGTTCCAGATAAACTTTCCTCCGATTCGAAGCTTCCTTCTATTTAGAAAAATTCCTTCCCCTAGAGGAGGAAGCTGAATAACTACTTAAGTACCATTCAGGCGATAGTTTCTCCGAAAGAAAGAACGAATTCGAATGATATAATGAAAATGAGTATTAAAAAAAATACACCATCAACTTCTTCTAAAGGTATTTATTCGAAATTAGATTCTCGCTGCTATTCGTTATTTACTTCATTAACATCTCTTAATCGGATTTCATTCGCAAACGCCGATTCCAGGATAAAAGAGGCATTACGGCTTGGCGTAAATAGAGATTTTAAATTGGCTTTCTCTCCTTCTACCCGTCGGATGTCAAAATACAGCGCGCGAGAGCTCGTTGTCTGGCGTTCGAAGAAAAATGTTCGAAACCGAAAGACGTAGAAGGCGGCAAGGGGAATGCTTTTGGTCGAAGAAAATTGGGGCGGAGGTGAGGGAGAGGTGCGTTGGACCGAAAGGAAAAATGAAAAAGGAAAAGGAGGAGGAAAAGAAGGAGGTGAAGATGAAGTGGGTATAAGCGAAATTAAACGTGAAATTCGAGTGATCCGTTTCCATAATCGTCTTAAATAAATTAGGCGATAACCGCTCGAATAATAAGGATAATGGTTTTGATATCCGTGATGTCACTTCGGTGGAAATAATTAAGAAAATGGTACTTAAAATTAGCGAATTAAATCTATGGGTGCCTGGGGTAATAAGAAACTGATCTAATAGTCAGATACATAAAATATTTCTAGGAGAGTAGTATCTTAAGTTTTTATAATCGACCATTAAATGGCGCCATTGAGATTTGACGTTACTAATTTCAAAATTTCACGTTTGTTATTATTGTTGAAACAATGACAGCACAAGGTGAGCCGGGTAGTTTGTTTACGGTGGGCCCTTAAAAAGAAGTAATTTATTAAAAAACTGGAAATTTCACATGAAGATTGGATGACTTTTTACGATCTTGGTAAAGGCCTAATAGACCAACAATGGATCGAATCGCTTCGTTGAACTTTTGGTAACGAAGCACCATGAGAAGAGACTGTCTATAACTGGTTTGCAGAATTTCGTCGTGATCGTGCTTCCGTCAGTGATGAATTTTGTGAAAGTCGACCAGAATCTGAAAAGATGTGAATATATGTTTCAGTGCAGCAACGATGGACTGTTATTTATGAAATGGCAAGACACCAACGAAGTACTTATGTTGAGCAATTGTCATAATGTTAATGTGGTGTATGTCAATATAACTTTGAAAGATGGCTCCAAAAGCAGTATTCCTGGTCCAAAAATGGTTGCATCATATAAAGAGATTCTGGGAGGGGTTGATTTGGCGAACTAAATGATGGGATTATACGAACTAGTTTGTAAATCTAACAAATGGTGGAAGAAGGTTTTCTATCGCCTGTTTATGGTGGCTGTCGTAAACGCATGGATTATCTATAAAGGGAAGACAAAGAAGAAAATTCCTTTCCTGGAATTGTTAGTGCCCTTGGCGGAAAAAATGAACGAGGAAAAACAGCAACGGTGCAGCGTTTATCGAAGAAAGGAAGACCATCTAAAAAAAGACTCGACTCGGGAATGTATCTTTACATCTTCTAGTGGAAGGTACAACGAGAAGATGCAAAAGGTGTGCAGAAAGCAAAGTCCAGAAATGCACAAAAACAATTTCTCAAGAGGGCGACATGCCCCTGCAATATAGCACTCACAAAATATTTAACATTTTTTTAAGAAAGTTTTTATATAAGACTGATGGTACATAATAGTACCACAACAAAAGACTAGTGATACTGATATGTACCACCATCTCCATCAACCCCTTGATGTTTTTTTCCTATTTTCCATTATAAAAGATCATTTTGACATACAACCATAAAAAAACCGAAAAAGTATTCTTATGTTCTCTAAAAAAATCGTCGCGAAAGGGTTAACATGCAAAATCGTATACTGTTTTCCAGTTTCAATCTATATAACAAAATCTTATTTTATAGGAAGCCTTGTTATTTATGGAACAAGATCAAATTTCGTACAGATGTCCATAACATTAATCTCAGGAACAAAAATCTTATAACGCCTTCTATTCACAGTACTGCTTTTTTTGAGAGGTCGCTTACCTACTCGTAGAGTATATACAGATTTTTAAATTCCATTCCCAGCGACTTGAAATGTTTATCACCAGCATCTTCAAATGTGCGATAAAGCAATATCTACGTCATGAACAGCAATTTATGAATAATGTTGATTTAGATTTTTCTTTTTTTCTACCTAAAGTATTGCTATTTTTTTATTATTATTTTGTTTGTTAGATTGGGAATTACAGAATATTTAGTTTTTAGGCATGCTTTTCAGTTTTATAATTTTTCCTTTAAGGATTGGGCTTTTAAAAACAGGATAACTTAGGTTATTCAGCTGAACCTCTCATTAAGATTTCATAATAGCTAATGGTTTTTTTCTCTTCTTCCTTATAACCATTATATCTCTAAGTATATTATGAAATAAAGAGATTTATTATTATTATTATTATTATTATTATTATTATTATTATTATAATTATTATTATTATTATTATTATTATTATTATTATTATTATTATTATTATTATTATTATTATCATTATTATTATTATTGTTATTATTATCATTATTATTATTATTATTATTATTATAATTATTATAATTATTATTATTATTATCATTATTATCATTATTATTATTATTATTATTATTATTTCTACGCTGTAACTACCTCGATAACAACCAATGTCAAATTCGACAAAAATAATAATGTCAAATCTCGATAGCGCCACCTAATGTAAAAACGATAACAGCAAAGTATGACTTATTGAAACAACATTTCGTGTAAGAAAAGCTTTAGAGCATCTAGTCAGATAAATAAGTACTAAAACCAAATGAGATAATCGGTGAAAGCTTTTCAAGCCGTTTAAATAAAACCAGAACGCGACGTGATGATTGATGAATTGAATGGATGCTCATATCACTCGCAACTGTTTACGATAATTTCATATTAAACATACCCAAACATCAAATAAACATTTTACATCCGTAATATTGTCGTACGTGTACGAATGTACGTACATTCCCGCCGATATATGTCAGAAAGGTCTCTGCAGCGAGTGGTAAAATACGCGTTTTCGACGAATATATTCGCCTCTCTCATATTCGTTCATCCGAATCTCGATATTGGAACGGGACCATCTGCTACCGACCGAACATATATATCTACGCATATTACGTTATATTGGGAGCCGCGTACATATGGGATTGACTTAATTTTAAACATTGTCGCGTCGAGTATAGACCGCCAGCCGCTATAGACCATCGATCGTTTCAAAAATTGTTGTTCGGGGGCAATGGGCCACCTCTACCGGTCGATGCTATCTCATATAGGACACTACTGTTTCGTTACATATACAGAATGATTGTTATCGAGTAGGGGGACAATAGGGAAACCGTATCTATAAGTATGGAGGGTGGGGTTTGGATTCTATTGTTCTACGGTAATTTGATCAAATTACGAATTTATTTACAATATTATTAAATGTAAATGTAGGACTAGAAAAATTATTGGCAATTTGGTAAATTGGAAAATTAGTAACTTGTCTGCAGTTGCTATAGATCATTACATTCTAACTTGATCTAATGCAATCATAGCTTCATGGCTAATAATGTTATGTCTATTGCGAGGGCGGATTGTATGTAAAACAAAAATTACCATTTAGCGCAACACATTTCTCCAAATACATATATACAGGCCTTTTAGGTCCATTGCTTCACAATATTTCTCCATTCCTCACGGTTCTTTGCTTTCGCTCTCCAGTCGTTTATGCCTTTTTCTCGCAGGTCACTAATTACCGCTTGCAGCCATCTTTTTCTTGCTCGTCCTCGTCTTCTATTCTCTGCAGTCCTCAAATAAATAACCTTCTTCACCAGCCGGTCCTCCTCTCTTCTTTTTATATGGCCCAGCCATCTTATACGTTGAGCTTTTATCAACTGTATTATCATTGGTTCTCTATACAGTTGTCTGAATTCTTCGTTGGTTCTTCTTACCCATATATCTTCTAATTTCTTTCCCCCAAAAATCCTTCTCAATATTTTCCTTTCCCATGTCTCCAGGGCTTTCTGTTTCCTTTTTGCTCAGTACCCACGCTTCGCATCCATACGTTACAGTTGTAACATTTCCTTTGGGCCTAGTATTTTAATAGATTGCATTATCGTTAAAATTACAATGGAATACAGTCTGAGAAATCGAATTACTTTATAAGAAATTAAATGATTGAATTAAATACATTTTCATCTCTAATTCACGAACCGCTTGACCGATTTTAACTTTCTTTGATGAGAAGATTGATAATTTTATTCCCTTTAAAATGATATATTATATATGGGGTAGTGCCATTTAAAATTTTGTGGTGGGGGCGGCTGGGGGTGAGGGTGAAAGTTCCCCAACTGATTAGAATGGGTTATTAAATGTCTCCCTCCAAAATAGAATGGACATGTCTTAGTGATTTTTGATAACACTGGGGAACAGCAATTTCGTCTTAAATCTGTGACTTGCTTTCGTAATTCTGTGCTCGTGTATTTCCAAGGTAGTCTTTAACAATGTTTTTGAATGCCAACCAAGCATTCTTTTCGTGCTCGATTTCGTGGTCACATTGTAGAGATAAACCTTGACGTGGTAGAAGAAAACTAACTACAGTTTTGAAACGACCATGCCTAATTAACTATAAAACAGCTCAAAAACCAAACTCAACAGAAATTGTGTTACAAATTGCTTCCCAGTGTAATTTTATTAATTAAAGAGTTATTCAAGGTGGGAAGTTTTCAAATAAAAGACCTGTATAATCAACAGAGCACCACCATACCTTTCATAAGCACCTTCAATGAAAACATATTTCTTTCTTCGTTGGAATTCTCTTACTATTTGTTTTAGATTTTCCTCAGAGTCAGTTCCTCGTATCCTTCGAATTTTCATGTTGAACAGTACGTTGATGAGAATTACAGCAAAATTGGCATTGAAAAAATGTTTGCCTTCGTTAGGAACGGTCAGGGAAGTTGTAAAGATAGCAAAATGATTTATTCATGAAAATCCAACCGACCCCGCCGCCCCGTTAAATAGGCATTATTAGCTAAATTGCAGCCGCGATGCTTGCCCTATTATTTCGAGCATTCGCAAAAAAGGCACTCGAAAGGAAACGTTTCGGAAATAAATCACGCAATTCCAAAGATTGTCTAGGAGCAGTCACATTTTTTTACACGTACTTATATCTAGATTTCCATCACGTTTCGCTTGCTATAGACGAGAGAATAACAATTCCGCGCGAATATCTAGTCGTCCGTTGGTTTAATAGTATTTGCGTGAAAGGGGTCCGCGAAAAAAGGTCGAAGCAAACATGGAAATGCCGCTTAATAGTTGCCGTTTTTTGCAAGTTAAATTGCCTGTTAACCGTCCAGAATCGTTCTAATTCGTCCAATCGCGTTATATCTGTACGCTATCTCCGTCCTTCTTGTTTTCGTCTTTTCTAGTGAAAAGAATCCCAGGGATGCAGCAACACCAGCTTCGGCAGCAGCGAATCGTCGAACGTTCATTAGAGAGATACTCCGAATGAATTGAAACTACTCTTTTATATTCGCTGCCGCCCTTCGTTTTGTTCTCTTAGTTTTCGCTTTTGGTCTATTTATTCGTAACGAATGGAGGGCGTATTTCATAGTCGATTTAACGGAACAAAAATGCGAGAGGACTACGATGAAGTAAATAGGTAGCTACAGCTCATTAGCGAATGTATTAGAAGACGGTGCAACGTGTATACGACGATGACATGTAAATGAGTGTTTTCAAAATGTTATAAAACGCTAAATAGTAATATAACGAGCTGGAAAGGTTATTTGCTGTGTTAAAAAGGGAAAAAAGTTAGCATTGACTATGTTAATGTGAAGTATACAATTCAGAAGCCAAGAATCTTTCGAGTCTAGTTAATTTTACATTGCCGTGGAATTGCTAAGATTATCCAAACTTGTAGTCTCGTTGAGACAATTCGTTTATATTTATTATGTTCAAATTCTACGTTTGACTATTATATTGCAAGTAACACATTAAGTTACACTTTAATTTCCAATCCCATCGAAAATGCTTATAAAATTCCTATAACAGCTATAATAGTTGTAAATATGTTTTACCAGAAATTAGATTCGACAGGAAAGAATATTGGGTGAAGAAGCAAGGTACTCAAAGAATATGCGGAAGATGCACTATGCTCATCCCGACTCATGTTTCAAATCTTATTATGTTACAATAAAGCATTTTAGTTTAATTTTGTTTCATTTTGAGTAATGTGAGTGATGATGCATTAGAGAAAAGGCAATATCCAAAAATTAATGCTAATACAGCTCATGGTGTTGATGGAATCGCTTCCGGCAAAAACAACGCAAGTAGAGAAAATAGCACAAACACACGATAGATGGTGGACATTTGCATTGCGGTTCGTGTCGCTACTTTGTAGGCGGCATGATTATATCTCTTAGCACCAGGTGGCGCTAGGAAGTATGTCAGTGCTCCTTTTGGAAATTAGTGGCATTAACTGAGAGGTGAATGCAATGTAGGCAGCGGAAATTTATGTTTAAAACCGTGCTGATGACGTAGGCAGAAAGATGTCCATGTGTTAGTGCCATTTTCTCTGCTTGCATTGTTTTTTGCCGGGAGTGATTCCACCAATACCATAAGCTATATCAGCATAAATTTTTGGCTATTGTTACTAATCATTTTTTCATGTGCATTTTCAAAGAAAAGGCAAATTTAATAAAAACACTAAATATTTTCCCCTCAATTAAGGATCAAAACATATTGAAAAATTACGACAAAACAAAAAAAATTGCAGTACTGTTATGTTCAATATTTACATCGGAAATCAGCTGTCAGTCATAGACATACAAGGTGTTCAGGATAGCCACCCGATAGTAATGAAATTCCCTCTAGCGGAGAAAAAGCTAATTTCGAAAGTCACAAATTTCCCCAAAAGCCGCCTGGCCTTGGAATGTTGAACTTAAACAACGTATATAATAATAATAATATATATTACATACTCAACAGATCCACAAAATCCAAAGAATCCAAAAAAGGGCACGAAGGTAGTAACTCAAAGTACGTACATGAATAAATACAGTGCTGTCAAGGCAAATCTACGTTCAAAAGGTTAAAATTCCGTGCTGCGTGTACCAGAGACGCTTTTCATGAAATATTTGTTCGAACCATTGGAACACAGAGAAGTTGATTAAATCTAGCTTGGAGACACGGCACGTGAATATCTAGATCGGAGCGAAGTTGGGGCGAGTCGATTCTGTTTCTGAGGATGACACAAATGCCATACTAGAGTTCTTCCTTCTATCAGCAAACGAAATGAAGTCGTATCTTTCCAGCAATTCACCATAGCCTATTCCGCGCATAGGATAGCGACTATCACTCTTGTAGGAGAGGTATTTCAAAAATTATCGTTGGATTCGTTCTATAAGATCAATTTGTATGCCATAGAGGGGATACCAAGCATTAACTGCGTATTCAAGCTTAGAAACGACATGGGCAAGGTATAGAGTCTTAATTGTATCAATATTACGAAAATCTCTACAGATCCGGATAATAAAACCGAGAGACTATAAGTCCAGATAACGACGATCTTAGTGGATCCAAGACAGAACCATTCTTCATTTCATTCTCCTAATTTTGCAACTCAAAATTAACGTAAAATTCTCCTAAAACAAACAACAGGGTAAATTTAAAAGTATTTCTAATATTATTTCGTACATTAAATATGTTTCATTAAGGTATCTACATTAACGTCGGGAAGTTTTCGTATTTTTAGGCTTGTCATGAGGATTTGTCTGTCACAGGGTCGTCTAATTGAGTCATCGAGTAGTGTTACCACATTCATTCTCTCATGCTACGTCTAAAAATAACTTCGTTTATTGAAAATTCCTCGTGATTATACTTGGGTAGATATCATCAAAATTTGCTGTGGAAAGAAACAATCGCTATCGCGATTAAAATAAAGCAGAATAGGGACGCCAATCAATTAATCAATTCAAGCTAGTATTTTTGTTGCGGTCTCAATTTAATGTGTTCGATGCAGAAATTAGAAAGTAAATTCAAAATAGAAGAGAAGGTTTCCTGTAAATGGCATAAGGAACATAGTGTTTATATGTCATCTTCTTAAAAATCAAGGTTAATTTACGTTTTCAGTTTTAATATTTATTACTTTCCATTTATTAATTTCAAAATTCATAAATAATTGCCAAAAGAGTATCAAAGAATACTTCCGAACCCCACAAACGGGTTAAAAATTTAATCAATTTAGAAAATTCCAATTTTTTAACAATTTTCCCTGAGATAAAACATTTCAGTACATTCTTTCTCTAAAGAGATAATCTACATTTGCAGCACTAAGCGCTCTCAAAATCTACATATATGAATCTAACCTAATACATGAATGTGTAAGGCAATTGCGACACAAAAAACCACGTTTTCATTAGTCCAAACCATTTCTGCGGTCTACAAAGGGGCCGCCTAAAACATATAATTGGAAAATGGGAAATCTACTATTTGTATTAGGCTCGAAAAAGACAACAAAGACGATGGATATCTTTCAATAAAGAGGATTTCAGAATAGTGGCAGGCGTATTGACAGGTCGTGCAGCCTCCCTAAAATATCACTTATATAAACTATAAAAAACTGAAGATTTATACTGTCAGCTATGTTTAGAAATGGCATCAACTTTTTGGTAGGCCATTTCTAACACCGACAGAAATGAAGGAAGGAGATCTTATAGGTAACATTTAAAGTTCTACAAACGCGTGCTACGGCAGAAGCGCCGAGAGGGGATTTAGGTCGATGCAAACCCATGGAGAGTTTAGTCATTCGATAGGCGTGGAAGTGAATGGTCGTTCGATAATTATCGGCTTATCGGTGTGCGTCTTTTAAAACATGGATCGTCTTAAGCGAGGTTTACCTTTAGCATCGCATGTGAATAAATATATTAGCCGTTTCCCTGGGTTGGAATATACAAGTACTACTCATTCAGTGCAAAATTTGCAATATACGGTTGATAGGTCGCGATACATTTCACTGTAGAAGACATATTAAAAGTAAACGTCATGTACTGAATTTAAGCAACAATATTCCGTACTGGGAATTTCTGTATGATTTTATTTTTATGCTTAGTGTGTGAAACATCCCACAACACCTAGTAGGCAGTGAACACTTTCGTCTGCTTTGGAATAAATTTGCAGGGTACAGTAAAAAACTGTATAGTAGACGAGTTGAAAAATAAGAAAATTTGCGTAAGTGTGGATGAAACAACTGATGCACAGAAACACAGCGTGATTCATGTTATAGCGCGTCCTGTAAAACCTAATGATCCAGCAGCTTTCTTGTTATTAACCAGTAAAAGGATTGAAAAAAGTGTTGCTGAAACCGTTGTGAAGATAATAAAAGATTCGTTAAGAGAATTTTGTATCACAGGAGCCCAAGTCACAATGTTCGTTACTGAAGGAGACGCAATAATGCTGAAAGTTCGTAGGACTCTTCTTCACATAACATGTCTCACATACGCGTATCATTTAGTTGCAGAAACCATTCGAAAGAAGTATCCGATGGCGAATAATTTCATAGCATCTACCAAAAAAGTGTTTGTGAAATCTCCCAAACATATCCGCGTTTTCAAACAATTGTGTCCGAAACTTCCACTACCGCCTCATCCTGTAATAACTCGATGGTGATCATGGCTCAGGGCAGCATTTTATCATCATAAACATTTCGCAAATGTGATTTTAAAATTTAAATCAAATGAATCTGCTGCAATTCGAGAGTCAGCAACTTTTTTCCAATTTGGACGTTCAATTACAAATAGATGAAATTTCCATAAACTATTCTGCAGTTGTACAAGCTATATCGCTGTTACACGACAGTCACTTATCTTTACGAGACTTATTAAATACCTTAGATACTAGATGTACTAGTAGTAGATGTCGTTCAAAAATTTCGTGCAGTTTTAAATAAAAATCCCGATTTACAAAAGGTTCGGTCTATTACTGAAAATAAAGAGTGCACAGAAGAGATAATGGAATATCTGAATTACTTCGCTAGATGTAGAACGATCATTTTTGAAATACACGAAAACGTTTTCAGACCAACGTCGAAGGCTAAATAGATCGACAATAGAAGCGTTGCTTATCTTGCATTTTTACGCGGCTTACCAGGGCAGGAGTATTTTGTCACAGTGGACATCAAGACGTCAATAAAGGGTAAGAATATATTATTTTTTAATAATACCTTATCTCACGTACCTACTTTTGCGCTATACGCCTTTGACGTTGCACTCGTTTGTGGAACCTGAGTAATATTAACGTTGATGAACAATCTCCAACTATTCTTATATACATACGCACTATTACGATAGATCTATTCAAGTTGCAGTGATTGCCATGGTTCCAAAATGCTGAAATAATTTCAATTTAAATTCAATAAAAATCTATTGATAATGAAATTAATAACCTCTTCATAAAAACCGTTTCCAATTATTTCGGAATCCACTGCCATCGCAAAACAAATAAGACCAAAACGAATCGTTTCCTCGAATATTAGGTAACTTGTTCGTCATTATTGTTCGTAGCGGCGAGTTTAAAAGAAATATCATTCTCGTATAGCTATAGAGGAAGTTAAGCTAGCATTAGGACCCGTTACTGGCGTAACCGAAGGTCCTAATAGCACTCGACAGCACCGTCCGGAGCGCATCTTACGAGTTCTTTCCGTCTTCGTCTCCGGGAAAGAGAGACCCTTCGGCGAAGTTGTGAATTCCAGCGAAACTGAAGTCCAACCTGATTAACTGATTTTTTTGTTTGAGCGGAACGGAACGATGGATAGAAGGAAGCCATGGACGAAGGGTGAATGGGAAAGAGAAGGAGGTATAGAAGACGACGTTCCGGCGAAGTTTCTTTCGTTTCAATTTGTTAGATACCTCATCAGTTGAATTCCCGATGCCATCTAAACACTTTCCCGTTTTTTTGCCTCTCCGCTTTTAACTTGATTTCTCCAATTTCTCTCCGCTATTTCTCGCACGCCGAATACACGCGGTTTTGCGAGAATAGTTCGTTAGGTTACGGATAGAGGGCACTGGCAAGTTCTATCCATAACAAAACGACAACTATACAAATACCCAAATGAGATGAAGATTGGTTTGAAGGATTGGGCTTCTTCAACTTCAAGAGTTAAAATTGCATTCTGTAGTGGGACAACGAAAAAATCTGCTGCTGCATGAAAGATTGTTGAAGAAATGTTACTTCTATAGTGTTAAGGGATCTTTGTTTGATGCCTATGACAGCAGAGATTATAAACACCACCAAACAACGCACATTTTGAACCAGGACTTTGCTTTTTGGAAGCTGTTCATGAAGTGAGTGTCACGATTACTGGGTGTTGATCAAAACTTGGTGCGAATGTAAATTTCTCGTGAATTTTAATAAAGCAGATGGAGCGTAGGTCCATAATTGCAAGCTGAGAATAAAACAACCTTAAACAATGGCAGCATTCCGATTTTTCGCTTCCAAAGAAGGGTTTCCAAAGATCGGTTTTCCATCTCCAGGAAAGGTAATAACTTCGATTGTTTTTAGGATGAAAACAATTTTCGTTTGATTTATTTCTGTACGAAGTTGAAGCGAAAAGTTAATCAATAACGTCGGTGAAGCAAAAATCATGTTTTGATCGGACTTAGATATGGGACGAAGGTTTTGATCTGACTGAATCCATTTAACGTGTGAAATCGGAGGTAGAAACATTTTAGGATGTCATACATATGATTGAAATATATTCTGCCCTATAACGATATTGGATTTTTGTCCATCTGTTGCCCAATAAAGGAATCTGGAGTTCTTCTCGGTTTAATTCGCGAAAAATATACGTTAAACAGAATTAACAAGCTTATTGAAGACGCCCAAAACAAATAACTTTGTTGATTGTAATACTGGATAGGAAATATTCCACAGAAGGTTAGGTTTAAGCCAAAAACAAAGTTTGTTGGCAAAGTTATGATCTTCTGCGCTCTTACAGAATCGGATATGCTCTGACTAGTTTTTGGTTTTCCTATGAGGAGGCCAAATGAGAAATCTGTTGAAAAGATTAAGAATATTTGAAGGTAATAGTCCGCTATCTCTCTTGATAACTCGTTTTTGTGATATTGTCAACTGGAATTACTTGAGATAGTCAAGGTAACTTGAGATGGAACGCAAGTTCAAACAAAAAATTGAATCTCTGTAGCGCTCGAACTTCAATTTCTTGCGTTTGAGTGGTTACCTGCGTTGGGACAGATTCTTCAAGTGGCTGATAGTTTTAGTGAATTGTAAGTATACTGAAAAGACTTAGTTACAATTCTTAAAGTTTGAAAATTATTAATACTAGAATGTGAACACAAAATTGTATCTATGGCACAATCTCAAATTTCATGGAAGAAAATTTATACTGGTTTCAAGTAAAATTGTAACTTTTCACACAAATAGAATTTATGCTTCATTATCTCTTTCATTAACTAGAAATTAAATTTTTGTGACTTTTGCACAAACCTTAGATGACCGTACTTTCTGATTATTGACCTAACGAATCCGAGCATTTCAACATCCAACTCGAAATCTCCAGTAATTTCTAACTTCGATCCGAGTTGGACTCGAGTTCAGTCGGACTGACAAGGAAACACAGGTAAGTGCATCTCACCGATTTAAATGAAACTTTGTTGGTTTACAAATCGATCTAGAGTAAGAACAACGGTAAATATCTTAGCCGCTCAATCGCCCACTGACGGAGTGTAAAGCACCCCAAGCTCAACACTACCCTTCGTTGTTTAAGTCAATAACTTAAAAACTATAAGAGATATAAAAAAAAAGTTAAGACAGGATTTAAACTGTTTTATATGCTCTTAACGATGGCGTAAATATTTTCCCTCTAGCGAATATTTGTTTAGGGACACAAACCCCCACCCCCTTATTTCTTGCAAATTGTATACTTATATATATATATATATATATATATATATATATTACATTTGCCACGAAATATTCTTATTTGTGTAAGAAAATTCATAACTGATGTGCTATATTTATATTGGGCTAATTTCAAATCGAATCGGACTCGTAGCTTGCTCTAATTTATGGCAGGTCTAATCGGGTCGAGTCGTGGCGAATCGGGCTCATTCGTTACGACAGAAAGTGCCAATTCGCAGGATACAAGGATTATTTGATTCATTCTTTCATTAATAGGCTCTATTTCGAAGAACTTGATAGTTTTAAATTTTATTAAAGCTTACAGGCTTTGGATCAGCGCTGGTTCAAATATATCGGTGAATTATTTTGAAAATACATATAATTTCAAAGTTCCATTTTGAATTTTTTATTCCAGGATCTTTCTAACTCATCCTTGTAGCTCTCTCTCCTTTAGCCGAGCCCGCACTGTACAACTCCGCTCTGCCACACTCTACTGCCTACCCTCGGCCTCGTTATTGATCTGCGCGAATTGCAATGGATATGACAGGTTATAAGAAGAACTATCGACCTCTCCTCTCTCTGTCCGATGTTCTGCTGCTGCGGCTGGCGTGTGCTCTCCGTGTGATGTCCTTTCCAAAACCTGCCGCTCGTTCCTCCCACCTCTTCGCTACCAACCCGTGCCTCTTACGCTGCCTATACGGATAGATGTTGAGGCTACGGTGGTAATTGCTTTCAGGTTTTTATATATTTACGATTGTGTTGCTCCGAGCGTGTGAATGAGACGATCGTACGGGCTTAATAGATGTCGTTTTGACGTTTTTTCTCCGTTCATCTTCGCTATTTTGCTTTGCTTTCTTGCTTCTTCCCCTTGTGAAAAATCTAATTTTTTAATTTAACGATGATTTCGGTTGTGCGGTGGGTGTTATTGGCCTGACATCTGGAAATAAGATGGGAAGGAAAATTGACGTGGGTTGAATTATTAAATGGCTGTTAGAGAAATGTCATGAATACCGTCGCTATTACAATAAATGGTTCTAAACAAGATCGAGTTTGCCTTGATTAACCTGACACCTTTCTCAATGGATTTTTCATATTTGTAATGTACCAATCCTGTAAAATAATTGTATTAGGGGATTATACACCAATCGCAGATGTCCTCAATTATCAGCATTAGAACGTCTTAAAGCAAGGTCTATTGTTGAAGGAAATGTAAAATATAAACTCCATTTGCCTCTAGAAACAGTAATTACTTTAAAAAAAATGGAGATGTCAAACACATTTCAAATGCAGGTGCCCTAAGAAAATGAATGAACATGTGAAACTTGATTTTCGTCAGATGTAGGTGAGAATCCTTATCAATTACAGCAGACAATGAAATCTCTTAGCGGTCAGTAAAGCGTGACAAACGGTTGCACCCGCAGAGACGCCTGTACAGGGGAGTATATGTACGTATGTGGATGCAGAGTTCAGAAATGCGGTAGACACTGTGGAGTTGGGTCGTTCGGTTATTTATCGGATTCTCATTATGTGTTTTCGAAAACATGGGACGTAAGCCTGGTGTACCTCTTGCATCGCAAGTAAAGAAATATATTTGGCGTTTCCCTAGTTTGGAATTTACAGGTTCGCACATTCGTTGCAAATTTTGCGGTATAGGGTAGAAGTCATATGAAAAGTAAACGTCATGTATTGAATTTAAGAAACAATATTCCGTACTGGCAATTTTTGCATGACTTTATTTTCATGTTGAGCACGTGCAACATCCCACAACATCTAGTAGATACTGAAAACTTTCGTCTTTTTTGGGATAAATATATTCCATCATGGAAGCTACCAACAGAAAGACCATTGCGGTACAATTTACCACATGTGTATTTTCGGTAGTTTTCTGTCGGTTTGTGCTTGTTTATCTACTCAGTGTATTGTGTATTTCCATCTACAACAATGCCAAAATCCAAGGAATCACATAGCGATAAAGTTCAAAAATGGCTGAAGGCAATTGGAGGCACTACTGTCTTTCAGCTGAATCCAAGCAACAGTGAAGAGTTGTTTTGTAAAGCGTGCGGAAAAATGGTAAAGGACGTTTTTGTTTTTCTTTCCTAACTTGCTTCAAAAATATTATTGTAGTTAACTTGCAAAAAGAAAAATCATTTAGAGCAACATGCTACTGCTCCTGGACATCAGGCAAATCTTAGGAAACCGTTGAGGAACCAAATGTTAATAGACACCAAAAATTCAAGAGAAATCGACGTTTTTAATCGAGATTTATGCGACACTTTTATGTCTGCAAATATTCCTCTGGACAGATTAAACTATTCAAAACTGCGAAATTTTCTCACTAAATACTGCAACAAGAATGTGGCAAGCGTGAAAACCTCAAGAACAACATATGTAACAAAATGTTACAATGAGGTAATTAATATAATAAATAATAATTTAAAAATGTATTTTCATACTTGAGTGTCATTAAGATTTTGTTTACACCTATAATAATATTTCTATTAATTTTTTAAGACTATTAATACTATTCGCGAAGAAGTTGGTAAGAACGATATTTGGATATCTATAGATGAGACGACTGACTCTAAAGGTCGTATTATGGCAAATATGATTGTGGGTAAGCTTTGTTCTGAAACACCAGGAAAACCGTATTTACTGGCTACAAAGCAACTTGAAAGAACAAATTGCAATACAATGGCAAGATTCGTGAACCAAGCTTTAGGTAAGATATATTATGCAAAAAAACTTACTTTAATAATATTGTAAATTTAATACTAGATATTTAAGTTAAAGGCAACTCTCGTATTTTAGGTATTTTGTGGCCAACAGATGGAATTAAGTACGAAAAAGTCAAGCTTTTAGTCACGGATGGTGCTTCCTATATGCTCAAATGTGGTACAAATTTGAAGATTTTTTATAAAAATCTTAATCATTTAACATGTTTTGCACATGGACTCAATTTGGTGTGTGAATGTCTAAGAAATCAATATGCTAATGTTAATGGTTTAATTTCAAATACCAAGAGAATCTTTTTAAAAGCTCCACTGCGTGTGGCAGTGTATAAAGAAAATCTGCCAGATCTCGCTTTGCCTCCCGAACCTGTCTTAACACGTTGGGGAACTTGGTTAGAGGCGGTAGTTTTTTATGCTAATAATTTCGAAGCAATAAAATCACTAAGTACTTTTCTAGCAAAATTTTTAAATAAGATTGTTTTTATTTAACGCTTTATGTTTTAGGTTGTAATATCGTTTGATAAAGATTCAGCTAACTGTATTGAGTAAGCCCAAGAATACTTTTCCAATCAAAATGTCAAAAACGATCTTTTATACATCAAGTCGCATTATAAATTTCTCATTGATAACATCAAAAGATTAGAAACATTCGGCCTTCCTCTTACAAGATTCTGTTGCAGTAATTAAGAATGCCGAAGCAGCTCTCAAGAATGCCCCAGGAAAAGTTGGCAAAATAATTTTGTCAAAGTTTAACCAAGTGATTTCGAAATATCCAGGTTTCAAAACGGTTAAAGAGTTTGCTGAGCTGCTCAGTGGCGAAGCAGTTGAAGCTACCGCTCATACCACAGCTGACTGGTCCATATTTAAGTTTCGTCCTACAACCTCGTGTGACGTAGAACGTTCATTTTCTTCGTACAAACTGCTGTTTTCCGACCGAAGAACAAATTTTACTAACGACAACTTGGAAAAATATCTTGTGTGCTACGCAAACGCGAAATTTGAGGATATGTTACACGGCGATTAATTAATTTATTTATTATTTTAAACCAAATGAATCTACATATTTTAGTTATTAGTTAAAATGTGTATGTTTTATTTCTTTTTATGGCTGAAATGTACCTAAAATTACATTAAATATCGTCTTCTTATTCATGTTTTTTTAAAATAAAATGATTTTTGTGTTTACCGTTTTTTTTTAAGTATTTGCCTAAGATGCGTAAATCACAGTTTTTCGTCCTAAATACATAGTTTTTAAGGCCTAAAAAAGGGCCTTTTTAGCTGTTTTTTCCGTCCTAAAATCCCGTCTCTAATAATGACAAATAAATCAGATAATAAAGTTTTGAGTAAATTTTTTTCATTCACTTCTTTCAGTAATTAAATTCAAAAATTGTCTGTCGAAATATTACAATATATATGGAGTTAAAGTAACATCTAGGAATTAAAGAGTGAACGATCCTTGTATACTTCTCGTAGTGTAGTGATTAGCACATCTACCCGGCAAGCCGGAGATGTGAGATTCGACTCCTTGCCGTGGACATTATTTTCAATAATTAATTACGTCGGAAATTCTGAAGAAAATTATGTATTTTTATGATATATTTTTGTTTAAAACAATTTTTTAAATGTATATTATTTTAGTTTTGAAAATTTGGCAAAGTGCTAGACAAAAAGTTAATATCCCAGTAATCTAAAATCAACCATTTTCTCGTTACTTCTTAGTATCTTTTTGTCTAGAATATTGTAAAAAATTCAAAACTAAAATAATATACAGGGTGCTGTTCCATTAAAAAGGTGACTTAATAAAAATATGCCAACTTACTTTAGATATTAATTTAATTTTTTTTTGTTAATATCTTTCGTTGTGCTTTTGGGTTTCTAAGTTTGCCAGTATTAAGGAATATAAAAATGACAAAATGGTTAATATTTGCGAACATACGTTTGGGTTTTTTTTCCACCTATCGGCCATAGTGCGACGCGACGGAGTTTTTGTAAAACTCCAAACCATTAAACGCCATCTCAAATTCGCAATTCAAAACCGTCTCTACGCTCTCGTTATTTTGAAGAAAAACGCCAGCTTTATCATTCGTATTCCTACTAA
The DNA here is from genome assembly GCA_029619315.2 of Dynastes maya. Lineage (NCBI taxonomy): Eukaryota > Metazoa > Arthropoda > Insecta > Coleoptera > Scarabaeidae > Dynastes > Dynastes maya. Next base: position 50,213,632 of record JAROYE020000005.1, read on the forward strand.
TCGGGTTCTTTCGACCGAAAGGCAAGGGTAGACGAAGCAAAAAAACCCTTTTCAAACTCGGAATTAGTACGACTTCTTCAAACATCAGATAAAAGCGGTCTTGAATAAAGAAATACCTCCTTCTCCTCTCTCGTTTCCGTTTCCCGCACATCATCTTCCCACCTCCGCATTCTTCCTTCCGATGCTCGATATTCGAATCATAAATCACTTATGATTATTCTCCCGTTATTTCCCAAAAAGGGGGCTTTTGGGAGGATCGGAGGAGAGAAAGGACGTAGAAGGCTGGAAAGGCGGCAAAATATAATGAAACACAGCACATAGAGAGATAAAAAGGTCCCGGCCATCGATTTCTTTATGAGAACCGCAGACAACGTCTTCGGAGGGACATTAATCACGCTAGTTGCGGCTCGCAAGACGCGGCAGCTCCTCATCGATGGGAATTTGGGGGTTGGGCGGGGATATTTTATAGAGTTTATGGCGGGACTGAATTTTATTTACTCTGGTCGTACCTTACGATGGAAAATCGCGATGCGATCATTCAGTTCATCGGTTTCGACATTGGAAAAGTTATTTAGTTCAATTAGTGGAAACGCCATTGTGGATGCCTTCTGTTTCTCAGAACTATGTACGTTATTCGCGGGAATGGCCTCGGTCGTCGCAGTTCAATTGAATGAAGTTAATGATTTTCCCAGACTCTCTCGCGACCAGCGAAGGATTTGCTGGAATTACATCGCCGATAGGTTTAATAAACCTATTGTATACGAAAATTGCAATTCCACGTGGGATCAAATATAACAGTATGAAATTTGTAAAATATTTTTATTATTTAGCTAACAAGCAAACGTCGTGGATCTACATTCAGGGAATGTTCGACCGCTATGCACTTCTAAATTACTTCTAAATCCACTTTGGTCGGTAATGTTAGTATTTTCCAATTCATGTTCAATATAAGGCATCTGCAGCGATATTTGCAACATCGGTCACTTGTCTTCTTGTCCGGAACATCGTAACTTTGCAGGAAACTATACAGGTTGTTCGAAGTAATCTGGCCACTATTGTTAATTTCGTTATTATTGTAGCTAAAGTTCGAGACTGTGCTACAGAAAGATCCCGATTTTAGCACACTAAAACAAATTTGTGATGGTGTATCGAATAATCCACTGACTAAGTACAAAGAGTATTTTAATCATGCATGTATAACATCGGTAGATGTTGAACGCTCTTTTTCGAAATATAAACACATTTTCTCACCACGGCGAACATCGCTCACCGAGACAACTGTGGAAACACATCTGATGGTGTCAGCTTTTTGCCACTCTTATCCATATGACGTTAATACTGATAATGGTGCTTCTAGTTTTACTGTTCCGTAGCCAAGCTTGCTTAAAAGGGTGAATGTTTCACTACTTTTCACATATTATAATTATGTATTAGTTCTGTTACTTTTTTTCTATTTTCTTACTATTGTTTTTGTATACTAGGCAGGTACGGCTATGGCACGACTCCCTGTAACCGGGCTCTATTGATTGTTATTTTTGCCTGGCCTGAGATGAGCGTATGCTCGAAACCGGTCGCATTTTTATATTAAATAGTTTTGTGAGAGTAGGCTATTATTACTACCTTCCATAATTATGAATTACTCACACAGAACCATGGATTCTTTATTTTATTAAAGCAGAGAGCAAAATAAATACAGATTTTGGTTTGCCGATTTATTTTTGGATTTTGTTCAAAATTGTATATCTAGGAAAAGCACTTGGAGATTATGGAAAAAGTATTTATGGCCACAAAACCGCCAATTTCTAATCTACAGCTTAAATTAAGCAATAACTATTTAAATTTAGTCCGCAGATTTCCGCGGTCGTCAATAATACTATTCTCTTGGTTTCCGTGTTGGAACCGCGTCGTTGTCGTAGCTTTAGCCTAGGCTAAATCTAGGCCTTAAGAAATCAAAAGAATAATAACTATTTAAGATCTAATAGTGTTCATTAACCTAAAACCTTGCGTTACATTTTAATTAGGGAAGTTTTGTTATGTTGATTATAAAATCGTTTTTTACACTGGAATGTATCAATTTGCGGATTCTGAGCAAAATTCATGAATGCTAGGAATCCAAACAATTAAACCATGAGTATTACCAACAAAAACAAAATGATCTAATTGCAAAGAATAAGAAAGCAAATTGAAGGACCTCGAGCTTATAAAATGCCAACACACCAGATTTGACTTTACCAAACCGCGCCGTTTTTTATCTTCCAGAACCCCGCTCTATCTGAATCCGAGAAAAAAAGCACCTTCTCTTCATTATCTCCGGACGAAAGCGATGAAAAAATTGCATGGGAAAACGTGGCAAAGCAAAGTGCTTCTAATTAATCGTAAAAATTGCAAAATTCCCGTGTAATTGGCCCTTCTATGTCTTGTCGAGCTTAGTTAGGCACGTTACTCCAGCCAAATTGGAGATAACGAAGTATTCAGAGATCGTCAGCAATTCGGCAATCGTTGCTATGGCAGGTTATTCCTTTTTTAATTCCAGTTTCGATACCATTACTAGATTTCATCTTTTTTTTTTCAAAAAATATCTTGCACTTGATAGATTTTAGTATGGTTCAATTCCCTTGCTATTAGTATTCTGTTGGGTTAGTTCAAGTTCCTACTGTTATTATTTCACATTTGCAAAATACATGGCCTGCCAGCTTCAAGTGTTTAAACGGCGTAGTTGATCTTCAGCTTTTTTAGTTCAGTAGAACATGTCGTTGCTAAGTTGTGAAAGATCGTGGATAGACCATCCAAGACATCTGTAACATTGTGAGATTATCTTTTCGCAGACGCCAGCGGATTTTATCGGCAGAAATGAACGTGAGAAAGATAGCAAAAAAGCCTAACAAAGTCAAGAATCCTAGATAAGTTTTAAAATCCAAAAGAATCCCGCAATTATTTTAACTTCTTACTGAAATACAGTGTCTATGTAAGTATTAGATTGAATGAAGCAGATAAAAGCATGGGAAGTTAGTTTACGATGGAAAACTTTATATTTCTGTCTAAAACCTAATAATAAATGTGCGGTGTTAAAAATATAACTTCTTTCTATAAAGATACAAAGAATAAGCTCGTTTTGTTTTAAAAATTAGTTTCTCAAATCAAATATCACTCTTCAACGAGTCATCAAGATTGCTATGGAATGTACATATTTTACGGTTGTCGATACTCACTAATGCCAGTCCGCTAAGGACTAGATCGCGAACTCTAGAAGCACATTACAGTGTGTAAATGTAAACGTAAATGAATTTAAAAAAAAAGTAAATTAAGTGAAATATAATTTAATTGTAATAATATTTAATATTGTTCAAAATAGTGTATCATAGTTGGCCATGGCTGACTGTAAACAAAAGCTATCGGTAACAGATGAGCAAAGAGACACCAAGACAATCGAGGCTTTTTAGCTCGAGTTGTGTTGGAGAGGAGACGTGTTTAGCTGTAAGTTGTATTTTCAAAGTAGTTTCTAGTCTCAATAATATTTAATTTTAATTTCAAGTGCAAGTTTGAGAGATAGCTTCTTTTCTGTCATTAATTCGTCATTCGTAAACATCATTTTTAACAAATTAATCTTTTTGAATTCCGAAAGAATATCTAGTTGATATTTCCGAATTTACGTGATAAAAATGCATATAAAATCGTTACAAAATTTAAATGTAACATTACAATTGCTTATCCAACATAATAGAGTAAGTATAGCACAATTCAGAACACATAAAATAGTCCATTTGGTCAAAAAAAACGAAACATTGGCTTTTGGTGGAGGCGCCGGTTATTAAAATTGACAGTAACAGCTTTGCGGTCGTGTTAAAGTTCCAGTAACTTAATTAGGCCGTTATTGAAAATCAATAATTGAAAATTTCTATCGATTCGCAAACACCCTAGGTGCAAACACGTTAAAACTTCAACTACGGGCGTTTGAAATGTAATTGGAAGTACAGTGTGACCCATTTGACATGAAAGCACCCCTGTAAAAGCTATATTTTACATTAGAATGAAACTGTTTTTTTTTTAATACATAGTGGATCAAGAAGTCTACTTCCATACAGAATTTCAGGAATTCATCAAAATTTTCAATGCACAATATTATTTTTCAAGGTAGAAAATAGTAAAATTTTAATAACAACTTTTTTATTAAAAATCTTAATGCACTACTGAATTCAGAAGGTTGTAAGATGGTTCTAGCCAACATTTCATTCAAATATGTTCATTAATAAAAAAAGAATCTTTTTTCAAACTTTACATACATACATCTTTTGACCAAGGCAGATCAAAATTTATAAAAACAAACAACTAAAAATTAACTAAACCTATTATTAGATGCCACAGAATTGCAAATAATCGTTTTAAAAAATATCTAACTACAAGTAAAAGAGTGAATATAATTATACATCTACCAAATTGCAAATTTTATTGTTGAATCTCAAAAAAATTGTTGATTGTCAATTGTTAATAGCTAGAGCGGGCCAAATTGCGCCATCCAACAGAATCGGAATCAGGCGCAACGGCCGCTTATTGTAAATAGCGTATATGTGAGTCACAGCAGATATGTGATATTTCGAAATTAATACACAAGAGTAAAAAAATAAAAGCTGACGCAATAATAATGTTTAGTAATTAGAGCGGATATATATATATATGTACACGCTGAGGTATTTTTATTTTCATTATGATTTTTTATTTGATTGAAAACGGTATGCGTTGTAAATGGGATGTAATAAGGAAATAACTGAGAAACTGAACGCTTTTTTTATTCTGTTGTACTTAATAATGTAACTGTAAATAAAGATATAATAAATAAATTCTATCCTTCTTAATAATGCGGATAGGCTTGTTTAAAAAGTTGCACCATCAGATAGCTTTCCACATTTGCCTCGGTGAAGGATGTTCGCCGAGACGAAAAAATGTTCTTATATTTCGAAAACGACCGTTCCACGTCTACCGAAGTAAGACAGGCGTAATTAAAATAATCTTTAGACTTAGTCAAGGAATCTGCAGATGCCCCATCGCACATTTGTCTTAATCTCGTGTAGTCCGGATTCTTTTTTAAAACACTATCGAACTTAGCTAAAACTCGTCCACTTGTTGCATCGTTTATACTGTGTAACAATGTACTAACTTCGTCCACGACTTGCACTGATTCTACCAACGACAATCCAGAATTTTGCAAATTTTCTATCGCGTCTACTAACCCTTTGTAATGGTTGCTAATATTCTTTAGATGTGTTTCAACAGAAATATCGAGAAATCCCTTCTGGCTCATCCTAATAGCTCTAGCTTCGGCAGGGACGAATTGCAAAATAACGGATTTGACTTCTTGAAAATGTTCATTATAATAAAAAGCGGCTTTTAACCACGTTCCCCAACGCGTAAGAATGGGCTGTGGTGGTTCTCGAATACCAGGGCATAACCCGTGGAATGCCCTAGTCCTCTTAGGACTTTTGAGAATCACTTTTTTTGTGTTTGCTATTAATGCATCCACCTCCGGGTAACACCCTCGAATAGTTTGTGCCACAAGATGTAAAGCATGGACTTTACACGTAACATGTAAAAGTCCTTCACACTTTTCTTTAAGGGAACGGCCTACACTACACATTGTTGCTGCACCATCGCTCATGAACAACAACAGTTGACTGGTTGACACTTGAAATTTTTGTAACGTTTCGAGAACTACGGCCGTAATTGCTTTACTAGTACACTGTTTTAATCTTCTGCTGGCTAATAGAATTGCAAAATTTGGTTTAATAGGATCTAATACGCGCACTATTATATTCAAAATAGAATTTTTTTGCAATCTGTCGTCTCATCAAGACATAGCCACAGCTGTTTATCTTTTAATTCGGCTTTAATTCGATTTTCAATGTCCTCACGTATTCGTGGAATATCTCTCCGTAACGCTGTCCGAGATGGTAGTATCCACTCGGTATTGTATGTACCCCAGAATTTTCGAAATGCTTTTTTATCAAGTATACGAAGTGGTAGACCACATACCATAAACGTTAAAAGCAATTCTAATTGAAATTGACGTTGTTGTGACACACCATTTCTTTTATTTCTGTGGTGTGCGCTATTTATATGTCTTTCACAATCACGTTTGCTCCAGCACAGTAGTTTCTTTTTACAAACTTTACAGAAAATTGTACTCCCATTGTAGTGTAAATCCACAAATTCACTAAGAAATTTATTAACTTTCGTAGGTAATGGCCGTTTATTTTTAATAGTTACGTTAGACATAATCACTAAAGCGAGCACACCAACGCTTGTTTCTAGTATGCCACGAAGTGGTGCAAACGTAACATCTGCAGACTCGTCATTTGTTGATGAATAGAGCGCGTCATCCGTAAATGAATAAGCGCGCTGTTAGTTCGTAGCCGTCGATGAATGAACTTTTTTTTTGTAGTGGCCCACTGTGAACAACGCCCTATTTATCAACGAACACCCAAACTGCAGGTGTATATTTGCGCGTCTTCACGACGTAATAGACAGTGGTTTTGGTCCTCGTCCTAATAATTACATATTTAAATTACCTATGTTTACATACATATATGCGCCCGGCAGCCTGATTGCGAACCTGGCGCGTGGCGCTCTTGGCCCGCTCTATTAATAGCAATTGTTATTTCATCCAAAAAATAAATGTAGCTTAGGTAAAATTCAAAGTAGGCTATGATGTCGAAATTAATAATTTATGGATGAAAACAAATACAGGCTGTGACAGTTTCTGCATAATTGTTAATTAACTTCGTTGATAGTTGAGTGGTTGCAAACTAGGTTTGATAATTGTTGAATTGTTAAACCTGAATAAGGACCTTCTGAATTCAGTGGTGTAGATAGATTTTTAACAAAAAAAATCGCCAATAAAATTTTGGTATTTTCGAACTCGAAAAATGATCATAGTATGCCTTGAAAGTTTAAATGAGCTTTTGAAATTTTATGTGGAAGTAAACTTTTTGATCCACTATATATATGGAAAAAAATTGGTCGTTTTCGAGACCCTAGACTTACCTTTTTATAAATAGCATTTTTTTGGTTCAATAATATGATACATATCTGTGTTATGTTTGATAAAGGTGTGATAAAAATTATCCAAGGACGTTAAAGGAGATTAAAATAAATCAAATGTCCAAACGAAAGAAAGGTAATTGGCTTCAATTTGTCAAGGTTGAGTAATTATCGCAATTGAGTGGCCAGCTAGGCCCCTGACTTAACTTCACTTGATTTTTTCTTGAGGAAACATCTGAAAAATAAACTAAATTTCGCCATATTCATTTCTCCATGTACACTACTGATTTATATTTTGTTTTAAAATTAATTAACAACCTAGATGTTTTTGTTTTTACTTGTAATCTTTCTTTCTCGGTGATTGAATAAAGATATTATTATTATTATTATTAATTATTTATTTAATCCGTGGATCACATGTAGACATAACATGGGTGGCATCAAGTCGATAATAATGATAAACAAATAAAGCGAAATACAATGACAAAACTAGGCATGTGGTATACGAGGTCTGTCTAAAATGTATCCCACCTCGAATTTTCCCACCCACAACAGTGATGCTAGGTCGGTGCCACTGTGCGCAGTGGAAGAAGATAGCTTAATGTGCATGCTTGCATTTTTTCTTCGAGTTCGAGTATGTTAGTCGCTGCCTAGAGGCCGCCGAGTGAGGTACTGTTACAAGTGTTAGTCGGATAAACACGTGGAGCTTATTTTTTGACAACCCATAGTGTACAGAGTAAGCATCTTTGATACGCGTGGCGACATCCCGTGGTCGAAGTTGGAGCTATGTTACAAAGCCAATAACATAGAATACCTGTAGCTGATATAAGCATTTACAATAAGAAAAGCCACAACATATCATTTCCTTTCATCGACTAGCGATCTATAAAAACATATATTGTACGTCCACAGAGAAGGCACGATATTCGTTTCAATTCCAAAGTAGATCACAGGTGAGATACATGGTTCAACAACTTAACAAGTATTCATGGCAATCTGATGTATATAAAAACCACACGACCTTATTTGATCATCTGATAAACATATATCACTTTACTGAATTCGGAACAAAGTACTCTTTTCAAAAATCATGAAACTGACCCGCCTTCCTATTAAAAAACATCAAGTTTGCCTTGGATTCCAAAAAAAATATGTCAATACCATATCTTTAATATATTTTCAGCTATAATTATTTTCCTTGTTATCCTCTTCTTATCTCACTAAGTGTATCAAGTTTCATCCCTAATTTACGGCTAATATCTCAACTGTTTTCTTCTAGGAGTCTACTTCGTCCTTTCGTAAAAATAACAGAGGATAATACCTCTATACACGCATATAAAATATTTTTATGGGCCATCTCGCGCACAAGGAAAACGACCAGAAACGTTCTTTGCGAAGCTATCGTTTAACTGTATCTAGACGGCGCGGAATATCGGAAGATACGGCCTCTAGAATTTCGAAACACGGTTGCCAACGCAAAAGGCCTCGATTCCGATACCGAATTCTGTAGATATAGATATACATATATACATCTATATATCGATAGGGCGGCATCTCGATTTATAACCTTCCGAACTTTCGTTTTCCAATAACCGTAAATTGTACCATAAAATCCAGATGTGGACGCGCCGAATCCCCCGCCTCCCTTTACCTTTCCCCTAGATTCCCCCCGAGGACGAGAGGAAAAAACTGTTCGCTTTTAAGGACCGCCAACGTTAATGGGTCAAAGACTACACTAATGGCGGGAGAAAGAAGGGAAAAGGGGATTCACCCGCATCATTCCTTTCCCGTTATACAACTTTTCACATTTCGCTGGATATCAAAAAGCTATGTTAATGCGTTAATTTTAAATTTGCGTCGTTTGAACGTTGTTTATTAGGAAACATGTTGCTAACCGAACGGGAGAGTAAAAAGAATGATAATAATAAGGGGATCGGTGTAAATTTGCTTTGGAAAGCTAACCTTGCGTGTTTACCTGATCAGGCAATTACCAAATCGATGATTTCGGGTTTAATTACTGGAATTGGCTGTGTGATAATTGTACTTGATCGTTAACATTTATTGAGAGGATTCAAACGTAAAATCTAGATCAGAAGATTATTAACGAATGAGCTCGTGGTGTTTAAAAATAATAAGAATACTAATTTATTTCATCTGCAATCATTACTACAATCAGAATCACAGTGTGTATTGCAAGTAAAATACGTTTAATTAATATATTGGCTTCTTTCCGTGTAATTTTATCCATTATAAAAGAAATTATTAACTGTTATTAACAGATAAATTAATCTTATATTACAAAAAAGTAAACCGAAATGTCAGTTGTCAATTATTACGAAATTATTCTAAAAATTAAGGTACAATATTGGAAATAATTTCACGCTAATTCCTAAGATAATTTCACGCTGCCCTATGTGAACGCTACTTAAGAGTTATTCCATTGGATTAAATTAAAATTATTCCCTGCTACACTCACTAGAATCACTAGCGAGATGACAAAAATCATAGAAGGCTCGATAGCATTATCAATTGGATCATCTAATTCACATATTCTTTCAGTACTTTATTTAATGTGGGAAGTTCATCACTGTAATTGAAACTGCATTATTTGTCTCACAGAATCTTTTACAGTTTCATCGAAAGTAGAAAAATTACCGTCCTCATCTTTGTCTAGGTGATGTAACCTCTCCTTTCTCCTTATACTTTCTTATATTACGATACATTGTTGATTTCGCTATATAACAGATATAGAAAGCCTATAAAATGACGAAATTACAAAAGATGTATTTTTTGACACTCATTAGCTTCTACTCTGTTCAAAAACCAACTCGCTTTACTTCAGAAAATACCTCCTGAACCAATTTAAAGGTGCTTAAGCTCGCGCGAACACTTGAACAAACTTGTAACCCCTTAAAACCCCATCCCACCTATCATCATCTTCCGTCCTCTAGCTGGTGCCTATCTATTCCACCGTACAGACTGAGCGAGCATTGCAAATATTTGGTTTTGTTACAGGATGAACGTCGACTACTCCCTGAGAAGTACCGACGCACGCCTCATCATAAAGTCCGTGGAAATACAGGACGAAGCCAGTTACAAGTGCGAGATTACGTATCTCGAAGTGCGCGAGAACTGCGACGTCGTCCAAATCATCAAGCTCTCTACTTTAGGTGAGTTGCTTTTCAAGATTGATATAGAATCGGTGGGAAAACTACTGTTTGTCGACTACAGACGATTGTTTCCGTTTTGAAGGTGTTGGTAAATGTGGGGAATGGTAGGAACGTGTTGTTTAACGAAAATTTCGTACGTGTTTCGAACGTAGTTGCTGATATTCTGATAGGTATGTAGATGGAAGGTAGCGATTATTTTGGAATTGATATTGGGTTGGTTTAGATTATTTAGTATAAAGTTGCGAAGGGTTTACGTGGACTCCTTCGAAATCATCTAATTTAGGACGTAAATCGTTTTGATTAATCTTGAAGCACTGAAAATTGAAAGCAGGTTTAACACTTGGCTGTCTTCAGCAGTAATATTGGCAACTGAAAAACTAAGCTAAACCTATACTATTTCGTTGTGATAATTAGAGCAACGCAAACTGCGTTGAAAGCCAGTGGCGGACGCATAAAAGTTTACACAAAATAAATTAAATGTGATACGTGCTCAAACACTTACCGTTTTAAGAGTCCTCCGTGAAATCACAAAGTGGATAATGTCTATTTAATATTTGTAACATTAGATATGTTTCCAAAGTTGTTTCGGTAAAGTGAGTGCGGCGTGAAGAAAAAGTGTTTTTGTATGCCGAAAACGAACGTTCTACATCTAGTGACGTTATATTTGCATAAGTAAAATAATCTTTTAAATAACTTAACGGTTCTGTTGACGCACCTTCACAAATTTGTCTTAATGTGCCAAAATCAGAGTCTTTATCTAAAACACTTTCAAACCTTTCTAAAACACAAACATTTATTGCGTCTTCTATCGCGCATAGCTGTGCGTGAACATGTTGCACTATTTGCAAAGATTCCACTAACGACACCGAAGAATTTCGTAGTTTTTCTATCGCATCCGCTAGTCCCACGTAATTGTTCTGAATAATTTCCAAATCTGTTTTAACTTGACTATCCTGAAATTTCAAGCGGCTTACCTTGACAGCCGCAGCTTCCTTTGGGTCGAATTCTAAAATCACGTTCTTTATATTCTCAAAATATTTAAAATAATAAAATGCAGCCTCTAACTATGTTCCCCAACGAGTAAGAATAGGTTGTGGTGGTTCAGGAATACCGGGGCATAGTCTATGAAATTCCCGAATACGTTTTGGGGATTTTACAAACACAGCTTTTGTATGTGCTATTAGAGCGTCTACCTCGGGATAACATTTTCTGATACTATCTGCTACGAGATTGAGAGTATGAATTTTACATGTAATATGCAACAAGTTAGCACAATGTTTTTTAAGAGATCGACCTACAGCAAGCATGTTTGCGGCACCATCACTCATAAACATCAACAGTTGATTTGTTGAAAGTTCAAACTTTTCCAATGTATTTAACACCAACATTGAAATTACTTCGGCAGTGCATTGTTGTATTCGTCTGGAAGCTAGTAAAATTGTGGGTGACGGTCGATGTGGTTCCATTATATGTACCATTACATTAACCATAGAATGTTTTTTACGATCTGTTGTTTCGTCCACACATAACCACAGTTTTTTATCTTGCAACTCCGGTTTATTTCTTTTCTCGACATGCTCACGAGCAGACGGCACAACTCTCTGTAATTTTCTCTCACTTGGTAACTTAAAGTCCGAATATTCATTCCAAAACGAGACGTATGCTTTCTTCCTTAGTAAATGAAATGGTAAATTACATGCAATAAAGGTAACACATAAATTAAATTTAAATTTGTCATAATCTCGTGAGGAATTTTTTTTTGAAACATGCCCTGCACTATTTACGTGCCGTAGACAATCACTTTTCGACCAACACATTAAATCTATTTTACACACTACACATTGAATTTTAGCGCCATCACATTTTAAATCAGGCATTTCTGCAATAAATTTTCTTATTGTGTCCAACTTTGGTCGTTCTCGCGATGTAAGAAACATTTTCAAAACAAACGTAGAACTACGATAGTAGTTATATAGTATACGACAGCGTAGATGCATACACAACAGATCGGCTTTCGAGTCGCAGTTATACTGATGCTTATACCGAATTATCCCGGCCGTGTTTATTTTGTGTAAACTTTTATGTGTCCGCCACTGGCTTTCAGCGCAGTTTGCGTTGCTCTAGTGATAATTATTCAAAAATGTTTATAAGTACATTTTGTAAAATGTATAAACCAGCAAAGGTTTTGTTGACCATGACATAATTTTGACTATAAAATATTTTATTTACAAGGCTATTAGAAACTTCTGACGTATGTGCGCTGCAATTTTGGTGTTCGCACCAAGAATCCAAAATTTTGACAAATTCCAACGTGCAGTTTTAATTTAAGAAAGTGTAAATCTACACGGAGTGTCTTTGCAGTTATAACAAAACAAGTTAACAAAATAAAATTGAGCCGTTTATAGCACCTTTTAAGAATACCTTTTATTATTTTATTGTAAGAAAAGTTAGCAAACCGAAATGTTTTTTGTGTAATTAAGTATTACACAAAACACATACAAAACATAACAAAGTGGGTCAGACGAAGAAAAGTGTGCAGTGTTTTCTAATTTCATTTAGAAAGGATCATCAAATTATTAGAAGAATTTAGAGAAGGATTGATTTCTGACTTCAAATTCGCACATGCACTACTATAACATCAAATTTATCCACAAGATGGAGAGCGTACTTCATCCTTCAGTGTATATTGATGTATATTGGTAGATATTTCAATTACTGATTTAAATAAGTGATTGAAAGTACGAGGGTTGAGTGAAAAGTCAGATACTTTTTGGAGAAAACGATTTTTTTCACAAATTTTCCATTTATTTCTCAACATGATTTCTTTCCAGCTCGATACACATCGCGCAACGATATTCCAACTTTTTTAAGCACCCCAAAGAGTAAGATTTCTCCAAGCCTGTAAAATAGCTCCGTTTCGGCGATGTTCTCTCCTCTTGATGAGAATCTCTTCCTAGCCAGCCATTTTTTCACGTTTGGGAAGAGAAAGTAGTCACAGCGAGCCAAATTCGGATAATAAGGCAGATGCGGCACCAATTCTTCAAATCCATGCAAATCATGAATTCTCCTAGAGACATCTATGTTGTAATATATTGCTACTGTGTTCATTCATTAATTATCCATTAAGCGGACGCGTGTCAAAAAAAAACAGAAACAACCTACAGTTAATTAGAAACTGATTCTGCGAACGAAGCTGTTGTTTAGAATAAAAGAATAAAAATCTGTTAGACCTAGAAGAAGACCCTCTTAGTCACCCTATGTTAATGGATTTTTAATAGAAAAACGATTGAGTAATCCATTTTTGTAGAAAATCAAGCTTTATTTGATCTTTAACTAAGACAATCTGTATATTTTCAAAAATTTTAAAAAGTACTTCTATTTCTGATAATAAAACTTTATAGTCTATCCTGTGGTGTAGTGGTTAGCACCTCCGTCTGGCAAACGGGAAATGTTAGGTTCGATTCCTTACCGGGAGAAGATTTTTTCGAGGATTTAATTTCGTCAGAAATTCCAAAGAAATTACAAATTTTCAAAATTCACTGATGGAAGCCAAAATATATGAATTACTTAGTATATTATGATATACTTGCAGATAAAATATCAACTAGGTATTATGAAGTGGACGTTCGTGGCAAGGTCCTCGTGGTGTAGTGGTTAGCACGCCCGTCCGGCGAACGGGAGATGTCAGGTTCGACTCCTTAGCGGAACGAGATTTTTTCAAGTATTTAATTACGTTGGAAATTACAGATTTTCATGATTCACCGACCAAAGCCAAAATATACACATGTTCGAAATTAGCGCACCACTTCTATGGTATATAATTTTTAAAACATTGTTTGATTGGTAAATTATTTTTTAATGTCAGTTTGACTGAAGATAATTAAACAACGGTTCACCAATTAACTTCCTTTTTGATGGAAATTTATGGAAAAAATTACAAATTCCATTCAATTACAAAATCAGGAACAAAACAAAGGATATTATTGGAAACCTGAAAAACCCTATATGCAAAAAAAAAATTAAAGGAAGAATAGAAGTTAATAACGCGCGGCACTTCCCCTAGCTACGATAACTGCGTGGATTCGCTACGGTAGGCTCACTATCAAATTCTGGATTACTTCTTGGGGAATATTATTCCACTCGAAAAGAACGGGTTGTTCCAATTCCTGGAAATTACCAGGAGCTGGTAAATGACGTCTTACTGATCTTTTTAGAGCATCCCCAAGGTGCTCAATCGGATTTAAGTCTGAACTCCGTGGTGGCCAGTCCATGACTTGAATAGTGACCTCTTGTAAAAAATCCAAAACTTGTCTAGCGATGTCTGGTTGTGCATTATCCAGCATGAACACGAAATTGTTCGCTGAAAATTGCGCAAAAGGCATTGCGTAGCCGTAAGTAATGTTCTCCAAGTAGAATTCAGCATTTCTTGACTTTTGGCGAATAAAGATTAACTCTGTGCAGGCGTCCAAGCAAATACCTTCCCAGAACATTCTTAATCCACTACCAAAGGGCTCCTTTTAAGAGCTCGTGCAGCCAATATATCTTCTTCCAGTTTTTCGCCATACTCTTCCGCGATCATCTGGAGATTTTAAACTTACTCTAGTCTCGTCCGAAAACAAAACTCGCTTCCAATCTTCAACTGACCAAACTTCATTATTTCTAGCAAATCTCAAACGTTGTGCTCTGTGTGCTACGGTGAGTAATGGTCCTACTACTCATTCTTACTTCCTCTAATCTTCTCTTTACAGTTAAAGCAGTAACTCTGACATCCTTGACTGCTTGAAGCTGGTTCCTGGGTTTTGTGCTTGTTATTCGCCTATTACGGAGAGTTTGCAGTTGCAAAAAGGAATCATCTGTCGCACTTGTGACTCGTCCCTTACCTCGACCACGTTTTTTAGAGTGCGATATGCTTTCCCGGAAACTTCTAACTATTCGACTGACTGTCCCATGATTAACGCCCAGCAAATTAGCCACATTAACATATTGTACGTCCTCCTTCTAAGTTGAAGCCCTTCTACATTCATCATTGGTGAAATGATGTGGCCGGTTCACGATTTTCAATTTAAACTTTATTAACGTAAATTCTACACAGGCGAAAAATTAACAAACTCGTAATTAAAACTTAAGTGGTGCCTGAATTGCAATTCAAACGACCCAAGAAAAACTGTTTAATAGAACTTGACATTGACTTCTTGCTATTTTCACAAGAAATGTCAAAATAATTTTGTAATGGCATAAGGCTACTAGAGTATGTTCTGTTAAACCAAAAATTTGTAGAAAATACAAAAATTATAGAAAATATGTCAGAAACATTGCGTGGTGCATTAATTTTGAACATGAGTTTATATTAATTTATAGTCTATTAACCAAAAATTAATGCTAATATAGCTCATAGTATTGGTGGAATCATTCCTGGCAAAAACAATGTAGCAGAGAAAATAGCAACACACGACCGTGTTTCTGCCTACCCGGCGTCATCAGCGTGGTTCTGCGCACAATTTTCTGCTGTTACAATTGCGTTTGCCTCTCGGTTTATGCTGCTAATCTCCAAAACAGCACTGAATATGTCTTTCGGCGACACCTATCGCTAAAAGACAGTCACGCCGTCCCAAAGAGTAGCAAAACAAACCGGAGTCTAGATGTCCACCACCTATCGGGCAGCTCCTTGGCTGCCAAACGTAAGGGGGCGTTGTACTTAAGCACAGCGACATCCATACGTGCAAATGATCCCTCAGGCTTACCATGATGTATAAAAATACACGTGGAAAGAATGGCTGGTAACAATATCCAAAAATTAATGCTAATATTGCTCATGGTATTGGTGGAATCATTCCCGGCAAAAACAATGTAGCAGAGACAATAGCTCTAACACACGGACGTGTTTCTGCCTACCCGGCGTCATCAGCGTGGTTCTGAGCACAATTTTCTGCTGTTACGATTGCGTTTGCCTCTCGGTTTATCCGGCTAATCTCCAAAACAGCACTGAATATGTATTTCGGTGACACCTATCGCTAAAAGACAGTCACGCCGTCCCAAAGAGTAGCAAAACAAACCGGAGTCTAGATGTCCACCACCTATCGGGCAGCTCCTTGGCTGCCAAACGTAAGGGGGCGTTGTGCTTAAGCACAGCGACATCCATACGTGCAAATGATCCCTCAGGCTTACCATGATGTATAAAAATACCCGTGGAAAGAATGGCTAGTAACAATATCCAAAAATTAATGCTAATATTGCTCATGGTATTGGTGGAATCATTCCCGGCAAAAACAATGTAGCAGAGACAATAGCTCTAACACACGGACGTGTTTCTGCCTACCCGGCGTTATCAGCGTGGTTCTGAGCACAATTTTCTGCTGTTACAATTGCGTTTGCCTCTCGGTTTATCCGGCTAATCTCCAAAACAGCACTGAATATGTCTTTCGGCGATACCTATCGCTAAAAGACACAGTCACGCCGTCCTAGATGGTAGCAAAACAAACCGGAGTCTAGATGTCCACCTCCTATCGGGCGGGTGTGTTTGGCAGCCCAGAAGCTGCCCGATAGGTGGTCTATTATCTAGTTTAATAATAGTCTAATTGATCAATTATAGTCTATTGTTCTAAAATGGGTAACAAGAAAGTCAGAGTGATTGTTAGTAGTCCAATGATAAAAAATACTAAGAATGTTTCAAATTAATGCACGACTAACAAGTACCAGCCTAAATGGTAATTGTACTTAGTAATTAACGCAAACAAGGATTCGCAATCTGTACCCGAGCGCGTCCTTCAACAGAAAAAAGAGCGGTGTTAATTTGCGAGTAGACCTACGAAAAAAATCATGATACAAAAAAAACACGAGAAAGCAGGAGCGTAATAACAAAAGCGCTCTCACCCGACGACGAGCCTGCAATATATCTTGCCGACCGTAAAGTATGAAAAACGGTACGCGCTGATGGTACCCTACAACGTATAAAGACCTCCTACACCTCCCCACCCCTCCGTGCCGACCCTCCCCATTCCGGCTTATAATATAAAAAAAGGGTTGCAAGCTCACGGAATTGCGTTTATGAAAATTTCACATCATTCCTCTTAGCACTGATGATGCTCCTCCATTCAGATGTTTTCCGGTTGACCATTATCAATGTATTTTACCCTCTATTGTAGTGCTGAAATGCTGGGAAAACGTAACAAGCAAGTATATAGTAGTACCAACTTTATAAATGCAAATTTCCTAAACGCTAGAAGCGTGCTGTTATCCATATAACAACGGAGATAGATAAACGGGGTTAGAAAAAGTAAAAAACATCTATGGAGCGAACTGTATGTCACAGTACGAACGTTTTGCGTCATATTTACCCATACATATTGTTGGTTTTGATAGATGCGTGCTGGAAAATATTCCACTAAGCTTCAGTTTAGCAAATTTGTGTTATTTCCTTCTTTGAACAATTGGAATAATAGAAAATGCGAGGCGAATGGTAATAACCTGCGAGAATAGGATTCGGTGAAAGAATAAGCTTTCTTTTCCTGTCTATTTGTCTGCGTAGAATAGCAAAATATGCTTGTTTCTGGTAGTAGCGATCTAAATAGCGATTTTTCTCTAATAGATCTGGAATTCAGATGGAAATAATAAGGAACATTATCTCGAACATAATACGAGGCTTGGGTGTTTCCAACCCAACACAAAACGAGTACTTTTTGTCAAATTCAGTGTTACTTCTCAACTGAGTCTATAGAATCTTCCCAGCGACGCTCCCATTATTATTATTATTATTTTTATTGGCCTCGAGTGGAAATCATTAGCCACATACATACTTTCCTAGCCACCCGAACAGACACCAGGACAAACAGGACACATACTTCACACCTGGGGCCGATCAGGTGACTAACATGTCAAACACAAAGACAGGTAGGCCACGGAAAAAGGGAAAATCCACGCAGGAAAGACACAAAGGATCAATCTCTAAAACGTAATATTGGTGTCAAGCATATATTTATACATTCTATAATATACATCGATATTTTCCTCCCATCTTTTTAGTCCGTCCAAGTAATAGTTGGCATCTTGTTCTGCAAAATGCGCGTCTGCGAATGAGGTGACCTCCATATTCGATGAAAATCTCTGTACTCCGAGCAAATCTTTGAGCCTAGGAAACAGAAAAAAGTCGCTGGCGGTCAAATCTGGTGAATAGGGTGAGTGGTACATCAATTCATCAGTCGCCGTTACTTTCCCAGCCTTTTTCGGAGGCGATTCACCCTTCGCAATCCACTGTTTCGACTATGAAGTGTACTGGGACATCCAAGTTTCATCTGCAATTATTAATCGACGCCAAAACTTCTAGTTCATTCTTTAACAAGGCTTTGAAAATGTTTTTTGCCCTTAGCGCGGCACCCAACCCGCGGTTAACCTTAGTTCGACGATCGTTTAGCACCATTTGGTGAACTTTTCCGATGTTATCGGTAGTGGTTGCAGTTTTTGGCCGTTTCGAACGTTTATCGTCAACCAAGCTGGTAGGATCACGCTTTTGGGCATCTGAATGATTAAATTTCACTGTGTCAAATGATGGGGCAAAGTTCCCATGAACAGCATTCATCTCGGCTTTAATTTGCGTAGGAGTATGGCCCGATACTCGTCTTTTTTTCCATTTTTACAGAAACACTAACATCGAGTGAGGCAAGCTACTGTTGAGCAACATCTGAGTGTGTAAATATTCCAAAGGTTCAACCCCGTCTTAACTCCCTTAATTCGTATGTGTTAGGTAGTCTTATAACTTCCGCCTTGTTTCATTTTGTTTAAAGGTAGGTCGACGACTTTCTCATTAAAAATGGATTCCTGGCTTAAGTAAGACTTTTGATGCAATGGACCATACTATTTTATTATCAACATTCAAAATCTATGGAGTTTTTGTTGTCTTAGTGTACATTTGCTTTATTTTTGTTTTATAGTGATGGTGTAACTACTCCAAAGTTGTAAGGTGAATTACAAGCAGTAGGTCATCCCCATAATACGATAACTCGAATTTTAGGTATTATATATAAGTGGCTTCCATCGGCAATTATTGAAAATCGATATTTCCTTGGTTTTCACCAATGTTATTAAATTAACTAATAAGAATAAAATTTTCTCATTAGACACCGGTAGGATTCGAACCTACAACTCCAGTTTCCTAGACTGGTGCGCTGACCACTACACCACAGAGTTTATAAGACTACACCAATGCAGGCCCACTTCTTTTCGATTGCCTAATAGTTTTATGACATCGATCCGAATTCATAAATACTTCAATAAAAATATAAAACAATAGTAAGGATACCAACCCCTCGGAATAAGGAAATATTTTGCAATTCAGATAATAAGGCAAAAATTGCGACAGATCCTAAAATTTACATAAATTTGATGAAGAACTCAACACGCTGCTTACTCGTTTCATTCTTCATTGCAGAATGCACCGTACAAAACGTCGAACACACGCTGCTAACTTCATCAAGCTACTACATTCGCCTAACAATAGGTGCCAACATAACGTCGCGTGCAACGTGAAAACTCCCCAAGTTTTACGTTTGATCAAACGTAATTAAATAAACAATTAAGAAGTTTAGTAATATCCGTCAGTTTACGGAAAGTTATAACCTGTTTCCCCCTTCCACTGCCTCCCACCTCGACCTACCGCGCGAGCGTTTTAAAATATTAAGTCGACGTGTAAAGGGTAAGGTACTATTTTTTAAAGTTTTACGGCTAAAGTTTCCGGAGCCGTTCGTTGAAACGGGCCCCGCCGCGCCAGCCTAAGAAGAACTTCGTTCCGTAATTATTCGACGATAAAAACAAAAGTTAGCACGCAATGAACACATTTATCTCGGCGAATTTCCTTCCACGACTTTCGCTTATTCTTTCCGTAAAAACGGTAGCTTTGGCGGGGTTACGTAAACTACACGTTTAACGGATGTTTGTTGTAATTTTTCCTTTTCGAGTAAATGAATCCGAAATAAATTGAGACGCTGCGCGTTGGCTTAATCTTCGCGAAGATAAAAATTTTGCTCGGGGTTATATATTCTGTGGCTCTTGAGGATTTAGCGTAAAAGAGGTGGAACTTTGTTATGAGTTTTATGGTGAAAGTTATATTTAATAACTTCTGTATTAAATATCATTTATTTTAAATATCATTTACGTATACTGGGTGTTTCAAATTTTGTTTCACAGCCAGTGTGATTGGTTGTTTTAGTAGTTGGTATCTTGTTCTGCAAAATAGGCGAGTATGAATGTGATGAGCTGTTTATTCCATGAAAATCTCTGTCCTCCGAGCGAAATGTTGATTCTAGGAAAGAGAAAAAGTCGCTGTGGGCCAGATCTGGTGAATAGAGTGGTTGATCTATCAATTCGAACTCCAATTCCTGCATTTTTAGCATGGCGGCCACTGAAGTGTGAGAGGATTCGTTGTCTTGGTGGAACAAAGCCTTTTTTCTTCAATTCTTTCCGCAATTTCTGCATTCTGCTTATAAAGTAATGATGCCTATTATGTCCCCGTTATTGTTTTTCTTTTTTCTAGATAGTAGATTACTTGAAGAAAAAGAAAAATGATATAATTAGAGCGAATTTATTGGAATTAAATCTCTTATTGTGACGAACCATCAAAGTTCGTTAGATTTAATGTCTGTTAAATCTAGAAAATATATAAGAAACTATATTTTATTTTTCACCTTTTATCGCCAGTTGTTAAATCTTGTATCAATTTGTAAACTTTTATTCCAGAACCGACTGTTTTGAGCACAAGTGTACCTTGCTTATGTTGCTGTTTATGTTGAGCGTTAGTATACTTATTATGTAAGTTCAATAATTACGGGGTTGCGTGTCCACTTCACGTACAAGGTCGAAATACGTCAGTGACAAAAATTAGCGCGTCACACCCGAAATCTGCTATATAAACCGTCCAAAATGTCTATGCGATATCTGCTGCCCGGCCTCTTAGCTGAGCAGAAGGAACTCCTTCGACCGCGCTCCGCAATCGTCGGTATTACATAAAGCTTTAGTGAAACACAAAGCATTAGTGAAACTCTTGATCAACGCTCACAGTTAGATGTAGTCTACACAGATCTCACAAGAGCCTTTGACTCTATTGATTTCTCGTTATTGCTACGGAAGTTGGGTACCATCGGCTTTTGCACTTCGTTGGTGAAATTGATGACATCCTATCTCACTGGCAGAGTCAAATGTGTAGTGTACAATGGTTTTTCTTCTAGGCGTTATCTAACGACATCTGGAGTGCCGCAGGGTTCCAACTTGGGACCCCTGCTGTTTTTAATAATTATAGATGACCTCTTACAATCACTAACGTGCCGCTTTTTAGCGTTTGCAGACGACTTAAAGATATTTCACCGAATTGATTCACTTTATGATGCCAGACTTCTACAAGAGAATCTGGTAACTATAAGTAATTGGTGTATTGATAACAAACTGCATCTTAATGTGGAGAAATGCTGCGTAGTTAGATACACTCGAAAGGTGTCCAAAATCGTTTTCGATAATAATATACACGGTCTGAAGCTACCTTCATCGGACACTGTGAAAGACCTTGGAGTGTTATTTGATGATCGACTTTGCTTTGACCAGCAGGTGATGTCGGTGTGCAACAGTGCTTGCAGAGTTCTTGGTTTCGTTCTTCGTAACACACGCACATTTACTGATTACGCTGCTCTAAAGACTCTTTACTGCGGGTTAATTCGAAGTAAGTTGGAATACGCAGCGATTATATGGTACCCTTATTACACATGTCACCAGCTTCGACTTGAGCGAGTGCAACGCCGCTTTTTAAAATATTTAACATTCAAGGAGATTGGTAACTACCCGCAAAGGAACTACGATCATGGCCAGCTTCTTCTGTCGCACGGTGTTTCATCACTCCATGAACGTTATGAACGCACTAGTGCGGTGTTTCTCCACAGGCTTATTAATAATAAAATTGATTGTCCAGAGTTACTGCGTGGGGTACCTTTTCATGTTCCCGCTAGGGAATCGCGAAATGTATCT
Source organism: Dynastes maya (assembly GCA_029619315.2). Classification (NCBI taxonomy): domain Eukaryota; kingdom Metazoa; phylum Arthropoda; class Insecta; order Coleoptera; family Scarabaeidae; genus Dynastes; species Dynastes maya. Next base: position 50,235,834 of record JAROYE020000005.1, read on the forward strand.
TCATTTTACTTGAAACCTGTGAGAACTAATGTAATGCACCTAGCGCCAATAAATCGCATCTGTCGTTGCGCTGATATGTTATATAAAGACATTTTTCTGGGTCAACTTGTTTAGTGTTACGTGTATATTATGCAACGTATGTATGTATGTATTCATCGTTATAGTCTTATGTGCATCTCTAAGAAGTTTAATTTATTTCATTTTGTACTTTTGCTACACTTTAGATAATTTGTATGTATATGTGTCTATTTTGGTGTTTTACTGTTGGGCACAAATAAATATTATTATTATTATTATTATTTCTCAACAGTTGATTATATTCTGAGTAAGCATTCATGGTGCACGTGGCGACATCCCGTGGTCGAAGTTGGAACTATATTATAAAGCCAATAATATAGGGTTCCTGTCGCTGATAAGCACAACAATATATCATTTAAAATAAGGAAAGTTTGTAGCAAACAGTTTGTCTACATATTTAAGGCTCCAGAATCAGTTGACTGACAATTATTAATTTTCTTTTAATACTGTAATTGTTAATTTTGTTAGCTTAAGAAAGGACCATGTTAAGTTAGCACCGAAACGTTGCAACACTGTGAATAGGTACTTCCAATAAATTCGCTGGAATTATAGCATTTTTCTTCTTCAATAGCTAGGACGAGCAATTAACCTTCAACATAATAGTAGATTAACACAACTTGTTACACTTCCCATTGAGAATGCATATAAAATTCCTATAACGGCATTATTTTGGCGTATAACAACCTTATTCTAACGAATTTCCAGGTCCTAACCGCCTTTAACTAACGCGTCATATGTACCTGCAAGATGTGCTTCATCTTAATGTTTGTCCCTAAATAAAATACTTAATATTGATATTTTTCAGAATTATACCTTACCGTAATAGATTATTCTCACACTTTATAACAGTTAATTTGAATTACATTCATAATTCAATAAAATATGAGACCACCCAATCTAGACCACTGAAAATTCCTGTTTTTCATAGTTTACAAATTACACGCTAATAGCAACCATCTTATTCTATCATATCATATTTAAGTTGAATTTTATCCGCAGGTAATCACGTTAATTTCCCGTTAATCCTCTTATTCACGCACAATAGGCTACAGGTAACATCAAACGCATTTCATTGGTGTCTACGTCACGATGGGCGGAGCCGTCGTAGGTACATACACAAGAATCTTTATATTTGTATATTGTCTGGATCCTTGTTGGTTCTTAATAACGTCCGTAAGCGGGCAGAGTTGCCCAGAAACCTGCAACCTTTACGTGTTATGCATTTGCCAAGTGGCACAGCACTTCTGTGTATCATATAACCACGTTTAAATTCATCTGCCCAAAATTTCACTTTGGCAAATGAAGTGCAGTGAGTCCCCGTAAATAGCATCCATTTCGGGTTTAATTTGTGTAGGCGCATTTTCTATCAAATGCAAGAACTTAATAACGGCTCGATATTCGATATTTCCATTTTTATAGAAACACTAATATCAACTGACACAAACGTCTCTTGAACAACAACTGAGTATCCAACGTGGCTGAAATTTTCAAAAGTATTTTTAAAGTGTGCGCAGTTATATTACCGGAATATTTTTGACGAGTAACGCCATCTTCATGTTGAGGCCTAAAACTTTTCAAACTACCCTCGTATGTATATTTAATCAGTTGTCATCCAATTAGCTGTTTTAACCAGAAAAAGATGCCCTATTTCCATTAATGTTTTTCACATTTCACGTTTAAAACGGCTCATATTCTAGTCATTACGTCACTCGTAACTGACTCGCCAACTTGTTACAACGCTTGTATCCTGCCTACAATACACCAGGCGTCCAATACGGGAACCATACGTATGTACACACGTGTAATATCAAGCTACATATGAGTGTACGTATACGTGCTGCACACTTCAGCTTAATTAAATGACATGTTGCTATTGGAACGTGGCCACTTGATTAGCATTGCATTTATATTATTCGTTTTACGCGCGCCCTAGCTCGCACAACGGCTTACGGTTGCGACGAGAAGCGATGGGTCCTCTTGTGTGTGTGAGCGCGTCCATGTATACCCAATTAATTCGAGAGACCGTTTGTCTGTCCATTAAACAAACCGTTTGGATAGTAGGCGGCCTTTTCGTCGGTCCAGCTGAAGCGTATTCGAGGTTTTTATTGCTATTAGAACGGCGGGAAGTATGTGGATATAAGCCAATTGAAATCGTTGGTGAAAATGGCTGTAGATATACAGGATATAATGAAGGAAAGTGCGGAATTTCCCATTTTTACTTAAGATTACCTTTAGAACTAAGACTTCTTCAAGTACTACAGTGAACAGCATAAGATTACGCAAAATCATTGGTCATATTTTTACAAACGCTAAGCGGACCTCCTCCAGAATTCCCGCGTGTATGAAGATCAACAGTGAAGTTCTCAACAAACATGCTGATATTGTACAGACCTTTGCAGATGTGTTTTCAAATGTATTTACCACCAACATTATAACCTAATACCTCCAATAAAGTCAGATTAAACTTCAACAGTTGCTCTTTCAGTAATGGATACTATTCTGTCCAAGATGTTTTACTTACTTTAAATAAACTCAAAGCGAACAATGGTTTGTGGACATAATGCACTTCTAAGCTTCCTCATTCATGACTGTGCCCCGGTGTTATGCGAATCTCTTTGCTCTATTTTCAATCTGGTCATTCGCACATCTACTTTTCCATCTTATTGGAAAGTCAGCAGGATAACACCGGTTTTCAAAAAAGGCGATAAGGGAGATATTCTTAACTACAGACCAATTGTGCTAAAGTTATTGAGTAACTTCTTTATAATAGGCTGTATAACTGCGTCAAACCATATCTCTCTATTCATCAGCATAGCTTTGTGAGTAGACGGTCAACTGTTACTAATTTAGATGAGGTCACTCAATACATCAGTGAAGGTCTTAACAATCGTCGACAAGTACATGTAATCTACACGTATTTTAGTAAAGCATTCGATACGATACATTATTGTATTCTAACTGATAAACTATCTGCTATTGGTTTTTCTCCTAGCGGCATTACTAAAGTTTGTTAAAAAGGTGGTACCGGCAGTGGCGCACCGCATAAAAGTAGGTACGTAATATACAATATTAATGAAAAATAATACTGTTACCTTTTTCTATCGCCTTGATGTCCACTGTGGCAGTTGGCAACGCTTCCATTGTCGATTCATTCGGCCGTCGACGGTGTTGTGAATACGTTGTCGTATACTTCGAAAATGATCGTTCGACATCCAGTGAAGTAGGATTTGCAAATGTCAGATATTCCTTTTCCTCATCTGGGCACTCTTGATTTTCAGTTATAGACCGAACCTTTTGTAAATCGGGATTTTTCGTTAAAATTGCACTAAATTTTTGAGCAACATCGACTCCTATAGTGTTTGTCAAGTTTTCTAGAGCGGCTTGTAAATTGTTTATGCAATTTAATGCGTCTCGTGCAGATAAGTGAATAACTTGTGCAACTTCAGAATAGTTCATGGAAATTTCATCTATTTGTTGTTGAACGTCCGAATTTGAATCAAGATTCAAGATGACATTTTTCACTTCTGAAAAATATTTCTGATACTGCCTGGAGCCATGTTCCCTGTCGCGTTATTACAGGCTGAGGTGGTGGTGGTAATTTCGGACACAATTGTTTGAATACACGGATGTGTTTGGGAGATTGGATGAACACTTTTTTGGTAGATGCTATTAACTTATTCACCATCGTATACTTCTTTCGAATGGTTTCTGCTACTAGGTGACATGCGTGTATGAGGCATGATATGTGAGGAAGAATCAAAAAGCATATTTTCAACATCCTACCAACTCTCAGCATTGTTGCGGCTCCGTCAGTAACGAACATTGTGACTTAGGTTCCTGTGATACAAGATTCTCTCAACGAATCTTTTATTATCTTGACAACGGTTTCTGCATTCGTTTTTTGAATCCTTTTACTGGATAACAACAATGAAGCTGGTGGACCATCACGTTTTAAAGGACGCGCTACAACATGAATGACGCTGTGTTTCTGAGCATCAGTTGTTTCATCCACACATAGGCAGATTTTCTTATTTCTCAACTCGTCTTTTATACATTCCTTTACTGTACCTTGCACACGTGGCAAATTGTATCGTAATTGCATAGATGTTGGCAGCTTCCATGAGGGAACGTACTTAGCCCAAAAAAGACGAAAGTGTTCATTAGATACTAGATGTTGTGGGATGTTGCACGCACTTAACATAAAAATAAAATCATATAAAAATTGCCAGTATGGAATACTGTTTCTTAAATTCAATACATGACGTTTACTTTTGCAATGTTTTCTACATTCAAACCTATCGCGACTTAGCAATCCGCTATTGCATATTATGCAATAAATATGCGGACTTCTATATTCTAATCCAGGGAAATGCCTGAGATATTTATTCACATTCGAAAGGAACGTTACATCCTTTGGGCGTCCCATCTCTTATTTGGCGTGCAGCGTGCAACATACTGTCGCTTTGAACTCTCTCGCGGTACTGTCGAGACCGACTACGAGTTCAAGATTACCCCTACCCATGGCGCTACCGCTACGCTACTGCCATCCGGTACCACCTTTTTAACAAACTCTAGTTATTACTCTAATTCAATCCTAGCTTCGCAACCAGTCATACTATGCCCATGACAATTTGTTTTAGTCACAAACATTCATTGCTTCCAGTGGCTTACCTCAGGGCTCCAACTTAAGTCCGCTCCTCTTCAACATTTACATAAATGATCTACTTTCTTTGGATTGTAATACGCTTGCTTACGCAACCATTTTGAAAAAATGGCTTGGCGTCATTGGCGAAACATAGGCCTATTTTGCAGAGTTCGATAAATCGTATTATTTGGATGACTTAAAAAGCTGAAACATAGCTGCACTAGGTATATAGAGTTACAAGGAGATTATGTCGCAAAATAAATTCATTAAAAGTAAAACAATTTCGTCGTTTTCCTTAACACGGGTATTTATCAATCCATCCTCATAGAACAGCTCTTTTTGAATCTGGTCATTTGAGAACCAGCCAGAGTCAAATTTATGAGAATAGAAGGTATTTTAGGTATTGCGTTTAGGTTAGTTTCCTCTTTTCAAATTTCATTCTTTGAAAACATAAATAGTCGGGGTTAATTCGTATTTAAACTGCCAAACGAGTGTCTAGGGGACACTCCCGGATCAACAGACCGTACAATTAATTAATTAATTTCGGTAAATCAGTTTTTCTCCTTGTTTATTACAAATTATATACGTATAAATACATGAATTACAATAAATATAAGAAGAAATATCATTTAAACGGATGTTCAAATGTACGACTTCAAATTAGAGGAAAATAGTACCTGATCTTGTTGTGAATGCAACTTCTATTGTCATTATAACCAATAAATGTTTCAGTGTTTCTATAATGGCACACTGATAAAATAAATGTTAGCAGTTTAGTTTCAATAACCGAACTGATTTTACACTACTAATATGCTAATATAATGTATAATGTAATATTACAGACCGTTAGACCTGATAGACATTGGACAGGCCAATAAATAGTTAGTAAAGAACAGAAATATAAAACAAATGGGACAAACAAACATATCAAAACATCTCATTAAAATCCTTGTATAAAAACAATAGTCAATTGGAAAGTTCTTGTTTATTCTTTAAGATGACTAGATTGGTTTGTCTAGTTATTTCACTAGAGAGTTTATTGTAGATGTGCACACAGTTGATGGCAGACAACTTTTCAAGTCTCCCAATTTGCTACAGCTGCTTGTTTCATATGAATGACATATGTTATTTTTCTCAAACCATTCATGGTATTTCTTTGCGTAAATGTCATTGCATCCTGCGCTTTAAACACCTCAAAAAAAGACACCGCCACTAGTTTCCGCTTGTCCGTCTTCTCGTAAATAAACTGCAGGAATTCATAAGCGGCTGTTTCTGTAGATCGGTTTGAGCGGAAGCCGTGTTGACTTTCGGGTATTAGATTCGAGTTGTTTATGGTCACCCTTCTTGAATATTGGAATTACTGCAGCTGTACCTTTTGGAACAGAAACGGAAAAATCAGACATATTCATCAAATAGAAAGATGGTTCTATTTGTTAATCGCAGATGGACCTGATGAAACTAGTGGTTATGCCATCAGGACCAGGCAGTTGGTATCTTTTATCTTTCGTTTCATATTCGAAACTTGTTCGTTGGTTACCGGTGAGTATATCATGGAATAGTAGTACATAGTACATCCTGTGGTAGAGCAGCATTGAGACAATTTACCAGCGATAATTAACAAATACTTCAAAAAATTCATCACATATTATTTCTAGGGAAAGTAATTTCTCTGTGATCAACTTGCAATAGCAAAAGTGGACTTGTCCAATTCCTTTCGCTGGGCATTTCTCGTTTACAAAGCTAATAACCACCAATATATGATCTGAGATGCATAAGTGTACCATCTCACTTTTACACTTGTCAATTGGGAAATTTTTATCTACGAGACTCATCTGGAAACTAGTACCCATTTGCCAATTAAATCGCAACCAATAGAGACATCCGAACAAACTCTTTATTAAACATATACGTGTACTATTCATTACTTTTCTACATAATCACCTTGTAAATTAAGACACTTGTCGTATCGTGGGATGAGATTTTTTATGCCGACGTCGTAATCCTCTACCGCCAGTGTGGCGAGAAATGTAGTGACCGCTACTTTGAGGGCGTCATCCCTGCGGAAATATTTTCCGCCCAGAAAATCTTTCAATTTTGTAAAAAGGTGGTAATCCGACGGTGCTAGATCTGGACTGTAGGGTGGGTGATCGGAGACTTCCCAGCGAAACTGCTGGAGCAATTGGCGTGTTGTTGCAGCAACATGGGGACGGGCATTGTCGTACAGCAAGACAATGCCCGCCGATTTTGAATTGCCCGCCGCAACTTCTGTAGCGTGGCATAATATGCTTCCGCATTAATGGTGACCCCTCGAGGCATGAAGTTCAAAAGCAAGAGACCATGTCTGTCCCAGAAGATGGTTGCCATGAGTTTGCGAGTCGACTCTGCTGTCTTGAACTTTTTGGGTCTGGTCGGTGAATGAGAGTGATGCCATTCCATGGACTGGCGTTTACTTTCGGGCGTTGAGTAAGCAACCCATGTTTCATCGCCCGTAACAATGTGTGACAAGAATGCATCACCTTCATTTGCTTAACGCTCCAAAACATTCAAGGCCGCATCCATACGCTTGTTTTTGTGTTCCTCTGAAAGCATGCGCGGCATCCACCTTGCACAAATTTTTTTGTAATGCAGATGATCACTGATGTGATTAAGTGTGACACGCCGATCCTGCTGTATGAAGCCGTCGACTGCACGCAGCAACGCATCAGTAATGACGGACGGACGCCCTGGACGCCCTTCATCGTGAATGTTGTCTTTCCCCGCATTGAAATTGCGACACCATCGCCGAACCGATGATGCGTCCATCGCATCGTTGCCGTAGACTTCTTGAATTTGACGGTGAATGTCACAGGAATCTTATTACAGACCGCACTTCACAACTGGCGGTATTGTCGAGTGTCTTAAACATTTCAAACTCTCACTGACGTGATATTATTGCAGATAACCCAACCAAATCTCGTACGCTGACAGCTGATCACTGCGTCACGAGAAAGCCACTCGGCGGCTCGTCGCGCAAGTGCTGCTCCACACGGCGCGAACGGGTACTAGTTTCCGGACGAGCCTCGTACATAGTCAATAATATTTGCTGATGTAATATTATTTCTATTGGTGGTAATTCTAGTGATCTATTTTGACTGATTAGCTAGGCAAACATAGAAATTTTTTATCTGGAATTTTGCCAACAAAACTAAAATAATGTACAAGGTGATCCGTTAAAAAGATGGCTTTTTAAGAAGAATATGTCATGCCAACTTAACGCAATATTACGCGCATCTGATTATCAATTCGGCACCACAAAGCACGCGGGTATTAGGCCGTTTTACACCTAATCTAGGTGCCAAAAATCGCATCTCATTAATGCGCTCTTCCGGAGAAATAACAATTTCTGTAGTTGTCGGCTTTACTCTGATATCCTTAGTTTTAGGGCAACATTATCTTATTGCATTTTGACTCAGAATTTAACGAGGATCCCAAAAAGTAATAGCACCGAGCATGTTCCATTTAAAGAAGTTCAACTTCGGATAGCTACGAGCTTCTGACGCCCTGTAAATTTCAATATAACTTTAAGGCATGCCCAGAATCAGGTCTGATAACGGGAAAAAGTCCGTTTTGAAAATCTCGATTCACAAAGACACAATCTTCCCCCCTCTATACTTCAATCAAGAATAGCAATTATTTATCCAATATCTCTACCATTTTGGAATATTTGATTCACGAAAGCAGCGCAACCTTAGGTTGTATCACTCTGGTATCACTAGATCTAATGGTAATACAGTCACAAACTGAAGACTATTTAACTCTTCCATCAAAGAAACCAAATTACCATTTAGACCATTACCATGACTCAAATTGATGTCACATTCCTCTAGTCAACTGAGCAGAAGTACCGACTGCACTACGTCAAGACATCTGGGGATTGCAGGCGACCAAAAGAAAGGTTCTTTCTTTGGTCGATTGCAATCCCCAGAAATTCATTTCCCGTTGTCATTTCTCTAGATCTTTTCAAATATAACCAGCAGTATATATATATATATATATATATATATATATGATTTTGGTCATCATACAAATCCGCTTCTCCTCTGTGAATAACCCTATATACTAATACATCGATACACTCACAATACACGGACTCGCAGGATGTAGCAGGATTTATCTCCCTGGATATGCTATAGAGTGGTATCCTATATCTGCGTGTATATACCAGGCGTGAGCGGGGTTGGTCCGCTGCTCTACATCCGAGGCTCTTCATCATGCATCAGATAAACGGCTGCGAATTAACAAGTCCCCGTGTAACGCTACGTAAAGGACGATATTAATGGCGCAGTATCAAAATTTCGCACGTTTATAAACGCGGATACTGGATGGATGAGCCCCGGTCGGATGACAGATTGCCGCTAAATCTTATGCGCGCAGCGTGCTGATGGAGCTTGGCATTTGGAAGCTCGCAGTGAATAGTTTATCGGATGTAAATGGAGAGCAAATAGATACGGAGATAGTTTTTGTTCGATTGAATCGTCAGAACGGGAAATGTGGATGTTCAGAAGAACTCAAACGGATTTACAAGCGAGCAAAAGCAGCACAGGATGAAGTTATTGATAGATAATAGTTTTTGACGCTGTTTTCATCTATTCTTTGCAGAATCGACGTCATTCACTAAAAGCCAGGATTTTGACAAAAACAGGCATGTTACGTACCTGATGCTACTTGTTTTGATAAAAAAAAGAGTTCAGTTGAGTCAGCTAAAGTATACGCCCATACTCCCAATATAGGGTTTTCATTGAGTTATATTGGGTGTTTGAAAAGTTATGGTCAATTTTATTCTAAAAACATGACAGACTTAATAACCCGTATCTTGATTAATAATGATTACTTAATCGTTTCAATAATAACCAAGAGTTTAGGAATGTTTGTGCATTTCCACCAGCATCTTTGAAGAAAAATGGTCCAACGATACCTCCAGCCTACAATCTACACCGAACAGTGACACGTTTTTAGAAACACATATGGGTTTTCATCATTCCAAATGTTGCAATTTTGTTTGTTTACGAAGTCATCAACATGGAAATAGGCTTCACCGCTGAAGATGATTTCATTGGAAAACCCTGCATTCACTTGTTGTTATTCAGTGACCCAATTGATGAACTCTTTTCGCGTTGAGGCAAATCTTTTCTGAAAATACGCCGTATAGTGCTTTTTGAAATGTTCAATTCTTGAGCACGATGCCGAATGGATGTTTCCGGACTCTCGACGACATTCTGGCGAGCAGTCATGATATTTTCTATTGAACAATCGGACGAACACGTGTCGATGGTCTGACATCGGTAATCGACCCTGTCTCCTCGAATTGGAACACTTGAAACATTCTGTTTATCAAAATTGGAACAATAATTTTATTGTTCCAAATTCACTTTACTCAAACATGTCAGTTTTCTTGCGCAGGAATTCGTTGTTCCACTTCATACTTTATCGAGCTTCATTTCCTTCCAAATTATGACGTAGACTTATGTTTTCTTTTCTCATATCCATACTTAATCTTCTACGTCGTTTTCCATTCATTTCATTTCACATCCTCCTCATAGACAGGCTGCGAAGTATCAAATAATATCCTCTCCTTCCTTCTGCATTCAAACGCCTTCGATTGGATTCGGATCACTTATAAACAGAACGATAGGAAATGAAATTTCGCGCGCTAAGATTAATGGTTCCGAAGCTATTATTAAGAATACCGATGTTTTTTAAAGCCATTTATCACTGGAGAAACGTCTATGACCTCTTTCCTTGTTTTTTTCAAACTATGTGAAGATATTTTGCTTTAAAGAACAAGGAGAAGAAAGAGTCGCTTTCGCATGTATTGCGTAGGGGGAGGAGGATATTAGAAGACATTTATAACGGCTTCTTGTTTTTTCCATTATTATTAATAGGTGTGTTTGTTGGGTTGGCTTCTTTTCAAGTAAATTGTTAAGATGGAAAGGAGGGAGTGACAAGATTTATTGTTCTGAATGGCAAAATGAAAGTCTTTAAATCGTCAGAAAGATGTTTTTATTTTGTATCACGGCAAGAAAATTAACATTTTGTCATGACATTTTTATACCTTTTGTTAGAACAGACTTTGAGTAATAGAGTTCAGAAGCATTTTTTACAAGTTACCTAATAATAATAATAAACTTTATTTCAAGGACCAGAACTGTTTGAAATAAGTTAGAGAAATAGTTAAAGAAGGAGTCAAAGTGACTGTACATACATATATTAAACAGAGCAACTGAAAAATTCATTAAAGGAATAAAAGCATTTGGATAATAACCAAGATTTTATTGTTTTTTTTTTAATTTATCTAAGTCGTAATCTTTCCAATTATCCGGAAGACTGTTATAGATTTTTACTTCAAGAACATATCAACACAATCGGATGTAAGTTTTAAACTATGCTTCATGAAATGTATCTTAGGAACTCTTATGCCATAACTATGCTGCGCATTGTTATTCTCTACTATTATATTCTTATGTTTATGAATATAGCAAGCAGCTTCAAGAATATATAATTCAAATCGTTAGAATTTTTAGAGATATGAAAGGAAAAATAATAAAATAAAACAAAATAGTCTAGAGGATCCATTAATTCGGCGAATAAAAATTAAGTAAAAATATTTTTTTTACTCAATTGTGTTAACAAAAAAAAATGAAAATTGTGACGTCATAATATTTACATACTCACTCCTGATTGGGTAATACTTTTCCTATCAAACCATTCTTAGAAACTAAGAGCATCCATTTTTTTCATTTTTCAGTTTTAAATTTCGTTAAAATCTCAGTAATTGATATTAAAGTTCATCTAAATTGCCGAAAAAGTATTTAAGAACACTTCCGAACCCTCAGTTCATAGGATTCTTAAATTAATTTGCAAAACTTTATTTTTTTTCTACAATATACCACACTTAAAACATTTTCGCAAATTAATTTAATAATCCTATGAACTGAGGGTTCGGAAGTGTTCTAAAACGCTTTTTCGGCAATTTAGATCAACTTTAATGTCAATTATTGAGATTCTAACGAAATTTGTAACTGAAAAATGAAGAAATGTATGCTCTTGGTTTCTAAGAATGATTTGATAGGAAAAGTATTACCAGATCAGAAGTGTGTAAGTAAATATTATGACGTCACAATTTTCATATTTTTTTGTTAATACAATTGAGTTAAAAATGATTTTTATTTAATTTTTATTCATCGAATTAATGGATCTTTCAAATTATTTTGTTTTATTTTATTGATTAGGTTGATTAGGTGTTGAATAAAACCAAATAACTTCAAGGGTCGACGTTTCGTTTGATTATTTAAACATTATCAATGCCTACCAAATAAAAATTAATGTGAGAATTACACACTAAGGTTAATAAACATTAAAATCTTACCTAGAAGTAAAATGGCTACCCATTTTTTGTTCAAGAGTACATGAACATCTCAATTACAACAATTTATAGATTATATCGTCGACTACATGAACTTGCTTCGTAATTTGCAATGTAATACATGAATTTACAACAACGCACAAAAGTTACAAACAAATTAAAATGTAGTAGAGCTTCAACTCCACGTTAGAAAACTAAAAATGCGAAAAACAAACTGCAATATCGATCAACAACGCGGAAACGTGGGCCATCCGAACAACTATAGATGGCACTGTGACTCGGCTACGCAATAAATATAGGAAAAGTAGAAAATACAGTCATGAACAAAGATCGACGTCACCAAAAACCAGAGAATGAACACGCGAAAGGCTGAAAAGGGACAAACTGACGTGGGAAATTGAAAACTTTAAATGTTAAATCAAATGAGACAACGAGGACAATAAGAGGAAGCACTGCAAAGTCACTCCAATTTATTTTTTTGTTATGTTTTAAAAATTATCCATGTTGAAATTATTGTTATACATAGAGAAAAGAAAATAATATCTGATTTACATTTTCTATGTTTTGGTTGTTATTAAGAGTAGAGCTGTCGTTAAAGTGTGACACATTTCCAAAAAAAGGCGTTGTTTATAATTAGACTCAGAGGCCAAAACTTTTTTAATGTTATTATAATTAATTGAGTGGTGGGTTTCATTAAAATGGCCGGACAGTGCACAAGCATTGGGTTTAAGACGACAATCATTCTTATGTTGCTTAACGCGAGATTTTAGTCGCTGCGACGTATGTCCTATCACACCCACCGCACGGGATGAAGTAAACTACACTGATACTGGTATGTCGATTTAGCCTTTTTATTGAAGGAGTGAGACCCCAGATATAATTGCTACTTTTCTATATGATTTCTTCAGGCGTATCAACATTCGTGACTGGACTGCCCAAATTTAACCGTCCATATAAAACGAATTGTAGCAATGAAACTATCTAAACTATCTTTCTGAAACGAGGGATGAGCTATTCTTAAAATCCTATTTTTCAAACCCGTCACAACATTGATTTTTTGTTTGAAATTGTGATTCGAACCAATGTTGAGGCATCTGCCAGAGCTGGTAGGTTTCAGGTACCAATTCAGTTTAATAATATTGCTATCATCTCTACAGACCGAAGTATCCAAAAATGGGAGTCTTGTGAGTTGAAAACATTCTGAACCTGATCCTAGCCAGAAGTAGATCGTTCACATACTGATAAATGAAGGGTAAAAAGAAAGGCAGCGCCAGTAAGCTGTTTCTTATGATAGTATTCACTACTATCTCTGCTAAAATCGGTGACAAATACGACCCCATAGGGGATCCGAAAATTTGCTTGTAGAAAGTCCCTTTAAAGAGGAAAGAAGGAACCACATCAAACACCAATCACAACATTAACTGTGAGTAATTTTAACAGATAAATGTCATTTTTGTAAGTGAAAAACTTAAAATAAACGTAGAACTGATTATCTCCCCATTCAAATCTTTTAATCGTTATTTGTAACATCACAATATATATCATACATATATTGCTACTCCTTTTTACAACAGCAGTAACCTCCATTTTCAATGTATCAATTTGCATCTTCTTACGCATGCTGAGTATATTCTGTTTTTCAAGCACAGGCATATATCCCAAAAATGTTTGTTCTCGCGGTGATATTGGACTTGTACTTGTATTAGGTAGTGCTTCCATAATCACGAGGACGTTTGCATAAATACCAAAAGCAGATACAACCGTAACTAAATAATGCTTAAAAGTACTGTTTTACAACGTTTGTATCGCTTCACAATAACGTCTAATTGTACAGGGAAGATCAATCATGAGCCAAATTTTTGGTACCTGACTTCAAAAACGCTGCTTATAATTGAAAAAAGAAATTGAGTATAGTTAGTAGACTTGTTTGTGTACTTTTGAATTGGATGTGAAGGTCTCCCAGATCGGCTGATTTAGATTTTCCGTCGAAATTTCATTGCTATAATCATATGCCATCAACAGAAAAACACGATATTTCGATTTTCGATATTTAGTTCTCCATGTCTTCCAATATAAGAATACAGATTAGCAGCAACATAGCTGTCATGCGTCATATATTTTATTATAGCCGCTCTCTCGATATTGAACAATTCGAAAGCCTTCTATCAGATCATTGTTTCATTCTCCATAGATCCCTCCGATATCCCCAGGAACACGTTGGATGTTATACATATCGGACCCTGTTGTAGTAGCGACCGCATAACAGATGGGTGAGATGTGATGTGTAAGGATGAGGGGGCCTACAAACCACTACTATCCCCCTACGTCCACGTCCCTAGCATTACTGTCGCTGTTACAGCCCAGCGTTTGTGTGTGTCTGCGCGTACGTGTCTTGTGTTAGATCCGGATTCAGCGACCGGAACCCATCAATAGCGTTTGATATATTTACTACAGTAGCGGCTCCACTATACTCTACCCCTCGCCGTTATCATCCCGCAGACCGTTAGATTCTCACGCCCAAACCGTTATGTCCTGAAGCTCACGTCTACTCTCACGCACACACGCTTGCTCATGCTTAGACACGCCATAACGTGAATATTTCAAGGGATTCGGCCGGTATCTTGCCGGCTATATAATTTTTATGGTGATTTCCCCATTCCCCCCTAGTCCATGGCCGTTTTATTACCTCTTTATACTTCGGTGTAACGCGCCGAGATGTATATATAAAACGAAAACGTAAAAGTTTAATGTCTATCTGGCATTAAACTAACCGAGGATGTTAGGTGAGGGATGGCAGCGAGACATTAAGGGTAGAGTTGCATATTTTAAAAAAGAAAATACTGGCAACTTCTTGAAGCAACTCCCGGTGATGCGACAGTAAAATTTTGTAATTTCTTAATTACGGGACAAGGTGGCATTAATATCATGGTTTAAGGTAAGGAAAATCCGCTAAAAATTCTAAGATAAGGCCAATAATATACTTGGACTGCTTTATTACATCCACTTCAGCTTAAGTCTATTCCCAAGCCGCCATGGGTAAAATTTGCAATGCTACACTGGAATACAAAGATAACACATGCAGAGTTGTTGTATCTTACTTCATTATTTAAGGATGAAAAGGATTTGACAAGAATCACTATACAGGGTGCAGGAACAATACGTCCACCATTTATTACCCTTGCTGTATGCTAGAGAGCAATTTGATATTTTGGGGATGTACGAGGGCGAATCAAATATTAACCGGACTTTTGTTTTAGAACATTTATTGGTACAGTAAATGAAATTTTGAATACACCTTATTTTTTTGATAATCTCTTCTTTTATTCACACATGTTTCCCACCAAATCGGAAGTTTTTTAATTCCGTCATCAAAGAATGAATGTGGTCGCGTCTGTATCCAATTGCGCACGAGCGTTTCTACACCTTCGTCGTCGTCAAAGTGATGACCTCCCAGTTCTTCTTAGAGTGGCTCAAACATGTGGCAGTCACACAGCGACAGATCGGGACTGTAGGGCGGATGTTCCAGTGTTTCCCAATGAATTTTGTCCAATTTTTCTTGGATTAATGCAGCTGTGTGTGGCCGAGCGTTGTCATGGAGCAGAATCGCACTTCGAATAGGCATGTATCGCCTTTTTCGTCGATAAGCCAGTTTCACTTCATCAAGCAGTTGACAGTAGTACGCAGCATCTCACGGATCGCACTGGTGCTTGTCCGCGGTCGGCGTGCATGGGTCTCATTTTGCACTGACTCTCGGCCATCGGAAAATTTTCTGTGCCAGTCTTAGACTTGGGTCCTTGAAAGCGTTTTTTCAGCGAACTGTGCAGTTAGTCTACGCAAAATTTAGGCAGAGTTTACGCCCTCCCGCGACAAAAATTTAATAATAATGCGTTGCTCAACAGGCGTGTGCACCTCTTGCTCAGATATGATGCCACTAAGAACCAATCTGCTCTGCCGAGCCGAACCGATTTACTCCCCTCCACATTACATCCCCATCCAACATATATCAACACGTCAACATGTTCATTGTGCATCTTTATCAAATATATTCTGATATACTGGGTATTTTATTAAAAAAAGTTGGCACAGTAAAATTCACTTTTATAAATAGAACATGCTGTATATTTTTGTATGGTTGAAGATACTTATGTATACTCCTTTCATCCCCAGATTATGGAAGTAACCTGTTTTGTGGTTTTCGAGTTACAACTATTTCTGTTAAAAAATTGAAAAATGACATATCCCAAAGAAAGTATTCCTACGCCCAAACGCTTTCAAATTTACCAATAAGATTTGTTGCATGGATTGGTTGAGGTTGTGTGATGATTGTTTTTATTACCCCATGTATAGGCTAATCATCAAGAAAAAATTGACTACCAATTTCAAATTCTCGATTTTGTTAAATGGAACACCCAATATATTACTATGCTACCTTTTTTTATAAAACACCCAGTATATCGTATTATATTTTCCAAAGATGCACAATTAACATTATATTACACCCCAAAAATATCAAATTGCCATCTAACATACAGCCCTAGTAATAAAAGACGGACGTACTATTGCTGCACCCTGTGTATTTGGCTATTTGATGTAGCAAAATAAAATGAGAGAAGAATAAATAACAAGCGAAACTATGGAAATGAAGAAACAGCTATTGGGAGTGAAGTAGGCCTAGAGAAAGTGGAAAAAGGATTGCGAAAAATAAAAATTTAGAAGATAAATGGAACTGACAAAGGACAAAAAAAAATTCTATTAGAAACATTGAAAAATACAAAGAAATCTTTACCAAAAAATTGGGAAGAAAATCTATTTGTATAAATACACAGAAGGGTGACGTTCCTGTAACTAGAGAAGAAAGTGAAGTTAACAGTATACAACAAATTAACAGTTCCAACGCTGTTATATAATAATAATAATAATAATAATAATAATAATAATAATAATAATAATAATAATAATAATGATAATAATGATAATAATAATAATAATAATAATAATAATAATAATGATAATATAGTCGTAGAAAATCCCATAGAGCTAGTAGACGGGTAAGCAATTAAACACCTAGGACAAGATGACCATTACACCTATCTAGGTATCCCGCAGAAGCAGATATACAATCTAAAAACAACAAAAGGCAGATTAAAGGCAATGTACTACAATAAGATCAATAAAATTTGGGCGTCATACCTCAACGCAGCTAATAAGTGCAAGGCATCAAATATCTTGGGACTGCCGATGTTATCACATACGTTTGGTTGCATTAAATGGAATATTGATGAACTACAGGCAATTGACCGTCAAACGAGAAAGATCATGACGTGAAATAGAAGCCTACACCCGAATGCCTCCATACAAAGGATTTACTTACCCAGAAACGAAGGCGGAAGAGGGCTACTAGGTGTAGAACACACGAATAATAGAGCAATCATAACAACGGCATGCAAAATAGCGAATACGAAAGACCCATTCCTAATATTTGTTCAAACCCACGAAACCATCGGAAAAGGGGCTACTTTATATAGTACAGCAATAAGAGCCGCAAAACAATACAAATTAATTTTAGACCCAACATCTCAAAGATCAAGTAGAGATAGTCTGGAAAATTTGCCACTGAATAAAGTGAAGCTACGAGTAAAAGAAGAAATAAACAAAATTATGAAGCAAAACCATCTGGATAAACCTATGCACTCGCAGTTCTACAAAAGCATAGAACAACAAGGACTATCTAAGACACTTACCTTTGCGTTCTTGAATGCGCCTATACTCTGAGACTGAAGGTTATATTATGGTACGCCAAGACGGAGAAACAACCCTTACGTGACACTAGATGCCGCACATGCAAAAAAGACCAAGAGACAACGATGCATTTACTCGCAGCATGCTCCAGATACGCTCCCACGTTTTACATATCAAGGCACGATATGGCGCTCCGTGTGCTGTACTACCATATCCGCTTCACACATGGAGTAGACCATGAAGGAGTCCCACCGTATATGGAGTAGACCATGAAGGAGTCCCACCGTATATGGAGAAGACCATTCCATCGGTGGTTTCTAACGATAAGGTGAAGATCTTTTGGAACGTTCCCTTCGCGACCACCGTCCAGATAAATGCTAACAAGCCAAACATGGTAGTCCTGGAAGAACCAAATAAAACGATGTTTGTTATCGAAATGTCCTGTCCGGCCGAACGTAACATCGGAAAAAGAAATAGAGGAAATAAATAAATATAAATATCTAATGTTCTAATTGAAGGCTAATATATCCGGAGTATAAGATTTGCTTTGTTCCACTAATAATTGGGGTATACGGCGGTATAAAGGAGACCATCGTTGAAGGTATGCGAATATACCCACGACCACTGCGCGAAACATAGTCCATCTTATGCAAAAATATGTAATCTTGGGCTCTCTCAGGGTCCTAAGGGCTCATGACACCAGCCACCCCTATACCTTAGGGCTGGACCACTTCAAGAGCAAATCCTACTAACCATAGGACGCACTTGAAGTAACATCACGGGCTCCTGTATTTCGCGAGCTGCAGGAGCCCAACATACACTCCGCCTTCCGAAACGACACAGATGCCACGAGCGACCACAACATAACGAACCGTAACTTATATTTTATCTTAATTACTACACTTATACGCACCTTCCATAAACAACTAACAGAGGTAGGGGAGGGGTACGGATGCGCCGTCGCTCTGCGGTAGCGCATCTGTGGTTAGTTGCTGGAGTTGAGAAACTCTTCTACACTGTAGTGTCTTTGCTCTATTAAATACCTCTTACGAGACTGTTTAAATCTGGCGCTATGCCAGGAAAACTTGGGTACCAAATCAAAAAACAGAAAGTATACTAAATACCGTAAAAATTAAGTACTCAAGAAATGTAGAGGGGAACAAAAAGGGTAAGATAAGAAATAATATTATGAAGGAAACAGAAAGGAGGAACTCGCAATGCGAATGATTAACAAGAGGAAGGGATCTGGAAAGCAAAATCCACTAGCAAGAGTAAAAAGGAATTATCGAGGAAAAATGAACAAACAAGTAGAAGAAATGGGTAGCAGAATAAAAGAAGACCATTCTAACGCTGTATTCGGACAAAAGGAGATCAGTGAAGAAGAAGAAGGGGATATATCTGCTGGGCCCAATCATCAATAGCTCCAGCAAAATTCTCAAGCTAATAATAACTTTATTAGATTCTAGTGCAGTGTTCATATTTAGATTGTTAATGTTGGTATAACGAATAAATCTTCGAGAAAGAAGTATTATTCTTTCCTTTGGAAAAAATTTCCTTTCCCAGCAAACTGGATACTAACCAAATTTACAAGTTAATTAAAAAAAAATAAAATGATTACGTCTTGAATGCAACATCGTAATTTCCAGAGTATTTTCCATTTTCTCTCGTAAATCTTCTATTTAAAATCTTAATTTCGAATAATAATGCATTTATTACCACCACCCACCATTCGCTGTCTTTCTCCCTTTAAAAAGTCCGAAACAAATTCTTATTCGAAGCACGTTTCGCCGTTGTTTCCCCCGTAAATAATGTTACGTCTTCTGGCGGGCGTAATCAAAAATTGTTTCTGCAAATTACTGCTGATAACGACCTTAATAAAACCCGAGGGTATAACGACTTAATAAAACAGAAACAAAAGGGAAACATCTCCGTTTCTCTCGACTAAGATGGCGGGCGTTTGAGCAACAAAAGTCCCGCTTAAAATACGAGATTTGATCTACATAAAAAGGGACCGTCCAAACAATTGACAGGAAGCGATTGGTACGAAAAGAACTTAGTGCGACATTGGAGTAAAAAGTAATGCATTTAAATAAATAAATAATCACTTCAGCAAAGAATTGGAAGTCATTTTGTAGAATGTTCAAGTTCAAATAAAATTTTAGGCATTGTTTTTGATGAAAATGTCAAACGGTCACCTCATATGTCTGAATTTATCAAGTTTGCTAATATAGCTCATGGTATCGGTGGAATCGTTCCCGGCAAAAACAATGTAGCAGAGAAAATAGCGCTAACACATGAACATGTTTCTTCCTACCCGGCGTCACCAGCATGGTTCCGAGCACTATCTTCTGCTGTTACAATTGCGTTTGCCTCTCGGTTTATGCTGCTAATCTCCAAAACAGCACTGAATATGTCTTTTGGCGACACCTATCGCCAAGAGACACAGTCACGCCGTCCCAGAGGGTAGCAAGACAAACTGGAGTGTAGATGTCCACCACCTATCGCGCAGCTTCTGGGCTGCCAAACGCAAGGGGACGTTGTGCCTAGGCACAGCGACATCTATACGTGCAAATGATTCCTTAGGCTTACCATGATGTATAGAAATACACTCCGGTGTCGCCAAAAGACATATTCAGTGCTGTTTTGGAGATTAGCAGCATAAACCGAGAGGCAAACGCAATTGTAACAGCAGAAGATAGTGCTCAGAACCATGCTGATGGCGCCGGGTAGGCAGAAACATGTTCATGCGTTAGCGCTATTTTCTCTGCTACATTGTTTTTGCCGGGAATGATTCCACCAATACCATGAGCTATATTAGTATTAATTTTTGGTTATTGTTACTAGGCATTCTTTCCACGTGTGTTATCAAGTTTATCTTAGAATGTCATGTAGTTTTATAGTTCTCCTAACATTTTGTCATTCTACTTTTAAAATTAGGTACGGAATAATTCATTGGGGTTACCGCAGCGATGTTATTCGTAGTACAAAAAAGAGCACTAAGAACTATTTTTAATTCAGATCGCTATGAATCTGAAATGCTGACTCTACACGATTTACATTCTAGAGATATTTTGATTTGTTTTTAGGCATTCGGATTAATTCGATGCTAACAAATACTATGACTACAGCCAATTATCTCTTGCCTCCTCGCCATACTACCACCTCTTTTCAGAAAAACTTTATATTCATGGGGTGTAGACTTTTTAATAATTTGTCACGATGTAAGAGTAATCGGTGCTTATAATATTTTTAGGTTTAAGGTAAATATTATTACTAGATTATAACTGCTATAACCTGAAAGAATTTTTAAATCACTGGGTTTTTGTTTGTTCTTTTTCGTTTTCGGTTGACTTGTTTTGTTTCACGCTTTGTATTTTTTTTCTTGTATTTTTGTGTGTTTCAACAGATTATTATTATTATTAAAACAGTTTAAAAAATATAACTACTGTAGTCAAAAACCTTCTCCTTTCATTATGGACAACGATAGGGTGAGATGGATTTTACAGTATTTGGGCCACAAGAGGCACATTATGCATTCTCTCTATACTGGAGGGACCTTTAGATCATCAACCAACCACTGTCTTGGCATAAGTTGTGACGAACCGTAGTTCGTCCCTGAAAATTTAAAGATTTTTAAGCACAAGAAAATATTGAAATTATTGTCCGAATAATTTTGTAATAATTCTTTTTTTTTGCATTTTTGTTAATTTTTATTCTTGTCACTTATTTTTCAACGTCATTGTATATATATAACTTTTGAACTATCAGTGTATAACCTGCCGATCGATAACTGTAGTCTTGTATAACATTCTATTTTTAAATTGTTCTTATCTATCTACGTCATGTACAAGAAACTCATACGTCACCCCGATATTTTGTATATAAAGCAGAATTGCATTCAAGGACAGAGAGAGATTCTTCTTAACTGCTTCTTCAAGGACGGAACAACTTACTCTGTAAAGGGACTAAGCTCTCTGTATGGAATTATTGCTGATTGAGTCTAGATAGCAAAAGGGCTGGCTCGTTCTGTCATTGCTATCCTAATTCATTAGCTAATGCTCCCGATTTAATAGTTCATACTCCTATAATATCGCATAAGACTGCTATCAATTGAATTTTGACAACCGTGTGACAAATCATCATGTTCGTCAGACTTTAAGGACAGTTAATCTAGAAAAAATATATAAACATTTATTTTCATCTTTCATCACCAATCTACAAATCTTGTATGCATTGTTAAACTTTTATTTCGTTTTTATTAATTATCTTTCGTAGAACCTGATCGACTATTTTGAGCGCAGATGTACCTCATTTATGTTACCGTTTATGTTGAGCGTTATTACTTGTTATGTAAATTCAATACCTGCGGAACTTGTGCAATAGCGTTCATAATTCATTTCATGTACAAGGTCGACATACGTCAACGACAAAAAGCAGCGCGTCACGCCCGAAATCTGCTATATAAACCGTCCAGAATTGCATTCAGATATCTTATGCCCGGCATACGCTGAGCAAAAGGACCAGTCTTACACCCGGCCTTTGATCTGAGTGGAAGACCTCTCCGAAGCCTTACACCCAGCCTTTAAGCTGAGCGGATAAACTTTCTCGACTGTGCTATGTAATCTTCGGTTTAATCTGGGTTTTACGAAGTACAGACGAAATCATCGATGTCTCATAATCGTACGGTTTTCTGGCCTTTGCGAGGTAGGCGACACATACCCGCGTATAATTTCCGTATATCTATTTTGCCGAGATTGTAAAAATCACAAGTCCATAAAAACATCGCGTTTTCATTCATTCCTGTATTTTAGCGAAGTTACAAAGTTACTCAGATCGTTGCACAAAGTCCGTAGACCAATCTTAAATTATTTATATCTTTATTTTGAGACAAACGTATAATTATTCAAACTCATGCGTATTTTGCAACACTTTCTGTATAAACGCTCGAAGTTTATTTCGTATATTACTTCACCGCTTTAGCTTCTTTGTAAATTTTGACAAACCTAAAGTTTTATTTTTCATTAATTGTAAAATACCGAAGAATTTTACTTTGTTTTCTATTTTATGTAAATAAATTTGGTAAAATGTTACTTACTTTCTTGATGAACCCTTGGACATAAGGAGCTTACCATTCGGGAATATTCTTCAATGTTCACCGTACTTAACGAAGATCGCTAATCACACACTTTTTCTGTTACTTTAACCGCAAACAACTTTTATTCTCTGAATTAATAAAATAAACACATGGTGTTTGTTTATGTCTCGACAGCCGATACTGTTATGAGTAAGTATTTTTGACACGTGTGGCAACATCCCGCGGTAGAAGTTGGAGCTATGTTATAAAGCCAATAACAGAGAGTACATGTAACCGATAAGTGGAACTGATAAGATCAAAATTATAAGTACATTAAAATAAGAAAAGTCACCCAACATATCAATCAGTATCGTTGATTAGCGTATATACAGAGAATTCGTTTCAATTCCCAAAGTAAAGCACGGACGATTTATTTTTTCCATTATAACCGAAGGTCGGGCTCGTTCTGACGACGTTCCCTTGATAAATTTCTTAAATTTGTGTATTCGAAGAAAAGTGAGTTCTGTGGTGTCCTGGAACACGGAGTTCATCAACAATATTCTGAGGTAGCTCGGATTTATCTTCGGTTAAGAAAACAAGTAAGTTTCTACACTTCAATTTATTTAAATATTTACAAAACGGTTTTAGGACGTAATAAACGGCATTTGAATCAAAGAAAGAAAGAAAAATAAAACTTCTTGAAATAAAGTTTGAGAATTAAAATTTCATTTGAGACCATATACAAGGAACTTTTCGGTAAAATGAAATATATTCGTCGCGAAAGACAAATCTTGTATTACAGCGATTAACAGGCGGTAACACGGGAATAAAATTCGAAAGTCGGGAGAAAGAGTAAACAATAAAATTACTACCGACGAGTTACAAGAAATTCGACAGAATAATGTCCGTCTTCCGTTCGTCAAACTCAATCAAGAGCAACTTTATGCGGTACCGTAATTAAATTCGGAAGGCTCTAGGGTTTTCGTTAATGACTATATCGTAAATCCGTGGTTCTAAACTGTCGGGATGGCGACCAAGGTTTCAAAAAATGTAACTCTTTTAAATTTTCACCAATATTTCGGTTCTAAAAAAGCGAAACCTGTTAATTCCTAACAACCGCCATACTCCTTGATGATTTATATCGTAAATCGGCAACTTTAATCGATAAAATCAGAGGATTGTGTAAACGTCGTCAGAACAAGCCCGAATTCCGTTTAACAAAATTCAATTGATAAAATCTCTATTCGGTAAGATAATTTGAGTCGGTGAAATACGGTAATCAGTATTCACGGTAATGAATTCATACATCGGCAACTTCGACCAATAAAACTAACACCAGCGAAGAAACCATACTTTTAATGTGCTTAAGCTTCTCGACATTTTTCCGAATTTTAATCTCATAGAAATAAATCAACACCTGTTTGCCGCTTGTCGCGACATCTGTTACCGCTGGTACGAAATCCTATTAACATCAAAGATTAAATTAAGTTATAAAAAGGAAAGAAAATAATGAATGAGCAATTTATTAACTTACAATTTACAATTACAAAGTATGTTAGAAGAAATATTTAGTAGAATTTATTTCTTCATTTTCCTCAATTCCGAAATTTTCTTAAATCTAACACAGTCCAGAGAGGGGGACACGCGGTTGTTGCCCAGAGGAATCGCCCTAATGGCTGCAAGATGTAGCCGCTGCTCACACAGCATGGTCCTTCTAATTGACCTCGGCGCAGGATACTTGCAGAGGAATTGTTTCACTGTTTCATCTCTAGTGTCCAGTTAGAACCCCAACAACCATCCGAAGGTTCCTTTTGGCTAGCTTCAGGGATTTTAGTTAGTCCCACTGTATTTTTAATTTGCCTTCTGAGAAAGTTAGGTATATCGCGTATGATTACCTCTTTGGTGTTGTCAGGAATAGTAAAAGTAAGTATTTGGGTCTTCACTTTGATAATAATTTGGAATGAAAATATCACAATAATTTAAATTTTTAGGACAGCTTTAAGTAGGGACCAATTGATTAATACTCAGACCAGATAGACACTTGCTTATGGTATCACATTGCGCTGTGGGGTTGTTCCGTTCATGCTAAAGGTGTTACAGTTTGGAACTTCCTTTAAATACTGATGTTCAGAGTTTAAGAACGAAAAAAATAATTTCATGTCTCTATGATAAAACATTAAAAAATTTAAATCTTTGTCAAGGAACTGCTTACTCGTGCAGCACTGCTACATACTGGACGAGTTTCTGCTGTAAATAATATATACTGTGCCTATATATCTGTGTCTGCAAGCAACTATTGAATACACGAGGGCAAAAATAGTCTGGTGATATAATTGCGCATGCGTTGAAAGGTACTTTTGAAAATTTCAGCCAGTTTGGACGCTCGGTTGTTGTTTAATAGTCGATCCTAGTGTTTCTGTAAAAACGCTGTAAAGACAACGCACCGTCCCATACTTCAGTGGTCGCCATGGCAAAAATTCACAAATTGAGGTTCGGTTTGATAGAACACCCACCCTATTCACCAGATCTGACCCCCAGCGACTTTTTCTGTTTCGCTCGGAAGACAGAAATTTTCATCCAATGAGGGGGTCGTCATATTAGTATAAGCCTATGCCAACTGCCATTTAGACGGATTAAAGCGATGGAAGCATCGCTGGCAAAAGTGTATAAACTTACAAGAAGACTATATTGAGAAATGCTTGTTTCTGTATTAGGCTAAGAACTTTTCAAACTATCCTCATTGCCTTCGCATAAGTTGCAGAGGAAATCTTCCACTATTTCATCTTCAGCTTGGCAGCTTCTACATGACAGATTTTCGGCAAATCCTCTCCAGAAGAGGTGCTTCTTTAACCGTCAATGTCCACTCAGAATTCCAACAGCCATACAAAAGGCTCTTTTGGATAGTCTCTTATTGGTGTCCGCTTGTTCGGATACGTCAAAGTGATATTAGCGATGCATTAATTTCATCCCATCTCTTCAAGAATGGGTGATAATTCTGATCCTTCCTTTACCTACACACTAAAATGAATGCACCATACATCTGCCCCCCCATTATACCAGCGGATGACAGTCTTCTAAGCTTATTAAAAATTATACTTTTTATGCCTACCAAATTTCTGCTTTATAAAGTAAAACACCCATTAATTAAAACTTTTTTTCTTTTTTATTTGAGCGTGATTAAAGACAATATTTCAACTTCTCTAAGATGTTCTCGACTTCAGTCTCCCCCACCTCCTTGTCTTACTTTTTTCCAGTGCGAAAATCTTAAATTTCGTAAAATACTATAATCCGCGCCCACAATACCTCGATTATCTTCGCACTGATACGAAACACAATACGTTGCTTCTACTGCGGGTTTGGCATTGAATAAAACTTTTCCGAAAGGCGGCCTCCCTGGCGAAAATAGCGTTAGGCAAGTGCTAACAATAACCAAAAAGTTCAACGGCGAAGAAAATTAATTAGGGACATTAATTAAGCACAGACAAATCGTCTTCTGTGACAGTATACTCTTCTCGTGGTTATTTCAATACAGGGTGGTCGAAGTGTTTCCTTTTCTTGTTTAATTTTTAAGTTGGTGATAATTTTGGAGGTTACCTTATTTTATCGAATCAATATCAGAATTGAACATGTTATCATTCTTATAGAAGAATATGGACGGTATGTTAAAGGTTAGTAATTTGCAATAATAACGTTCTGGTCGAAGATTACAATTTTTTCTCCTCCCAGTTGTTCCTCTGTCTCTGCATTTGTCTTCAATTTGGACCTAATGTCGTCCTCATTTTCCTTTTCATTATTTTTAGATCGTCTTCTTCTTTTTTGTTAATTACAGTTGCTTCCATTGTGTGTGCAGTGATTGGTCTTATTAATGTCTTACACATGTGTATCTTCATTCTTTGCTTAGTGCTTTGCTCTTCAATAATGCTCGATTTCTGCCATACGCTTGGTTTCCTTTCATGGCTCTTTCTCTCACTCGATCTTTGTCAGTCTTTTTTTCCAATTATTGTCCTCAGGTAATTGAAGCAAGCAACCGTTTCAAATTTGTGTTCCTGTGTTTCTAGATAGGTTGGTATTATTGATTTTCTTCCCAATGTTCATGTATTTGGTTTTGGATTGGTTGATTTCTAATCCAAAACGTTTTGTTTCATTTTCCAGTTGTCCCATTGCTCTTATTAGGTCTTTTCTCATATTTGAAATAATGGTTTCGTCACCCGAATATGTATCATTTTGCGTTTGGTTAACTGACATCTTTGTAACCCAGATTTGCTCTTTTTATGATTTCCTCCGTTACTCGATTAAACAAAGTGGATGATAGAGAGTCTCCTTGTTTCACTCCTTTATTTATGGGTAGTTTTTCTGTTGTATGTCGTTGAAGCGACGTTTGTGTCGCTTAATATCATTAGCATTAACATTATCAGTTTTTTTTGTACTTTTAACGTTTCTAATTCCTTTATTATTTGTTATCTTTTAATTGTATCAAACGTCACTCTTAAAATCAATAAATAGTATATGCAATTCCCTATTGTGCTCCCATGGCTTTTACTTTACTTGGTTCAGAGTGTGTATTGCATTTATGGTTGATCTTCCAAGTCTGAATCCATTTTCATAATCTCCGAGGACAGTTTCCGCGTGTATTTTCAGTCTGGTGTTGATTAGATTCGCCGAAATTTTGTAAGCCATGTTTAGCAGGATTGTTGCTCTGTAATTACTGCAATTTTCATTGTCTTTTTATGTATGGGTGTAATTTTGCCGGTATTCCAGTCCGTCGCCATTTTGTTACTTATCCATATTTGTGTCATCAGTGCGCAGATTTGGTCATGTAGTTGTTGTCCTCCATACTATATCAGTTCTGCTTCTATACCATCTTCCCCTGGTACTTTACCGTTTTCTAACTTTTTTATTATTTCTCTTGTTTTGGATTCGGTGAGGATCGTCGTTTCATTTTCTTCTTCGTAGTTTTCGCTTCTAATCAACATTACTTCCTTTCCTACTGCGTTTAGTATCTCTTCATAATATTCCTTCCAAATATGTCCTATCTCTTGGGGGTTATGTTGTAATATATATTGTCTCTTATTTATTTTTATTTTTGGTACGTTTTTTTTTAATTTTATTTGTTTATAGAATTGTTTCATAATGTTATTATTGCTGAGGCTTTCTTGTTCTATTTCTTCGAGTGGCTTATCTGTCCATTCGTTCTTTTTTCTCCTATAAACTGCATTTGCTTTATTTCTGCTTACTTCATACGAAGGACGTTCAGTAATTAACGAGACCAATGGCTATGGAAAAAAAGACAATTTATTCAACGACAATGAAATTTACACTACTTTTCCATGTAGTCTCCACCAACATTTAGGCACTTCTCTCATAGCTTTGTGAACTTTTTAATTCCAGTGCTGAAGAATTTTTGACCTTGGTGCCCGAGCCACTTGTGTACAGCTTCTTTAATTGCTTCGCTATCTTCGAACTTGGAGCCGCGTAAAAACTCTTTGAGCGGGCCGATCTGTAAGGAGGATGCGGCAACACCTCCCAACCCAAATTTTCGATCATCTCTCGTGTTTTCTGGGCAGTATGGTGGCGGGTATTATCGTGCAGCAGAATCACACCTTTTGAGAGAGCACCCTGGCGTTTTCTTCTTATCGCAGGTTTTACATTATGTTGAAGCAAGTTACAATAGTACTCGCTATTCACAGTACGTTGTCGTTCTAAATAGTCAGAAAAAATTGAGCCTTGAGAGTTCCAGAAGTAACGGCCTTCTGGGACATCACTTCACCGGCAGACGCGAGAGTTTCAAATTTTTTCTAAGCGGGCGAATCCGAATGTTTCCATTCAAGACTTTGCCGTTTGGATTCAGGTTCATAATGGTAAATCCACATTTCAAAGCGGATTGTAACACGGTCTAGAAAGTCATTACCTTTCGTTAAAAACCGTCCTTTGAGTTTAGAACAAATGCAAACACAGGTGTCTTTATGGACTTGAGTCTTGGAACCCATCTAGAACACGTTTTGCGATAATTCAGCTTGTCATGAATGATTAAATAGACAGTTCCAACAGTAACATTACACAAACCAGCTATTGTCACGATTTTTATACGCCTGTCATCCAGAATAAGGTCACTTATGCGATTTTGCAGCGCGTCGGTCGACACTTGAACCGGTCGTCCGGTGCAATGAATATCGGTGACACTTGTCCTGCCCGACTTAAACAGTTCAATCCACTTATACACGTTTCCGCTGCCTAAACACTTTTCACCATACTGTTTCAACATTCTCGAGTGAATTTCGACCGGCTTCACACCTTCGAATAACAAATATCTTATCACTGAACGGACGTTAGAGCACTGCACTGGCCTATTTTTGAAGTAGGCCTGCCCGGCCCGTCCGTTGCGTTCATTACCTCGGCACAAGGCCCGCCCGGCCCGGCCCGTTAGGAAATTTAGGCCCGTTTGGCCCGTCTAAGTTATTTTCGCCTGTTTAAGTAATTATATCTGCACCGTCTATTTCTAATCATTTTTTAATGACTACATTATAATGAGTGGAATGAAATGTTTATTTTGTTTGTTCTTGTATACTATATTGTATGAAACCAAAAGAAAACGTAATATAACATTGCATTAAAATTGTTAATACGAAACGATAGCGTACAAACTAAACAGCACTTACTGCATACGCTATATGCCTTCGATGTAGTTAATAAAACATTCTCGGCCCGTCAGGCTCGTACAATTTTAGGCCCGGCCCCCAATGAAAAGAGACGAGGCCCGCCCGCGAGCCCGGGCGGGCCGAGCGGGTCGGGCTTTTTCTAGCTCCTGCAGTGCTCTAACATACGGCTTCCACTGTACACGTTTTGAGGGGAGCCGACATTTTGAAATGCACAAGAGAGGTTATATTTGCTTTTATTCCATTCAAACAGCTGGCTTAATTTGTCCCCAAGGTTGCCAACTTGACCCACAGAAAGTTTCATCTAATAATATTCAGTAGTTTTCCCGCTAATGCAATTTGTCTCGTTAATTACTGAACGTCTCTCGTAGCTCCTTCTATAACTTTCTGTCTTCGTATTCATCCATTTAGTGTCTTTTTAGTGTTTTATATTTCAGGCTTCATCACGTTTTTAATCATACCATTCATTACTTTTTCTTTCTGCTATCGTACTTCTTATATTATGTCAATAATGTAGAATGTAAAATTTGAAAACGTGTTGGTAAATTTATATGCTGTTGGTACATCTCCATTGAAATATCACACTACGCTTTAATAGAAATTATTTACACCTGAATGAATTCAAAACCGAATTTGAAGCATCACTGGACTAACCTTTATGTTATTTATTTCATGGACAACTACTACCTATCTATCATGTACACGTAGGATCTCGTATTAGATATGGAGCAAAGTCTTTAGTTAAAGACGTTTCTTTAACGTTTTTCATACAATTTGCACCATCTATGAAAATAACCTTTACAATTATTATTAATCTTTAAAGGGAGTTGAATTTCTACTAAAACACCGATAGGTAGTTCTATCTTGTTATTCCTAGTCCCTTCGTTCTATATCACCTTTCTCAACGTGATTTAACCGTCTGCAACGGGAGAAGAAATCTATTGATAAATGTTCTTGACGGGCCCGTCTTTACCGCCAACTTCATCGCCGGGTTAGTTTAGTCGCTTGTATTGCGGGTAGGTAGAGGCCTAGCTCCGGCGAATTTCCCGTAAGGGTTACGAACCTGTCGCTTTATGTCAATAAAACTGACAATGATTAATTGAACCGGGCTGCGCCACCTTCCCGCTACGCATCATCATTTACGCTTTCAAATCTGTCGAAGTGTGTCGTTGAATGTCTCAAATTGAATGCGGTCATAAATATAAGTTACTCGCTTTCGAAGTAGTAAATTCTTATATTGGTGGTAGCATTGGTGCACTGTCACTTCCTTACTTTCCTTGGTTGATGTCAAGCTTTTTCGATGAAGGAGGTAAAAAATCTGCGAACCGGACCGAATCGGTTGATAAAAAAAAAAAATGCTAGGGGTAAACTTTTGTACAACGTTAGAGTCTGGGAATTTTTTTTACGCGGTTCCCAGAAACAAGACGTTTCCGGGAAAAAACTTTACGCAGCATGTGTCGCGTTAAGATGATGGAATTTTGCGACGTCATTTTAGGGATGAAGAAATTTTTGTTGGATACGATCAATAACTCTTGATATAATAGCTTAATTTTATACAGGGTGGGGCAGAATGGAGGCCCCCATTTGATAGGTGAATTGTGACAAAGCGCTTCAAGATAAAAGAAAAAGGTTTTTATTTTCGGAAAGCACATATCATGCCATTTTTTTTTGTTTAAATTTTAAAAATATCATTCATGTGGCTTCCTTGACGGGCGATACACATATTAAGTCGTGCGACAAAATTTTCGGTCACTCTTGCCAGCATATCTTGTGGAATTCCGGTGACTACGTCCTCAATTACCGCCTTCAGGGCTTCCAGGGTCCGAGGTCGAAATTTGTAAACCTCAGCTTTGAGGTAATCCCACAGAAAAAAATCGCAGGGGCTGAAATCCGGGGGGCGGGGTGGCCATGGGATATCCCCTCGTAAGGAGATTAGGTGACCGGGAAACATCTCCTGTAAAACTCCACGTGAACGACGGGTAGTATGAGCCGTTGCTCCATCCTGTTGAAACCAGAAGGCTTCTCCGTCATACTCTTCCATTTGGGGGGTAAAACCGTCTCCAGCATCTCACAATAACGCGCTGAAGTCACGGTAACAGTTGAGCCTCCTTTTTCAAAAAAATAAGGCCCAATGATGCCTATAGAGGACACTGCGCACCATACTGTCACTTTAGGGCTGTTGAGAGGTTTTTGGTGCAAATAACGAGGGTTTTCACTTGACCAGTAACGAAAATTTTGCTGGTTTACAGTGCCGCAAAGGTGAAAATGCACTTCGTCGCTAGTCCACACAATACCGCCAGGAGGTACAGCTGTTAGGATTGCATTGCAAGCATCTCTACATTTTACGTAGTCTTGCGGGTTCAATCTCTGAGCAATCATTATTTTGTAGGGATGTAACGTAACGTCTGTGTGTAAAATTCGCCTCATTGCTCTCAACGATATTCTAAGGGCAGCGGCATGTTTTCGCTCAGAACGCGTTGGAGACTGTTCGATAGATGCTCTTGCTGCCGCGATGTTTTTTAGGAAATACAAATCCCGTCGTCCTTACATAACTCATCTTTTTCCGAATGGTTTTAGTGTCAGGAACACTGTCGTGACGAGTTAAACCGAATCGCCTGCGAAAGGCCCTCTGCGTCGCCACCACACTTTCCCCGTTTTTAAAAAAAGTCTCCACGACAAAGCCCCGTTGCTCACCAGACCATCGCATGGTGACTACCGAAAATGGCGTTGTTCCCCCGACCTAACGATACCTGCCCCACCCCTCTACCTGCTCTAGCGCCCCTTGAGTGAATTTTTAAAACTAGGGACTCAATTCTGCCCCACCCTGTACTTACCAAGATAATTGCTAATTATTATTGTTACTGGATTATTGAAACACTAAAACTTGCTCTACAGTATTTATTAGAGGTAAACTCACACATAATGTTATTTAAATAATACTTTATCTTATTTGAACTTTTGTGAAGGACCTAATAAATAATAATCTAGTAGAAACTAACTTATTATTATTTTTTTTAATTTCTGCGTCAACAGAACGAATGTTTCTAGTAACATTGAATTTGAGCTTTAATTTGAAGAATGTTTTCGGTTGTGGACATCATCATTCATCCTAATAGTTAAATACATAATTTTTTTCACATTTTGAATTAACAGTCTCAGATAGTTAGTGTCAGTATGTTTTGTTTACTGTTGTCCGTTTGGATGCAATTTCCAAGTACAAGACTTGCTTCGGACTTCAAAGTAGCTACTTTTTCTCAAAATTTTGAATGAATAATTTAAAAGCGTCAATGTTAGTACCTATTGTTTAGCGTTGTCATGGTAACCAAACAGTACTGACACCAAAAACCACCTGGATGCAATACCCAGATGCAAGACACGCGCTTAACTGTAGATATCTCTTTTACTTTCAATGTTAAACATATCACTTATTATACAAAAACGTTATAGATCTGAATTTCCTATATGTCGGGTACAGAAAAAGTATATGAGGGTATTTAAAAAAATGACGTTTCCGGTATTTGAATTTGGTAAAGTTTGGTGTTCAATACTGAACACCTTGTTCATTTTGAGGGCGTTCTAACACCATGTCTAGATAGTGCCAATTATGTAGTTTAATCTCAAAAAAATTACACTGGAATATACTTGCATTTCGAATTTTTTGAAGGTAATAGGTATGTACGAGGGATGATCGTAAAATAAGGTTCCCATATTTTTTAAAAATAGACAGCATTCATTATTCCCTTAACATTACACATCGTTTTAAAGGTAAAAACTTAAGCTATTTTTCGACATAATCGCCATTTCTATCCGAGCATTTTTGCAGACGGTGCTCCAACTTCTGCATCCCCTTGTCGTAAAATTCTGCTGCCCGTCAAAATCATTTCAACTGTGATGGAAATCTCACGAATGGTGACTCTCCGATCTTCAAGCAGTATGCTCTCGACCTTTTCAACTCCTCTCAGACTGATGGTCTTCCGCTCCGCTCTTCATCGTGAATTTCCGTCCGACCTCCAGTGAATTCCCTACACCATTTGCGAACGTATTGAACAGCTATACGCTTTTCTCCATAAACTTCGGTTAATTGACATTGAATGTCTATAGGTGAAACCCCTTTCGCGTTTAAGAAACGTATCACAGCGCGAATGTCGCACCGTGCGGTAGCGGCGATCGGGAGTTCAATCTCGGACGGCTGCTTAGCCAACACTGAGCGGCGTAGCGAGATCTAAGTGGTACGTATATAGAGTGGGAGAGCTGCTGCACACGCCAATGTTGTCGGATTTCGCCTAACACGTTTTATTGCTGCTGTAGGGCTTTGGGAACCTTATTTTACGATCATCCCTCGTACATCTAAACTTAGTCGATTGAGGACAAAACTCTAAATATCTCGAAATTTGTTAGAAGTAGGCATATGAAATCCACATTGCATTGGTTTATTTTTAAAAGAGGAAACTAAAAGCGCAATAATATACATGGTGTTATATTTAAAATAACAAAGTAGGTTCCTGGCTTGCTACTTATCGATCATGTTGTTTATACAGGAATGTTTTTGGAAGACACTCTATGAGGTCTATTATGTCTTCAGAACATTTTAGCCTCCTGCTATTTACACGATAGGCACAATTTCACAATTCCAGAGGATTGGGACAGCCTGTACATTGTATTATCTAAGCTACCAACGTTGCAATAATTTTGTGCGCTTCTTCTCACTTCTCTAGGCATTTCTTTCTCATATCATGGCTTAGCCGCCGTAAGACGTCGCGATAAAATTCTGCATTAATCCTCTAACCTGGAGGTACGAACTCTTTGTGGGTAATTCCATCAATATGAGCAAGACAGATCAGTAAGGACTTGATGTCTCTTTTGGCTTGATGGGCCTTTTTAGTTTCTCCCACTTCTGGTTTTCAAGTGATCATCATCATCATTATTGACATCTACTGCATTGAACAGCATTGTATTTATTTTTATTGTACCGTGAACATATTATTTTGTTAATATTTCCATGACCTACTTAGAATTAAACGTTAACAAGCTTTGAACGCATCTCATTTGTTTATTTTTAAGTTAAAAATAATTATGTATTTGACATTTTTTGTTCAAAATCTTATGTTTTTTTGACACGGTAGCCATCCAATTATCTACATATGTAGGTAAATACATTGTTGGATCTTTTAAATCATCATACTGCAATTTAAGTTTCGCATATTCTCTCATATCTCCGAGTCTGCTTTAGAACTCGACTATGAGAATCGTAATCTTTAACATGATCTGCCTCGCAGCTTTGTCCATAATAAACTTTCTGGCAGTCCCATTTAGCAATTCATGAAAGTCTATCCTACAGTTTCGGTACTAGAACTTATAATCTTGTAATCTCTATCATTATCGCGATAGTTTTCCTCCAATTCAAATTCTACACGATTATCGCCCATATTATTGGCAGGAACAAACGGACAATCGTAGTTCCCTAACTTACCGGCGGCGACAGAACCAATGACAGTATCTAACAAGCGTACGTAGCGTTCGATACGCGACCACTGAGCCTCCGGCTGAAAATTAAAAAGCGTTCCGCTCTATCGCCGCAGCGATATCTCTCTAAATGATTTATGTCGACTTGGTGCCAGAGTCATAAATTGCGCGTGCGGGAAGGATTTTTCCACTTGGCCCGTCGACGTCGTCTTCGATCTAACCCCCAAAGGCAGCGCCGAATATTTCCAGCCAAGGCGGCTTCGTCTTCGGGCAGCCATTCGGTCCTCCGATCAGTTACACTTTTTACCGCGTAATTTATTCGGTAAACCGACAGGGTATACAGTCAGCGACAAAATGATCACTAACGTACGTATAAACGAGTAACTATCACTAAGATGTCTGTAATTTTCGTTAAGTTTGTAGTGAAATTAAAATTTTATGTTGGTACTCTTGGTTGTCAATGTCAAAGTTGTCAAAAGTTAAAACTTAAAAGAACAATGCATTGACTTTTGCGATCTAATTTCGAAATGTAACATGAAAGTGGTGGTTGGAGTTTAACTTATGATTAGAGTTGGCCACGCGCGCCAACAGGCAGCTGCGTCGTATCTATACGGTTACATACAAGCCTCAGTGTAGCTTCGACCTTCCATTGGCGCGGTACGTGTTGTTTAGAAATGTTGCGTACGCCGCACAAACGACCCAAGGCGGGCGCATTTGTTCAATTCAGAGCAAAACCGCATTCGGCTCGAACCTCTGCCAATTATTTGGAAGTGTTTACAAGGAATCCAATGGATTTCAAGAGACGATTCGTGACTATGGATGAGGCCTGATTCATCACTGCACACCTGAAAGAAAAATGCAATCAAAACAGTGGATTATACGCGGTAAATCGGTTCTGAAAAAGGAAAAGATCATTCACTCGGCTGCAAAGGTGGTGGCATCGGTTTAGGACACAAAAGGAATTTTGTTAATTGATTATCTTGAAAAAGGAAAAACTGTTACTGGTCAATATTACACAACACTTAAACAAATTGAAAGCAGCAATTCAGGAAAAGCGCCCGGGAATGGTCAAGAAAAAAATGTCGTTTCACCACGACACTGCGTTCGCTCATTTAAGTGCAGCCGCTGAGCAAAAATTTACAGAATTGAAGTTCGAAATCCTTCCACATCCGCCGTATTCGCCTGATTTGGCTCCGTCGGATTTCTACCTGCTCCAGAATCTCAAAACATTTCTGCGTGGAAAGAAATTTTGGTCAAATGAAGAAACTGATAAAGGTTGTAAACGATTATTTAAGAACTTCGAAGAAAGTCACTTCCGGAAGGGAATCGCGAAGCTAAGGAAACGTTGGACCAAGTGTGTGGAGCTTCGAGGGGATTACATATATTGAAAAATAAAATATAATTTGAATCCGATTTATTTTGTTTTCATTGTCATTCCGGAAACTTTTCAATCTACCTTCGTATAGTTATTCGGGTAAATGGAGTCACTTGCCCTTCTAAGATGAAGAAACATGTTCACACACACACAGCACATTTGCCATATGCGGATATAATCAGTTATAATATTCTATTAAAGATAACTTGGCCTGATTTTATTTCTCCAGAAACACAATACAACGCCTGCTATTCTTATTTTGTTGCGGACTGTAGAAACCTTATGTATTACTTCGCTGATACCCTCCTCCTTTGTACATCTTTTTTCTATTCCATACAGCCTCCAACCAACCTCACGGTAATCTACGCGACATATCACCGTTCTCACTCCGATTATTTTTTTAACCAACCGTTCTCTCCTTCTCTCTTCAGCGTTCGGAACTTTTTTTCGCTCTCTTCTAACGGCGCTTTCCTTTTTTTTCTCCCCTGTTCAACCATTCTTCTTCGCGATGGTTTTTTTCCCGGTCGCGCGATATATTTCTTTGTGCGATGCGGACGTCGAATAACCGGATTTTTTGCGTTGTTGATGTCCTTTTTGCGGCGTCACGCTCCCGCTCTCCGTTACCAATGAATGATGTAACGCAAAGGAGCGAGGTTTCAAACGCGCGAATGTAGAGGGCGAGATGGAGGAAACGTAAAGAGTAAACAAGGATACGTCAAACTGCGTGGCTGGTGCTGTTATGTGCTTGGAATACTGATTGGAGGATGACGGATAATTTTTTTTGCGGCGAAATTTACATAAAATACAATCTCAAAGGCCTAATCTACTTATTGTACATGAGCTGCTTAATAATAACTTTTAATAACTGATGGAATTCTAATATCTAGGAATCGACGTATCTAGCCATCGCAACACATACAATGAAGTAAAAGAACGGACAGTGAAAGAATCTGGCATATCCGGAAGCCTAAGAGATATCACCTGGAAAACTATATACTTAAGCCTTGAAAGTAAAGTAAAGATCTACATGACATTGTAATTTGTTTCTTAGCCGTTCTTGTGATTATTTCTTAAATTTAATCTTGATACTAGTGGCTTGCCTTTTCTTTTAATTATGGGTTCATCGAAATAAAACTAACATCTTTAACGTTTCGACAATTTTTTTTGTCTTCTTCAGAATTAAATATTCCATCGTGACTCAAGTGTGAGTATTTAATTAATGAAGGGAAATAAAAAGCAGGTCCAATTTTTTCACAAATTCTATTAACTACCAGGCGACCGGTTTCGTGTTCAAAAACACATCATCAGGCCAGCTACGGGGGCCACCATGAAAGAAAACAAGCAAATATACATAAGTGACCAGAAAATTATAAAGATAATTGTAAAATTACACCATAGTGACATGTCAACCAATTAAAATACGTGACGTAGTATATTATAAAAAAACTAATCAATTGTAAACTATTCTAGAATATAATAAAAAAAAATATTAAATTTTCTATATCTCAAAAAATTTTAAATTGTCTCCTCCTATCGTGATCTTATAAAATGAACATATTGATTTAAGGACAAATTTGTTTATACTTACAATTCATTAATCAGTGGGAGGAAGTCAAAGTTTGAATAGAAAATCTACTCTCTTCAGAATTGTGTTAAAAAAAACTTTACATCTAACAAGGGAACATTATGAACAAGTTGAAACTTTGTGAACAAATAGTTCACATCCAAGGATGTTGGAAATTATTTTCCCTATCCGCCCAATTTCGTTTTAAGGTGGAACTGCCTCTGAAAGTTTAGTAGATTTTTGGTTTTCTTAAAATAACTCGGCAATGGCTGGAACAAATTCATCACAACTATAATAAAAATAATCGTCTCATCGAGCTCTATCACATATATGAAAATAGTACCCTAGTTCCATTAAAAAAATTTATGATGCCCTCTCCCACTCCTTCGATAAAGATCGTATTCAAATCCCACGTTATGTATGTTACGGAACTCTTCGAACAGTATAAAAATTATATTTTATTTTATGTATAACCGCTTTTGTACCAGGCATAAGCAAACAAGACATGATATTTTGTAGAAGATAATCGGTTATGCCCTAAAGATTATAATTTAATAATGTTGTTACGCGAATGCAAATATCGTAATTATGTAAGAGGACCATATCGGAAAATTTCCCAACAAAATTCTTCCAAACACGAAATCTATAGACGTCCAATGGTTGTATCATGCCAGTAGTTTTCTTTGGTATTGTAAGGATGTTAACGTTCTTGTCGCCCAATATATGATTTCCTAAAGTAGATGGACAATGACCCATCCATGAATCCAGCAATAAAACTGTTTGAGGTCTTGTATTTGGAAGATAAACCGTTGTGAACCATTCCGTGAATAATGCTGTTGTTAGTTTACTGGATGCTGAAGCAGTTACATAGATATTTGCTGCTCCGTATATTGATGCGGCCACTCGTGGTCCATGTATACCACTTTGTTCTTTTAAAACCATAAATGGCGGTGATAATGAGCGTCCAGATACAATTTAACTCTGCCGTATCTGGTGCCCGCTTCGCTGTTAATAACAAATTTATTAAAAACATATTCAGACATTTTTTACAATTGTTCTTTTCTTGTTCCTTTTTGTAATGATGCCTCCCATCTAAAAAGGAAAAAAAAATGCATGAAAACAAAAATGCATGGATTTCTTACCTGTATAATTGATGTGAAGACTTTACTCCCTTAAATCTGTTTTACAGCTTTATATGAGCGTCGCTTTTCCCATTTTTCTAGAAGGAAACGGCTTTTTCCTTATATTCTAAAGAGACAGTATCTTCTCCCTCAGGTACACGTTCTTCTTCCTTTTCAAATTATAAAACTTCAAATATTTCTTCCCGTGGAGGTGGATATCTGTCATCGACAAATTCTGCAGAATATGGTCTAAATTCTTGTAAGAATTCTAGTGTTACGTCATTATCTACCACAAATGTTGCGTCGTCTCGAGATCTAATTAATATATCCCTTAATGGGTCGTGAATTTCGCTTTCTTTATTGTTGAAACCGAGCGGTTATCATCTACAACACCATGTTACCATAAGTAAACGAACTACATTTACTGGATTTATGACTGCCATTGTTGTGCTAATATTCTAAAGCACGCATATAGTACTAACGAATTACAAAAGCGGCTTTTCGTTATATACATTTTCTTATCTAAATACATCAATAAATTGAAACTATTACACGTAAATTATTACTCACATTAGAGATTATTATAAGCCATACTTCATCATTGTTATCGTATGTAGCATAAGGTTTAAAACGAAATTGGGCCGATAAGGAAAATACGTTCGAACATCCTTGGGCGTGGACTACTTGTTCACAAAGTTGCGAATTTTTTTGCATTTTCGGGTTCAGGATGTTCCTTTGTAAGTAGAAATACCTTCTTGTTCTTCAGGGCACTCAAATTTTTGGTCTCCGTTGTTAAATTGTTGGCTGCATGGTATGTTTCTACTCCGTAGTCTGTGCGGATCAGCGTGTACGCTGATGTTTCATTAATGTTGATAACCATTTTTCAATCAGGTTGATTTTCACTAAAATGATGTAATTTGTTTCTTAGCCGTTCTTGTGATTATTTCTTAAATTTAATCTTGAAAGATTAGGACGGAAGTAAACAGTATTTTTAAAAATACCAGAAGAATAATCCACAAATTCAAGAACGTTCCCCATAGGCACACCTCATACAAACTTCCCTTATTTCACCGTATTATGTACACAAAAATAGCGTTTTAATTCACTACAAATACCTACTAATAATTAATTTCCACTAAATCTTAATAAACGTACAAGTTACGTGGGTAAGTCGCGTAAAGTTTATCTAATTTAAGCGAACAGAGCTTACCGGGGGTATGATCACCGAAAGAAGCGAGCAAGTTCAACAACGTGTTCGTCGTGTTTTTCTCTAACGTATCCAACCCTCCGACGCTAACGCCCCCCGACCGGCGCGTTCTAGAAGTTCGCTAATTTCTCTGTAAAAATTCAGCCGCCATGTCGTCGTAGTCGTCGTTTACCTGTGATGGAGAAACGCAATTAATTATTTTTAAAACGTGCCGTCCGGAGCGAAATCCAATCTCCGGAGCAACACCGCTTTAAAATCAGAATTTTAATATTTGTCTTGGCGTTTCGCGCTCTGCGTTAGGTATACATGGCGGAAGTCGAGGCACAACCGCGGCCACCCCGGCGAAGTCAAACAATTCTCACGTTACACGCCTCGAAATTAGTTAATTAAATTCCGAAACTTCTGCGCAAATAGAAGACATACGGAAACGGTATCTGTCTGTCTGCCTGTGTGTGTTCTTTTCCGGCTACCAGAACATGTACGATTGCTTCTTCTTCCTTTTCCCCCCGCCAAAATCCGTTTTGCTGTTGCATAGAACCAGATTTGCAGTGAATTTTGCCGCAGCGTAAATATTAGTGGGATTCTGTTTTGTTAGAGGAATGATCAGAAAACACTCAATTAAAATTAAAGTCATCTAAGGACAGCTAATTATATTTAGGTTAAAGTGGTATAAAAATGAGACCCTTTTTAAAACTCATGTTTTTATAAGTTCAAAAATTGTTTCATTTAAGTGAATTTCCTAATGATTAACTTATTGCTATTAATTTTATTTTTGCTTTGACTAAACCCATATGAATACTCAAAGTCGCCCAGGGTTGATTTTATTGTTAAGTTCGTAATTCGAGTAAAGCTAGGACCAAACCAAGGAAAGCATTGTTATGCAAAAGTTGAGCAACAATCAACCAACAATGAAGTTTTCTCTGTGTGTATATGTTGGTAATGTGCTGCCCAATTGCTGGCCAACTAGTTCCCGATGTTAATTCAGAAGGCAGTAATATAAAGAAAATGTTGACAAATAGTTTGGCAACAATGTAGCCCACAACACTCATCAGCCTCTATTTTGTCTGCTTCATTTTATCGCACACTTAGCGAACATTGAAACACCTACCAACTAGATATGGAGTAGGTTCTGGGCTTTGGGGGAACAAGTTTATCAGTTATAATTTCACTTTCAATAGTAGAGCAAATTGGGTGGAACAGTCCACCCTTCTCCATCGACGAGCAAGATTTAATGTAGGCTGGCAATGTAATTCTAGATTTCGCCGAGTAGACCTGTTCTTCAAGTTCTATAAGCTTCCTGGCTCTGTCTTTATTGGGCAACTTAAATGCCCTTGCATGAGATGAACCTGTGGAGTTATTCCAGGTTCAGTTTGTAAATAGATTAAGAGTAGCAAGTTTGTCAAGATTTGATCAACTGTTGCTCAACAATGTTTGCTTGTTTTCCCCTTTTTTGAATAATCATTTCTACTGCATTATCCCATGTTTCTTTTGGTCTTTCTTTGCTTCTCTTTCCTTAGAACCGTTAAGTTATTTGA
Source organism: Dynastes maya (assembly GCA_029619315.2). Lineage (NCBI taxonomy): Eukaryota > Metazoa > Arthropoda > Insecta > Coleoptera > Scarabaeidae > Dynastes > Dynastes maya. The sequence continues at coordinate 50,277,690 of JAROYE020000005.1, forward strand.
AAGATTATTTTACTTACGCAAATATAACGTCACTAGATGTAGAACGTTCGTTTTCGGCATACAAAAACACTTTTTCTTCACGCCGCACTCACTTTGCCGACACAACTTTGGAAACATATCTAATGTTACAAATATTAAATAGACATTATCCACTTTGTGATTTCACGGAGGACTCTTAAAACGGGAAGTGTTTGAGCACGTATCACATTTAATTTATTTTGTGTAAACTTTTATGCGTTCGCCACTGGCTTTCAGCGCAGTTGCGTTGCTCTAGTGTACAGGTATAACTTTAAGGGTCTCCAGTTCATTTGGGAAAATTCCACATTCCATGCTACGGTTGATCAAATGAACTAATGGTTTGGTTATACTTTGTGCCACATATTTTAGAACAATCTAATCTAACTTGTAATTTAGTAATACTTTTTGGTAAGAAGGACAATAAGTTAAAGGACTGGGTCTAAACCTGTAGATTAAAACCAAATTTATAGAATTTCCCACTTCCTAGAATTCGAGAAGTTCAAACGTACCTTCCTAAGTATATACAGCGTGAAGATGCTTCCTTTTTTGGACTTCTTACACATTAGTGGTACGACAGCTTGGCGTAGTTTATAATTAATTAATAAGTCAACTCCCTAATATCCCGTTAACCCGCTGTTGTCATCCCGGTACATCCCCTCGTTCTCCTACTTCTCCTTCCTATTCATATATTCAGAAAGCGAGAGGTCGCGTGAACTCGAACTTCATCGCGTATAATTCGTGGCGAGTGGTGGGGGAACACCGCGACCCGGATTCCGGAAATCGCTACAGCCGACGCTACACAGCGCTAGCGCCTCGTGCGTACCTGTTTAACAAGATTTCGAACTAATTAATCGTAATATGTCAAACATTTAGGCTATGCGCGTGACGTATATGTCAATAATCCTGAAGCTTCTCGTCTCTCTATACATTGTAATTATTGTGCGTTCCGTATTGGTGCGGCGTCTGGGATGTTTGCAAATTCTGCACGGTTAATTGGCACGCTCTAGGATATGCGTGTAGTGTAATAATGCTCTGAGAGAATCAGCTAGCGGATGCCGCGAATGCATAACGCTAATGACGTGGCAAGAGGGCATACCTGGATGCATAGCTTCCTATCTATCCTCCGGAAGGTATATACGATATTAGGGGGGTGAAGCGCATTACGGAATTATCTTGTTGTTTACAATAGATTTGACAAGGCTCTTGCTTCAATACTCCAAGAGTTTATTTGGAAATTTGCTGATGCTTTAGTAGATTGAATTTACGAGATAGAATTTGTAAAGATTAATAGCCCCCCAATAGTGTATATTGGCACATTTTCAAGCGATGAGAATTCGCTATTGCGCATATGTACGGTACTGTGAAAAGTATTTTGCCAGAAAGACAAGTTTTGGGAAAAATAATTTAGAAATTAACTTAAGTAGTTATTAAATTAGGACAAAGTAGCGAAGTGCTCGTAACTATTAAGCTATTTAATAAATAAGAAAATAAATAAGTCCAATATAGGCATTATGTAAGAAATTCTACGACCTTGATATCGGTAGAAATTCGCGACAAGAAATTTGTGAAACTCCCTTTCCATAGAATATCCAAAGGTATCAGTAAAGTTTTTAGGGGACAAGACATGAACGTATGTTTCAGTTCACGGAATACACTTAAGAACCTTCTTGGTAATCCAAAAGACAAACCGGACATGAAAGAAAGGTCGGGAATTTATAAAATTGCATGCAACGACTGTGATAAAGCCTATATTGGACAAACAAAACGAGCGATAGGTACTAGATTTAATGAACACATGAGATGCTATAGATTCCGTCGAACAGGAGCGTCAAGTGTAGCTGACCATATGAATGATACAGGACATGTAATCAAATTAGAAAACCTGAAATTAATTAAAAACGTAACTTCACTTCAGGAATTAGACGCATTTGAGACCATGTATATAAGGACGCATTCGAATCTTCTAAACAAACCCACGTAGCGAGAACTTCTCTAAACCGGTTCGAAGAGGTCCATGTCAATATTTTGCCATGGCCACCCAGATTTCCCGACTTCTCCCCAACTGAACACGAGTGGAATATTATGGAAAGAAAACTAACCAATCCTCCCCAAACATTAGAAGCTCTCCGGAATGAATTGCAGGTTGCTTGGGACACCACACCCCAAGAGGACATCGACCATTCACTGGAATTAATGCCATGAAAAGTGGGAGAGTGTGAAACTAGTAGGAGAGCCCAACACATTATTAATAAAAAATAAATTAAATTCCGTTAATCTTTTGTTCTTTTTCTTTGAAATCATAATCAATTATTAGCTTTGAATAGTTATACGTTTCTGCCAAGTCTATCCAAAAATTCGCACCCCTTCTTGGTGTTGCAATTTCCAAGTCATGTAGCATCATTATTTTTTTATACTTCCTCCACATATTCACCGGTACACCTATTTTGGTCGAGCGGTACATTTCACTGTGCCACCAAAAAAGGCCATCTGTAGTCTGGAACGCTTGACGTGGTCTTGCGTTAAGAGCTTTAGCATCGCTGCAATATGGAAGCCATTCAAACAATGTCATACGCAGGGTCGCGTTGGGACGCCGTAATTTCGCAATATGCATCCACCCCACCCACACATTCATACATGCATTCATGAACAATTCGACCGGTTTACGGCACTTGCCGCTGTTGATTTCGCAAGGAAGTAATTGCAAAACCGAGCAAATAGGACGCACGCCGGGGAATTATCGACGCGATAAGTTCGGTCTTTCGCTAATTGCGACCTGAGCACGCTTTTAACGACGCTAGCGGCCAGCGGAACGCTCGATTCGCAGTTCAATGATTAATAATAGCCGTCGGAATGTTGTTTATTAACGTATCGGCTGCACCTTTTGACGGGAATGCTTCGAAATGCACCTCTAAAACGGCATCAATTTCCAGTTACTTTAAGAGAACTACGTTTGAGCGTTAATTGCAAAGGTTGGATGTAAGTTTTCTCGTTCCTTTGGCTTCTGAAACTATTATCACTTGATCTTAGAGCACTTTTTGTTTATGAAATTTGCGAATTAGATAGGTATATATCAAATACAACCTTAATACCAACTATAAAATGCTAATACAAGAAAGAGGAATGGAGAAGAGTCCCCGGTGAACGCCCAATCTATAAGATAACTGGAGTCGGTGCCAGAATCAACAAAGGTAGACTAAGGATAGCTAAATCACTAAATCTAACTCGAAATGCTACAGTATTCCAAGCCAAAATAGCAAAATCTATTGCTATTTATTCAGACAATCAAGGAATGCTAAGGACATTGGCCTTCACATAAGCAAAATCAAGACTGGTGTGGGACTGCATGTTTGCGTCGAAGGGTCTGAACAATCGGGCTAGGGTTGCTTTGGTTTAAGTACCATAGCATGACATAGTGGTTACCAATAGTAGGCCATAGAAAACGAACTAACCCGAGTACGTTCGTTAGTTGTTTGTTTGTAGGCACGGTATACACGGTAGTTAAGACAGTTACTAAACAATGAAGAGAAGGAAAATCTCAAGACTGGTGGAAAAATATTCCAGGTCAGAGGCAGTCCAAGCAATTTCTGATTGGACACAGGTCTAAATCTACAGCAGACCTTCTAAACAGAAACAGAAAATCTGTTAAAGCTATGGTAGAGTTACTAACAGGATACTGTATACTTGAAGACCATATGAGCAACCTAGTCCTGGCAGAGGAAATAGCATGCAGGTTCTGCCAGCCGGAAGAATGACGCGGAATATCCAAAACCCAGGCAAGAGTTTTACTCACAGGGCTATTAGGTTTGGTGAAAATGGTAAAACTAACATAAATGATTTACTAATTAAAGAACGATCAACAAAAATATAAAAGATATATTATGAGATATGCGTTTCATGGGCTGCATCTATAATGGATGCATTGAAAAAGACACATTTCCAAGTTTATTGAAGGTGAGTAGGGTTATATCGATTTTTAGAAAAGGAGACCAAGAAAGCAATTAAGTGTATTGCCAGCGCTATCAAAGGTGTTCGAGCAAGCCATTACTTTGGGGATTACAAACTCTCGAACAAGATAAATACCCAGGGCCATAACAACACCGCTACACTCAACAACAACAGGAATACTGCAACTTGTAAAACATATACACAAAGCTTTTGATGGTGGTATATATGCTAAGCCACGTGTTACGCTGTCCAATCCATCTATTATTATAGTAACTTTAGCAATGAGTTAAATGTGCAATGGATAAGTCAAGATGTTATAGAAAGCAGGAATAATCTCTCAGTTATTAAAGAATCTCAGTGATCAGTATTCCAACTTTATACCTTTATACAAGAATTATAAATGTCATCACGATCAACTTCTTAAAACAATACAACGGCAAATGAATGACGAATATATAATGAACTCGGGTAACAAAAACAAAGCTATGTGGTCAGTTATTAAGAACAACTCCAACCAATATGCCTACAAGGAAAAGCTCCCTGACAACTATCCTGATAGTGCAGAGATGTGTAGTTCTTTCAATTTACACTTCTCTTCAATAGCTCACAATTTGGTAGACAGTTTTTCCAATGAAATTAAGTTTAACGGGATTCGCAAGAACATCCAAGTGGCAGAGAAATCGTGTTTTTTTGATCCTGTAACTCCAAGTGAAATCTACACTACTGTAGCGAACCTAAATAACTCATGTGCAGGTGAAGATGCGATCAATACTAAAATTGTTGAAATTTCGTTAAACTATTACATCTCAGTGCTTGAACATTTAATCAATCTCTCCATCAAAACCGGTGTATGCCCCAACAAATTGAAAAGTGCGTTAGTCAAACCTCTTTATAAAAAGAAAGGTAACTCATCAGACCTTAATAGCTATCGTCCAATAAGTATATTAACAGTATTCTCCAAAATCTATGAAACAGTCATATACAACAGACTACAGATTTTTGCTGGCTAGTGATTGTTTAACTCCGTATCAACATGGCTTTCTGCCAAACAAAAACCCAGACACCGCCTTGAATTCTCTTTCTAAAGAAATTCACACTTGCGTGGATAACGGCCGTTTGTATCTAAACGTATCAGTGGATCTGACTAAAGCCTTTGATTGTGTGAACCATGAAATTCTCCTATACAAAATGGAATTGTATGGGATACGTGGGTTAGCGTATAAATGGTTCGAAAGTTATCTTTGCAATACAACACAAATAGTTTTCTGTGAGAGCGTAAGATCCCAACCTTTGCCTGTTATTATCGGCATACCACAAGGTTCAATACTGGGTGCAATTTTATTTTTATTACATATATATTAACGATCTACCTTACTGTGTTGATTGTAAAGATATAATACTGTACGCTGATGATATAAATGTTATAAATGTTATTATTACCCCATACTTCAATCCATCAATAATTGGACTAACGTTAATCGTCTTTGTACAGTATGCAGCAAAATAAACAGTACTGAAATTATGAAACGTTTATTATTTATTATTTATGTATTTACTTTACATTATATAGCGATACTTTAACATTATATAGCGTTGCAAACATTATTCGCGACGACGTTCCAGATAAAACAGATGTTCAAGATGCCCTCATTCATAGCGTTCACGAAGGTTCACGTGCATGTCTGTGAACACAGGTTGTTGCGTGGCACGAAAAAGACCTTCAATTTTAATCCGCAATTCCAGAATGTCAGTTGGTGGATCGGTACGGAAAACAGCCTCCTTCAGCATTCCCCAAATGTACGCATCAGGCGGTGTTAGGTCTGGTGAGTGCGATGGGTATGGGAAATCAGTGCCACGCGAAATAAGGCGATCCCCAAAATGATTGCGCAGGATTCGAAGAGACTCCCTAGTCATGTGACAGGTTGCCCCGTCCTGCTGAAACCATTGTTGATTACGTGGTAGGTTCCTGGAACGACAAAATCGCTGAAGATCATGCAGAAATGATGTGAGAACCTGTTCTCTGTAGCGCTCCTGATTCACAGTTAACGGCGATCCATTGTTTGCTTCAATGAAATACGGGCCCAATATGCCATGTGCGGATACAGCACACCAAATGGTAACACGGTCACTATGAAGAGGTTGCTCGACGATTATGTCGGGGCATTCGAATCCAAGAAATCGTGTTGTCTGCTTGTTAATGTCTCCCTTTAAATGAATATGGTTTTCATCGGAAAACCAAACATTCGACAAGAACGACGGGTTTTCATAATCCATAGCCAACACACGTGCGCAGTATTCGGCTCTTACACGCTTATCAGCTGCAGTCAGACGCTGTCCGGCCTGTATTTTGTATGCAAACACACCAATATTCTTGAACATTCGACGGAGCGATCGAGCACTGATATTCAATTTTAATGATGATCTTCGGAGGCTTCGTTTCGGCGATTGCAGCACCTGATTCAAAACACGCCCGTGATTCGTATTGGTTGTGACTGTCACTGGGCGACCCACGTGACCGTTACGTTGGCAAAGCACACTTCCCGTACGACGAACCTTGTCAACAACTGCTAACATAACGGCGTTGCTCGGAGCCTGTTTCATAAACTTAAGCCTAAATACGTCGGCAATTTCTTTTAAGCTTGGACCGTTTTCGCGCCCATTTCCGTATGACCGAAAATAGTACTCCACAATAAAAACTTTTTCTGCAACAATGAGAACCATCCTGAAGCAACTAACATTAAAAAGACATTCACATACGTTGTAACCACGTTCGAAAAACACTCGGTACGCTTCAGCGCATGACACATACACATTTGACACATGCGCATTTCAGTACTGTTTATTTTGCCGCATACCGTATTAATCAAGAAAAAACAAAAATTATCTCCTTCCACAACCGCGTGCACCCCAATATCCCCCATGTAATTTTTAATAACGCAAATGTTGACTCTGTTAAAACTATAAAAATCTTATCATATTTGATGAAAATCTTAAGTGGTATGGTCATATCGAACATCTATGTAGTCAACTAAGCAGTGCATATTTTAAACGGATACTCTAAAACTGTGGCACTGGAACTCTGAAACAGTTCACTAAAACCCTTACCACAACACTTAATTCGTACTGGACGCACGTTTCGATAGCCAAGCTATCATCATCAGCAGCAAGACTTGCTGTTGATGATGATAGCTTGGCTATCGAAACGTGCGTCGAGTACGAATTAAGTGTTGTGGTAAGGGTTTTAGTGAACTGTTTCAGTGCATATTTTGCCTTGCGAAATTTAAAACGCTCCTGCAGTAAGGAAACTCTAAAAACTATGTATTACGCCAACTTCTATTCTAGAATGAAGTACGGAGTTATTTTCTGAGGATCATCTTCTGTAGTCCAGAGGATTTTTATTTTACAAAAGCGCGTTTTACGTCTTACTTTTGACTTAAAATTTAATGAATCGTGTAAAAATACCTTTAGGTCACAAAAAATACTAACTTTCTACGATGTCTATATTTTAGAAATCTTGAGTTTTGTCCACAAACATTTCAACTTCTTTAGTGACAATAAAATAGAGCATGAACATTATACCAGAATACCTAGTAATTATTTAATACCTCCGCCTCATAAACAAAGTCTCTTCCAAAAGAGCATTTTTTATATTGGATGCAAACTTTATAACAGTCTTCCTGCCGCAATAAAACAAATAAATAAACACCATATGTTTAAATATGCCCTAAAAGAACTATTATTTTCCAAGAATTGTTATACAATAGATGATTTTTATACATGATCTCAGAACATTGTTTCTCTTTTCTTTTGTGACGCGCTTCTATTCATGTATGTATGTATTGTATTTGTTTATGCGTATATATATGTATGTGTCTGTGAAATAAAGAGTTATTATTATTATTATTATTACTATTATTATTATTATTATTATTATTATTATTATTATTATTATTAGTCGGGTAATCCAGAGGTACTCATTGTATTTCAAAGAGAACTATGCAGATGCTGAAAATTGGTTCGCTGCAAAAAAGTACCAATTAGTAGTGATAAAAAGCAATGTCTTACCTCCTCCATCGTGCGCAGCAATAGAAGCCAGGCGGTGAACTTCTTGGGCATTACAGTTTACGCAAATTTGAAGTGGGGTCAACACATAGATGGCTGGCAAACTGGCTTCTGCTCCCTGTTTGAAATATAGAGACTTTGAATTGCTACTTGATTTAGATACTTTGGAGTATTTAAATACTGTTTGATCTGGAAAATGGCATAAAATAATCGTTAAATGTGCAAGGATGTATTTTCTTAAATGGTTATGCTTGTACGCGTCACGTACAAGATCGCAATTATCTAAAATACTTTCTAGAGTAAATTTCAAATTCCCTCCTTAGTTAATTCTTAAAGATCCATTGGAGGTCATCCAACCTAACTCTCAAAGCGCAATACACAAAAATTTATTGAAAAATATCACAAATAACACAAACTTTTAATACAATTTCTATTAAAACCTTCTCTAAATTTTCCATTTAACACACGAAAACAAAAAAATCGAAATTACAAGATCTTTAAAATCTCAACCGTGGTTTAATTCACCCGAATCAAGATCACCTCGTAAAGATAACAGCTCCTTAGACTACAAACTAGGTTAGAAAAGCCGCTAACCCTAGAAGGGATGAGCCGTTTTAGGAAGCTACCTAATTAGATCATATAAGTGGGATTCGCCAATTTAAGCAATCCAATCTAGGAGCTAGAAATGACGTTATAGGGTTTAGCCCTTTATAAACTCAAGGGTTTTCCGATTTTTTCCTTTGTTTTCTTCGTTCTTCTTTTACTGTTCGCTTCAATGAGACCTTTGATAAAAGAATCAATTCATTATCCCTGCTATAAATTAGGATTTACAACAACGCAGCTTAACGGGCATATTTGACCGTGTTTTGTTAGGAAGTAAACGTAATTCAACAATTTATATGTAAATTGAATCCCGTTAAAAATATGCGGTAATGACTGAATATACACAGCGTCAGAAAATAACGTACGACATCCAAACCTGCCTGTTTATGGGCTCAACATGTCTCGAGGCGTACGTTAGTTACGTCTGCGTCAAAAAAAAAAATCCATTTCGAAAAGTCTTTGAATAAACATCTAGCTGAGGGTTATATCCGAGCTGAAGTCACGCCAAAAATCGTGGAGGTGGTAGGAATGACGACGCGTGGAAATTGTCAGTGTATTTCAGTGTAATCTACAGATGATTAAAATGATAATTTTGTCCATTACGTATGCATTAGCACTAGGACAGGGAATTTATTATATTATGAGACTAAATGATGCAGGTTTACGAGGCTGGATTCGAAAATGTCTACATGCAATGCATATCATTCTTGTACCGATTGGAAATATATTTTATTAAAAGTAAATTACATTGAAATTAAACTTTCACTATGGATCATGCATGATTCAATTTTGAGAACTGTTTGCTGATTCAATTGTGGGAACTGTTTGCTGACGTTTATCCAAGAGCTACAAATAGTATGTCGTGTCAGGCGCAGAACATTTAATAAACACTATATCTTTACGCACAGAGAAGGTCGCTTGTTAGACCAACAAACACTTTCTTATTGAAACTTTTACTTGCAATAGAAATATTGGTCAATTTTACATTTTCAATGCAGTTGTGGCAACACAAATTTCATTTTGACCTTCTTTCATTGACACAACAGTATTTTTGCTGAACGGACAAATAACACACGATGACATGACCGTTGTTCCATAGTAATATATAACCTGAGCAAATATGCGGTAACAGCTAGAGGCGTGGCGAGCGCATAAAAGTTTACACATACAAAAAATAAATTATAAAACGTGCTAAAACACTTACCGTTTTAAAAGTCTTCCGTGAAATCACAAACTGGGTAACATCTGTTAAATATTTGAATCATTAGATATGTTTCCACAGCTGTTTCAGTCAAGTGAGTACGACGTGCGGAACACATGTTTTTTTTAATGCCGAAAACGACCGTTCGACATCTAGCGATGTTATATTTGCATATTTGAAATAATCTTTCAAACAACTTAATGCATCTTCACACGCACCTTCACAAACTTGTCTTAATATAAAAAAATCGGAGTCTTTCTCTAAAATACTTTCAAATTTTCGTATTACACACCAATTTGTTTCGACTTCTACAGCGCATAACTGCGCGTGAACATCATTCACAATTTGAACAGAATCCACTAGCGACATCGAAATATTTTGTAATTTTTCTATTTCTTCCGCTAGTCCGAAGTAATTGTTGTGAATAGTTTGTAAATCTCTTTTAACCTGACTATTTTGAAATATTTCCTGGCTTTTCTTGATTGCTGCAGCTTCTGTCCGATTGACTTCTAAAACTACCTTCTTTACTTGATCAAAATATTTGTTGTAGTAAAACACAGACTGCAACCATGTTCCCCAACGTGTAACAATCGGCTGTGGTGGTTCAGGTAAATCAGGACACAGTTTGTGAAATAGTCGGGTACGTTTCGGGGACTTCAGAAACACTACCTTTGTACTAGCATTTACTAGTGGAAAACATGTAGGAATCGTTTGTGCCGCAAGATTTAGAGTATGGATTTTACACGTTACATGTAAGAAGTCACCACTGTGTTCTTTAAGAGATCGGCCCAAAGAACGCATGTTTGCGGCACCATCACTCATAAACGTTAAAAGTTGCTTAGTTGAAACTTGTTCAATGAGTTCAACACCACCTTTAAAATCTCATCGGCAGTACAATTTATAACTCTTTTGGAAGCAAGTAAGAAGGAGGATGACGGTCGATGTGGTTCCATTGTACGTACCATTACATTAACCATAGAATGTTTTTGACGATATGTTGTTCCGTCCACACACAACCACAGTTTTTTATCTTTCAACTCCGTTTTCATTCTTTTTTCTATATGTTCACGAGCAAATGGCACTACATTTCGTATCGATGTCCGACTAGGTAATTTACAGTCCGCATATTTATTCCATAAGGAGACAAATGCTTCTTTGTCTAGTAAACGAAACGATAGATTACATAAAATAAGAGTAACACATAAATGAAATGTAAATTTCTTGGTCTCGTATGCCACTTTTTGTAGAAGAATGCTGTTTGCTTTCGATGTGACGTTGACAATGGCTATTGGACCAACACATTAAAGGGATTTTACAAGCTAGACATTAAATTTTAGCGCCATCAAAAATTAAGTCCGGCATGTCCACTATAAAGTTTTTAACTACCATGGGTCGTTTTCGCGACGTACCTAACTGCTACATTTTTCAAGCAAACATAAGCGTACAATTACGAAATAAGTTACGACAGCATACATATACACAGAACTACTCGCATACAGCACCGATTTAGTACTGACGCTGTGAACGCGTGAAATAAATATTCGCCGACTCCGCACCACATATCTACTACACATTTTTTCATCACCACGGCTAAATTCAAAAGAATATATCTGGGATGAGTTGAGAGGAATGGAATTCTATACACTAAAAATATTTTTCAATGGAAATTAATTCGCTGTTTTTATTTGTCTTAATCGTGTTTTTAATCTGTTGTTTGCTAGGTGGACACGTTGTATAGTTTTTTTTTACAACTCTAACAACTGAGAATCACAGTTTAAAAAAAAAACATTTCTACAAACACTTATTACTTTGGTTACTGCTTGAACCTCTAGAATCTCTAATTCGGTAATTAGATGCAACACACCAGAATGGAGTGTCAGTGGTATTTAATACTGCGTCCAGTTAACGACCACAATCATGCACGTCAAATTCATTAACCGAGCTGTCCGCATTATCAGTACCGGCCGCGGTGGCGTTGGTATCGACATGATGCAGATTATTTAACTTGCAATCGACAAAACCTATTAACAAACGACAAATATTTAAATTCTCGAAATTGGAAGCGGAAGGGCGGTGTTGTGATGGCGGACGACACACAGTGGCTGTGGTGTAGCTATAGGTAGCACGTGTGGCGGTTAGAGCAGGCTATAGACCGTAGACAATGGCGGTGGGTCGTAAATTTTAATGAGCACCGCATTATATCGAGGCGTAATTTAGTTATGAAAATTTACCAAGGGGGAGGGAATGGGAAATATCTGCCGAGATTTACGTGGGTTATGGTTTATAAATACAGAGTTCGCTATGAGTTAAATAACGTCAGATAACAAAATAATAATGTCAGCTATTATCATCGTATTCTTTCTTTAAAAAGATATAAATGAAAAACTCATTCAAAATACAAAAGTACGAAGTTCAATGAAGTATTTTTTAATCCTCCCTAACACGTCTTATTGCTGCTGAAGGGCTTTTGGAACCTTATTTTACGATCATCCCTCGTATTAAAAGACTATATTAATTGTGAGTGTCATGCAGGAATCATGTGTAAATGCCTATATCACTCCTATATAACTTTGATCGGTGTTGGTTTGCTGATTTACATGAGTAGGTAGGCTATGCCAGTACGAGTACAGATCAAGATCACTCGTCCCTCAGGTTCCCTGTCGCCCGTCGGGGGTGGCGTCCGCAGCTATGTTCGCGGATTGATTCGCGGTATAATGAGATCAGTTCAAGGTCACTCGTCCCCCAGGTCCCCTATCGCGATTAAAGAGTCCCTCGGGGATGGTGTCCACGGATTGGTTCGCGGCTTAACTCGCGGATTAATTCGGAGTATAATGGGGCCAGTTCAAAATCCTGCAGGTTCCCTAGGAAGATGGCGCCCGCGGCTAAGTTCGCGGTTAAAGAGCTCGTCGCGGATGGCGTCCGCGGCGATTTGATCCGCGGATTGATTCGCGGCTAATTTCGCGATTCTCGGAATTTTTCTAGCGTCATAGGCGATGACGCAGTTCGACAATGCGCGATATAAAGTACCTTCTAGAAAATAATGAGTTAGACCGAGGCGATGACGCAGTTACCTCAAAGAATTTTTCTAGCGTCATGGGCGATGATGCAGTTGCTTCTAGGAATTTTTCTAGAAAAATACCGATGTTGTATTGTACTCCTAGAAACAGGTCTCAAGATGATAGACCGATGTATAGAAACGGGCTATGATCCTTCCAGTATGTTTTTGCCGATGACAATGAGTCAGACAGGTATAAAGTACCTTCTAGGAATTTTTCTAGCGTCATGGGCGATGACGCGGTTACTTCAAGGAATTTTTCTAGAAAAATACCGATGTTATGTCTTGGAAACAGGTCTAAACATGATAGACCGATGTATAGAAATGGGGTATCATCGTTCCAGAATGTTTTTGCCGGTAGTAGATATAATACCTAAAGCTAAAGTTAATGCAAAGTTAACAAACAATGAAATTACAACTAATTGCCATCAACCACCGTACATGGACGCGTTTCGCTGTCATACAGCTCTTCAGCATGTCTTTGTGGAAGATGGCAATTTAAGTTGATAAGTTGTATATATACGAAGTTCATGATAACTTGTATGGATGAGAGTATATAATTAAATACACCCTAGTCACTGCAAATGTCGAAAGTAAACGCTATATCGACTTCCACAGAAGTGAGCAACCAGCATCGGTGTTTCTGCGAAGGTAGCAACTCGACTAAGTGGTATCTCACTAAAGGTAATTAATTAACAAAGAATGAAATTACAACTAATTGCCATCAACCGCCATACATGGACGCGTTTCGCTGTTATATAGCTCTTCAGCGTGTCTTTGGTGAGATAGCACTTAGTCGAGTTGCTACCTTCGCAGAAACACCGATGCAACGTTGGTTGCTCACTTCTGTAGAAGTCAATATAACATTAACTTTCGACATTTGCAGTGATTAGGGTATATTTAATTATATGCTCTCATCCATACAAGTTAATGCAGTGTTTCTTAAAAACATAATAATAAATAGATACTATAATCAGAGATGATAGATGTAGCAGCGCTTACCTGCTAATTGTTATATTAATGTATTAACGTTGAATACCATGCATTGTCGAACTGCGTCATCGCCCATGACGCAAGAAAAATTCCTAGAACCGCGTCATCGTTCGCGAATCAATCCGCGGATCAAATCGCAGCGGACGCCATCTCCAACGAGCTTTTTAAGCGCGAACTTAGCCGCGGGCGCCATCTTCCTAAAGGACCTGGAGGATCTTGAACTTGCCCCATTATACCGCGAATTAAGGGATGCCACCTTCCTAGGGGACATGGAGGATCTTGAATTGATCCCATTATACCGCGAATCAATTCGCGAACTTAGCCGCGGACGCCATCCCCGACGGACGACAGGCGACCTGGGGGACGACTGACCTTGAACTGAGCTCGTGCCGGCATAGCCTACCTACTTATATGCGTGCACAATTCTGGGCGTCGTTTAAATAAGACTGTTTTAAGGATTAACTATAGTCACGAATTAAATTAGATCAAAATTATTATGTAAATAGTAATAAATTTTGACAGAATTAAATTATAGTGCTAATTAACTTAATTTTGAATTAAAAAATTTCTGCTCTTATAGAGACGGGAGAGTTCTCTCAACGTGAAGGTGCACAAAAAGAGGGTGCATCACATCAAACTCTTCTGAGAATCGCGAAATTAATTAAGGTGAATATTCTTAGTAGAAGTAGTGGCAGAACATACTGTGCCGGCAAACGCAAAACAACTGCAAGAGATGATCGTCGTATAGTAAAAGTGACTACAGAACATCGTTTTATATCCACTATAGGTGTAAATAATAAAATTCTTAGTGGAGAAGAAATATCAACCCAAACACTTCGTAGACGTCTTCATGAAGCAGACTTGAAATGCTGACGTCCGGTAAAGAAGCCAAGACTAACATCTAAAATGAAAGTGACACGATTTCAATAGGTTAAAGAATATAAAAAATATACAGTTGAAGATTGGGGAAAGGTAAATTTCATTTATCATCTGTATTTTTGGTCAAATTCATCTTCATAGTTCGGTTGCTGGTTCTCTAAATTTTTTACTCTTTCCTAGATTATTTATAGCGTGTGAAGTGCTAACGGAGAAAAGCTAATTTGTTCGTCGACGTCCTTCAGAATTCTTCAGAGCGTTATAAAGAAGCATGTGCGATGAAATGTGTTAAACACCCCCCATCTCTAATGTTTTGGTCGAGTATTACGACAGAAGAACCGAGACCACTATATTTCGTTAACGGAACAATGGAACAGAAACAATATAAAAAGTTTGATCCGACTCAAGGAGCAT
This sequence comes from Dynastes maya, assembly GCA_029619315.2. Classification (NCBI taxonomy): domain Eukaryota; kingdom Metazoa; phylum Arthropoda; class Insecta; order Coleoptera; family Scarabaeidae; genus Dynastes; species Dynastes maya. The sequence goes on from JAROYE020000005.1 coordinate 50,292,857, forward strand.
ATACTTTTATGCAAGACAATGCACCGTGCCGTAAGGTAAAAAGGCAACCATCATTAACATACCCTATTAACTAAAAGATCAGTGGATTAGATTATATTTATAATATAACTTCACTAAATAAACTTTAGACAAAATTCTCGTACTCGTTAATCAACAACTTAGATGCTTTATATAGAAGTTCCCAACGGAGTCGCTATCGATCCTTTGGAGGTCAATGAAATTTGTTGTTGAAAACTTTAAGATTGTCGAATTTGTAGAGGTCAATAAATAAAAGCTACAAGGAAAAAAATAAACAATAAAATTAATTTAAAATAAAAAATTCCAAAATTATCAAATTAAGTTGTTGATTTAAATTTTCTAAGATAAAACATACGATCCTTACGTCTTTCTCTTCGAAATCCTTAATACATACTTTCTACTAAATTTCCTCTTTTCTGCGTTCAGTAATCACATTTGATATAGAATTAGGTTCTCTAAGATCCATTATCTAAAAAAAAAGAAAAACAAAAGCATAAAGGAAGCGGGAGAGCTTACGAGACAACGAACAGCTTTAATCCTCCTAACATAGCACGGCCTCCTCGAATTTCCGGACGAAATAAAAACGAAAACAACATTAGAAACCCGATAGGGCTTAATACGTGGCATCCAGCCACCTCCGCTTCGTCCTCAATCTTCCCCCGCGATACGCTAGGTGGCAGCGTAAAAACTTGACAGCAGCCCGAAAGCAGCGTCTCACTTTCCCATAATAAATTTCATTTGCCGATCCGATATGGGAGAATCCGCGTTTTCTCTTGCATCCTCTGCCTTCACAGTTGGTTGGGAAAATGGAGGGTGGCGTTGTAGGATCGGTAAACTAAACTCGAGTAAACGCAGAAACGCAATATCGAAGTTAGGAAATCTGCTTATGGACGAAGCTGGCTGAACTTATTTCGAAGCCTCCGCCAGCTCTACCAACCAACGTGCACTTAACCCGACAAGAATCACTGTACCGGCATAAATGGATCCGGGAAAACAACATATGCGTTGCATTAGGTTTTCCCTCTGGTGTGTGTGTTGGATGTAGATAGGCCTGGGTGTGAAATGGATATAGATGCCGCTGTGCACTGCACGTACGCCCTTCTAAATCATGCGTAGTCGCATTTACCGCAAAATTATGCGAAGAACCGCCTGAAATTATGGTGTTGGAGTTGTATAATGTTATAATCCGATATTATATAGTACAGGTTGTTACAGTAACGTACGTACCTTATGCAAATTGAGAAGTAAATTGGAGCTTTACAAGCGAATGTACAATCCAATCCTTTTAGTGCAAATTTTGTTCATATTAGTACGTTGAAGCCATTAATATAAACAAATTATATACAAAACCATATTCAATAATGATAGGAAGGACTTTCATAGAATACCGTAAGGTATTAGTAAAAGTTTTTAGGAGACAAGATATGAACGTGTGTCTCAGTTCGCGAAATACACTTAGAAACCTTATAGGCAATCTGAAACACAAACCGAATACGAAGGAAAGGTCGGGAATTTTTAAAATCGCATGCGATAACTATGATAAAACCTATAATGGACAAATAAAACAGGCGATAGGCACCAGATTCAAAGGACATACAGCTCATTACCTCTATGGAAGGACCGAATTGTTAAGTGTCGCATAACACATAAACAAAAGAGAATATTTACAAAAGGTAACAGCTGCTAAAAGAACAGTCACCGCTACATACATCCAAAACGGAGGTGATAAGCAGTATGGAACGTGATCAACAAGGAATTAAATCGACCAAATATTCATATCCATCGCAATATGTCGCTAACCGCCGATGCGCTTAACAAGTATTTCTGCGAGATTGGTGAGAAGATCGCGAGCGGGATACAGACTAAACACTCATCGGCAACTCTGTTACGGAACAGCCACTTGGAAAACACATCATCATTTTATTTTAATCCAGTCACACCGACAGAAATAGAAAAGATATTGAAAGAAGTGAAAGGGAAGAACGCCAGAGATGTATATAATATTTCTGTTTCGCTACTAAAAGAGCTACGCGAGGAGATATGCGTACCTTTAGGGATCATTTTTAATAGGTGCATCGAACAAGGGGTGTTTCCAGGGTTGCTTAAAGTAGGCAGAGTTGTTCCGGTGCTCAAAAAGGGAAACGAGAATGACTGCGAGAATTATCGCCCTATTAGCATTCTACCAGCGATATCGAAGATTTTCGAGCAAGCAATTGCATGGAGGCTAGCCACGTACTTCGAAAAGCAACAGTGTTTGAGTTCAAGTCAACATGGATATAGAAAGGGCTATTCTACGACCACTGGCATCTTGAGTATAGTCGAACACATTTATAGAGCGTTCGATGTAGGAGAATATGCTGAATTGAACATGTTAGACTTAACAAAGGCCTTTGATTCGGTGAATCATAATATTCTAATAAATAAGTTGGAATATTATGGAATAAGCAGCCGATGAGTATAACATATGGTGTTCCTCAGGGTTCCATTCTTGGTCATCTGCTTTTCGTCATTTACACCAATGATATTCCGGCTAGCATTAGTGGAGCTGCGGTATGCATGTACGCTGACGATACTTCCTTATTACTCCAGGATATCGACCAGAAAATCCTCCGCCAGAAATCCGAAGCTGCTATTAGGGATGCGAAAACATGGTTCGCGACTAACAAACTAAAAATGAACGTTGATAAGACACAAAATCTGTTCTTCGCTACCACACATACTGGCCAGCCTTTGGCTGTAAATTTCCTAGGAATTATCGTCGATAGTGGTCTTACATGGTACCCACATATTGAGCACCTGCCGAAGAAACTATCATCTGCACTATTCGCAATCAGGAGGCTTAAGCACATAGCCACACATGAAGTAGCTAAGGCGGCATACTTCGCAAATTTCCACTCCATAATGTGCTACGGTTTACTCTTATGGGGGACATCTTCGGAAGCACAGAGGATTTTTATACTGCAAAAGAAGGCCATCAGATTCCTGTGCAATCTGGAATATAGAGACAGCTGTAAAACATACTCTAAAAGAGAAAGAATACTTACCCTTCCATCCGCATTCATCTTGGCAGCTGTCAGTCACGTCCACCAAAACAAAGAAACATTTCTCCAAAATGGAAATTTCCATAGTTACCCCACCAGATCAAGAAATGAACTAAGAGTGCCGTATCACAGATTGGCCAGTTCCCAGAAAGCAATTGATTATTGGGGAACAAAATTATATAACAAATTGCCAGAGGTACCTCTAACGAATTTTAAAAATAAAGTTAAGGCAATACTTTTGGAGCGGGAGTTCTACGACATCCAGGAATCTCTAGTCTAGTGTATATATGTTTTGTTTGTCTTTATTTATTTATTTATATGTCATTGTTTGTTATTTTAATTTTATAATTGACTCTTATCTTTTATTCTAATTTATATTTAATTGACTATTGTGCCCTTTACACACGAAACAAAAACTGACAATTTTCTGTAATGGTAAAATTACGAATATAAATATATTATTATTATTATTATTATTAAACGGAACCGAGCATAGTATTAAATTAGAAAACCTCAAATTAATTAAGAACGTAACTTTGCCGCGAGAATTAGATGCTTACGAAACCATTTACATGAAAAGGAATGCAAATATGTTAAACAGGGAAGGAAGTCCACTTAGCTACATGATGTATGCAACTCACAAGGACGAAAAATATAGACTACGTAACATCCAGAGAGGTATTGATAAAACAAATAAGGAGTTGGCGCCTCGTACTTATCTACCTCAAGACACACGCCCGCCGTTTCTCTAACAAGAGACTCGGCCGTCGGGCAATGAGAAGGTGAGATAGATCCCACAGCATTTAGGCCACCATAGGCCCATTGTGCATCCTCTATATACTACAGTCTCTGACCATAGATTAGGACGACTTAAAAATATTATAATTTTGGTGTAAAATTAAAAAAAAGAACAGTTGGTAATGTTGGCAATATTAATATATTTATTAATATTTGCTTGTTCCTCGTCTGTGTTTTATTATATCCTCAATTCTTTTTGGCATACTGCCACTGCAGCTTTTTATTGTTTTTCTTTTAATTTCGTCGCTATTATACCACACATCTTCAATATGTTATAGAATTTTATTTTTTTATTTCTCCCGCTTCCTTTATGCTTTTGTTTTTCTTCTTTTTTTTTAGATAATGGATCTTAGATAACCTAATTCTATATCAAATGTGATTACTGAACGCAGAAAAGGGGAAATTGAGTAGAAAGTATGTATTAAGGATTTCGAAGAGAAAGACGTAAGGATCGTATGTTTTATCTTAGAAAAATTAAATCAACAACTTCATTTGATAATTTTGGAATTTTTTAATTTAAATTAATTTTATTGTTTAATTTTTCCCTTGTAGCTTTTATTTATTGACCTCTACAAATTCGACAATCTTAAATTTTTCAACAACAAATTTCATTGACATCCAAAGGGTCGTTAGCGACTTAATTTCGTCACTACTATGCCATACATCTTCAATATGTTGTTGTAATTCTTCCTTTGTAGTTGAGTTTCTTGTACTTTCGGTGTTTTTCAAGACATTCCACACATTTTGAATTGGGTTTATATCTGGTGAATTACCTGGCCAAGGTAGTACACGCAGGTTTTTAGATTCAAAGTATCGCATTACACTTTTTGCCTTACGACACGGTGCATTGTCTTGCATGAAAGTATATGCTCCTTGAGAACGGATCCAATGAACCAATATAACCAAACAATATTAAATAGTTTTGTAAAAATTTTTATATTGTTTCTGTTCCATTGCTCCGTTAACGAAATATAGTGGTCCCGGTTCTTCTGTCGTAATACTCGACCAACACATTAGAGATGGGAGGTGTTTAACACATTTCATGCTTCTTTATAACGCTCTGAAGGACGTCGACGAATAAATTAGTTTCTCTCCGTTAGCACTTCTAACCGCGATTAGTCGCTATAAATAATCTAGGAAAGAGTAAAAAATTTAGAGAACCAGCAACCGAACTATGAGGATGAATTTGACCAAAAATACAGATGATAAATGAAATTTACCTTTCCCCAATCGTCAACTGTATATTTTTTATATTCTTTAGCCTATTGAAATCGTGTCATTTTCATTTTAGATGTTTGCCTTGGCTTCCTTGCCGGACGTCAGCATTTCAAGTCTGCTTCATGAAGACGTCTACGAACTGTTTGGGCTGATATTTCTTCGCCACTAAGAGTTTTATGAACACCTTTAGTGGATAAAAAGCGATGTTCGGTAACCACTTTTACGTCCTTCTTCTTTCCCGTTATGATTAATAATTGACCGCGAAAATAGGCGCACACAAATAAAACTAAAACTCCTTGAAATGCAATTAAAACTGTGTGGAATACTTTATCCTGTAATTGTATAATCGTTGGACAAATAAATCATATTATTATCATTTTATGTTGCTGAAAATCACGTAATTCGATCTAGTTTTTTCTGAGAGGATTCCAATCGAAAAACGCGCCGATAAATATTTCTTTTATAGCTTTACAGTCACTTCATCTCCGATTATCCCCCGCTACATCGTCCTAGAACCCGAGATAATCAACGTGAGAGTAGCATTATTACAACACTTAAATCGCTGGTCGGTAATACGCATTGTACTATCGACGCTGGAGCTATTGTAGTAAGCCGGAGGCTCGCGCATCGACCAGAGAGAGACACAAATATTTGGATTGGTACGCGGTGAGCCCTAGATTACTTGGAAATCGTTTAACATAATGGCGTCCGGACTAGTAAAGCGTTTTGATTACATTTACCGTACACACACATACATATGTATGTATGTATATAGATGCCAACACGTTATCGCCCGCGTTCATTATCATATCTATTCAAGCTCCTTCTGGCTGCTTTAATTATATATTCCGTATTTTGTGAAATAACTGATTTAACATAGAGTGCCAGGGACGCTTATTAAGGCAATAAGCAGGAGACAGATGACGCTGTACACTTCGACGACTTCCTAACGTCAACATTTGTTCCGCTCCCACATGAAAATGTACGTAGAACAAGGAGCGTATGGTGGAAAATCCTTGGAATCTAGTGTGAATCCTTAGCTTCTCAGGTGTGTAGAAGTTGATCATTCATAATTTTTATAGTGTATTAAGTTTTCCTATACCTATTTTTAGCGGTTTCTACAATAATCCAGAGTAATCAAAATTCCAAAATTTAACTTTTTTTGTAATCTAGAATAAATTCTAAGTGAATCAATTTATAGAAAAAGCGGGCAAAGGATCTTTCCACGTAAGAAAAAAGTACCTATTAATAATATTTAAAGCGTGACAAACGGTTGCACCCGCAGAGGCGCCGGGAAAGGAGCTGCGTTTACTATGTACATGCAAGGAATCGAGTGGATGTTCGGTTATTATCGGTCGATCGGTGTGCGTGTACTATTTATAATGTTCGAGAAACTAGTGGAACCGTCCGGGGCGTACCGCGCAAAAGTAGACACAGTATTAATAACAAATAAATAGTAGATTGTTACCTTTTATTGACGTATCGATTACACTGCGGTAATGTGCGACTGGCATGGTACGCCGCGTTGTACTGCAACATAAGCAATGCTTCCATTGTCCATTCGTTCTCGTATACTTTGCAAATGATCGTTCAGCATCTAAGGAAGTAAAATTTGCGAAATTCAAATACTCCTGTATCTCTTCTGTATAGTCTTGAATTCCAGATATAGATCGAACCTTTTCTAAATCCGGATTATTATTTAAAACTGTACGAAATTTTTGCGGGTCATCTAGTCCTATAAGATCCGTCAAGGTTTCTAGAGAGTCTGCTAAACTGTTGATGTTATTTAGCAAATCTTGTATAGAAAAGTGAGTATTTTCTAACTGCGAAATAGTTTGTGTCACTGCAGAATAGTTTATGGAAATGTCATCTATTTCTTTTTGAACGTCCGAATCGGAAAGAAGTTGCTGACTCTCGCGAACCGCTTGAGAATTAGAAGAATTCAGTTTGAAAATGACATCTTTCACTTGGGAATAATATTTGCGATAATAAAATACTGCCTCGATCCATCTTGCCCATCGCGTCAATACAGGCGGAATTAGCGGATACAATCGCTTGAATACGCGGATATGTTTGGGAGATTTCACACCTTTTTGGTAGATGATATTAAATCATTCACCCTAGGATACTTGCTTCGAATTGTTTCTGCTACGAGATGAGATGTATGAGACATGTTATGTGAAGAAGAATCGGGAAGCATACTTTTAACATCCTAACAGCTTTCAGCATTGTTGCGGTTCCGTCAGAAACTAACATGGTAATTTGGGCTCCTACGATACAAAATTCTCTTAACATATTTTTTATTATGTTTACAACGGTTTCGGCACCAGTCCTTTGAATCCTTTTACTGGCTAGCAACAAGGAAGCTGCTGGACTATTACGTTTTAAAGGACGCGCCACAATGTGAATCACGCTGTGTTTCTGAGCATCAGTACTTTCGTTCACAGTGAGCCAGATTTTTTGATTTCTCATCTCGTCTTTTATACAGTCTTTTACTGTACTTTACACATGTTGTAAATTGTATCGCAATTGTCTTTTTGTTGGTAGCTTCCATGATGGAACATATTTATCTCAAAAAAGACGAAAGTTTTCATTATCTACTAGGTGTTGTGGGATGTTCCACGTGCTCAACATGAAGATAAAGTCACACAAAAATTCAATACGTGACGTTTACTTTTAATATGATCTCTACATTCAAATATCTTACGACCTAGCAACCCTATACCGCAAAATTTGCAACGAATGTGCGAACCTGTAAACTCCAAACCAGGGAAACGCCAAATATATTTCTTCACATGCGATGCAAGAGGTACACCAGGCTTACGTCCCATGTTTTTGAAAACACTCAATGAGAATCCGATAAATAAGAACCGAGCTCTTCAATGTCTATCGCACTGCCGAATTCTGCATCCACATACGTACGTACACCCCCTCGTACAGGCGTCTCTGCGGGTGCAACCCTGCACGCTTTAATAATATTTATTTAGACCAGATAATAAAGTTAGCAACTCTACTAAAATTTCAATATTTGAAAAAGTACGAACATGCAAAGCATAACTTCGAAACCACGATAGAAATTTGGAAATAACTTATTAGTGAGAATATAAACCTAAGCAAGATAATATTTTACGAAAACCGAAACATTGAGACAGTAGTGTCAATTTTTTCTGCAGGTCTGTTGTGTCTCACTAAGAAGAGGCATTGTCTGTTTGTAAGAGAGTGATCCAAGGTGCTTTCAAACGGCACACATACCATAGAAGAAGCAACAAGTTATCAGTAAAAGATACTAACAACTTTACCAAGTGGTGTTTCTAAGATTACAACGTCTAAAAGCATGCAGAAACAAATGTGTTGTAGGACTCGACACCACGGAAAGAAAAACATTCTTCCTAATTGCTGGGTTCGCTTTGAATGGCGGTAAATCGTGATGCAACAAGCAAGTTTTCACGTTATTTTTAGCATGGTCATTGATATTGTTGCTAAGACACTTAAATACAATTTTGAGAATGTGGTTGGTGCGATCATCACTGGAGTCACATATGTTGGTGGGATTGGTCTTTGAAACAGATTCAAACTGGACTGCATCTGCAATCGGACTGTTTGAGAAACCTGTTTAAAGAATTTGAATTGGCAGCAAATGCGCAGATCGTGGCAAGACATACATACGAAAATGAGTATGTGACCATAAATGGTTTATGTCTTTATAACGTATGATCTACTGTTCGTCATACGAAACAGAGCTACAGAAACCGCTGAAAATAAAAAACCAGTCATTCCAAGACATCACTGGGCGCTTATTGGCTCATTTAAAGATCTAAGGAACGCACTTAAATTTATCAAATTTCACGAAATTCATCACTAACGCTGGCCACGAGCGGTACCGCGCATCGGCGTAGAATCAGTTCGGACCGAGAGGAACGGTAGTATTACTTCGTCTGCGGAGCAGTACGAACATTTTCGCTGCCGGTCATTTGCGCAATTGCTTATCTGTCCTAGAAAAATTATGATTTCGTCAGCAAAACGACCGCGGTCGGACAAACTTCAAAAATTTATTGCAGAAATTCCAGACTTAATATATGAAGGTGCTAAAATTAAATGTGTAATCTGTAAAATCCCGTTAATGTGTTGGTCCAGACAACATTGTCTACGACACGTAAATAGTGAAAAGCATGTCTCAAAAAGAAATTGCGCACGAGACAATGAAAAATTTATATTTAATTTATACGTTACGTTTATCGCATGTAATATACCGTTTAATTTACTAGACAAGGAACCATTTATCTGCTTTTGGAATAACTATTCGGAGTGCAAATTACCAAGTCGAACATCGTTACGAAGAATTGTGCCATCTGCGCGCGAACATATTGAACAAAAAATAAAATCGGAGTTGAAAGATCAAAAATTGTGGTTATGTGTCGACGAAACAACAAATCGGAAGAAACATTCTGTTCTTAATGTAATGGCACGCAAATTGGAACCTCATCAATCGGCACCTTCAATTCTATTAGTCTCCAAACGAATACAACAGTGTACTGCCGAAGTAATTTCAAAGTTAGTGTTAAATACATTAGACAAGTTTGAACTTTCAACAAACCAACTCTTGATGTTAGTGAGTGATGGTGCTGCAAACATGCTTTCTGTAGGCCGGTCTCTTAAAAAGCATTCTGCTAATTTGTTACACATTACGTGTAAAATTCATGCTCTCAATCTTGTGGCGGATAGTATCAGAAAATGTTATCCTGAGGTAGACGCTTTAATAGCGCATACCAAAGCAGTATTTGTCAAATCACCGAAACGTATTCGCGAATTTCACAGACTGTGCCCCCGTATACCAGAGCCACCAGAACCTATTCTAACTCGTTGGGGAACATGGTTGCAGGCCGCGTTTTATTATTATAAATATTTTGACAATATTAAGAACGTGGTTTTCCAATTCGATACAAAGGAAGCTGCCGCTATCCAGAAAAGCCAGTCGAAATTTCAAGATAGTCAGGTTAAAATGGATTTAAAAATCATTCACGACAATTACTTCGGGCTAGCAGATGCAATAGAAAAATTACAAAATCCTGCGGTGCCGTTAGAAGAATCTCTACAAATAGTGCAACATGTTCATGCACAGCTATGCGCGATTGAAGACGCAAAAAATGTTTCTGTTCTAGAAAAATTTGAAAGTGTTTTTAAGAAGAATTCTGATTTTGGCACATTAAGACACATTTGTGAAGGTGCGTCAACAGAATCGTTAAGTTATTTGAAAGATTATTTTAGTTACGCAAATATTACGTCACTAGATGTAGAACGTTCGTTCTCTGCATATAAAAGCATTTTTTCCTCATGCCGTACTAGTTTTGCCGAAACAACAGTTGAAATATATCTAATGTTGCAGATATTTAACAGACATTATTCACTTTATGATTTCACGGAGGACTCTTAAAATGGTAAGTGTTGAGCACGTGTTATTTAATTTTTATTTAAAAGATGAGCGAAATTATTTGCGGCAGCAAACATCTCTATTAGCAGAATAACTCTAGTGGAACGCAAGGCCTGGTCGACTCTACGCTACTGCGCGGTACCGCTCGTGGCCAGCTTTATTCATCACTGATGGAAGCATGACCAACGACGAAATTCTGCAAACCAACTACTGGGCCGATTTTTGTGCTGTCACTACTTCAATAATAACAAATGTCAAGTTTTACGAAAAGAATAACGTCAAATCTCAAGAGCGCCATCTAGTGGTCGTTTGTAAATGCTGAAGACGCTTTCCTTGTACTTCATACATACATTCTTTAAATGTACTTTGAAAATTTTGTTGCACATTTTAGAAATAAAACTGTAGCTATATCGCCATTACAACATAACACTGCAACGAGCCACAAAAGCATTTGTAATTGACACCAGGAAAGAAATTCTATTTATCCCGCAGCGCATTCAATTTAATCACAATTTTATCGGGGCCGGGGTAATAAACAAGACGCCGTTTACGAGCGCCGATATTGCTACATTGTTGTGTCGTGTAATGTCCCAACTCACGGCCCGTAGTATCTACAGCGACCGGCATATACACATACATGTACTCCCATTCGCTGCCAAGTTACACGCGTTCATACAATGTAATATTACGTCGGAGCTGTATTAAGTCGTGGATACCAGTAGTACGAATCCACATTGACGTCGTCCTCGCGTTGCCTTTACAAAATAGTCACTTATCTGGCAATATTTTTATTCAAAAGCGTATATTTTTTATTACCAGGGTCCTGTCTCCATCTCCCCGGCAACCCTGGGGGTCCTTCGTACGACTACAACGACGAGGACGACGGAATAAAATTTTTATTCGAAAACGTAGCGGATAGAAATTTGCTACGACGTCGTAAAAATGTTTTTAAATCTAACGCTCATCGCCTGCAGCCCGTGCGTCGCGAGATACCTCGAAATCGGCGTGCTAAAGCAATTTTTTAAAGAGCCAACGTCGTCCCTGCTGCCGGTCGCTTATTTAACTCCCCCTCTCTCGCTTTTCGGGTCGCGTAAAAGAATGCCTTTTTAATTTTGGATTTTATTGGTGGACTGGGAAAAGACGAAATTTTAATATCTAATTTAATGTCGACGGTGATTTGAAAAAAACAAAACGGAGGATAGCTATTGACGAAAGAAATAATAGCGTGAAGATATAAAAAAGGGGACTACATCGTGTGTTCGTTGTGTATTGATTAAATCCGCATTTTTCAAGATGGTGTGGGTGATGAAACAGGTGAGATAAATTACACTGGAGAACAGCAATTTCGTTGTCTTAAATCTGTGACTTGTTTTCAACTAACTTTTGGCCTCCGGATCCAAAAATAACCGCAGTTTTTGTCAATCACGTCAACTTTTTAAGCAACAGGATACCCTCAAAAGTCATACAAATTGTGCATATAAAGGAAAATAAAGTAAAAATATGCTGTTTATAAAGAATAATTTTATTCATACAAAGGCTATAATAGTGACTGGAAGTTAAATTGTGTTCATACAAATATATATTAAGGCAAAAATTTTCGCTTATAGCTTTTTCTGGAATGTTTAATCTGTGGACATTCTCGCTTGATGCTCCAACAATAGTCAGCCATCATATGTACATCCCATCTACCTTGATACCGTGTACCCATGACCTTGAAATCATGGTGAAATCCCTCACTCTACTCATCACTGACTGTACCAAGATTTTCCGAGAAGTTAGCAAGATGGCTATGTAAAAAATGCAATTTGGTGCTCATGTTGCAACCTAGCAGTTCGAAGCTGTCCAAGAGTTGCTGGACAATTTTGGCGTAATTCTGTGCTCGCGTATTTTCAAGATAGTCTTTAACAATGTTTTTGAATGCCAACCAAGCATTCTTTTCATGCTCGATTTCGCGGAGAGTGGTCACATTCTCATAAGGTGTAAAGATAAAACTTGACGTGGTACCTAATTAACTATAAAACAGCTCAAAAACCAAACTCAACAGAAATTGTGTTACAAATTGTTCCCCAGTGTTTTCCATTAATACACACTTCGTCAAAAGTCTTGGATCCCCTGTACAAGAATAATTTAAAATGTTTTAAGCCTCAATATGAAGATGGCGCTACTCATCAACAATATACCGGTAATATAGTTGCGCATGCGTTAAAAGATGCTTATGAAATTCTCAGCCATGTTGGGCGCTCAGTCGTTTGTGCCAGTCGATGTTTCCGCAAAAATTGTCGGTCCATTTGTCTACTTCCCGTGCTAGGCAAGCTTGTTGAACGGTTAATTCAGCAGGTTAGAAGCTGAAATTGGAGATCTCTCAATCATTTCGGATGAACAGTTTCTGGCTTTCGTAGTGAACGTAGTACCACCCTGCAGATCCTAAAGGTAGTGGAATACATTAGACAAGGATTCTGCCTGCATCAATACACAGGAGCAGTATTTTTGGATGTTGGGAAAGCCTTCCCCGAAGTCTGGCACTGGAGGGTCTTCTCTTTAAGATGCAAATTGCAGGAGTATCCACCGGCGTAACTAGGATAAGGTACCGAGAAAAAACTCTGGAAACTACTAGCCGAAAGAAGAATAGAGAGTAAAATGATTAGAGTATTGAATAACATCTATAAGGAAAATATTAACCAGGTAATGCGTCAAAACCAAACTTCAACAGCTTTTACAACTAAGGAACGATTACGACAAGGCGGAGGACTGAGTCCGGTGCTGTTCACTGTTTTTATCGATGACATAATAAAGAAATGTAGATCAAGAGTTAAAAAATATAATGTAGGTTATAGGTACATGAAAAAAGTAGACATATCAAAAGGAACTTTTGCCGACGACATAGTCATCATTGCAGAAAAGGAGACTTGCAAAAGAATTTGGAGATTTGGAACAACACTTTGGAAGAAAATAAAGTGAAATTAAATAAAACCAAAACAAAAGTAATGGTAGTAGACAATGAAACGAAAGAAATACAAATAAAAATAGATAATGTGCAAATAGAACAAGTTACAAGTTTTAAATACTTAGGAGTAGAGTTAGGAAGAAATGGAAGACAGGAAAAAGAAATAAATAATATGATAGACAATACATTAACACTTTACTTTGCAATGAATAGGACTTTTATAAATAAGGGAAATATCAAAAAGAACAAAACTAAATATTTATAAGACTATATACATACAGACCGTTATTAACTTTTGGTTGCGAGTCCTGGACGCTGACTACGAGACAAGAATGTAAAATTCAAGCTGTAGAAATGAAGTACCTTAGAAGAGTCAGAGAGGTCACAAAAAAGGATAAATTGAGAAATTCAAGAGTAAGAGAAGACCTGGAAATGCAATCGACACTTGACTACATTGAAAAAAACAACTAAGTTGGTGGGGACACCTACAAAGAATGCCACAGACAAGACAAGTAAAGCAAATATGGGAGGCAAAGACACAGAAAAGGAAGAAGAGAGGAAGACCAAGGCAAACATTGGATGGTATTGTAGAGAACATATTACAGAGGAAAGGTAAAACGTGGAAAAAGCAAAACATAGCAATCAATAAGAAAGATTGGGCGAAGTTTGTGGATGCAGATTAAAAGTTATGAATTAGTTATAATATTTTGATGTAATGTATCCAAGTATGTAATGAAATGTAACACCCTACACCTTTTCTGGGGTGTTTTGGTATTGATAATATATATTGAAATATCTTCCTCGGGGGATTTTTCCAAATTTTGTTAAATTTTCTAATTTTAAATTGAATAAACGATTCTTGTAGGTTCGGGGGTATCCCTAGATACCCTTACGGCAATTTTTGAGTGAATTTCCAACTCAGTAAAATGAAATTAACGAATTTTATGATTTGAAAAATAACTAACCTTTAAATTTTTGAACGAAGCCACTGTATATAAACCCTCTCTTTATATACCCACTACAGGAAACTGCCTACTCTGGATATTTAACCCTTTTTTTCTTCTGATAAAGACTTTGAATACGCAAACGAACACTTATATTGGGATTGGATTTAAGACACACTTTGATTCAACCAAGGCCGAATAAAGATTGAAGAAAACTTTTGGCGTCGTTCATCTTTCTTTTATTTTAAATCGCGAAAGACCGGCGATTGTTTTATTTCACAGCCAGTTTAGATAATTCAACCCAAATAAAAACTTTAACGATCAAATGAAATTATTTCTGCAAACAGCATACGAGAACACAAGCAGTGACTTAACCAGGAGGTTGTATGTTGATGATTCTGTGATCCAAACTGTCACCAACAAGCTTTTAACGAGAAAATCCACTGCTACTTTACCGAAAGCTTTCAGATAAAGATTTAATTGATGAAATATTATTTGTTGTACTTTGCAATTTATGCTGTTGCTTATTCCAGACGATTTCTACATTAATTTGGACGAACAAACGAGTAGATTTGTCCGTGCCACCCCACACTCATTATCTAGACTTATAATTAAATTATAATGTCCTCGCTCCAAGGATGGTAGGCTAAGGGGGAATGGTAACGAAGAAATTTCCAATTTTCCCCGCAAGAGGGATATTTAGTTACCAACGAGTGGCCAGACTGACATTTAGTCCGTACCGAAGTGACAACTGAGAGTTGTTGTTATTGTCATAGATACAACGTTGAACATAACAATATATAACTAGGATGATCTCGTCGTTCTTCTCGGACCGGAAATTTCGAATGCGGATGGGCAACGCTCTTCAGCAGGAGGACTTGCAGCGGGGGTACCTCAGGGCTCCGTGCTATCGCCGATCCTCTTTTCAATCTTCATGAGTGACATCCCGACAGGCGTCTTGGTAGGTTTCGCCTTATATGCCGATGACGTCTGTATCTTCACGTGGTCGGCGAACGCGCGTATAGTGAACGCTAAACTGAAAGAATTCCTGCAGGCTCTGGAAGAGTGATACTCCGGATGGAGGATCTCCATCAATGCGGCCAAGAGCTCGGCCGTGTTATTCACCAGATCCGGCCGCCGTAAGATCTTCTCGTCCTGGCCGAAGCGATACCATTGAGTATGCAAGTGAAGTACCTCGGGGTTATCACGTCGGAAATTTCAAGGAAAATTATAGATTAGTAATCTGTATATTTTGTAATTTGCTGAAAAAAAATTCAAATTTGGCAGTTCAAAAATGTCACTTGATTTTTTAAGTAAAAACAAAGGGCAAATGTAACATTTATCTATGTATATTCAATACTAAAAGGTCCCCCATATTATACAGACTTTGTATGTCACACAAAAAGGAAATGGACGCGTACTGGTATCGTAAATTTATGCTTCTAATAGAAACAAATACTGAAAACAATAAGCTAATTTATTATTGAGGTATTAGAAAGCTTCCACTACGAAGCGCACACAATATCAATTTCGCAAACTTTATCTAGAAGCGGCAAACACAGAAAACTTGATATTTGGCGTGTCTGTCTATCGTACACACGTCATGCATAGCTACTGCTTCTTGTCAATTACCTGCAGTAACGTATGTACATGGAGCTATTTGCGTGATTGCTGTACTCCATAAATTTTTCCCACAAATAACATGCCCGTTTGAAGGGAATGTATATGGACGAGGCTTACTAATAGGTGAGTTTCACGTCAAAAGGAAATAAATTACGAAAAATTACGGGTAGAAATTATTGCGCAAGGAAGTCGTTGCCGAATGAAAAAGTGAAATTATGAATGTTTCTACAGCGATAAAGTATTGTTAACATGCAGTTGGGCGAAGAAAATATTATTCCTAAGTAGTAAGTTCTGGTCGAATTAATCTGTAACCTATAAATGTGCAGTAGATTTCGTACACTGATATGAACCCTGCCAGTCACCACTTATTAAAGTTAGTCAATTAATAATAATACATCTTTATAATAATACATCTTTATTGTTCAACAGTCAAAAACCAATTACAGGACAAGTATAATAGATACATTGAATTTCAAAAGTACAGAGCTATTATTGAATATACATATACAAGGGTAACAAGAAAGTGTGAATAGGTACAAGAAAAAGGAAAGAGTGAATTAGAATGGCATTGGAGTTGGTTCTACAAGACACGGTGATTGAAAGGGTAGAAAATGTATAGCAGAATAAATAAATATTTATCCAAGATTATTTGTGAAACACTTACAAGGGAACATTCCGAGGTGACAATCACCAACCGGTTTGAAACTTATTGAACATATTTGTACGAGGGAAAATCAGTAAGTAGGTCGCACAAAGCTATTATAAAAGTAATAAGAGAAATAGTTAGCCAAAAACAAGGTTTATTTTTCAACATAGTCTCCTAATTCTTCAATTCTCGCCTGAGTCAACTGGGCCGAATGCGGCCTGGCGTTATCGTGATGCAGCAATATTCCTCTCGTCAGTAGGCCTGGACGTTTTCGTCGAATTGCATCCAGAAGCAACAACAAAACTCTACAATATGATTCAGCAGTCACGTTCTCATTTCTACTCTGGAAATGGGCTAGGAGCACTCCTTGAGAATCCCAGAACACAGCTGAGGGCACAACCTTGAAATTCTTTGTTGACGGTGAAGAGGGACGTTTCCATTGCATTGAAGCATGCTTTGTTTCGGGTTGGTAGTGATGCATCCATGATTCATCACCAGTAACAATCCTGTTAAGCATGTCCTCCCCTTCCTCTGCGTACCTAGAGAGGTGTTGCAAGGATAAGCCTATTCGAATCCTTCTGTGTTCCTCGGTCAGTTGTCTAGGAACCCACCGTGAGCAAACTTTTCGAAAATTCAAACGATCGTGCATCAGTTCGTAGGCTAAACCATGAGAACTCCCTATTTCAGTCGCTATGCTGTCTATTGTTGCCCGCCTGTCAGTTCGAATCATCTCTTCCACCCTTCGAAGTGTTACATCTGTCGCAATCTGAACGGGGCGGCCACTTCGCTAACCGTCAACAACTTTTGAGCGCCCTTGTGAGAATTTCTCGACCCAGTTATACACGGCTTTACGCCACAAACACTTTTCACCGTAAACAGGAGACATTTCCTTATGGATATCTTTTGCAGGGAGTCCTTTTGCCCAGAAAAAAACGCACAACAGCGCGCTGCTCTTCCACAGTACACTCTTCGAGCACGGTCGCCATTTTAACACCCCTTGCGTACGCGCACGTCAACTGTCACTTGATGATCATTAAGCTGGATAGTGCTGCCCCCCAATGACAGATGCGGAAAATAGCTCTCTGCTATTTTCAGTTTTCCCACAACAGTTTGTGACTTATTTAATGACTTTCCCTCGTAAAATCCATCGAGTATTGTAAAACGCCACTTTCCATTTCGGCTGGCAAAGGAACGCAGACGAGTGTATGATTTTTAATATGTGTTTGAAACACTCTACATTTCCTAAGCTGTGGAAGGTAGCACGCATATACCCCGTTCTCAAAAAGGGTGACCCTGCAGACGTGAAGAACTATAGACCAGTATCTGTTTTATCCAACTTCTCCGAGGTTATCGAGCAAATACTTTATCAAAATTTGCTCCCGAAGATAAGATCATATATATCTCCAAAACAGCATGGCTTCATTCCGAGACGTTCCACTGTAACTAACCTCGCTTGTATTACCTAAGATATCGCAGAAGAGCTTGATCGGGGAGGTCAAATAGGCGTCATATACACCGACTTCTCACGAGCATTCGACTCTATTGACCACGGAATTTTACAGCGTTGGGTAGTGTTGAGCTAAGGATGCTTTACATCCCGCCAGTATGAGATTGGTCAGTCATGATAGTTATCGTTGTTCTTTATTATTATTATTATTATTATTATTATTATTATTATTACTATTATTATTATTATTATTATTATTATTATTATTATTATTATTATTATTATTACTATTATTATTATTATTATTATTATTATTATTATTATTATTATTATTATTATTATGGTCGGGCCATGGCACAGATGCCTTTAGTCACTGCGACCTTAATAGTTCTATTGTAACAAAATGCCCTTATGTGTGTCAGAATAGTTGGGGGCTTTTAATAAACCTTAGTACTACTCTAGGATCTGTTTCCTTCAGTTCTGTAAGTGCCAGGAATGGTCTACTGAAGTTTTGGTGTCGTATGCGACTAATGGCAACGCATTCACATAGGATGTGTTCTGCCGTCTCCAGATCTTCTTGGCATAGACAGCAGATTTGATCTTCAGCGTTTCCTAGTTTAAATAGGTGATATTTTAGGGCTACATGGCCTGTCAGAAATCCTGCCAGTAATCTGAGATCCCGCTTGCTGAACAATAAATTTTTCCTGTCTTTGGCGAGCCTGATATATCGTTGTTCTTACACTACATCAGTATATGAACCAGTATATATTTCCGCAAATAAAACCTTACACATATAAAAGTTTTAATCTAGTTATGAGGTACTCGTGAAGTCTAATAGCGTAATAACAACAAACGTCATATAAAATAAGCTAACAGGGATATTTCAAACCGGTTGTTCATTTGACAGTTGCCAGACGTTCGACGAGTTTGTTACCTTCAAGAATATAATAATAATAATATGTTTTATCAAGCAGAAAAGAAAAAAATATCATATAGGAGTATACATAAAACGCTAAATATTACTACATTAACTCTGCTTAAAGGGATCAGAATCATCTTACCGATGCTCTTCCTTCTGATCCGTCAACTATAGAAAAATATCGACATAAATGCAGAACATACATCATTATATTATTATTATTCATCGGTATAAATAGACAGTAATATTGTCATGGACCACCGTGATAGGGGTAGCTCGGGGTAGACACTCGGACCAATACTACGCACAGAAATTCACCTTCCTGTTAGAAGGAGGAACTGGAGAGGTACGTATATTCCAAAAGAAAACAGGCACTCCACTTTTCACTCTTTATTTACAAAAAAAAACAAGAAGTTACTGCAGAGCTCTTTTCAGAGACTCTGCCCCCAATCCCTTATCCTTACCAATTCACCTATATTTATAACCTATCCAATCCCTTCTACTAACTATCCTTCCGGTGCTTAATCGGCAGTATCAAAGTTCGATGTCTTCGAATTGACCGAGAGATCATAATTTTACACGGCAATTGTCCAGACGGTCAGTCAGCTCGACGACACCGGTCACCGATCGAAAAATGATTACAATACAGAAAACAGAGACGATGAACGCAAAGCAGCGGAAGTCTAGCTAGCGTCTTTTCTAAAAGTGAAAGCAAAGCGTTTATTCGCGACAATATATAGACTGCATGTGTATGATGAATCGAAGATGGAATTCTCTTTTGCCTTTTTTTTTTAAGATGTAACCCAGGGTCTTTTAATAACACTTTCCATTTTAATCTGGATAAAATATACCTTACAAAACTACCTCCACTTTTTAGGACATGAAACCACCGAAATACTAAATTTTAGTTTCATTGTTTTGGCCCTCGATGTACAAACATACATACCACCGTCTTAGTCTAATACTGCCCCAGCCCGCGAAACCATTCCAGACTGAAATTCGAGGTGCTATCTCGGCTCGAAATAATTCGTCGGCGAGGCCGCGTCTCGAGACAATTAAAGCAAGATTCATTGTGCGGGCCAGACACGCGCATAATTGAAATGGTCGCAAATTCGGTGGCATTTAGCGGCTGTGTGGAAATGAAGACGTCGCTAGAGCACTTTAAATGCTCCCTCTAATAAAATACATAGGAATGTATGTAAATACATACGTATGTAGGCGAATATATGCGTTGAGGATTGTTAGAAGCAGTATTCCTTTCTCGCGCCGAGAAGTCGACAATTTGATTCGCATAGCCGAGCGGTTAATTCAATAATTAAATTCGCCGTATAGCGGGAAACGATAAAAGACGGTATTCGCGCTATGCGCCGGCACTAAAGGAAGCAGAGGATGAATGGCGACGCCTTATAGCGCTTGAAGTGCGCGGAATGTTACCGAAGTACGGAGGTTTATATGTCTGTGCTGCTTCTAATTTGACGCTATATTAATCCAGACAGCACTCAACTCATTATGGCGGAAAAAATTGCGTTTCTGTATGCTACAAAAGCTGGTGCTTAAGACTTAATAGCTAAACTTTTTAAATACATATCTTTTCTTATGGAAAACGTAGAGTAAGACCGGAGAATATTTTAACTGTATCGTTAACGATGGTAATACATCTAGCAGTACGTAACTTATTTTGTCAATCAATATCAATATGTAAAAGAATAACAGTTTTAAAAATGATATACTACAGTTACACCAATAAAACCGTGATAGGGGTATGAGAGTAGGTTTAAAGATACAAATTGTAGCATCATGCGGTACTGGTAGTGCAGTACCAAGCCGTTACTTACCATATACACAAAGCCTGCGCACTTTGACGTCAGGAGACTGTGACGTATTTCGATATAGGTCATATAAACGCGTTTATATACTGAGACCATCTCTACGTTTTGAATTGGTTTATCCAAATTATATTGGTTTTATTTTTAAAAATACTGTGTGGTGATATTTCCGTACTTTGCTGGTGATACCTGCAATGTTTTTCTAGTGCTTTATAAGCGATAAAAAATAAGTAACCTAACCTAAGCTGACGTCGGTTGTTTCGTTTGTGAGCTACTCTTTGTAAATAAAAGAAGATATTGTTTATTGTTCAACAGCTACAGATTCAAGGACCGGTGAAACTATAACTGTAAGTTTAAAATATTCTAGGCTTAAAAAAGATGCTATTTCAACTCAATTCCCTAACTGCCCGTTGTATTTTACAAAAAACCTGAAGATGTTATTGTTCAAATAGTTTTATATTCTTACGTTATATTTAACAAGATTATTTTTGAACACGCCGCGTGTTTTAGGCGCGTCTTAGGCGCCATGCCATCTTGCGTTAAGCAGCCCAGGAGCTGCTCGATAGGTGGTAGGAGTCCGGATACCGAGTTGTTGTCGCTATTCTCTAGACGACATGACTGTCTTTCTCGATGCTAGGTGGCGTGGGGAGATATATCGTGATTCTGTTCGTGGAGAATAGCAACATATACTGGAGAGGTGAAAAACAATAGCGAGGGAGAAGGGCACGTAGAGAACCGTGCTGATGACGCCGGGTAGGCAGAAACATATTCGCGGGTTTACGCTCTCCCTTTCCCTCGCTTTGCTTTTTGCCGGAAATGATTCCATCAATACCATGAGCTATATTAGCATTAATTTTTTGGTTATTGTTGCTAGGCAATTTTTTCATGTGTATTTTAAGCTATTTATTTGAATCCTTTTGAAAAGCAGTAAATAATACAATTAAGTAACTTACTGTGCGAGGGATTCTGAAGAACTCCACTGGCCGACGATGTTCAGTAAAGGATGATTGTTTTGCTGTGCGGACCGCTTACAGGCGTCGCCGTTGGGTCCCTCCGGTAGAAGGATTTTACCGTCGAACGGACGCTTTATGCTCAGCACACAACAGGAAGGAATACATTGTAAATACGCAGCACATTGCGTTTAGGCAACCGTAGAAGCGCGCACAGGGACAAATGAATGTACTACATTATGTTGGAATTAATCCTACCGCACGACGGTATTGCTTTGATCACGTTATTACAACGGGACACGTTTTCATCATGTAATGATATACCCTTCATGCGAAACAACGACAAGGCGTCGGATAGCGCGGCGTGAAAATACCACCATGCGTGTACGGGTGAGTGTGTTTATTCGAGAAGGACACATTTAAGCTTTGATTTAATGAGCTACGCGTGCCTCCCGCTACCGCCGCCGCTAATGAATTATGAAATGTAGGACGCAAGACGTGTTCGTTCTTTATTACATTTATTACCGGCAACAAACAGCGAGGCTGATGGGATATTCCGTATAACAAAGGAAAGTGATTAGAAAGTGCGTTGTCGCGTTTAAATTTCTTCAAAGCTGTTCAAAGCAAATGAATAAATAAATAAAATAAATATCGTCTTTATTTCCATTTCAGAAGTAAAAGTCAGCATAAGAGATAACACAAAATACGTTTTGCTAATTAAGGAAAATCTCTAGTATACATACTAGGGTACGTAAGGGTTTATTTATAAGTGCTGGTTCCACACATACAGCGAATAATGTTGCGGCTTGTGCTAGGAAAGCCATCTCCGCTCCTCAGTGTGCCTAGACAATCCTACACAGTCGCAAGTCAGTCGCCTAGCATACGTGCTCGAGATATCTGCTCGACACAGATTTATGGAAATACGTAATACATCTTATTTGATTTTTATCCTATTGATGGACTTTAATAGTTGATTATTTCTAAATAAATACTTAAATGTAATGTAGATGAAACAAAGAAAACGTTCTTAATTTAAAAGGAAAAATTATGAATTCCCAAACTAAATAAGAATAAAATAACTAAATTAAATTTTTGCATTTCCAAATATCCAATATATTAAATGTTTAAATAGCAGTACGTGCGTAATAAATACATGCACTTTTAAATGCAAATTCCAAAACGAAAACATGTTGTAACCTAAGAGAATTTTGGAATTACTGATTTTTTGTTTGTTCTTTTTCTTTTTCGGATGAATTGTTTTGTTTTACGCTTTCTACTTTTTTCTGTACTTTTGTGTGTTTCAAAATAAAGATTATTACTATTATTATTATTATTATTATATTAAAAGTGATTCGTTTATACAGATTCTGTAGTAAAGTTGATTTAGCGCGCCACAGCGGCAAACGGGAGCCGTAGCTTCGAATCCTGCCTGACAAGGGAACACAGGGAAGTGTCCCTCACCGATTTAAATGAAACTTGGTGGGTTTGTAGACTGATGCAGTGTAAGAACAACGGTAACTTTCATAGATGCTAAATCGCCCGTTTTCGGGGATGGGGCGGCCTACAGCCAACGCTACCTTTCGCTATTTGCTTTAATATCTCCAAAACTATAAGATATATCAAAAAAAAGTTAAGACAAATATATAACTGTTTTATGAGTACTAAAGGATAGTGACAATAGTTTGCCTGTCATAGTTCTTGTTTTCCAGAAACAGCCCCCAACCCCCGTATTTTTTAAAAATTTTAACATTTTTATTTGCTGGAAAAATACACAAAGTTATGCAGAATTCACCCATATATATTAAACATGCTATAAAATAACTCAATTTAAAAAAAAAACAATAACATACGAATTGAGTAGGTATACCTCCGTATGTACATATCTATGTAGGTATATATGTAAATAATATTACTTATTGTTATTGATGTGAACAAATCGTAGAGATACTTATCTAAAGTATCTGTCTAAATATCTCTAATACTTTTTAGATCATTTATACCTTATCAGCATTACATTCCATTATTTATTTTTAAAAGTATTCGATTAGCGTATTATCCGTTATACTTATAAATTTCCTCATTGAAACTTCAAGTGCTGATTTTCACGTGCAGATTACATGATTTCTATAGTATTTAAATTTTATCTAGATCAATGTAAGTATTAGGATATCTTGTATACCATAAATGCTTTTTCATACGCATATATATAAAGCAATTAGTACTTGCAGTCTTCAGTTTATTGACGACGAGTACGTTTCGCAATTAGGCTGTCGAAAAGTGTTTCTTGAAGTCATGAGAATCAACGTTGCTAATGTACTGAATTTGCTACGTACAACATTCTTTGTTGCAAATATCGCTGATACACCTATAACACGTGAAGAACAAGAGTTACACGAAGCTATAACGGATATCATTGTGAGAGCTCAAGAAGAGGCATCTTTTGCATTTGAAGCAGATGTAGCGCTGGAATTTGAAGACTTGGCTGGTCCACAGGAACCGCAATTCGTTGAACCAAGAAGTGAATATGATGAAGATTATGAACATGAAGACTGTGTACCCCAAGAAGGAGGTAGTTCAATTGATATTGAATATAAAACGCGAGCCGTTGAGTTTTGGAAAAGTGGAAAAGCGAAACGACGTTCGTTAGAATCTGTCCAAAATCGATTTAGAAAGGTATATAATACGTAAATTTCTTATTCTATCTAAACATTTAAATACGTAAGGGAAAATTTCTAAAACTAGTACATAAAGATATCTTGTACAGTTTGATACATCAATACTAATAATAGCATTTGTATCTTTGGCGTCCATTTGTTCCAGGTAAAATCAAGTAGGCAACTTCAGAGATGGGAAGCAAGTGTTGACCGGGGTGGCACCAACAAGGACAAAAGTACATACGTTACAGAATATGTTCTAATAAGATTTAAGGAAGCGTTAAACAGCGGAAATATTATCCACGACATAGATCTTCGCAGATGGGCGCTACAGGCAAAAGATGAAATAGAGTATCATTCATTTAAAGCTAGTCATTGGTGGATATGGCATTTTAAAAAAGTACATAGAATTGTTTCTCGTAAAATAACAAAGTTTATCACACGATCCACTCATAGCGATGTTGACGAATTACGATCCACAGCCGAGCGATTTGTTAATGAAATTAAACCTAAAATTAGCGTTGTTGGACAAGACAACGTTTACAATGCAGACGAGAGTGGCTTTAATTTAGAGATACATTCCGGTCGAAGCTTGTCCAGCATTGGAACAAAAACAGTGGAAGCGGTCGTGCAATCATTATCATCTATTACACATAGTTACACAATCATGCCAAGAATTTCGTCAAATGGACGACTATTATCCCCCCCCCCCCCTTTTCTTGTGTTAAAAGAAACAACAGGTCAATTTGGACCGAACGTACAAAAAACACTTTTTAGGCCTATTAACGTGTATATATCTGCATCAACATCAGGGAAACTGACCTCGCAGCATTTTAAAGATTGGTTTACAGATGTTTTCTTACTAAATACTAACGCTGAAAGTGTCTTGTTATTGGATTCGGGAGTGGGCATTGTCCTAAAGAAGTGAGCAATTTACAATCAGTACCAACGAACAAAAAAGTCGATATTTTTACAATACCTAAGAAGACAACTTCAATGGTACAGCCTCTAGACGTCTACGGTTTTAGAATATGGAAAAATTTTGTTAGGACTTTTTCAGATGACGTACTGCTTATGGGATTACAATCTTTGACACATAATCAATTTTCATCGTCGAGGTTCTTCAATCTATTTAAGTATGCGTGGTATAAAAGTGGATACATCGAAGATCGGCCACCGAAGTTTGAGAATCCTGTCCGATTCTGCTTCCCGAAGGATTTACAAAGTACACCACTATGCAGTATTTGTGGCGAACCTGCATTTCTTCGTTGTGCGTGGTGTAAGCAATTTCTTTGTTTTCAACATTTCTACACAGATTACCATTATTGCAATAACTATGCAGAGTAGCCTGTTATTTATTTTTGCCTTTCTTCGGATTATCTGAGGGGGAACCGAGGTCCAGGTCCCAACCTATTCGGATAATTGAGACTATACACGTAAAATTTATAAATATTATTATTGTCATTAAAACTGTTATTAGGTACCAATTTAATTATCTTCATTTTCATTAGTTTGTTAGTTTAGTTTAGGCACTATATTTTTATTGTATTCAATATTATTACACAAGGTGAAAGTAAAAGAATTGTACAAACATTAGCAACGTTGATTCTCATGACTTCAAGAAACACTTTTCGACAGCTTAATTGCGAAACGTACTCGTCGTCAATAAACTGAAGACTGCAAAACCATTTATGGTATACAAGATATCCTAATACTTACATTAATCTAGATAAAATTTAAATACTATAGAAATCATGTAATCTGCACGTGAAAATCAGCACTTGAAGTTTCAATGAGGAATTTTATAAGTATAACGGATAATACGCTAATCGAATACTTTTAAAAATAAATAATGGAATGTAATGCTGATAAGATATAAATGATCTAAAAAGTATTAAAGATATTTAGACAGATACTTTAGATAAGTATCTCTACGATTTGTTCACATCAATAACAATAAGTAATATTATTTACATATATACCTACATACATATGTACATACGGAGGTATACCTACTCAATTCGTATGTTATTGTTTTTTTTTTGAATTGAGTTATTTTATACCATGTTTAATATATATGGGTGAATTCTGCATAACTTTTTGTATCTTTCCAGCAAATAAAAATTTTAAAATTAAAAAAAAATATGGGGGTTGGGGGTTGTTTCTGGAAAACAAGAACTATGACAGGCAAACTATTGTCTCTATCCTTTAGTACTCATAAAACAGTTATATATTTGTCTTAACTTTTTTTTGATATATCTTATAGTTTTGGAGATATTAAAGCAAATAACGAAAGGTAGCGTTGGCTGTAGGCCGCCCCATCCCCGAAAACGGGCGATTTAGCATCTATGAAAGTTACCGTTGTTCTTACACTGCATCAATCTACAAACCCACCAAGTTTCATTTAAATCGGTGAGGGACACTTCCCTGTGTTCCCTTGTGAGTCAATAAAAGTTTTATATCATTAATCAAATTTAATTACGTCGGAGAAACCAGGAAAGACCTACTTTTCCATAATTACATGAGTCAAACTTCATTAGATAAGGAACATATGTGCGCCTACGTTTTTGCAAGACTTAATTATAACGCATAACTCTTGAAAATATATGCTTTTAATGTATCTCATGTTTATTGTGAGTTTGAACATCTTCTGACATCTATGGATATATCCCCACTTTTGTGTCCGCAGAACAAACATTTCCAATGTTAACGTTTTTCAGGGAACGCGGTACCATTAACAACTTTCAGTAAAAAACTACATCTAAACCCTATTAGTATCATATTATACGAGCCATTATAACATGCTGGAAAACATTTACGATATCCAAATCATTATCCAACACATTCTCCTGAACGTATTTTACGCTAAAAACAACACTTCCACCAAAGAGCAAATATAAAATACGTTATCCCGTGGAAATTTTATTATAATATCCCGGCTATAAAAGGTGATACCGTGCAGCGAAAACAAGGCATCATACCAATATTCCAGCGAGCGATATCTAATTTCTAAGAACAAATTTTCGCGTTATTTAACGCCCGAGGCACGTATTTCGTCCGTGTTGGGACTTCAATTTTACGTATATTAAAATTTTACACTCGAATTTATCACCGCGTTATAAAAATATTCTCCTCGTAACGGCTTTATAACGATTCTAGCCTTTAAGCCGTACAATCAACAGCAAAACTATTAGAGTTTTAGGTTATAATGCAGTAAAATGTACAGGTATATCGTAAAACTGTTTATATGTGTAATTACGAAGATAATTGGATCAATTGTGGATACGATGAACCGAACTTTATTAGTATTGATCTTGAGGAAAAAATTCCGCAATAGACATTTTTTTATGAAAAAAACCAACGAGATAAATGAATACCTTTTATTCGATTGCTAACACAAATTTCTAAATTCACATTTGATCTTCTTTCATCTTAACAGTTTCACAATTTTTCAATTGGATTATATTCAATCGGTGACTGGAATAATAGCTCCAATCCAAAAATATGTTTTAAACTGAGATGGCGAAATCATTCAAAATTTGACCCCTACACCCTAAGAACCCTTAAAGAACCGAGAAGGGAACAACAACAGCTAGTGAGCGTAAAAACAGTTAATTTTTTCTTTTCGACATCTACATCAAAGAAACTGCAAGAATGGAGGCATACAGGTTGACACATTCGAGCAACTAGGGAATCCACAACAGTTCGGGACATACCAGAAAAGAAGCAATAATAGCAGACTCTATCTTTGATGTGTGGCAATGATAATAATCTCCCTGATCTCCTCTGACAAGCCCATTAAGGAATTTTTAGTTTGGAAGCGATAAAATGATGACAGAAGAAAACCCAAGATCCAAATCTGATATACATATATACAGATTACATGCCATTCCGTTGGTGGAAAAGTGATACATGTCAAAATCATTAATTTTTCATTAGATGACAGTTAATAGACATTAGGTTTGTATACTTCACTAAAGCATTAACATTTTGGATCAAAAACTTCTTGGTAGTGGCGACCTCCGTGTGTCAGAATGTTTTAAAAAATAAAAATATCCAAATTACGTTTCGGTAACAAATTTATTGCCTTCATAAGAAATTCAAAAACATTTCTTCTCATTATAAAATTGTTACATATTAAAAATATTCTAAGTAGATCATTATAAGTTAACTTTTTGTGTTTTTTTTTGTTGCTTTACTATTACCTCCAGTTCTGTAGTTTAATTCTAATATACTATATATAAACTACATTTTTAATAATAAACTTCTTTTAGTTTTAAATTTAAATTTACAGAATTTAAAAAGAATAACTGTGGTATGTACAATGAATAGACTATCGGTAATGTGAGAATCTCCTCTCCTAGCGGTACCGCACAACAGCTAGGTCTTTTTCCCACTAATTTTTTTATATTTGTCAAGTGTTCGTACCTTAAAGAGTTCAAGGGAAATACACATATGTACGTTGAAAAGAAATGAAACGTTATAAAATGGAATAATAAATTTTGGATAATCACTCAATTTCTATTTTATCATTAACAGAATCTTTGTGTTTATTTATCTGGATCATTTCTAAGATGCATCTAGTTTCGTAGTTGACTTCTTCATTTAGAATTGAAGTTTTATCGAAACGAAAAGTGTGGCCTGTGTTAGGTTCATATTTCATTAAGGATGTTATGTTGTTTCGATATTTACGCCCTCTTATTCGTTTGTTTAAATGTTGTAGTAGGAGAACTACAACGATTCATCAGCTCGGTAAGCGAAAGATGCTCGCTTGTAAACCAATGAAATTAAGGAAGATAATAGTGAAATAAAAAAAGAAGGTAGAATTTGGTACTGTGTTATCGAAAGAGAATATATTTAATCTTACCTAATTGAAATCACAAAGTATATATTTTTTCAACGAGAGGTAAAGATGGTATTTATGGTATCCCTACGAGTAAAGACCTAGAAAATTTGCTGGGGTGGGTAAACTGCACCTGGTATTCCTATGTGTGTACTCGATAACTGTTCCTCACACAAACCCTTGAGCTTTGGGTATTTCAGCCAGTGATTATTTATAATTTCTGTTTCTTACTACTATGAATTTCACTAATAGAGAGAAATATGATGCTTTCAATGTCTGAAGAGTGTCGTCGCAATTGCCGTGCTGCCTGTAGATTATATCAAGAACGTTTTCCCGAAAGACGCGTACCCAGCCAGATGTGTTTCACTAGACTGACGAGAAATTTAAGAGAGCAAGGTTTATTTAGAAGGAAAACTGTCAAAGAACCAGCTACAGAAGACAGACTTCAAAATCATTTCCAATATTTTCTTTTGGCCATGTTTATTAATTTTACCCGAAAGCCCTGTGGTTACTACGGCTGCCATTCTTATTTGTGGCGCCCGATAACTAAAAGAATACGACCTACCTGATGCTCACTTGCCGTTCCCTCTTAAGTGTATCTCACAAGGCGTCTCCAGCTAAACTAACCTTGAAACATTCGAACGATGCCAATGTATATAAGCCCTCTGTTTATATACCCACCACAGGAACTGTCTGCTCTGGATATTCAATCCTTTTCTCTTTTCTAATAAAGACTTTGAATACACAAACGAACACTTATATTGGGATTGGATTTAAGACAAACTTTGATTCAACCAAGGCCGAATAAAGATTGATGAAAATGTATAGCGTCGTTCATCTTTCTTTTATTTTAAATCGCGAAAGACCGGCGATTGTTTTATTTCACAGCCAATTTTGATAATTTAACCCAAATAGAAACTTTTCGATGACTTTCGATCAAATGATATTAGCATACGAGAACGAATGCGGTGACTTAACCAGGAGGTTGTATGTTGATGATTCTGTGGTCCGAACTGTCACCAACAAGCTTTAAACGAGAAAATCCACTGCTAATTTACAGAAACCTTTCAGATAAAGATTTAATTGATGAAATATTATCTGTTGTCCTTTTCAATTTATGCTGTTGCTTATTCCAGACGACTTCTACATTAATTTTGACTAAATAAGTGAATAGAAAAATTAACAAACGAGTAGATTTGTCCATGCTACCCCACACTCGTCATTATCTGGACTTATATTTTATATATAATGTCCTCGCTCCAAGGACGGTTGGCTGAGGGGGGATGGTAACGAAGAAATTTCCAATTTTCCCCGCAAGAGGGATATTTAGTTACCAACGAGTGGCCAGACTGACATTTAGTCAGTACCGAAGTGACAACTGAGAGAAGTTATTATTGTCGTAAATACAACGTTGAACATAACAATATATATTCATTTATATAAGTTATTATTAATCTAACACAAATATATATAATCTGTCAGCACTAAGTAAAAGAAACTATCCAAACTGGGTTAAATCTATCCAGACTGAGTTAAAAACCCATCTGCACCAAGTAAAATCTTCGAAGATTCCATTCAAGAGAATCTTTTAATAGTAATTGGCTACTAAATAGCAGACTTTAATTAAATATAAGCTTTGGTAAAGCACCAACAGTAAAAGAATGATGAAAAAAATTGCTTAATGAATATATACATTACATTTAAAGATATCAGAATCTATTTACTCAGATTACTCACTAAATCATAATTTAAATGTTTACGTTAATACTCTTCAAATACAAATTGTATCAACTGAAATTGTTTATCTGACCTTACTAGCTTCTTAAATGAAGTATTCGACCAAGACGAAGTCTAACGGGGCTGTCTCGGGTGGAAATACTGCTTCGCAGAGCCTCGCGGAGAGAAAACGAACTATGCTGGGATTATTCAACTCCAAAACTTATTCCTGGTAAGCTACTAATAAGCTGGGATGCTTGCTAATGATAAGAGGTGTTGAGAAAATAGGTCCATGAGCGCACTAGAGTGTCTAGTGTGCTCTAATACTGTGTCCGTATTCTAAGGGAAGAATATTACAGGGGAATTAAATTCATTTCGAAGGTAAAAGGTAGAAAAGAAAGCCAAAATGTAAAAAAGCCTGAAATAAATCAGAGTAATGGGCAATACAAAAGTAAGAAGGGAAAAAAAAGTAGCATACTACGTGTTGAATCCGCTAACAAGCGAGAAAATACATTTCATTCACTTCAAAACGGGACTTCTTTTATATCTTGCACTTCGGCAACTAGCAACAAATGCAATCCATCAAAATAAACAGCAACAACGGCTATAATAAAATCCAATTATTGCAAATTAAAAAGTAGAAGCTCAACACGTCGCTTTGTAATTCACGATTGCACAAACGCAAGTGAGTGTCGGCAAACAACGTAACACCGTAAGATAAAGGAAATAGAAGAAGTGAAGGGGGAAAACAACGAATCATAGAAAAATACCACGGACGGACACTCGCATGAAAATTTTACCGTTACAAATTATCTCAAAAATAGTAATTCTCGTCTTGTGTCACTTTGTGTATTTCAAAGAGAAACATATGTAAATAAGCTTACTGAAGTCTGCATAATCCCTATTGTCAGGAAACCTTATCTATCATTGGTATCTGCATATGTGCATGAACTTTAGTATGCAGTACACGTATGTACATATTTATATTCGACTATAACGCAAAGGAGTGGGAGTTATGAAAATTACACAGACATCGATTTTTACCAACAAAACTCTATTCCCATGAAACGCAAACAATATCCGTTTTACGAGTTACGTGTGTAAAAGTTGGTCATACACCACCGGAAACCCCATATAGTTTAGAAACATCAGCATTTTTATATGGTCTTTCGTATTTTTATGAATGGTTAGTCCGATATGACGATAAACGGGATATTTATGACCCCCTCTGTGTATCTGCTCGTATATCTTGGAGAATAATATATTCCGGCTGGTATATTGCTGATTACTAGCCACTAAAAACAACTTGAAAAATGAATATGGGCAAAAAAGGAGGCCATTTATATAAAAAATAGAGCTAATCTAATGAAACTACAATTCCAAGCTGTTTATATGAATTGTACAGTATTAAATGATTAAGTAGGATACTGTTGGACTTCCCAAACTGGTTTAACAAAAGCATTTTCTGAGAATCAATATGTTACAAAGATTTCTAAAAATAAACTTGGTAAAATATAACAATTTTTATTTTTCAATATAATCTTCCCTAACTTCAATACATTTATTACAAATAATCTAAAGTTTTGCCCTCAAAATGGTGCATTGCAGCTGCTTTCAACTCACTATCGTCCTTAAAATGACGTCCCTTAGGTCTTTCTTTAAATGAGAAAATAAGTAATAACTAGAGTTGGCCACGCGCGCCAACAGACAGCTGCGTCGTATCTATACGGTTACATATAAGCCTCAGTGTAGCTTCGACCTTCCATTAGCACGGTACGTGTTGTTTAGAAATGTTGCGTACGTCGGGCAAACGACCCAAGGCGGACCAAGTTGGAGAATTTTTAGCCGAAATTCCTGACTTAACGCATAATGGCGCTAAAATTGAATGTGTAGTATGTAATGTCCCGTTGATGAGTTGGTCCAAAAAGGGACTGTCTACGGCACGTAAACAGTGAACGGCATGCTTCAAAAAAAACTTGCACGCGAGACTATGACAAATTTATATTTAATTTATGTGTCACTTTTATTGTATGTAATATACCGTTTAATTTATTAGACAAGGAAGCGTTTGTCTTGTTTTGGAATAACTATTCGGAGTACAAATTACCAAGTCGGACATCGTTACGAAGGATAGCGCCATCTGCTCGTGAATATGTTGAAAAAAGAATTAAATCGGAGTTGAAAGAAAAGAAAATGTGGTTATGTGTGGACGAAACAACAGATCGTAAAAAACATTCGGTCGTTAATATAATGGCACGTAAAATGGAACCGCATCAATCGTCACCTTCAATTCTATTAGCTTCCAGACGAATACAACAATGTACTGCCGAAGTAATTGTAAAGTTAGTGTTAAATACATTGGAAAAGTTTGAACTTTCAACAAACCAACTGTTGATGTTTATGAGTGATGGTGCCGCAAACATGGTTTCTGTAGACCGGTCTCTTAAAAAGCATTCTGTTAACTTGTTACACATTACGTGTAAAATTTATGCTCTCAATCTTGTGGCAGATGGTATCAGAAAATGTTATCCTGAGGTAGACGCTTTAATAGCGCATACAAAAGCAGTGTTTGTCAAATCCCCGAAACGTATTCGCAAATTTCACAGGCTGTGCCCCCGTATACCTGAGCCACCAGAACCTATTCTTATACGTTGGGGAACTTGGTTAAATACTGCGTTTTATTATCATAAATATTATGAGAATATTAAGAACAAGAGATGACTGGCTTCACGCTTTTACGTTGTGGAAACTTCGGTTACAAAAGTGCATTGATGCAGGAGGAGATTATTTTGAACATAAATAAAATCATTTTCGTAAAAAGACTTGTAGTTTTCTTGTATCTCAAAATATATCGCGTGACCCTCGTAATAACCCAATTTTATTGTTTTATTTAATGTTATTAATGATAACACAAGAGTTCACCAATTTATTCCGATTTTTAGAAGGGGTTCAAAAGAAGAAAAAGGTTAGAAATCGTTGAGGTAAAGCAACATTCAACCTTGTTCATTAAAGTAAAATTTAAAAAGATAGCTCTCGAATTAAGCGGAGTTAGACAACTTGTGATAGTAGCACTTTGTCGCGGTGCTATCCTATGTATTACCCTCTCTGTGCCACGTCATACCGTTCCTGCACAATAAAGACTTGAAATTTAGTCGAATTACACCGGATTACAAGATCTATGCGGTCTACAATCAGCAGCGGATCCTGCCATCAACTTGATAGCTATTAATTTGTCGCAACGTTGTACGTCGTACAATCTTGAGCGAGATGTTAGGATTGAAAATTATAGTTGTTATGGATTTCGATGTTCTTTTCTGATTATTAAGCGGTGTCTGTAAAGTTCCAGCCGGATTATGATTTAGATTAGTTTTAGGGGAACAATCCCTCTTTATAGTCTGGAAATTTCTCTCGGAAATGTCCGAGACGTATTCTAAGATAATTCTCATCATGTTAGAGTAAGACTTGGTGGTCGTAGTTAGCAAAAAGTTATCGGCAATTAAACTCCGGAATACTTCGTGTCTAATTTGTTTGGAAAATTTTCAATTTTGATTTGAATTTAATAACTAAGGTAGGACAATCGTGTCGTCCCAGCATAGCCGGACAGCTGGAGCAGCCAACGGAACTCGGCGCGCGCCTGTCTGATGCGATGCGTCAACATCTGCCTGACCTAAATTATGATGGCGTTAAAATTCAATGTGTAGTTTGTAATATCCCTTTAATGTGTTGGTCCAAAAGGGATTGTCTACGTAACGTAAATAGTAAACAGCATTCTTCAAAAAAAAATTGCACACGACACTATGACAAATTTAAATTTAATTTATGTGTTACCTTTATTGCATGTAATCTACCGTTTAATTTACTGGACAAGGAAGCATATGTCTTCTTTTTGAATAAATATATATATATATATATATATATATATATATATATATATATATATATACATATTATAATAATGACAATGATACTGACACTGACAGTAACAGTGACAATAACACTAGCAGTAACAGTTACAGTAACAGTTCGGTGCAAACGATTAAGACTGAGAGCATGACTAATGTGGACGGGCTTCCATATAAGGCTAGCGTATTCCAGTTTACTTAGGACGAAGGCGTGGTGTAGTGTTTTAAGAACTTCTGAATCTGTGGAGTGTTTGGTCGATCTGTATAAGAAACCAAGAGTTTTATTCTTAAAAGCTATCAAGTGCACAAGAAAAAATCGTTAAAAATATATAGGGTGTACCATTAAAGAAAAGTATAAAATCCGTAATATCCACAAAAATGTAATTCTTTTTTTACTATGTTTGTGTAGATTTAGATAGCTTTTTAGAAGTACTAAAAACGTTATCTGAGGAAATCGGTCTTTACAATTTTATTGTCATCCTATATATGTATTCTTTCTTTCTCTATAAGTTAATATTAAGGTTGTGCTTTTGTAATGGTTAATTGAATGAAATTCTGTGTTTTGTATGCATGTACGAGGGTAAGTCAAAAGTTACTTACACTTTTAGTTCTACAACTGCATAGTCTCTACCTTTAGCAATGCACTTGATCCAGCGAGCCATAAGCTTCCGTATGCCTTCCTAGTAGAAAGTTTTCGGTTGGCCGTGAAGCCACTTTTGCACTGCATCCCGAACGTCTGTGTCTGAGGCAAATCGAGGACCTCTCAAAAGCATTCTTGAGCGGTCCAAAGAGATGAAAGTCTGAGAGAGCGAGATCAAGGCTATGGAGAGGGTGTTCCGGGGTCTCAAAGCCCAACCTGTTGATAGTTTCTATGGTGTTATGGGCCGTGTGCGGACAGGCGTTGTCTTGCAACAACACAACTTTCTTTGATAGTAGACCACGGCGTCTGTATCGAATTGCTGGTTTCAGATTATTCGACAACAAATCACTGTACCTCGCACTATTTATGGTATTCCCCCTGTCCAAGTAGTCGTCCAGTACAAGGCCTTTTTCATCCCAAAACACGGTTAGTTAGCGTCACCCTCCCAGCCGATGACGAGGTCTTTTTTCGTGCTAGGGAATCCTGGGTGTTTCCATTCCATACTCTGGCGTTTCGATTCGGGCTCGTAGTGATGAACCCACGTTTCATCAACGGTCACTATTCTGCTTAAAAATGCGTCGCTTTCCGCGTTTAAGCGATCCAGTAAGCGTTGGCAGATGTCCAAACGTTTGGTTTTGTTTTCTGCGATAAGCATTCGTAGTACCCATCGCGAACACACTTTACGAAATTTGAGTTCATCGTGGAGAATTTGATAGGCAGAACCGTGACTGATGTTTAAAGAAGATACAACCTCACCTATGGTAACTCGCCTATTTGCTGAAACCATCTCTCGAGCTTGCTGAATGTTGTCGTCGGTGGTCGAGGTTGATGGCCGTCCATCTCCCTCTTTTTGTGCGGCTACTTTGAAACATATCGATCCACAAAAAAACGCTTTTACGAGATAAAGCACTGTCTCCGTATTGTGACAAAGGTCTCAAGTGAATTTCAGCACCTTTTACGCCCTCTGACCACAAAAATCGGATCACTGCTCGTTGTCCCTCATGCGCAAGCGGCCGCCACTACGATAACCTTCAAAGCTTGTTATGGAAGTGTAGATAATATTCAAGTTACCCTCGTATTTTGTTATCATAGTGTCATTTTCACATCATTTGCACACATCGCTCCAACAAATTTTGTGATTCAAAATCAGGAGAAGTCTAGATTCAGTGCAATGTTTAGTTTCACACGTTTCAGTTCTATTTAAAGAAAATCTAGTCGTAAATTCCATTTTAGTTTCAAATTGAAAACCTACACGCAAAATCACATAGCGTTCCAAGCTACGAGGCACATATGTCTAATAATGTGATGATTTCACATTTGGCAAAGCAATTTTCTGATTTATCTAAGATAAACAAAACTATAACTGATTTATATCAGTACACACACTAACAACTACATCAATTCCAATGGAACTGTGGTATATTACTAACCACGTTAATACCGACGATAACATTTAGAACTGAATTCGCCCAGTACTTGCAACGAATCGGCTAGCCCCGACGGTAATTCTAGCCAGTTCTAATAACGTTTACGGCCTTTACTTATTGCGCGGTTATATTTTAATTGTTAATTGTTATTAGTGTCGCATGCAAACTAATTGTTCTAGCGCGCGCGGTCGTGAAATGAAACGCTTTCTCACTTTCCGAGCGGCAATATCCAAACGTTTATTGGATTCCACTACCTACATGGTCTTACAACCGCCACTATTACCGCTTGCTTTTGCTCAGCAACGCAGCGACGTCCCTATGGCAGTGCCGTTGTCCCTTTTGACGCGGCGCCGTATGAGCCGTACGAAACCAAGAGGCGAAAACCGGATGGCATCATACGTATCGTACGGATAAGGCGCACTTAATATGGGGAAAGGAAATGCCGCAGTATCGGGCGGTGGGAAATTAAATTCCGGTACCGGGACCTCGAAGGAAACGCGCGAGGATGGCCAATTCCGGTTTCGCACGCCTCGCCGCCGTGTAAAGGGAACGAGCAGGGCTCTCTCTAAGATGGTTTCCATCGCTCGCTAGACGAGATTACGACCTCTTTACTCTCCTTATCGGAGCGAAATAATTATTAAATCGATAAGATAAAGTCGGAGAAATGAATTTTATACGCGACGACGTCGTAAGCGATCGTTAGTGAAGGCATTCGTTTAATTTCCTCTCGAGAATATCCTTCTTTTGTGTTCGATTTTTTCTGGTGGAGGCGCTGGTCATTGGAACGTTATAGCTAGTGAAATACGTCTAAGCTAAAAATGGAAACTTCGTTTGAAGTTCCATCAAAAGTCATTGATTAGAGTTTAGACATTTTTAGTGAACCATTGTGCGACATAATCAATATATCTACAATGTCCTGCATCTCTAAAATGCAGTACAGTTAAGCCACTGCATCAAGGAGTAACCTCCAATTATGCAATAATAGCATAATAAAATCTTTTTGGAAAATGTTAGAAGGTGTAGTTTATAATCAAGTAACTAACTTCTCTATAAAATCTGAACTATTTACTAAAAACCATGTACTTTTACCCGCTAATGATTGGTTTGGGTTACATTTGCAAAATGGAAAGAAGACAAACAACACAGAGTATCGGCGCACTCCTCACCACACAAAATATTAATTAATTAATTAATTCGGAACAGCCGTTTCGAGGG
The DNA here is from genome assembly GCA_029619315.2 of Dynastes maya. NCBI lineage: Eukaryota > Metazoa > Arthropoda > Insecta > Coleoptera > Scarabaeidae > Dynastes > Dynastes maya. Next base: position 50,331,056 of record JAROYE020000005.1, read on the forward strand.
CTCCTGGGCATCCTTCTTACCAACCAAATTACTGAATAAATCTGAGCGAGAAACAAAAAACAATTCTAATTCTACAATGCTTTACAAGTAGCTATATTTACAAGTACCTACTTTTGCCGCTTTACACTAAAAATATGCGAAGTATATTCGGAACGAGAAGGTCTGACACGTATCCGTTCCGTCTTCATAAAATAGAGCAAGACAACGATACGTTCCCTCTCGTCGAATGTGTTTTTTTTCCGTCTATACTTTTTAAATTAAGCGATGCAAGATGTACAGGACACGACGAAAGAGTCTATTATCAATGTAGTACGTTACTTAAATCATATGGTCGTTTTACCCTAATAAATCAAATAGACAAGAGTAATACAGAGGTGGGTGGTCTCTGTTTAACAGATTTCGTTCCTTTTTTATATTGTTAGTTTCAAATGCGTCTGTTTACGAGGCGAGGTTTCGTTCTTAACCAATTTCAGGTTTTCTAATTTAATATTATGCCCGGTTTCGTTTATATGTTGCGCTACACTTAACACTTCCGTTTTTCCGTACCTGTAGCGCCTGATATGTTCATTGAATCTAGTACCTATCGCTCGTTTTGTTTGAAATAAATTCCCGATCTTTCTTTATGTCCAGTTTAACTTTCGGATTACCAAGAAGGTTTTTCTTTGTATACGTGAACTGAAACATACGTTCATACCTTGTCCCCTAAAAACTTTACTAGTACCTTTCGATATTCTGTGAAAGGGAAGTTTCACAAATTTCTTGTCGCTGGTTTCTACAGGGATCGAGGTCGTGGAATTTCTTACATAATGCCTATATTGGACTTCCTTAAGAATGCAGTCGACATCTATCGAAGAGTAACCATTGTAAATAGCTAAATTTTTTATGAATTTAAATTCTTTATTGTACCTACTTTCATTCAAAGGAATTTCACCTGTCTATTAATTATGAAACCAATCGCGGTCATTTTGTGTTGTTCACAATGATTAGAATCGGTCATAATGTATCTAGAAAGAAGAAAGGTGTTGAGATGTTTTGCCCAACAGAAAAAGAAGAGATAATAGTCGTTCGATGTCAAGTCTAGACTGTAAGGTGGATGTCTTATCTTTATAAAGCTGCAGGCGTTGATTACCTTTTGGACTGGGTGAGCTTAGTGGATTTTAGCATTGTCATGAAGCAGATTTGAGATCTTTTTGTTGAATAGCAGTTTTCAATTTTAATTGTTTCCTTATTGACTTTCTTTGTCATTGTAATGCCTTTCTCCATATATTCAGTAAACAATATCCTTCTGCACATACACTCACATCTCATCATCCGTTACAGTTTTCCAAAAAAAGATCTTTGTCGTCAGCCAATGTCGCCAAGTTTTCCTCAGAAGCTTGTTGCTGACACTATTTTTGTTCAGGAGTAATCAATTTCGAAATCCAACGTGCTGACACCTTATTCCTTCCTAAACATTCATGTAAAGTTTTTAAGGCTGTAGCTTCTGATATCCCTACTTCAGCAGCAAACATTGGAACCCTTATTCTTCGATCTGCTAAGGCCAGTTCCACAACTTTCTTGATGTTTTCGTTGGTTCTTGCTTCAACAGGCCTTCCGCATCTTAGGTCACCTTAAATTGATTCCCTGCTCCATCGAAATGCTTTACACCAAAACATTCCTGCGAAATATTATGGCGCATCTTTCCCTTAGACATTAATCATCCTGTCATAAACATTCTTGGATATAATTCCCGCCTTCGTTAAGAACTTGGTAACACTTCTGTGTTATAGCTAAATATTACTATTTTTTTGTTGATTAAACGTTTACAACCTTTTGATTATGAACAAAACTTGATCAGCTTATATCAACATGTCGCGGCTATTTGACAGCAAAATGTTGCCAACGTTACTTATTTCTTCCATAGCTAAGTAGGTAATATAAAAATCTGCCCCTGTATTTCAGCATGGCGTGCCTCAAGGCAGAATACTTGAATCTCTATTGTTTTTAATTTTTTTTAATTACACTTTTTCAATTGCCACCGAAGACAATATAAAATTTGTTGGCTTCGCAGACGAAGCTAATGTTTTGCTTTTAGATACATATTTTAAATTATTAGGAGAAACTGGTTCTTTACTCTTCGGCAATCTAAAAAAAATTGTTTAACAAACAATAATCTAAAAACCCGGGTGACAATTTACTTTCAGTAAATTACAAAAAATGTAATAAAGTCTGGTAAAAATGTAGTTAGTTGCAAACTAAACTAAACTTAAATTTGAGCGTTTGCTAGCAATGTTCTTACTTCCTTTAACAAATTTTTAGAAACTATGTACGTTATCTTTGCTTTCTAGTCAAATCCCATGTGGTTATCGTGTTCAAAAGCATGCGAAATACATATCACATTAACAATTCTTCCCTGCTCACAGAGGAAAATTCTTCAACAATCCTAGAAAACATTGTCCACCAGTTTCTTTGAGTGGTTCATTAGATGCTGAAAGGCTTCCTTTAAGCGACTTTAAATTTTTGAATAAATATAAGTAAAACAGAACTAAGTTGGGGCCTTCCTGTATAAACCCATAGCCTTTAATTCCTGTCTAGCGGAAGAGTTCCAGTGATGTACCCAAATCGCATCTCCTGTGATAATTCAAGAAGAGAAATCCTGTTCCTCTCCAACAAGACCACACCCAAAATCCACCACGCGGACACCTTCTTAATATACGAATCGTCATGTAAAATGTTCAATGGACTCGTTTCAGATATGCAGACTTTGTGGACAGTACCAAAAATCTTCAAACACCTTATCTTATAGGATCAAATTGTCGATTTTTCCGCAGGGACTTTGGGACATCGCTGATTGAGGTTTTCGCAGCCAGTATGCTCAAAGTATATTTTTTCTTTAGTTTTATCTTTCCCACCAAACAGCTATTCAGAAAATAAAAAACTACAGGATTTTTTCAATCTGTCAATAATTTTCACATCTAGCATGACGCACTAAAAACGTATCTTTACGGTTATACATCAAAAGAAACTTGCGAGAACCATTTTCGCGTACCCCACGCATTTTCCTACGCTTCTTTGCTTTTCTTTCCTCCTACATTTTCACCTAAACTCGTAATCAGAAAATGTCCTACAATAATTGACAAGGCAACGTTCATATAACCTCGAGAACTTTGCTTCTTGTACTTCTGAACTGTACTCTGGGCGAAATTTAATTCTCCTACAAGAAATAAAAGCAAAAACCGAGCTTGCGAACTTCTTGTTACGAATTACACCGTTAGCGGAGGCCCGATGCCTCGTCCGAGGAAAAAGCCAAAGCTTTATTACAAAAAAGAAAGGTTCCCGAAACTAAGGGGGCAGGTTGGTCGCGTTACGTGCAACGCTTGTCCGCACTAAATTGCTTGTCGGACGACGTCAGGAAATTTTAAAATGAATAAAGTTTCGCCGAAAATAATGAGGTGGCTTCATCTAAGATAATTCCGCGAGCTTGGTACAATGCGCGTCGTCTATGTGCTACGGGGGATATTTCAACTCAAGGAATCATGTGAAAAAGTTTTGGTTTTAGCTTAATGAGGTTGGCAACGAAACTAATAGGTTTAAATGTTAAATTCCGACAAGAAGTGAAACAAGGTTTCTGGAAAAATGGTTTTTTTCTTAAGGAATTGTGTAAGCTAATGTCATAGTACCAGAAGCCAATAATAATAATAATATGAAGAACAATCTTTTGGAATGGTTCAAGTACTATACGAGAAAGTAGCTTGGAGACCAAAGAAATTTTGGGTATTTAAACCTAAAATAAAACAGAAAAAGAATGTAAATGCAAGGAAAAATTTCATAGGGACCTTGAATTTAAGAACTTTATACATACATGAGGTCCAAATGCAGGGTATCTCATGTGGTTTAAATGAATAGTATACAGATCAGGAGTATGGGGCATTGAAACTATTAGGTTGTGCCATTTCAATAGCCACGACGCCACAGTTTTATTGAAAACAATGAAGAAACAACAGTCGTAATCAGTTGGAGACTGGAAAACTCTCGGAAATTACATCAATGATTCACTGTACAGCCAACCTTGGCACTGTTTATTAATTATACCGTTTTCCATATAAGAAGTAGCAGATGGTAACACACACCAAAAAGCCTGCACACGCTAGGGTAGTCCGAAAAGTTTCAAACCTCAACATGAAGATGCCGTTACTTGTCAAAATATTCTGGCAATATAATTGCGCATGCGTTGAAAGATACTTTTGAAAATTTCAACCGTGTTGGACGTCCAGTTGTTGATTAGCATTTGTGTGTGTCACTCGATGTTAGTGTTTCTGTAAAAATGTAAACTCGAATATGGAGCCTTGTTGAAGCAGTTAATCGAAATAAAGTCGGAATTTTGACATCGAGTAAGAACTGAAAAACTTGGATACACCAGTACACTCCTGAAGCCAAGACAAGAAACAGTGGACTGCGCAAGGTGAATCGGCTTCGAAATAGTCCAAGACTGCCCCATGGGCCGAGAAAGTGATGGGGACTATTTTTTGAGATTTTCTGATATTGAACTAAAGGCAGAAATTGTTGGAAAACGGTGGCATATGAAGAAAAAGAAAGTTCTATTTCACCAAGACAACGCACTTCAGTGGTCGCCATAGCAAGAATTCAAGATTTTGGTTCGAATTGATAGATCACCCATCCAATTCACCGGATCTAGCCCCCAGGGATTTTAATCTGTTTCCTATGCTCAAAGATTCTTTCGGAGGACAGAGATTTTCATCGAATGAGGAGGTCATAACGCCTATTTTGCAGAACAAAGTGGCAACTATTATTTTCGACGGATTAAAGAGGTGGGAGCATCGTTGGGAAAGGTGCATAGATTTTAAAGAAGACTATGTTAGGAAATGAAACTGAATTCGACAAAACAAGGTAATCGTTTCTGTGTTAGGCTGAAAACTTTTCAGACCATCCTCGTATATTATTAACGTTAACTTACTTGAAATCAGTCTGTTTTGCGCATTTATTTTAATGCAGAAACGCACATCTGTAATACATTTTCGTGTTACTTTATTGCATTCAATACTATATGCAACGTACGAAGATCATTTAACAAAATATGGTTATTCGGGGGAGGCTTAATAATAATAATAAGTTTATTGGCCTCACAGTACAAAATATAAATACAAAATGAAAATGAAGAAACCAAATGATAGCCAAATCGCTGTAGTACATATATGAAAAAATGTACTGCTAGCGCTCTTCCTTTAGCCTAATACATGAAATGAAATTAAAAAGACAGTAATGATAACAAAAAAAATAAGAGTAACTATTGTAAAATACAGGTGTCTCATTATATTTTGACTGATTTTGCAAGCTTGTATTTTCCGAACGGCATAAAGTATTAAGATGCGGTTTTCACCATTGAGTTTTATACGAATCCAAGTTTTTTTATGGCTTTTATGAATACGTCATTCTTTCTATAAAAGCGATATGAAATGGTATAATGGTATTTTTCTGTGGGGCTATGTTAAGGAAAGAGCTTATAATCTTTCGGAAAACATCTTTGATCTAAAACACAATATTCGGAATGTTATTGAAAATATTCCAAAAGAAATGCTAAATAGAGCATTTGATAACTTTCTGGAGAGATTAAATACCTGCATACAGGAAAACGGCAGGCACATTGTACATTTGTTATAGAGATGTACTTCTAAATGATTTTTTTTGTTTTTAGTTAATTGTAGTGTATTAAGCTCTAAGTAAATGTAATTTGAATTGTAGCTGTGTTTATTCTTCTGTTAGTCATGGCACGCTAGATGTTCTGTTGTTTCCATTTTTGATTTTACAGTGGTATCTTCATAAACGTTTATCTCTGTTATTTCTCAACCGATTTTAATTTTGTAAATAACATTTAATGGCTTAAAAGAAGTGCATTTTCAAATTACTGGGGGTAAATAAAGCATTACATTAAAAAATTCAGTATATCGGGTCTGCAAATTATTGCCATTTTAATTTCGGTTTTTATAGAAGAAATGACATATCCATAAAAACCATAAATAACTTGGAGTCATATAAAACTCAATGGAAAAAACCACGTCTTAATACTTAATGCCGTTCGGAAAATACAAGCTTACAAAATCAGTCAAAATATAATGAGACCGCCCTGTATACAAATACTCGTGAATATGTATAACGTTCATAAAACAAAACTAGTGAACTCTCTATATATTCCAAAATAGTGAAACGGACAGGTCCGGTTTTCGGCACAGGAAGTGCCGAGGGTGTCATTTCTCTGATTTGACATCAACAAATTAATTACACGTTTTCTTATAAGTTTTGTAGAGGCGGTAAGTTGTATTCCCTCATTCAATAAGTATTATCAATTACGGACATTATACCTTAACTCCGTTGAATATTTCTAGATTATGTTCGAAATGGATAGTAGGTTGGAAGAATGCGTATTACGTTTATGTCCTTGAAATCTAAAGCGGACCCTGCTGTACAAATACCGCGGTGTTTCCTTCTTAATAATGTTTATATAAAAAAGTATACAGCGTACGATACATCTATTATGCATATTCAGGGGTTAGACGCGTTTACTTTCGGAAGACACCCAAGCTGCGCGAAAATTGTCAGCTGATATGTATCGACCGTCTTAAATATGTTGACCAAAATACGCGCGCTTTTTAAAAGTATACGAGAAGGTTAAACGTGTATTAAATTGTATATAATTGTAATTTTTTATACAAAACAAATTTAGATTCTGATAGTATTAACAGTTTATAATTTATAGTATTTAGTAATAGCATAAATCTTACTTATGTGTATATTAATGTATTTTTCCTTAATTTTTCATTTCACTTCATGTATTAAATAATGTCTTTAAAAGAAAAGTAGGAATATTCAGTGCTCAAAAAAGAAAAATAGGTGAGAAATGTTTGGTCTGTTGTTTATAATAATTAATATTTTTACTTAATAAAAAAGAGTATTCGGAATGTAATTACACCTTTATGTATTATACATTTAAAGATAAAATATGGGATATTTAGATTAACTATATCAAATATAATTCTAATTTAATCATCATCAGAAGAAAAATCAAAATCGCTGTCACTGTCATCATCAAGGTTTATAAAAAGTTCATCGGTAAGCTTATCCATTATGTGTTCATTTTGTATATAATTTTTCTCAATATTCACTGCATGCCGACAAACGTGTGACTATTCGTCTTTTATGATTTTTCCAAATTCTTCTTTAGCGAGTTCCTCGACATCATTAGTTTAAAGTAATATTTTTAGATGCTACCCTGTCCTTTAAAATTGCCCATATCTTTTCAATAGGGTTGAGTTCCGGATGATATGGGGGCAATCTCAACACTGTATGTCCATCTTTTGCAAATATAGAATCTATAGTGTAATTCTTGTAACTTGGTTTATGCATATGTACTAATCTACACAATTCAACTTTTGTCAAATTTTCATTAAATATGATGCCACGTTCACTTAGCCATTTTATCATTTCTGATTTTTTGCTGTTAGTAGTTGGATGATTAACTGAGAGAACGTTGTGGTTTATCCATTATCCATCACAACAACAGATTTAGGTGGCAAATTTGGAATCAACTGTTTTTCTAACCACCTTTTATAATTTATGAAGCTCAACAAGGCATTATCAATAAATCCATGTTCACTACCTAAAACAATAAATATACAGTACGTGCTAAAAATTTAGAAGAAATTTACTACCTGCATGTACAATTATTAAACGTTTCCCTTTTGATATAGCGCACTTAAGTCCATTGTTAGAGCTATCAACCCATTCATATGGAGTTGCGTGACTGGCATGGAGGTATGTTTTCGTCTAAAATACAATACTTTAGTTTTCAACATCAAATAAAAATTTATTTTGCTTCACCTGTATACACGATTGGTCGACCTTGTAACCGATAATTTGTAACATTTCGGATATATGAGGATCTTAGCTCACGTATATTTGAACTTTCCATCAAAAGCTTTCAGTTATCAGTAGTCTTCTTCCACCTGTTATTTGATAAATATATTAATTACTAAAATAATAATAAATTTGAATATTAGTACGTGCCTAAATCCTAATTTTAATATTAACTTTCTTAAAGAGCTGCGCTTGCCGACAAAACCTATGGCATCATCTGACTGTATTTTATTAATACAGCGTTTAATGTAGGCCTCTGTTATGTGAAAATTGTGAATAACCTGACGTAATACTGCTTCCCCAGCATTATCCACAGTAGATTTTGGTGAATGTCTTACAACATTGTCTACCACTTTGCTCTGCTTCAACAGAATTACTCTTTCGAATAATTCTGACAACAGTACTTTTAGATATTCCCGTAGCTTCACTAACAATATCTAAAATGTTACCTGTAAACAAACATAATGACTTCACTGATATATGAATATGTAAAAATAGTATTAAAAATACTTAAAAAAATATTATCATACCTTCTGTCTTATTTTTTTTTAAATAGTCGTTGAAATTAAAAACAATGTTTCGTGATTGCTCACGCAAAACTTGTCTCTTCTTAGCGATGTTCGATGATTTGGACATTCTCACCTGTAACTTAATTATTTAATACAAACTTAATTAAAATCTGTTTAAAACAAAATACTTACAGTAGAATATTACCCCTAATTCAAAATAGTTTTGAGAAAAACTGATTTTTTAATAAATAGTACGCCAATAACAATATTAAAAGTAGAAGTTGAAACGAATTCAACGACAACACATCAACAACTGACGCCGAAATGAGGTAAATGTTTGTTGCTCTTACTGTAGGTAAGAAATACATAGCTATTTCTCTCGGTTAGCACCAACTTCTCTTTCTAATCCTAAAATGCGTCTTTGCGCTGGTGTCTTCCGAAAGTAAACGGACTCTAGTCTGAGTAAGTTGCGCGATAACACCACCTCTACCGCGGAGACCGTAGATTAAACGAATGCAGGAATTCTGTACCATCAGTAATCTCCTTTTATCCTGTTGCGTAATGCAGAAATTGTAAATACTTTCATAGAATGTAGAGTTACTCAATACAAGTGCTTCGCAAAGCATCAATCTAGTCGATAAATCTTGATTCGCTTGCGCACGCACGAAACTCAGCATGACTTGTTATTGTGCATCAATAAAATGTATCTAACTCAAGCTTTACGCTTCAGAAATTGTATTGATGATGAAAAGTAATCTTATAGATCACTCTGCTTAATAATAATTACGTAATGTGAATAATTTCTGTTTCTGTTCTACATTTAATTGTATTTGGCTTAAATTGCGAACAAAACCATATGTTCAACCCAACAATTTCAAATTTCCCTCAAAGAATGTACCCATTCAATTCTGGTATCACAGTTCAGTTTACCATGTTGCTATCTGACCATGTGATCCATTTGATGAGCTAATTTTTAATCAAATAACCTCCTTAATCGAAAAAATATTCGCGGTTTGCTATATGCGCATCACCATTCAAACCTTTGACCCTTTCTCGTAATTGCAAGCTCTCCCACTGCCCACATTTCATCCTCTTCACCCCACCAGTCCCTGTATTTTCATTAATCCCGCACATTCATATATGTAATTAGTGATTTCTTCTTCAACCGAGCGTATTGCATGCGTTTTAAAAGCAAACATCGATGTTTATTTAATTAACATTCGAACCCTTTCCGTTAACCCTATACGCTCATGTGCGTGCATTCATACGGATTGAGTACGTTAACGTTAGCCAAGGTGCAAAATGTGCAGGGATGCGCAAATCTCATCTCGGGGGTACTTCACATAATTTGTTGACTATAAACGTGTACTTATTATAATGCAAAATTGAATAGATTATATTAAAGGTGACAGCAATGACTGTGGGATAGAATGGCAAACACTAAAGTATCGGCACACTCCTCTCACCATACAAATTATTTGTTTAATTCAAAACAATTGTTTTGGGAGTTCGTGGATTCGCATTGTCAACCGTAGAACATTATTAAAGAACGTTATATAAACCTGTTAAGAAACTCATTAATCATTCCTGAAGGCGACCGGTACATGCACACAACAGCGAGCTGCACCCCGTGCAACCTTACTTTTACGCAACATAACTCAAATCTGCTTCTCATATAGTATGACTTCCACGTGAATTGCACAAACTATCACGAAACTACCTCCTCTCGTATCAGCTCTACAAGTTTTAATTTCGTCTACAGAAAGCCAGTGCTCGGACAAACAAGCTTGAGGAACCAACCTCGGATAGTAGTCCTTCCAACTGAGCAATTTTATTGCGGACGCTGCACACATTCAAATGGAAAGATACTTTCATCTAATTTGTTCAAAAATTTGCTGTATCATCGGCTTCAGTTACATCGTGAGAAGAACCACTGTTAATTTTTACACTATAGACCGTCTCAACTTCATTATGCAGTATTAAGTTTAAATGGGATTTATGTTTCTCTTACTATCTTTTTAGGATTTGCCAATAACGCTATCTCTATATCCGGTGGCTATGTTGCAATGTTTGCGTTGGCGGTAATAACAGCAGTTTGCTTATCTTTCATTTATGTTCTGTCAAACGTTAGCATTCAGCATTTCAGTCAGTTTCTTCGCGATTTTCCAATTAAAGTACTTATAATTGTTAATATTTATAAGAAGTGCTTCCAGTGAATATACTATAATATAATGTTATTCTAATGAACTTAACCTATACAATTGTAGATTTTAACACAACAAAGGTAGCCAGGCGATAAAAAAACGAAGTAAAGGCGAAAATTTCAGCTGTAAAGAAAAACAGATGGTTGTTAACATCCTTAATTGTTTAAAAAAATCTACCAGTGTGAGTGCCGCTGTTAAAGAAGCAAGTAAAGCTCTATGTTGTTCAGAGCGTAGTGTTTATAACGTGCAGAAAGAACAACAGCAAGGTCCTTTATCTAGTTCAAAGAGTAAGAAGAAGAAGGGTGCACAAATAAATGATCGACTAAGTACATATGACGACAACATACAAGCACTTATTCGACGTCAAGTTCATGCCATCTTTAGCAGAACATACCATCTACTCTAAACGCAATCTGTTATTAATAATGATGAAAAACCTTCCTAATTTTACACGGACAACCTACACCGGTTATTGCATGATATTGGCTTTGAATTTAACGACGTAGGGCAGAAGAGTATTCTCATGGAGCGATATTAGCAAATGGCGGCACAAGTACTTACGTGATATCAAGAAATTTAGAGAACAAGGTATTATTTTCATTTAGCAATTTTAATAAATTGCAGCTAAATAGATAATCATTAATTTATATACACATGAAAAGATTGCCTAGTAACAATAACCAAAAAACCCGTAAACCCACGAACATGTTTCTGCCTACCCGGCGTTATCCTCGCTCTGTTGTTTGCCGGAAATGATTCCACCGATACCATGAGCTATATTACCATGAATTTTTTGGTTATTGTTAGTAGGCAATCTCACATGTGTATTTTAATACATCATGGTAAGCCTATAGGAATCGTTTAAAAGGTATGGACACGCGGCGTCTTAGGCGCCATTTCATCTTGCGTTAAGCAGCCCAGGAGCTGCTCGATAGGTGGTAGGAGTCTGCATCCCGAGTTGTTGTCGCTATTCTCTAGACGGCATGTTTATGTTTCTCGACGCTAGGTGGCGTGGAGAGATATATCGTGATTCTGTTCGTGGAGAATGGCAACATATACTCGAGAGGTGAAAAACAATAGCGAGAGAGAAGGACAAGTACGGAACCGCGCTAATGACGCCGGTAGGCAGAAACATATTCGCCGGTTTATGCTGTCCCTTTTCCCTCGCTTTGTTTTTTGCCGGAAATGATTTCACCAATACCATGAGCTATATTAGCATTAACTTGTTGGTTATTGATTTATATGTTTTATTATTGGTTTCTCTACTTTAAGGAGGAAATATAATATATACCGACGAATCATGGGTGAATATAGGACAGGTAAAGCATGGAATAATACCAGTATTCAAAGTATTCGGCAGACGCACCTTGATGGACTACTACTGGTTTAAAATCAGCCAGTGGTCTTAGTCCTCGTTTTGCATTAGTTCATGCAGGTTGCGAGAAAGGTTTTATTTACTGGTGCTGAACTTACATTTCTTTGTAAGAAAAACACCGTAGATGCCCATCAAGAAATGGATACGGATAAGTATGAAGAGTGGTTCATTAAGCAATTGCTTCCAAATTTACCACAAAATTCGATAATTATGCTCGATAATGCTTCGTACCATACCAAAAAGGTGGAAAAGATACCAACAACAGCATGGCGAAAGGAGCAAGTCATTGAGTGGCTTACCAATCGAAGATGGCACGTTAAAAAAAGATTTACTAGTTTGTGTGTCATAACTTAAGCCTCACTATGATAAAAATAAAATTGATGAAATTGCAAAGGAAAAGGGTCATGAAGTCCATCGTTTATCTCCCTACCACTGTGAATTAAACCCGATTGAATGGTGTGGGCACAAGTCAAGCATTGCATTAAAATGAACAATACAACATTTTAGGTGAAAGATTTGTCCGAATTAATTGCACAATCTTATAATAAAATTACAGCTCACAGTTGGCAAAATTATATCGAGCGTGTGAAAAATGTTGAAGAAGATATGTGGACAGTGGATAATTTGCAAGGTGATATCGAGCAATTTGTAATTTATGATACATATTCATCATCATCGAAAGAAGAAAGCGATAATTTGTTGAATAATTGAAAATAATATATTTTTCCATTATTGTTTTCTTTCATAAATACATACGTAAGAAATAACTGTTTTTTTAATAAATAAACTCGACACTGTTTATTGTTCTAGATTGTTTTAACAAAAATATGGAAAATAACGTATACAAATCATAACGATTTCGCAATCTCTCCAGCACTGTCATTCTTCTTTCTCGCGCTGCCAACCTCGCATACTTAAAATTCCTTACAATCCACTATCCTGACAGCCAATGTCCTCATTGGGTATAATCGGCTAAATACTTTGGTCTCATCACCTCTCTCCTCGAACGCACGTATTTTTTGAGCCCTGCTACTGGTTCGGCCACACTCTTTGTTCCATCGAACCAATCAGAATCTTCTTGGAATTCTTCCATCTCTTCCTCTTTCTCTCTTCCTCTCTCTCTCTTCCTCTCTCTCTCTTCCTCTCTCTCTCTTCCTCTCTCTCCTCCTCCCTCTTCCTCTCTCTCCTCCTCCCTCTTCCTCTCTCTCCTCCTCCCTCTTCCTCTCTCTCCTCCTCCCTCTTCCTCTCTCTCTTCCTCTCTCTCTTCCCCTCTCTCTTCCTCACTCTCTTCCTCATCTTCATCGCCGCTTTTATTGTCTACATGCGGTCTAAATATTTTGAGTTGGGATATATGAGCAGTCGGTTTCCTCCACGTAGTTCTTTTGTTCAACCTGTCTAATCGATATGTATCAGCTGTTAATATACCTATAACAACCATCGGGCCTTTATATTTCGGTTGCATTTTTGTGGATTCTCCAGTTACTTCTTTTGCAGATCTTACTACAACGATATCCCCAATTTCGAATCTCATTCCTTCGTAACGCTTCTTATCATATTGTTTCTTCTGATCTTCTTGACTTTTCTTTATGGCGCCCTGTATCTCTTGTTGTATATTCTTTAACACACCTTGCCGTTTTATATTCTTGTATTGCAAGCCCTTTAATCACTTCATCCCTGACCTCGTACTGTCAGGTTTAATTCTCTGCAAAGCTTTTGCTTTTCCAAAAAATATTGTATTACACCTTCCTTTCATGCTGCTTTCTGTTTCTCGTTGCATCCCATTTGTCAGGGGTTGTTCGCAGTCTTATGAAAGTGTTACGGAAATATAATTCAAAGTCTTTCCATTCATGTATATTCTTTTGATATGTACTGTACCAATTTAGGGTTGAACCAGCTAAATGAGCTCTCGCAGCAGGCAATTTTGTCTCATGACTCATTTAAATAATTCTGCATTTAAAGTTAAGCTGTCAAGCCACTCGATAACTCAACTTAGATCCTTTTCAGCATGAAATATTTTAATGTTCCGTATCAAATCAGGTACGTACTGTGTCAGTTCTTGAATAGTGCTTTGTTTTACAAACAATGCAGATGCCATTTCTGCAACAGACTTTGCCAAATTTTCGATTACCGCCATCTGAGCCTCCACAGCACTAGGCAAAGTAACCTCTTTTTCTACTTGTTTCATTTCTTCTTCCATTGCTTTATCTATCATGTTCTCCGTAACTCCGTTATTTTCCGACATGTTCATGTCTCTCACACAATCCTACCACAGTTTTTCTAAAATCCCAACATACAAGTTCCTGTAGAGCTTTCCCGCACTTTTTCCTAACCGGGCAGTCCAGAGTTTTATTCACCTCACCGTAAATAAGTGCTTCGCCTTTTTATATCAATAATGTATGATGTCAGTACAGTTTACTCAGCGACACCTAAATGAATTATACGCGAGTACAGTAAGAAGATTTGTGATTCTTTTGATTATCTCAATCGTTAACGAACTGTAATTATCTTGGCTAGCATTTCGATACAAAATCGGTATACGCTAATAAATCGCGTCCACATATATAAATTTTTAACAACGCTGTTCAAAGAACACCAGCTCTACCGCTTTGGCTAAATACCCCGGACCCCACGAGCTCATGTCCGCGTTTTATACGTATCTTACGTGTCGGTGCCCCTTCGTATTTATCTTGGCTGGTAGTAAATTTATCACTTATTAATGACGGCTATTTCCCGCGCTGCTGACCCGAAAAAACCGCGACCAACGCCGAATACGGCGAACTAAGCCCGGAACTGACGAAATCACCCCTTTCTCCATTCGCCCCTCGCCGTGCTCCTGACCATCGCGTCGGTAGAGCCGAAAATTCGCCGGCGTGATGATGAAACGCAAACATCCGAATAAATTACCGCAAACGCCGTCAACAAATATTCTATTTACCAGATGTTTAATATGTATCGCTGTTTTTCCCTCGTCCATGAGCGGTAGTGATGGTATTTTCACTTTTTTTTAGCTCCCACTTGGAAAGGGTGGTGTTTTGCGGACGATTTGTAATTTGAAAAATGTGTTTCGCGTTTTGCTTTTTTTATATCTTCCTTTTTTTTTGAGTTTATGATATGGAAATAGATGGTGATGACATTTGTTATATGTTAGCCATCTTTAGCCACTTTTATTGTTTTTATTGTTTTGTATTTATTGTTTTGGAACTGTCAAAAATGCTACACGTAGCAATACTCCGCGTGATAATAATGTATAATGCTGTCTGATGGCAAACTCTAGAAGTATCGGCACACTGCGTACCACAGAAACTTTTAAAAAATGCTTCCCAAAGTCCTTGCTATTGTAATCAGTAGAGCAACGCAAACTGCGCTGAAAGCCAGTGGCTGACGCATAAAGTTTACACAAAAATAAACACGGCCGGGACAATTCGGTATAAGCGTCAGTATAACTGCGACTCGAAAGCCGATCTGTTGTGTATGCATCTACGCTGTCGTATACTATATCGTAGTTCTACGTTTGTTTTGAAAATGTTTCCTACGTCGCGAAAACGACCAAAGTTGGACGCAATAAGAGAATTTATTGCAGAAATGCCTGATTTAAAGTGTGATGGCGCTAAAATTCAATGTGTAGTGTGTAAATAGATTTAATGTGTTGGTCGAAAAGTGATTGTCTACGGCACGTAAATAGTGCAGGCATGTTTCAAAAAAAAATTCCACACGAGATTATGACAAATTTTAATTAATTTATGTGTTTATTGCATGTAATTTACCATTTCATTTACTAAGGAAGAAAGCATACGTCTCGTTTTGGAATGAATATTCGGACTTTAAGGTACCGAGTGAGAGAACATTACAGAGAGTTGTGCCGTCTGCTCGTGAGCATGTCGAGAAAAGAATTAAATCGGAGTTTCAAGATAAAAAACTGTGGTTATGTGTGGACGAAACAACAGATCGTAAAAAACATTCCGTGATTAATGTAATGGTACGTACAATGGAAAACCACATCGACCATCACCCTCAATTTTACTAGCTTCCAGACGAATATAACAATGCATTGCCGAAGTAATTTCAATATTGGTGTTAAATACATTGGAAAAGTTTGAACTTTCAACAAATCAACTGTTGATGTTTATGAGTGATGGTGCCGCAAACATGCTTGCTGTAGGTCGATCTCTTAAAAAACATTGTGCTAAACTTGTTGCATATTACATGTAAATTCATACTCTCAGTCTCGTAGCAGATAGTATCAGAAAATGTTATCCCAAGGTAGACGCTCTAATAGCACATACAAAGCTGTGTTTGTAAAACCCCAAAACGTATTCGGGAATTTCGTAGACTATGCCCCGGTATTCCTGAACCACCACAACCTATTCTTGTTCGTTGGGGAATATGGTTAGAGGCTGCATTTTATTATCTTAAATATCTTGAGAATATAAAGAACGTGACTTTAGAATTCGACCCAAAGGAAGCTGCGGCTGTCAAGGTAAGCCGCTTGAAATTTCAGGATAGTCAAGTTAAAACAGATTAGGGAATTATTCAGAACAATTACGTGGGACTAGCGGATGCGATAGAAAAACTACAAAATTCTTCGATGTCGTTAGTGGAATCTTTGCAAATAGTGCAACATGTTCACGCACAGCTATGCGCGATAGAAGACGCAAGAAATGTTTGTGTTTTAGAAAGGTTTGAAGGTGTTTTAGATAAAGACTCTGATTTTGGCACTTTAAGACAAATTTGTGAAGGTGCGTCAACAGAACCGTTAAGTTATTTGAAAGATTATTTTACTTACGCAAATATAACGTCACTAGATGTAGAACGTTCGTTTTCGGCATACAAAAACACTTTTTCTTCACGCCGCACTCACTTTGCCGAAACAACTTTGGAAACATATCTAATGTTACAAATATTAAATAGACATTATCCACTTTGTGATTTCACGGAGGACTCTTAAAACGGTAAATGTTTGAGCACGTATCACATTTAATTTATTTTGTGTAAACTTTTATGCGTCCGCCACTGGCTTTCAGCGCAGTTGCGTTGCTCTAGTAATAAGTGGTAAATCACTTATCACCCCCCTGAAGTTACTATTAAGAACACTTAACATCTTGTTGTTATTTTATAAATTCGACATTTTTGTATGTTTTATTTGTAAATCTAACATTTTGTTTAATTCATTTTCGTATAAATTAAATTTTTGTTTTGTATAAATTCATATATTTCATTCATATTCATTAAAACTTTAACGTGTACTCGTTTAATGTAAAAATGGGTGGGTCATATTTCTGCATATGTGAAATAACTCGCTCAATAGAGACAGAGGAAAATAACATCAAGAACAATTGAATGATAGTTGTACGGCTACAAATCTGTTTAATCAGATGTTTCCAAGCTTCAACTGTTTTGGCGTGGCCGGCCCCCTATTTCCTTTTAAATTGCATGACACCTATTTTTTCACACCATTTGATGGAGAATTATTTTCTCTTTTTCATAGTCTAAATATTTCAACAAATGCGGCAAACCAGAAGCTTTATCTAATATTGCTAGACGAGTGACTGATCTACCGTGAATATTTAGCGGCATTAAGGCACTATACCATGTTGTCGCGAATTTTTTTCCCGAAAATAGGTTAATGGGGAAATGCTAAAACATCTTCAGGCTCTTGAATGAAGAGTTTTTTCAGAAAACACATTGTCAAGTGTTGTTTTTTACCGATTCTGTGTTTCGCAAATGATATTTTAACACGCCAAAATTAGTCTGTCTGGAAAATTATTTAATTAATCTTGGATACTGCTCGATATTGCGGTTACCAATGGTAACACACAAACTTTCAAAACACGTTGCCAAAAAATTTATTAATTTGAGGTACACAATGAAATATAGGGCTGGAACCCATGTGCCCCATAGCTCGGAGCACACAGATCCACGTTATTTTGCTTAAAATATTTGGGTTTAAAATGCAGATAGGTTTTTATTGAATGCAATCCAAATAGAAACTTTTTGAATTGCGATAAGATAACTCGCAAATGAAATCATCTTCTATCGCAGTACCTATCATAAATATAGTTTTACGATAAGTGCTGCGATAGTAGTAAATCCAGCAATCTCTTCTTTTGTTCTGCTTTCTTCATTATCTGTCAAAACAAACAGAAAGCACTGTTTCCCACTACTGCGTAACCTTTTGCCTGCTTGCTATACTAGAATCGGCGAGAAAAATTTACAGATTATAAACCCACCCTGCATTATATGCCTTTTCATCGATGTACTGAATGTACACCAATTAAAACCTTCCCCCCGTAAAACAAACTCAGGATATTCCACACCCTACCGTTTCACAATAAGCTTCAATCTCGTCCATTCAGCCGAGATCTCGAAATGGAACGATTACGAGGGACGGCATTCTCCCCAATGGAAAACAACAGCCTCTGAACTGTATGGATATCGACATTTTAAATGAGTCTGTTTTTATCAAAGGGTTTGTCGTTCGTAAACAATTATAAAACGAAGCCATTATTCTTGCAGTTTGTTTACGCGCCGGAACCGTGCTTAACTGAATCGGGGAAATTAAATAAACATCATTATTGCGTAGCCAGATTAACGTTGATGAGCTAACGGTCAGTGGTAATTCGCAAACGACCGTTCCAGCTGGTGTGCGGTGTTTGTTTCGCTTGGAGTGGACGTGCTAGGATGGTGGTGTTTTGGGTTTGAACTGTTTAGAGAGCATCGAATGCAACGCAAAGCTTAGATTACTGGTTCGGAATTGTTTGATGTTTGGTGTCCGAGTTGTTTGAAAATTATTACAAAGTAAGGGATCGCAAGTTTGTTGATTGTAAGTTAATATCTTCCCTTCTTAAAATGCGTCGAAAAATCAAAAAGAATATAAACCTGAAAGTCGGCTAAATGCAAATTATTATTTACAACGATAGTACACAATGATTCAGCTGATGCCTTTAGTGCTGTAGTTGTTGGACTGCTAATCGCGTTTAAAATTTGAAGATTTTCAGTTGGAAATCTTCAAATTTTAGTAGCACCAGTAGTTACCATGGCGCATAAGACTGCAAACACCTCTTTTCTCTTCTTGACAAGGTAATTTGGTGTTTTGTCTTTCTGGACGAGGGAACTGCTCAATCACCAGATTCTCTTACTGGTAAATCCAGGTCAAAGAAATTCTTGTACGGGAATTCTTGGGAAAATTGAAAAAGAAGTAAGAAATGGTCTTGAAGGGAGGGAGGAGGGAAGACACGCGCCTCCGAGGGTGGGATACTTTTCTGTTTCTTACTGCTATACCACCTATGAGCGTTTTCCCAAAAGTTTCAGAGCTTATAAATGATTTCCCCCATTTTTTTCTAATTTTCCTGGACAATTTCAGATAGTTTGTAATTAAATTAGGTGTTTCAACAATTGTTGTGATGGTTATAAATCTGTACTCAATATTATGATGATTGTAGTAAAAAAAATGGGCCAAAGAAAGAAGTAAATTGAGCAACAACTCTCTTTTAATGGATCCCAGTGGGAATTTTAATTTTATAGAAATTGTTAATTAAACAAATAAGAGGGACTAAAACACGACAATTATTAACATTGTGAAACAATTGAATTGAGGTCAAGACAGGAAGATAAAGTTTATGCAGCAACTACGACAGCGGCAACAGTAACCGGTATACGGAAGTCAGCGAAAAAGTGAAGGAATCTAGAAGGAGGTGGCGTACATTGAGGGGCTAAGGGGGAACATGTAAACGAAAAACCGTATATTTCACTTAACTTTTGAATAAGAGTTCTAAAATTGACAAATACTACAGAAATTAATGCTAATATAGCTCACGGACATGTTTCTGCCAACCCGACTTCATCAGCGTGGCTCCGATCCGGTACCTTTCTCACAGTTGTTTTTCGCCACTCGGGTTTATGTCATTAGTCTAGAGTTGCTCACTAACGCCAACAGGCATTGGCGGAGGTTTGATAGAACCCTCAGTATAACTGCGAGTCTCAACCCGATCTGTTGTGTATACATGTACGCTGCCGTAAATACTATTTCGTAGTTCTACGTTTGTTTTAAAAATGTTGCCTACGTCGCGATAACGACCAATGTTGGACAAAGTTACAGAATTTATAGCAGAAATGCCTGACCTAAATTATGATGGCGTTAAAATTCAATGTGTAGTTTGTGATATCCCTTTAATGTGTTGGTCCAAAAAGGATTGTCTACATCACGTAAATAGTAAACAGCATTCTTCAAAAAAAAATGGCACACGACACTATGACAAATTTAAATTTAATTTATGTGTTACCTTTATTGCACGTAATCTACCGTTTAATTTACTAGACAAGGAAGCACATGTCTTCTTTTGGAATAAATATTCGGACTGCAAATTACCAAGTCTGGCATCGTTACAAAAAATTGTGCTATCTGCTCGTGAACATGTTGAAAAAAAGAATTAAATCGGAGTTGAAACATAAAAAACTGTGGTTATGTGTGGATGAAACAACAGATCGTAAAAAACATTCTGTGGTTAATGTAATGGTACGTACAATGGAACCACATCAATCGTCACCTTCAATTCTATTAGCTTCCAGACGAGTACAACAATGTACTGCCGAAGTAATTTCAAAGTTAGTGTTAAATACATTGGAAAAGTTTGAACTTTCAACAAATCAACTGTTGATGTTTA
This sequence comes from Dynastes maya, assembly GCA_029619315.2. Taxonomy (NCBI): domain Eukaryota; kingdom Metazoa; phylum Arthropoda; class Insecta; order Coleoptera; family Scarabaeidae; genus Dynastes; species Dynastes maya. Next base: position 50,351,712 of record JAROYE020000005.1, read on the forward strand.
TGAGTGATGGTGCCGCAAACATGCTTTCTGTAGGCCGGTCTCTTAAAAAACACTGTGCTAACATGTTACATATTACGCGTAAAATTCATGCTTTCAGTCATGTGGCAGATAGTATTAGACAATGTTATCGTGAGGTAGACGCTTTAATAGCGCATAAAAAAGCAGTGTTTGTCAAATCCCCAAAACGTAATTTCACAGACTGTGCCCCCGTATGCCTGAGCCACCAGAACTTATTCTTACACGTTGGGGAACATGGTTGCAGGCCGCGTTTTATTATCATAAATATTTTGAGAATATTAAGAACGTGGTTTTACAATTCGATCCAGAGGAAGCTGAGGCTATCAAGGAAAGTCCGTCTAATTTTCAAGATAGTAAGGTGAAAACGGATTTTACAACTATTCAGAACAATTACTTCGGACTACTGGAGGCAATAGAAAAATTACAAAATCCTTCGGTGTCGTTAGTGGAATCTCTCCAAATAGTGCAATATGTTCACGCACAGCTATGCGCAATAGAAGACGCAAAAAATGTTTGTGTTCTAGAAAGGTTTGAAAGTGTTTTAGAGAAAGATTTTGATTTTGGCACATTAAGACAAATTAGTGAAGGTGCGTCAACAGAACCGTTAAGTTGTTCCAAAGATTATTTGAATTACGCAAATATAACGTCACTAGATGTAGAACGTTCGTTTTCTGCATATAAATACACTTTTTCCTCACGCCGCACTCGGTTTACCGAAACAACTGTGGAAACATATCTAATGTTGCAGATATTTAACAGACATTATTCACTTTGTGATTTCACGGAAGACACTTAAGACGGTAAGTGTTTGAGCACGTATTATATTTTATTTCTGACTATTTATTTTGTGTAAACTTTTATGCGCCCGCCACTGGCTGTTGGCGTAAATTGAGCAACTCTAGTCATTACTCTCTATAAACAGCACCTAAATATACGCTATATTAGCATTAATTTTTCATGTGTACTTCAGGAAACATTATCGTCTTTTTGTTCTTCAACAAGAACATCAAAAAGAGATTACACACAGCACTGGATCCAGCCTTGTAATGATTTTAACTTACAAGAATTGCTAGAGCGATACGTGCAAATACTATCATCGTTGGCTCTATCTCCTTCATTATCTAACAGGACCAAGAGGGGTCTCCTGCTGTTAGTTTTAACAAATTAATTTAAAAATAAACCCTGAACGTTAGAAAGAAAACCTGAAATAACAGCAGCCACATATTTTTCTAATTAACTAACCTTTTCGAATGTGCTACATAATTTAAACGAGAAACTTTTAAACAGTACTTCCTCGTCGTATAATAAAACGGATAAAACAACCGGCATATGCGTGTCAGCACGTCTAGAACATTTCCCATATTTTTTAAGAAGTCGTATGAAGGGGAAACATCGAAAAGCCATTTTTTTCCTTTTATTTGCGCTCCATTAATCATTTATTTCCCATTTATTCTTGTTCGTCGGGGTCTACTTCATTGATTTCGTTTCATATTTGTTAAATTCTTCGCCCGACATACGTCCGGAATTTGGTAATTTATTGAAGGCGAACGATACGAGTGGAATATGAGGAAAACGTGGAGTTGATATTGTGATTTGATTAGCAGAAGTATTACCTTCTGTTTCAAGATTATTATTTTTGTTATAGATTCGCTAAAAGGAACTCCACTATATTTAAGCTTGAATAATTCGTATGTTATTAAAACAATGCTCAGTAGCAATAATAATAAAAGCTGTTGAGATTGTGCTTAAAGCTTATATACCTAGTAGGACCGTCACCACACTTTAAAAGTATTAATAATACCAATATTAATGATGACAATAGAAATAGTTTCATAAATTCACACGTCTCCCAGATATTCAAATGAAAAAACCTCTTTTCTGGATTCCTTTCTGCTTCTCCCAGTATGAAAATAATATCTACCATAGGGTAAGGTAGTAGTTAGAGTAATTAATTTTTATATAAAACGAACGCTCTTCAGTGTGTCTTTCATACTTTGACAACTTGCCATTTGTTTCATTTTTTATTAGCCGCTAACTTGACAATCATTTAGGTACATTAACTTTATTAACAACTTCGAAATTTTGATTATTCTGGATTATTGTAGAAACCGCCAAAAATAGGTATAAGGAAACCTAATATGGATTAATGCAGGATGTAATTTTACATCACTTCCAGTCATAATACAGGATGTTCAATTTAACAAAATCGAGAGAAATCATAAATAGACAAATACCCCACAGACGAATCTAAGGCTCCATTGGACTTGGCGTAAGTCATAAAAGATTCAGTGCCCCAAGTTGCATCAAAATCCGCAATAATCAAATAGGGGACCCTAGACTACTTGACATAAAATGACCCAAAAGCTGTGACGAGCCATCGACCGTCCGCATAAGTTTAAAGACATTTAAGCTAGAAAAGGGTTTAAAAATTATATCTTTTGTAGTAATACCTCAAATTATCTTTCATTCTTATGAAACTTTTATTTTGTTAAATAATTTTTGAAAGCATTGCATATTACTTTTGAGCAGTATTGTACATGTCTCCTTAATCAAACTGATGCTTATGTAACGATATATTTTAAGACTGTTTTGCTTGTACGCGTCGAGTACAAGGTCGCAATACGCCTTGACCAAGAAGTGCAACGTCAAAACGTCAAAATTTAGGTATATAAACCCCTCAGATATGCATTACGGGGAACTCCTGCGTGGCAAGTCGGCGCTTTAAGCTGGCTAGAAGCTAAGCAATAGAAGTTCACCTCTGCGTCGCAAGTTGGCGCTTTTATGCTGTCTAAAAGCTGAGCAGAGTCCAAGAAATATTCCGCAGGTAGTCGGCGAATAACCTGACAACTGTTGAACATTTCTCGAAGTCCGCGAGGTATTCCGTAAGTAATCGGCGGATTATGCAGGCAACTTCGGAATAGTTCTTACCGTTTCCGTTCTAACAGCCTTCACCTATTTTAGTAGGCGCCGGCCACTCATTGTGTCTGAAATATCCGGATATATACATTTCGCCCGCCACGCACATTAGATTGATTGATTGATTGATTTTCCTACCAAAGCAGGGCTGGTCTTTACATCCCTAACACTGAAGCTTAGTAGCTTATTGTATTATTCCTGCTTCGGTTTTGTTTTACTTGAACAGGTTAGTTCCCGCAATCAGGTTTAAGAGCCTATGTAGTAAATCTTTCTCCATTGGTAGTTCAATTGTGCTTCGCATAGCGAATCTGCGTTGAGCTAACGCTGCACATTCGAAAATAATATGAGGGGCTGTTTCCTCCCCCTCATTGCAAAGTCTACATAAGTACTCATCTTTGTAGATCCGCATCTTATGCAAGTGGCCTCTCAAACAGCCATGTCCTGTTAACAGACATGTTGCTGCCCTAAGCTGCATCTTGCTTAATTCAAGCAGGTCAGCAGTCAGATGTTGCGACGGTCTTCCCATCGTCCGTTTGCTGTGCTTTTGTCCAGCTGCATGTTTCCAATTTAATTGGTGTTGTGTTATGATCCACTCATTAATTGCACCACACACTGCACTCTTGGTAATACCTAGACCCGGTTCAGGGCCTGGTCTGCAATTTCATTGCCCGCTATGCCCCTGTGCCCTGGCATCCACACCAGTGTGACCTTGTTGGGTTTAGACAGAGCCATACTAGTTTGAAGGTTGTACGATAAGATGCTAGCGCTTTTAAGGCTGTCTGACTGTCAGAGAGAATGCAAATCGTCTCACCCTGCGGTCGCCGACGCAGACTTTCCCACGCGCAGGTTTGTATTGCATATATTTCTGTTTGAAATACCGTGGTGTATCGCCCAAGTGATGCGCACATTAGATTAGTAGTATAGAGTTAGTTATTTTTGTATATTTCATTATATCCATCTGCAGTTTTTCTATTCTTTTTACAAAGGTTAAAGGAAGAACCCCGTATATCATCTTTTCGAAGTTAGGTGATTTAGTCTTTTTGGCGTGTCTCAGTGTAAGTACTGTAATTTTTTTTTTCTGTATTGTGCACTGTTTCGCCAATAAATTCTATTATTATTATTATTATATTTGTCACCGTAACAGAGTTTATTTTTTCTTGACGATTTCTGATTCTAATTGAAATAATTTTTTTGTTTTAAAATTTGGAAATAAAATTGGTTACTTTTACTTACTCTTTTTATCCCATCGTTGGACTCTGGACATAATAGCTATCCCCGGTAGATTGTTGATTGATGACTGATGAACGCCATGCTCGACACCGCCGTAAATTCACTTTTGAGTCACTAAGACCGCAATCAATATAATTAATTAACACCCACCTAGTGATTGGTTATTTAGATAAGTTAGGTATTTTGATAGTTCTCAAAATTGTTCCGTCTTGGCGACATCTATGTACCAGGTGCGCAACTATCTTCATCTATATTGTTAAGGTTGCCAGTATATATGTGTTGCTGTTAGCATTTGGGAAAAGAAGAACACTTTACAAATTGAAACAAAACAATCGAAAGGCGATTTATTTTCATCTTTCATACAAATACAAAGTAAGATTCATTAAGAGAATAATAAGTAGAACTGTTTCTTCGCATTCTGCGAACGTTAAAGTTAAAAAGAAGGTCCAGATGAAGCGCGCGCGTCACTAAGCTTCTTGTTCCATCAGAAATTCTTATAGATAGTTACCTCCATGAAGCTCAGTTAATTTGTGACGTAAATTAGGGACAAAAGTCACAGAAAGTTTTTCTGTAAGTAATATAACATTTTCAGAAGCCCCCATTTATTACCGCCTGAAGTTAAACATCCTTCCCACTACGTATTCCTTTGTCACCCTGTTAAATCCGTTTATTTTTCGGGGCATTCGGACACGTTCGGCAAAAGCATTTCCCTGCACGTTTTGTAAACTGCATAAACTATGCTACTAGCTGGCAAAATGTAATTCACGTAAGTGATTTGCACTATTCAAACGGAATCGCAAATAACTCGACGGGTAATCTTCTGCAAATAGAGTACTTTCCTCCTACTGGGGGGATAAGTACAAAGCTAAAAGGTAAATACTCGCGGCTCTCACACGTTCTTTTGAGCGGCAGACGAGGCGCTAAATCACTCCGGAACGGCGGAAAAGAACTGAATAATTAACTATGGCGGGTAGAACTGGCCTCTGGTGCGGTTGTAGTTTAGAAGCTTTGAGCGCATAAGTACCTTTTTAATTCGTTTTGCGATCGCTTACCGGCGCTACCGCTGTTGCTGCGAATCCTTCATCGTTTTAAAATGTTGAACATTTCAACAAGCTACTATATACTAGCGCCATTACAGTTTCTCGGAAATAAGACAATGGGAACGTAACGTTGCTGGGGATTCGTAACTGAATAATTTTTTTTTAGGACCATTACGTAGAGTAGGTCAATCTATAATAGTTTAGCATTATTCATTAAGTTAAAGAAGGTGTTACGAACTCTTAATATTTTGTGTTTATTTAAAAATTCATGTGGACTGGGCTAGCCCTTCTTTTTCAACTTTCTAAAAGTTTAACTCCCACCCCCTTATCTTGTTTCAATCAACAAAAAAATTATCATGGACCATGAAGTTTTGAAATTTTTGCCCAGAGAAAAAAGTCCCCTGTGAATCCTCATTCATCTTAACATGTTTTATCTTATTTTTTACCTCAACGTACATCATGCCTGTACGTTTTAAACCACTTCCGTTGGTCAATACTGATTGGTTGGTTTTGGCGTAACACTTCCCTTTTGCATTTGACAACATGGACTGAATCGCAATGGAATGATTTGCCTGTTTCCATCTGTACTTCACAAAACTTAAGAGCTAACTCAAAAATATACTTCTTCGGAAATAGGTAATCTCACAAAATCTTTATAATTTCAATTAATAATAGCACTTTAAGACAAGGAGAAATTGTTTGGAGTCCCAGAAATCCCAACATCTTCGGGAGAAGAGCATGTCATGGCTGTTTACCAAGCAGTGGAGAAGTGGAGTATACCGACAAAATTAAGACTCTTGAACCTTCATCACATTTTCGAATTAGTTTTGAGGAGCTGCTTCGACTCACTGATGGATGCAAGTTCTGATCCAGACATGATGCTTTTCAAAAGATTTTGAGAAAGCCAGACGAAACACGAGAAGAATTTTTACATAACCAGTAGCAATGAAGCGAAACGATGTCCGCTCTATCACTTTTGAATTCCTTGAACACCATCTCTTTAAATTAAGTTCTTTTGGCATGTCACCTCGCCTTCGAGATCTGATGGAATCCTACTTAAAAAAGCGGTCATGTTATGTTTTCTATAATGGCTTCAGCTCATGTGAATATGCTATTACGTCAGGTGTTCCACAAGGATCCAATTTAGGACCTTTGCTCTTTGTGCTTTTCCTCGACGATCTGCTGGAAGCGTTGACCTGTGACACCTTAGCTTATGCAGATGATGTGAAGGTGTACGCAAGAATTGATTCCATTAATGATATGGTTAATCTGCAAATGAGTATTGATTACGTATTCCACTGGTGCCAAGAAAATAGTCTTATGTTAAATGAAGCAAAATGCACGTATGTAACATATACTCGCAAAGTGAAAAGCTTGCCTACTACGTACAGTTTAAGCGGTTACCCGCTGCAGAGGAGCGAGACCATAAAAGACCTAGGAAGACGTGTTCCTCGGCCGCAGCCATGTTAGGATTCATCATACGATCTTCGAAATACTTCACGAATCAACATCTTCTGAAAACGCTGTATAGAGCATTTGTCTTAAGCCGGCTAGAGTATGCTTCCATTGTATGGTATCCTTACTATCAATCCTACGAGGATTCTATTGAGAGAGTACAACGAAGGTTCCTGAAATTCCTATCTTTTAGGATCGACGGTATATATCCAGTGAGGGGTGTAGACTATGCCACATTATTGGAACGACATGCGGTCCGGAGTATTTCGGAAAGAAGGCAAATTTGCAGTGCGCGGTTTCTCTTCAAACTTATTGACAATCAAATCGATTGCGCATATCTGCTGTCAAAAATTAATTTGAACGTTCCTCGTTTGTCTTCACGTAGTGTTCAATCGTTTCGGCCTTTAACTGCAAGAACTAATGTGCTGCTGAAATCGCCAGTTCAAAACATGTGTGTGAATGCAAATAAATATTATGCAGATATTTTTGTCGGTGACGCTATGCATTAATCGGTGGAGTATATATATATTATTTTTTTTTTTCTATTATTTTTCAGTTATCTTTTATTAAGTATTATATTTTATTTTTCTCTTTGTATTATGTGCACATGTATTCGTATTATTATTTCGTCCTGTAATTGGGGTATCCTGTTGGGCGAATAAAGTTTATTATTATTATTATTATCTCTCTACGCAGAAACAACCGCTAAATGATTACGGAGAAAGGTTGGAGTTTATCTTTCTTGGCGACATTTCGAAGAATGGGATATCGTTTGGATTACCAGGAGCTGTAAGTCATGTTAAGTGGATGACGAAAACAATTTATGTCTTCAAGATATTCCTATTTCAAAATCAATTGCAGTTGTCTCGAAGGGAGTAGAACTCTTTAAGAGAAATATGTATTTTTCATTCACGAGTGTACATTCGAGCACTCTCAGACTATCATCAAATCAGTAAGGCTGCGCAAAAATTTTCCAACCATATCCGGTATGTGGGGCAATACTTCCTTTATGATTTCAAGAGGGCTAGCGTCGAGAGGGGTGGAGTAGAGAAGATGTCGTGGCCGGCTGAACAACGTGCGTTTATTATTGAAGATTTTCTAACAAACGGAAATTCAGTGGTGAACGCGCAACAATCTTGAAGTGGATTCGAAATTTTAGTACCCCTGACAATGTTGCGAGAGTAAGACGTGCCATCCTCCGATCTCCACGGACGTCAGCTCGCAAGTACGCTATTGCACTGGACATGTCAAGTCGCTCAGTACGCCGTATTTTGCAGGAACAGCTTCATTTTCACCCATGCAAGATGGTGATCATGCAGGAACTATTACCGAGGGACCTAGAAAACCGTGTAAGCGTTTGTCGGCAGCTTCTTAACGACATTCCACCTGCCGATATTGGCTTGTTCGGCGACGAGGCTGATTTCCATCTCTGCGGCACTGTAAATCGCCAAAGCTTTCGATATTGGAGTGACGCAAACCCAAGGGAGTTGCACGAAAAGCCACTACACAGTCCTAAAGTAACCACATGGTGTGCCATAAGCAGTCATGGAAACATTGGCCCCTATTTTTTAGAAGAGGGAGAAATGACGGTCACGGTCATATCTGATCGGTACATTGACATGTTGCAGAACTATTGGGACCAAACCTAAATGATCTTCACCTTGCCAACGTTTGGTTCCAACAAAACGGAGCGACAGCTCACACAGCCCGGCGATCGATGGAGGTTTTGAGGCAGATGTTTCCTAGAAAGCTCATTTCAATGACGGATGACGTTTAATGGCCGATTCGATCACCAGATCTAACTCCTTGTGACTTCTTCTTCTGGGGTTACCTCAAGGCTAAACTCTACAAACACAGACCCCGCACTTTGAAGGCATTGAAGGCGGCCATTCGCCAAGAAATCCAGTTCATACGGATCGACGTATTACAACGGGTGACGGAAAACTACCGACTTAGGCTTCAGAATTGCATTGACAATGGTAGTCGTCATTTATCCGACGTTATGTTCAAAACTTCTTAGTGTTAAACTTTAAGGTTCATAGAATAAGTGGATATCAATAAATTTTTATTTTATCTTACTTTCGTTTGTTTTGGCATGAAATCATAACGGAAGTATTGCCCCACCCTGTACTTAGTTCCCGAAACTGTGGTTCTATCCTTATTTGATGACATTGTTCCAACAGTGGATAAATGTGGATAAAATTATGCTGGAGGCAGGACAAATGAATCATCTGACGAGGTATATTCTGCACCAAAATGGTTTTTCTTCCTTTACAAATGTAAAGTTTTCATCTTTTGTAACCGATATGTTTTTATACACAAACAAATTACGAAGAATTCAATGGAATCATTAGCACTCAAGCACTACGTCGGTACTTATTTATTTTTTTCTTTATTTTTGTGTAATTTGGCTTCCAGGACGTAGCAGAACTAGGACACGTAAGGATAATGATTAATTATAGGTCCCCTGAGGAGTAGTCAGTGACCAGCTTCATGGAACCGACGAAAATAAAAAGAAGATAATTTGTTTGGGAAGTAAATCGATTGCATGTTCCGCTCTTCTTGATTAGGGGAATATAAGAGCCCTGAAGTTTGTTTATCTTTTCACGATTCTTATGAAATAATTTCATACAAACAGTAATATGGTTTTAATTAGAGAGAAAAGGTATAGAATTAAATGCGAATGTTGATATATATTTGGGAAAGAAGCGCTTATAAGCAAAGTAAAAAAAATAAGAATACAATATACGAGATGAATTGGGAAAGACCAAACGATGGGAATATGTTACACGTCACCATAAAGTTGTATAATAATAATAATTCGTGCCTTTACATCCCCAATAGCTTTCGGCAATTACGGAGGACATCGGCCAGCCATAAGTTATCATTACGCCTTCGTCACTAGAGCATCTTAAGATCCTCACCCTCAGCATTCATCATATTAATTAAGGAAAACTACGGAAAACCTTATTCTGAGAGTTGCGAGCCCGGGGTTTGAACCCGGTACCTCGAGACTGATAGCTCAGCGTTACTAATCCTACTTCGCCTTACTTTCAAGATGCAGCTTCTTAAAGCTACAGATAGTCAATAAATATCAGTTAAAAATTCTAGAGAAAGATATCTAGTTTGTGGCATATCTTAAAGACTAAAACAGCACAAGAAAATTACAAACTGGTAATTGGTATCTATTGCATACGCTGTCAATTTTCGTAAATAAAGGACAATGAAAAATAGAGATTTACTGTAATTCAGTAGATATTACACTTTAAATTGATAGTCGTCTGTTATGATACTCCATATTTCAAGAACTTCTCTGGATTAACTTTTAACATAGGTGTCACACAAATGTTCAATTGATGACCAACTAGGAACCTGTTGTGATCACCCCTGGACGTGCACTAAAGACCAACATATAGCATATGTCATAGTTATTTAGAAATTTAATTGATAGGAGGTAGACGCCATAAATTCTCGGCCTGGTATAGAAAAAATAAACTTGGTAAAATATAATAATTTTTTTTTTTTAATATAATCTCCTCTAACTTTAATGCATTTATTACAACGATCAATTAATAATTCTACACCCTTGTAAAAATAATCTAAAGTTTCCCCCTGAAAATGTCCTTCTGGCACGAGGTTCATCGGGTCGCCACCACTCCACCAATTCCTTTCTGGATAGAGGGTCGTAATATATAACCACTGTTTCATCTCCTGTAATCATGGACTCCAAAATCGGTTTCGGGTCGTCTCCACACGAAAGGAACTCCGCATCTACAGCAACACACGTCAAATATTATAGTGAGGTATTTTGAAATTCCAAACACTGTGTATGAGCAGTAATATGTGCACCAACACAGAATACATTTAATAAATCTAATATAAAGCAACATAATTATGTTTTACGTCAGTCAAAGTTTAATTTACTCGCTAATTTATTGTTAACTGATTTTTTTTATATGAATTTGGTCTTACCATAATGTGTAAGATAGAGACACGAAAATAAGCTAAGAGAATTTCGAGGGAAAGACCACCAACACTGCTTCGCCTCATAAACTTGCAACTATATGCAAAGAAAATGTAAACAGACGTGAACCTCTAAAAGTACAAATACAAATGCACTTTGTCAAATAAGATATCACAACAATATATTCCAAAGACTATACGTGTTATCTTTCATATCGTACGTTCATTTGCAGTATTGCCAACTCTACTACTACATCACAAAATCTTCTTTCTGTCTTAGTTACCAACTATTAAAAACCAAACTTCTGTATGTTATAAGTGTATGTGTAAAACATGTTTACTACCACTAGAAAACTGATTCACAACTTCACGACTTTAATTCATTATTGTTTATTTAAATTTTACATTGCAGCGATTCAAAAATACAGAAACGTCAACCCTTCTTTCTTGAAAATTTATATAGGAAAATAGAAAAAGGTTTTTGACGCCTAAAACCAAACATAAAAGCAATTAATTCTCACCATTTTCAACGTTTTTTTTTACGTTTGTTACAGTCAAGCCGGATGCTGTGCGAATCTTAACGGCGAATGGGGATTCCCTCGCCAATTCATCATCGCTGGGTCCGTACAACGAGGGTACGAACGTCGAGCTAACCTGCGAGGCGCACGGTGGCAGACCCATCCCCAAAGTCACGTGGTATAATAACAGCGATATCGTCAAATGTAAGTGATCCTAATTATTATTTCAATTTCTTTCGGCGGTATTTAGGCACAATCTGATCTTGTTTTCGTATACAAATAAATACGTTTCTTCCTCGTTTTCTAAAATCAGAATTGCGTAGTTTATAAAGGTAGTGAGAATAAAGTTTTCATACTGTTTAAATAATTTTATTCACCTAGAAACATTTATGAGGAACTAATCTTCAAAAGAGATTTTGTTCCAAATTTAAATCATTAAATAAAATGTATAGATGTCGTCAATGCGTTAGCATATGGTTTATAAACCATGGGCATTAGCAGTGACAGAATCATTCGAAAAGATACAATTCTAACTAAAAATAACGTCTGCTTTCCAACCAAAGGTTACTCAATGACCAATAAAAAGCAGCTGTTTTGATCGCTACTTAAAAAACTACGACAAGTTGTAGCTTTAAAAGATTTTTGATCTGCTTAGTTAAAATAGAGTTACAGGAACAATTATCAAATAACCAGAATTCAGAAGAGATGAATTAGTGAACAGAATCAGAGGCAAATGAACAAAGTCACTGTACTTACGCTCATTCGATACCATTAAATATGCAGTAAAGGAAGAGGTGAACAACCAACTCCCGTTCCTAGATAATTTAGTACGAGGGTGGGTCAATATACTTTTTGAATTTCCCGCGTTGCAAATTGTAAAGCAACATTGCTTCCGTCAACCACTATCTGTCAATACACTACTGTCAAAGTTTGAGAAAGCTGCGTCATTTAGTTAAAGTTTGACAGTCATTGAAAGCAAACAACGTCATGCATTTTGGCGAAAATGGAATTGGCTTGTTTAACAATAGCACCCTTATTGATACATACTACGTCTTTTGAGTTGAGATTAACTTCAATTAAGGAAAACGGGAAATTAATTTACAATCTTGAGTTAAGGAAGAAACCAAAGGGCAACGACATCATTATGTATCTAAGCAAAACAAAAAGAAAGAAACCCATCCACTCAACTTGCTGGGTTTCAACCCAGCGTTTCCTCAGACGAAGGTCTACATCTCGTTGAAATATCATTAACGATTCTGTATCGCGAACTATTAGAGATAATCCGGCACCCGTCGTATATATTCCACCCTATACCCTCCTTCGAAACCCCCCAAACTGCTCGGCGCTGCGGTGATTGTGTAGATTGCGGAACACTAGCTGTAAATAAGACGGAAGGCTAAGGAATCGGAAAGGCCGTGCCATAAAGCTAACTGACAATTATCTTTATCCCGTTTCTTCGTACATTAAACGGGGGAAAGGAAGGGCGACGATGAGGTCCCATATACACCCTTGCGAACCCTAAACACACGCGCGCACAACACAAACGAGCGCCTCTATTCCGGTGGTGGCGGTGTCCTTTGCCATCTGCCATCCTCTCTTTGTTTCCCATCGTCCTTGTCGCGTCGGAGACCGTTTCTTAAATTTTATTTCATGTACCCGCAGCGCGGTGAAGAGAAAAGAGACAACCTCATGTATATTTCATCGTGGGACGGTTTTCGACCAGATTCTTAAAACATTTTTACGGCTTCTTCTTTTCTTATCGCCCCTTTACGCTTATACTGTAAACTTCGTTTTCTTCCTCTTGCCTATTTCGATTCGCCTCCTCTCTTTCCAACTCACGGTTTTGGTGTGTGGGCGATCCTTTTTCTGGTAAGCTTTTTAAGCTCTCTTCGATACCGGGCGGTAGCGGTAGAAGGTTTCATTATCTAATGTAACGAGGATTCGGACCGAAAAAGAAGCGCCGTTACCCTTCGCTTCACGGATTTTCTGACGAACGTTATTATTATTAGCGGTAGTATAGGGCTCGCATGTATACATGCGTGTCCATTACCCAGATTAAAAGATGAACTTAACTCGCGGTGACATCACATGAACGGTCAGATCTATTTCCGTTTGGCGTTTTAAGCAGGAATGGATTGAATAGGTAGTTAGCTTTTTGGTGAGTGGGAGAGTCTCAGAGATCTGCTCTCGGTAAGCTTAAAGTTTGGCGATATTATAGGTCCTTTTTGAGAAGTGAAGTTAGGTAAGTACAATAGACGCGAAATCAAAAGTTGGGCACACTAGTTAGATTCTAAAAAGGTATCTGTTTGATTGAATTTGGAGTCTAGAAAGTATTAATTAGATCCAAATTAATTTTCAAGAATTCCACACAGGAAAATAGAGATGTTATACTTTAATGTTAAAAATATCCTATTTAAAATCTTTGTCATAAGCGCCACGACGAACATCTATCAAAGTGACGCTTTTCCGATGTCTTTTTGACACTGAGCAATTTTGATTCATGGTCCGACTTTTTAAATTCTAGTAAAGACTCTGCGATGTTTTTGGCCTCGCGAGTTTTTTAAGTCTTCCCCCTAATGGAATGTGACCGAAGTACTACAATGTCCATATCCGATCTTAACCTAAGGTGGCGCTCCAGAAATCAGGATCTCATTTTGGCTTCTCTCCCATATAGTAATGTTAGTGAACACCATGGAGCACCAAAAATCTTTGGACGTAATACCAACAAGTGCAGCTCCCTTTTCTGCCTAACGTCCAACTTGCTGCCTTGACATATTAAGTGGTGGATTACCGCGATAGCTCTATGGGTTCTAAGCTTCGTATGTCGGATATGTTTCTGCCATAGCAGCGGCCTGTTAGATCTCAAGGTACCTATAGAAAAAAAAATTCTCAATGTGTGCCGCCTAGCTGGAATCGGAGTATTCGCATTCGCCTTTCCGTCGACCAACAAAGATGGCTACAATAATTATTTTAAAAATAAGTTAAAACAACCAAAAGATTATAACGTAGAATAGTTTTTAATGTTTTTATTTGATAAACAAAATAAAAATATTTTAAAGCTTATGTTGGTTGACAATGTTCTGTTGTAAGTTCAAAAAAAAAACAAAAAAGCAAACAAACAACCGTATTCCTAAAAACGATTTATTTGACTTGTTACAATTTTGGACAAACACATTCTGAAGAATATAATAATAGACAATAAAATTTGTTGAAACGTAGAATGTTAAGTTTTAATTAACTCAAACAATAATATATTTAGCAAGTAAGCCGCTAAAATCAAGAAAAAACAAAGATTTTTAAACAAGAACGGCTAAAAAACGAAATATACTTTTGTATGAGAAAAACTATTAAATTTTAGTGAAATTTGTGAAAAATGTCTTTCTTCACTTTGTTTGGCTCTAAAAGGTAACTAAAGCTCGGGTTCTACTAGAAATATTGTGAGAATGAGAGCTCTTAAACATTTCCTTCAAACCCCTTTCATCGAAATTCCCATGCAAAAACTTTGATTTTGGGAAAGAAGAATCAAGTGAACTTTTGAAGTCATTTCGACCACAGCGGATTGACAATGAGAATCTACGAATCCCTGAAATAATCAAATAACTTGTGCGGTGAGAAGTGTCCCGAGACTTTAGTGTTTTTGTCATACTACCCCCACAGTCCTTACCATCATTAATGACATTTGTGGTTTAAAAATCTACTTACAATTCTTCTCGTTCTAGTATCTATTAAATCATATATGGGCAACCTCCGGCCCTCCACCAGCTTCAATCCGCCCCGCAAGAGAAATTCAAATAACGCGCCAAAAAAATTAAAGATTTAGCACACATAGTTTATTTGTAATTACCGTGAACTACCCTAAAACTGTATTTATTCAAATCATAAAGACTAAAATCGGTAAATAATATTACTAAGCGTACGCAACGGAACGCCACAGATCGAATCAGAAGTAGTCGTTAGAAACAGACAAACATTCGGGAAGCCGCCCGATGACCTCGAAGCGCTCCAGAGCCGACTGTTATTCATAACGCGGCTAGCATCGCATATTCGCGTACGATCGAGAATATTCTAGTTGCTTATTGCGGGTAATATATAAACCGCTCAGCGCGCATGTCAACTCATTACTTCTTAGCAACGAATAAGAAAAGACGCGGGAAATATTCAAGCAAATTCAGCTCAGAAGAAAAAAAAATCTATCAAGATGTCTGGTTTAAAAAAGCGGAAAGCGGACACAGAATGTCGTCAATTCCAAAACAAATGGACTGAAGAATACTTTTTTATCATGCACAGTGGTAAACCTATGTGTTTGCTGTGCAATTAAACAATTTCTGTTTTAAAAGAATACAATATGAAGCGGCATTACTTCGGCAAGCATTTCGCTCAATATAAATTACTTACGGGCCAGTTAAGAAAGAATAAAATTAAAAAACTCATTACCGATTTAGGGAAACAGCAAGAAATGTTCCATTCACAAAGATCAAATCTAGACAGTGTTATTCTGACAGTCATATTCTGAGGGACAGTTTGTTAAAGAGTGCCTACTAGATGTTGCAGAGCTTTTGTGTCCAGAAAAGAAAAAAGTGTTTGAGAAAGTGAGGTTATAGTACTGTTGTTCGACGTATAGATATGATGGCTAGTGATATCAAAAAAAACATTGACTGATAGACTGGCTGGTTTTCAAGCATTTTCGATTGCTTTGGATGAGAGTACAGATTTATCTGACACAGGCCAGTTAGCTATTTTTATACGAGGTGTTGATGAAGAATTTGTAGTGACAGTGGAATTACTGGCCTTACGGCCGCTACAAGGGACCACTACTGGAAAAGATATTTTTGCCGAGGTGCAAAGTACTTTTGAGCAATATGGTTTGCAGTGGTGTAAATTAGTTGGAGTGTGCACAGATGGTGCGCCTTCAATGGTCGGTCCACGAAAATGTTTTATCGGAATTCTGAAGGAAAGAGCAACCGCTATGAATGTGCAAGAATGTGATTTAATAATTCTGCATTACATTATTCACCAACAAAACTTGTGCTCTAAGTCCATTCGACTGAAGAACGTTATGGATGTGGCAGTAAATACCATCAATTTTATTAGATCCCGTGGTCTTACCCATCGCCATGACCTTAGAAAAGAAATAGCTGATTTTATGGAAATGAAAGAGAAAGCATTGCCGCAGATTTGTGATCCAACATGGCTTTGTGACTTGGCATTTCTGGTAGACATCACAGGACACTTAAACGACCTGAACTTGAAGCTTCAAAAACAAAGACAATTGGTAAATCAGCTGTACAGTCATCTTAAAGCTTTACAAAACAAAATTCGCTTGTGGGAAACACAAATGAGAAGTAAAAACTGTTTTCATTTTGTAACATTATCCAGTCACGAAAACATTGATTACGGTCGCTATGCTGAAGAACTGAAACTACTGTCAGAGCAATTCACTGATCGGTTTTCCGATTTTAAGAATATGGATAGCACTTTCAATATTTTTGCAAATCCGTGTAAGTGTAATGTGGAAGATGCTCCGCTTCACCTACAAATGGAGTTGATCGAGCTTCAAGAAGACTCATATTTGAAGTCTAAATTTGATGATGTGGAACTAAGCGAATTTTACAGAACATACCTTTCCGAAGAAAAGTATCCACATCTGAGAGTTTTCGCAAGAAAAATAATTTGCACATTCGGAAGCACGTGTAAATGTGAGCAGTTTTTTTCAATCATGAAAATTAATAAAAATAAGCATCGTACTCGACTTACAGATGTTAATTTAGAAAGCACTTTGCGCCTATGTACTAGTGATATTGACCCCAATATTGATCATCTTGTTTCTCAGCTTCAAACTCAAGTCCCTCATTGATTTTCATTTGATTTTTCTATCTTTTTTTGTTAATTTGCTTTTTATATGTTTGATTATGTTATTATAATTGTAATAAATAAAAAAATGTGTGGATTTTTATCGCCTTTTTATTCACTACTACCTACTTATTCCTTACCTACGGCCCGCGACCTCATTAAGTCCCGAAATTACGCCCTCAGCTAAGCAAAGATTGCCCATACCTGTATTAGATGAACCACCGTGGGTCAGAACATACTCACATAAAAGCAAAATAGAAATTCACACGCTCTTAAATACATATTAGATGTCTCCCTCTGTTCTTTTTTTAATCCCGTACGTGTTACAGCTTGGTAACGTCAATAAAACCTAGAGCTTCCACGAACTAGGTTAAACTCCGCATAATAAAATTTTATTTGCAGCGCTAGTAAATCTCAATATAGATACTTCGGAGCATCGTGCATGCGAGATCCGTGTAAACTCGCTGAATTGTATACGAGCGGCGCATACTTACGCAAAAAATACATTAAAATAACAAGCTTGCGGTTTTCGAGGCGGCCCCACAACTTTTTGCCCAGCCTGGTTCGTGCTTCGGTGTACCGTTAGCAAGAGCAGCAAGGCAGGGTCGCGGCAACGTTGTACGTGTGTACGTTACGTCAACAATCACGCCGCGTCCGTCCGAAACACATTTTTCAAACCGCTCCAGCGCTGTCCGTCCCAAACCTATGGTTAATTATACAATTTCGGCGGGAGAGAGCGCAGCGTAAGCTTGAAAAAAGGAGGATAAGTGCATCCTGTACGTTCGTATACATTGTGCATAGAACATGTTTGTAGAATTGATTTTTTTTAATAATTTTCAAACAGTGGTATTTCTACCATAACACAACGCATCATCTACAACGCTTTGGGAAAATTGGGAACTTTAAAATATATTTAGATTGCTTTAAAGTTAACTTCGACAGCGGTTTTTGTAAAGTTTTTTCTATCCGATGAGTTCTCCAATATGAACAACTTGCTGTATCTAAGAAAACTTGGTTTTGGAACACGACCTAGGAAAATAAAAATTAAGAAAAGAAGATGTTCAAGAAATATGTACTCACGGAATGTCAGAAGGAAAATTGTCTTGAAAAAAAAAGAGGGATCGGAACACTTTACAGTGTTTTATGTGTTTAGCAAAAGAGAGAGAGTTACTTTAAATGCGAGAAATAAGGATCTGAGGAAAATAAAGCGAGGAGGAGTTATATTGTTGTTTTCCCCCGTTTGGATCATCGCTGGCTGGAAGATATAATTACAAACTAAAACCCCGGAAATAGAGAGAGGGAAGCCACAAAAGAAGTCCCGGCTATACAAAGCGCTGCACAATCGGTAAAGCGCTATTTCCTCAGGGTATGGAAGTGTTCGGTTATCGTGATGATCTCCAGACCCGGGTCGGATTTGAGTCTCCTACAGAGCTGCAAGCCCATTAAATAGCTGTTAGCTCTGTCGAAAGTTGCTGAGGTGGTGTTCCTCAGCAGTCTGAAGTTCGAGACAGAAGAAGTACGAGTGGTTTCGGACACCCAATTCGGATTTACGCATGGGTTGTCCACAGGAAGGGCGATACAGTGTCGTCCGAAAGGTCCCTGAACGCCGGGATTACTACTGTCTCTGACGTTGTTTAATATCTACATGCCGGACTTACCACCGCCCCATGGAGCCCTTAATAGCCCATTAGAAGATTGGGTTGGTAATAACATTTTGCAATGGGCGCCACATAATTTATTAAATGAACAACATGGACTACCAGCATCAAATTACAAAAGTGCAACGTCAGATAACGACTTAAGGGTGCATATTGTTGAAAATAAAAGAAAGCATTTAGTCATTAATCAGTTGTGATACTAGGACTCTACCATACAAAAACGAGCATAAAAATAGAATTATATGTAGAGCAGATGTAGAGCCGAGTAATATGTAAATAACAATTTTTATCGAGCGAGTGTGGAATGTCAGTTTTTGACAGATCGAAGACGAAGTCACGCCAATTTTCTAATGCAAATTATATATTAGTTTGTATTAGTTTATTTTAAATAAACCAGTTTTTATTAGTGAACGTTTGTCTACGTATACCCCTAGATCCCACATATTTTGGGGGCTCGTCCGGCATAAGTGCGCAAAAATTGCAACGAAGAAATAAACCTACGAACTTTGAAGAAGAAAGAAAATTGGAACACGATCTGCTAGTGATTAATGTGGAAGATGACTCAAATGTTGAGAAACCGAGGTACTCCTCAAGAATTAAGGATCTAGTACAGAATTACAACCCAAAACACATGTAGCAAACGAAGATAACCACCAAAGTTATTCTTAGTGCCGAAATACCAGTTTATCAACGTCCAAGAAGATTGTCGAGAGTCAAATTGAAAGAAGTTTACAACCAAATAAAAAGTACTTTGGAGGAAATTAAGAAAAAAGCTAAAGATGCTGACGACCTGCTTGAAAAAAGTCAAGACCAGGAAAGACAATTGTCGGCTGCGAAATCGAAAAGTCTCAATGAGATGACGATCTCGAATATAGAAGTGGCATCAGTTAAAAAGCGGACGGAATGCATTGTCCTACGTAAAAAGATCAACGAGTTCGAGGCGAGAGACCAAGACAGCGAAAGCTTAAGGTATCGGGTCAAAGAGGCGGAAGTCCTCCGGATCGCACGAGATCGCATGAAGATGCGTCTGGACGAACTGGCGAACATCGAAATGGAATTCAAGGATCTCTTAAATAAGACGAAGGGTTTCGATGCGATAAGATCCGAGGATATGAAGCTGAAGGAAACCATTGAAGAAGAATATGCGAAAATATTGATGGAAGAAAGACAGGAACTACGGAAAAGGGCAAAGGAACAGATCAAGATAGTATATGAGGAGAACAGGAGAAATTTTAACAAAGAGAGAAAGAAAGAAAGATTGTATCGTATTGGGGATATGGTAGCCATAATGAGAATGCAGTTCCAGAGCACATCAAAGCTGCTCCCGATAGATATGAGGTGGAGAAGCTGGGACATCATGTTGGTCCGAAGAAAACGAAGTCCAGTGCCGACCTTATGAAACCCTGGCCACAGAACGACCCAGAGAACGAAGATCCATTCGAGGCGAATGAAGTACGGGAAGGCCCAAATGTAGAGTAGATGTGGAGCCGGGTAGCACGCTAATTTTCTAATGTAAATTATACCGTAAGAGCGAGCGTACTATGGTTAGCCAGCATAATCGGCATTTTCCGGAAATGCGAGAGCGAAGTCGTGTCTTACACGTGTACCTGAACGAATACGCCGTTTAAAACGTGAGCAAGGTGTTTTCGGAAATGCGAGAGCGAAGTCGTGGCTTACACGTGTACGTGAACGAGTACGCCGTTTAGAACGTAAGCAAACGCAGAAATAAACTTGCGTTTACGCAATTTTGGCAAGCAAATGACATGTCATATGTCATTTGAGTTCGTGGAAAATCGGGTGATCATAGTACGCTCGCTCTTACGGTATATTCGTTTGTATTAGCTTATTTTAAATAAACTAGTTTCTATTAGTGAACGTTCTGTCTACTTGCACCCCTACATCCTACATACAGTATGTCCCCGGATGGACTGAACAAGAGGGGAAATTTTTTTATTTGTAATTTGACGTAAAAATGTCATTGTTTATAAAATTTGTTGCTTGCCTCAAAACCACCAATTCTGAAACAAAAATCAGAATATTACACTTTTAAATTTGTAAAATTAACAATGTTTTAGTTGAAGAAACCAAATATTCTGTGTCAATCTCTCATTCCATCAAATGCACGTAGAGAAAGAAAGACGTTGAATGAATCAAAACCATTTCGCTAAGCTCAAACGCATTGATCTAACAATACTTTCCTTTGCCTTCACATAAATTTGTTGTTACAATAACAATTTATTTTAGTTAACATAATTTTGTACAATTGAAGAAAAATATTAATTGTTTGAAGAATGAAATAAGTTTTCACTTCTCAACACTAATTGTAAGCTTCGTAACAGTTGTTCTAACAAATATTTATGGTTAACTAAATACACAAAACACATTAAATTAACATTCACTGTATTTTTAAGTTTACGGGCATATCCGAAATTCCTACTAGATTGTTATTGGACACAAATGACATCAGCATCGTGTGACATCGTCACGCATCGTTCGAGGTTGTTGGGTTGTTGAATATTTCGGTTGTTTCATAATTTTCATAAGTATTAATGCGTATTGGTTTATTATGCCTATTATTCAACGCCGCTTCAGAATTGAAATTATTATAACAGGCTTTATAACATGGAGATAATGTGATCGAAAAATTACTCATAGAATGGGGATTTCCTGACATGATGCAACCTTTTAAGGAAATTAATTGTCAATTACTGTTTATTATGGTGCATGTAACACGAGTTGTGCATTATCATGTACTGCCAAACGTTGTGTTAATATATTCGAATTAATTTGTCATAATAATGCATTCCCTACTATGGCTCTGTCCGAATTACGTAGTATTAATGGGTATGTGTACTTATGAGTCTTATGACACCACGTGAACTTGCCCCACCAAGCATACAAGTATTCGGACGCTTCTTCTGTTCAATGCATACTTGAGGGTAGATACCATATGCAACCGATAGATGTCTGTCTGTCTAAGCCGTGACAGTAGAGCCAAGTGGTAGATAAGTTATAAGTAACCTGGGCAAATATGCGGTAACAGCCAGAGGCGTGGCGAGCGCATAAAATTTTACACTTAAAATAGAAGGTAAGAAATAAATTATAAAACGTGCTGAAACACTTATCATTTTAAAAGTCTTCCGTGAAATCACAAACTGGGTAACATCCGTTAAATATTTGAATCATTAGATATGTTTCCACAGCTGTTTCAGTCAAGTGAGTACGACGTGCGGAATAAATGTTTTTTAATGCCGAAAACGACCGTTCGACATCTAGCGATGTTATATTTGCATATGTAAAATAATCTTTGAAACAATTTAATGCATCTTCACACGCACTTTCACAAATTTGTCTTAATTCATTGTAGGTAATAGTGTTTCTATATTGACATAGTGATATACAGAATAATTTCAATGACCTTTGGAACAGCTCGTTCAATAGCCTTTGACATAATTTCAAGACTGTTAGACCAGACCGTAGCAATAGCACCACAAATAATTAAGTTACCCAGACTGCAAAATATAAATGAGATTGCAGAACGTTTTGCTCGTTTAACTCGAACACCAGCTTTTGATCATGCTGCCATGCCCAGTACACTTCCACGACCAATACATAAACAGGAAATTATTTTATTCTATTCAGCTACAAGCAGTATGTGATTCCAGTGGTCATATCATAAATATACGAGGGTAAATCAAATATTATCTACACTTTCGTCATAACAAGCTTTGAAGGTTATCGTAGTGGCGGCCGCTTGCACGTGCGTTGAGTTGGCGCCTCTGTGGTCATGTATGCGGAATTTAATGACGATCGCGTCATTTGTTTGCTAGCTACAACAGCATAAGCATGTCAGCTCCGCTATTAGTTTGCACTAAAGAGGAACATCGAGCCGCGATCCGATTTTTGTGGTCAGAGGGTGTGAAAGGTGCTGAAATTCACCGGAGACTTGTCGCAATACGGGGACAGTGCTTTATCTCGTAAAAGCGTTTTTTTGTGGATCGAAATGTTTCAAAGTGGCCGCCCGAGCGTAACACAAAAAGAGGGAGCTGGACGGCCGCGAACCTCGACCACCGACGACAACATTCAGCAAGCTCGAGAGATGGTTACAGCAAATAGGCGAGTTACCATAGGTGAGATTACATCTTCTTTTAACATCAGCCACTATTCTGCTTAAAAATGCGTCGCCTTCCGCGTTGAAGCGATCCAGTAAGCGTTGGCAGATGTCCAAACGTTTGGTTTTATTTTCTGTGGTAAGCATTCGTGGTACCTCACCTATGGTAACTCGCCTTTTTGCTGTAACCATCTCTCGAGCTTGCTGAATGTTGTCGTCGGTGGTCGGGGTTTACGCCGTCCAGCTCCCTCTTCTTGTGTTACGCTCGGGCGGCCACTTTGAAACATTTCGATCCACAAAAAAACGCTTTTACGAGATAAAGCACTGTCTTCGTATTGTGACAAAAGCCTCCGGTGAATTTCAACACCTTTCACACCCTCTGACCACAAAAATCGGATCACTGCTCGTTGTTCCTCTTTGGTGCGAACTAATAGCGGAGCTGACATGCTTACGCTGCTGTAGCTAGCAGACAAATAACGCGATCGTGGTTAAATTCCCCACACATGACCACAGAGGCGCCACTCAACGCATGCGCAAGCGGCCGCCACTACGATAACCTTCAAAGCTTGTTATGGCGAAAGTGTAGATAATATTTGACTTACCCTCGTATATATATATATTAATTTTTTTTAATTTAATGACATATGTAATTAGGATAAATTCCTGTATGTATGTGTCTACTTTTTTAATAAATAAATAAATAATAATTAATTAATTCAATATAAATAGATTATTTTTTCAAGTGAATAGGTACGTTATGTTATCCATTTTGTGCCATTAATCTCACAAATTTCTTTAGTTAAAAATTAAAATCACAACAGCATTTCAATGTTGTTAGAATAACGAAACCTGTTTTGTTCATTTAACATAACATTGTGTTTTCAGTTACCCAACTGGGTTGTTGATGTAATAAATTGCTCTAGGTTAACGTCTCCTAACACCTTCCTTGTTTCAACAAAAGCGCATTTTTACTTTAATAAAATTATTTAGTTTCGATCGGAAAAGGGTGATTTGTTAATTCAACATTTGCAAAGTGGTTATATTAACAAACAAATGCCAGAAAAATTAACTTCGTTAATTTAAGGGGCATTTTTGTTTGACTGAATTTAACCCAGATCTTGTGATTATATGCCGTTGTTTTTTATTAAATTAACATATGTCCTTCTTTACGTGTAATTGACTGTAATAAATATTTTAACTAAATAATTTATTTCATTCAACCCACCATTTTTTTGTGATTTAGTTAAGGCAACAAAGCAAATTATTGATTCAAACAAATTTCCTTTAACAAAATAAATTTAGTTGACTCAACCACATGGGTTTTCCAATGTATAACATTACAACATGTATAGCACTAAAAATTAAGGACAAAAAGTACGTATCCCAGATTAAAAATAAAACGCTGAAGATTCCAACGCAATTACGCCATCTAGCCGTAATTGCAATAACATCCTTTCGGCCGAGAACACACAAGCGAATCTTTCGCTTTCCGCATTTTCTAATCCATTTTACACGATCGCATTATCGGCGAGGACGACTCGAAAAAAGGAAAAAGAAGAAAAATCCGAGGAGCGGTCTACCTCTACCGTCGTAGTACGAGCGGAGGATTCACGAATCGCCGTCCCGGAAAAAGGCGACCGAATCAAGCTAGTTTTTAGAAGTTGGCGAACGCCAAAGAAGCAGCAACGCCGGCGAGAACGTTGAACCAATTTGGTAATTCGATTTTACGCGTTCCGTTGGTTTTTTACGCCCCCGTTCATGCCACTGGAGAGACTCCAGGCCAGCGGAGCATCCGCATGTTAGCAGCACTAATGCACCAGTCCATTAGTCTTAATGGCGTATGAAACTAAGTAAGTAAGTAAGTAAGCAAAGTTACCCATCCCGCAATTACCGAGGCGAAATTTATTATGGAATCCTTTACCGTGTACATCTTATACTCTTTATGTAACGACTGCTATATATAATTTACCGAATTCAATATATTTACATTAGGAGATGGAAAGGTAAGCCTTCTAAATAGGATTTACACAGCGGACGAGCTTGCTTTGTTTGTTCTAAAGCAGTTAGTGTCTAGATTACGTGAATAAAAACTTCACGAACGTATATTTAACTTTAGCTGAAGCAATATTTGCTCGGAAACGTATTTGGAAAGCTTTTATATTTGTTGCACGTGAAATGTCTCTAAGTCATGAAGCAATTTTCGTTTTGAAAGAAAATTACCGAAAGAATAATTCTTTATACAGCCTGTCCCAGTGTAAATTAGCCAAATTCACTGTAAGGACACCTGGCATAATTTTGAACAAAATATCTTAATAAATCTATGCCCGCAAATCATTTTTGACATTTAAGTAAAAACATAAATTATATAAAATACTCTCTATAAATTAACAAATTTGGTACTAAGAAAAGTGCTATTCCGGATTTCTTAGCGATACTAAATTCAAAATTTGAAACTATTGAATTCACAGTGGAAGAAGAAGTAAAGAATCAACTCCCGTTCCTGGACAGTCTAGTACTTATCAACAACAAAAAAACTAGAAATTGACATCTATAGAAAAGAAACAAACACTAATAGATACACTATGACCGATTCCAACCACTGTGCACAACATAAAATGGCCGCGATTAATTTCTTAATTGATAGGTTGGTGAACTTCCCTTCGAGTATAAGTAGATACATGAAAAAGCTTAAACAGATAAAAATTTGGCTATTTGCAATGATTACCTTCTATAGATGTCGATCGCATGCTTAAGAAAGTCTCAACATAAGCATTATGTAATGGATTCCACGACCTTAATCCCAAGAGAAGCCCACGATGATAAATTTGTTGAACTTCCCTCCCTCCTATTTGAATGAAGTTTTCGCTAGTGCCACTTTAAGACCTTCTGAATTCAGTGTGGGTTAGTCAGATTTTTAATAAAAAAAATCGCTAATAAAGCTTTGCTATTTTCGATCTCGAAAAATAATCATAGGGTGCCTTGAAAATGTAAATGAACTTCTGAAGTTTTGTGTGGAAGTAGACTTTTTGGCCTACTATGTATTCAAGAAAAAAATTGTTTCATTTTAGTGCAAAATATAGGTTCTACAGGGGTGCTTCCATTTCAAATGGAATTCACTGTATACGAGGGTCACGCTATATATTTTGAGATACAAGAAAACTACAAGTCTTTTTACGAAAACGATTTTATTTATGTTCAAAATAATCTCCTCCTGCATCAATGCACTTTTGTAACCGAAGTTTCCACAACGTAAAAGCGTGAAGCCAGTCATCTCTTGGAATGCTCTCAAAAAAACAGATGAATTGCTTCATCTATTTCATCCTCCGTCGTGAAACGTCGACCACGTAAATGTTTCTTTAGGTTGAAGAACAACCAGAAATCACACATGGCCAAATCAGGCGAATAGGGTGGATGTTAATGACTTTTACCTTATTTTCACGTAAAAATTCAACTGTCTGCTGTGCACTGTGTGACGATGCATTGTCGTGATGCAACATTAACCCGCGAATGTTGGCTGACTCAAGAACTGCAGGTAAACATTTTGTGGTGTACCAGTTTGCTGTGACTGTACGTTGATTTTCCAGCTCCATTGCTTTTACTAATCCGGTACTACGGAAGAAAACTGCGTACATAACTTTCTTGACAGCCCTTTGCCTTTTGGCCATTGTTGGTGTTGGTGCATCTTCGTGGATCCACACGCGGCTCTCCTGGCGGGTAGGAATATCGTAAAATGGGATGTAAGTTTCATCACCTGTTACTATTTTTGATAGAATGCAATGTCCACCATTATTGAACATTTCCAATGTTTCCCAAGCGATTCTTACTCGCTCTGCTTTTTGGAAATCGGTAAGCGTGTGTGGCACTCAACGAGTAACAATTTTTTTCGAAGATGATCATGTAAAACTGAATTTACTGTTGCGGATCCAACACCAACAGTTGCCTCAATCACTTGATAGGTGCATCTTGGATCTTCGTCGATCATACGTCTCACACTCTCAATGTTTCCAGCGGTAACTGAAGAACAGGGCCTACCGGTACGTTCCTCATCACCAAGCGATATCCGTCCTCTTTAAATTCGCTATACCAGCGAAACACAGTTGCACGTGAAGGACTTTCATCACCAAATGCGAGTTGCAATCGTTCAAGACTTTGTTGTTCACTTAAACCGACCTTAAAATCGTAGTAAATCATTGCGCGTACATGTTCTCTTGACAAGTCCATGTTTCGATGACAAATCGTACCTACCACGTTTACTCTATGACAGCAGCGACTCAACTGACAGTCAGAGTTTACTACTTAAGGATGGTGGTATTTAGAAATGCAGTGTTGCCAGCTCTAACTTCTCTACTTTTGTGGCATCTCAAAATATATACCGTGTCCCTCGTATAACAATTAAATTTGCTTCTGGAATTAAAAGACATCTGCATTTGAAAAGAGAAAAGGACCGAGGCGGTACACAATTATTACGAATTTAAACGAATGTGATCTACATATGGCATCGCTATGCCATGATATAAAATTTCGAAAGCCACATTTACAAGTTAACGTCATTTCGATAGGCCGCAGAATTTTTCTATACAAAATTGGTGAAATCATTGTATTCCTAACAATTTACATGTAGGATGATATGCCTCCAAATATTTAGAGCAACTACTATTGAACACGACCAATAATTAAATTTATCACCATTTTTAACAGACCTAACCTAGAAATTTTAAATCTCATGTGTCATCCGGCAATTTAATTATGAATAGTTTTACGACGGTGTGTTACAACGGTATGAACGTATTAGGGTTGTGTAAACTTGCTATGGAAATTCCCACTCTTGTGTGAAAACAACTTGCAAACTTCGCTTAATTTTTAATGTGATAAGGCAATTCACAATCTTATTCGAAAATTGAGTTTTTCGCATCAGTTATTGATTTAAAGGTGCCAGTGCATCAACGTAGTGCTCGATCTAATGGAAATATCGCTAAAGTACGTGATCATGTTGCTGAAAGTCCTAAAACCTAAATTTGTCGTCAGCCTCAATAGTTGAACATAAGGGAAAGCTCTCTGCATCGAATTTTTGACCAACGATCGATATAACACGTATTTAAATTTCACTTAACTAAAGAAAAAAAAAATTTTATCTTTCAAGAAGGTAGAAATGATGCAGAATTTTACAATAGCATTTATCTTTACCGACGAAACTAATTTCTATCTCAAAGATTATGTTAACAAACATAATTGTAGGACTTTAGGAAGTGAAAATCCTTGAATGATTGGAGAAAGACCCTTACATCCTCTTTGGGTAACGATGTGGAGTGCATTGTGGGTTTGTAGGGTTGATGAGACGATTTTTCCATGAAAATGACGATGGTGAAACGATAAATGTTAATGGTGAACGCTACCACAATACGTTAGGAGACTTTTTATGCGCCCAACTGGATAATATGCACCTCAACAATATATTCTTTCAACAAGATAGTGTCACGTGACATACGGCGCGGTCATCAAGCTCATTCGATCCTACCCACCTCAACTTTTTCTTCTGGTGCTTCCTCAAGGACAAAGTCTATTCTGATAATACGCCGACTATTTATTGACCCGAAGCAAAACATTCGTCGAGTTGTTAGTCAAATTGAACCGCAAATGTGCCGAAATTTTATTGACAATTTTACGCAAAGAACGGTCATCTGTAGAAACAGCCGAGCGGGACATTTGGAGAATATTACGAGGGCATTCCAGAAAATAGCACCCGTTTACATATAATTAAAAGAAAAATTAAAGAAAGTAAATAATGATTTTATTTAAATGAAAGTATTTATTGGGACATTCATTGTATCTTAAAACCAGTTTGTTTATGCCTTCCGCGTAAACCTCTATTGTCAATGTAACCAGCCAATGCTGTTCACCTGCTTTTAAATCATCATCACTTCGGAAACGTTCTGCTGACAAGAAATCCTTGAGTTTACTGAACAAATGATAGTCACTTGGAGCCAAGTCGGGGCTATACGCAGAGTGGTCAGAAACCTCCCACTTGAACTTCCGGAGAAGGTCAGTGGTCTTTCGAGCCGTGTGGGGACAAGCACTGTTATGCAGAAGAACAATGCCACTTGTCAGCATTCCCCGCCTCTTGTTTTGGATGGCCCTGCGCAGCTTCTGAAGTATTTCACAGTATGTGTCCGCATTGATGGTTGTCAAATGGGGCATGAAATCGACCAACAACAAACCTTTTCGGTCCCAGAACACTGAAGCCATAACCTTTTTCGTGGAAAACGACTGCTTAAACTTGCGCTACCTTGTTGGAGATCGTGGATGGTGCCACTCAATGGACTTGCGTTTTCTCTCAAGCATGAAATGGCACGCCCAGGTTTCGTCCCCAGTAACAATTTGGTCAAGGAATGCATCGCCCTGTTGCTCGTAACGAGTCAAAAACGTCAACGCTGCACCCATGCGGTTGGTCTTGTGCTCGTCGGTAAGCATTTTGGGCACCCATCTTGCGCAAATTTTTCTGTAATTCAGATGGTCCGTCACGATTTCATGCAGCAATGATTGTGAAATTTCAGGAAATTGCTTACTCATTTCTTTCAGTTTTACGCGTCGATCTGCGTTGATGAAATCATCGACACGTTTCTTCAGATCGTCGGTGATAAGGGACGGGCGACCTGACCGCTCTTCATCGTGCACATTATCTTTGAAATTTCAAACGCAGCGCCTTACAGATGACTCATCCATTGTTCCCGTATCATACACTTCAGTAATCCTGCATTTCGCTTGGACGGACGTTCTCTGCATTCAAAAAACGGATCACATCGCGGGATTTTCTATCTTATGCGCCATTGTAAATAGACATAAAACTCACACCACGCACTGGAAGAACTCCAACTCATTTTTCCCACAAAGCTACGATGTTACTGTTGACATCTGCGCCACTTTGCTTTTAATTGGATCAATAGCACCATCCGTATGACTAAACAGGTACACTATTTTCTGGAATGCCCTCGTATTTTAAATCAGAACTACCACGTCTCTACTTTTTGATGAAATATACAAAAACGTTATTTCTCTAAAATTGTTGGTTTTATTTAAAAAGGAAATCCCGAAATCCGGAAATACCTACTGGGACACCCTTTATTTTTTTCACGGTACATTCCAAAGTATTACATCACTACTTGTTATACACATCTAATTTTTGAAATATTTGGTTATCGCGTTAACAACAAACTCAGTTTGAGAAAATGATTTAATCTCATCTACGTATAATTTAATCGGCGAAAATAAGCAGTGTGTACGCTTGTAAACAGCTTTTCTGCGCCCACGAGTACTGGAACGCAGGATGCAGAGAATCCAGTGGACAGTATGTGTCCATGGTCTACATATACCTACACAATTATATTATCGTATCTCTTCTTCTAACGCCTGATGCGAACGAATCTCAAAACGCAACGCTAAATCCCCTTATCCCGGCCGAAATTATATTAAAAAAGTTTGAACGAACGAGCGGAACCAGAGAGAAAACAGACCAAGCGGACACCGCTAGCGACACCTAGCGTAACGCTTTGAAATTTTAAATATTCGCAAGCAAAAGCGTGATAAGGTTAAAACGCATAACACGGCCCCCTTGTTTATGATTACCCTTCCTCGCTTGCCTCCACCTCCTCCTCGGTCGTTAAAATAATTTCGCAAACGTGGCTCTTTTGAAGTTCATCGCCTCCCTTCCTGCGACTAGACCATGGATGTCGCACGAACTCCGTGCAACTTGCTTCTCCGTAGCTTCGAGAGGGATCTGTTCTGTTCGTTCTTCCCTTATAATCACAGTAATCATGGGAATTATAAATTCAAATTGAAAGAGATGAATTCTGGTAAGGTCGCGTTGCAACGCGACGCGACGCTTTGCCCGAAAAACGTATAACTTTATTTTCGTAATGCGTTTTCGCGTTGGAGTAATTTTTGGAACTGTGCGAAACGCGTACAAACAGAAAAAATACGCTTATCGGATTACCAACTGCTTTGAAATAGGATTTGGGAGAATAAAAACTTCCTAGGACGAGCTTGGTGGGTTCAATGTAACGAAAACAGATCACGCTGAACGCTCAACTTGCTTTTGATGACTGTGTTAAGAACGCTTAACATTCTGTTTGTTTAATTTTCGGATAAATTTAATTTTTCATTTGTTTCGCTGTATATAAATTCATATATTTCATGTCTATATTCATTAAAACTTTAACGTGTACGCGTTTAGTGTAAAAATAGATTTAATTTCTTATAATATACGCAAATATTATCAAAATCGTCAACGCATAAATTAAAAACTTATTATTTGTACTATGGAGCTACCAGTAGCGCATACATTGGGAAGGAGCGTTAGATATGCAGTTTAGCGTTTATTCATCGCACAATTTTTGGTTTCCATATTTCTCACTTCTGTAGAGGACAGCAGCAGGAACAATAGATACTAAAAATCGCGAATCAAATTAATACATAAAATAACGAGAGCGTTTGGGTAGCCATCAGTTGTATGGTATTTTTTGCTGTAGTGGTCGGTTATTTACTGCTGTCACCCGACCAGACGCTGAGGCTCCGATAAGGTTTGGTGGCGGCCCTATATGCACGAGGGTAAGTCAAATATTATCTACACTTTCACCATAATAAGCTTTGAAGGTTATCGTAGTGACGGCCGCTTGCGTTGAGTTGGCGCCTCTGTGGTCATGGGTGCGGAATTTAATCACGATCACGTCATTTGTCTGCTAGCATCAGTCACGGTCCTGCCTCAAATTATCCACGATGAACTCAAATTTCGTAAAGTGTGTGCGCGTACCACGAATGCTTACCGCAGAAAACAATATCAAACGTTTGGACATCTGCCAACGCTTACTGGATCGCATTTTTAAGCAGAATAGTAACCGTTGATGAAACGTGGGTTCATCACTACGAGCCCGAATCGAAACGCCAGAGTATGGAATGAAAACACTCAGGATCCCCTAGCACGAAAAAATTCAAGACCTCGCCATCGGCTGGGAAGGTGATGATAACCGTGTTTTGGGACGAAAAAGGCCCTATACTGGACGGCTACTTGGACAGAGGGACTACCATAAATAGTGCGAGGTACAGTGATTTGTTGGCGAATAAGCTGAAACCAGCAATTCGAAACAAACGTCGTGGTCTACTCTCAAAGAAAGTTTTGTTGTTGCAAGACAACACCCGTCCGCACGCGGCCCATAACACCATGGATACTATCAACAGGTTGGGCTTTAAGACCCTGGAACACCCTCCCTACAGCCCTGATCTCGCTCTCTCAGACTTTCATCTCTTTGGACCGCTCAAGGATGCTTTGAGAGGCCGTCGATTTACCTCAGACACAGACGCTCGGGATACGGTGCAAAAATGGCTTCACGACCAACCGAAAACCTTCTACCGGGAAGGCACACGGAAGCTTGTGGCTCGCTGGACCAAGTGCATTGCTAAAGGTGGAGACTATATCGAAAAATAATGTATCTGTTGTACACTTATCTTTGTTTAATACAGTTGTAGAACTAAAAGTGTAAGTAATTTTTGAATTACCCTGGAACAATATTTATGTATTTGCATTTTTTTTAATATTTGGGAAATAGCACGTTCTTATTTTTTATGTTAGAAAGGGAAGTGTCTATTTAATAAATTTATTTCTTATACCGAGTAAGCGAACAAATATATAAGCATTCACAAAGAAGATACGCCGAAGCAGACGACTAGCGGCATTGTTCTTCAAAACAGAAGAACGTACGGAATAAGTCCAGATGGTGCTCTATAATTACCAAATAAAAAGAGGATATTGTGAATTGTAAGCAATATTCTAGAAAATTGTGCTAGTTTCTTTCAGGCCAATGAAATTTTGTTTTATGCTACATACTTTCGGCCGTCTTAGAACTAAATTAGATATTCTTTGCAAGGTCGTCACAGGTGACGAAAGTTGGGTCTATAGGTGTTGCCTCGAAACCAAACAACAGTGTCACAATGGAAGAATTCGTCTTCACCGCGGCAAAAGAGAGCCGGTCAAGTCAGAAGCTACTTCTGAACTTCTTACTAATATGTTTTTCGATATTAATAGGATATATTTTAAGAATTCGTACCTCTAAATTAGACGATTGGTGCAGAGTTCTATCGTGACATCCCAAGCCAGCTAATGGAGGATATGTAAAGGAAGCTTCCAGAAAAGCGGTGCAGGAACGACATTTTTCAATTTTATTTTTCGCTATTCTTCATTCTTTTTAAACTGTAGCGTTTGTCCCCTTTTATGAAACTTTTACAATTTTATTAAACGATTAATCATGTAGCCTTCTTAACCAATGGAAACATGTACAACTGGAATTGATTATTTTGTTGTTTTGATAATTTTTTTACTGCTTTATGGAATTGTAAATAATTTTCCACTCACCATATTTTACTAAACTTGACATAATTGAAAAAAAGAAACATAAGTTTCATTTTATTAACTTAAAACTATAACGTTTTTCTAATTCTGAATTGTATTCATTTTATATGCTACACTATTCTAAGTCAAATTATGAATTGCTTTTCTAGCTTGTCTAAGGATGTGCATTTCGTACAAAATCGGTCGTCTGTGTTGATTGAATATTAAACGGAATTTTGTGAGTCAAGACCTTTCTTTCTTTCTTGAAGTGTTGTAAAATTTACATCGTCGAACGCAGCTGTCATTCCAGCACGTATAATGTATTCAATATGACCACTGGGTCATTGTGAAATTCCCTCTGGCGGATATTAGCTCTTTTTCGGAAGCTCCTATGCCTCCCCTAACTTCCGATCTTTGAAGGGGAGGAACTATGTATTTAATTCAAGTATAGCCAACGACAAACGTGGTAGAATGAAGTTTTCCCTTTTCAGTTCATTTTCCTATTTTCGTAACTCTATAAAATGAACGAAAAACGTTCCTACAACAAACAACAGTGTAAATTCAGATGTATTTCTAGCATTATATCCTAAATTAAATATGTTTCGTCATGTTTTTGTAAAAAACGTCAGCAAAATTTATTATTGTTAGGTTGCCAGCGGTATTTGAGGTCATAGAATAGCATATTTCAGTCGTTGCGTCACTACATACATCCATTCGATTATGTTACATTTTAAAATAACTTTATTTATAAAATATTCATCGTCATTTCATATTTGGAAAGGAATTATCAACATTTGTTGTGGATAAAACAATCGCTATCGCGATTAAAATAAAGCAGTGGAGGGACGCCAATTGATTTTTTCACTTTTGGTCAAGCTCTCATCGAGTTAACTCGTATTTTGGGTGCGCTCCGAGTTTCAAGTGTTAATATTCCGAATTGTAATGTAAATTCAAGGTAGAAGTGAAGGTTGGTAGTTAAGAATAGGTAGGTTTCCGGTAAATGTAATATAAACGTAGAGTTTATATTAATATCGCCATAACATTCGGGTTAGTTTTAATTTTTAGTTTTAATTTCCTTTAAAATCTTATTTGTTGATCTTAAAATTCATCTAAATTGCCCAAAAAGTGTTTTAGAACACTTCCGAGCCCTTAGTTTACATAATTATTTAAGTAATTTGCGAAAATTTATGATTTTTTTACAATTTACGACATTTTAAAACATTTCAATATTTATTTGAAATTCCTAACAGAGTGGTTGTCATTGCCTATCCTATAAACGAATTGTACCTACATCTGTAGTATGTGGCAAGAAAATCAAATCAATAGGATCTTGTCGCAGCAACTTTATTGGATCGGCAGCACGTGTTGCCAAATTTCTAACAAATCAACTTCTAGTCGTATACATTCAGAACATACTGTACGTCTTCCAACAGAAATTTTGGTGGACACTCGATATCGACCCTATATTCCAAAGTTAACGCAGCTCGGGTTAAGGAACGGAAAAAGAAGACAGAAAAAAGAAAGATATATATGTATGTATTTTGTGCCACGTGCGCCGGACAATTTAATAGAAAACTTTTTCCCCTCTCTACGAGTTTGTTTGGTCAAACTTTCGGTATTTTTTCTTATTTGAACGTTCTCTTCAAGACCTATAAATTAGGAAATAAAGTTTTCGGGTTTGGACTTTTGATATCGTTAGATGGTAATATCGTAACATATCAAAGTTTTATGTTTGGAGCTACAATGGAATACGTATTAGGGAATCATTGATCTCCCCCTTCCTCCCAAATGATTCTCATTCGGGTTAAAGGCGATATGTAGAATAGATGGAGTGACCCATATTTCGTGATTTAGGAATAAATTAATGTTTTTTCTTTAATTTTATTATCTGCTGCTATTATTCTCTTTGTTCTAGCCTCAAAAAGTTAAAAGCAAAATTATTATTTTAACTTGATATAGAATTTGAATGTTTTTTTTTGTCAAACACATTCATAGGCTTCTTGCTAGATAATTTGCTGACGTACAGGGGTGGACCTAAGGGTGGATTATGTAATTTGGTGTAAGGTATAAGTTCTGGTACACGAATTTTTCGCGATAGAATTAAAACAACAAAAGATTTCTATATAATTTTTTGTGGAAGTATTTATTAAATATTTGGGAACAATATTATAAAAGATTATTTAAAATGACCAGAATCTGCCTCCCAGCACAACCGAAGTCTGTTCGGCCACTCGTTAATCGCAGTACGCACCGCATCCATGGGGAAATTTTTCACTGCATGGACAAGAGCGCACTTTAGTGATTCGAAATTTGCATGACGAGAAGTGCAAGTCTCTAAAATGGACCACAACTTGTAATACAAGGGATTTAGATCTGGGCTACCAGATGGCCATTGATCCGTCGAAATAAAGTTTGGTAAATTGTCTTTTAACCATGTTTGTGTTGTTTTTGCTTTGTGAGCTGAGGTGGAATCCTGTTGGAACGTCCACGGCTGGTTTTCGGACAGTGTATGGTTGACTGGCTTCACAACTTTCTCTAAAATGTCGGATTGGTACACTTTCGCCGAAGTTTTGACTCCTTTTTCACAAACATGGAGGTCGGTGACGCCGTCATAGGCGACTCCCCACCAGACCATTACAGCGGCTGGATGATGGCCTCTTTGAACTCTCACAACAAGCTCTGACGCTTGTCGTGATGCCTGTGCATACACCTTATCGTTTTGTTTATTGAACGATTCTTCTACAGTAAAAATTTTCTCATCGGTAAAAAGAATTCTTCTGTGACCGTTTTTCGCGTACTGGCGAAGCGATGCTTTGGATTTTTGCCTGCGTTTCTGTTTTAGTGCTTCTGTAAGCAGATGTCCGGTGTGTCTCTTGTATGCTCGGAATCCCAAGTCGTACTTTATAATGTGAAAGATGGATACCAACGATAAATTCATTTCCCGTGACAAAATCTTCTGCTTTCGGAGTGGATTTCTACGAATTCCATTCTGCACGGCTTTGATAGCTTTTGGGGTTCTCAGTATTCTGGAACAACTTTACAGCCCTACACACAAAATTACGAGTTAAACCGAGTGGTTTCAAGGTCCGGAAGATATCGCCCGTTTCCATGCCACATTTTTTGAGGCCAATTACGACAATACGACTTTCAAGAACGCCCCATTCCATGATTACAAATAACTCAGATGAAAAACTTTCGCGCTAATATAAATATAACTGTCAACTGTCAAAATGCAGTCAAGACAGGGTGCGTTCAGTGGTTTCCTCACAATGGGTACATTCAGTAGTGTACCAGAACTTGTGAATGTACTAGGTATATTAAAACTGTGTTTACCAAGTCATTGGGTTTGAAGCGTTTTAGACGACCTCTGTTGTCGAGTGTATTGGGGTGCGCACTTGTTGAGTCTCTACAATTGATGCTACAGTTTTTCATCACTTGAAGACACTTATAGCTCGTTCTCTAGCTGATAATGTCTGACAATGTAACATACCATGGGTAGTCTGAAAAGTTTCAAGCCTCAACATGAAGATAACGTTAATCGACAAAAATATTCTGGTAATACAATTGCGCATGCATTGAAAGATATTTTGAAAATTTGAGCCACGTTAGGCGCTCAATTGTTGCTTAACAGTGGAGAAATGGAAAAAATCGAATATCGAGCCGAGATTGATCGACTCTCTTGAAAAAGGAAAACCAATAACGGGGTCATACTAGGCATCATTACTTGATAAGCTGAATGCAGAAATTGCGGTAAAACAGACCACGTAGTAGACGTACTCAAGTGTCTAATGAAAGAGGGGATCGCTATTTGTTCCAATATGCCCGTGGACACCGTACTGCTTCAGCTTCGGCCCTCAGAGCGCACTTTCAAGGTCGCCGTATTATCGCGAGACGAAAAATTCGACTCCATTATTCCAGTCCATGAGCTGGAAGACCTTCATGAGTTCTCACTTTACTTCCATGATACTATGTAGTTCGCCTCTAGTAAACAGTACGGGTTGGATTTTGCGTCAGTAGCGATGGGTTATTTTTACAGATGAAACCAGAATTAACTTAGTGAGTGATGGCAATCGATGAAGAGTCTGGAGAAAGCCAAGTCGTCAACAGAGAGGGAAAGGCAATAACGGGGACATACTACTCATCATTACTTGACAAGCTGAAGGCGGCAATTGCGGAAAAACGGCCGCATTTGAAGAAAAAAGAAATTCTGTCCCACATTTCAGTGGCCGCTGTGGCAAAAATTCACAAATCATGGGTTTGAATTAATAGACCATCCACCCTATTTACCAGATCTTGCCCCGGCGACTTCTTTCTGTTTCCTAGGCTTAAAGATTGCCTCAGAGGACACATTTTCATCGAAAAATAGAGGCATCACATTCGTAAATGTCTATTTTGCAGAACAGGGTGTCAATAACTATTTGGACAGATTAAAGAAGCGGGAGCAAGTGTATAGACTTACAGAGAGACTGTGTTGAGAAATAAAACTGATTTTGAACAAAAAATAGTTGTTTCTTTTACTTTTTAGATTGCCCTCGTAGTGTTTTGCATTATTTAGGTATTTTGTATTATTTTCCTGGTTTAACTGTGTTCCATTAAGTGTAATTGGTAGGCATCCATCTCGTTTCATTGTGAAAGTTACATGGGTTGATTGGCTTCATTTGCACTAATTCTCCACTCTCTAATTTCTTTCCAACGGGATTTCTATTTTGTTAAGGTTAGCCTGTAAGTTTTGTAATGTTCTTACTGGGTTATAATGTAGAGGGAGAATAGCGGTACCGTCTGCGGGGGTAGCAACTGCTAAATGGTAAATCTGAACCACGGAGAAGATACAGAACAGGTCCTAGTACGCTGCCTTATGGTGCATCGGCTTTAATAGGATACAATTGGGTGTGGGTCTGGAATTAAGAAAACCATTTACTATCCTTAAGAAAATATTGTTTTGTGTTATAATGGCCATTTACTTATACTAAGAATCGCTTTCTTCAATTTTTCTGTAAGATTTTCTAGAATCAAGTTAATAAATGTCTTAAAGAAATACAATTATTTCATTACAAGTGTACACTTCTCTTAAGCGGAGAATGAAACGCAAAGAAATATTTCTTTTGATTTAAAACAGTTATTATATTGCAGATAATTGAAACAGTAATTGTCATGAATTAAGGCGGACAGATTTGATACAAGTAAACGTTTATCTGCGTGTAACATACAAGTAGAAATATTACTGATCAAACCGGATTGTTGACAAACAAATGCAAAATGGTATATCGTAGAAATAATCAATTTTCAAAATTAAAAAAATGCTTCTATTCTGCTGGACTTTATGTTAGTCATCAACTTTGTCAAACAGGAATATATTCCATCAATTGATCCTTGTTTGCACCATGTATTTATAAGAAATTGAAAATATCTTTATTATGGGACTCTACCATATTAATCCCGGTTATGATCTACTATAGTTTCTTCATGCTAAAAGGCGTTCCACAAGGATACCGGGCAGACTATGTGACGACCACAGAAATGATTTTACTGATCCCGATGATATTGTTAATGCTTTCGCTAATATGTTTTCTTCAGTGTATAGCTCAGAGGATAGCATGTCTTGGTCTCATTCTGATTACAATCCCCTACCTTACTCCTTTCCATTGGTTAGCGAAGATGAACTTGTTGCACTAATGGCTACTTTTCCCAACAAATGTACCGCAGGTGATGATATGTTACCCAGTTTTTTGATACGTGACTGTAGATTTGTTTTTGCATTTCCTCTAAAAATCATTATCAATCTTTCAATTTCATCTTGTACTTTCCCTGAACGTTGGAAAATAGCCAAAATCGTCCCAGTGCACAAAAAGGGCAATCGTGAACTTCTATCTAATTACAGGCCCATTTCCATAATACCCAATTTTGCTAAACTTTATGAGAAGGTATTATATGTTAGCATTTATAATAGCACTCGCTCTTTTATTGCTTTAAATCAACATGGCTTTATCCCCGGGAGATCTACAGTTACGAATTTGGCGAGCATGTCCCAATTTATTAGTGAAGTCTTGGATAGACGTGGTCAAGTTGATGTGATTTATACAGACCTGTCCAAGGCTTTTGACATGATCAATCATGAAATTTTGTTAGTGAAGCTGAGCTCCTTCGGTTTTGTTCCTTCGGCGATAAGTCTCCTCGAATCCTACCTGAAACAGAGAAAGTGTTATGTAACTTATAACGGATATTGCTCTCGTAACTTTGTTCTTTCCTCTGGCGTCCCCCAGGGATCAAATCTGGGACCGTTACTGTTTGTGCTTTATATTAACGACCTGCTTTTGAAAATTGACCTTCCCACCCTTGCTTATGCAGACGATATTAAAATCTTCTCGGAAATATCTTCCGTTGATGACATGAGGAAATTGCAAAATGGTCTTGTTATGTTAGTAGAATGGTGTGAGCTTTTTGGGCTCAAGTTAAATGTTGATAAATGCTGTGTACTTACCTACTCGCGTTCTTGTTCACCGTACTTATTGTCCTACCAAATCAAAGGTACCAATTTGTCACGTAACCTTGAGTTTAAGGATTTGAGTGTACACTTCGATACCACTCTCACATTTAAAGCTCACATTAACAGTATCTGTTCTGAAGCCATGAAATCTCTGGGGTTTGTGATGCGTGTCTCTAAATACTTCAATGATCCTTCTTTATTAAAGTCGTTATACTTTGCCTTTGTACTCAGTAAACTGGAGTATGCCGCTCTAATTTGGTATCCCTTATATGCTTGTGACCTTCTAAATTTAGATCGTATCCATCGGAAATTTTTAAAATTCCTGTCATTTAAGATTGATGGAAGTTACCCTGAGAGAGGTACTCCACAGGATGGACTTCTGTTAAGGCACGACATGCTGGCTTTGAGTACGAGGAGGGATGGCATCTGCGAGAAATTTCTACAGAAATTGCTTAGAAATGACATAGATTGTCCATACATACTGGAACGAATGAATTTTCTTGTGCCACGTTTGAATTCAAGATCGGATAGTGGCTTCATTCTTCCATTCGCAAGGACTAATACAATGAGACGAGCGCCGACGTATACTTTGTCCAGGGCAGCTAATAAACGTGACTTATTTAAGTAAAACATGTGGAGATTTACTCTTTATTTTTTTTTTCATGTGTTGCATTGTGTTTTTATTTTGTGTATATACTTACCCACATTTCTCCTGTTATTGGGCAATATGCCTGTTGGGAAAATAAATGTTTATTATTATTATTATTATTATTATAGTTTAAATAAACCAAAGCCTATCTTGTCAATTCTGTTGCTTTTCGTGGACTTATTTACCACTATAAATAGCTGTTTATGTACTCCATAACAATGCCAAAACCTGATTAACATAACTAATATCGAAGAACAAATACTGTTTAAATTCAAGAAAAATTACTTTCAGAGATACGTCTAATAGGCTACCGTAG
The DNA here is from genome assembly GCA_029619315.2 of Dynastes maya. Classification (NCBI taxonomy): domain Eukaryota; kingdom Metazoa; phylum Arthropoda; class Insecta; order Coleoptera; family Scarabaeidae; genus Dynastes; species Dynastes maya. Next base: position 50,392,295 of record JAROYE020000005.1, read on the forward strand.
TGAATGATCCTGTGCATTATGACAAGGAATATAGCTTTCAGAGAAAGTGTTTTGAAAGCGGAAAATGAATGTACTTGGTACATTTTTCTAGCTTTGTCCTGAAGTCTGTTACGCTAGCCAAATACAATACTTTTTTTTAAATGAAGATAACAGTTTCTTAATTCATGCTTCTCTTTAGATGTATTTACGATAAGTAAAAGATCCATCGGATAAGTGCTGCAACTAAAATTCGATTGTCATCACGGTACCATCTAGTTTCTTATACGAGTATATCAACACTGGTTTAATGATTGTAAGTCCAGTTGAGTTCGCTACAAAAGTCGAACGACCAACTGTTCACAACGATCTAACGCGACACGAGAGCAAGAAAAAAAAGAATAAATGCAGTTATTTGCAGATAACTCCCGGATAATTATGATGTTGCTCTATCTTGACCGAAGTTTCTCTTTCCGTTTTGCGCTCGTATTAACTATGGTAATGTTTTAATAAACCTTAGTACAGGTGAATTACCGGCGAAATGTTGATAAACAGTGTTAAATACAGTCACATTTTGAATATAATCTCGTTACACATAAACCTATGTTTAGAATATTTATATCTAACATTCTATTTTGGTTACAGCCTGTAGCCATTACCAACAACAATTTTTTCAATTCTCATACTTTAGGAAACACTCTTATCGTTCAGGGGTCCATTAGGACTAAAAATAAAACACGCATTCGTATAGTACACAAGTATACAACTTGCAATTTGCGAAGAAAATTGTATACCTCTTCGTAGGCGGTAATATTGTTGGAGTACAATATAGATGAATAGCTAAAAGGGTTGTCTACTTCTTTGGATATATTTTTCAGAAATAGTTGTCGATCCTTGAATTTCTCACAATTCATAGTTATTGTTCCAACGTTCCTACTTTTCCGCATGAGCATAGATCATTTTAGTTTTTATTTATTTTATAAAGGTAGCTGCTACATAATCCATAATTACAACGACATATGGTTTTGACGAAATCTCTTGGCACAATGTGATTTTTGAACCATGGTTTCTTTGGAGAGAATGGTTGAATAATCTTTTAGACGGTACCTGTGTTTTTCTATAGATGATAATTAATTTCATTTCCACTTTTGTCGCAAAACGGGGACAGTGCTTTATCTCGTAAAAGCGTTTTTTTTGTGGATCGAATTATTTCAAAGTGGTCGCACGAGCGTAACACAAAAAGAGGGAGCTGGACGGCCGTCAACCTCGACCACCGACGACAACATTCAACAAACTCGAGAGATGGTTACAGCATATAGGCGAGTTACCATAGGTAAGGTTGCATCTTCTTTAAACATCAGTCACGGTTCTGCCTATCAAATTATCCACGATGAACTCAAATTTCGTAAAGTGTGTGCGCGATGGGTACCACGAATGCTTACCGCAGAAAGCAAAATCAAACGTTGGGACATCTGCCAACGCATTTTTAAGCAGAATAGTGACTGATGTTTAAAGAAGATACAACCTCACCTACGGTAACTCGCCTATTTGCTGCAACCATCTCTCGAGCTTACTGAATATTGTTATCGGTGGTCGAGATTGACGGCCGTCCAGCTCCCTCTTTTTGTGTTACGCTCTCACATAAAAACGCTTTTACGAGATAAAGCGCTGTAGCCTTGTTGTGACAAAACCTCCGGTGAATTTCGGCACCTTTCACACCCTCTGACCACAAAAATCGGATCATTGCTGGTTGTTCTTCTTTGGTGCAAACTAATAGCGGAGCTGACATGCTTATGCTGTTGTAGCTAGCAGACAATTGACGCGATCGTGATTAAATTCCGCACACATGACCACAGAGGCGGCAACTCAACGCATACGCAAGCGGTCGCCACTACGATAACCTTCAAAGCATATTATGGCGAAAGTATAGATAATATTTGACTTACCCTCGTATAAACGACATCTCTTCTCACTAACAGTGTTCCGGATACTTCTTCACTGAATAGTGCCAAAAAGGAGTTGAATTTTCGTCCTGTTGGAGTCAAGTTATTTAACTTTTTTTTTTAATTTGATAAAAACTAACGGTTTTTGAACAAAACTTTGTGTATATTATAACATATATTACAATGATAATTTCTTGCTTTTTTGACAACTGTAAAAATGATATTTACGTACAAACCATAATAATAGGAACAAAATTATTATGCTAATCTAGTGCTAACAAATCGCAATGCATTTTTCTCTACGAAAACAGCAGCAACTCGAGTACGTAAAAGCACGTTAAAAAGAATGATTTACCTACTTTAGATTCTTTACCCCAGCAAGGAAATAAATTTAACTTAGCTACTAAGAACCTTATTTCAATTTATTTACGCCTTAGTTTTAATGTTTAGGATTCGTTTCGAGCAAGCAACCAACCAACCAAACAACGTTATTCCATCTCTTGCACTACGCCGACGGGTAAAGTAGAAGAAGTAAATTTCCTCTCTTCAAGTAAATTACGTTTAACTTAGTTTGTAAATTTCAGTACCCGACTCCTCGCCCTCAAACAAAAGGTAGGACGCGTGGAGTTCGAGTTCTCCAAGTCGGTTGAATCACCTAGTTTCTACTTGAAACTGATAAAGACATGTTGGCATTAACGGCCACCTCTCACATTGTGTATGTGCGTTCACAAACATATATACACATACATGTACAGTGAAGACCAAAATTTATTGTATAAAGTTGTTAAGATTCGTCTGAATTGTTTTCACTTTCGTTAAGGATTGCTCGGAGACTGTTATTCCCTTTGTTGTTGTAGAACTGCATCTTTTGTAACAACTTCCCGATGCAAAATTTTTCTATTGAGTGAGTTTGAAAAACCGTGTAGACTTCTTCCGAATGTCAATGTATATCTAGTTCATTTATTGATTCACACTCTTGTCTTGTTTTTGTACCGAACGTCATTCGGAATAACTGCTACGTCACCATTCGCCAGGGTATATAAACAGATGCAGAAACTCATTATGCTGGAGTCTTGTCCTGTCTCGATTCCTTCTTGCACCCCTGAAGACGTCTAACGCTGTCCTAGGTAAGATTCATCCCCACAACGCTGACGGCGTTTAGCGCTGTTGTAGGTGGGATATCCTGACTCTTCTTGCGATGCTGACGGCGTCTAATGTTGTCCTGGGCAAGAATCATTACTTCAACACTGACGGCGTTCAGCGCTGTCCTAGATGGGGTATCCCTACCCTTTTTGCGACACTGACGATGCTTAAGGCTGTCCCGAGCAAGACGCCCACATAACGCTAGGGGCGCATATAGTTTAGTTGCCGAATTTTATTTAAAGTTAATTTCTAAACACTTTTGATAATTTTATAAATAAATATATCTTTTTTCCGTATATAAATTTGTCGCTGAACTCAGCTTGATTTCCGAATTCTGTTTAATTTCATTAATGAGGTTGTTTATTTCTTATGTTTGTAAAGAAAGCATTTTTTAAGTGACTTCTCACCTCTTTATGTTGAAAGTTATGTTGAAAGCATTTTTTAAGTGACTTCTCACCTCTTTATGTTGAAAGTTATGTTGAAAGTCAAAAGAAGATAATAAAACACCAAGGAGTATTGCCGTCGTTAAGAACTAACTCCTGGTTAAAGCTGTCGGGATGACGACCAAAATTAGATAAAGTGTAACTCGTTTAAATTTCGCCAATATTTCGCTTTTTTATAAAAATTGGTGAAATTTAAAAGTTAACTGACTATTAGCCTAAGGTTGTTCATATTAGATCGAAATCGATAGCTAGTAGAAAGAAAATAAATTCCTGGTATTGCCATACGATTTATATTTTTCTTAATCTATTTTTTCTAATGCAAACGACCTAATAATTGGGGAGCCATCTCGTACGTTTACATGTAAATATGAAAAGAACAATTCAATCAACGCCGAAAATTAACCTATTTTGCTTAAATTGTATATATATATATACGTTTTCTTTTGAAGCACAGTGTATGTGCGTAGTCATCTTGCTGAAATCGCACAAGTTGTCGTTTCATTTTGGAAATCTTATATTTTATTTTTCTCTTAACCTATGCGCCAAGCTCTTAAATTTCAGTCACACTTTATAATTCCGCTTACCTGAATTTGTTAAATCTTTTGTCTATGTTTTCCTTTAAAATGTATCGGTTTAACCTCCTTTTGCAGCCCTCAATTAGGTTTTGACATTTTCATTTATTACGATACTCATGTATGCTCCAAGAAAATCTCCGACAACGTTTACTTATGGCATTTCCTTTTAGTAATTTACCCGTTTGTTATTCTTTCTGCCACTTTGGGTATCGGATACTTCATTCTATCTGTTCTTCGTATTAATGTTAATTTTCTTACAGCTAAAACTTACAGTTAAAATTAGAAATTTATTTTTCCTGAGAATCTATACTTCCCTTTTTCGTTGTGTTAGTAACCCTTTGTGTCTTTCCTCGATTATTATGTGCCACTTCAATTGGAAGTGTTTCTGTTTACATCCGTTTACATCGAGTAAGGGGTTATGCGTCGATCAGCTGACTTGGTTATGTCACACGAAATTGACAGTTCTTAAGTACGTTCTGTAAGTTCGTCGGATGACGTGTTCATTCGCATTGCGGGCATGTAGGGTTCTATTATTTTTGATCATTTTACTGCTACCGGCTCTTTTGTTATGTTTGGGTTTTCTTTATTTGATCATTTATATTCATTCAATCTTATTTACGTATTGTTCCATTTTAAATCTTCAGTCTAGCATCTTCCGTTATCATAACTTGAAGTCTTCGATCCACGTAGTCTATGACGTATTTCCGAATGTGGTAAAATTGTATTTCCCATTGTATTTCCGGCCTCTTGGTCGTTGAATTTCATCACTTGTGGCCTGATTGTTGAGAGGTTCGTATACGGTAATGTTTTCTATTTTCTAATATTTGGAGTTAATCACGTTGGGTGGATATTTTGGAAACCTACCTGTATTTTCCGTTACCTTCATTTAGTCTCGATTATTGGATTGGAAATATTTGAGAGGATGTGTTCGGATTGCTGCTAGGCAGGACTTGAATACAACGTCTCTAACATCCATCTTTGATTTGCTACGTGGGGTCAAGATTTTTATTCGTCCCATCTTATTAATCGTTTTCCCCGTTTTAATGGTAAGCTTTTAATTTGTTTATATTTCACATGGTAATGTTGAGGTTTCGTTTATTTCTTTCTCAGGGTTCTATTCTTGGGCACACTGTTTTGGTACCACGTTTTAGGAATATTTGGATATGGATATACCTGATTTGGTCTAACATTTTTGGATTATTACCTTTTTGGAACCACCTATCTTAGATCTACGTGTGGCCTTACCTTTTTGATTTTGCCTTTCTGGAGTTAATAATTCCTTCGGGCTGAAGAGAATTTAGGAGCAGGCCTTCGTTCAGTCAACACCTTTCGTGGAACCGCTAAGTGTTTTGGAGATTAGCAGCATAAACCGAGAAGCAAACGCAATTGTAACAGCAAAAAATTGTGCTTAGAACCATGCTGATGACGCCGGGTAGGCAGAAACATGTTCATGTATTAGTGCTATTTTCTCTGCTACATTGTTTTTGCCGGAAATGATACCATCAATACCATGAGCTATATTAGCATTAATTTTTAGCTAAGTGTTACTTGCCATATTTCCTTTTTTTGTATTATTTGCCTGGGTGAATCATAAATTAGTGGTTTATTTAATTCGAGTCTGTTCATATCGTTCTTACATTTCATAGTTTAATAGCTTAATCAATTCAAGTTCTTTTTAACGTATTCAGTTTCAATTCGAAATAAATTATTTGAGTTAAATCTTTTACTTGTCATACATATTAACCTTGAATTTTAAGTAGAACAAACGTGTATTGATCTTTTGTATTTTAAGAATTTCCCCTTGCTACTTAATTTTGTGTAAATCTAACTTACGGTAATAATTTAATAGCTATTTGTGCTCATTAATTTCTACCTGGTTTTTTGAACCAGTTTTGCTTCGTAAATATACAATGTTTACTTTTAATTTACTTTCATAATTATTACTTATTAAGACCTTACTATTGTCACGATCACTGTAAATCGAAGCGATGGTCATTGCATTTGGTAACACCTTACCACAATAATTTGTTAAAAATTATTATTAATTTTCTTCTGTTTGGCTAATACAAATTTTGAATACCTACCAATACATACAACTTTTACAACCTTTTCTTTGTTATCATTAAATTAAATTGACTTTTTTTTATTATTTAAATCATCCCGCAACGTCTTCTTCCCTCCCCCCCATTATTTATTTTTATTACCATCGTGGTAGGTTCCTGTTTACCCCAATCACCTAACAAGATTAATTCAAGCAGGTGGCGCCTTGAAAATTATCTGTCACTTCTGCTGGTGAGTAATACCAAACCACTCCCCCGCCGACGAGCAGGCTGGCACCCTGAATGAAGGATTCACTGTTTACGGGGGGGTAATTGTTGTATCCTTTCGTTATTTTGGATTTTAACGTAGCAAATTGTATAGTAGGGGATATATTGCAAATTAAATAATTCACTCTTGGTACAGACATTATATTTTACACTGTTTATGAAATATTCTTTCATATACCATGTTTATACAGACATTAAAAAACACATAAAAAACACAATTCAATATTTGCATTTTTCCGCATAAACCAAATTTTACAGCAAAGAATCAGCATCCATAGCAGCTCATTGAAAATCATAAATTGTACCAATGCGTTGCTATAATGCACTGAAACGAAACTAAATAAAAAAACAATTTGTCTACATATTCATGAATATTTTATTACTCCTTTTTTTCCGCCATAAAACTGCAAATATTTATTCAAATCGCGTACGGATACAACTCGATATTTCATATTTTTCTCGATAAATACGACTTCCTTCCCTATAGCGCCACCTCCAGGACATGAAAGGTAAACTGTATACAATAGCTTCTTTGATCAGCATTGCGAAATTAAATTATTTCAGGAACGTTTTTGTGATATTACCTTTCCATTGCATCCATTTTTAACATCCGCATAATCCTACAATCATATACGTTTCTTTTTTGGTGGAAAAAATACGCGGCATCGAAAACATCAAAAGCTCTATGCAAAATTAGTGGCGTCATTGTTCGGATTTGTACGTGGCGTTTATTTTTACGGATATTACGATGGACAAAGAGGACGGGATGGTCATTATTCGTGCATATTTCAGTGCTTCAGCGGCGCATTTGTTAGCAATGTTTACCGTGATTCCCTTTACAGTACGATTTATCATTGTTTTCCGGATGATGAATCGTACCGCTTCTTCAACACGACCCGTTTTAAGTGTTGTTTTAATTAATAAATTCGCCTCCGTACGCCATATTAGATTTAATAAATCGTTTATATTCGATCACCCGGGTCATCTTTGGTTTAAACATTTGTATTTTTGACGATGTACAGTTAACTACGTTATATAACTAATTTTGAGAATAAAGAATTAGACGAAGTGATAGAGTGCTCTTGATGAAACATTTCCTACACTCATTTGTCCAAAGCCGGATACGAAGGAAGGGTCGGGAAATAATAAAATCGCATGCGGTGATTGTGATAAAACCTCTATTGGGCAAACGAAACAGACGATGCGCTCCAGATTCAACGAACATATAACCCATTACAGCTATGGAAGAATCGAATCATAAGACAACACATAAACGGAACAGGGGATAATATTAAGTTTGACAACCTCAAATTAATTAAGAACGTAACTTCGTCTCGAGAATTAGACGTATACGAAACCATTTATATGAAAAAGAATGCAAATTTGTTAAACAAAGAAAGAGATCCACGTAGCCACTCAGCTATGATGGATTTATTGGTGTAGTATCAAATCGCATATCTCCAGGATCTCCTATGACAAACCTTTCAAGGTTCTCTTGAATTGGGAGGAATGGAGGGTCGGTGAGGCGAGAAAACCGAAGACCCTAGTCTGGTACACAGATGGGTCCAAAACGGGCACTACTTCTGGCGTTGGTATATATGAGGAAAACCAGGGATACAAAGTATGTGTATCACTTGGGCGATACACCACGGTATTTCAAACAGAAATTTATGCTATACAAACCTGCGCGTGGGAGTCTGCGTCGGCGACCGCAGGGTGAGACGATTTGCATTTTCTCTGACAGTCAGGCAGCCTTAAAGGCACTAGCATCCTATCGTATAACCTCCAAACTAGTATGGGAGTGCCTGCAAACCCTAATGGCCCTGTCTAAACACAACAAGGTCACATTGGTGTGGGTGCCAGGGCACAGGGGCATAGCGGGCAATGAAATTGCAGACCAGCTAGCGAGGGAAGGTTCAAAAATGAATTATAGAGGCCCTGAACCGGGTCTAGGTATTACCAAGAGTGCAGTGCGTGATGCAATTAATGAGTGGATTATAACACAACACCAATTAAATTGGAAACATGCAGCTGGACAAAAGCACAGCAAACGGATGTTGGAAAGACCGTCGCAACATCTGACTGCTGACCTGCTTGAATTAAGCAAGATACAGCTTAGGGCAGTAACATGTCTATTAGCAGGACATGGCTGTTTGAGAGGCCACTTGCATAAGATGGGGATCTACAAAGATGAGCCCTTATGTAGACTTTGCAATGAGGAGGATGAAACGGCCCTTCATATTATTTTCGAATGTGCAGCGTTAACTCAACGCAAATTCGCTATGCAAAGTACAATTGAATTAAAGGTAAAACTTATTCCTAAAACTGAATATTTTGTCCAATATCCTTTTACTGCTGTAACTCATGCACAAAATCTCGGCACAGCTTAATGAAGTTGTAAATATACCTTTCTTTAATACTTCTCCAAGCCTCCTGGATTCCAACATGAAGTTGATCTAAATTGCTGTAATTTTGGTCTTTAATTAGATTATCAATGAAATAGAAGAAATAACATATGAAGAAGTCGAGAATGAGCTTAGAAATATTAAAATGGGAAAAGCAGGTGGAGAAGATAATGTTGCCCCAGAGATGATGAAATGGATGGGTAAAGAAGGTACATATGAGATGAATGCATAGAATATACAATGAAGCGTGGAAAACGGAAAAAATCCCCAAAGATTAGGAAAATAATCTAATTCTCCCTATACATAAAAAAGGAGATTCGACACAATGTGAGAATTTCAGGGCGATCTGTCTATCCTCCGTAGGATTTAAAAGTTATACCCGAATCTTAGAGAAAAAATTAAGAAAAAATATAGAGGACTTACAAGCTGCATTTAGTACAAACAAACAAAAAAATGACAATATAAGTATTATAAGAAATATAATTGAAAGAGCTATAGACAGTGGGAAACGACTTTACCTGGGTTTCATTGACCTAAAGGCAGCTTTTGATATGGTAGGAAGAAAATCAGTTTGGAAATAAAACAGTAAATGGAAAAGTATAGATGGGGGGGCTAAGATCGGGAGCTTTCCAAATGGACAGAGGAGTGAAGCAAGGGAATAGTATGAGCCCACTATTATTTATCATATTGATGGATAGAATAGTGAAGAATGCAAGAAGAAAAACTGAAAAAACCACAATTGGATACAGAAACCTTACTCCCATAAATCTGGATGGTCTGATGTACGCCGATGACATAATACTGATTGCTGATAGTAAAAGAAAAATACAGTCAATAATTGACCTACGGACAAATGAATTAGAACAACTGAAGATAGAAGTAAATATAGAAAAAAGTAAAATAACATCCTTTACTCTATCTTCTGGACAATCTGACAGGACCAATAGTGGTGCTATATGCTCCGATACGTTCACAAATGCCTGAATGAAATTTTCTAGCTTAAGCAAAACTTACTATTTGGAGAACTAAAATGGAATAGAGCGCCGCAGAGGTAAATCAATCTTCTGCGATGGACGCTGTATGCACTTCTATTGTAGACTCGAAATTATTAAGATCCCGGTACAAAAATCTACGCTGCTATCCCCATGAACCACTAACGTTAAAGCCATTATCCTTAAAACCAGGTTGGTGATGTATACTGTAATGTTGTAAACAAAGAGAAAATTGATTTATCGAAATTAATTAATTAATTGTCCGGGAGTGTCCCCTGGACACTCTTTCGGCGAATTAACTTCCGGCTGTTTACGTTTTAAAAGTATTAAATTTGAGAAGCGAAAACTAACCTCAAATTGTGACGTTTTAATGTAAAGTTTATATTTTACATACATATATGAACCCCGCATATTTTGAAATTGCCACTTCGTACTTAACGTTGAGTTTAATCACTAGACACTAGAAGAATGTTAAGACTTTAAGTTCATCAAAATATCGCGATCCCTATTTAGTACAGCTCGCAGCGCATTAAAGAATAAACCCCGAAAAGGGGAGATTCTCCTCCACGACCACCATAAGCACGGAATCTCATAGAATTAACATAAAAAATTAATTTGAATAAAATTCTAGGTATTCCACGCGCATTAAATTAAGTTAATGGCGAAAATATTTGAGGAGGGATTTTTAATCAGTGTACTTTAAGAGTGATCTACGGCGCGAGGATCTCCACTTCCACCCCCGATCATCCCTCTCACTTCCGGGAAACCGAGGGTATAACTAAGCACTTCATAAGGGGAGCCAAGCCGAAAGGTTTAGCCTTGGATCTCTCGGTTTTAATCCATAGGATAAACCGAACCATTTTTCACCCTTGATTAAAAACCGGGAATGTCAAATTTACGTACGCTCGACGCGCCCTCTAGCGTTACTTTTCGGACACTTACTACTTCAACGTAGCGAACAACCAATCAGTAAGAGCGTGGCCTTCCCCTCGCTTCCTACCTCGGGTTAGGATCCGTGCCTAGAGGTTACAAAGTCAAGACTGGCTTTTTCAACTTTCCGAACAGTACGCCGCTTTTCGGAACTTCAATTTTTAATTTCGAGTAACCATTTATTAATTTTCTAATTACTCTTAGCGGACCGTAAGTGCAGCGGTCCGGAACTAAACCGAAAAACTTTACCTGAACAAGAGGGAGAACCTGGAGAGAAAAAAAATAGGGCCTCGTTGCCAATGTAGATGTCTGAAGCGGAATACGTTTCAGACGCTTCAATTTTCCTACAGGCGCAACTCTAATTACATTTTTTATTAGCGTCGTAAGAGCGCGTTGCGACTACCACTTGTGCCACGTCACTCACGCCGGAACGGGGGTTGTAATGCACTTGTCCTGCAGCGAATGGTAATGTAATATAACGCGAATTTAATGACAAGAAATTATTACGAGCTTGGCCTTTCTTTTTTCGTTATAATTTATTTTTCGAAGCGGTAAAATATATGCATGTAATACGAAAAACGTTGCCACTCGAACGATTGTACAAATGTAATGTGTGTAGCGCAAACGAGGTCGCAATTCTTGAAAATCTTGCTAAAAAAAAATAATACTTGGGTTTGAATAGCTAAAGTTGCTAAAGGGAAAACGTACGAAATAGTAATCAAAATAATATTACACAGTTTGTATCTGCCGCTAATTTTGTTTAACTGACAAGGGAACACCGGCAAACCGCACTTCTCGATTTCGATGAAACTGCACAGACTGAAAGAGTACCTTGGTATAAGAACTCCATTTTTTTCTTGCCTAGCGTATCTCGCCGATTTGGGGGTACAGCCCCCTCCAAAGATTTTTATGTTTTTCTTATTTGTGTAAATATCTCGGAAATTATAACAGATATCTTTTTCTTTTTAGAATATAATATGAAGTAAATTACATAGTCCCAAGGATGACGCGAATTATTTTCGGAAGAAACTTATAAAGCGGGACCCTTTTCTTAATTCTTTTTTCTTTATTTTTCACAAATAAAGTATATTACATAGTCTAAAGGATAGCGTGAATTATTTTCGGGAAAAATGAATAACGGGGGACCGGGTACCCCATACCCCCATTTTCTTTACATTTTTATATTTTATTTTTTCACAAATAGAGTCGGTTTTATGTAGAATATGTATGTGGTCAAATTGAGACAGGTAATAATAAAGATATTAAAAGACGATAGTAAAATTTTACTTGTCATTGATTGACGTACATAGATAATTGTCGTTGTAAATAGACATATATTAATGAATTAGTTCGAAAACGTTTCCAAAAATGCTATAAAATAATCCGATTGAGATGGATTAATTATAAGTGTTTATAGTAGATACCGATATACTAAAACTAGATTGTTCGTGTCACGTACACAGTTATCTAAAGCATATATAAGGTGGCCGTTTCAAATAATATGTCAGAAGTATTCTTTCGTGCAGTGTAAATTTGTAGTTTGTCATTATGGCAGCGATTAATGTAGTTAATGTGTTGAACATGTTACTTGCAACGTTTCAAGTAGCCAACATCGCAATAATTCCTTTGACGTCTGAAGAACTTGAGTTGCATGATGCGTTGAAGGAGATGATTGTAAGTGCCCAACAAGAAAACATGTTCTCTTTTGAATATGTCACAGGATTGGAGTTTGAACGATTAGAAGAACCACATGAAGCGCAATTTGTGGAAGATGTAGCAGAAGATGAAGAAGACAATTATGAAAATATTGCATGTGTTCCTGAAGAAGGAGGCAGTGTTGTTGACCTAGATTACAAAATTATAGCTGTTGAATACTGGAGAAGTGGTAAAAGCAAGCGACGGTCTGTCGAAGGCGTGAAACAAAAATTCAAAAGGGTCAAATCGCTACGCCAATTATATAGATGGGAAGAAAGTATTAACAGAGGCGGCACGCATACGGATAAACTACGGTTTATTACAGAATACGTTCATACAAAATTTGAAAATAGCATAGACGATGGAAAAATAATTCATGACATGGACGGTTACTTTCGCCATTATTTTTGGTATTAAAGGAATCTACGAATACGTTTGGACCTCGAGTTGCGCAATCATTGTTTAGACCAGTAAATGTGTATATTTCTTCTTCGACATCTGGAAAGCTCACTTCAAATCATTTCAAAACCTGGCTAACAGATGTTTTCTTACCAAATATCGGACCAAAAGGTGTTCTCTTGATTGGTTCTTGGAAAGGACATTGTGTTGCCGGTCCCGCGTTATAAATTTTTTCCGAAAATAATTCGCGTCATCCTTTAGATTATGTAATATACTTTATTTGTGAAAAATAAAGAAAAAAAAATTAAAAAAACAGAGGGATACGTGGTACCCGGTCTTCCGTTATTAATTTCTCCCGAAAATAATTCGCGTCATCCTTTAGACTATGTAATATACTCTATTTGTGAAAAATAAAGAAAAAAAAATTAAAAAAAGGAGGGGGGGGGGGGGTCCCGGTCCCGCGTTATAAATTTTTTCCGAAAATAATTCGCGTCATCCTTCGGACTAAGTAATTCACTTCAAATTATATTCTAAAAAAAAAAAGATATCTCATAATTTCCGAGATATTTACACAAATAAAAAAAAACAAAAATCTTTGGAGGGGGCGAGATACGCTAGGTAAGAAAAAAATGGTGTTCTTATACCAAGGTACTCTTTCAGTCTGTGTAGTTTCATCGAAATCGAGAAGTGCGGATTGCCGGTGTTCCCTTGTGAGTACCAAAAAGACACGCCGGTATACAGTGCGGACCTAAAGTAATCGATTCAGTCTATTTTTCATCATTTTTTTGCAAAAAAAAAACATTTTTCTACATTTTTTTTTCATTTTTCACTCTCTGGTTGCCCTGATTCTTCTGTATCGTCATCTTCTTCTTGTAAATTCCAACAAATGTCACCCAAAAGAACAGGTGGCTTTTTGCCGCTGTACCAGTATTCAAGCCAAAGAATGGATTGTCGCTGTGATTTGTTTGAGTTTCAGGCTTCTTACCATATTATTCAAACGAGATTGGGTGATTTCAATGTGATTGCATGGCGCAGTGACATTTGATGGGTCATACATTCATAAGTCTTCTTCTTCGGTTTTCAAGGTTTCTAATATTGATGGCTCAGATTGTTGAAACTGTTGAAAGTGGCCTTGTTGGTACAGGAATTGTATTGGAATGTGGCAGCGGCAATTGAGTATATGTATGTTATTGGAATATATTTCAAAGAACCACTTTTTCTTCTGTTCATATCGTCAGTATAATTCACGCACGCATAACATTCAGCTGGATCATGTTCTTTTGGATCTATCCAAATCATCGGAACATCAAATGCCATAGCGGCTCCAATCTTTGTCCATTTATTCAAATTCAAAACGCAGGTTGTATAAACAATAGATGGCGTCCAATACACAGTAAGAACATTTTGTGAGAAATATTGTTGATGCAAATCAGCGGTTTCAGCATTTATTTTATCCCAAATTAATTGATTTTACAAGCCAATACAATGAACAATCTCGAACTTTTCATTATTCACTTCGGTTTAGGTTATTTGCTTTAATATTTAGATGTTAACAATTTAACTTCTGAAAACAGACTGAGCTCTCAGCGGTTACAGCGCCGCTTATACAGGGTGTTAAAAAAAACGTTTAAATATTTAAGGAGCATATATTACGATCAAAAACAAGTAGAAAAGCTCTAATGAACATGGGTCCGCAAAACAAGCGTTTTCGAGATAAGTGCAATTGTTTTTTTTTTTACTTTTTTTGCATTTTTTAGCGTTTAGCGCTACAGAACACGATAATCACAAACGTTCGAGATGCCCTCCTTCCATTTCAACATAGGATATACATCTTCTTAACAAGGAAGTCCACACCCTTTCCAAAAAGCCCGGTTTTGCTTGAATTGTTTGACAACATTGTTCAATTCCTGCAACAGGGAAGATTATTTACTTGTGTTTCGTACACTAAACTTTTCAAGTAACCCCAAATACAAAAACCTAAGGGATTTAGGTCGGGAGACCTAGCAGGCCATGGAATGGGACCCCCTCAACCTATCCATCTCCTATGAAATGCTTCGTTCAGGTGCTTCCTAACAACAAGCGGAAAAAAGCGGCGATGCCCCATCTTGCATAAACCAAACATTCAATCTCCGATTTAGAGGGACATCTTCCAAAAGTTCGGGCAAGGTGTTTACTAGGAAGTTAAGGCATGTAGAACCTGTTAAACGTTGTGGCAAAACAACCGGTCCTAATAACTGATCTCCTAAAATTCCTAGCCAAATATTCAGACTGAAACGCTGTTGATGTCTGGATTCAAGAAAAGGATGCGGATTTTCGTACGACCAAACGTGATTATAGTGGCAGTTGAAAATCCCATCTTTAGTGAAACCGGCTTCATCAGTGAAAAGGTTGTTAGAAGAAAAATTCTGGTGTTTGGCAGATTTCCTTAAAAACCACTGACAGAATATCTTTCTTACTCGGTAGTCAGGACGACTAAGGGCTTGTACCCGTTGGATATGTTACGGATATGAAAGTTGTTGGTGGAGAGTTCTCCAAACAAAAGGACTACTTACGCCTACTTCAGCCGAAATTTTTCTCACGCTAGTTTCGGGGTTTTCATCTACCATTGCCAAGATTTGTACTTCAACCTCAGGCATACACACTGACCTTGGACCTTCGCTTTCGTAAGCGCGCTTTTTGAAGGAACCACTATCCCTCAACCGCTGGTAAACGTTTCCAAACATCTCATGCGAAGGCCGTTGACGATTAGGAAAAGTCTCGCAATAAAGCCGACGTGCTTCCAAAGCATTCCCATCGGCACTACCGTACATGAAAACCATGTCGGCCGTTTCAGCAATTGAATAATGCATTGCAAATCGGAAACTAATTTCCCTTGCGTCGAAAATAAATTCACTACCAGAAAACAGCTTATGAATTGACAGCGAACTGACTAATAACGCAAATGTCATACGAAAACAAAATGTTTTACTTAAAGTTGTTGTTTTTTTTGATTAAATCGCATTTATTTGGAAAACAGCGTATGTATAGCACTGCGAACTGATAATAAAATTTACGAAAACTATTGTTCTACTTTAGAGAAAGTCGTGGTTTCTATGACTAAAGCAATAATGAAAATTGTGGCTTTCGTTGATTTTCAAAAAAGGCAAATGCACTTATCACGAAAACGGTTGATTAGTAAAAAAGCCCTAATGAACATGGGTCCGCATGTTCATTAGGGCTTTTTTACTTGTTTTTGATCATAATATATGCCCCTTAAGTATTTAAACGTTTTTCTTTAATACCCATTTGAGCAAGTGGCAGTAGCAGGGATGGAAGTTTCTAGAATGATCACGAATGATCCATGAACGGTCCATGGAAGGTTTTCGAAGGTTCCAGAAAACTCTTCGGCCATCGATCAGATTTTCCAGAAAATTCTTCCAGAAGGTTCTTTGGGCCTAAAATTGTTTTAAATTGAAATTTCTCGAAAACGCGAGCTAACTTTTAAAAACGCTAAATCCAATAGTACCGGATTCAACGTACTCGAATTATGTTTACCCCCAGCAGGTGCCCAGCTCGTTGTATTTTGCAACTAGCACAGTATTATTGCTGATTATTATACACATAAATACATGCATAATTCGTCATCTTTGGTGACCATCTCTAATTATTGCATCAAATCTTCCATGTTCACATTTTGAATCTTCTGCCTTATTGCCTCTCACAAAAGACAATAGTGAGTTTTATCATCACTAACTTATTTTTATTATCATACCTACAAGAATCAGGTGTTGCTAACAGCCATAAGGTTGCCAAAATTTGTTTTTCTGTATCCATTTTGTATCGGTCTATTGACGCGATCTTTTCTATTTTGTTATATATGTAGAGACATAATAGCTCAAATGTTTACCGATTTGAAAATTGTTGATCAACCATTCCAAATATATTTCGATTTAAAAAAATGGATGAAAACAAATTCATCGACGAAAAATATTTGCGGCAGCTGCATATGCTTATTGCTAAGTACTTCCGCTTCTCTCCATTAAAAACTTCTAATTCAAAAGCACTAAATAATCTGATACTGTCAATTATAATAATAATAATAATAATAATAATAATAATAATAATAATAATAATAATAATAATAATAATAATGTTTATTGTCCAACAGGTAAACCCAATTACAGGACAAATATACACATTGTGAACACAATACATATTGATTTAAAAACATGACATAACTATACAAAAAACTATTATGTTTCGTGTATCATGGCGCCAACTCTCCGGTGAAAATATCACTAAATATCTTCTCAGCGTTCCTAATCATGTGATAGATTGGCGACCGCAAACGAAGATTGGTCCTCGGTGTCGGCATAGTAAAGGTTGGAGCATAACGAGATGCTATTCGAGGTACGTTGAATCCTATGTGGGAGACCAGCTGCATACAGTCGATCCTATCATTTAATAATTTGTGTAAAATTCGGGCGCTATGGTAATCACGACGGGATGACAATGAACGAAATTGATGCGATTCGAGAAGGGTGTTGTAAGAAGTATGCCAAGGCGGATATTCGCCATTAACTTTGAACGACAAGAATTTGAGGAATCGACGCTGAACACGTTCAATTGGAGCTTGATGGGACATATAGAAAGGATACCAAACAATAGAGGCATACTCCAATTTCGAGAGTACAAATGCAAAATAAAGGGATTTTAGCACTAGTGCGTCATTGAAATATTTGGACGTTCTCATAAGAAAACCCATCATTTTAGAGGCAGATGAACAAATTTGTTCAATATGTATGTTAAACGATAAAGTTGGATCAAAAGTAACACCTAGATCTTTAAGATTGGTAATCTTGTCGATGGAAATATCGTTGATTTGATAAGTGGAGATATATGGATTTGTTTTTCTCGTGAAGCACATAAAATTACATTTACTAGAATTTAATGTCAGTGTATTGGATTTTGACCACTCGGTCAGTATATTAATGCTCGTCTGAAGACTCTCGATATCTTGTTGGCAGTTAATATTACAAAACAGTTTAACATCGTCGGCATAAGCGAGGACATGGCAAGATAAGGATGTTAAGAGGTCGTTTATGTATAGAATGAACATCAATGGACCAAGATTGGATCCTTGTGAGATACCGCTGCTAGACACAAATTCAAACGAATTAAATCCATTATAAAATACATAGTTAGTTCTTTTTACCAAGTAAGATTTAATTAACAAGGAGAAGTTGGGAGCTAAACCAAACGAGTCCAGTTTATATAGAAGTAATTCATGACTGATAGCATCAAGTGCATGTGAGAAGTCGGTAAAGATAACGTCAACTTGTCCGCAGTCATCTAAAGTTTCGCTTATAAATTGTGTGAAACAGGCCAGGTTTGTTACTGTCGAGCGTCCCTTCACAAAGCCGTGTTGGCAAGTTGCGATATGTGAGCGAGTATTCCTGTATATCGTAGTATATATAATATGTTCAAAAATCTTCGCAAAGTTATTAAGTATAGCGATGGGCCTATAATTTCGAATTTGAGTAGAATCTCCCTTCTTGAAGACAGGTACAATTCGTGCACGTTTCCATCTATCCGGAAAAGTGGAGGTCCTGATGGCAAGATTAATAATCTGGCATAAAGGTATCGCAAAGGCATTACATAAATTCCTAACACAGAAGCTCGGCACCAAGTCATCGCCCGCGGTGGCCCTATCTGGAAAGGCAGCCATAATTTTAACCAATTCGTCTTCTGTTGTCGGAACCAAACTAAACGATTGTAGTTGTGGAAGATTGGGTGGAGGGTCGGTAACGTTGGACAAAGTATAAACAATTATCAAAGAATATGAAATTCGCCCTTCACCTTTTAAAATTTATTCATAATTTTGGAGGCAGGAACTTCACGATGACGTCACTTTATCTTGCTTTACCTTCCTCTATCTTTACACGTTACTTGGAAACGCACTCTAACACAGAAGCTAGTATTTTATTGCCAAATTCAGTTTCATATCTCAACCTAGTCTTCTTGTAAGTCTATACACTTTTTCCTGCGATGCTTCCATCTCTTAAATCCGTCCAAATAGTAGTTGGTTTCTTGTTCTGCAGAGTAGACATTCGCCAATGCGATGGCCTCCTCATACGATGAAAATCCCTGTGCCTTGAGCGAAGCTTGAAGCCTAGAAAGCAGA
Organism: Dynastes maya; assembly: GCA_029619315.2. NCBI lineage: Eukaryota > Metazoa > Arthropoda > Insecta > Coleoptera > Scarabaeidae > Dynastes > Dynastes maya. The sequence goes on from JAROYE020000005.1 coordinate 50,411,286, forward strand.
AAAAAGTCGCTGGAGGCCAGATCTGGTAAATAGGGCGGGTAGTTTACCAATTCAAACCCCAATTCGTGAATTTTTGCCATGGCAACCTCTGAAATGTGAGACGGTGCGTTGTCTCGGTGGAACAAAACTTTCTTTTCCTTCAAATACCGGCCGTTCTTCCGCAATTTCTGCCTTCAGCTTATCAAGTAATGATACATAGCATGCTCCCGTTCTCATTTTTCCTTTTTCAAGATAGTCCATTAATACAACTACATGACTATTCGAGAAAACGGTCGCCATTACTTTCCCGGCCGATGGAACAGTCTTCGCCTTTTTCGGAGCCAATTAACCCTTCGCAGTCCACTATTTCGACTATGCCTTGGCTTTAGGAGTGTATTGGTGTGTCCAAGTTTCATCTACAGTTATAAATCGACGCTAAAACTAATAATTTCATATTATACAATTTTTTTTCTCTAAATTGCTCAGAGAAGGAATTATTTTCTACACCTTCAACGTTAGAAAACAGTAGTGAAGATGCTGAGTAAAACAATTAGGTTAAATGTTAAGAAGAAACTAACAAGGAAATATTTTAATATTGAAGCGAGCATCTATCACCGTGTTACGTCCTTTTTCCCGAACACTTCCTGCCGTTTTTCCTTCGTAACCGGATATAATGGTCCCGGAAAAGGTCGCATTAATCACCTTTTCCCATTTTCTCGATAATCCCCCAGCCAAGTATTCATTAATGTTTACTTTCCTTAGCTGTCGATTCGTCTCGGCTAATATTGCTTTTTTTCTCTTGTCGAAGGTCTTCGCCGTTCTTGTCTTACTTTTCCAGGGCCTAGCATGCATTTATTGATTAGGACAATTTAGGTGGAGTTGTTTTTTGGGGATGTAAGAGGAAATTGGAAGACGGAAATGGTTTTATTTTGCACCATTTTGTTTTTATAGGAATTTTCGTCTTTCTGTTAGTAAATGTAATGAATAGGATCCAAGTTGTACCAATCTTCAAAGTGGTGTACAGTTTCATTGATCGCAACGTTTGTATGTGTGTCTTAATTCGCAACGTATATCAGTACATATAATTGTAAACGCACCTAGTACAAGTGCGAGGCATTTTGTTACTTTAATAATGTGTCTTCAGTATCGCAACGCTTATATGTATATTAATTCGCAACATTTATACGTATGCGTTACGCATTATTGGGGTCACCAGCACACCCTAACGGAGCTCGAACGTCTGGTCGCGGAGACAGCAGCAAATATAGCCAAAGACGGCTACCCAGACGTTCCCGTGTTGGAATATATACGCTATTTGCCTTGTATGTATGCTCCATGCTACCGCCTCCTTTAGAAGCGGAAAAGTTGAAGACCAAACATCGTGCGGGTCTAAGCGTTGCATTACGCATCGGCGAACGAGCGACAGATGGCAATCGTGGTATTTCGTGACGCTCGTTCTCTGAGGAAGTTTCAGCACTCCTATAAATAATAATGGCCCAAGAATGGAACCCTGCGGTACGCCAGATGTAGTTTCATATAATCGAGATCTAAAGCCAGGATATTCAATATAGTTAGACCGACCATGGAGATAGGATTCTAAAATCAGCAGCAAATCGTCCGAAACGCCCCAGAGATGGAGCTCCTGTAACAAAATGCGATGCTGAACTTTGTCAAAGGCCTTGGAAAGTCCGTATAAATCGCATCAGTTTGCATGCGTTGATCTAACACTTCACAGACCTCATTCGTAAATATGCATAGGTTGGTGGACCTTCCCCTGATAAACCCATCCTGTGCGGGCGATAACTTATAGTGTCAAATATTTTTAAAAAATTAGAAATTGTTGATATCGGACGGTACTTTTGGATATCATTTTTACATCCTGATTTAAAGATGGGGGTGATACGAGACGTTTTCCAATGAGTAGGAAATAATAATCTCTAGCTTAAAATAAAAACAATCCAAATGAAAAATCTGAATAGAAAATGTGGGAGGGGTAGTTAGTAATATTGGTTAGAAGATTCAAGATATTGTGAAAATTTGAAATTTGTTTTTTTGAAGTCTTCGTATGATCATCTGAAGATTTTGACAATTTGGTTGTATTATCCAATGCTGTAGTAGATTTTCTGAAGTTGCATGGCCTCTAATGGATTTCTGAAGTACGAAATTGGAGAAGATTTTAACTCTTAACTTATAAATTTTAAACTGTTTGCGATCTGCTGGTCAATGGATTCTTGTTTCATGTACAGTGCTACTTAGTCTACCACTACCCCTACAAGTTCCGAATCTTTAATCCTGGAATGCACGCTGTTTTAATCTTACTGACAATGTTACTAGTTGTATCATCTGCCAAATTGTCAACAAAATATTTATCCGCTAAAGCTATAAAGTCATTAATGAATATTGTGAACAGAACCGGCCATAGAATTTCTCTTTGTGATAGTCCCAGAATTATCGGTAAAGTCACTAGGGTATTATGTTTCTCTAGAAAACTATTCTATCTATGTAGCATTGCATGTTTAAAGATTTCTACAAAAGTTGATATTGACGAGCTGGGCTACTAGTTGCTTCTGTTCGTCCTACCATCTTTTCTTCGCAATGGTCTAAATTACAGTAGGTTCGAAGGCACACATATTGCTTTGAAGTTAAATTCTAAACAATACATGCTTTGAAATACACGTAGAAAGAATGCCTAATAACAATAACCAAAAAATAAATGCTAATATAGCTCATGGTATTGGTGGAATCATTCCCGACAAAAACAATGTAGTAGAGAAAATAGCGCTAGCACATGGACATGTTTCTGCCTACTCGGCGTCATCAGCATGGTTTCGAGCACAATCTTCTGCTGCTAATCATTGCGTTTGCCTCTCAGTTTATGTTGCTTATATCCAAAACAGCACTGAATATGTCTTTCGGCGACACCTATCGCCAAGAAATACAGCCACGCCGTCCCAGAGGGTAACAAGGCAAACCGGAGTGTAGATGTCCACCACCTATCGGGCAGCTCCTGGGCTGCCAAACGCAAGGGGGCGTTGTGCCTAGGCACAGCGACATCTATACGTGCAAATGATTCCTCAGGCTTACCATGATGTATAGAAATACACTTAGAAAGAATGCCTAATAACAATAACCAAAAAATAAATGCTAATATAGCTCATGGTATTGATGGAATCATTCCCGGCAAAAACAATGTAGTAGAGAAAATAGCGCTAGCACATGGACATGTTTCTGCCTACTCGGCGTCATCGGCATGGTTTCGAGCATAATCTTCTGCTGTAGTATACAAATACTTTCTAGTAGAACGTTGACTTGTTACTTTAAAGACGAAGGATGTCTTTTCAACCAACGAACTACCCAAAACTTACATCGTTGACAAAAATTAGCCTATTCTTCACAAAATATCCCCTCCGATAAATTTAAATTGATCATATAAATTCTCGAAAAGACTATCGCCCTATCGAGAATCAAATTTTCTTACTGGGGAAGGCGAAGAACAAGAAAGAAGTATTCAAGACCCTTTCACCATCTACCCCTATAAGTTCGCTTCTCTCATTTTCCACATCGTCGAGATATCGTCGAGGCGATAAGGCGCATATATATGTATATAGGGGACGCGAAAAGCTATACTTAATGTTATAACAATCGCTGTTGGCTGGCACGTCGTTAGTGCAGCCACCGTGAAACGAAGGAGGTCCGCAGACACTCACACGCCATTGCCCTATCGAGACGATGACGCTGCTGAGTAATCAGCGCTTCGTTGAAGATGGAACACCTTAAGAACCGCCAACGCTGTGGTCTGGCGATAAAATGACGGCATTGCCGGTGTTAGATGGAGGCGAGAAATACGGAATTTATAATGATGGTGTTTGAGAACTAATTTTTAAAGGTGATTAGTTATTTCTGAGTTTTTGGTAATGATTCTATATTTTGTCATCAATAAAAATTTATAGAAGAAAGTCCATCGCGTAAACTTTTCTAACCAGAATTGCGACTTCAGACTATTTGTACAGAATATACCACTTAAGAGAATGAAATGTGAACCTCCAACTAAGAATTCTTACTATATTAATCTAAGAATATAGTAATATGTTAGTACCCTAACACAGTAATCTTTAAATCGGTGACTTAACATCGAAAACTCAAATTTATGTACCATACTTAGTTACAATATACACTAGTGGAATCTTTAAAGCGCCAATGATAGCCAAGCTCCACTGAGAGCTCTCGAAACGAGGAAGACCCCCTCCAGACTCGCGACTAGCTACAGAAACAATCTTAATATTCAGAATACAAATAATAAGATTATCTTCATCTTGACACCAAGACACGCTAATATTGATGGCAACGGAGTGGCCGATGCCCTTACTAGAACGAGAGCTGAATACACTCCGCTGGTTCCAGAGCTTCTAGTTGTATGTTACCCACTGGACTGAACAAAAAGTCCCACCAGCCCGGAGTGACGCTACTGATCTAGCTTATGCGAGGGCACCTATGTTACCTAGCCAAGACAGAGCCAGAAAGCTTATAGAACTTCATAAAAAGCATGTGAGGGCTTTAACCGAAATGCTTACCGATCATGCTGGATTAAGGAAACACGTACATAGAATGGGACTCATTCAAGGGAAGATGTGCCATCTATGTTTGGAAGAGGAGCAAACAGTTGAGCACATATTTTGCCTCTGTCCCAACGTCTGCAGAATCATATTCGCTGTTTGGTAATGCTTTTGCAATCTCAGAGTCTAAGGAAGACCTCGCCGAGTGAGCTTCTGGAGTTCATCAAGAAGTTATTTGGACTGTCTCCTCTGTATGTTGGTTTTTGGTTTTACTATCATTTACTGCTTATTATTATCGTCATTCATTACTTCCAGTGACCCCATCACTTGTAGTGGTTGCTTTTAGTAATTATTTAGATGTTACGCTAATCAATAACGTAGTGCCCTTTCTATGCTTTGTCGTGTGGGTTTTTGGTGGTTTTTGATTTTGCGTCTCACAAATCCTTTTCACTTGTAATTTCCATTTGAAAACACAATCCTCTTTACTCTGTTTTACCTAATCTTTGCATTTTCCTTCTCAAAGACCAGGAGACAAAATACAACTACATTAATTCTTTTGGAAGATTTCTAAAATACATAGTTGACTACTTCAAATGGAGTTTCTTCTTTATTGAATCTAGAAACCCAATAACGCAAAATTATTGAATCTCCAATTAAATTTACTCGTTCATTTGACCTGGCGCCGCATTTTTCTACTTCTCATTCATCGAACGTTGCCAGTTCGCTTGTTTATTCTGTCGAGGATTACGTCAAACGTTATAAATCCTCTCCGTCACATTCGAATTCGCTCTATATAGTCCCTCCTCTCTTTCTCTCCAGCTTTTTTTAGTAGGTATCTACGATATCGCGACGGGCATGAAAACGAGGTTATATAATCCAATTTTACGAGCACTTCTCTTTATCGGCAAACGAAGTCGCGAAAAACCCCAAACGTACGAGGAGATCAGCGGCACGAGATATCAGAAGGTAATTTATAATCGAATTCGCTGTCTATCAATGCGAAGGCGCCTCGCTAGAAATATTAAAACCGCTAAGTGTGGGATCCGAATAGAGGGAAGAAGATTGAGATAGGTGGAAAAGCGTGATGTGCCTCTCGCAAAACGTCTCGTAAGGAAATTAGCTGATTTCGGGAGATTGACGTGAAAAGTAACATTACGCATGTCGCATTCCGAAATATGAGCTCTTTAGATCAGTGTGGTGTCACAAGAAACAATTTGGCGCTCTTTCCTAGCCAACTTTGCGTAACAACAAAAACAGATTACCAAAACCCTTAGTGCTGCATATTATAATATTTTATATTTATTTATATTCTATTACCTTTCCAAAGATCCACGATCTCTGCTGCAAAGTTCCGCTCATTGCGAAAGATCACCTGCTTATAATTATAAACATTACATTTTAAAAATCGCTGAAAACACCTTATCCTTACTAGACATACCTTATTTGATCTGTTTGAATGTATTTTGTGGTTTTGTTGATTAGTTTATAAGTTGCCCTGTCTAGTGCTTTTTGACCTAAGTGGACCAAAGTACATTGTTATTACTATCTAAGTCCCTCTCACGATAACAGCATGTTCATTTTCCTTTATTTTAACTTTGGATAAAATAAAATTTCTACAAAGGCAAGGTCACGTGTTGTACACGTATGTGTCGTAATTTAAAGAAAATATTTGACAGTTTGAAAAGTTCCTTCTCATATTTTATTTACACTCCCCTACATACGTACTACGTACATATATGCGAATGCTGAAGTCATGGAAAGAGGACAAACAAACAGAATGAATATAAAAGGGCAATTCGTGAAAATGTCGTTTCCTCTGAGAGCAAATAAGAAGCGGTACATCTATACGGATATTAAAATATACGCTCCTGCATTGGATATTGCTGGCACGGCGGATATATTGCGAGATATTTTCTATTAAATAAAGTGCGCCAAGTTAAATATGTGATATCGGTGGACGTTTACGTGTGTATGTAGTTCGTCTAGCAATTGCAGTTATTTTCGCTCTCGGTATTATCTCGAACTACATTCCAATGATTTGTTTATCCCAGTTGTTCGTATAATTACAGTAACTTGTGCAATTAGTGTTGATTCAATCGCTTCTTAATATTGATTAAAATCTCACCGTTTTATGTAGATATTTTTTTTCGTGGAGATGCCGTGCTTGATTGATACTTAAAATTTAAACTTTAATATACGACAATCTAGAAGTGATAGCTCATAGTAATAACTAGTCTGGGCAAACAGCGGTAACAGTCAGTGTAGTAGATATGTGGTGCGGAGTCGGCGATTATTTATTTCATGCGTTCACAGCGTCAATACTAAATCGATGCTGTATGCAAGTAGTTCTGTGTATATGTAGGCTGTCGTAACTTATTTCGTAATTGTACGCTTATGTTTGCTTTAAAAATGTTGCAGTTAGGTACGTCGCGAAAACGACTAATGGCAGACACAGTTAAAAACTTTATAGTGGACATGCCGGACTTAATTTTTGATGGCGCCAAAATTCAATGTCTAGTTTGTAATGGTCCAGAAGCCATTGCCAACGTCACATCGAAAGCAAACAGCATTCTTCTACAAAAAGTAGCATACGAGACCAAGAAACATTTACATTTGATTTATGTGTTACTCTTATTTTATGTAATCTATCGTTTAGTCTACTAGACAAAGAAGCATTTGTCTCCTTCTGGAATAAATATGCGGACTGTAAATTACCTAGTCGGACATCGATACGAAATGTAGTGCCATTTGCTCGTGAACATATAGAAAAAATAATGAAAACGGAATTGAAAGATAAAAAACTGGTGGTGTGTGGACGAAACAACAGATCGTCAAAAACATTCTGTGGTTAATGTAATGGTACGTACAATGGAACCACATCGACCGTCATCCTCCTTCTTACTTGCTCCCAAAAGAGTTATAAATTGTACTGCCGATGAGATTTTAAAGGTGGTGTTGAACTCATTGAACAAATTTGAAATTTCAACTAAGCAACTTTTAATGTTTATGAGTGATGATGCCGCAAACATGCGTTCTTTGGGCCGATCTCTTAAAGAACACAGTGGTAACTTCTTACATGTAACGTGTAAAATCCATACTCTAAATCTTGCGGCACAAACGATTCCTACATGTTTTCCACTAGTAAATGCATTGATTGCCAGTACAAAGGCAGTGTTTCTAAAGTCCCCGAAACGTACCTGACTATTTCAGAAACTGTGTCCTGATTTACCTGAACCACCACAGCCGATTGTTACACGTTGGGGAACATGGTTGCAGGCTGCGTTTTACTACAACAAATATTTTGATCAAGTAAAGAAGATAGTTTTAAAATTAAATACGACAGAAGCTGCAGCAATCAAGAAAAGCGAGGAAATATTTCAAGATAGGTTAAAAGAGATTTACAAACTATTCACAATAATTACTTCGGACTAGCGGAGGGAATAGAAAAATTACAAAATGTTTTGTTTCGATGTCGCTAGTGGATTCTGTTCAAATTGTGAATGATGTTCACGCACAGTTATGCGCTGTAGAAGGCGAAACAAATTGGTGTGTAATACGAAAGTTTGAAAGTGTTTTAGAGAAAGACTCCGATTTTCTTATATTAAGACAAAATTGTGAAGGTGCGTGTGAAGATGCATTAAGTTGTTTCAAAGATTATTTTAAATATGCAAATATAACATCGCTAGATGTCGAACGATCGTTTTCGGCATTAAAAAACATTTATTCCGCACGTCGTACTCACTTGACTGAAACAGCTATGGAAACATATCTAATGATTCAAATATTTAATAGATCTTACCCAGTTTGTGATTTCACGGAAGACTTTTAAAACGGTAAGTGTTTCAGCACGTTTTATAATTTATTTCTTACCTTCTATTTTATGTGTAAACTTTCATGCGCTCGCCACGCCTCTGGCTGTTACCGCATATTTGCCCAGGTTAGTAATAAGTGTAACAGACTGAATGGAGTTGATGCTGCTAACTATATCAACAACCACTTTATACCGATTACTGACATCTTATATTCAAGTATTTTTTACCACACAGCTCATGAAGACTTATTATTCAATATCGAAATGCACGTAAAATCCTTTTATCTAATACCTGTCACTCACTTCGAACTAGAGACTGTTAAATTAAAAAATTAAAGTCCTCCAACTCATTTGGATACAATGATATCTCCAATTCGATCTTAAAATCAGTTCCACAGTATATCTCTAAACCACTGTCGTATGAGGGAGTATTTCCACATAAATTGAAACTAGTTGAAGTTCAACCATTATTTAAGAGTGGCAATGTAACTAAGTTTCAAGTTTTAGGCTAATTAGCCTATTATCGTCGTTTTTCAAAGTCATAGAAACTGCAGCTAGTAATATCTTAATGGCACTTTTTATACACAACAGTCTGCTGTTTGCTAATCAACATAGTTCTATAAAATATAAGGTAGTTAATATGGCATTGTTCGAATATAACAAGCTTGTTGTAAAGGATTACGTCATTGGAAACATACCTATGGGAGTATTTATAGATCTCAGAAAGACCTTTGACTGTGTCAACCATCACCTACATCTCAGAAAAGTCGAGAAGTGCGGAATCGGAGGGACAGGCGTGGACGGGTTCCGATCCGAAGTGATAGAATGCAGCGAGTTGTTTGGAACGGAATGAAGTCCGACGTGAAGAATGTGAGAATGGGCGTGCCTCCGGGATCTGTACTCGGACCAGCACTTTTTATGATCTATTCCAATATGCTTCGACTGACTTCTGCACCAGTGTATCGTACGCTAATGACACTAATGCGTTGATTGCTGGATCATCAATGCGTCAAAATCTGGAGCTGGCAACATCGGTACTACATAAGATTTTCTACTGAGTGGAATGTAGTCAATTACATATCAACCACGAGAAATCGAGCTTTGTTATTTTCAAACCTAACAGTGAATATGACAAACTTCGGATTGGAAATCACATTACATCGATCCACAACTAAAAAATTGTTGGGCTTGTGGGTTGACAATGATTTGAAGTGGCATTTGTATGTTGAATTTTCTTGTTGTATATCTCTATGTCGTCATCATCTTGTATAGCTGCAGACATGATTTCATTTTCCCTAAAAATAATTTGAAATCGCCCTATTTCGCATTGGCGTACCAGATCTTTTGCTATGTATATTAAGTCTTCTTTGTTATCGACAAAAATAGCACTGAGGAACAGCAATTTCGTTGTCTTAAATCTGTGACTTGTTTTCAACTAACTTTTGGCCTCTGGATCCAAAAATAACCGCAGTTTTTGTCAATCACGTCAACCTTTTAAGCTACAGAATACCCTCAAAAGTCATACAAATTGTACATATAAAGGAAAATAAATTAAAACTTATCAAATATACTGTTTATAAAGAATAATTTTATTCATTCAAAAGCTATAATAGTTACTGCAAGTTAAATTGTGTTCATACAAATAGTTGTTTTTTTTTTATCGAGCGGTAATTACATATTAAGGCAAAAATTTTCGCTTATAGCTTTTTCTGGAATGTTTAATCTGTGGACATTCTCGCTTGATGCTCCAACCATAGTCAGCCATCATATGTACATCCCATCTACCTTGATACCGTGCCCCCGTGACCTTCAAATCCTGGTGAAATCGCTCACCCTGCTCATCACTGACTGCACCAAGATTTTCCGGGAAGTTAGCAAGATGGCTATGTAAAAAATGCAATTTGGTGCTCATGTTGCAACCTAGCAGTTTGAAGCTCTCCAAGAGTTGCTGGACAATTTTGGCGTAATTCTGTGCTCGCGTATTTCCAAGATAGTCTTTAACAATGTTTTTGAATGCCAACCGAGCATTCTTTTCAATTTCTGACATTGTTCCGATGAAGTGTTCATCTTTAACAAGCTGCCGAATCTGTGGACTATCAAAAACGCCGGCCTTTATCTTTTCAAATGACAGGCTAGGAAATGCCTAAATGAGATACTTGAAACAGTCTCCTTCAATTGGCAAAGCTTTAACGAACTGCTTCATGAGACCCAATTTTATGTGCAGAGGTGGAAATATAATGTTCTTTCTGTCGACAAGTGGCTAATGTACAATGTTTGGATCACTAGGTTTCAGGTCAGATCGTGGCAGCCAATTCAACTGCACCCAATGCTTCTCACGAGCTCTGCTGCCCCACATATACAAAAAGCAGGGATACTTGGTATATTCGCGTTGCATTCTTTTCATGCTCGATTTCGCGGAGAATGGTCACATTCTCATAAGGTGTAGAGATAAAACTTGACGTGGTAGAAGAAAACTAACTACAGTTTTGAAACCAGCATGCCTAATTAACTATAAAACAGCTCAAAAACCAAACTCAACAGAAATTGTGTTACAAATTGTTCCCCAGTGCAATCATATCATCAGTAAAAAGCAGGTAGTTCAGCACGTCATCTCCTATTTCGATTCCATAAAGTGTGCATTCTTGGGACCATCTTTCCAGAATATTGTCCAAGTACATGTTAAACAACAAGCGGCGATAGCATCCTTGTTTCAGTCCTTTATTCAATATCATTTCTTCCGTTGTACCTGAATATAATTGTTTTATGACATTAATCCATTTCTCGTTAACATTCAGTCGTCTCATTGCCTGCCATACTTTGTTTCCTGAGATACTGTGGTACGCTTTTTCAAAGTCCACGAACATCATATGTGTTTCAAGGTTCTTTTCTTTTTTCATTTATTTGTTTCGCACAAAATATGTTATCCAGGCATGAACGCCCCACTCTGAAACCGCTCTGCACTTCATTTAAATCGTTCACTTGTTGTTCTATTTTATTTTCAATCATTTTTCCAAACACCCTTGCAGTAGTTAGTCCTGTTTATTACCTTTTTTATAAATAGATAATATTATTGGAACATTCCAATCTGCTGGTATTTGTCCACCTGGACAAATGTCATCCTTATTATACTAAAATCTCAATCCCTGAATATAAAGTTGTCTCTTCAACTTTGTAGCAACGCGCCAAGTTCGTTAACAAGAAATGTTATAACTAAACTCTCCCAGTTCCTTCTAGATTTCTCGTCCTGATCTTCAGTTCCGATAATCCCATGCAAGCGTCCCGGGGTTTACTTGCGTTTAATAAGGAAATAAAATTCGTTAAAGTTGGAATCGCGTTATCGGCGCAAAAGTCGAGTTAGAACTCTACTTTCCTGTATATCCGTTTTTCCTCCACCTTATACATACCTCTCTCTCTCTCTCTCTCTTTCACCTTTTCACTAACACACGCACACAAATATACATTCGCTGTAAATGAGATTGGTTCAAAAATAGATTTAAACTTTCCGCCTGATAAATGATTCCTATCGGAACGAAGTTTACTAATATGAGAAAGTCCTATAAACGTTAAAAGTATTTAATTGGTTTGTATTTAAATGTGTATTGTGAAATTTAAAACTTTATAGAATATGAATTACCCTGACTAAGACGCAACTGTACACCGAAAGGAGTGAATAGAAATAGGACCAAATTCGTAGAAGTAATAATAATAATAATAATAATAATATGATTTATTTCCCAACAGGATACACCCAAGTACAGGGAAAGTACAGAAAATGTAATAAAAATTAGCTTAAGTCAGCCACTTCAAACTCAAAGTCACTGGTGAGCCAAAAGCATTAAGACCGTAGACTAGGTGGGCCAGGAAACCTAATCTTAAAGAAGACAGACTACTGAAAATCTTAACGAAAAAAAGTACTATTATAAGACAAGTATATTGATTAAATTTTGCAATAAAAAGGACATTACAAAAAAACACAAACATTAACTTCTTTTGCCAGATATTTGACATCTTTTGTCTTCAATTAAGTTGTCTATTTGTGGCGTGAATTTATCGGCGGAAATAACTTTTAAAACTGCGTCCAAGTGTGCGTCCGTCAATCGCGATCTTGCGGGTGATTTGTTTCCTTTCATCAAAGAAAATAATTGTTCACACTTATAGGTACTTCCAAACATTGACAGGATTTTACAGGCAAATTTTCTTATTTCTTGGTATTGAACAGGCAAGTACTTATAAAATTCAAATATACCAACAATATCAAATTTTTGTTTTAAATGGGTCTGACACTGAATCTCAATTACTTCCGTCTGCAAGTGAGGGGTAACTTTATCAATATCGACAGTGAAAAGACCAGTAAATAAAGAAAAATTGTTTTCTTGGTACTTAAAATCTTGAAAACGCTTTTCAAATTCTGCCAGAAGGCTTCCCATTTTCCCTGTATACATTTTGTATGATATTGGGACACTCGTACTTTCCTGATACGCCTTACAAGTCGGAAAATGTGATAGATTATCCACTGCTAACTGTTTTTCCCACAGCATCATCTTACACTTGAAAGCTTTCACATGATCATGCATATCTGTTATAACTAGAGCGGGCCAAATTGCGCCATCCAACAGAATCGGAATCAAGCGCAACGGCCGCTTATTGTAAATAGCGTATATGTGAGTCACAGCAGATATGTGATATTTCGAAATTAATACACAAGAGTAAAAAAATAAAAGCTGACGCAATAATAATGTTTAGTAATTAGAGCGGATATACCACGTCTACCGAAGTAAGACAGGCGTAATTAAAATAATCTTTAGACTTAGTCAAGGAATCTGCAGATGCCCCATCGCACATTTGTCTTAATCTCGTGTAGTCCGGATTCTTTTTTAAAACACTATCGAACTTAGCTAAAACTCGTCCACTTGTTGCATCGTTTATACTGTGTAACAATGTACTAACTTCGTCCACGACTTGCACTGATTCTACCAACGACAATCCAGAATTTTGCAAATTTTCTATCGCGTCTACTAACCCTTTGTAATTGTTGCTAATATTCTTTAGATGTGTTTCAACAGAAATATCGAGAAATCCCTTCTGGCTCATCCTAATAGCTCTAGCTTCGGCAGGGACGAATTGCAAAATAACGGATTTGACTTCTTGAAAATGTTCATTATAATAAAAAGCGGCTTTTAACCACGTTCCCCAACGCGTAAGAATGGGCTGTGGTGGTTCTCGAATACCAGGGCATAACCTGTGGAATGCCCTAGTCCTCTTAGGACTTTTGAGAAACACTTTTTTTTGTGTTTGCTATTAATGCATCCACCTCCGGGTAACACTCTCGAATAGTTTGTGCCACAAGATGTAAAGCATGGACTTTACACGTAACATGTAAAAGTCCTTCACACTTTTTTTTAAGGGAACGGCCTACACTACACATTGTTGCTGCACCATCGCTCATGAACAACAACAGTTGACTGGTTGACACTTGAAATTTTTGTAACGTTTCGAGAACTACGGCCGTAATTGCTTTACTAGTACACTGTTTTAATCTTCTGCTGGCTAATAGAATTGCAAAATTTGGTTTAATAGGATCTAATACGCGCACTATTATATTCAAAATAGATTTTTTTTTGCAATCTGTCGTCTCATCAAGACATAGCCACAGCTGTTTATCTTTTAATTCGATTTTCAATGTCCTCACGTATTCGTGGAATATCTCTCCGTAACGCTGTCCGAGATGGTAGTATCCACTCGGTATTGTATGTACCCCAGAATTTTCGAAATGCTTTTTTATCAAGTATACGAAGTGGTAGACCACATACCATAAACGTTAAAAGCAATTCTAATTGAAATTGACGTTGTTCTGACACACCATTTCTTTTATTTCTGTGGTGTGCGCTATTTATATGTCTTTCACAATCACGTTTGCTCCAGCACAGTAGTTTCTTTTTACAAACTTTACAGAAAATTGTACTCCCATTGTAGTGTAAATCCACAAATTCACTAAGAAATTTATTAACTTTCGTAGGTAATGGCCGTTTATTTTTAATTACGTTAGACATAATCACTAAAGCGAGCACACCGACGCTTGTTTCTAGTATGCCACGAAGTGGTGCAAACGTAACATCTGCAGACTCGTCATTTGTTGATGAATAGAGCGCGTCATCCGTAAATGAATAAGCGCGCTGTTAGTTCGTAGCCGTCGATTAATGAACTTTTTTTTTGTAGTGGCCCACTGTGAACAACGCCCTATTTATCAACGAACACCCAAACTGCAGGTGTATATTTGCGCGTCTTCACGACGTAATAGACAGTGGTTTTGGTCCTCGTCCTAATAATTACATATTTAAATTACCTATGTTTACATACATATATGCGCCCGGCAGCCTGATTGCGAACCTGGCGCGTGGCGCTCTTGGCCCGCTCTAGTTATAACTTGACGTGGTCCTTGCAATTTCGTATTTAAGTCCGACAAGTGTTTTGTGATATCTACCATAAATGAAAGATCTTGTAAAAAAGGTACGTCGGATAATAAGCTGACATCTTGTCCTTTCACTTCCATGAAAAAGCGTATTTCTTCTTTAAGTTTCCAAAACCGATCGAGAACCATAGAACACGAAAGCCATCGCACCTCTGCATAATAAGGTAAATCAGTGTACTCACTTTCTAAATCACGTAAAAACGCAAAAAACTGTCGCTGATTCAAGCCACGTGCCCTTATGAAGTTTATAATTTTTTTCACTGATTTTAAAACGTTTTCCAACTTGATCACTTTTGAGCATAAAATTTCTTGGTGGATTATACAATGCACATGATGAAAATCTGGTTTAATCTTTGTCTGTAATATTTTAATGAAGCCATTATCTACTACAGTCATGGAAGGAGCTCCGTCTGTTGCAACGGAACACAGTTTTAACAAATCTAAATTGTACTTTTGCAGAAGTCCGTAAACAGCATTTAAAATATCCTCTCCAATTGTTGTATTATGCAACGGTACTAATTCCAGTAATTCTTCATAAACGTTGATATCTCTATCAACAACACGAAGAAAAACAGCGAGTTGCGCTACACCACACACATCTGTGCTTTCGTCACAGGCAATAGAAAATGCAACGAAAGAGTCTGATTTTGTTTTTATCTGATCACTTATATTAGCAGCCAACTCAGTAACTCTTTCAGCGACAGTATTCCGGGACAAGGATATATTTTGAAAAGCCTTCACGCTCCCGGGACTTACGATTTCTGCGGCCTTTACAAGACACTCTTTTATAAATTCACCTTCAACAAATGGTTTTGAGTGTTTTGCGATCAACTCCGACAATACGTAACTCACTTGAACGACAGATTCATTCCCTTGCTTTGGACGTGTAAACATAAGCTGTTGGTTTTTTAACCGTGATTTTAACTCAATTTTCGTTTTTAAACATTCCTGTACACTGGTCAATCTTAGTTTTATGACAATCATAGTGACGTTTTATATTATATAATTTTGGGACACCGACTGAACTGTTACAATTCAAGCAAATAACTTTGTCTTTTACTTCACAGCAAAAAAACTCTAATTCCCACTTTTCTTGAAAGATACGATGCTCATCTACGAGTTTCCTCTTACTTCCACTTGGTTTTGAAAGAGACATGTTGAAAACTTTATTATTTATAACAATAAGTACTGTTACGTGTTGTAACAATAAGTACGCAACTGAACTCGGAATTCTATAGCAACTGACTGAACTCAACCGAGCGGTCTTGGCTTATATACGGAAATGCGACTTCTCGACAGTTCTTTTCTAGAATGTTCAGATAGCGTCACCTGTGTTTTCGCGCGATAGAACTTTCTGGAACAATTCAGAAGAAATCTTACGTACGTACGTAAAGCGCAAGGACAATAAAGGTATTGGGCAGCGGCGGGCGTGGGAGACGAGTGTGGCCGATCACAGCCGAGATAGACCGAATCGATCGTCGTGATACTTGTGTGTGTGCGCGCGACTTGTTGTAGCGCGCGCGTTTTCAAATACGGTTTTTAACACGCTCGCAGGCGGCATTATCTGGCTGTTTTCAAAATTGATTCGGGCCGCAGGAAAATGCTCAGTGGGCCGCATGTTTGACATGCTTGGCTTAAGTCAACCAAAAAAATATATATATGTAAAAAAGTAAAAAATATATATAGATATCTATACCTAGCTGCTTGCACAATTTTTACCTAAAACATCAACAGTTACATGGATCGAATCAGAGAAAATGTCACACAACTGACCCACAGTATTGAAATTGTTACACATGGTCACCATAGGCGATTTATATAGCATGTTCGTTTTGCTAGTAGGAAAATAAAATGTAAGATGATTTCGTGTAGGCCATTGCGGTATTAAGAATTTTAATTTGCTTAAAAGCCATGGATAGTCGATATTATTATGAATTAACTTGTATAAAAATTTTACACTTGTTATATTACGCCTACTGGCTAGTGAAACAAAGTTAAATCTAGTAAGCAATGTATGGTGATCATGGACATCATTAACAAATACTAAGTATTTTAAAAACCGACGTTAAACATTCTCTATATTATTAGAATGAGTGGAATAGATAGGATACCATACAAGTGAGCCATATTCTAGTCTAGATCTCACAAATGAATAGTACAATAAAGTAAAACAGTTAGTCTTTGTAAAGTTTCTACAGTTTCTATATATAAACCCATACATTTTATATGCACTGCTGATCATGTTATTAATATGATGTACAAAAGAAAGTTTCGTATCAAAATATATGCCCAAATCTTTTACAACATTGCAACGTTCTAATACAGTATTATTTAAAACGTAGTCGTACTCAATAGCGACATTCTTCCTAGTAAAAGTGATGACTTTGCACTTATTGATGTTTAACCTTAAAAAATTGCTCTGACACCAACCGTTAATATTGTCTAAATTACGTTGTATTTTCTGGCCTCATCCATAGATTTTATGCTACAAAATATTTTCATGTCATCAGCGAGCAATGTCGTTAATAAAAATTAAGAACAACAGTGGACCCACGTTGGATCCCTGAGGGACGCCAGATGTGGGGGTAAATACTTCCGATTTGGTATTTTGGTACTCAACAAACTGTTTCCTACCCGTCAGGTATGATTGGATGAGACAGATAAGAGATGGAGAAAATCCTATCCTTAGTAATTTATTCAGCAGAACATAGTGATCTATCTGGTCAAATGCTTTTTGAAAGTCAATGTATATGACATCCACTTGACCCTGTTCATCTAAGACTTCCGATGCATATCGAGTAAAGCAGCACAAATTAGAAGCGATCGAGCGTTTTTCCACAAAACCATGTTGCTGATGAGATATGACAGACTTAATAGAACTATAAATGTTTTTATAAAGAATCCTCTCAAGTACCTTGGAAAAATTGCATAAGATGGAAATTGGCCTATAATTTTTTACATCCAATGCATCACCACTTTTATATATTGGGCAGATGCGGGGTACCTTCCAAAAATGTAAGGAAAACAAGGAAAAATAATAATAAAGCATAACATTTAGTATTCCAATTAGACGACCAAGGAGTCTGTTACACCCTAATTCGAAAATTCCCTTAAATTCATATTTAGAATACTTCAAACATTTCATTTCGCGCCAATTCCTCTATTTCAACGTATTACGAAATTGAACACCTACAAAGGATGACATCACCGCGTCTACAACGCGTAGTATTTGTGTGTACACGTTTTAGCTAAATTCATTCCGCTAATTTGTCCTATTATTTAATAAAACCATTAATATTCATCATTTCAAAATTTTACACCGCTAATATTTTTTGTTATGGACCCTTCTTGACTATGATAACAACAAATTTGAGTTGCATTCTTAATCTAATGAGATATTTAATAATTAACTGGTTTAAAAAAACAATTGTTACCATTTCTTTCAACTCTTCATGCCCCGTAGCTTCGTTGTTTATCAACGGATCTAAACGAAATTTTGTCAACATGTAGTATAAATTCCGCTCTACACAACGGCATCAGTTAAATTAAATTTCATCCGTAGCTAATTGTTGTAATTAGCAACCACTCCGTTTGGTAAACGTACAAATACGTCGCTAAACACCGATCTCGCATACGTCACCATATCTTTGCTTCCGCATTGGTCATTAACATCTCGCGACCCCATTGGATCCCGTAAAATACATAAATAGAGGCGTTCTGACGCCAGGGATTATTAAAAATTATAGTCACGAGTACGAAGTTACAAATTAGTTGGCAGCAGTTTTAATGTGGCCATAAGTGTCCCAATGTGTGGTTTCCTCTGGAGTAACACTTATGGGGATATATGGTTCCCGACGTTCTTTTTTCCCGACGACCTTTTGGTTTGAGTCTACATTTGTCGTATCGAGTCGTACGGATTTAGAGCCTTGGTTTCTCCACCTGGATCGTGTCTGCCCGCTGTTTGCCAACCACTGTTTCCTCGATCTGCGAACCCGGCGCCCGTCCCTTCAAATTCGCCGCCGCTAGAACACCTGTACCACCGTATCTTGCTGACGAACCTCCTTCCTCTGCGTGTCTCCCCGAACCCAGTTTTTATGTAAGTTAATTTAAGATATTTATGTAACCCGACAAATTATAATTAACATCGTTATTTTTAGTGTTGGACGATTATGAATGATATAATCGAGATATATCGATTATACCCGAATAACCATTCGATTATGGTTCAGAAATCATTTATTATTCGTTTCGACTGAGCAGGAGTACACAAACGGATTACGATTCGAGATCTGAATTCGAAACTTCGAGGTTTCGAGTTTCGAAATAATTCACTCGTCGCTCGGATTCTGTCAAATAATCGTGGAAAATAATCGAAATTTAAGATTTAAGAACTGCGCTTCGCCGCATTACTACTGCCCGTTCTAGAATCTTGTAGATTTAATTAGTAACTTTGTTGTTCAAATTAAAATTAGCATTTATTTATTTCTTTGGCGCATCCGTTCATCTTTTTTTGTAAAATTGTCAATATTCTAGTTAATACTTTGCCCTGAGATTTTCACAAGTTCTTTTGTAGTATTTTGTCAATGATATTTCTTTTGAAAAGTGCTCTCTCTCTCAATATACAGTTTGTTCAAATATTTGCTAACTTATTTTGCTACATGTTTTGAATACAATCCTTCCTCCCTATCCCCTGAAAACTCTGGATGGTTTCCATGGGAATATAATCAACAACCAGCGTAACGACGAAGCAAAATATATTTTATCATCCAGTGGCGTCCCAGGAACATCGTGATTTTACCCGAGAATTTAATACCGCGTCGTCGTCTGAAGAAACATACAAAGAACGTTCACGACTTCAGCAACAAAAATAAATGAATTTTAAGCGCCGTTGTATTATTAAACTCCTTGAATCCTCTCCTTCTAACATCTACATTTAAATAGCAAAACTGAGCACTATATCACTTGAATTAATTTTGTTAATATGTAAAACTTACCTGTCTTAATTGACCTTTTTTTTTGTACAATAATTCTTATTGTAAAGTTACGGTTTTGCATTTGTCTCATGCTCGCTAGTCATAAATTCCCTAAATCTAACCGTTAATCTGCTGAAACGGCAACACTGCTTGCTTATACTACGGCAAGATTTGTTAATTTAACTTGTGTTTAAGATTTTTTAGTTTATTTTTGTAGTAATTTTTACGTTTTCTAAAATTATAACAAATTATTTATGAAACAATAAATACTTTATTTCAACTTCGACTAGTTTGAAATTTGGTACCTTTCTAAAATTTTTACTGTCCGAAAGTTATTTTATTCCCTTATCATCGTACAAGTTAATCAACAATTGTTTATCACCAACATAGATCTGGGCAATGCCTTTGGTATACTTATTTTTCCTTTAATACCGGCTGTTCTAGGTTATGTCCGTCACGATACTTGTCATTTCGTACTTGTCATAATACAAGCTCACCAATCTAATACCTTAAAACGTTCCTATATTTAATGCGATATTCAAAATTGATGTACGTGTCTGTTTTGTATCACATCCATAATATCCCGCGGCGAAAAATCCCCACATACATATAAATTATCGATTGCTCTCCTAGATTGCGGCCATATATAAATCAGCAGGGGCGTTTTATGGAATTTTTCCTCTTAAAAACAATTTGCGGAAACGATTGTATTAGTGTTTTCGGATGTTTATAAATCAAGACCATCCTCCTTTCCATCCTCTCTCCTATATTTAATATATAATATCGACGCTTTGATAAATCACCCGACTGCTCTCCCCCATGTCCGATGTGGAATTCAGTTACGTGCTGGTGTCTGCCCGTGCGACTATCGCATCGCCATAGCGTTACGATACCGCAACAACTATAGAATGGGGTTTATCCTGTTATCCGCCGGTATAACCAGCTGAAACCGGGAAAGGACTCGAAGAGATGATTCGAAGCAAGTGAGTTACCGACGTGGTGTATAAGCGAAGGCGGTGCCCGGACCATAAATTCTCTAAATACGTGCAAGATTAAACCACAAATCGCTGTTGTCTTACGCTGGCTAATTCATTTATATCGATCCTTAACGCTATCTTCGTTTCTCGCTTCGGGGAGGCCTTGTTCTGGTAACTGTGTATCTATACAGTCGGTTACAAAAATCCCCGGAAGCCCTGTCCAATTCAATTTTAATGTTAATTGTTTTAAAAGCGTTAAATGAGTTACAAGAAAACCCCAAAAAAACTAATTCTGGCATGGTTCGTACATTGGGTGTTCGTTGGCTGTTATCTTTGATATTTTTTAAAGTATTCTAACTTTTATTACTCACATAGCGATTATAACATCTATTATGTATTCTTTAGGGGATATCATCGGATGAGGGTCTACAAGGAAAGGTATAAGATCGTTACCACCGATATATAAGGCCCGACAGCTCTTCGATGACGTCACGCTGTTTAAGCGATATATCGCCATGCACTATATTAGCTTAAGCGGTAAAAGAATTTAAAAACATCTCTTCGTGTTCAAAAATAATGTTGTTAAATATAACGTAGGAATAGAAACTGTTTGAACAATAACATCTTCACGTTTTTTGTCAAATGTTAGGGAATTGAGTTGGAATAGCATCTTTTTTAAGCCTAGGACACTTAGGAAATTTTTCTTATTTTTTTTTTTTATTATGGAAGACCTAACTCAGTCCAGTAAAGTCAGTAAATGTCGTAAGAAGTTTGGTAATAATAATGTGTGGGTACGGGTGGGTAAGATCCATTACAAAGCGATTGACAAGAATAATAAGGATCATAACTACGTTATTAGTGATTTAAATTACTTTACTATGGTTGGTAAATTACTTGATTAAATTACTTTTTGTCTCTAAACATTTTTTGTACTTTTTTTGAATTTGCATTTTAAAATTTTGTAATATTTAACTGGTAGCGTCTTTTCTTAGTTTTATATAAATACATATCTGTTGCTTTCTTGCATTGTAATATTTTTCCAATATACATATTTCTTTTTGTATCTTAAGTACATATGTACAATCTTAATCTTCTTGTTGTAATACTATTTGTTTTTTTGATATTTACATTAATAGTGGCCGAAATAGAATTATATTTCCAAAATCTCAGAGGGTTGTGTACTAAAACAAGTTTAATTTACACTAATATATTTCAACATAATTGTGATATAGTACTGTTGGTTGAAACATGGTTGAATAACGCATTTATAATTTTATCGTTATCTTTTCTAAACGCGTACTCTAAAACTGTGGCACTGGAACACTGAAACAGTTCACTAAAACCCTTACCACAACACTTAATTCGTACTGGACGCACGTTTCGATAGCCAAGCTATCATCATCAGCAGCAAGACTGAACTAACAAGCTAAGCGAAAAACTAACCTTATAAGGAAAATAAATTATGCAATATGTAAATTTAAAATCGTAAAATTTAAAATCGCCGCTTCATTGCACAGGACTATAAATAGCCTAAAGGTAAATGAGCAGAAAGACGTGAGTTATTAAATCCTAGTATTACAATGAAGCGGTTCATTGCACATGGTTAAAATTACAACTATAAATGATTAAACATGATGTAACAAAGGATAAAGGCTGGAATTTAGTGGTCCTAAATCTGAATTCATTAAGTGAGTTTTGTTTTTGTAAATTTCCATGCCTTCATAACAATTTAATTGAGAAGTACTCCTTACGTTTTTAATTAACTTTATATTATCAACATTATGGTTATTTTCAAGCATATGTAGGGCAACGCTAGATTTATCAAACCTTCTGAATTTGAGATGAGCCAAATGTTCTTTGTACCTAATTTTGATTGATCTTTTTGTCTGCCCAATATACACTTGATCACAATCTTTACATGAAATTTTGTAAATTCCTGATTTATCCATGTTATCCACTGGGTCTTTGGAATTTCCTAAAAGGTTTTTAAGGTTATTGCTCGAAGAGAAAACAATCTTACGGTCAATCCTAGAAAAGATTTTTTGAAGACCCTTGGTGTAACATGGATAAAAGGGTAATTTAACATATTTCTTATTATTACGGTCGTCAATGCGTTCTAATGTGCTTACATTTCTAATTCTTAATCTATTCTTATGTTTCCTAATAGTATTATAGACGACATCTTCAGAGAATCCGTTAAAGTTACAAATATTGATGATTTCTTTTAGTTCATTTTGATATCTATCTTTAGTTAAAGGAAAATTGAGTAACCGGTGCACCAAAAAGTTAATAGCCGAAAGTTTGTGTTCATATGAGTGATTAGAATCCTGTAAGATGAATCTATTATTACTAGTAGGTTTCCTTTCTGCTCATTTACCTTTAGGCTATTTATAGTCCTGTGCAATGAAGCGGCTCATGAAATTTTACGATTTTAAATTTACATATTGCATAATTTATTTTCCTTATAAGGTTAGTTTTTCGCTTAGCTTGTTAGTTCAGTCTTGCTGCTGATGATGATAGCTTGGCTATCGAAACGTGCGTCCAGTACGAATTAAGTGTTGTGGTAAGGGTTTTAGTGAACTGTTTCAGCGTTATCTTTTCTGTCTTCATCCGACATGTTAAGTACATTGAAAAGGTCCAAGGCTTCTTCTCCGATTTAGTTTAGAAATATTGCTGGGTTAATTTCTTTTCAAATATTATTTCTGTTTGCGGCTATCATGAATATTTCATAAGCCTGCCTGAATTTTTCCTCTCAAATCTCCTTCCAGGTCTAATTTTCGCAGCGGCTTGAGCTCCATTTTGTTTTTGTTCGATGTGCTTTTACCAGATACTCTTCACTTTATTGTGGTTTTATACAACCCGTTATTCTCTCTCATCACTCTCTACTTTTTACATTCGGTTCATTTCGCAGCGCCATGTTGTACTATATTTATAATTAAAAAAAACACTTTGTTGATTGAGCGGCACAATTAACCACCCAGCCTGGATTTCTTGAATTTTGTAGAAATCGTTAAATATCAAGCAAATTTGATATAAGGTTTATTGTAAGCAACCCTTTAGCAATAAAAAGAAATGTAAAACGTTTTTTAAAAATTAATTTATTAGACATTATCCCAAAAACATTTTTTTTTACTTACGACGAAAAATTAACATTCTTAATTTAAAAAAAAAACAGACCATTGTTTGCTACATTTTTAAGTTTAATCATGGGTGTTACCCCCTCGAACTCTAACAACTTCCTGAAGCCTGTTTGGAAGTCCATTCATTACATCTTGAATATTCGCCTGAGAGATATTGTGCCAATCTTCTACCATAGCTGTCCTGGGCTCTCCTATGGTCGTAGGCACTGGAACCCTTGCCCGAACACGTCGTCCCAAATGTGTTCAATGGAATTAAGATATGAACTGCGTGCTGGCCATGGTAAAGTTTGAAGTCCGACCTCGTCAAGGTATTGAGTGACGGATCTAGCGACATGTCATCGTGCATTATCATGCATTAACCTAAAATTTTCCCCTATAAATGGCGCGAAAGGCATAACGTGATCTTGAAGAATTTCTCCAACGTACCTCTGAGCGTTCACACTGCCTCTATTGAAGACAACAAGTTCGGTACGAGCCTCATAAGTGATACCTCCCCAAATCTTTATTGACCCTCCCTGGTAACACACTATTTCTGTTATAGCGCATGAAGCAAGTCTCTCATTTCTTCGTCTGACACGCGCTGACGTCTGTCTGGACCTCTTAAGGCTACTCTGCTCTCATCTCCAAAAGATGACACTTTATTCCGTTCTTGAGTTTTTTTTTAAATAAACTCTAATCTTGTATGTATATTGTCAATATTAATCAATGTTGTAAATAATTGTTGTGTTTGTCTAATTGATAAATAATGCATCTCTTGTTATTTACACTTTTTCGTACAATATTTATATATTTATGTTTTAATAATTTTTATATGTTATTTTTACACATATATTTACATTATTTGAATTGACTTTTTCAACGCTTTATTAGCATTTCTGCATAAGATACTGTACTTTCTAACATAATCTGAGAATACAGAAAAATTTCGCAGTAATTCTGTATCAGTACATTTTGTTAGAAAGCGTTGAATTATAATATTACGTGATTGAGCGGGCAAGCGTGCGTACCGCTGCTCGTTTTATGATATACTGCGATTGGATGCGATCTATCAGTTAGACTCGAATGCTCTGCTGCCATTCAGAAAGGCAATATCCCGTTCGTATCAGGGCCTTCGTGTATACAATTTCCTTTAGCAGCTCATCGTAGGAGTAATCGTGTCCTACGTAAACGCCATGTTTCCGAAAATATAGAGTTTTAAGGAATTTCTTTTGGACATGTTCAACCACACTTATATATACATACATATATGAAGCAGTGGGGTTTCCAGCAATATTCCAATTTAGCGCGGATAAATGCGTTATAAAAACTAATGAGTGCGGAGCTATTTAGAGAGCCTATGTTTCTGGTAAGGAATCCCAAGATAACTAGAGCTTGCTGGCAAATATTCGTGTAAGTTAAGGGTAAGCTTGGTGTCAAACCACACGTCAAGATCCTTAATTGATTCACATCGACCCAAGATTTAGTGATTAATTCTGTACGGAAACTCCATAGCTGAATCAAGTCTGGTAAATGTCATAACCTTGCACTTTACGATATTTAAGAAGAAACGGTTGGACATACACCACTCCTGTAGTATCTGAAGGTCAGCCTGCAGCACCAGGGAATCCTCGTGGGTCTCTATTTTACGGTATAATTTCAGATCGTCGGCATACAGCAAGCAGTTTGAAGAAGGACACTCTGCAAGGTCATTTATGAATATTAGAAACAGAAGAGGCCCAAGTATAGACCCCTGCGGTATTCCAAATGTAGAATTATACATAGGGGACCCGAAGATACGAATCTCTACGTAGTTGAGACGATTGCTAGGTATAACCTAAACATCGATAGAAGATTAGTCGGTATCCCAAATTTAGGCATCTTATGTAAGATTAGATGATGCTGCACCTTATCGAACGTATAATAACTGTTGTAAAGGTCTAAGTGTCTAATTGTCTAAGGTAAATGTAAAGGTGATAGCTATTGTACCTGCTCAGTATTCTATGAAATGTAGTAGTAATATAGCCTTGAACTTTTCTCTTTTGATCATTTCTTATCCTGCTTGCTAGTAACGCATTTTCTCCTTCTATTCCATGCTTAAATTTTACTAACAAAAACTCTGTTAATAAATAGCTTAATTTATAGCGTACTACAAGTTTGTCGTGTTTTCTATTGTTTCACTAACTTTAGAAATTTCAATCGCTAAAATCTGTCAGATCAAATTTGAAACAACTTTGCAGAAATCAGGATCAAGAAGATAATGACAGTGACTTTGGTAAACATTATTGATTATGCTGAAGGAGTATCTAAATTCAACCCGCTTGGGTTCTTTTCCGGCCTAATGAATTGAATTGCTTCTTTTTATTTACTTAAGGCTTTAAATGCGAAATATCTTAAGCTGAGGATGTGTGTTGACTTTTGCAATCAAGTGTATACCTTTGGAAGCAAACCTGCATCACCGAAATACTACAGCTCCAGATCTCAGGAGTACTCCTTAAGCTCCTCCACGGTTTCATCTCGTACCGACGTCGGAAGTTTACCTCGTCGCTAATTAAATGTCTCCTCGACCTATATTCTGTTGCAGGACGTCGCGCTTTGCCTCGCATTTACCGTTTTACCTTGCTTGTATGTGTTGGTGGTTCTAGTCGCTGTTGCCGTACCTGGGTCGTTTATTATCTTCTCCTTTTTTCGATTTTTCCGCTCGTACCGCAGAAGATACACGCTGAACAATGGAAAGGTTGGAAGAATGTAACGCTACACTAAGTACCTATTTGTGTGTGTGTGTATAAATTGTTTGCATATTACATATCTAACGCTTGAGAAATTACCTTCAAGACGATGATTTATGGCGCACTAAACAAGTAATAATAAGTCTATTAGTTTTAGGGAAGGGGGTGGAAGGAACGCGAAGCTTTTGCTTGGTTTTGTTGCTATTTGAAAGGATAGATCATAATGCATACTGCAGCTACCGCTGGTGTTTGTGTTATATTAGATAATCGTTTAATAGCAGCTTACCACACCTTATTACCCCTTCCATAACAATGAATAGTATGTATGTAAATGTTTTCCTATACCATTTAGTTAGGACCTGTTATTTAATTTAAAAATTTCATAACCCCTTAATCTGGGTGCATAATGCACTTTTATACAGAGTCTTCAACGAGGAATGGAACAGCGCCATACACGCAGAGAAACGTTTACTTGTATCAAAGCTATCCACCTCAATTCAAGACAATTACTATTTCAATTATTCACAAAGCAATAATTTAAATCAAAAGAAATATCTTCTTAGCGTTGTTCTCACCGCTTAAGAGAAGTACATACGATGGCATTCCAGAAAATAGTACCTGTTTAGTCATATAGATGGCGCTATTGATTCAATTAAAAGCAAAGTGGCGCAGATGTCCACAGTAACATCGTAGCTTTGCGGGGAAAAAGAGTTGAAGTTCTTCCGGCGCGTGGTGTGAGTTTTATGACTGTTTTCAATGGCGCAAAGGATAGAAAATCCCGCGAAATGTGAAGTGCGATCCGTGATCCGCTTTTTGAATGCAGAAAACGTCCGTCCAAACGAAATTCATCGCAGGATTACTGAAGTGTATGGTACGGGAACAATGGACGAGTCATCTGTAAGACGCTGGGTTCGAAATTTCAAAGAGGGAAGAGATAATGTGCACGATGAAGAGCGGTCAGGTCGCCCGTCCCTTCTCACCGACGATCTGAAGAAACATGTCGATGATTTCATCTGCGCAGATTGACGCGTAAAACTGAAAGAAATGAGTGAGCAATTTCCTGAAATTTCACAATCATTGCTCTATGAAATCATGACGGACCATCTGAATTACAGAAAAATTTGCGCAAGATTGGTGCCCAAAATGCTTACCGACGAATACAAGACCAACCGCATGGGTGCAGCGTTGACGTTTTTGACTCGTTACGAGCAACAGGGCGATAGATTCCTTGACCAAATTGTTACTGGGGTTGAAACCTGGGTATGCCATTTCACACCTGAGACAAAACGCCATGGAGTGGCACCATCCACAATCTCCAACAAGGCCACGCAAGTTTAAGCGGTCGTTTTCCACGAAAAAGATTATGGCCTCAGTGTTCTGGGACCGAAAAGGTCAGTTGTTGGTTGATTTCATGCCCCAAGGGACAACCATCAATGCGGACACATACTGTAAAACACTTCAGAAGCTGCGTAGGGCCATCCAAAACAAGAGGCGGGGAATGCTGATAAGTGGCATTGTTCTTCTGCATGACAATGCTCGTCCCCACACGGCTCGAGAGACCACTGACCTTCTTCGGAAGTTCAAGTGGGAGGTTTCCAACCACCCTGCGTATAGCCCCGATTTGGCTCTAAATGACTATCATTTGTTCAGTAAACTCAAGGATTTCTTGTCAGGAGAACGTTTCCAAAGTGATGATGACTGAAAAGCAGATGTACAGCATTGGCTGGCTACTTTGGCAGTAGAGGTTTGCGCGGAAGGCATAAACAAACTGGTTTCGAGATACAACAAAAAATGTCTCAGGAACGGGGGCGACTACATTGAGAAATGAGTAAATGTATTACTTTCATTTAAATAAAATCATTATTTACTTTCCTTCATTTTTCTTTTAATTATATGTAAACGGGTACTATTTTCTGGAATGCCCTCGTACTTGTAATGAAATAACTGTATTTCTTTGTTTAAGACATTTGTTAACATAATTCAAAAAAATCTTGCAGAAAATTTGAAGACAGCGATTCTTAGTAAAGTAAATGGCCGTTAAAAAACAAATATTTTCTTAAGGGTAGTAAATAGTTTTCTTAATTCAAGAAAGCGTTTAGGTATTGTTCATAAATCAATAGTTTCATTTTCTTAAAATAAAGCATTTATTTACTTAGAACTCTTGAAATGTGTGTTATTTATATACACATTGTTTAAAACAAACTTCACATTGCTTAAGATTTTAAAAAGGCTAACGTAGAGATTATCTACAGAACAATATTCAAACAAAAGTGAACTTAATATAGGTGTACAAATGAAAAAAGTGCCTAGAAACAATAACCAAGGTAACGCTAATAAATAAACGCTCATGGTATTGATAGAATCACTACCGGCAAAAACAATGTGAGAAGAGAAAAGCTTTAACGCTTTTTGTTCCTGTCTACATTGCTCTTACATCTCCTAATGCATGCAACTAATCTCCAAAAACAGAAACTGAAATATTTCCGGCCGCCACCTAGTGCCAGTAGATATAGCCCGTCCTAGGTAGTAGCGACACAGATATACTCCGATATTTGTAAGTTTTAATGCACGGCATTAATAAACTGTGACGTCATATTACGCGCAGTTGTCACTATTATACTCACAGTTTACATCTGGTCTATATCCATGATTGGAGCGTTCTGAGGTTAAATTTGAATAGAGGTTAGGAATTCGTGATAGTCGTTAGATATTACTTTTATAAATGTATGATATTTGGACAAAGAATAATATGAATATTATACATATCGAATCGTGTGAAGTCTGGACTATATTTTCCTTCCTATCATTAATATGAATATCTCCTTAACTCAAAACCAAATGATTTACTTGAAAGAAACATTTTTCTGTCTTGGATTTTTTCGATTTTCTAACCCTAAAAAAATATTTATTTAATACAAATAAACTTTCAACAAAAATTTTCAAATTGATTATTAATTAAAACATAATTTTTTGGGGGGAAACTGTATTATTCTTGTCGACATTACTTTTTCAAATATTTTGGAAAAAGAACTTAACAAGGATATTGGTCGGTAATTAGATAGTGACTGTTCTGATCCGCCTTTAAACAAATGCAGAATTTTTGAAATCTTCAATTTATCTGGAAATTTCCCTTGTACTACGTAGTTATTAATAATCTGCACTAATGCACGAACAATTCCACAAACACGTTGCTTCCATAGGTTTAATGACAAACTGAGGTATTGTTTAATACATAACTGCCACAAATTTGAACACGTTTAATAATACAAAGTAATTATTTAATTTATAGGTGAGTTTCATTGAATTCCTACAGTTGGAAACCCCAGTAGGTTCCTATGCTTTACATACATTTTATACCTTAAAATTTGGAAAAATTTGAGTAAAATATGATTATTTGGGAAAAATAAATCATCAATCTATACGTACTTAACACTTAGTGCTATGAGGAATTTAAAATAATGATACCGCCAGATAACCGTTATATCGCACAATACCTGGTTCGTGCTGGGCTCGCATATGTATGAGGAACAGTAGCGAGAGGCAAACCGCTTTTTTTACTTGAGTAAATCAATTATTCATACGAGGGCGAATCAAATATTAATTGGACTTTTGTTTTAGAACATTTATTGGTACAGTAAATGAAATTTTGAATACATATGAATTTTTCTATATAATCTCCTCTTTTATTCACACATGTTTCCCACCCAATCGGAAGTTTTTTAATTCCATCATCAAAGAATGAATGTGGTCGCGTCTGTAACCAATTGAGTACGAACGTTTCTACACCTTCGTCGTCGTCAATGTGATGACCTCCCAGTTCTTCTTTGAGTGGCCCAAACATGTGGTAGTCACACGGCGACAGATCGGGACTGTAGGGCGGATGTTCCAGTGTTTCCCAATGAATTTTGTCCAATTTTTCTTGGGTTAATGCAGCTGTGTGTGGCCGAGCGTTGTCATGGAGCAGAATCGCACTTCGAATAGGCATGTCTCGCCTTTTTCGTCGATAGGCCAGTTTCACTTCATCAAGCAGTTGACATTAGTACGCAGCATTAACTGTACGCCGTTCATGGAGAAAATCAACGAGCAATATTCGTCTCACTGGTGCTTGTCCGCGGTCGGCGTGCATGGGTCTCATTTTTCATTGACTCTCGGCCATCGAAAAATGTTTTGTGCCAGTCGTGTGCAGTTAGTCGACGCAAAATTTCGGCAGGTTTTACGCCCTTCCGCGACAAACATTCAATAATAATGCGTTGCTCAACAGACGTGTGCATCTCTTGCTCACACATGATGCTACTAACAACCAATCTGCTCTGGCGAGCCGAACCGATTTACTCCCCTTCACTTTACATCCCCATCCAACATATATCAACACGTCACGTTACTCACTTCACCTAGGGAGCGTTAAAAAGAAAAGTCCGGTTAATATTTGATTCGCCCTCGTATAAACACGCTAGGGAACGTAATAGCTGTAGATTAGATACTCCTAGTACACTAAAAAAGATAATTTTTACGAAAATATTACCGGATATCTTTCAAGAATACTTGCTTTTTCACTTATACATTCACCTAGATATTGTGGAAGGTCAACCCTTACAAAATACTCGTCCCATATCGTCTACACTCCGTATGTAGGCCATCGCTTAATATTTAAATGTATTGCTCCGCTTGGATGCCGCGTAGATGGCGCGGTAGGCGCTAACGCCCTTGTACTTCACCTTTAGTCGCACACATTCGCTCTACCCCTCTCCAGAAGAGATTAATGGTGTATACATTTTTCACTCGACCCTCTTTCCTGTCATATTTGCAGTGGCATATGCTTATTCCTTTTGCGTGCCCAACTCCGGCGAAATAAGGTAAAGTAGACGGTTGTACAGTGGTTTCTTTGCTTCAGGAATCGAATTTTCCCTGTAAGAGGATTTTTTTGCTGTTTTTATTTTATGGAATATCTTTGGAAGAATATCTTAAAACTAAATTCATGGTTTTTAAGATACAAATTCAAAGTTTATTGGAGATTTTAATGAAATTTGGCAGGTTTATAGAGCTCGAGTATACATATAACAAATCGTTTTCTATTCCAGCTAAAAACTCGTTTAAAAATATTTTTCGTTTTGCATTCAGATGTTTCCCTTGTTTAGCATTTAAATAAACTGTTGGCAGCTTAGAATTCCTTTTCGAAACAAATTACACGTCGTGTACATACGAGGTAGGCGCCATAAATTCTCGGCTTAGCAGGCTTACAGAGGTTCGAGCGTGTTCAAGTTCCGTTGCGTCATAGTTGCACATGTGCGTGGCCTACACTTTATATACTACAGCTCGAAGAGTAGTAGTTTTTAGTAGCCGGTCATTAAATTTTTAACAAAAGAAGGGCCTACACCTAATCACATTAAAGAACGTTTAGACGGTGTTTACGGTGATTTATCTTCTTCGTATTCCACTGTAAAAAAGTGGGCAAAATATTTCCGTGGGATAAGAATCCTTTGATGATGATGAGCGTCCTGTTATTAATTATTTTCTCATTTAGGGGAGGTCATTTTAAGGACGATAGTGAGTTGCAAGCAGCTGTAGTACAACATTTTGAGGGAAAAACTTTAGATTACGAAGCTATGTCACGGGGATGACAATGTCGTAGCGAATTGCAAGATTAATCGATGGATCAGCGAACGGTAAATGACACATCAACAGCAATGCTGGCCATGCCACTGCAGGTGATTGATCCTTCGATTAATTAGCGGGGCGAAACGAATGTCACGGATTGATAGTCAACTATAATGCCGGCATATCAATCGGATTAAAGTAGGAAAAACTGCGTCAACTGTAATGACGACTGCTCGTGGTGAAAGGAATTGCCAACTGCAACGCTTACGGGAAGGTAAAGGAGCAAGTAACCAACGGTAATGCCGATACACTCTGCCTGCATCGGTGTCCATAGTGCGCTTATATCCCTGCCAGCGATAACTTCGCGCATGACTTTATGATAAGTCGGGTGGGAGAAGCGCATGGCAGCTTTAGTCGCACGGAGACTAAATTCTTGTCGTTAAGGAGTTTTGAATTTGTGTGTTCATCAATTTGAAATTTAATTTGCAAACGCAGGTACAACTTTAATGTAACAAATGGGTTCTTTACAGTATAATCACCTCTAATACCAGATTAAATAGTGCGGTAAATAGGAGACCCTCTCTCTGAGCCCTCTGTTGGCTTCAAATTCTTCCGACTTGCAGCCTCTCCATACTATTTCGTTTCTTGTATTCTCCAAAGTCATTTTAAGTAATGTGATAATTTTCGCTGGTATCCATAGTTGTATCCATAGTGTCATAGGCTTATTTAAAGTCTATGAATAAAGTAGAAACATATCTTATCGAAGTGATCTTCACCTTTTCTTTCCCCGTGTAGTTTTGAAATATATTTCACATTTGCTGCTGTTATTATCTGTTTCATCTGTTCTTTGTTTGTTACCTCTCCATATCTTCTTCTAGATTCACTGTTTTTCAGTCTTTAAATATTATATTATTGTTTACTTTTTTCATTTTTGTGTTATTATTAGCTCTGTCAATTTGCTCTATCTTACAGGCAACTTTTATTAGGTTGGAGTTACATTCTGCTCTCCTCATACTTCTAACATTTGTGATCGCATTCATGTATTTCCTTTCTATTAGCATGTGGTCGATTTGGTTTGATGTTTTATATAATTAGACAATATCTGCGTACGTAATATGTCCCTTTCCTCTCCATTTCCGTGCTTCTGCATTATCATGCTTTATTCCACTGCGAAATTTTTGATTCTCTGTCCATTATAATTCATTTCGTCGTGTTTACTGTGTTCAGCTACTGTAGCAAGGTATTTATTTTCTCTTCTGGCGTTGGAATTGGAATTACAAATTACAAAGTTGTTTGCCAAATTCAGCTTTAACTTCATCACCTTTCTCTTTCAATAATGAGTGCATGCTTATGTTCCTTTCTTATCATTTTATTCGTATAATGCATATATGGGCAACCCCGGCCCTCCACCAGCTTCAATCCGGCCCGCGAGAGAAATTCAAATAACGCGCCAAAAAAATTAAAGATTTAGCACACATAGTTTATTTGTAATTACCGTCAACCAACCTAAAACTGTATTTATTCAAATCATAAAGACTAAAATCGATAAATAATATTATTAAGCGTACGCAATGGAAACGCCACAGATCGAGTCAGAAATAGTCGTTAGAAAGAGACAAACAGATAAACATTCGGGAAGCCGCCCGATGACCTCGAAGCGCTCCAGAGCCGACTGTTAGTCATAACGCGGCTAGCATCGCATATTCGCGCACGATCGAGAGTCTTCTAGTTGCTTATTGCGGGTAATATATAAACCGCTCAGCGCGCGTGTCAACTCATTACTTCTTAACAACTGATAAGAAAAGACGCGGGAAATATTCAAGCAAATTCAGCTCAGAAGAAAAAAAATCTATCAAGATGTGTGGTTTAAAAAAGCGGAAAGTGGACACAGAATGTCGTCAATTCCAAAACAAATGGACTGAAGAATACTTTTTTATCATGCACAGTGGTAAACCTACGTGTTTGCTGTGCAATGAAAGGATTTCTGTTTTAAAAGAATACAATATGAAGCGGCATTACTCCAGCAAGCATTTCGCTCAATATAAATGATTTACGGGCCAGTTAAGAAAGGATAAAATTAAAAAACTCATTACCGATTTAGGGAAACAGCAAGAAATGTTTCATTCACAAAGATCAAATCTAGACAGTGTTGTTACAGCTAGTTTTATAGTTAGTTCCAAAATAGCGAAAACATCGAAGTCATATTCTGAGGGAGAGTTTGTTAAAGAGTGCCTAGTAGATGTTGCAGAACTTTTGTGTCCAGAAAAGAAAAAAGAGTTTGAGAAAGTGAACTTATCGCGACGTACTGTTGTTCGACGTATAGATATGATGGCTAGTGATATCAAAAGAACATTGACTGATAGACTGGCTGGTTTTCAAGCATTTTCGATTGCTTTGGATGAGAATACAGATTTATCTGATATAGCCCAGTTAGCTATTTTTATACGAGGTGTTGATGAAGAATATGTAGTGACAGAGGAATTACTGGCTTTACGGCCGCTACAAGGGACCACTACTGGAAAAGATATTTTTGCCGAGGTGCAAAGTACTTTTGAGCAATATGGTTTGCAGTGGTGTAAATTAGTTGGAGTGTGCACAGATGGTGCGCCTTCAATGGTCGGTCCACGAAAATGGATGTGGTAGTAAATAGCATCAATTTTATTAGATCCCGCGGTCTTAACCATCGCCAGTTTAAAGCATTTTTGGATGAACTCTCTTCAGAACGCGATGATGTGACATACTATTGCGAAGTAAGGTAGCTAAGCAAAGGCAAAATGCTAAAAGGATTTTATGAACTTAGAAAGGAAATAGCTGATTTTATGGAAATGAAAGGGAAAACATTGCCGCAAATTTGTGATCCAACATGGCTTTGTGACTTGGCATTTCTGGTAGACATCACAGAACACTTAAACGACCTGAACTTGAAGCTTCAAAAACAAGGGCAATTGGTAAATCAGCTGTACAGTCATCTTAAAGCTTTTCAAAACAAAATTCGCTTGTGGGAAACAAACGAGAAGTAAAAACTGTTTTCATTTTGTAACATTATCCAGTCACGAAAACATTGATTACGGTCGCTATGCTGAAGAACTGAAACTACTGTCAGAGCAATTCACTGATCGGTTTTCTGATTTTAGGAATATGGATAGCACTTTCAATATTTTTGCAAATCCGTGTAAGTGTAATGTGGAAGATGCTCCGCTTCACCTACAAATGGAGTTGATCGAGCTTCAAGGAGACTCATATTTGAAGTCTAAATTTGATGATGTGGAACTAAGCGAATTTTACAGAACATACCATTCCGAAGGAAAGTATCCACAGCTGAGAGTTTTCGCAAGAAAAATAATTTGCACATTCGGAAGCACGTATAAATGTGAGCAGTTTTTTTCAATCATGAAAATTAATAAAAATAAGCATCGTACTCGGCTTACAGATGTTAATTCAGAAAACACTTTGCGCCTATGTACTAGTGATATTGACCCCAATATTGATCATCTTGTTTCTCAGCTTCAAACTCGAGTCTCTCATTGATTTTCATTTGATTTTTCTATCTTTCTTTGTAAACTTGCTTTTTGTATGTTTGATTATGCTATTATAATTCTAATAAATAAAAAAATGTGTGAATTTTTATGGCCTTTTTATTCACTACTACCTACTTATTTCTTACCTACAGCCCGCGACCTGATTAAGTCCCGAAATTACGCCCTCAGCTAAGCAAAGGTTGCCCATACCTGGTATAATGCATAGTCTGAACAAGTTAAGCCTGATAAATCTGAAGCCACCACCTAGTCAGTTACACCAGGTCTTCCTTTTTAACAACTACTGTCTTCATTTAACTGTCCCGATGCTCGTATTATGCCTGGCAACCCAGTAGCAGTACGTTATCTTTAATGGAGGATCATCACCCATTGCTAATTATAAATTGACCATTATTTCAATTGTGTTCTTCAAAAACAAATATTGACTTATCCTACAAAAACTTTTATTTATTATAAGATATTCCATCCAAGAGTTTCAACTAAGAAATACTAGCATTATAAAAAAACAATTTCATTCAATGTAGATTTGGAATCCCCCTAACAACGAATACTGTAGGTACAGTTATTTGTCTTCAAAGATCAATTTATTGTAATGATTAGGTCAATAAATAGAAGGTAAACTGAACACAATACAAATTTGGAGAACCCTATATTTTCAACAAACAAATAAACTCATAAACAAACACAAATGCCAAGCATAAAATTTAGTAATTAAAGTACAAATACGAAAAATCTGATATAATTTCATTAAAAACGTATCTTTAATCACATAATAAAAACAAAGGGTTATCCATATTTATAGTATCGACGGATATTTCTGTTAATTAGATATTGCGTGGTAGTATATTCCGCTGTAGTGTGCACGTATAAGCTATTGATTTGGAACCGGATTATTTTGCTTTGTTTTCTAGTTTGTTAACAAATACAGTCCGCGAATGAGTACGTTTGTGGATACATAAGTACGTGTTCCCCGGAATGGGATTACGCGAACAGTTGTTTATTTATATGGGAGCGTGCAGTAGAAGGTATAAACCGGATATGTGAACTGTCGGGATGACAATCACATGTTGATATCAACCATCCAATACTTCAATGCGGAAAGTACGACCTCCCAAGACAGCAGTTTATAAAAGACTTTATCGAACATCAAATCCAGTTTCCCACAAACATAATTCAGATTTTAAAAACGAACGATAGAATCTTATACAGGAGCATGGTGAACTTCATTATGCACAGAGATATCAGAATTTAAACCGGTAATTACAGCATTCTCCATTGTAATCTCAAAGTATTATTATTATTACAATGAGGTGGCCCTAACGGTTTTCTGCACTGTGGTCGAGTGACCTATGAACAATTTCTTAATCCGTAGGGGTTCTGTAGCCTTTAAAAAATCCTGCATTTTCTTTGGCTCTATATTTAAGAGTTTTCCCGGGTCTATCTTTCGTGCTCCTAAGCCGGTGTACCTTGTGCCGTTGTGTTCTTCATAGTGGCTTATAAGGCGTAGAGGAGTTTCCTCAGATACTAGTCCCATTTTGTGAAGATGCTTATTTATTGGACAGTGACCAGTTAGGATACCCGTCCACAGTCTAACATCGGATTTGCCCATGGCCAGCAATTTCTCCGACATTTCTACTGCGGGCCCTACCAGGAAAGCCTTTGCATGCACGTTTCCTGGTTCTTCTCTGTTGTTCAATGTTTTACATACTCCTGGCTTTTAATCTCCGCCTTAGCCATCTCCAAAGGAAGACTAAAGGCCGATGAGATAGAGTACACTGATCCTCTTTGCTAGTTGGTCTGCCTTTTCATTGCCTGGTATGTTGGTATGCGAAGGTACCTATACCAGTTTTAGTATATTCTTTCCTCCAAATATATTCATCATGTGAATACATTCCTGTACCATTCTTGATGTTATTTCGGACCCACCAAGTGCTTTTAAAGCCGCCTGGCTGTCGCTTACTATAAAGACCCTGTTCTATCCAACCAAGGTTTCCAACAGTTTCCAAACACATAATGTGATTGCATAAATTTCCGCTTGCGAGCTTCCCGATGCTGACAGAAATGCTTCCCTTTAATCTGCCCGCTTCATATATTCCCGCATCTGCCCCGAATTGGGTTTCAGATCCGTCCGTGCAAAAGACGAGACCATTCAGAGTAACTTTTCTTGTTCCCACTGTCCTCTAGTCGGTACGACTACCTCGTAGGTTTTCACAATGGTGTACGCCTTGGAGATTCCGTCTGTCTACACTCAGGTGCAAAAAATTCGATCCATTCCAATTTCTCTTCGTAAAGAAAAAATGTTTTGAAATATAATCTTAAGATTGGTGAAAAATTTTAGAGGAACAGATAAAATTCAATAAAAAGACATTTCCAAGAAAAAACAAATCAATTTATTGAATTCTTATTAGATTATTTGGGAATTCAGAAAATTAAAAGGGTTTCATTAAAAAAATAATAATAATAACAGCAATAATGATAGCAAGGACTGTGGGGTAGTATGGCAAACAACACAGAGTATCGGCACACTCCTCACTACACAAAATATTAATTAGTGGGGAGTGTGCCGATACTCTGTGTTGTTTGCCATAATAACAACATGTTAGAATACTTATTGCATTTAATACCGAGTATTTCCACCTCGAGCCCTTTTGACAGCTTGCATACGTCTCGGTACGGAGTTGATTAAATTTGAACATTATTTTGGCCCCACTGATCCCATTCTGCCTGAAGCGCCGCAATAAGTTCAGCCAAATTGTTTGGACAGGGTAAATATGCTCGAATATGTCTTCCTAGTTTGTCCTAGAGATGTTCTTTTGGACTGAGGTCGGGACTGCAAGCTGGCCAATTCATACTCATAATCCGGGCCTCATCTAAATATTCGTTGGCGATCCGAGCACGGTGCGGACGTGCGCGTTATCGTCCATATATAAATCGAGTAAAAAGAACCACGTGCTCTTCGAAAATTGTATTTATGTATGTGTACTTTGCACCCATCATAAAGCCTCCATCAACCACCACCAATTCAATACGGGCTTCGTTACGTATGCCAGCCTAAACCGTAGCGGTGCCTCCCCGATAGCTAATTCTTTCCACAATATTGCATTGAGCAAACCGATGTCCCTGTCTTCTCCATTTTCTTTCCCGGCCATTTAGTGATCTTAGACAAAATCTGAATTCATCCGAGAATCATCAATCGGCGTGATTCCAGTTTTTCGTGATCTTTTGCAAAAGCTAGTCGAGCTCTACGATGTTCCTCAGATAGCTGTGGACATTGGGCTGGTCTCCTAGACATTAAATTAGCGTCGGCTAGTCGCCAACGAATTGTCCACCTGCTTACATGTACATTTCTTGCTTCGCTCAGACAATTTGTCACCTCAACCGAAGTCAGATGCCTATCCCTCAAAACTGAAGAAACCACAAATCGATCGTCTCGTTCAAATGTTGCTCTTCTACTGCCTAATCCTTGTCTCCTAGTGGAGCTGCCGTTTTCATTAAATTGCAGAACGGCTCTTTGGACTGCTGAACGAGTAACGCTTAGTACCTGAACAGCATAATATTGGCCACGACCACACGCTGGAGTTAGATATTTTTTAGAAAGAAAACTGGAGAAGTTTTCCACTTCAAACACCTTTTAACTGTCAAAATGCTACTTTTTAATTGTCATAATGTCTAGCTCCAAAAATAAACACAAGACACACTTAATATCTTTTAAATTTCCGATCACAAATTTGTTAACAAAAACATCTTTCCTCGTTTGTTGGCAAAATGCAAAACAAAAAATCGGCAAAGTGATACCTTTTAATAATACGAGTGTCAATCTACACCATGTCGCAAGTCCAGAGTTTTAGAAGTACAAATACAGATGAAACAATGGATCGAT
Organism: Dynastes maya; assembly: GCA_029619315.2. Taxonomy (NCBI): domain Eukaryota; kingdom Metazoa; phylum Arthropoda; class Insecta; order Coleoptera; family Scarabaeidae; genus Dynastes; species Dynastes maya. The sequence continues at coordinate 50,450,904 of JAROYE020000005.1, forward strand.
TTTTTTTGCACCTGAGTGTATTACGTTGAAGATGAACGGGTGCCCATCTTTACCTTTTTCCCATCGCATACTGCCAGAGCCTTCGCTCTTACCAGCAAATGCAAAGACAGCAAGTTAAGTTTCCGGTGCGGAGGTTGATGTCGTCATGGCTCCAGTTATGCCAAGGCATGCTAAGCGCTGTATTCTGCTTAATTTATTTCGGCACTCTTGAAATTAGGTGCGTTGCCACCAGAATAAGCTGGAAAAAGTTATTTTTTGTATCATCGTCATCGTATAGATCCAATGAATTATCTTGGATCTTAATCCCCAATTTCTCCCAAACGTTCGTCTACAGGCCCATGAGGCCCTAATCTCAAAGTAAGTTAAACATTACTATCTCCGTTGCCGTGGCAGTTGATTTATTTTATCAATTACTGATTTTTTTGTGTTGGGAGCTAATGGGTATGGGCCCGAATAGCCTTAAAAGAGATAATAGTAATGATGAGCTACATCAGGCTAGACTATTCCTTCTTTCTGAACAACACTACTTACTTCAAGTATAACAGTTTCCAATTTGGTGATTTCGTTAATGTTTTCTTGATATTACGCTCCTAATGTAGATTTGTGTTTTTTTTTCTAGGGAATCAAAACGTCCCTAAGCCATTTATTAAAGTCTAGTGCTTTAATAAATGGCTTAGGGACGTTTTTTCATAACATGCTACAGTATTACAGTAGTCTTTTGCTTATAGACTTTTGGTACTCAGGAGGAAAGCATTTACGAGATTTTCCAATGGATTTCTACCAGAAAACTAGGAGGAGGTCTGAAAAGTTTCCAGTCTAACACAGAAAGATTTTTTTTGGTAAAAATTCAGTTTTGTTTCTCAACCTAATCTCCTTGGAAGTGTATACACTTTTCCCAGCGATGCTCCCATCCCTTTAACCCGTCCAAATAGCAGTTGGCGTCTTGTTCTAGAAAATAGGCATTTACGAATGTGATGGCCTCCTCTTTCGATGAATATCTCTGTGGTCCGAGTGAAACTTTCTATGAAATGAAAATTTCTATAATTTGTACTTACTATTATATGGAGTTTCAAAGACTTCGCAAGTTGGTTAAGATGGAGATTAATCTAGCTTACACTTCATACGTTGATCGAAGTGAACTTAGCCTCATGACCGTCCCACGTACCTTTTGGCGATTTGCTCGTTCCAAACAGGGTACTACTAGAATTCCCGGAAAGATTTACGATACTGCTAATGCTCATACTTCTCTAGTGTTTTCTTGGCTGAGTCTTTGGTCTATGATCTACTAGACATAGCCTCTAACTTGCTACCATTATGTTTGCAGTTTGTTTATGAAGATGAAATTATTCAGTGTACAAAAAGTTTAAGAAACAAATTATCAGCTGGTGACGATAATATTCCCTGTTTCCTTGTTAAGGACTGTGCTTCTATCTTTGGTACTCCTTTAGCTATAATCTCCATATCACCCTAGCCCTACGCACGTCTGTTTCTCCTGATATGTGGAAAAGGGCTAGAATCTCGCCAATCTTTGAAAAGGGTGATCATTCCAACATCAACAATTACAGACCTGTTGCTGTAATTTCTTCCTTCGCTAAAGTCTTTGAATTATTAATTTATAAGCGCGTCTCCTATAGCATAAGATCCCACCATTCTATATGTCAGCATGAATTTATGCCGCATAGGTCTACCGCAACTAACCATGCGCAAATTTCTCAAACAATAGCTGAAACTATCGATGGGGGTGACCAATTGGATGTTGTCTGCACCGACCTTTCACGTGCGTTCGACCTCATAGACCATCTCATTTTGTTGGAAAAACTGAATAATCTTTCACAAAAGAGGTACATGCAATCGATTCTCAATATCGCATCAACAATACTAATATTGCTCGCCAGTCTTTTATTAAAGACTTAGGTGTAATATATGATGAGAAATTTACTTTTTCCAGCCATGTCTCGGTCAGTGACCTCTAAATCATTAGGATTTATTTTTCGCGCCTGTAAGGATTTTACCAACATTGATGCAATCAAGACCCTTTTCTATGCCCACGTTGTCTCTAAACTTGAATACGCATCCGTTGCTTGGTACCCTTTTTTATCATACTCAAATAAATGCTCTCGAACAGATTCAGCGTAAATTCTTGAAATATCTATCTTATAAGATCGATGGTTGTTATCCTGTCCGTGGAATTCCTTACAGTGAGTTGATTGAGAGGCATGGCATAGTTACATTTGCCGATATAAGAAGAAAGATTAGTGGTATGTTTATGAAAAACATTATCACCGTCCAAGTCGACTCACCTGATTTACTCTCCAGAGTTGATACCCTCGTGCCACATCTGGAAACAAGATCGAACCAATTTGTATGTATTTTCTTTTGTTATTATATGTTCACACGTATTATCTTTTGTATTTTACTGTCCGTTTTGGATGTAATATCTGTTGGGCATGTAATAAATTATTATTATTATTCATTCATTCACGGGCATTTGTTTTATTCACCGATGAAACGATAACAGTAGCAGCAAAAATATTCGTTCAAAATACATGGATAGCGATAACTTTAACAGTTAACTCGAACTTCGCAATTAAGGAAAAAGGAGAACACAACATTAACGAGAGGAAAAGGACTGTGGAGTGTAATTGAGTAATTTAAATTCACCCGATGCTGCTCTACTTCTCTATACAACTTTTAAAGGACCATTTCCGTTCGCGTTTAACTTCTAATTAAAAACGTTTTATTGTAGCGGGAAAATATTGGGTTCGAGTCATGAGTAAGGTCCAATTAAAAAGATACAACGTTTAAGTGAAATATCTAAAATCCTATTGACTGCGCCATATGTAAAAGATATCCCTTCATAACAATGCAGACCTTCCACAAACGGTCCGTTCTAATTAAATAGGCTTGGAAAACTTAACCCAATATAAAACTTTACGATTGCAGTCGAGAAAATTGCATGTCGTGGAATTTTCAATCGTATTTCACCACTACATATGTAGTGGATTTCAATTTTAAGTTCGCGACTGACTTATGTAGCTCGAGAGGCACGTATAAATTTGGCAAAGTTGCTAAAACTTATGGTAATCAATAATCTAGCCGATATCTCTGCAGAGCTAGCGAAGTGGCACGGGGCACTGCCAGATCTTTGCGAATACGAGCAAATAGAATCTTGGACGATATATTTTTATGCATGTAAGTATGTAGAAGTAGTACTTTTCGTGCTGAAGATGATGTAGGAATATATGTACGGATGTGTGCTTGAGAGGACTGGATAAAAAGAAAGAAAGTCGGGCTGGTTTGGTGTGGTATAAATTTGTCGAATGCAATCGGAAATATGAGTTTTTCTACACAGAGGATACGTGTTAGTTAAATTATGGATTTACGTGCACATCGACCATCACCTTCTTCTAGTAGATGAGCAAAAGTACGTTCAGATTCAGATTCATTCTCGAAGTGGTTCTTGACCTATCCCACTGCGACCTTTTCAGATCTATTGTGGTGCCTTTATCATTAGATCAATTACGCTAGCTTTGCCTTTTTCACCTTACTCTAAATATCTTGCTTAATTTGCTACATACACCAGACAAAAAAAAATAAATGTTTCAGAAACATTTTTATTCAATAGAAATGCTTTTAAACCACAGTATCCAAAGGTTTTGCTTTAATGTAGCCAGGCTTTCAGTTATAGACCGAACCTTTTGTAAATCGGGATTTTTCGTTAAAATTGCACCAAATTTTTGAGCTACATCGACTCCTATAGAGTTCGTCAAGTTTTCTAGAGCGGCTTGTAAATTGTTTATACAATTTAATGCGTCTCGTGCAGATAAATGACTGTTTTCTAATTGCTCAATAGCTTATGCAACTTCAGAATAGTTCATGGAAATTTCATCTATTTGTTGTTGAACGCCCGAATTGGAAAATAGTTGCTGACTATCTCGAACTGCTGCAGAATCATTTGAATCAAGTTTCAAGATGACATTTTTCACTTGTGAAAAATGTTTCTGATAGTAAGATACTGCCTGGAGCCATGTTCCCCATCGCGTTATTACAGGCTGAGGTGGTGGTGGTAATTTCGGACACAATTGTTTGAATACACGGATGTGTTTGGGAGATTTGATGAACACTTTTTTTGGCAGATGCTATTAACTTATCCACCATCGGATACTTCTTTCGAATGGTTTCTGCTACGAGGTGACATGCCTGTATGAGGCATGTTATGTGAAAAAGAGTCGGAAAGCATATTTTCAACATCCTACCAACTCTCAGCATTGTTGCGGCTCCGTCAGTAACGAACATTGTGGCTTAGGTTCCTGTGATGCAAGATTCTCTCAACGAATCTTCTATTATCTTGACAACGGTTTCTGCATTAGTTTTCTGAATCCTTTTACTGGATAACAAGAATGAAGCTGGTGGACCATCACGTTTTAAAGGACGCGCTACAACATGAATGACGCTGTGTTTCTGAGCATCAGTTGTTTCATCCACACATAGGCAGATTTTCTTATTTCTCAACTCGTCTTTTATACATTCCTTTACTGTACCTTGCACACGTGGCGATCGTGAAGTTGGATTCTTTACGTTATGAAATGCTTCCCCGCCCACCGTATTCTTCAGATCTTCTAATTTGAAAAGACGGGTCCAGAGAAGAGGTTTCACACCAGTGCCAGTGAGGAGGTCATATCGGATCCGTAGATCTATTTTGCAGAGTTTGACAAAATGTATTATTCCAAAGAATAAAACTGATTTCACATGCAAAAATTGTTTTTTTCATTAGTAGGCCGCAGGCTTTTCACCCCATGTAGTATACCCAAGATAATAGGGAACTCTTTTGGAACTGCAGGACAGTACTGTATATTTACACCGTCTGATAATATAATTATTCATTAAATTGGGAAATTAAATTGCCACATTCCTCTATTGTTTGACAGAATTCCAATTCTCATTAAAATCGGAAACTATTGTTTTAATTAACATCGAAATCAACAAAAAAACGCGCTTAATTTCAATCGCGTTTCGAACGTCATCCCGTGATTTTGTTGCCCAATAAAGAACTCGCAAAATCGAAATAGAATAGATATATCCTCTAATTAAAGTTAATGACGTTAATTAATTAATGCAACGGAGCGAATCAAATGCATATTACTCGATTTGATGAATGCCCTAGCCGCATATCTAATTAATTAATGCTTAATTGATAACTATAACTGCGAGCGCCATCTATTCACGGATAGACGGAATGCAAATAACTATATATACATATAATTGCGACGAGATCCGGCCGATATAAAATTTACAATAATAAGCTTATGTAATAGCTTTTGATTACTGGATTGCGCGTTGTTCGTTATCTGCGAGATGCCGTCATTTTCCAATTCAATTTCGCCGCATAAATTTTCCTTGGCAACGCTGATAGTAATAATTATATGTATAGCATTTGAAATCTACGTATATATTACGTATATCATATATACACGTCATGAGCGTTGAAATGTTATTTAGAGACTCTTTACAGCGGCCTAAATTCTACGGTTTTAGTTTAATGCCCATCGGTATTGTATAATAGACTTAATTGTCGATTTATGAATAATAATTTCAACAAGAGCTAATAAAATAACTGTATAATCTGGATTTATCATATAAAATATTGCAAAAAAAAAAACGGACGAAAGTTAACTCTAGTAATCAGTGTTACCAGTACTTAAGAAGGTTTTCACCCAGTTGTTCCATTAAAAATCCCCGGGAATTTGAAAATCGTCAAACTGCGAACTGTTTATTGAACCTATACAATTCATGCCTTATACACTATTCCTCATACATTTATTAATTATATTTACGTCTTGTAATCTTCCGTTGTCGTTGGTGAGAAAAGCAGCGTTTAAAACGTTTTGGCGACAATACGTTCCAAAGTACCCATTACCCTCACAAACACAATTACAGAATCATTTGCCGCGAATGAAAGAGATGCTAGAAAATGTATGTAAACGTGATTTGTGTTCCAAAAAAATATGAATTACCGTGGATGAGACGACCGATATAAAGAAAAACAGTATTGTGAATGTAATAGCTCGCGTTTTATCTAGCGAGCATCTCGATATTTGTTAGCTTGCAAACGTGTTCAACAATGTACCGCGGAAAATATTCAAAAAGTGATAATGAACGCTTTGAAAAAATTTAAAATTCCCCAAGATCAAGTTGCGATGATTGTAACAGATAGTGCAGCAACGATGTTAAGTGTTGGGCGATCCTTAAAACATATATTTCCTAACTTAATACATATAACCTGCGTGCTGCATGCTTTGCATTTAGTTGGTGAAGTTGTTCGACAACATTACGGAAACATTGATCGGATGATTGGAAGTACTAAAGCAGTGTTCCGTAAATCTCCTAAACGTTTAAAAGAATTTCGTAAATTTTGTCCAGGTATTCCAGAACCTCCTGAACCAATTTTAACGCGATGGGGTACTTGGCTAACAGCAGCTTCTTACTATTCGATCCATTTTCAACAAATTCAATCAGTTATAATGCGATTTAATCGGAATGAATCCAAAGCAATTAGAGAAAGTCAAAGAGAATTTCAAATTCCTCAACTTTTTGAAGATTTAACAACAATATGTACCAATTATACAGTATTACTAGATGCCATCAGAAAACTACAATGTACTGAATTGTCATTGCAGGAATCATTAGACATAGTGGAGAGTGTAAAAAATAAATTACACACATTAAATGATACGCCAGGATTATGCGCTAGTCAAAAGTTGGCAGACGTTTTAAGGAAAAATCCCGATTTTAATACTTTAGAGGCCGTTTATAAGTGTAAGAATAGTGAACTTTTAAGTGATTTTGAAAAACAGTTTCTACATGCAAATGTAACTTCCTTAGATGTGGAGAGATCGTTTTCTATGTATAAGAATATTTTTTCTTGTCGACGCACAAGGTTTAAAGAAGTAACTATGGAAACATATGCAATGATGCAAGTTTACAGTAGTTCACATCCTGATGCCTCTAATTTGTTGAATAATTAGCAAGTAAGTTTATTTATGAATTTTTCGTATTCTTATATTAACCCGTAATACCGACGCCTATGCGAGTCCGCAAGTTTTGGTTACTCTAGTTATTAATGTTTAATGGTGATTTTTTGCCGGAAAATCAAAATTTACTAGAAGTTCAAATATCTTAAAATCCATTAGACTTTGGACGAAGGTAAATGTAGTTAATATGATTCCTAGAGACCTTGCCTATCGACTGTTCTAAACTTTACATCGTTGTGCCAAACTCCCTATATAATTAAGATATAATTAAGATTTGCTATGTTTATTTTAGATTTACATATTGCGTAATTTATTTGCTACATAAGGCTAGTTTTTCGCTTAATTTGTTAATTCAGTTTTACTGCTGATGATAATAGCTCGGCTATCGAAACATGCGTCCAGTACAGGTTGAATTTTGTGGTAAGGGTTTTAGTGAACTGTTTCAGGAATTAAACCGAGTAATCAGTTTACTAAGCGCAATTAGGTTCTTAATTAATTTAATTGGAAATATCTGTCAATATCAATCTCAAAAAAAGTGAAATACCACGAAAATAGCTGTTATTTGCACATAGATATATTACAATTTTACTAAAATAAATGGAAATACATTAGTATTTTTATTATAGCTTTATGTTTATTTTGGGAAAATATATAATAAACTTTAATAAATTTCTAATATATCACTACCATCTTCTGATTCTCCCGACGTGACGACGAGATATAGACAATAAATCCTTTTGAGATATACGTCCGACAAAGAATTTCAAATAGGATTTCGTTTTTCAAAAGCAACAGGCGTGCTTTTTAATTGCTCGAACCTTTGATCGAACTGTTCGAGTAACACAAATGCAGTTTGTATAAGTTGAGCAGAATAGGAGCTGCGTATAAATAGGGAAGATATCGCTTGTAACATTGAATCTGGGACACCCGGTACATTGATTATTATTATTATTACTAATCCGACGAACAAAATTGTTTTCTAGAAGTCAAAGGTTTTATTTTGGTATTCAAATGCAAACTGCAAGCGAATATTTTCATTTTTTCGGTTTATAAACGGCTTCTGCCGGACTATTCTTCTGTTTAAGAAGCCCGTCAAATTTGTAAATAAAACCAATGACATACCATTTCGTCATTTTCATCGTGAGTCATTGTAGTTAAATATACCCGCCAATGCTTTTGTATAAGTCAAGTGCGTTTGAAATAATAATAAGGAAATCTTTTCAAATAAAGGATGTCTAATAAATAGAGGAAAAAAAAATTTGGTAATTTTTTTACTAGTGTGCGTATTACATAAATTAATAATATTTGAACGTATGAAAGCGCCGGCAGTTGGCTTTGATAAATTGTGACATTTCTAACAAAATAACCGATGCGTCAAAAATGACAAGACGCGCAAATGAAATTATGGCAAAACGAGTTGTACACTGTTACGTAAATGTTGTTAATCGCGATAAAAGAAGCACCGTACGTCATTTCTGCGCAGAAAGAATATCGAGATACACTGTGTATAATGCAATTAGAAGATTTGAGAATACAGGAACATTCAATTACAAGACGATACCTGGTCGGCCTATAACAGTAGGTACCATTAATACCTAACGAGTGATTGCGAAGGCATTTAAGAAATCAGTTTCTGTACGAGAATTGGCTCACAAGCTTAATATAACAAGATCTACTCTTAGCTATATTAAAGTTAAGAAGCTAAAGATTAAGGTTAGGACAAAGAAGAGAGTTCCCAAATGCATTAACAATCAAGAGCAACGTGCAAAAACTGGTGCCAGTTATATTGCAAGAAAATGCGGTCAGAAAATACTAATTATTAATGATGAAACATATGTTCCTGCAGACCCTGCTGAAGTACCAAGTCGGAAGTTTTACCATAGTTCCAACCCTGCAGAGCTAGAATGTACACATAAATTTCTTACAAAAATTCTTAAGAAAATATTTAGTATGGCAGGCCCTTGATCAATTTGGTAATGTATCCAAACCTTATATTTGCGAAAGGACTATGAATGCGACAACATATTTGAAGGAATCTATTAGTAAACGCCCGGTTCCGTTCATTCGCCAGTACCATAATGAAGATCAAATTTTATTCTGGCTAGACTTGGCAACCATACATTACGCCAAAAATGTTACTGAGTACTTGAATGAACATAACATTCAATTTATACCAAAAGATCAAAACCCACCTAACCTCCCCCAAGCGAGACCAATTGAATAATATTGGTCCTTATGCAAAGGGCGATATGCGAATTACAATAGAATGCCCAAAAATTTAGCAGGATTTAAGAAAATATGGAAGAAAATTGCAACGGAAGTGTCTGGAGACTATGGGCAATCGTTAATGAATCATGGTATGAAGATGCTCAAACAAATTGGACGAAAGGGGATTAAGCAAACAATGTTAGACATTTTAAAATAGTTCTTTTATTACACTTTTCAAAAAATTTATAGTTCAAGTAGATCAAATTTTTGTAAATTTAAAAATATAAGATTGAAATTTGTTCCTCTACTTATTAGACAACCTATAGTTCCTGATTAGAAAATACGGAAAATGCTGATACAACAATATAGCGGTCCCTTTCTGAGTTAATTTTATTTTTATAATTGTGGTATAAAACTAGCCAATCAAAAACCTATTTTTAATCGGAACTTTTAAAATCACTCTTACAAAATAAAAAATACAAACAATACTGAAGTAATACGATTGAACCTAATCAAACCTAATAAACTAACGTGACAAATCGACAACTTTCACACCGACTTCGACCGATTCTAAATATTTTAATCAGAACCCTCCCAATGCAATCTAATTATATAACGCGTGCGTCTCTAAAAGAGGGCCGGTCTTCTCCATTTGGACGATGATGAAATCCGATTCTAACCGACAATGGACGCGTCCGAGAGGCTATTGTGCAGATGAATGGACCGCCGCGAAGGTATTTATGTGGCAATTTTTTGATTTCCAGTTCCAATTACGCTCGGGATGAAAAGAGAAAAACCTTTCCTTCTCGGACCGGCACGGCACATTCAGATTCCTGTAATCCCGAGATCTATTACTGCGGAACTACTAACGGGAGCTCATGTAAGATGGATACGGTTTTCCTGCGCATGCGGGAACTACAACTTTCGATATCTGGAGAAGCTATGAATTCATTGACATATCTGTCGGTTTCAATTATACTGGTATCTACCATTTTGCTTTCTTCGTAATGGAAGATCATATATATTATTACATTTTTGAATTTTATATAAAATCCAGTAGTCTAGTGCTATCGTTAAAGAGCTTAGCTATCGAAATGTACGTCTAGTTTTTTTTTAATGTTGTGGTAAGGATGTTCCAGCGCGACAGTCTTTGAGTTTCTTAAAAAAGTTCTAATCTACATGAGGATCCATCAAGCTTTGTTGAGGTTAGCTTCTTATCGAAAATAGCAGCCAGGTTTTTGACCTACAAACCGAAGCTAAGCCGTATAAATCAAGTTTCAAAACATCTCAATGCCTTCCGCATATGACCGCGAAATATGCAATCGATATGAATGAAAAGCGTGTGTGGCAAGTGATCCACCTTGCTGAAACCATATGTCGTCCAAGTCCAGAGCATCCTATTCGGGCCAAACATTAGGCGCGTGACCGAATGATGAATGATGATCATTCGATCACGCGGCTGTAGATGAAGACCCACGAGTCTTCGAAACGGCTGTTCCGGATTAATTGATAACTTGTGTGGTACGGAGTGTGCCGGGACTTATTGTTGTTTGCTTCTCTTTCTTGTTCTCATTCTCCTTTCTATTCCTATTTTATTTCTTCTACCTTCTTCTCTTTCTGCTGCCTCTACTTCTTCTTCTCTTTCTTCACCTTCTTCTTCTCTCCATTCTCCTCCTTCTCTACTTTTCTTTCTCTACCTTCCTGTCTTCTTCTCCTTGTTGTCCTTCTTCTTTTTCTTCTTCTTGTCCGTCTTCTTTTGCTTCAGTCCTCTATTTCTTCTCATTTCATTGCCTTTATTTATTTTTTTCTATCATCTCTTCCTCCTCCTTCTTCTTTTCCTTTTTCTTATATTATCCCTCTTCGTTTAAACTCATTCGTTTTCATCATCTCCTTTATGTTTTTCCTTTTCTTCTTCTTCCCTTCTCTTCTTCTTCTTCCCTTCTCTTCTTCTTCTTTTTCCTCTTTTTATTCTCGCTTCTCCTCCTCCTCCCTTTTTTTTCGTCATTTTCTTCTTTTTTTCAGTCTTCTGCTTTTCTTTCCTATTGTTTCTTCTTCTCATTTTTATCTTTTCCTTTTCTTTTTTCTTCTTTTTCTTACAATTATTCTTGTTATTCCATCCTTTTTGTAATTTGTAATAATTACGAAGCTGATCTTAGTACCATAATTCAATTGATTGAAATTGACGATTAAGGTCAATAATTGATTTATTTAGTCACAATTAAGAATTTTTTGAATCATGATTGCCTTCGTCATGGTCGAAATTTTTTATTGAATTTTCAGTTAACTCTGCAGTCTAGCTCGTTACTTTAGTGAAGAAAACTGCCTTCTAATTATGTTGATTCAAAAACGTCTGTCTCAAAGGTGCGATGGTCAAATTATCTATCCCTCAAGGTTAGATATTTCTTTAATCTTCTTTTAACTGTTGGAAAAGGTAAAATGGCGGATGTAAACTGTTGAGTCTAACAGAACCGTCAATAATTCTGTGTTTTCAGTAAGGTTGATTATTCTTTTTACCGTAATTATACAAAAAATTCATAATCGTTGATAAAGCGTTGAGTTAGTGTTTTTATTATTAATTAGAACAACTTACTCGTATTACTACAAGTACCGCGATTTCACCATAGTGTAATTCACTTTCCGAAGACGCCAAGATAGCAGGGCGAAAGATCCCTACCGTACTACTATCCGATATTATTATCACCGGTATTAAGTCTTTCAGGGGAGAACGAAATTTCTTCGCTTGATAACGAACGTGCTTATATAATGACGTTCGGCACTTAGACACAGCTTAGGGATGATAGACTATCCGTGACTTCCGCCACTCGCCTCGCTTAGCCAGCCAATGTATGTACATTGATGTACAGAACGCGATATTCGGCCAGTTAAATTACGAATCCCGCTTCAAACGTGGTGAGAACGAGGGCTAGGACGTCAGAAACTGGGTCAAACTGCGCATAACTCAAGTTGGAGCGTCGTATCGCAGTCAATCTCCACGGAGTGGGAGGTACCTGGACTCGTTATGAATAAATCCTAAGACAATATTGTTGTTGCATTGCATATCGTCTCAGTGGACGGAAAAAGATTAAAGTCGTGAATCTGCGATGGTTGCCAGATAGGTAGATATTAAAATAGAAGAAGATGCTGATATTGCATACGAGTCTATTTCAAAGTAATAAAGTCTGTACGAACATTGCTTGCCACTACACTATTTAACAATATTACAATACACGTGAAAAATTGCCTAGTAACAAAATCAAAAATAATGCTAATATAGCTCATGGTATTGGTGGAATCATTCCCGGTAAAAACAATGCAAGCAGAGAAAAGAAAGCACTAACACACGGACATGTTTCTGCCTACCCGGCGTCATCAGCGTGGCTACGAGCAGAAATCGCGGTACTTGTAGTAATACGAGTAAGTTGTTCTAATTAATAATAAAAACAGTAACTCAACGTTTTATCTAGGATTATGCATTTTTTGCATAATTACAATAAAAAGAATAATCAACCTTACTGAAAACAGAATTACTGACGGTTCTGTTAGACTCAACAGTTTACATCTGCCATTTTACCGCTTGCAGCAGTCAAAAGAAGATTAAAGAAATATCTAACCTTGAGGGATAGATAAATTGACCATCGTACCTCTTAGATAGACGTCTTTGAATCAATATAATTAGAAGGCAGTTTTCTTCACTAAAGTAATGAACTAGACTGCGGAGTGGATGGATAATTTAGTTAACTACAAATTCAATAAAAATTTCAGCCCTGACTAAGGCAATCATGATTCAAAAAATTCTTAATCCTGACTAAATAAGTCAACCATTGGCCTCATCATCAATTTCAATCAATTGAATTTTGATACCAAGATCAGCTTCGTAATTATTACAAATTACAAAAAGAACGGGATAACAAGATTAATTGTAACAACAAGAAGAAAAAAAAAGACAAATATAAAAGGGAGAAGAATAAACAATAGGAAGGAAAAGCAGAAGACTGAAAAAGAGAAAAAAATGGCGAAAAATAGAAAGAAGGAGGAGAAAGGAAATTAAAAACAGGAAAAAGAAGAAGAGAAGGAAAGAAGAAAAAAAAGGAAAAACATAAATGAAAAGATGAAAATGAATGAGATTAAATGAAGAGGAAAAGTAGAAAAAAAAGAGAAGGAAAAGCAGAAGGGCGGAAGAAAGAAAATAAGTCAAAGAAGAAGGAGGAGGAAGAGATAGTAGAGAAAAGAAATCCAGACAAAGAAATGAGAAGAAAGAGAGGAGTGAAGCAAAAAAAGACGGACAAGAAGAAGAAAAAGAAAAAAATCGAAGAAGGACAACAAGGAGAAGAGGAACGAAGAGGAGCAGATGAAAGAAAGATAGACAAAGAAAAGTAGAGAAGGTGAAGAATGGAGAAAAGAAGAAGAAGGGTGAAGAAAGAGAAGAAAAAGTAGAAGAAGAAGGGAGGAAAGAAGGTAGAAAAAATAAAAAAGGAATAGAAACGAGAAGGGAAACAAGAAAGAAAAGCAAACAACAATAAGTCCCGGCACACTCCGCACCACACAAGTTAATAAATTAATCCGGAACAGCCATTTCGAAGACTCGTGCGTCTTCATCTTCAGCTGCGTGACCGAATGATCATCATTCATCATTCGGTCACGCCGCTGAAGATGAAGACCCACGAGTCTTCGGAACGACTATTCCGAATTACTTGATAACTTGTGTGATGCGGAGTGTGCCGGGATTTAATGTTGTTTGCCATACCACCCCACAATCCTTGTTATCATTATCAAGAAAGAGAAAAATGAGATGAAGAAAGTAGAAGAAACAAAAGAAGGATGAGATGACAGAGAAAGTAGAAGAAATGGAAGGAGGACAATATGGAGATGAAGAAAAAAAGGAAGTGAAGAAGAGAAAGAAGATGATAAAAAAGAAGAAATACAAAGGCAAGGAGAAAAGAAATGTAACAAATACATGAACTACTACTATATTATAATCATTCCAATTAAAACCTGCCAATCAAAACTGCTGATTAGAATTAAAACTAAATCGGTCATTAAATGTATGTATCATTACGTAAAATCAATTTAGTCACTAGTCACTGAGGTTGATTACCGAATTTAGTCAACAGCCTTCAATCATTCATTTTATCTAACAAGCTTTCGCCCACCACAACTTTCTATAACATTTTCTGTTTCTAACAATGTAGTCCTCGTTTTAAAATCATCCATACACACAAAGCAATTGAGGTCACTACACGCGAAGCAATCGAAAAAATCCACGATATGGTGTTGGCAGATCGGAGATTGAAAGTGTTCGAGATTGTAGAAGCCATAGGTATATCACATGGCTCACTGGTTTCGATTTTGAATGATCACTTGCGTATGAGAAAGCTATCCGCAAGATGGGTACCGCGTTTTTTCACAATTCATCACAAACGCGATCATGTAACAACTTCGAAGGAGAGTTTGAAGTTGTTTGACCGTAATCCGCAGTTTTTGTGCCGTTTCGTAACCGTTGATAAAACATGGATACACCACAACACATCTAAGACCAAACAGCAGTCGAAGCAATGTATTTCTCCGGGCGAATCGGTGCTGAAGAAGGCCAAAGTGGGTCTGTCGGCCAACAAGGTCATGGCGACAGTTTTTTAGGATGCACGCGGCATAATCCACATTGATTACCTTCAGACGGGAAAAACAATCAACGGTGAATATTACGGCAACTTATTGGACAGATTCAATGACGATGTGAAGAAAAAGCGACCGCATTTGGTCAAGAAGAAGGTGCTCTTCCATCGGATGCATGCGTGCGTAGTCGCCATGGCGAAGTTTCATGAATTGGGGTATCCATTGCGCCCTCATCCGCCATATTCTCCGGAATTTGTCCCCAGGGACTATTTCCTGTTTCCAAATCTGAAGAAATGGCTCGGCGGAAAGAGAGAACGATGAAATCATCGCTCAAACAAACTCCTATTTCGAGAGCCTGGATGAATCTTATTATTTGGAAGGAATTATTAGGAAGGAGAGGACGTAATTTTGCCAAAAAAAAAAACGTATCACATTCAAAAAGCCACGGACCTATTGACCCACCTTCGGATATTCAAATTTCCCATTTCGTATATTTCTTTCCCGCCCTTTTCATCGCTTTTCATCCAGTCTCCGCCCTCCCATTCCACTACTCGCAATACTGCTATGTAGCTACCTAGCAGAACAAGACAAGGACTTAAATATTTGAAAGTAAAACAAATCCAATATCTGACGAAAACCTTCTTTTCCTACTACTACCATTACGTCTGCTTCTGCTGCTCCATTCATTTCCTATACTCCTCAGGGAGAATCGAAGGAAAGAGAATAAGAAATTACGTAAATTGCATAGAAAATAGTTCGATTCGATTCGAATTCGGAATACAAAAAAACTGCTGCCTATGCTTGCGCCCTCTAGCCTTCCTTTCAGCCTTGCGCCGAGCGTCGTTTTTGTGCTGAAATTACAGAAAAAGGAGAAGTACACACGGACGCACCCGAAAGGTACGTTGTGTGTGTTTGTGTGCGCCCCTGCGGGTTCGGTTCGGCTCGGATCGATACGGGACGCACGAAAGATAATCACGCGTGTGATAAATTCCACAAATACTTCTTTTTTCTACGAATTGGTCACGCGGCAAGGCAGGTAGGATATCCACATCAGCGATAGAGAATAATCCCGCTTCGGGAGAACGCGAGCAAATAAAAAGTATGTAAGATGCAAAAAGAAAAAAGAGAAGAAAAGCATCTAGAGACGAGCGTAGGTGTTCTGGATTTTTGTTTGCCATTCCTTCGGAAATACCAACTGAAGACGTAAGTGGAGGAAAAATATTATAGGAACCTATAAGATATGAGAGGAATTTGTCTTTTATTTACGTGCCGTGTGGATAAATTTTCTGTCCCCTATTGCTTGGAAAGTTAAAAATATTGTGCATTTTTAAAGGTTCTCAGCTTTTGATATTTATCTCAAAAAATGGGAGCATTTCGATAAAAAGTATTTATCTTTGTTCTTTGTAGAAATTCTTTACTCATTTAAAAGTCCACGTAACAATCCCATCATTAACGCATGAAGGGGTCAAACGAAAATTTGAATCTTTGTATGAGGTACGAAGACTATTCAATAGAGATACGAGTTTAAAAGAAATCTCCATAAATATTAAGGCAAGGGTCTCACGGGTGCACTACTTTATAAATTCCGAAGAGTTCCGAACACATTCGAACAAGTTTCGGGCTGTCGCTGGCTGGGAGGCAAGACATTTTATGCATTTATTTCTGATTTCTAATGTATGAGGAGTTAGGCATTCTGTATATCGTTCAGTATTGACACTAACACCAATCGGTTTAAGATCTAACACGTTGATAATCAGAAAAATATTGTCAGCATTACTTTTCCTGTAGAAGGCTTACTGTGATTTTTCGCCCTCAAAGAGTTTGCACGCTTCCTGTTTCAAACTCATGGCAGGCTTTTTTTATGTAGTAAGATCTGAATACTAAGAGCTAGGGCAATTTGGATTATTTGAGAGAATACACAGATACGGGACATTTTCAATAACTCTTAACCTTTCAGGCACCCTACTGCTGCAGCAATTACGAAGATCACACTTAGTATCTTGGAAAAATTTCAAATTTCAAAAGATAAAGTGTTAATGTTTTTGAGCGATGGCGCAGCGATAATGCGTTCGGTAGGCAGTTCTCTTCTTGAACATGGTTGCAAGTGTTTACATGTTACATGTAAAGTACATGCTTTACATCTTCTAGCAGAAACCATTCGACAATGCTCTCCCGAGGTAGATGCATTAATAGCAAGCACAAAAAAAGTATTTTTGAAATCTCCCAAACGCCTACGATCATTTCACACAGAGTGTCCTGGTATTCGTCAACCACCGGAGCCAATTCTTACACGTTGGGGAACATGGTTGCAGTCAGCTTTTTATTACGCTGAACATTTCAAAATAGTAAAAGCTGTTGTTGCACAATTCAATCCTGCCGAAGCTGCAGCTATTAAGGAGAGCCTGTGAAAGTGAATACAAAAACTGTTTAGAAAATGCCAAAAAATCTATGGTTACCAGTCAACAAAACGTAAAAGTTACTTCGTCACATTGCAACTTACCATTCTTAACTACTAAGTATTTGTAACGTCAAAACAAAAGACTTTACAGTAATAAACATTATTCAAGAACTTCCAATAAAGAATCTATTTGGCTCATGTCCTGAAATTTAAATAGTCGAGAAGATATCTTTGTTGGTGCGATTAAAGTACAAATGATTTCGTTTTTATGAATTATTTGAATATCGACCTTTTGGGGTCACAAAAAACACCTTTTTGATTTTTGCATGAATGAAATTGTAAGGTTACTGCCTTTAACATTTAAAATCCGTCCTGGAAACCATTCAGGCTCAAATGTCACAGCAACCTAATCGCCTTCTTCTTATTTTTTTTTTATGTCATCCACCACAACATCCTCTACGACATTGACATCATCTAAAAAGTATTGAGTTAAACAATTTTTTAGTTTTAGTAAAGGAAACACGGCGTATCTGCATAAGTGCATAACATTATCATTAGGCAGCAACACCAATTTGGTACTGATTTGGAACCAAGTTGTTGTGCAAACACAACTGTTTGCACTGAGAACATGACAGTTCCCTCAAGTTCAATAAATTTCCATTCCACGTCACTTGGTGAACGGAAGCATTTACATTTACAAGCATTTAACACCTTTGTTATACTTTAAACGTTAATTCTAACACTTACTTATAGCTACTAATTTTGAGGTTGTAAATGTAGCCTTAATCTTAAACATTTTCTTTTTGTTTGTAGCTTTTTTGATCCTATTTTCTGTTGATCGACGTTGTAATGCTTCTTCCCTCAGAGATTTTAACTTGTTTTTTAAGATATACATTTTTCAATTCTTTTCGTTTTCACTTGAACTGACCGTTACTGTAACACCTTCTGAACGACCATTAATTGAAACGCATGCTGAAGAATTCTGCTCCATGTTTGCGACTGAAGATAGTAATGTTTTATAAACATTTCTGTCACACCAACCTCATTTCCGTCCCGTTTCGTTAAAATATATAAAATTAAAAGTAAAGAGTTATTGAAAATAACCCATACAGCAATGATTCTCAACCGATAGCTTGCAAACCTCCAGGGGAAAATATTAAAAGAGATATTACTGAACATCTCAAACAGCTTCAATTGACTTACAAGGACTATTTTCCTAGGACCTGGTGTTTATTTTGTTTGTTATGCTGAGTGTAAGTGTTCGAAATGTGTACCGCCTCGCTGTAGACAGAGTTAATATCGTTTACGCAGATACTCAAACATATCCCGGAATAAAGGTTGCTACAGTCTCCGACAAGAGGTGATAATTTGTTTTCGTAATGCAGACACAGTTTTGAGCGGATTTTCACAGTTGAACACATAGTCCTTTAATATATTCCACAAGTAGGCATCAGGTGGTGTAAGATCAGGGGAATGAGACTAGTATGGGAAATCAGTATCACGTGAAATGCTTCTTCCCGAAAAGTTGTCCTACAGGATAGCTGTATGGCTGGTTGCTCCGTCCTGTCGATACCACTGTCGATTCAGACGTAGGTTTTTAGTACGAAACAACTTTCTCAGCTCTTGGGAAAGTACCATGCCCTTGTAGCGTTCTCGGGCAACGGTAAGAGCCTTGCCTTCTTCGTTCTCAATGAAATAAGGGCCGAATATGCCATGTGCTGAGAGGACACATCATATCGTCACACGTGCACCATGTAGAGGTTTCTGGACGATAACATCGGGTCGCTTAAAACCAAGAAACCGAGTTGTCTGACGATTGATGTAACCGTCCAAGTGAATGCGACTAACTTGATAAAATTAACTACATGTTTTTACTAAATCACCATTCAAAAATTACAAATACAGTTGCGCTAAATTAAGTTATGGCGGTACCGATAGGCGCTAATGAAATTTTAGTACCAACAAAAATACGAAAGTGGGCGGTATATATAAAAGGGTTGACTACCTCTAATTTAAAACATACCATTCTAATAACAGTTAATTCCGCTTTACAGTGAATGAGAATGTTCTCATTCTCTCATCATGAGGATACGCCAACAACTTTCCCCCGTAATTGAATAATTTAATAAATAGCGAATCCTTCATTCATGGTACCAGCCTGCTCGTCGGCGAGGGAGTGGGTCAATATACTCACCAAGACAATTTAATTTTATGAAGGCACCACCTGTTTGAAATAACCCTGTCAGGCGACCGGGATAAACAGGAACCCACGAGATGACACATAGAGTATGATTACAAAAAAAGAAAAGTATAAAACTTATCAAAAGTAACAATAATAGTGTTAAGAATATTACCGATCGCTATGGCCAACGGGCAAACAAATATTGAATATAGTGTAATTAATGGCCAAATTTAAAGGTTCAAAGCAAGAGAAGGTCATTTTCATACTAAGGAGATCTAAACTTAGCTGGTAGTATGGTAGAGGTGGCCCAGGTTCGAAACGTAATTCTAAAATCGTATTTCCAAAAACACGTAGAGCCAGCACGATGTGTCCCAAAACGGTAATTTCGAAAGGTGGTGTAATCCAAAACGGCTAAATCTAATATGTGGTATCCATATGATATTTTCGACAACAATATATCCAAAAATAGGCATTCCCAAAAAAACCGTTAAGCCAAAATCCCTGTACCCAAAAACAGGAATCTCCAAAAACGAGGTAACAAAAACAATGTACTCAAAAAAAAAACCCGTTAAAACTGGGAAAACGATTAATAAGATGGGGACGAGTAAAGATCTTAATCCCACGATAGATGTTAGAGACGTCGTATTCAAATCCTGCTTAGCAGCAACCCGCAGCCATCCTCTCAAATATTTCCAATCCAATAACAATAATAGGTTTCCAAAATATCCACTCAACGTGATTAATTCCAAATATTACAAACTAGCAAACACCACCGTGACACTAACGTCTCAACAACCGGACCACAAGTGATAAAAATCAACTACAAAAGGCCAGAAATACAGTGGAAAATACAATCTTCCCCACTCGGAAACACATCATAGAACTACGTGGATCAAACACTAAGATATAATAATGGAAGGTGCTAAACTGAATAGTTACAAAGTGGAGAAATGCGTAGATAAGGTTGAATGAATATAAATGATCAAATAAAGAAACACCAAACGTAACAAAAGAGCTGGGAGCCGTAAAATGACCGAAAACAACAGAAGGCTGCATGCACGTGATGTGAACGAACGCGCTGCTCGAGGAAGTTACAGAACGTACCTAGACTTGTCAACCTCGCAATCAACTGATTGACTCAAAAATCCCTAGTAGAAGTATGTAATCAGAAACACTTCCAATTGAAGAGGAAAACAATAAGAGAAAAGACACAAAGGGTTACTAAGACACGGAACAGGGGAAGTATAGATCCTGAAGAAGAATAAAAGACTAATTTTAATTCTATTCTAGCTGTAAGAAAATTAACATCAATACGAAAAGCAGGTCCAAGTATCCGATAACCAAAGCAGCAGAAAGAATAACAAAAGGATAAATAACTAAAAGGAAATGCCATGAATAAATAAAACCTCCCACAACAGGAGCATACATGAGTATTGCAATAAACTAAAATGTCAAAAAGCTAACGAGGGCTGCGAAAGAAGGTTAAACCGATATATTTTAAAGGGAAACATAGACAAACAGATTTAACAAGTTAAGGTAAGCGAAACTATACAGTGTGACTGGAATTTAAGAGCTTGTCACATAGGTCAAAAGAAAAATAAAACGACAACTTGTACGATCTCAGAAATAAAAGTACGCACATACACTGTGCTCCAAAAAAACGTAACAAAACCTTCTTCCCGTTACAGTACATCTGCATAATCTTCAATAGGCCTTTAACATACCTTTAAACATGAGAAAAAGTTGGAAAAGCTGCTTTAAAAATCTTCCTCTAAACCATAATATATACGTAAGACCTTTACCCCAACCTATAAAACTTCACACACTCGAATATTCGAACAGATATGTACGAATCGATCGGAAGTAATAGGAGAAATGAAATATTGATAACTGATGCGGAGATTCACCTCGAATATAGTAGAAACCTCTGCCGCGCCGGAGAAACGAACGGAAAGATAACCGCGCCATTTCTATAAACGTTGTTGCCCGTTATATGAACATCGGATGGGGCAAGATGTCCGAGGCTAGCGGTCCGTTTTTCACCCCCAATACGGCCGCGCGAAACCGTAAAATATGGCGTAATAACCACTCGAACTTTAGGAATATGGAGGATAAATCAAACATACGCGTTTTAAATTTCTTCCAGCGATGTTGGTTAGGGACTGTATGTAGTTGCATCTTTTATATTTATACGATGTATATGGGAACGTTTTAGAGGGGGTATAAATATAACTTTAAATGCTGTAAGAGCAGTTTAAAGTGGAGTAGGTTAGGTAAAGCGAAGATCTCGTTTCCATCTTGAGAGAAAAATTCCAAAGGAATCATTTAAAAATATCTAGTATTAATATGGGAAATAATAATAATATATTTAGTGTCGTTAGTGAGCATTGGACATCAAATGTAGTACTAAATAAATCAAAAGTAACTAAAATTTGTAAATAAAAATATATAGATAAAACGTATAAATAAAAAATGTATAAACGTAGGAATAAAAAATTACCTCGTAAAATTTGGTTAACGGACAGATCCATAACAGATATTTCATTTATCGACATTAATTAATTAATTTTATGGTCTGTAGGTCCGGGAGTATCCCTAGACACTCTTTCGGCTTCCTTAAATACAAATTAACACCGACTATTTATGTTTTACCAGAATGAAATTTGAAAAGAGAAAACTAACCTCAAATTGTAACGTTTCAATATTAACTCTGTGGTTAAACTTGACTATTACTTCGTAATTAACGCTGAATTTAAGCACTAGAAACTTAGGTTTACAAAACACTTAGCTAAACACGTGATAAAACAACGGTAGTTCGAGCTAAACTGAGAAAATTGTAAGCGCTCCTTGACTCCTTTGTTCGCGATAGCGATTGTTTAATCACGACCAATTAGGATACACCTTTCGAATTATAATTTTATATTAAATTTCAATTAACTTTCTCCATGAAGATGCAAGCACGGAATTAAGGCCCAAAATAGGATACCACACCGCAGGTGTGAGTTACTCCACATAAGCTAAGTAAAAAAGACGCATCGACTGCGTTCCCACCAAACTTCGAATATTTCTCATGCCATACACTGCAGAACATAATTTAGTCTCCAGAGAAGCACAATGGTCTTCATATCTTAAATGAAGATCTACAATCATGCCAAGAAATCTGCACGTCATTTAATATCAGCCCATTCTCTGCACTCCATTCCTTCATCAGTGATACCAACGTTATTGTAGCCGTTGACAAATTTTCGAATGATGTGGCTTAGAACACAGCTAGTGTCATCCGCGTACTAAGATAGCAAACCACCAGTCACATGCAATTCCATGTCATTTACAAAGACCGTAAGCGTAGAACCCAGACCTCGCATTACAAGCGCCCATAATCTTGCTAGCAGAACGGTGTGATTAAATACATGAAATACCTTGGACGACTCAAAAAAGACAATAGTCACACTGTTCCTCCAATCCGGTCATTGTAAACATTCTGTAACTCGTTAACTCTTACGTACTGACTTTTGCAGTTGTTCCATTGGATTCTAAATAGCCATAGTTGTTTGAATCCTTTCAATAAAATGTGATTTTATAAAATTGATGATATGCACATGGTTATGAATATTAACAAGTAACCAGGGATTCAAAAGACAGGTGTTACTCGGGCGATACACCATGGTATCTCAAGCAAAACCATACGCTATACAAATATGTGTTTATTAGAGAATCTGCATCCACAACCCTGAAATGAGTTAATTTGCATTCTCTCCAACAGTCAGGTGGTTTTGAAGGCACTTGCATTGAATCACATAGCCTCCAACCTAATTTGGGTATACTTGCAAAACCTAGCAGCCCTATTTAAACACAACACGGTTGGACGGGTGTGGGTGCCAAGATACTATGAAATTGCAGAGCAACTAGCGGAGAAAGGTTCTGAAATGATCTTCAGATGACTCTAACCAGAGCTAAGTATAGCGAAAAGCAGTATGTTGTGCAAATAACTAGCGGGTTGTGAAATATCATCAACTCTATTGGAGCCATGCAGTTGGACAGAGATTCAACAAGTAAATTATAAAAAAATCACCCCAATGTTTAACTGTTGCTATACCCACATTAAACAAAATGCAATTTACAGCGGCGATATGGTTAATGACAGAGCTTTATCGTTATGAGTATTCCGTTACTTCCGCTCTTATCAATCAATACAGGTTTCATAGAATTTTCTTCTAGGACTCAAAGTAGTGAATCATATCTAATTCTAAAGACAAAGAGGAAAGTTTAATCACAGAAGAGGATAAAATAATGGAAAGATGGAAACAACATTTTGAAGTGACTACCGAGGGAAGGGAACAAAATCAGATGAAATTATAAAACAATCAAGCGACATATTACCAATAACAGAAGAATTAAACATGGCGATAGAAAAACTGAAAATACGAAAAGCAACAGAATACGATGAAATCACACCAGAAATAGTAAAATATTTAGATGATACAGGCATAGAGATGAGACTTAACGCAATAATCAAAGCCAAAAAAAAAAACCACCGAAAGAACGGAATAAGGGAATCATTCTGCCGTTATACAAAAAAGGGAGATGTAAAAAACTGTAACAAGGTATAACGCTAATGAGCGTACCAGCAAAAGTTCTGGTAAGGATAATCGAGGGGAGAATAAAAAAATCTAGACGACATATTGGAAAATACGCAATTTGGCTCTCGGAAAGGCAGGAGCACACAGGACGCCATTTTTATATTAAAACAAACAATGGAGAAGATTATTGGAAAAATAAGGAGGGGCACATTTATTTCATAAATCCTAAAAATGCTTTTGATAGGATTAGGAGAAGCCATGTACGGAGAAGCCTAAGGAACAAAGGAATAGATGAAGAAACTATAAATGTGATAAAAGCTATGTATCATAAAAACATCATAAAAGCAAAAGAAATGAAGAATCCAAGGAGTTTTATTATTATTTTAATAAAGGAAGAACTAAAACAAGGAAGCGTGCTCAGTCCACTATTATTTAGGCCACCAAGAGAGCAAAAAAGAAGATGAAACCTTTGATAATGGGATACTGGAAAAAGGAAGGAGTGAGATTGACAAAACTGCTGTTTGCACACGATCTAGTGATACTGATGATAGTGAAAGTTTGAATATTGAATTGAAAAGCATAAATATGAGAATAAACGTGAACAAAACAAAGAGTTTGATCATTTCGCCCAGAGAAAAAAGACAATATTTCAGTAGAAGGACACAACACCGAGCAAGTATCAGAATTTAAATATTTGAAGGCGATAACAGAAGGAAACGGTAAACAAGACAAAGAAATAGCAGACAAAGTGGGAAAAGTAGGGAGAATGTACAACACGCTAAGAACAGCGTTCTTCAATAAAAAAAGAGATCATCACAAGAAGATAAAAACAGAAGTGGTGAAAAAAGTTATAAACCCAACCCTAACATACAGCAGCGAAACGTGAACACTGTCAAACAAACACAAAAGTAGAATAAGTGCAGTGGAAATGAGATTCTTGAGGAAAATCGAAGGGAAATCTAGATAGGATAAAAAAGTTTTTCACGAACAACTGCAAATGAAACCGATGCTAAACACGATACAACAAAGACAACCAGGATAGTTGGACCATGTACAGAGGATGCCAGAGGATAGGTTAACCAAGAGGGTCTTCGCATGGAGCAAACAGAAAAGGAAGACCACACCGAATATGGTAAAAGGAAGTAGAAAAGGCAGGAAAAGGAAGGGAGATCCAGTGGGAAGAGATTAACGTGCTGGCACAAAATAGGAAAAAATGGAAAAATTTTCGAGTCTGACTTAAAACTTCAACAGCATTAATATCGTTAGGTTTTTTTTCGACCATCCGTATTATTCAAAGAACCCATCAGCATATTTTTGTTTTCTCCCATTTTTTTAATGTTTTATATTACTCAAATATGCTTGACTTTTTGTAGCATCCTCACCACGCCTTATCTACAGGCGAACAATTTCGGTAGAACTTTTTCGACTTGAACTAAAGTGTTAAAAGATGACTCCAATCCACCAGCTGCATTAATAATTAATTGATCAGAAGTCAAATATATCTGCTACACAATGTCTGTAATATCTACGAGTTCCATATCTTTTGCATAAAGCAACTTACCAGATGTTTATGTTGGAGATTGTCGATGTCCCTACATCCAACCACCGCAATGTAAGCCTTAAAACACACGAGTATGGGCGCCATTTGTAATTAATTAAAGAAATTGGCCCAGTAGAATTATGAAACATCCCCTTTTACATACCGTGGAGCTCCTTAATCGTGTCGGGGGCTTGTTTAAATTTTCCCTCACGTCCAATATAAAGCATTTTATGCGTGCACGTAGTTACGTGCTAAGGTACGCCTTGGCAAGGTTCGCAGAATGCTAAATTACGCAACCGGGTCGGAATATTAATGTCGAAATTTCGTTCTTATTAATGTGGGGATTTTATAATTTGAAAGGCGAAGATTCCAACAACAACCTATGATTTTAGAAAGAATAATTATATGAGGTGAGATAATAGGATTATTACAAACGTTCCCTTGAATAACTTTAGGTTGTGATGATGCCAATATGTTACATTGTCAGCCCAACCTAAGTAAATAGTAGGACGACTGGTCTGTCTATGATGATAACCACATACCGGTTTCATTGTACAACAGTTTGTGATTGCGGTGATTGAAATCCTATCATTCTTCAAATTAATTTCTTGCAACATTTCAAAAACTTTTGCGCACCGTTCTTCTATGTCGCTTCTCATTACACATACTCGTACATAACAATCTTAACTTGCGACGTTCGTGCTTCCTCCGGATTTCACCAAAATGTGAATAAACAGTTCTTCTTAAAATTCTCTCTATCAATTTTATTTTATGCTTATGAACGAGGATGAAAATAAAACCCTTCTTAAATGTTTTGTAAAACGTCAAACGCTTAAGGGTGAAATTACTTGCGGGCTCAACAAGATCATTGACACATTCGGCTTATAGATGTCGCCAACAGCAGTAATGTAATTTTAAAAACTGTAAAAATAACTATTATTTTAAAACCTAACCACGTGGGTGTTGCTTAATTACGATGTTTACGGTCTTGGTGATAGTGAAGTGTTTATGCCGCGGTATCAAGCATCCGGGGTTAGCTGCTTATGTCCAGAATTCAATGTTGGAATGAAAAGAAGTAATATTTGCACAGTCTTATTTACAAGGACACGTTGAAAGAATGCCTAATAACAATAACCAAAAAATAAATGCTAATATAGCTCATGGTATTGGTGGAATCATTCCTGGCAAAAACAATGTAGCAGAGAAAATAGCGCTAACACATGAACATGTTTCTGCCTACTTGGCGTCATCAGCATGGTTCTGAGCACAATCTTCTACTGCTAATCATTGCGTTTGCCTCTCAGTTTATGTTGCTATTTCTATACATTATGGTAAGCCTGAGGAATCATTTGCATGTATAGATGTCGCTGTGCCTAGGCACAACGCCCCCTTGCGTTTGGCAGCCCAGGAGCTGCCCGATAGGTGATGGACATCTACACTCCGGCTTGTCTTGCTACCCTCTAGGACGGCGAGACTGTGTTTCTTGGCGATAGGTGTCGCCGAAAGACACATTCAGTGCTGTTTTGGAGATTAGCAACATAAACTGCTGATGACGCCGGGTAGGCGGGAACATGTTTATGTGTTAGCGCTATTTTCTCTGCTACATTGTTTTTGCCAGGAATAATTTCACCAATACCATGAGCTATATTAGCATTTATTTTTTGGTTCCTATTTACAAGTGTTAGCAATTAAACGTTCTTGACAAAATAACTTTAAAAAAGAGCAAACGTAACATTCAAATTAAATCAAAATAACATAAAATTCTAGTTCAGTCGTGACTATTTACAATGTTTAACAGAAAAGATGTTTTCTCAGTAAAATATATCAAGTAGTTGAACGATAT
Source organism: Dynastes maya (assembly GCA_029619315.2). Taxonomy (NCBI): domain Eukaryota; kingdom Metazoa; phylum Arthropoda; class Insecta; order Coleoptera; family Scarabaeidae; genus Dynastes; species Dynastes maya. Next base: position 50,478,296 of record JAROYE020000005.1, read on the forward strand.
GTGTCTGCTTAGACTATTTACTATCTCAAACAGTCATACGTTTGTTAGGGGTATTAGCAAAAGTTCGTTTACGGTTTTTGACTCTCTAAGTCAAAAGAGAGTATTTGCAATAGGTCTTGGTATAAGTTAATTACGAAGTTGCATAATTTAAACGGCGGTCTCTCTCGCGGAGGAATTAACAAACAGCTGATTGGTGTGATTAGGAAAAATATTCCAGAGTTGCCGACCGAAGCTGACTGCCTCCGGGATATTTCTCGGACTTAGAAAATATTCCAAGGTTACCGGCGACTGTCCGACTACCTGAGGGATATTTTTCGAACCCTACTCAGCCTATTGTAGTCTGCTATACGCCGACTCGCCACAGAGGTGAAACTATTGCTTAGCGTATTATAGTCCGCGTAATCGTCGACCTGCCACGCAAGAGTCTGTCGAAATGTGAATGTGGAGGGTTTATATACAATTCTTGACCGTGACGTTGCACTTTTTGCTTATAACGTACTGTGGCCTTGTACATGAAGCGTACAAGTAAAACATTCATTAAGACATATCGTTACACAATTTTAATCGGTTTGATTAATGAAGAATATACACTGGTGTTCAGAAATAATATACAGGGTATTCCAAAAGTAATCTACAGAATAAAAGTTGAACTTACCAAATAGAAGTTGAATAAAATCGCAAGATAATTTAATGATTTGTTAGAAAAGACGATTGTTATAATTTTATACTCTTTTCTTTTAGCCTAGAAGTCTTTAAATTTGTGCGGACGGATAACGGTTCGTCACAAACCTTGATCTTTAAACTCATCTAGCTACGTTAGATGTACAGAGAAGACGGGATACCTTATATAGATTTCTTTTAGAAGCTTTACACGCGTTACTGTACGAGAAGCAAGCTAGACGATTCAACTAAGTATGCACTCATTATCAAATACCTTTCATGTATTGTGTAAGTATCACGTTTGTACCCGGTACGTTTCAAAGAGCGTCAGCAACCGGCTCATAATCTAACGCATTAAGGGCACACGTCATGTAAACATACCATTAAATTACAAAGCAAATTTCAAACGTACCGTACCGCTTTTACCAGTACCTGGTCATTAGTAACAGCGGTATAGGTGCACTAAACAACTACAATCATCTAAAAGGTGTCACGTTCAAAATGTGTACATACAGATTACGCCAAAACTTTAGACCGCATGAATAATAATCTGTGCGTACTGTACAGTGACCACCAAAGAGTCGGCTTCAAATGAAAAAGACTATTTTTATAGTTTTTGAGAAATCAAATCGTGACATTAAGAGGTGCTTGAAAAAGTATTACCAATTAGTGAAGTAAAAATTGTCACACGACTTCCGTTACCCATTTGAAATTTTTAGGAAATAATTGCAAAACCTAGCCAAAATAAAAAAAAATACTCACAAAGGTTGTTTAGAATGTGATTTTTTATCTAAATACAAGTCTTAGACTAAAAAAATCGTAAATTAAGTAATTCTTTGTTTTTAGTGTGTTTAGAGTTTGAGAGTTCTTTCCTCAAAATGTTGGCTACAACGGGAGAAACGGTACAAGTCAAAATACGGACTTAAACGATTCTTAACGTCGGTGTCGTTCGCGACGGCGCCTACCAAAACAGCTGAAGGCTGTTAGAACGGAAACAGTAAGAAATATTTCACACTTACCTGCATAATACACCGACTGCCTACGGGATACTTCACGGTCTCTGAGAAATATTCAGCAGTTGCCTGCTTTTATGCCGACAACCTGCGGGATACTTCTGGGACTTTACTCAGCTTTTAGTCAGCTTTAAAGCGCCGACTTGTCACGCAGAGGTGAACTTCTATTGCTCAGTTTCCTGTCAGCTTTAAGCGCCTACTCAGAAGTTCTTCGAAATTAAAATCTGAAGGGTTTATATACCAAAATTTTGCGTGACGTTGCACTTCTTACTCATGACGTATCGCATTTTGTACGTGACGCGTGACGCGACAAGCAAAACACATCGTTCCAGTTTGATTGATTAATGAGACACATTGCTCAAAAGTAATACGTGACGCTTTCGAAAACTATTTAAACAAATAAAATGTTAATAAAGGTGCAAGATAATTCAAAGAATTACTACAAAAGATGACTCTATAATTTTTGTACTCTTCTTTAGCTTAAAAGTTGTTAAATTTGTGCGGGCGGTGGATAGTTCATCACAATATTACCAAACTTATTAAGAAAAGAGTCCAGTAAAATCGGGTTAGAGGTAGTAATAAAAGATACTAGTTATTTTCAAGAAATCTATTTCAAAATTACACCTGCCACGTATCAAATTTTACATAGACAATGAGATCAAGATAGACAATCATCGCAGAGGTCAACATTTGAAAATTAGGAAGCCATTGAACTAGTATTCCACTCGATAAAAGTAAATAAGCGGACAGATCGAAGACTAAATTGACACAGACAAAACGTTTTTTGATTCGCTTTCTTCAGCTTTCCCAAGTTTGTCCATTGACGTCGTGCATTGCAATCTAGTTAGCCTTTGAAAAAACAACGGCAAAGAATCCGTCAAAAAATCGACATCGTTCGTCCGCGAATGATTTTAACCCCCACCTAACTTCAATATTCGAACTCCCGTAAGCGCCCCCTCATGCTGGAAATGCAAAACGTCGGCTTTAACAACCGGTAATCAACTCGTAACCCTATGGACGGTTCGATCAGCCCTTTTATTGCTGAAATCATTATGAACACTTTATTACACCACACTAAGGCATCTCTTGATTTTGATATTCCTTTTATATTTCAATATGTGGACAAATTTTTTGTTGCTTTAGCCTATGACAAAATCCAAACTATTTTGGTCGTATTTAACATCTTTAACAACAAGCTGAAATTTACAGTTGAAACAGAAACTGAACAAAGTTTTCCTTTTCTAAACACCGAGGTCATTAGAGATCCGAACAGCTGCATTAAACTGGATTGGTGTTGCAAACCAACCAACTCAGGTCATTATCTTAACTTTAAATCTTGTCATCCCCTTAAATACAAAATCAACTTGATTCTTGCCATAAAACGAGGACGATTCGTAAAGTAAGTTCCGTTTCCGCCTAGCGATCGCAGTGCTGCGGTGTGGTCTGGTTCAATGTGCGTCTGGCAATGCTAGTAAGAGAATCATTCGGACATTCTTTCGTGCTATTTTGGTCATTTAAAATGGCTGCTGCAATTGAAAATCCCATCGATTGTGAACTTCGCGCTGTTATCCGATTTCTGTGTGCAAAGAACATGAAGGCTGCTGAGATTCATCGTTGACTTTGTTCCGTTTATGGTGAAAATGTCATGAGTGACAGTGTGATCAGAAGATGGTGCCATATGTTTCGAGAAGGACGAACTAATGTCCATGATGAAGAACGAAGTGGAACACCAACTATTGTGACGGACGAACTTTTGGGTAATGTCGAAGAGAAAATTCGTAAAAATCAGCGATTCGCAAATCACAGAACTGAGTGCCTTTTTCCCCCAAATTTCACGTACAGTTTTGTACGAGGTTGCTACTGAACATTTAGGTTACCACAAATTTTGTGCACGGTAGGTGCCAAAACTTCTCGCCGAAAACCAGACAAAGAGAATGGGATTGGCAGTAACTTGCTACGATGTTGAACGTGGAGATTTTCTCGGGCATATCGTAACAGGTGATGAGACTTGGGTCGCCTATGTCAACATTGAGATGAAAAGACAGTCAATGCAGTGGGGTCGCTCAAACGCGCCTACGAGGAAACCTTTAAAGTGCCGTCAAACATTTTCTGCGAGAAAAGTCATGATAACTGTCTTTTGGGACAACAAAGGCGTCCCTCTTATTGACTTTATGGAACGAGGGACCACAATAAACGCTGAAATCTGCTGTGAAACTTTGAAGAAGCTCAGAAGAGCTCTTTAGAACAAGCAACGTGGATTATTAAGTGGGAAGCGTTTGAGCATCCTCTCTACAGCCCTGATTTGGCTCCTAGCGTCTACCATCTCTTCCCTAACATGAAGAAATGGCTTGGATCGCAACGGTTTGAGAGCGATGAAGAGCTGCAGGACAGTGTTACAGCATGGCTTAATTCACGGGTAGCAGAGTTCTATGAAGAGGCAACCATGTAGAAGAAAAGCTGGAAGTTGTAGCTTTCAGTTGTATATAATAAAAAACTCTTCATGTATTGGTGTTTCTTTTTTAATAACCAAACGGAACTTGCTTTGCAAATCGCCCTCGTATTTCCTTAAACCCTCGAATTGCTTTACAACATTTTGAGAAAACTTAATTATCCTACTTCCTTTATTAATAAATTAGTGCATTCCTCTCCTAGACCTAACAATTACGGCGTTACATTTTAATTCTTCTCTTATATTCCTAATAAAAATTCGTGCCTAATTTAAAAAAATGACAGTAAAAAAAACAAAAATTAAATTCCAATGTCTCCTCCTTCCCTTTAAAAACATAGTATGGTTCGTTCATGCATTTTCCTTGAAACACAGCTCAAAATTACAGGGGACAAATGGTTAGACCACTTCGAATTGTGCTTCCAAGATGGCCAATATCCCTAAAAGGTCTGTGTTTATACACCTCATTTTCGAGGTATTCCCATAAACAGAAATCGCATGGAATTTGATCTGAAGACCCTGGAGGCTAGAGATTTTCCGAAACTTCTCCGATCCATATACGGGGAAGAAGTTAATCAAGAAAATTACAAACTTCGACGGCGCTGAGTGCTGAAGCACCATCTTGTTGAAAATATGTTTTTCTGCTCGGATCTAATGGTTACCCTCTATTGCGTTAAAACAAGTCATTCTAGAGGAAATTCAGGTACTTCTCTGAATTAGGATTTTATCGGAGTAAAGATGGTCTAATCATTTGGTTATTAAAAATTCCTCATCAAACATTGCCGTTAAGTGAATATTGGTTACGTGCTTCTACGAGAAAATGGTGATTTTCGTCAACACACTACCGACAGTTTTGTAAACTAACAATTGGATTTCAAGAGAATGTACTTTCATAACTTAAAAGCAAAGGCTTAATAAATAATCAGTCTTCTATATGTGCTTGAACCCAAAAGCTAAAGTACAGCCGAAAACCTGAATTCGTTTATTTTCAAAATTCTTCCAGCCATTGTATTGTATACTGTGTTCAATTAAGCGATTTCTCGAAGATGATTTCGTGGATTTCCGACGATAATCTGCATTACCTGAAGCTCGTCAACGTTAATCCAAGAGTTACGAGTACTGCCAAGCCTTTTTAGGCTTCAACTCCCACCACACCCCACCGCATACCGTTTCCATTGATGGGGGAAGCTCAAGCGAGACTACACACATAAGAGGAATGAATGAGGATTATTTCTACAACCTTGATCTAAAATGGTCGGTCCCTAGTTATGAGGTACTTTAAACTTATTCACGACATCAAATTGGATTTTAAACCCATTCCCTCCCCAAATTTTTTTTGGACATACCTTGCTCATTTCAACGTTATCCGCCACCGTTGAAAGCTAACGGATTTACTTAACGCTTAATTACATATATTTATCTGTATCCCCTCCCCCGCTAATCCCCGCCATTCCTCCATGAATCGAACATCGCAGCGTCACGTCCCTATTACCATGTCATTTCGATGTGTTGGGGTCTCGTTACCATTGCAAATCTGACGATCGACGAGCTAACCGAATGCTGGATCTCAATCCTTGGAGTTGAGCGGAACAGAATAAATGCGACCGTTTCGCATGAATAGGACGACGAAGTCGAATCGGACCCGGAAACACGAGTTGATTATCGGTTGTTAAAGCCGACGTTTTGCATTTCCAGCATGAGGGGGCGCTTACGGGAGTTCGAATATTGAAGTTAGGTGGGGGTTAAAATCATTCGCGGACGAACGATGTTGATTTTTTGACGGATTCTTTGCCGTTGTTTTTTCAAGGGCTAACTAGATTGCAATGGACGACGTCAATGGACAAACTTGGGAAAGTTGAAGAAAGCGAATCAAAAAACGCTTTGTCTGTGTCAATTTAGTCTTCGATCTGTCCGCTTATTTACTTTTATCGAGAGGAATACTAGTTCAATGGCTTCCTAATTTTCAAATGTTGACCTCTGCGATGATTGTCTATTTTGATCTCATTGTCTATGTAAAATTTGATACGTGGTAGGTGTAATTTTGGAATAGATTTCTTGAAATTAATCAGTATCTTTTATTACTACCTCTAACCCGATTTTACTGGACTCTTTTCTTAATAAGTTTGGTAATATTGTGATGAACTATCTACCCCCCGCACAAATTTAAAAACTTTTAAGCTAAAGAAGAGTATAAAAATTATAGAGTCACCTTTTGTAGTAATTCTTTGAATTATCTTGCACTTTTGTTAACCTTTTATTTGTTTAAATAGTTTTCGAAAGCGTTGCGTATTACTTTTGAGCAATATGTCTCATTAATCAATCAAACTGGAACGATGTGTTTTGCTTGTCGCGTCACGCGTCACGTACAAAATTGCGGTACGTCATGAGTAAGAAGTGCAACGTCATGGAAAATTTTGGTATATAAACCCTTCAGATTTTCATTTCGAAGAACTTCTGAGTAGCAAGTCGGCGCTTTAAAGCTGACTAAAAGCTGAGTAAAGTTCGAGAAGTATCCCGCAGGTAGCCGGCATAAAAGCAGGCAACTGCTGAATATTTCTCAAAGACCGTGAAGTATCCCGTAGGCAGTCGGGGTATTATGCAGGTAACTGTGGAATATTTCTTACTGTTTCCGTTCTAACAGCCTTCGGCTGTTTTGGTAGGCGCCGTCACGAACGACACCGACGTTAAGAATCGTTTAAGTCCGTATTTTGACTTGTACCGGTTCTCCCGTTGTAAACATTTGATAATTTAACTTAGAAAGCGTTGAAGACCGTAACCCGATGCATGTCGTTACACCGCTTGTAAACACTTTGAGAATTTATCTTTTCCTTTTGCATAACACCGTATATTTGTCACCGTAATAGAGTTTATTTTTTTCTGTCACTATTTCTTCATTAATTAAAATAATTCTTTTGTTTTAAAACTTGTAAATAAAATTGTTTACTTTTACTTGCTTACTCTTTTTATTCCGTCACTGGACTCTGGACACAATAGCTACTCCGGTTGATTGTTGATGGACACCGTGCTCGACACCGCCATAAATCCTCTTTTAAATTACTAAGTCCGCAATCAACATAATTAACACCCACATAGTGAATAGTTATTCAGATAAACTAGGTATTTTGGCAGCTCTCAAAATTGTTCCTCCTTGGGGACATCTATAATCAAGATGCGCAATTACCTTCATCTATATTGCTAAGGCCGCTAACGTAGATTCTTGTTAGCATAGAACTGTTTAAAAAAAAGTCCAGGGAAAGAACGCGTCACAATATAAACCATTAAAATGCCAGTGATAAGAATTTAAACAGAGATTTAGTTAAATCACGTAACTTAGAAACTAAATAATATGTGGTCTTATATGGATAGGAATTGTTATAATTTCAAAATGGTTTGTAGACGACTTTGTTGGTAAACTCGATTAAAGGTGGCCATTCTGTCAACTACAAAAAGGACAACAAATGTTAAATCAAATTGCAAATCAAAAAAATTAGTTTAAAGGCTAAAACTACAAATTTGAAGACAAAGTTGTTACATTCTTTTCCCACGTGTTCATTCGTTTTTCTCCTACTTTGACACTACTTTTCTATACTCATCAATTTCGATCTCCAAATTATCATCAAATAGACCATCGCAAGTTGCAAAGTTTCATCAAAATCTATAGTGGTGAGGTGCAACACTTTCCTGATGGTAATCCATTTAACATGGAAAGACCTCTTTTCTTAATTACAATTTTTACAGAACTACACGAAAAAAATATATAGTCTATATAACAATAAATATAGTAAGATACGCGACAGCAACATTTTTGTTAGAATAACTACATACTTTATTAGATTAAATAAATTGTTATTATTTTTATAATACAAGGGATTGTTGTCCCAATTTTTTCTCCATGTAGTCATAGTTTTGACTGGACCATGAAATAATTTGGAAATGGCTGTACTCTATCAACTCCTATGATGAGGATAGATAAAGCGTGAAAACGTATTTAACTGTTCATACCGAACAATGAAAATAGCCGCGGAAATCAACTCTTTCATAACGGCCCTCATTCGCAACACCCGTAGTTCCATATAGACGTAATTTTCCATTCCATACGATCCTTTTCACCTCGCCATCCCAACTCCAACGTATCTGACGGTGGCGTGGCGACCTCTTTCGCTGTACATTGCCGCTACCGCAAGAAATTCCATCAAAAACTCGTTAATATAGCTGATAAGACGAATTATTATGGCCACATACAAAAATATCTGATACGATGTCGATGACATTTAATAATGAACTGTCGTTAGAACGGAAAATAACTTCGCAAGAAGCGAAGCGACTCTCACACACAGGAGCCGCGCGTGTGTGTATGTGTCGTTACCCGCCGCATAGGAGGAAGGAAAGCGACGAACGGAAACAGAGCGAGATGGAGAACAATGAATCATTTCGAACAAAAAAAGTAATAATCAAATCTCCTTTTAGCGGAAAGGGCGCACGGTTTTGTTTGTTCGTAAGCCCTCGCCGAATCCTCGACTTTCCCCCACCCTAGTCGCTCGTCCTAGCTTCGGTCTCCGCTATCTTAACGTTGTTGCTTTTTGTACATCTCGACCACATCCGGTCCGCTGCGAGCTTTCCTGCTTCCTTCGAAAAGTAAACTTCCTCTCTTTCTAGAACTATCGTGTTCGAGCTGCCCCGGCGAACCGTCTCTTAGTCGTATTGTGCTTTTTAGAGCTCGTCTCTGTCTTTCTGCCGGGCAAAAGGACGAAGAAAGGATTATATATGTATATATAGATGTAGGTTAGTTACTATCATTGCTTTGAGGATCTCTAGATTTTGGAGATGAAGGAAATTAACAAGTTGAGTACCATCATCCGTTACTTTCAAAATGACAAAGAAGAAGGAAGGAGAAACTATAGTAATTATAAAACCATACAATATGCGTTACGAAATTGAAGAAAGCAAACTGGAACAAGTATATTACAGATTCAAGGTCTACTTTAAGGTAGGTTTATTTTGATTTAGATACATGCCTAAATTTACAGCAGATCTACTAGGCAAAGACGTGACATTATATGCTCGAAAAACAAGTGAATAGGCCAAACATCGAAACCTACATGGAACGATCACTCACGAGGCTGTTAGGTCTGGTAAATGAAGGTAAAACAGCGGAAATGATCAACTGAGGAACTGCAATAGATCTGAGAAAGCTGCACTAGGATAGACCTGAATTCACTTTAAACCCAATCAAACCTAAAATATGTTGGATTTACGCGAATGCCAAAGTCGTTGTATTGCATTTGCACTTTCAGTATAGCTTGTGTCTTCTACTTAGGTAGTAGTTATTGTAAAAATGTAAAATGCTGTTGCTAGAGTTAAGAAAGAACTGATATCGCAGGAAACTGGAAATTGGTCAAAACCCTAATTGGGGAAAGGAGATTGGTTTTAATAAATTGAAATATTTATAAAGTTATATTTCAAAACGGTGTAAGAATGTTGTGTAATACACATGTAAACAATAAATTCCTCATAGATAACATGTTTCCTTGTCTTATCTGCCTGCGCTAGGCTTGCAAACTGAAAATTATCCGACAGAATGGATCCTACTAAAATCGAAACTTTTGACTTTGGTTTTGTTTAAACACAACGATATATTTACGCATACACTTGAAGATTCAAGCCAGTTTGCATAAATCATTTGAGCTTATAAACCCACCTTTAAAAACGAAATTGATGAAAGAAGCAAAAACACCAGATAATATTAAAATACGCTGAATAGACTCGGCAATATCTTGACCCTTTGATATCAGAAAAGCATCACCAAATCTGATTCTATGGACGACAAGACGTTTGCAAAATTCCAACTGTCTCCTCCTCCTATTGGGCGAGCTCCATTCTATGTAGGTGTTTCCTTAATCGCCTTCCAACAGACCCTTTGTCGAAAGAAAGCTAAATACCTATTCATTACATAAAATTGCTTAATAGGCTTAAGGATTCGTCGCAGGATGATAGACGATATGCCAACTATTACTTCTAGTCCCAGCGGAAACTAATCAGCCCCAATTCCGTGGTGTTCTGGTATCCAAATGGTCCTTCTTAATGAAAATCTGTGATTTCCTTGGTTTTTCCAACGTCATAAAGTTTTTGAAAAAGTTCAACCCCGGTAAGCACCCGAATCTAACCTTTCCCGTCTTTATTGGACATTATTAATATTACTCAAGACGTTAAGATTGATCCTGTAGTCAGCTACAAGCCTGATGAAAGACATCCTTGCCTCCAGAGCCCACAGGGCAACCTGGCTGTTAAAGAAAATTCTAATTGACCTGTGTCTGATAGCCCTACTCAGGATTGCTACCACATTCACATTAATGACAAATATTTCTCCTTGGAGATATACAGTGCCATGATGCCAAAATTCCAAGGAAAAAAGAAATACCAAAAGAGGTGGATATAAATCTCCCTATCATTAAGTAATTAAAGTGAATTAATCGCCTTCTGGGGAAATAGTGGAAAGAATAAAACATTAGGAGAAAGTTCGAAATTAATTTGATGGAAACAAATGTACAAAAGGGTAAATTCAAATGTTTTGGGTATATGAACACGATAAGAAATAACAGATTACCAAAACAAATATATAAAGCAAAGTATAATAAAGCTCAGGAAATCGTGGAAAAACCAAATAAGAGAAACAGCGGGGTTAGAAAAACACCAAAGTAGTCGACTGCAAATTTCTAACTATTTGTAAGACGGATACAACTACTATTTGTTCTTAGAATCCACAGAAATCTAACATCCGAAGAATTAAGCATAATATCTTTAGATAGTAAATTCAGGACATATGATGACCTCAAACTTGAAGCTATTCACAATATCTGCATTCAAAATTACACCATCTCTCCCTTTCCTGAAATCATCAAAACGGAATCTTTTTGAAAAGAAGTTCCTCACATAAGAATCCAACCTATAAGATCAAAATATATTAAGGACTGTTCAAGCAGTATCCATATTACGTGAAAATATAGTTAATGCCTTTGATGATTTAGCCAAACCTTACCTCAGTTCCATAGAACATTTGTGATGTGGCACTTTAATTCTTGAGCTTTTGTCCATGAGAAGGTGCTGTGAAGGATTATCAGACACTTCTGCAGAATTAAAACATTTTTTTCTACATTTCTCCTAATACTCATCAAAGGAAAATAAAATGGAAGTCTTATTTTCTAATATCGTTTAGAAATAAACATAGAAAAGACCAAATCAATGATAATCGGAAGAGAAAAGAAAAGGCATAACTTCAGGTTACAAGGAAAAACAATAGAACAGGTGGACAACTACAAATATTTAGGAACAATAATACAAGGTGATGGAAAAATAGAGCAAGAAAGAAATGAGAGAATGAAAAAAGCGGGAACAACGTTCCTGGGAAAAAAGAAGATACCAAAACAGATAAAAGTTGAAATAATGAAGAAAATGATAAGAGCTACAATAATATACAGTAGTGAGATCTGGACAAAGATCAAATCACAAGTGAATGCCATGAATATGAGATTCTTAAGAAGGATAGAAAATAGAACAAAACGAGACATACTGGGAAAACTCAGGGATCAAACCTATATGGCAAATAATAGAGGAAGGCCAGTTGAGATGGTTCGGGCATATGTGTCGTATGAGTGACGAAAGATTGGCAAAAAAGTGTATGAGACGCGAGTGGCAGGAAAAAAACAAAATAGGTAGACCAAGGAAAAAGTGGACTGACGACATCAGAGAAGCAGTGACAAAAAGGGGAATAAAGTGGGAAGAAATTAAGCAGCAGACCAGAGACAGAAAACAATGGAGGAAATTATACAGAAAAGAAGAAACTTGACTCCAAACCAAGCCTTACACCGAAAGGTAGAAAGGCATAGGATTAAACAAACAAACAATAAAAAGTGAAGCCATAGAAGTTAATGTGAGATGTTTAATAACTGAGGACATAGCAGTGTTGATTTTCCCAAAAAATTTCCAAACACTTCGCAAAATCCATCTTAATCTTGATAAGCCAAGAACCAAGAGCTGTCATAGCTATATAAGCACACATCCACACACATTTCGACCCTGCAAAACGGTGTCGTATCCACGTCATTTAATCTATTCCGTATTTCGCTTTTTTTATTACGTATCCACGTACAAGGAGACCACCTCCTTTACATATTATTGTGAGCGGCCTGTGCGTGACAGAATCAGATGAGCTAGTCGGAAATGTGCATGCCTCATATACACGATTTTTTTCCTTCTCTTCCATTTTCCCTTGCCGTGGCTGGTTGAGTAAATATACTGTTATGTTATCGTTATGGTTATTACCGTTAATATTACCTCCTAGCAGTAAAAATATTCCGAATGTGTGTACTCGAGATTTGCAAAGTGTTATTAGGGTAAGTGGTACTTCTTTCCTTTCCTTTTTCTTTCCACGAAATCCAGCATGAATATACATGTAAAATACTGAAGTGTTCGTATTTTCCCTATTATTACCGTTAAGTTATAATGAGATCTTATAAGTTAAGTGTTTATGTAAAATCTCTACAATTATAATAGTCGCTACAAACAAGCTTCTCTAAAAGGTCTCAAAAAAGCACGATTTTCCTGATTTCCTCAGTATTTCTTTTTATTCTCGCTTAATAAAGCACGTTTTATGAACCGTAAGGATCCATATCGTCCTGACTCCGAGATAAGTACATCACAGAGAAGCGTTTTATTTATTTAGCATCGAAGGCAATATTTCTTACCGGTTCAATGGAATAATCTTCTTTCGAAGTGGAAGACTTTACGTTACGACATGAATTGATTGAAATCTAAGGACAGCTTCTTTATGAACGTTATTAAAATGTGATTCTCAAATAGCCAACTAAGAGAACCTGAACGAAGATATACAAGGGTACCGTTTTGACTTTTTTACAAACGACAGCTAGATAGCGCTACTGAGCTTTGACATTACCATTTTTGTAAAATTTGACATTTGTTACTGTTGAGGTAGTGACAGTGAAGAACAGTTAATGCTGAATGGTATACAACAATCAGGAATAAGAATCAACAACTTTGCATCATCCTTCATCATTGCAATACCACCTCTCACACAGCATGTCAAACAATTAATTATTTCAAGGAAAAAACATCGAATTAATGTCTCATTGCTCGCATTCACCTGATTTATCGCATAACGACTTCTTTTGTTCATGAGTTTCAAACAAAAAATGCGTAGACAGCGATTTTTACCACCTCAAGAAGCTGTTGAAGCCTTCAAAAACTATGTGTTGGAGATACCACCTTCAGAAAAGAAAGAAAATTTCGAGAATTGATTCGAACGCATGCAAAAGTTTATAAATCTTAACGGCGAATATTTTGGAAAACGATAAAACTATTTATACTAAACAAATTTCTTCCTTTCATTGTTTTTGTAAATACTTGAACGGTATCCCTCGTACATTACTTGTTTTTAGAAACTACTTTATTTTTCAATTGAGCCTGGAGGCTGAAAGAAAATCACACCCAGTATAATGAAAGGGTTAACGTATGGACGGGCACTGTTGAAAATAGAGTAATCGGACCATTTTTCTTTGATGGAAGCCTCACTGAAGGAAGATATCTAAATTTCCTTGAAAATGATCTAGTTCCAGCTTTAACCACCCTCTTTTCAGATGATAACGATCTTGATTTACCAAGTTCACCCTTACAGTTTCAACAGGATGGTGCTTCTCCGCATTCTGCAGTTCATGTAAGGGCTACTTAAATACAGGTAGACGATCTCAACTCCTTAGACTTTTAAACCTAAAGAGACGATGAGTAATACCAGAAATTTCTCCACAAATAATACAAAATGCACTACAGTACTTTTTGAAACTTTCTGATAAACCCTGTATAATGTTTCTTCTTAAAAGGATTTCAAGCATTTCAAGAAAATAAAATTGACGAGTCCGAGCAATTCTTGATCAAGTAGGCAGTATTCCGTACAAAAGTCTGATCTGTTTGTTTATCACAACCCTGCATACAGGGTATTAAAAAAAAACGTGTAAATATTTAAGGAGCATATATTACGATCAAAAACAAGTGAAAAAGGCCTAATGAACATGAGTCCGCAAGTCAACCGTTTTTGTGAGTTCATTTATCTTTCTTGAAAATCAACGAACGCCACAATTTTCATTATTGATTGATTGATTTTTCTACCAGAGCAGGGCTGGTCTTTACATCCCTAACACTGAAGCTTAGTAGCTTATTGTATTATTCCTGCTTCGGTTTTGTTTAACTTGAACAGGTTAGTTCCCGCAATCAGGTTTAAGAGCCTATGTAGTAAATCTTTCTCCATTTGTAGTTCAATTGTGCTTCGCATAGCGAATCTGCGTTGAGCTAACGCTGCACATTCGAAAATAATATGAGGGGCTGTTTCCTCCTCCTCATTGCAAAGTCTACATAAGGGCTCATCTTCGTAGATCCCCATCTTATGCAAGTGGCCTCTCAAACAGCCATGTCCTGTTAGTAGACATGTTGCTGCCCTAAGCTGTATCTTGCTTAATTCAAACAGATCAGCAGTCAGATGTTGCGACGGTCTTCCCATCATCCGTTTGCTGTGCTTTTGTCCAGCTGCATGTTTCCAATTTAATTGGTGTTGTGTTATAATCCACTCATTAATTGCACCACACACTGCACTCTTGGTAATACCTAGACCCGGTTCAGGGCCTATATAATTCATTTTTGAACCTTCCCTCGCTAGCTGGTCTGCAATTTCATTGCCCGCTATGCCCCTGTGCCCTGGCACCCACACCAGTGTGACCTTGTTGTGTTTAGACAGAGCCATTAGGGTTTGCAGGCACTCCCATACTAGTTTGGAGGTTATGCGATAAGATGCTAGTGCATTTAAGACTTTTTTTTTAATACCCTGTATATGGCGATTGAGTATGGTCTATTGTGTATCCTCCCACATCATTTCATTTAAATTCCAATAACTAGTTTAAATTATAAATACACGTCCGTACGTTAATAAATTTCCCTATAATCCTAAAAACAAGCTCCACAATTTATGTAAATATAATACAATCGAAAACGCACACGTTCCCGTGCAAATAAATTGTTAAACAATTCACCCGTATGATTATTCTGGTTAATAAAACAAAATAAATAGAGGCGCAACCTTTTTTTTTGTTAATACATACATTTACAGGTACATAAATGAAAAACTCTATATCCCGTGCTCTCGTCCATCGAACCTGCCGTCACAATGACATATCGGGTCAAACTAGCGCCATCTATAAATTAGTTTGCGTTATCAATGTTGGGCGAATTTCAGCGGGTGAAAAGTTGGTAAAAAGGAGGTCGAATAGGAGATTGATTGTAGGTTTCAATTAAAGCAATTACGAATTAGACGCGTGGGATACATTTTTTTAATGACATTTTGTACCACATGAATTAATTATGATTTTCAACAGATGAGCGCATAAATAGAAAAGGTACAATGGTATCTGTAAAAAAATTCATATGTAGGGACTGTTTTTCATAAGCAAAATGTAATAAGGGTTTCACTGACATGAGTTAATATAGCCTCTGCCTTCTGCCAACCTTAAAGTAGTGGTGCTATTAAACCGGAATTATTTTTTTTTAATTTATTGGGACATGATAAAAATACAAAGACTTAGGATTATTTTTCTACATAATCTCCTGATTTCGTGACACGTTTTTCCCAACGGATGGGTAATTTTTTATCCCGTTATCGTAAAACGAAGATGGTTGTGCCATAAGCCAATTGTGCATGAAAACATCAACTGCAACACCGTCATCAAAACGTCGCCCTCCAAGAACTTCTTTCAGCGGACCAAACAGGTAGTAATCGCAGGGCGATAAGTCCGGACTGTAGGGAGATTGTTCTAATGTAATCATGACAATTCTTCAAATTTTTGCCGCGGTAGGGCAGCTGTATGGGGCCGGGCATTGTCTTGCAGCAGGACAACATCTCTTATTGGAAAGCCGCGTCCTTTCCGATGATATGCATTTTTCGACGGTCGTGGAGAAAATCAATATGTAAGACTCCTTTAAAGTCGAAAAATACGGTCGCCAAAACCTTTCCAGCCGAGAGCCGAGTTTTGACTTTGACAGGTGCAGATTCGTTCTTCTTTCGCCATTCCATACTTGCTTGTTTCGATTCCGGGGTGTAATGGTGCACCCAAGTTTCGTCACAAGTCGCTATCCGGCGCAAAAGGCCTTCCCCTTCAGCATAGCGGTTCAAATGCCGTTGGCACACTTCCATACGATTCCGTTTTTGATGTTCGGTGAGAAGAAGAGGAACCCACCTTGCGGAGACTTTCCGAAACCCAAGGTTGTCAGTAATGATCGCGTGAGCACTGCCAAAGCTGATTCCCACCTCAAAAGCAATTTCGGCTACTGTTAATCGACGGTCGTCCTCGAGAAGTCGGCCAACGGTAAGAATGTTCTTCGCTGTCACGCTGGATCTTGGTCGACGTTGGTGACCTTCATTTTCTACGGCTTCTCGTCCTTCTACAAATTGTTTGTGCCATGAATACACTTGTGTCTTGTCCCCGAACTGTGCTTCAAGCCATCTCAAAATTTCTGATGGTTTTACGCCCTCTTTCGTAAGAAATTTAACTATAATCCGTTGCGCAACGGACGACGGTACTTCTCGCTCCGACATCGCGATAGTTACTGACTAGGTGGTAATGTGGCGTTCCCTAGCGGTGGAATGTCCTCGAGACATCCCAATCGATAAACCTCAGAAGCCACGTCCCTCTTTGTTCACCTCACTATCGGTACGAAAAGCATTCCGATTTATATTTGATTCACCCTCGTATCACATCTGTCGGCTGTATCCCACGTACACTATTTATAATCCACAGCTCATGCGACTGATGACGATTATGTTAGGAAGACCGATTGCGCCCGGCTTACTTATCGCTAGAGCGGGCCAAGAGAGCCCCGCGCCAGGTTATAAATGAGTTTGCCGGGCCCATGACGCCACATATGTATGCATACAGATGAGTCGGCAAGGCCTTCAACAATTTATTGATTTATTGCAACAGTCTCTCGTCAACCCTATAATTGATATATGTAACTATGTCTAACGTACGCAAGGAAAATAATCGGCCGTTAGCTAGTAAAGTGACTAAATTTATCAGTGAATTTCCGGATTTAAACTACAATGGAACCAAAATATTGTGTAGGGTTTGTAAAATACCGTTAATGTGCTGGAAGAAACGCAACTGTAAAAGACATATTAGTAGTGTACAAAACAAAAATAAGAAAAATGGCGTGCCACCTCAAACCCAATTTCAGTTGGATTTACTTTTAATGTTTATTATATGTGGCTACCGCTTCACGTACTCGATAAAGAAGCGTTTCAACAGTTTTGGCGTACATACAATCCCGAGTGGAACTTACCATCACAGACAGCGTTACGGAGAGGTCTACCACGTATACGTAAAGATATCGAAAATAAGATCAAAGCAGAATTAAAAGATAAACAGCTGTGGCTATGTCTTGATGAGAGGGCGAAAAAAATTGTATTTTGAATATTATAGTACGAGTACTAGATCCTGTTAATCCGGAATTTGCAATTTTATTAGCTAGCAAAAGACTAAAAGAGTGTACTGGTGAAGCAATTACGGCCGTAGTGCTCGATACGTTACAACAATTCCAATTGTCAGCTAGTCAACTGTTGATGTTCATGAGCGATGGTGCAGCGACAATGTGTAGTGTAGGCTGTTCTCTTAGAGAAAAGTGTGAGCGACTTTTACACGTTACGTGTAAAGTCCATGCCTTACATCTTGTGGCACAAACTATTTAAGAATGTTACCCGAAGGTGGATGCATTAATAGCAAATACAAAAAAAGTCTTTTTCAAAAGTCCTAAACGGATTGGAACATTCCACAGGTTTTGTCCTGGTATTCGCGAACCACCACAACCTATTCTTACGCGTTCAGGAACGTGGTTGCAAGCCGCTTTTTATTATTCTCAACATTTCCAAGAAGTCAAATCTGTGATTTTGCAATTCGATCCTGCCGAAGCTACAGCTATTAAGGAGAGCCAGAAAGGATTTCTAGATGCTTCTGTTGAAACAGATTTAAAAAGTATCAGCAACAATTATAAAAGGTTAGTAGACGCAACAGAAAAATTTCAAAATACTGGATTGTCGTTGGTAGAGTCATTGCAAATCGTGGACGAAGTTAATACATTGCTACACAGTATAAACGACGCAATAAGTGGCCGCGCTTTAGCTAACAATAAGTTCGACAGTGTTTTAAAAAAGAATTCCGATTACACGAGATTAAGACAAATGTGTGGTGGGGCATCTGCAGATTCCTTAACTAACTCTAAAGATTATTTTAATTATGCCTGTCTTACTTTGGTAGATGTGGAACGGTCTTTCTCGAAATATAAGTACATTTTTTCATCGCGGCGAACATCCTTCACCGAAGCAAATGTGAAAGCATACCTGATGGTGCAACTTCTTCAACAAGCCTATCCGCTTTATTAGGAAGCTTCGTTTATTTTTTATATTATTATTTATTGTTACGTTATTAAGTACAACAGATTTTTGAATAACTGCTTTGATTACTTTTACAGTTATTACCTTATTACATCACATTTACAACACATACCGTTTTCAAACAAAAAAAAAAATAATGACAATAAAAACACCTTCACGTGTGCATGTATTCGCTCTATTTACCAAATATTATTATTGCGTCGGCTTCAAACGCATGCAAACGTGTTCAACAATGTACCACGGAAAATATTCAAAAAGTGATAATGAACGCTTTGAAAAAATTTAAAATTGCCCAAGATCAAGTTGTGATGATTGTGAGAGATAGTGCAGCAACGATGTTAAGTGTTGGGCGATCCTTAAAACATATATTTCCTAACTTAATACATATAACCTGCGTGCTGCATGCTTTGCATTTAGTTAGTGAAGTTGTTCGACAACATTACGGAAACGTTGATCGGATGATTGGAAGTACTAAAGCAGTGTTTCGTAAATCTCCTAAACGTTTAAAAGAATTTCGTAGATTTTGTCCAGATATTCCAGAACCTCCTGAACCAATTTTAACGCGATGGGGTACTTGGCTAACAGCAGCTTCTTACTATTTGATCCATTTTCAACAAATTCAATCAGTTATAATGCGATTTAATCGGAATGAATCCAAAGCAATTAGAGAAAGTCAAAGAGAATTTCAAATTCCTCAACTTTTAGAAGATTTAACAACAATATGTACCAATTATACAGTATTACTAAATGCTATCAGAAAACTACAATGTACTTAATTGTCATTGCAGGAATCATTAGACATAGTGGAGAGTGTAAAAAATAAATTACACACATTAAATGATACGCCAGGATTATGCGCTAGTCAAAAGTTGGCAGATGTTTTAAGGAAAAATCCCGATTTTAATACTTTAGAGGCCGTTTATAATAAGTGTAAGAATAGTGAACTTTTAAGTGATTTTGAAAAACAGTTTCTACATGCAAATGTAACTTCCTTCGATGTGAAAAGATCGTTTTCTCTATGTAAGAATATTTTTTCTTGTCGACGCACAAGGTTTAAAGAAGTAACTGTGGAAACATATGCAATGATGCAAGTTTACAGTAGTTCACATCCTGATGCCTCTAATTTGTTGAATAATTAGCAAGTAAGTTTATTTATGAATTTTTCGTATTCTTATATTAACCCGTAATACCGACGCCTATGCGAGTCCGCAAGTTTTGGTTACTCTACTTATCACTCATAGAAAAGGTTGGTGGAACTATTTTATACTGTAATACATTTAAGGTTATACTTGCAGCATATCCTAACACTGCTTCTATCCATTACTGTTGTTTACATTAGCTCGGTGTCCGTCCTTACTATATGCAACTTACTTAACGATTTAGTTTTACAACTTTACCATTTCCCCAATTTCCCAAAGACTGTTAATACCACGCTTGGCCACAAAGACACGCAACATTACGCTCAACTTTAATTTAATGTCTTATCGTTTTGTTTCTTTTAGCATTTTGATTTGTTTTTACAGAAATATGTAAAAGACGGCTATCGATTTGGCGACAGAAGCCTGTTCTTGCTTCTGACGTCAAAAATCTCAATAAAACTGAAAAAAAGTCTGTTTAGCGACAGCTTCAAATAATTTATTTGAAAGCGCTATATTACAATAAATAAAAAAAAAGATAAAGAGTTGGACTCGTTTCCTTTTTTTGGATGGTGATGTCTTTGACTACAATGACAGAAAATCTTATAATTTTTTCCAAAAGATCTTCAAACTTCAAATTTATTTTCAACATGAACATACATTAGACATTATACCACCAGCTGATGAAAAATATATCATCCTAAAGAAAAAATACAACATGTAAGCCATTATGTTTTAGTTTAATTACCAGGTCGTTTTAGTCTGTACTGAAATCAAGTATGAAAACCCCAGATCACTCAATAAACAGAAGCTAACGTATAGCTCATATAAACATATGGATCTTGTCAAGGGTTTGGCTGGAGTAACGCTTAATGGTTTGGTGACATTCGTTAGTGATTTGTATCCTAGTTCATCCTCGGATAACAAATTGCTTAAAGATTCAGGTGTATTATAGTGTATGGTAGCTGCACTGAAGAGCCCATTTAGTTAAGTCAACCAAGTTATAATTGATCCAACAAAAATATACGTTAGGCTTTACCACAGTCATCGCATGCAATTTAGTAAATTCCCCACTTTTGTTTCGTATCCGGTTTAACTTGGAAATCAACGAATTCTCGAAACAATTATTCCGAATTGAATCAATTAACTTGTGTAGTGCGGAATGTGCCGATACTTAAGTGCTTGTAATACTACCCCACAATCTTTGCTATCTAATTGATTCCACTTCAAAAATCAACCGGAAAATACGCGAACGAATATTCCGCAGCTCGTTTATTCTAAATCTAAATCGCAATAAAATGATAAAAAGAAAAACGGATCGCATTTCGCTTCGCTTTACAACGCATGCCGTTTCCACGCGCTATTCGATTCGTCTGGTCAGCCTTTAAATTTCGATTCGGAGGAAATATTTTCGAACGCGCGAGCTGTCAGCCGTTTGGAACGGGTAAAACGCGTCAACAGTTTCACCGCATTATCTCGTTGATCGTGCAGTTATTTTCTCACGATGGTAATCGGTCGGAATGTTAATAATTCGATTGTTTGATATACCATGGTTTGAATTTCTTTTTCGAGTACGCCGGGATATAAATTTCAAATAGGCAGCTAGCTAATCACGCTGCTAATTTAAACGTATATCACATTAACGTGCCGTAAACGTGTATGTACACTCCACGTGAAAATTGTTACGTGTTTTCGGGAAAATAGTGGTTATATTTAGTAAAAATTTGTTGTAAAAGTGGTCATTTCATACAAATAGACGTGCTTTTAAACAGAAAACGATTCGCTGTGATTATTGTATACAAAAATAAACAGGGTAAGTAGAATAAAAAATTAAATACCCACAATATCTGCATCGGGCAAGTTACTATCTCCACTGTTAGTATGTTTGAAAGAGGTAAGTGGCAGTTTGGAGCCAAAAGTACAACAAAGTAGATGCTCCGAATGTCGGCCATATGACCCTTTTACTAATGGATTCATGGCCAGGTCAAAGCCCTGAAGATGTCGAAGAAGCTGTGCCACTTACTCGGTCAGTTACAGTAAAAACAATCCCAAAGGGTGCCACTAGTTTCATACAACCCTTGGATGTCTATGGTTTCCGCTTCTGGAAGCAATTTGTTCGTCAATTATCCGATACAATTGCTCTATCATCATTTGGTATTCAATTACATCAACGAGACAACATATTACGCATGCAAGGTTTAACACACATGCAATTCTCTTCGCCAAGATATACCGACTTCATTCAATATGCTTAGTGTAAAAGCGGGTATCTTCAAGAGCGTCCGGGAAACTTTACAACACCAGTCGATTTCTCCTTTCACGACTCACAGTTATAAGTAGAGCGGGCCAAATTGCGCCATCCAACAGAATCGGAATCAGGCGCAACGGCCGCTTATTGTAAATAGCATATATGTGAGTCACAGCAGATATGTGATATTTCGAAATTAATACACAAGAGTAAAAAAATAAAAGCTATATATATATATATATATATATATATATATATATATATATATATATATATATATATATATGTACACGCTGAGGTGTTTTTATTTTCATTATGATTTTTTATTTGATTGAAAACGGTATGCGTTGTAAATGGGATGTAATAAGGAAATAACTGAGAAACTGAACGCTTTTTTTATTCTGTTGTACTTAATAATGTAACTGTAAATAAAGATATAATAAATAAATTCTATCCTTCTTAATAATGCGGATAGGCTTGTTTAAAAAGTTGCACCATCAGATAAGTTTCCACATTTGCCTCGGTGAAGGATGTTCGCCGAGACGAAAAAATATATTTATATTTCGAAAACGACCGTTCCACGTCTACCGAAGTAAGACAGACGTAATTAAAATAATCTTTAGACTTAGTCAAGGAATCTGCAGATGCCCCATCGCACATTTGTCTTAATCTCGTGTAGTCCGGATTCTTTTTAAAACACTATCGAACTTAGCTAAAACTCGTCCACTTGTTGCATCGTTTATACTGTGTAACAATGTACTAACTTCGTCCACGACTTGCACTGATTCTACCAACGACAATCCAGAATTTTGCAAATTTTCTATCGCGTCTACTAACCCTTTGTAATTGTTGCTAATATTCTTTAGATGTGTTTCAACAGAAATATCGAGAAATCAGTTCTGGCTCATCCTAATAGCTCTAGCTTCGGCAGGGACGAATTGCAAAATAACGGATTTGACTTCTTGAAAATGTTCATTATAATAAAAAGCGGCTTTTAACCACGTTCCCCAACGCGTAAGAATGGGCTGTGGTGGTTCTCGAATACCAGGGCATAACCTGTGGAATGCCCTAGTCCTCTTAGGACTTTTGAGAAACACTTTTTTTGTGTTTGCTATTAATGCATCCACCTCCGGGTAACACTCTCGAATAGTTTGTGCCACAACGGCCTACACTACACATTGTGCTGCACCATCGCTCATGAACAACAACAGTTGACTGGTTGACACTTGAAATTTTTGTAACGTTTCGAGAACTACGGCCGTAATTGCTTTACTAGTACACTGTTTTAATCTTCTGCTGGCTAATAGAATTGCAAAATTTGGTTTAATAGGATCTAATACGCGCACTATTATATTCAAAATAGAATTTTTTTTGCAATCTGTCGTCTCATCAAGACATAGCCACAGCTGTTTATCTTTTAATTCGGCTTTAATTCGATTTTCAATGTCCTCACGTATTCGTGGAATATCTCTCCGTAACGCTGTCCGAGATGGTAGTATCCACTCGGTATTGTATGTACCCCAGAATTTTCGAAATGCTTTTTTATCAAGTATACGAAGTGGTAGACCACATACCATAAACGTTAAAAGCAATTCTAATTGAAATTGACGTTGTTGTGACACACCATTTCTTTTATTTCTGTGGTGTGCGCTATTTATATGTCTTTCACAATCACGTTTGCTCCAGCACAGTAGTTTCTTTTTACAAACTTTACAGAAAATTGTACTCCCATTGTAGTGTAAATCCACAAATTCACTAAGAAATCTATTAACTTTCGTAGGTAATGGCCGTTTATTTTTAATAGTTACGTTAGACATAATCACTAAAGCGAGCACACCGACGCTTGTTTCTAGTATGCCACGAAGTGGTGCAAACGTAACATCTGCAGACTCGTCATTTGTTGATGAATAGAGCGCGTCATCCGTAAATGAATAAGCGCGCTGTTAGTTCGTAGCCGTCGATGAATGAACTTTTTTTTTGTAGTGGCCCACTGTGAACAACGCCCTATTTATCAACGAACACCCAAACTGCAGGTGTATATTTGCGCGTCTTCACGACGTAATAGACAGTGGTTTTGGTCCTCGTCCTAATAATTACATATTTAAATTACCTCTGTTTACATACATATATGCGCCCGGCAGCCTGATTGCGAACCTGGCGCGTGGCGCTCTTGGCCCGCTCTAGTTATAAGCTTGCAATATCTGTGGGGCACCGGCCATAATAAGATGCGGATGGTGCAAAAAATACTTGTGCATAAAACATTTCTTTAACGATTATCACAGTGTGCAGATTATCAAACGTAAATGAAGATAGTAATTATTATATTTATTCTATATCAATATCTATTATATTATATTTTTGCATATTTAGTTATTTACGTCAATTGAATTGTATTTCATTTAACAATAAGTAATTATCATTTTAATTCTAGGATCTGTAAATTATAACAAACTACTTTTTGCATTTGCTACATCTGTTGGCAATATGAAAACAATGTGTAATAACATATGGTGTTATTTTCTGTTTGATACTAATTGTTATCGAAGCAGAACAAGATACTTTATGATAATACACTACGGAAGCAGTGATAAATAAACAAAAAAAAGAGAGAGATGTAGTCTCTGATTAGGATATATAAAAATGTCGATAACTTCCCTAAAATGGACATTTAGAAAAAAATCCAAAACCTTTATTTTTTCATGTGGCTAAAGCCCGTAAGAAATGTGTTCTTAGATCCAAAATTGGCACGATATCCTAGCAAGAGAGTATGGTTCTCTTTCGGTAAAACACCGTTACAGTAGGGCGGACATTTTGAGGCACACTGTTCGTATGTATCATATTACTTTGTTATATTCCAATATAACAAACTATTTTAAGCTGAAATACAATGCGAAATTAATCAATTAATGAAATTAATTCTAAAAACATAAAGAAAACTAGTCTTCGGTAGGGGTACATAAAAATGGCTATAACTTCCCTAAAATGGACATTCATAAAAAAATCCAAAAACAAGTAACTTTTATTTTTTCATGTAGTTTAATGATAAAAAAATAAAAAATACATTTATATCATACAAGAGCAGGGGCGATAAAAAAATGATATTTTTTAACCCCCTAACGACCCCGTGGGTGCGCCACTGTTCTTTCATTAACATAAAATGTAGAACTAGTAACAAGAAACACTTTGGTATTTACCCGATCTCAATATCTCTTCTCGTTCCTGAGATATTGCAGAAAATGTGTTTTTGGGGGTAACTTTGAGCCCCTATTACACCCCCTAGAACCAAAAACGGGGCGCTAAAAAAAACTACGTGTCAAATATTTTACGGTGTTCTACATTCCTACCAAATTTTATCAAAATCGGAGGTGACCACTTGGGTGCCTTTGCTTGTAAGTTAGGGTCGAAAATAATAAATGTCAAATTGTGGGGCATCTATTTTATTTGTTGATAAAAAAGAAGATGGACAAGAAAAAAACAATTATAAAATCTTAAACTGTAATAAAACCCATGAAATAAATGGAAGAGGTAAGTTAAATAAAAGATAAATATAAATAAATAACAATAATTGCAATACCGATCGTTTGCTGTTTTGTTTTTTCATTTTGCTACTCTTTTTTATTTTTGGTTTCGAAGAAATTAGTTTTACCGTATAGTTACCGGCACTCAATATTTTATCGCGATTTTTAAATTAAATGGACTCGTAATGTTGATTTATTTTGAACCGATTCCGTGGTGCTGCTCGCTATTTCGCTGTTCCTGAATTATTTGTTATTTATTGGACACACCGCTGTTTCGCGTTTATGAAACCGTACATACATATATCTGTATATTCGAACCACCCACACAACGTACACCCTACCATATACACGATATATATTTGCCCCCGCATAGGTATGCCTGTACAAATACAGCAGAACCAGAGAGATGCAGCAAAACGCGAACATCGGAACGGATGATATAAACTCGTTTTTTTATTTATGGCTGTGCGTTTTGCAGTCAATAAAGTGCCACCGGACTATCAAACGGAGTCGAACGTCCATATACTAACATGATATATAGTACGTATTTGGGGCCATATTTACTTCATGGTAGATTGGCCCGCATTACCTACAATAACATGAATGTATACGGTGCGGAGACGTGCACATGATTTGCGAGTGAATTTTGGAAATTAGGACATTTACATCGTTGTAGTAAATCGAGGTACACTGAAAAAATAGGTTACAACATTTTTCAAAAATTAATACTAAAGATACTATAACGATTTGTTACACTCTAATTTGCGTTCCCAGCCAAAATGCATTTGAATTACTTTAAACAGCGTTATTTTGGCCCGCTTCAGCATCATTCTAACGAACTTCGAAATCCCCATCGTATTTGCGTCTGAGATGCGTTTCATTGCAATATTTATTTGTAAATAAGATACCTAATAGTTGTACAAGGTGCAGCAGAATGATCCCCCCCGATTTGGAAAGCTAATAAAATTCATACCAAACAAGATACAAAAAAGATAAATGTATTTCTAAAAAATACATATAATACGGTTTCCCTGCCTCTCCCGATAGTTTTCCAGGACCCTGCAGGTCATTACGGGCGGAATAGCAACAACTTCTTGGGTTATCGCATCTCTAAGAGCTTCCAAGGTTTGGGGACGATGTTGATACACGCGAGATTTGAGGTAGCTCCAGAGAAAAAAATCACAGAGGCTCTAACCTTGGAAGCTCTTAGAGATGCGATAACCCAAGAAGCTGCTGCTATTCCGCCCGAAATGACCCGCAGGGTCCTGGAAAACTATCGGGAGAGGCTTAATCAGTGTATTGAGAATGGAGGTCGCCACTTGAGTGATGTCATTTTTAAAACACGTTAATCTAAAACCGCATTATATGTACTTTTCAGGAATACATTTATCTTTTTTGTATCTTGCTTGGTTCGAATTTTATTAGCATTCCAAATCAGGGAGGTCATTCTGCCGCACCTTGTATATTTCAAAATTATGCGCGGCTAAATACCTTCGCTATACCCTATTCTTACATATGGTAGTAGTTAATTTGAATTGCACTCATTATTCGTTAACATATTCGTTAATCATAGTTGCTTCGTTCAGTAATCGAACGTCTTACGCACCATTTCTAAGCCCCTTGAATCTCTATTCTTTTAATAGTTTTCAAACAATACTCAGTCTAATGATAGTACTCGTCTTGCTCTGCAATATAGTCATATTTAAATTGAATTTTATCGGTAGTTAATTGCAGTCCTTAGCAATTAATCCGTTTATATAAGCACATCTCGCTTACGTCATAGCTAATGCATCTATTCCTGCATTATTACTGGTGAACGGAATATCTCGAGTGGGAGGAGCCTACGCGTTTCGTAAAACATATAAAAGAGGCAACATTCTGGTTGATTAGGTTATTCATCTGTACTAAGCATTTCCCGTATGACATAACACTTCTGTGTGATATACCATATGGTACGCAAGGCTCCCTTTCTGTCGATCATTTGGTTTGAGATTCGTCTACGTTCGAGCCGATCGTCTAGTATACGTACCGAGGTACGGATTTCATATTGGTCTCCCATTCGGATCTCGATCAAGACTCCCCGTTAGCCCGAGGCCCCCACCCTCGAGAGAATTTCCACCCGTCAAAACGCATCAGATCATCCCCAAACCAACAGCGTCTTTACCCGATCATCCATATGAGTTAGTTCTAAGCTATTGCTTTATGTGGTTAGTTTACGCCGCTTTGTACGGCTATTTATTGTCATTTATAGTTGTATGATCGTTAACTATAGTTCGTATCACTTTTCATGCATGCTCGATCGAGTAGTGAATTATGTAATAAGTTAAGAGAATGCAAATTGCGCCTAACGCTACTACCGCATATTACTTTACCTACTTCTCTTTCATATTTGTCAATATTTATATCCATATTTTACTTTGAGAACTTAACATATTGATACAGTTGTTAGTAATATCCAACTTTCACTCTGCTCATGTGATATTTATATTTTCTTTGAATGTTTCATATGTTCTACTTGGTCAATATATTAAACCCGTTATATATTTTAAACTGAACTATATGTATTTGTACGATTCCTTGTTACCTCTCCCTGAAAACTTTGAATGGTTCCTACGGAGATTTTACCATCTAGCGAGGCGATCGAAATCGCATTCAGTGGTGTCCAATTCAACATCATATTATTACCCAGGAGTTCGAATACCGGGTCGTCGTCGTCGTGAAGATTAATTAAAATTACAACTGCATTGTTTTATTACTTCGTTGTTTTACCATTCCCATAAATCGTACCGTCAATGACCAAAATCAGTTCTCAATACTTTCGAAATATTAACCTTGCAATCTATACAAATTTCTAACTTATCTGTGTTATTTATGTTTGTAAATGTTCGCATCGTGCCTTAACAATAAATATGTTTTATTGTAAATTACACTTTTCAGTATTTTATTTATTGAATGTTTCATGCTCCCAATTCAAACATGTAATAACTGCGCTAAGCCATATGTGTTAATTTGTTAAGAATCTTGATAATGGAAACTGAAACCGTAATAGATTATTTTTAAATTTCTGGAAGATTGATGGTTTACTTGCTCCTATAAATTAAATTTTTAAAACACATATTTGTGTTTAATGTTTTTTCATAAAGGGCGCGACAAAAATAACTGATTTAAAAACATCACAGTATTTTACAGCAGCACAAATTTTAGTCGTGCTTTAACAGTTGCTCAAATAGCATTTTAGGCATTCATTATGCAGCGTTACACAATCCAACAGCGAGCAGAAGTAGTTCAGTGACATGAAAATAAATCAGGTGCGTGCAAAGAAAATTTCGAGCAAAATGTCGAAATCGTCCTTCTCCAAATTCAAACTCTATTCGCAATTTAATATCAACATTTTCCATTACTATGCTCAGTGGGAGAAGCGCGCCATATAACGCGGTCACTACTCACTACAGTTTATGAAAGACGCCTAGCATGGAGCAACGTGTTTATCAACTTAAATGACGTAATGAATGGTTTCCATACAAAAATTATGAGCGACGAACCCCTTTTTCATTTATGTGGACACATTAGCAAGCAAAAAATGGGCACAAACCCTCAAATAATCCATGAAACTCCGTTACAGTCCCCTAAAGTCATCATATGGTGCAGTGTTTACAGTGCAGGAATTTTCGAACCGTTTTTCTTTGAAAACGCTGCAGATGATGCCGTTACTGTTAATGGTAAATGATACCATGAGATATTACGCAACTATCTCGAACCTCAATTGGATCAACGAAATCTGATAAACATGTGGTTTCAACAGGATGGCGCCACATCTCATACAAGTCGAGAAACCATCAACTTATTACAGATCATGTTTCCAGGACGCCTTATTTCACGTGGTGGCAATATCGTTTGGCCACCAAGGTCGCTGGACTTGACTACGCCAGACTTTCCTCTTTGGGGCTATCTAAAGGACAATCTTTAGAAGGATAGACCAGAAACGCTGGAACATTTGAAAGTGAATATTCGTTGAGAAGTAGCTGACATAACACCCGAGATTTTGGACACAGTTATGTTAAATGCTGTAAAAAGAGTTGAATCTCGTCGTGATAATTACGGAACGCATTTAAAACACATAATCTTCAAGTAATATGTAATAACTTACCTAAAGCCTTAACTAAGAGCAAATATTAACAATTATAAGATATTTTAATATTTATGATAGTTTTAAGTGAAATAAATCGCTTAGTTATTGCTACACCCTTTAACAACCCACTTTGTAACGCAGCAACCAATATTGCACAGATTCCAACGAACGTTGCTTCGCTTTTTCACTCCTCCAAAGCTCAACAGCTTGCGTCTTGTATTCGATATCAATCATAATACCTCCTTCCTTAGGAACGCAGTCTTCATGTTCGTAATCTTCATCATATTCACTACTTGGTTCAATAAATTGCAGTTCATATGGACCAGACAAGTCTTTAAATTTTAATTTAATGCTGTATCTATTTCAAATGCAAACCCTCCTTAGAATAAATTCTGTTGGAAGAGATGAATCACTTATATATAGGCAAAAATCTAACATGAAGAAGGAGAAGGTCTTACCGTGAATATTTGTGATATCACTTTCTCTCAACCTTAACTATCCAATCCAAAAATTCATCGTACCTGATGATATTTATAATTCTTATAATAAAGGTGTTTTAAAATATTTAAGTATCAATTTATAACCGGAATTTTTTTTCATAAACCACAATTTTCTACTATTTTCACATTTCTTAGCTTCTCAAATAATTTTCGACTTCATATAACAAATACGAGGCACGGAATACCGCACACCTTCGTTCGCAATTACCACCGGTAATGAAATTTCAAACACCCACGGCTCTCGGGGAATTCTTTTTTGCTCCGGTATCCTCGTCGATGCTCCGTCGTTTTCCACAGCGATTCTACGCGGCTACCTCGACAGAATAACAAATTTAATCCGCTAATTAACTAACTTACCTCCGCGCCAAATACGTAACGTTACATCGGAGATGGTACTCGGATCGGGTAATTAGTTAGCGCCAGTCGCAATAAAAACCTTAAGTGGCCACAAATAACGTCACGAATCAACCCGGTAATCTTTTAGTGGGGGAGGGAGGAGCGTACGGTGGACCTCTTCTCGACGAACTACGAAATCGCCATTTTAATTTTTATTAATGCCTTTTCGAAGTCTGTTTTTTTATTTGTGGCACTAAATAAGTTCCGTAGAAGTACAGTTCCGCGAGAGCGAGTTTTGTAGCTTCGAGAAACAGCGCTCCGGAACCTCGAACTAATAAAATCCGTGCACAGCGTTCGGAGGTGTAATTATTTTTATTGCAAGTAGTGGAGCTAATGACTGACTGGTTTACAGCAGTAATTTTTTTTACTGGGAGTAGATATAATAATGGTTTAAATTCTCACAAAACTCCTTTAATAAATCGATGCTACCGGCTAGCTAGCTTTTATTTTAATGTTGTACATGCCCACTTTTTACAATACAATTTCTACATTTAAACATTAATTTACAAGTGATTTTATTCTATACAAAGTATAATTGATCAGTTTGAGTTGTAATATTTTATCATACTTTGGCATATCTTTTACCTGCAGTATATTAACTCCTGCCTGATGATGAGCTAACTTGCTCGAAACCGGTAACATTATTTATTAAAGGAATTTTGTAAGAATTTAGACTATTATTATACCTACCTCCAGTTATGAATAGAGTTTGTTAAAAAGGTGCTACCGGCAGTGGCGCATCGCATAAAAGTAGGTACGTAATATACAATATCAGTGAAAAATAATATTGTTACCTTTTCCTGTAGTCTTGATGTCCACTGTGGCAATTGGCAACCGCCCTCGTAAGCTGCGTAGAATTGCAACATCAGCAACGCTTCCATTGTCGATTCATTCAGCCGTCGACCTATCGCGACTTGGCAATCCGCTATTGCATATTGTGCAATAAATATGCGGACTTCTATATTCTAATCCAGGTAAATGTCTCGCGTGAACTCTCTCGCGGTGCTGTCGAGATCGACTACGAGTTGAAAATTACCCCTACCCACGGCGCTACCGCTACGCTACTGCCATCCGGTACCACCTTTTTAACAAACTCTAGTTATGAATCACCCTCACAGAGTCTCATTGGATCGCAGTTATTTTTTTTCTCTTTTAAAGATCCCAGAAATCCCCAAGATATCAAGACGAAAAAAGTACAAGATAACTAGTATATAAACGTATATTTATGAGAACATGTTAATAGAGCTCATTTGCAATTAACTTTGGCAAATATGCATCATACAAAAGTAAACAATTTTTGAGGAATTTGAATTATTTTATTTTTTTAGAGACTCCCTCGTACACGTTATGAGTAGAAAGGGATTCGTTATGTACTATGAAAATTATTCAAAAATTCATTTATTTTCGTTTACTCGTAATAATAACTCATGGCCGGGCCATTTCCCCTGTAATTGGCGAAAGCTGTTGGGGAATGTAAAGGCATGAATTATTATTATTTTTATTATTTTCATTATTTAATTGATGTTAGATACAGCAGCCGCGTGTGTTATTATGGAACTATGATAAAAATATTTTGACCCATTTAAATAAAATTTTCTGTTTATAGCAAGAGATACAATTCTCAATATATACGAGGTGTGGCAATTAAATAACCCAACTGGTGCTACTATCAGCAAACAGCAAGCACGCCACGGCAGGTTTGAACATGTCTGTGCTTGTAGATGCTTCCCCCACCCTGAGCTCAATGGGTACGGTTGTACGTCGCTCAGACTCGCTGTAGCAATCGTCCGTTCAAGTCCTCACGCTAACATCACGTCGGAAAAATGCAGAGTGTTTAGATCGAGCAACGAGTTAACCTCAAGTTTCTTGTGAAACACGAGGTTCTAACTACCCTTCGTGAATGAGTGAGAAGACGAAGACAATGCGCCAGCCCATTTCACCTTGCCTGTGAAGGCGTTTTTTACGAAATCCGGCATCACCGTGTTGGACCACCCACCGTACTCGCTTGACCTGGCCCCCTGTGACTTTTTTTATTTCCTAAGGTAAAATCGGAGCTTAAGGGGAGAAGATTTGACAGTGTGGAAGCGGTGAAAGCGAAAGCGACTGATGTTCTCAACAAGCTGACAGAAACGGACTTCCAGCACTGCTTTCGACAGTAGAAAATTCGTATGGAGCGTTGTAGAGATCGGCAAGGGGAATACATTGAAGGGGATAAGCTTTATAATGTAATTAGTGACCAATAAAATGTTTTGTAGTACCAGTCCGGTTATTTAATTGCCACACCTCGTATACTCTTTAATTTTAAATGCAACATCCTGTATATTCTCATTGCACTCATTACAATTAATAGTCAATCTAAACGTGCAATTGAGCATGAAATTTTCACTACATATTCCACAAAGACCTCACTCGGAGAGTCAACAACGCCGGGGTTCGAACCTGGCACCCAGAAAGTGATAGCCAAGTGAGCTAGACACTGCGCTACAAGTCTTTCCATATAGGCATAGATTGACAGTAAGTCGATTGAGACTTTTGCATTGTCAAAACGTGTAACAGCCGTCTGATTTTATTAAAGGACCTTCACTTAGTGACTCATTAGAGCAGCCAGGTAACACCACACCTAAACCAAATTTTTCAAAGAAGATGGGCCAATCATGGTGGTCCAATCATTTGACCAATTAAATATCTGAATCTACCTCCAGCGGATTACAAACTATAGGAGTGGTATGTTGGTCTTAACAATCTAGATCAATGTGTTGGTCCTTGACTTTAAATTCTTTCCCTTTACCTTTTGTCTCGCTTATCCATTCCGTGACTTCTATCTTCTTCAGATCCTCCATTTCCTAAAGCAATTTCTTCCTGTTCTACGCTTTAATTCTTGTCCCATTAAACGTTTTTGTATGTGTCCTAATCATCTTCTACTTGGCGTTTTCACTCTCTGGCTAACAATTACTTAGGTTTTGGAATAATTTCTCTCTTTTTGCATAAAGTAATTCAACTGAATCCCATTAACTACTGAAAATTGGTCCTATGTTCGTATGTAAATATTTCCATTCAAATTGAACACCACTAGAACATATTAAAGTGTTCGCCATTGATCTTGAAGCACTTTACTTGGAACTCTTTGCTACCAATTTACATATAAGGAGCGTTATACAATAATAAATGTACATGCATTAGACATCATTACCTAGTAAAAGTAGCAGTTAGTTTTAGAAAAGAAGAAAATTTAATTCTACATTTTTATCATAATACCACCACCTAGATTTTTTTTGATACGTGTCAATAGGTCTCCACAGCATCAAAAGCACAATGCACTACTCTGAGGTTGTAAAACAGTTAATGCATGTGCTTTCCTCCTAACGACCGTTGAAAAACGACCTGGCGAGCTACAACGAACTGAATTACACAACCGTACCGTAGCCTAGATGCATCCCAGAGACGATTGCCTTTCCAAAGTGCCCAGTAGATGGTTATACTATCGCCGTTTCGGCAAACTTGGATTTATATCCCTAAGTTATGTCGTGGCGTGTTTTTAGTGGAATTAGTTAATATCCACAGCTCTGTCTTCCCCCCGCTCCGCCCCATCCAACCGTTTCTTCAAAGCTACATACATAACTGGGTGTTCGGCTTATGATATATAGCCGGCATGAAAAAGTTTAATATCTCTGTGAATACTTAAACGGACCAGCAGTAAAAAGGTTATTGTTTGTTGTACACGCGCTAGTTCTAGACGGGCTGGGTAGTAGTTAAAATTTTAATTACCGGGTAGTTATTGCGTTTGGAAAATATATATCTCGGACGTGGATATTTATTGCCATTCCAAGCGCCATTTTTACGTCGCGCATTAAAAAAATGAACGAGGGCGTGGATTGGGGAGGAAAATACGATGCTAAAGCAAAAATGACTCGGTACCTACTGTTACGCCAGATACTCCCGTTAAACGTTCGTTTAAATTTAAATTTATGTCCAAGTAGTTTATGCGGATATAAAAATCCACCTGAGATTGTTTTTTGCTGCATTTAACTGAACTTTATAGGTTATGCTTACCTTAAACATCAGCTATCGTGTCACTTGAAGATCAGAAATTGTTTTCCTTATACAGGGTGTCGCAGCCTTCTGGAATTGTAAAATTGCGGCTATTGTATAAATGATGGGAAGCTAAAACTGTCCGATGATATAACAGACCTCATAGGGTATCCTCTAAAAATATTTTCATATACAGGGTGTTAACTAATTGGCGGAAAATGGACTCGTAGCGATATTGTCCGCATAATAATATGGCTTTCTCAATGTCAATAATTGACATAAAATCACAAACATTGAAAGATTTATCTACTTCTAATATTCGACATTCTGAACTTTGATGAGCCGGTGTAACCAAACGAAGATTTTTACAAGATTATTATAGGATTTTCAACTCAAAATTATGCGGACAATATCGCTACGAGTCCATTTTCCGCCAATTACCGAACACCCTGTACACAGGATGATCGCTATGTTAAAATTGTATGTTATTACGCTTTTGGCTTCTCTATTTGGAAACAATGTAATATGGATTTCATATATCTATCCTTAATAGATTTTGAGACATTCTTAATTTTGTCCTCAATCGCGTGAATTTATATACAGCGTGTCCCCGGATTAACGCATGGATAGGTAAAGCAGACAGAAAATTAATGAGTTGAAATTTCATCCTTTCGGGTTCAGTCATGCTTGAATAGTAAGTAATTTATGCCATAATTTTATTGCCGAAAAATCAAGTATGTATATCTTGGAAATTTACAAAAAAGGAATTTTTTCAATTAATAAAATGTACTTTTTAATAGGAGATACGGTGATAGGGTTATTAAAAAACAATGTTCAGAGTAATAAATTATGCTAGTACTTGGTGTGTAAGCATGGCTAAACCTCAAAACGATGAAAATTCAACTCAATAATTTCCTGTCTGCCTTACCTATCCATGCACCAATCCAGGGACATACTGTATACGTATTTCCTTAAAAAAATCTGAAATGCAAATACATTCTAGCGTAATTTTTTATAATCTCTCTAAAAATTGCCTCTATCTTGACATGGTATTAGAATGCCTTTTAAATATACAGGATGTTCAGTACTGAACACCAAACTTTGCCAAAAACACAAAAAATGTAATTTTTTTAAATAGCAGCGTATATTTTTCGTATAACCACCGTATAGGAAATTTTAACGTTTTTGTATAATGATGCATACGAGGTGTGGCAATTAAATAACCGAACTGGCGCTACTATCGGCAAACAGCGAACACGACACGGTAGGTTTGAACATGTTTATGCTTGTAGATGCTTTCCCCACCCTGAACTCAATGGGCACGGTTGTACGTCGCTCAGTCTCGCTGTAGCAATCGTCCGTTCAAGTCCTTACGCTAGCGTCGCCTCAGAAAAATGTGAGTGTTCAGATCGAACGAGTGTGAAACATGATGTTCTAATTACCCTTCGTGTACGAGTGAGAAGACGAAGATCCGATTTGTGGAAGAGCAAATCCTGGATGCTCCACCAAGACAATGCACCAGCCCATTTCGCCTTGTCTGTGAAGGCGTTCTTTGCGAAATCCGGCATCACCGTATTGGACCACCCACCGTACTCGCCCGACCTGGTCCCCTGTGACTTTTTTTATTTCCGAAGGTAAAATCGGAGCTTAAGGGGACAAGATTTGACAGTGTGGAAGCGGTGAAAGCGAAAGCGACGGAGGTTCTCAACAAGCTGACAGAAACGGACTTCCAGCACTACTTTCGACAGTGAAAAATTCGTATGGAGCGTTGTAGAGATCGGCAAAGAGAGTACATTGAAGGGGATAAACTTTGTAATGTAATTGATGATCAATAAAATGTTTTGTAGCACCAGTCCGGTTATTTAATTGCCACACCTCGTATGTCTAACATTGAAAGTAAAAGAAACATTTAAAGTTAGGCGTAAATCTTGCATTTAGATGATGCATTTTAGTGATTTCAGGTATTAGTATTGTTTGGTTACCATGACAGCACTGAACAAAACATGTTGACATGGATGTTCTTAACTACTGATTTCAAACTTTAAATAGTAGTAGCTACTTGCGAAATGAACTACATAAAAAATTGCTACGGTAAAATATGTGACAACAACACTTCAACGTAAATCCAACTATAATTTTTGTTAGAGCAATAACATATTTTGTTGGATTAAATATACGTATTATAATTCTTAGTACACATTATTCTTATTTTTAAAATACAGCGGTTTGTTGTCCCAAAATTTGTCTCTGTGTGTAAGAACACTTTTTCGATCTTTTTCATTTTCGTGGTGGTAATATTTGACTTCCACTTGTACTAGGTAGTGGTTCCATAACCACGAAGACGTTTACGTAAACGCCAGAAGCAGATTCAACACGAAGTAAGTAGTACTTAGAAGTACTGTTCTACCTCTGATTAGAATATATTATTTTGGAGTCCCACAGGTACTTTTAGATGGTAGTTAGGTCCAATAATGTCTATTCCAGTTCTGACCTCTTTTATTTTAAAACCGTCTGTGCTCCATGCCAAAGTTTCTCTTTTTTTGTATTTGCAATGTGCGCCAAGAAAGATTTTTGTTTATAATGGGATCTTCAAGAATTTTGAAACAACTTTTAGGATCTCGCAGCTTGTTGCAGCTGCTATTACATAATCTTTTAATTATTGCTGCGTATTACGATCAAAAGGTCATTCGGGTCTTAAGATCTCAATTCTTACCAAGCAGTCTGCTGCAAATTAGTGATGTCGTAATTACTTTTTTCTGTAAGTTGGAGATGTAAAAGCTCCATGGTAGATTTTTGTTGATGTAGCTAGTAAATATTTAGCCTAAAGCGGGGAAAGTAATTGCTTTTGCCTCTCTAGGGGATGATTTCAAATATATTTTTTCCGTCATTATCTTATATAACTTGGTATTTTGAAAGCTCACTTTTACGCTGCAATAATGTTTTGCAAGACTTTCGTAACCTTAATTGCTTGCATGTTTGCTTTTGCCGTTTTCACGAATTCGGACAATCCGCTACCAATAAAACCCTTAACTTTCAGTATGGTCAACTCAGATCTATGTAGGAAATATCCCAAAACTACTTATGTAGATTTGAGGATATAGTTTAAAGAGAGTATGAACCGTCTAGCATATTCCTCAAATTCACGTGGTGCTATCGTCTGCTTCTACATGGTTTAATTAAGCAAGAAACTACGACCCCACACAAAAAGCAATCTTACACTTATCATGATTGGCCTCTTGATTTTCTTTGGTTCCTAATCATCTCTACCACTTAATATATTTACATTCTCAATGAGTTCCATGATCATACTAGAAAGCCCTAATTTCATTTCCAATGAATCCTAATTTCATGAAAGCCTCTAAACGTTGTAACTCGAAAACGGAATGTTTAAAAACAAAGTAATACTATTAACAAGTTTCATTAATTTTGCTAGCTTATTTTAAATATTCCATAAAAAAAATAAATAAAAAAAGTAATAAAAAACAGATGAATATCTTTCGGACAAATCTATTAAATGAAGAATTATTGAATTTAAATCAAAAAGGAGCTTTTACTACACAAGGGACCTTATACTTCTTCACTTATCAAAACATCTAAGTATAGTTTGTACTCGCCACTAACCTGGGCAAATATGCGGTAACAGCCAGAGGCGTGGCGAGCGCATAAAAGTTTACACATGAAATAGAAGGTAAGAAATAAATTATAAAACATGCTGAAACACTTACCGTTCTAAAAGTCTTCCGTGAAAACACAAACTGGGTAACATCTTTTAAATATTTGAATCATTAGATATGTTTCCACAGCTGTTTCAGTCAAGTGAGTACGACGTGCGGAATAAATGTTTTTTAATGCCGAAAACGACCGTTCGACATCTAGCGATGTTACATTTGCATATTTAAAATAATCTTTGAAACAACTTAATGCATCTTCACACGCACCTTCACAAATTTGTCTTAATATAAGAAAATCGGAGTCTTTCTCTAAAGCACTTTAAAATTTTCGTATTACACACAAATTTGTTTCGCCTTCTACAGCGCGTTACTGTGCGTGAACATCATTCACAATTTGAACAGAATCCGCTGGCGACATCGAAATATTTTGTAATTTTTCTATTCCCTCCGCTAGTCCGAAGTAATTGTTGTGAGTAGTTTGTAAATCTCTTTTAACCTGACTATCTTGAAATATTTCCAGGCTTTTCTTGATTGCTGCAGCTTCTGTCGGATTGGATTTTAAAACTACCTTCTTTACTTGATCAAAATATTTATTGTAGTAAAACGCAGCCTGCAACCATTATAAGTAAACACAACAATATTTCTTGTATATTCCTTCATTATAAAAATGTAGCAGCAGACATTACAAACACGTACTAAAACTTTTATTATTTGTTACTAGATTTTCCTAAGAATATACTATTTTTATTATTTTGTAGGATTCATATTTTTGCAGGTATCAATAATTGCAGTTCCAATATTGAAAAAAAGGAGACATGGTTCCAAGAAATAAAAAGACCTTTTTAAAATTTATCATTCATCTTCATTTTCCAATTCTACCTTTCGCTATTCACTATCGGCGTCCCAATAACGACGTATACAAATAAATAATTTGCGAAGGCTCGTTCAAAGCTTTCGAATTAAATAACGTCCTCCTTCAATAATGAATAAAGCGCTTAATACCCTGCCAATATACGTCCGCACTTAGTTCTGGGTCGTAAATTGCGCGACTAAATAAATTAGTATCTTTAGCGCGACTTTCCGATCTCCCAGTGTGTCCCCACCGCTCTCCTCCTCCTCCAACCGGTCTCTATTTTCCATTCACGTTAAAATTTTAAAAACGTTTACTCGATAACCAGGCCGTTCGCGCTGTTCTCTCTCGTCTCGCTAATCGGTTTTCCGTGAAATACTGCATTATTCCGTCGGTTAAACGTATCACAGCATCAAAAGGTTAGATTTGAGAGGGAAGAAGAGAGAGGTTAGGTTCATTGACAGGGAAAGACGACGCGACTTTGGCGGGTATCAGGCAGGTTTTAGGAGAGGGGTTTTATAGAATGTAAAATTTACTTACCTATTCGTCTTATATTGCCCATGTATTCTTCGGGCATAGATAGAAGAAATCAATTCAATTTAGGGTAATTTTATTGCAGCTTCGCTTATCAGCGAAAAAGTACCAAGAGGAGCATAAATCTGTGACTTAAACGATAAAGCTGTTTAATGTATGAATGAAGCAAATTGGATATATTGAAATGGTTCTTTCGAAACGGAGAATTGTATATTGGTAGCACTGTTACTTCTATTGTCTTGAATGTGGTGTTTAACAATAGTAATATATATATATATATATATATATATATATATATATATATATATATATATATATAATTTCCATATCAATGATATAGTCATGCCGTCCTAGAGAATAACGACAGAAACCGGAATACAAATACCATACGTATCCATACCTTTAACGAATAACGTTTCATAAACATTTTCAAAAGATACCGGTTGATGAATATTTTCTTAACTTAAAGCTAAATGATTTACTTGGAAGAAACAGTCAAAAGAAGTCTAAAACCACTTAGACCACTGCAAATGGTGACTCGGGAGTGTACCGGACAAGCTAAGAAAATTTGGTCCTAGCGGGACTTGAACACACAGCACCTAACTTTGCCCAGTCAAGCACAGGCCCTCTTACCACTAGACCACCGAGCCGTTCAACGGTTATTTACTGAGTAGAAGGTATCTTCTGTGTTTATTTCGTTCCAACGTAAAGTAATGACCAGATAGAATTAAAACAGTAACTGTCCTATTGCATTCCCAGTTTATGTTTCAAATACACCCTGTACACAATGTAGTGAAATGTGTTTCTCAAGGTAAATTTGTGAAAAATTTGAATTTTCTTAATTAAT
The DNA here is from genome assembly GCA_029619315.2 of Dynastes maya. NCBI lineage: Eukaryota > Metazoa > Arthropoda > Insecta > Coleoptera > Scarabaeidae > Dynastes > Dynastes maya. Next base: position 50,518,773 of record JAROYE020000005.1, read on the forward strand.
TTAAATTTCTAAATTCTTTGTGGGATCGGGAGTATTCCTGGATACTCTTTTGGCAATTTTTTTTTGTGAATTTTAAAGTAAATTAATAGAAATCAACGAATTTTAGAAATAAAAATACATGCTATCCTTGATTTTATGAAGCTGATGTCATATAAACACCATGTTTACAGGACGTTTGCAGGCAATCTGCTTGATCTAACCTCGAACCTTTCTTCTTTGAAATTCTACTCTGAATTTCAATAATGAACACTTTCAACTCAGACCGCAGTCAAAACACAAGTTGATTCGACAAAAGCTGAATCAGAATTAATGAAATCTCTGGCGTTCCTCTACTGCTTTATTTAATCGCGATAGCGATTGTTTCATTCCACAGCAAATTTTGATGATTTTTTTCCAATTATAAATTTTATGATGCATTTCTATGAAAGGAAATTATTTATAGAAATAGCATGCGAGAATGAATGTGGTAGCGCTACCAGATGACTGAAATTAGACGACTCTACGATCAAAAGAACCACTGACAACATAAATATGACGAATTTTACTATTAAAAACGAAGATAACTTAATTAAATATATTTAATATCCGAAATAATGTTTGAAATACCTTTGAATATACCTTGTCGTTTGTTTTAGAAGAATTTTACATTAATTTTGACGATTTACAAATGGAGAAATTGCACAGAAGATTTTAATCTACGTTACCCTAAGATCGTTGTTATGTGGACTTATAATGTCCACGCTCCAAGGTCAGTCGGCCAGGAGGGAAATTGTGGCTTGAAAAATTACCTTTTTACCCTCTAGAGGGATTTTTTATTACTATGGGGTGGCTATCCTGAATACCCTATACGTTCCAGATTGACAGCCAAATTCCGATGTAAATATTGAATATTACAGTAGATGCATACAAAATGCAAGTTTCTATACGCTAGTAGGCTAGCACTATGTCCTATCTTGAGCGAATAGTACATTAAACGTAAATAGAAGTACAAAAGTGTAATGAAATGTAAAACAGAAATTGTAAACAACATAATGAGTTTTTGCGTAAGCCCAGAGAAAAAAAAGGTTCAAAGCCGTCCCGCTTCTGTTACAATTTCCATTTTAATTCGTTGTCGTAGGAGAAAAACGCGATTTTCTGTTTAATCCGAAGGCGAATTCGGACCCGGCTTTTCAACTCGCATGCAGGTTTTAATTTTTAATTAACCAAATAACGTTTTAAGCAAAAAAATAAAAACAAAGAGTATTACGCGCAGATATTTTCAGCGAAGATTATCCCGATATTTTTTTTCGAATCTTGCTTTGAAATGTTTTTTTCGAAAGAGTTAAAAGTGAAAAGGTTACGCCCCAAGAAAAAAAAAATGCATCTTTTAGCTCGATCAAATAGATTCTTTTTTCCCAGTTTTTTTTTTATCTACACCCCTTTGTTTAATTAACTTTTACGTGGTGCCTAATTTACAAAGGTTGTTGGATTTGTGTGTCTAATACGTATCTTTGATCTATTTGTGATAAAAGAATTTTTGAGAAATGATTTGGAAATTTTTTTTCTTAGCGAATATATTCTGTACTTTATGTAATAATTAAGATCCGAATCTCGTGAGAGTTTCCAAATTGAACAAGTAAAAACCTCGAGAATGATAACCAACTTATCACGTAAGATACTTTTTAGATACTAATGCACTTTGACACAAATAGTTTCGATGCCGAAATCATTAGTACTTACCAATCTAGTCAAAATTGCACAGTTTTTATTTGACGAGTAGAACTATAAAAGCACTCATTCGAAAGACTGCCAACCTCATGCATCATGGTTTCTCTAATCGACGTTTTCAAAAACCATATATGTAAATGATAAAATTGCTAATAAAAGGTTATTGGGCATGCAGCTTTTGGTGGCAAATGTTTAATCATATTTTTAGAAAAGAATTTCAAATATTGTACTAATCTTTGTTTGATTATCTTTATGTACGACCACTAATGGCGATACCCAGGGGGTGGGTCCATAAACTCTCTCAATTATATCATTTTTCTCAAGTTCTTTCAGTTCCTTCTCCACCAATTTCCTTAAGTTGAATGGTACCCTTCTTGGATGCTACGCTACTGGTTTCGGGTCAATAGGAATTTCTAATTGAAAATCTTTCAATTTCCCTAATCTATCTTCAACAAATAGATTATAAAATTCCTCTAATATGTTTCCAACATTATTCTCAATATTATTCTAAATAACATTTATCTCACCTATTTTTGAACCATAAACTTCTAAATTCTTTTCTATTTTATTAGTCTACGTGCATTTAATCTTCTGTTTCTTTAATTAATTCCAAGTTTCTACATCAATTATGTTGCAACTGGCCCCAGAGTCTATCTAGTTCTATTCCAATACCACCTAATACCATTTCTATTATTGCTTCTTCTCTTGTCTTCGTTTCTTGTATTGAAAATGCGTATTCCTCTGAATCAGTACTTCTCTCTTCGATTCTGAAAGTGTTATCTCTCCCTGAATTCTTTTTCGAAAAGCGTTTCTTTTCTTCCCCATCTCTAGGACTTTTATGTCCCATTTTTGTTTTACACATTTCACTAGAATGTTCTTTTTTGTTGCACTTTTTGCAAATCATTTCCTGGACACTTTTTGTCACTGCTAAAATGTCCTTTTTCTCCACACCGGTAACAAACTACAAGTTTTTTGTCCGTTATTTTAGTTATTTTATTTACATTACTTGCTGTTGCTGCTTCTAATGGGTCAGTGCAAAAGTTCGTGCCCGATTCGTATAGATGGAGCTGGTGAAGATCATGGCGATTCTCTTGTTGTTTATGTATACATATTATACAGCGTGTCTCAGGATTGATGTTACAAGAGGCGTGCGGAACTAAAAATCGCATGGTATCTTAGATTTTTGTTTATGAGGTCGCCTCAAAAGTCTGGTTTATTCTTAAGCAATACCCAACAGTAGGGAAATACCAAAAGAAAGGATACGAAACGCTGTACACCAAAACCAGACCAAATTCAGACATGGCATAGAACGGTTTGTAGAAAATGATTGCAGTTATGTTGAATAAATAATTGATTGTAGAACAATGTTATTATTACGTTTTGCAAACTTAATTTCTGATTTATTTTGTTTAATCTAAAAAATTACGGATTAATCAAAGTAGGTGGATCTTCGCGAAATTTTGTATAGGGCAATAGTTTGTCATTTTGAATACCTTTCCTTAGTAAAACTTTGGCGTATTGTGAACAAAAAAGGCACTTTACCTGAAACGAAATTAAGAAATAATGGATTTTATTAAAGTAGGCTGACCGACCAATCAGAAAATTTGTGCAACTCCATAACTTTTCATTCTGAACAACTTTTCTTGGTAACATTTTAGTACTGTGTACGAAAAAAGTGCTTTACCTGAAACGAAAATAGTTTTTGCCCAACTGCAGAGGCCTACTTGATTTTAAAAAATCGAAGGTAAATTAAAAATAACTTTCAAACCAAGCAGCGCTTAATTCCAAAAGTTCAAATTAAGATTCAAAGATTTTTAGTTCCGCACACCTCTTGTAACATCAATCCTGGGACACGCTGTATATCGTTTGAAAGATAACAGTCATAGCTGTCATTTGGGCATTAGAAGTGTTTGGTTTGGTTGAATTTAAATCGTGAAAAAAAATCATTGAACATGGACAAGGAGAAGTTGCATTTTCGACATGTGATGCTTTACGAATTTCGGAAAGGAATAACCGTTGGCGCTGGATCAGGGGGTTATATATTTTTATTGGTCAGAAAGTGGCACGTGGTGTCTTAATAATTTGTCCTCACGCTAGATGGCACTGCAGGTGCATTTCCCATTATTAATGTTTGTAGTCATTATAGATACTGGTTTTACCGATAGTACATTAGAACATATTTGTTTTGTCAAAGTTGTCAAATATACGTTTATCATCGCGATCAGCTTGTCGTTTTCAACTGTTTTTGTGATATCGTGGATTGTCTGGCAGATTTTTTATATTCGGTTACAGTTAGTGTATATTTTTAATTAGCTGTATTACGACGTTACTTTTGATTAAAAAAAAAAAACTTGTGTTGGATAAATATATAAAATTATTACTTTGTAACTTTATACTTTACATAAAAACTAAAAAAACAAAATTGTATAAAATTTCAAAAACTGTAATATCTCTTTTAGTATTTATTTCATCTCCTCTGTTTAAGTTATGTTTCTTGTACCAGCTTATATTATATTTCAATAAACTATTTCACTTTGATATATTATTTTCAATGACAAAGCAGAAATATCAACAAAAAATTGCAATTAATTTAAAAGGTGTAAGCCTTTTTAAATAAGGACTTCGATATCTCCGCGCTAGATGACGCTGAATATTGTCCTAAATTTATAGCACATAGCTTATGCTTCTAGGAAGCAATGTTCTGTGCTCTGGATGCAGCCGATATCTATGTTCCTTGAACTAACGACAATTAAAGATTAGATTTAAGGATAACATTTTTTTTATATTCCTCGGCTAGATTGTTAAGACTTGTTTTCTGTGAAGAAATAAAAAGATACGTACATTTGAAGACGAGAATCTTAAGAAGGTTAGAAGGTAAAGGAAATGCGATTTCGGCTGCTCAAAAGCGAAAAACTTCCCCTTTCATCCTTCTTTTTACGTTTCCTTTTAGTAAATTTCCGTTCGAGTATAGGCGAGTTGAATTTTCGCACGTTCAGTTCCGGCTAATCGAACTTGTAATTAATTTCGTGGCGCCCTCTATACGGCGTCCGTTTTTAAATAATCGCCGCGGCAGTCAATGGGTCTCAAAGTGAAGTGCGAGCCATCAGCCAGCGTCGAGATCGGTCCCGAGGAAATTGAGTCCGGCCGAGGCCGCAGTTTATCCTTTACATGTTCCGCTACTTCCAATAAAGGATCCCCGGAGGGCGTTCGTTAATTCAACTGAAGCGGGAAAGAGATAGCAAGAGAGAACCCGACGGGTCGTTCAGGATGTATGGCCGGACTAAGGCGGCCGCGATCGGGGGCGACACACGCTGGACATCGTTAGATTTATATCTGCGCCGTTAGATGGCGTGCATGTACGTGTATGCGTTATATACGGTTGCGGTCCCCTTTTTCGCTTTTGTACTAACAAGGAGTACCGGGGATTCGGTAGGAACAAGCGCCGTAATGACGCACTAAACAAAGCTGCCGCCCTAGTCCCTGGGATTAGCGAAAAATAAGACGCGCGCCCGAGATTACTCCGACCGTAAAATTAGGATGTATTATTTGTTGTAATCATAAAGGCGACGTGAGAAATCGCCATTTTGATGGCCGGAGAATAAGGCGTATCGTATCATTAATTCTTTGCCCAAATAATTTTCTTTTCCGGGGGTTTTATTGTTTGTAACGTGTTTATAATATAAATCACCTTCAGAAAATATACGCTATTTACTATCTGTGTTTATAGTTTAATCTCGCTCCCGCGCTTGAAGTGTTACAATACATTAAATAACATTTTTTGTGAGTAAAAATGTGTACAAAAATTTAATTTGCGTAAAATCATTTTTGCCGCCCTCTGATTTCTTACTGTAAAGGAGAAAGTTCCTTTATGTAATGTTTCTTTACCTTTAGAATCGTAAATTTCGATTCTGATAATTACAGTTACTCACTAGCGCCAACTGCCAGTGGCGGAGGTTCAATACAACCCTCAGTATAACTGCGAGTCTCAACCAGATCTGTTGTGTATACATGTACGCTGCCGTAAATACTATTTCGTAGTTCTACGTTTGTTTCAAAAATGTTGCCTACGTCGCGAAAACGACCAATATTGAATAAAGTTACAGAATTTATAGCAGAAATGCCGGTCCCAAATTATGATGGTGTTAAAATTCAATGTGTAGTTTGTAATATCCATTTAATGTGTTGATCCAAAAGGGATTGTCTACGTCACGTAAATAGTAAGCAGCATTCTTCAAGAAAAATTGCACACGACACTATGACAAATTTTAATTTAATTTATGTGTTACCTTTATTGCATGTAATCTACCGTTTAATTTACCAGGCGAGGAAGCATATGTCTTCATTTGGAATAAATATTCGGACTGCAAATTACCAAGTCGGGCATCGTTACAAAGAATTGTGCCATCTGCTCGTGAACATGTTGAAAAAGGAATTAAATCGGAGTTGAATGATAAAAAACTGTGGTTGTGTGGACGAAACAACATATCGTAAAAAACATTCTGTGGTTAATGTAATGGTACGTACAATGGAACCACATCAATCGTCACCTTCAATTCTATTAGCTTCCAGACGAGTACAACAATGTACTGCCGAAGTAATTTCAAAGTTAGGACTAAATACATTGGAAAAGTTTGAACTTTCAACAAACCAACTGTTGATGTTTATGAGTGATGCCGCAAACATACTTTCTGTAGGCCGGTCTCTTAAAAAACATTGTGCTAACTTGTTACATATTACATGTAAAATTCACGCTTTCAGTCATATGGCAGATAGTATTAGAAAATGTTATCCTGAGGTAGCGCATACAAAAGCAGTGTTTGTCAAATCCCCAAAACGTGTTCGCAAATTTCACAAACTGTGCCCCCGTATACCTGAGCCACCAAAACCTGTTCTTACACGTTGGGGAACATGGTTACAGGCCACGTTTTATTATCATAAATATTTTGAGAATATTAAGAACATGGTTTTACAATTCGATCCAAAGGAAGCTGCGGCAATCAAGGAAAGCCAATCGAAATTTAAATATAGTCAGGTTAAAACGGATTTAAAAACTATTCAGAACAATTACTTCGGACTAGTGAAGGCAATAGAAAAATTACAAAATTCTTCGGTGCTGTTAGTGGAATCTCTGCAAATAGTGCAACATGTTAACACACAGCTATGCGCGGTAGAAGACGCAAAAAATGTTTGTGTTCTAGAAAGGTTTGCAAGTGTTTTAGAGAAAGATTCTGATTTTGGCACATTAAGACAAATTTGTGAATGTGCGTCAACAGAACCGTTAAGTTGTTCCAAAGATTATTTTAATTACGTAAATATAACGTCACTAGATGTAGAACGTTCGTTTTCTGCATATAAACACACTTTTTCCTCACTCCCCACTCGGTTTGCCGAAACAACTGTTAAAACATATCTAATGTTGCAGATATTTAACAGGCATTATTCACTTTGCGATTTCACGGAAGACTCTTAAGACGGTAAGTGTTTGAGCACGTATTATATTTTATTTCTGACCATTTATTTTGTGTAAACTTTTATGCGCCCGCCACTGGCTGTTGGCCCAAATTGAGCAACTCTACTGATAATTCGACAATTCATAGGCTAAGGTAGTGTGTTTTTTTTTAATTTTCTTTTTTGCTCATGCAGATGAGATTATCAATACTGGCCGAAATATCTTGGGATATTTTACAGTAATATCTTGGGATATTTTACATCAGTATCTTGGAATATTTTACAATCCAAACTTGGGGACTAGGGATTACTAATCCTGGCATAATCGGTCTCCGCGACAAAATCAGATCAGAGTGTATATGTGACTCACACCCGACAGAAGTGAAATTTAGAAATCAATATCATATGGTAAAAAATAAAAACTGACACAGTAAAAATGTTTGGTAAATATAGCGAATATAAGCACGCATTGAACTGTTTTTATTGCCATTTTTTGTTTGAAAAAGGTATTACAAAGTAAATTGTAATTAAATACTTCAAAAAACCTCGTCTCGATAAGGAACCAAACCTGACACCTCGCGCTTACCGAACGGGCGTGCTAACTACTACACCACGAGGACCTTGATACCAGGAATGTTCACTTGTTAATACCTAGTGAGTATTTTTATCTGCAAATATATAAGACAAGGAGGAGGCCTTAGCCCACTGTTACTCATTATATACATGGATGAGATTATTAAAGAAAGTAATAAAAGCACCAAACCAATATACATAGGATACAGAAATCTGCACCAGTCGAATTTTCAGATTGTGCCTTTGCAGACGATATGGTGATTGCTGCAAATACTGAGAAGAACTTACAGGACAACCTTATAATATGGAATAATGTAATAAAAGAGAAAGGCATGAAACTAAATAAATCTAAAACAAAAGTAATGATGGTAGCAAAAGAAAAAGAGGAAATACACATACATATAGAAGGAATAGAACTTGAACAAGTAGACACATTTCAGTATCTGGGTATTATGATTGAGGAAAATGGTAATAATGATGTGGAAATAAATAACAGAATACAAAAAGCAAATAATGTATACTATGCGATGAGTAGAGGGCTTATAAATAAAAAGGAAGTGTAAAAAAAAACCAAAATGACAGTATTTAAGACAATTTATAGACCGATACTAACATATGGCTGCGAATCCTGGGTACTCAGTCAACGTCAAAAGAACAAACTACAAGCGATTGAAATGAGGTACTTAAGAAGAGTGAGAGGAGTGACAAGAAGAGATAGACTAAGAAATGACATAATCAGAGAAAATCTACAAACGCAATCACTGCAAGATTTCATTGAGCAACGACAATTGAGTTGGTGGGGTCATCTGCAAAGAATGAGCAATGATATTCCAGTAAGGAAAATATGGGAAGCAAGAACTCAAGGGAAGAGAAGCAGAGGAAGGCCGAAGGAAACGTGGGATAATGTAGTAGGAAAGATTATTCAGAAAAAGGGAAGAACATGGATAGAAGCAAAACAGCTGGCACAAGATAAGAAGAAATGGTCTAAGTTTGTTTATAATAATGTGCAATGAAAATGTAATCCTGACACCCAATTTGGGTATAAGGAAATTATCGATTATATATATATATATATATATATATATATAATAATAATAATATTTGTTTATTGTGCCAGTATTAGAAATAAAGTAGAAAATTGTACAAAACATTGGACTCGTATCTTAATATATAAAGTAGTGTTAATTGTATCAGTTAGATAAGGAATGCAATACTGGAGCAAAAGGATCTAGGTCAGCAATAAGTTTACTGATCTTCCCCTAGACCCGCATACAGAGAACCACACACACGCGTAGGTAACAAGCACTATCAACAGGTAGTAGGTTTGCGCACATAGAATGAGTATATAGAATATAAGTAAAAAAAATTAAATAAAATAACTGTTGCAATGCAGAGAATCAAGTCAAAAGCAGATGCAGTCACTGGCCCCCACAGTAGTAAGTTTTTACCCTGATTTTGAACATTCGAATAGGCAGCCGCTTGAACCGGTTGGGTAAAGCGTTATAAATCTTAACAATATTATGTGAAAAGGACCTAGTAAACAAAGCCGTCCGGTGTATGGAGGGAGAGAGTAATATATATATATAAATATTTCGACAGACAATTTTTAATTCTTACATGCCAAGCACACTAATTAATTAATATATTTTTGCTGTCGTCAGTGGATTATGAAAATCTGTAATTTCTTTGGAATTTTCGACGTAATTAAATACTCGAAAAAATCTCGTCCCGGTAAATTCCAAGGAAATTACACACTTTCATAATTCACCCACAGATTTCCATAATGCACCGACGGAAGCTAAAATATATTAATTAATTAGTGTACTTGGCATGTAAAATTAAAAATTGTCTTAATTGTTCAATTTTGACTCGTCGTGAGTTCGTCATAATAGTAGGGTCGATAAGATTGATCAATTGCTCCCGAAAATTCGCTTAATATTCTGAAACGGTCCTACCAGTTTCGAGCTTATGCTCATCCTCAGACACGCTACAAAGGACACCAGGAATAAATACGAGGGTAAGTCAAATACTATCTACACTTTCGCCATAACAAGCTTTGAAGGTTATCGCAGTGGCGGCCGCTTGCGCATGCGTTGAGTTAGCGCTTCTGTGGTCATATGTGCGGAATTTAATCACGATCGCGTCATTTGTCTGCTAGCTACAATAGCATAAGCATGTCAGCTCCGCTACTAGTTTACACCAAAGAGGAACAACGAGCAGTGATCCGATTTTTGAGGTCAGAGGGTGTGAATGGTGCTGAAATTCGGCGAAGACTTTTGTCACAATACGGGGACAGTGCTTTATTTCGTAAAAGCGTTTTTTTGTGGATCGAAATGTTTCAAAGTGGCCGCATGAGCGTAACACAAAAAGAGGGAGCTGGACGGCCGTCAACCTCGACCACCGACGACAACATTCAGCAAGCTCGAGAGATGGTTACAGGAAATAGGCGAGTTACCATAGGTGAGGTTGCGTCTTCCTTAAACATAAGTCACGGTTCTGCCTATCAAATTATCCACGATGAACTCAAATTTCGTAAAGTGTGTGCGCGATGGGTACCACGAATGCTTACCGCAGAAAACAAAACCAAACGTTTGGACATCTGCCAACGCTTCCTGGATCGCTTCAACGCGGAAAACGACGCATTTTTAAGCAGTGACGTTTGATGAAACGTGGCTTCATCACTATGATCCCGAATCGAAACGCCAGAGTATGAAATGGAAACACCCAGGATCCCCTAGCACGAAAAAATTCAAGAACTCGCCATTGGCTGGGAAGGTGATGCTAACCGTGTTTTGGGACGAAAAAGCCCCTATACTGGACGACTACTTGGACAGGGGGACTACCATAAATAGTACGAGGTACAGTGATTTATTGGCGAATAAGCTGAAACCAGCAATTCGAAGCAAACGCCGTGATCTACTCTTAATGATGTGATGATGGGGGGATAATTTATGCCGACGCAACATTTTCTATATCTAGGTATTGCGGAAAGAAATAAATGAAATGAAAAAGAAAAACTCGAGGCGAGATATTAAGGGCCTTTCTATTCATCTAGAATTATAATTCATTGCCTACTACGACACTCTCCTTCAACCTAACAATCCTTTTCGTAGCAAGACCGCTCGCCCATCCGTAGAAGCGACCGTATGAAATTGAAAACGGATGCAAATTAGTTGACCGAAACACTTTAACCAAACGAGACAAATATTTGCGGTGTATGTATTTTCCGTCGAAAGCTGGCGAGTCCAAGTTTTAGTTAAGTTAAAAGGAGAGTTACATGCAATTAAGTTAATTACGTTGGATCGAATTCCCCTTCCTTCTTTTCTTCCACCGCCCATCCTCTCGATGCGGTGCAATAAATTTAAATTTAGCGGCTACGGATTTCTGCGATTGAAAAGAGGTGGAATGCCGACAGGGGCAGCGGGGGTATAGAATGCTGGTTTTCCGTTTGGAAGCCCCGATAAGTGTGGGATATTTACGTCCGAGGCGGCAGATGAAAGGGGGAAAGGAATTAAAGCAGCAAAATCGACCGCGAATGTTCGCTGCACTCTACTATATTAGCAATTGAGAAACGGGTTTAAAAGTAATGTCTATGGGGGAGAAAAAGTGTTAAGTTATTCGCTTTTAAATCGAGGAAAACTTTCGGAATTAAGCTGGAGCTGTGGGGGTTGGAATGAGCCGATTCGATACATATTTATCTTTTATATAATAATAATAATAATAATAATGCCTTTATTGTGCAGATAGATATATACAGGGTGTTAAAAAAAAGCGTTTAAATACTTAAGGGGCATATATTACGATCAAAAAGCGCAACTGTTGTTTTTTTGCATTTTTTAGCGTTTAGCGTTACAGAACACGATAATCACAAACGTTCGAGATGCCCTCCTTCCATTTCAATACAGGATGTACATCTTCTTAAGAAGGAACTCCGCACCCTTTCCAAAAAGCCCGGTTTTGCTTGAATTGTTTGACAACATTGTGCAATTCGCTGTTGCAACTCGGCAAGATCATTTACTGGTGTTTCGTACACTAAACTTTTCAAGTAACCCCAAATACAAAAATCTAAGGGATTTAGGTCGGGCGGCCTAGCAGGTCATGGAATGGGACCCCCTCGACCTATCTATCTCCTATGAAATGTTTCGTTCAGGTGCTCCCTAACAACAAGCGTAAAATACGGCGGTGCCCCATCTTGCATAAACCAAACATTCAATCTCCGATTTAGAGGGATATCCTCCAAAATTTCGGGCAAGGTGTTTACCAGAAAGTTAAGGTATGCAAGACCTGTTAAACATTGTGCCAAAACAACCGGTCCTAATAACTGATCTCCTAAAACGCCTAGCCAGATATTCAGACTGAAACACGACGATACAAAATTTTGATTTTGATATTGAATATATTACTGGAAAACAAAATTTAGTAGCTGATGTATTTTCAAGAGAATATTCAGACAAGAAACATAAGAAATTCTTCAAGGTCGATGCAATGGTACTTCAAGATGTTGAAGATGATCTTTACATGATGGAAAAAATGCATTTTTATCAAGAATCGGAAGAATTACGTAGAATTTTTCAAGAACAAAGTTGTAGTCATACACTTTTTGAAATCTGAAGGTATATAAAGTAAAACGGATGAGGATACATTATTCAAATTATAGTAAATTTGATAGGAAAATGATCTCTCATAAAGTTTGGTTTTATGTTGTGGGGGAGATATTTTACCTCTAAATCGCGTATTCAAATTCTGAATATCAGTTCTGAATTTAATCTTATAATAAAGATATGGCGGGCATTTAGATGAAATGATTTGATGACAAAGAGTTAAACACCGAAGTTTTCTTCTACCGCCCATATTCAGCCACCCAGCAGCTACCAGCTTGTAAGATATATGTTCGAACTTTCGTATACCATATACATATATACCTCAAGCAAGAATTCTGAACCCTCTGTATTCGGTGTTTTGTAAAACCGTCAATGGCAGGGTGATAAATAGCAGTGCAATATGAAAATTGAGACAATATAAATGTTTCACATAAATTCTACTTAATTATATCATCAGCAAGCATTAATAATGCGGTTTCGGAGCAATATCCCTTGCGAAAACCCGACTGTTCGGTTGGTAAAATATTTCTTAAAGAAATATATTCATTTATTTGAAAAGCAACACATTTTTCAAAAATTTTGGACAACGTACAAAGTATACTAATAGGCCTTAAGTCCTTTAGTTCATGTGGTTGGTTGCTCTTCGACAGTGGATGAACAATTCCACTACCTTAACAATCCGGAAAAACACCTTCCATTAAACAAATGTTCACTAAATGAGTTATATAAGGAATTATTAAAGGACAAAATTTAATCATACTAATACGGTCGAAACCTGTTGCTGTTGAAATAATGCTTGAAATAATCTTATTAATGAAGGTCTCTTCTACGGGATAAAATGAAAATTCTGAAGTAAATCTGCGGTTTGTAGAATTATAAGAAGATAACTCCCAAACATCCACATCGCTGCTGACAGAAGCGGAACATGAGAAATAGTTATCTATTATATCAGGATTACTTAAATTAAACGGAATATCACTCTCAAAATAAACATTCAACAATTGTAATAAACTAGTGCAACTTTAAACATATAGTACATAAGCCGCCCACTTCAAAACGTATCACAAAATCGCGTGAGCGCGGAAAATGCTCTCACGACAGCTTCATTTAATTAAAAAAGAAAAAGAAGAACAGCAAAAGAAAACTTCACATCGAGACCATAATTCTTCAAGACACAGGCTTGCCAAGCAGCAGGCAGAAACAGAGATAATAGAAATCAATATTGACAGCGACACCGCCTTGATGGCATGTTCCTTTCCTGGATGAAATCAGACCTTCCAAGTTGAGTGTGTACGTGTAAGTGTGTGCTTGCGGGCGGATGTAGATGTGGAAAGAAGGAAGTATGAATTGCAGTTGTTTCGAGAACTTATATTACTTCCTGAAAACTTATTTCACATCTGTTTTGTGTAATAGTGTCACCGCCGTCGTCGTTGCCGACGTCGTATCTTACTTATCTGTATCTGTAACAATGAAAAGTTTTCGTAGCTTCGCGTATTTTATTTAGACCTTCAGCGCCGAAAAACGATCCTACTTTGTTATTAATATCCGGCGCGTTAGACTGGGGAGGGACGGTTACGAATAAAGCGTGACAAACGGTTGCACCCATAGAAGCGCCGTGAAAGGAGCTGTGTTTACTATGTACATACAAGGAATCGAGTGGACGTTCGGTTATTATCGGTTGATCGGTGTGCGTATACTATCTATAATGTTCGAGAAACTAATGGAACCGTCCGGGGCGTACCGCGCGAAAGTAGACACGGTATTAATAAAAAAATAATAGATTGTTACCTTTTATTAACGTATCGATGACCACTGCGGTAATGTGCGACTGCCATTGTCGATTCGGTCAGACCTCGACGACAGTCTGAAAATGTTCTCGTATACTTTGCAAATGAAGTAAGATTTGCGAAATTCAAATACTCTTGTATCTCTTCTGTATAGTCTTGAATTCCAGATATAGATCGCACCTTTTCTAAATCCGGATTTTTATTTAAAATTGCACGAAAGTTTTGCGCGACATCTAGTTCTACTTGAATACGCGGATATGTTTAGGAGATTTCACACACACTTTTTTGATAGATGATATTAAATCATTCACCCTAGAATACTTGCTCCGAATTTTTTCTGCTACGAGATGACATGCATGTATGAGGCAGGTTATGTGAAGAAGAGTCGGAAAGCGTACTTGTAACATCCTACCAGCTTTCAGCATTGTTGCGGCTCCGTCAGAAACTAACATGGTGATTTGGGCTCCTACGATACAAAATTCTCTTGGCATATTTTTTATTATGTTTACAACAGGCATCAGTTTTTTCAATCCTTTTACTGGCTAACAACAAGAAAACTGCTGGACCATTACGGTTTAAATGACACGCCACAATATGAATCACGCTGTGTTTCTGAGCATCAGTAGTTTCGTCCACAGTGAACCAGATTTTTTGATTTCTCAACTCATCTTTTATACAGTCTTTTACTGTACTTTGCACATGTGGTAAATTGTACCGCAATTGTCTTTTTGTTGGTAGCTTCCATGATGGAACATATTTATCCAAAAAAAGACGAAAGTTTTCATTATCTACTAGGTGTTGTGGGATGTTGCACGTGCTCAACATGAAAATAAAATCATACAAAAATTGCCAGTACGGAATATTGTTTCTTAAATTCAATACATGACGTTTACTTTTAATATGACTTCTATATTCAAATGTCGTGCGACCTAGCAACCCTATACCACAAAATTTGCAACGAATGGGAACCAGGGAAACGCCAAATACATTTCTTCACATGCAATGCAAGAGGTACATGAGGCTTACCTCAATGTCTACCGCATTACTTAACTCTGCATCCACATACGTACATGCACCCCTCCGTACAGCCGTCTCTGTGGGTGCAACCGTTTGTCCCGCTTTAGTTATGAATCGCAGTTGGCATTGTGCAAATATGTGGGATGTATGTTACATGACACTCTGACAAGGATTGTAGGAAGGAAGAAGCAATTTTTTGTGTTCAATGGTGATCTTGTGTATAGATTCTTTCAAAATTACGTTTTGTAAATGACCCGAGTACACTCCATGTGGATTCGTTATAGAAAATCTGCATTGGATTGGCTGTCCTCATATTTGAGTGGTACACGTGATGTCTTCTCATCGGCTACTGGTGTGGTTCCAAGGGTATTTCGGGGTTCTGTTCTGGGCCCACTCTTATTTATATTATTTACCAACGATCTTTACTACCATATTTCTGGTAAGTTGTATCAATTTGCGGACGGCACCACTGTTATTATTTCATTTATATACACTGCGTTTGCGATGAAAGGAATAAATTCGACAAAATTTCAGTAACCTTTTTTTGACAAAAATGGTCGAATATTTATATTTTTGCTTCGTGTTTTTTTTTACTTATAGATACTACAATTAATGTCACTCTGTGTTTGAACGAGAGTAATGTTAACTTTGTTATTTAAAATAAAACACGCATATTTTTACAAATTTAGGCAGACGATTACACGAACGATTCACGTTCACATTATTAGAGAGTTCCTCATGTTCAATGACCAACCAAACGATCTGGCTGACCTGGTTGAAGCTTGTCTTCTACCTATTTTCAGTTTCTGGATAAATACTACGAGCAAGTCTCAGGCGCAGCTATGGGATCTCTTCTGTCTCCTGACGTCGCCAATACCTTTATGGAAGCGTTCGAATAACAAGTCCTACTATCTTACAACCTTAAGCCAAAGTGTTGGTACAGGTACGTTGATGACACCTCTATCATTTGTCCCCATTATCATGAATCTTTAAATAACTTCCTATCGTTTTTGGATTCTCAACATGATTCAGTTTTGGCTCCAACTAATTTATGTTAACGACCTTATCCCAATATGCAGACGACACAAGTTGTATAGTTCAGATATGGATGATGCTGGTCTTTCAATTTCAGCGGCGACATTGGTAAATCAAATGTCTTGTTCGTGGTTGTTGCGTGTAGCCAGGTCCGCACTGGCTGAGCATAGACTGGAAATTGGCCACCAAATCCAATTTAACTCTACCCGCATCTTATCTCGCAATCCTCACTATTATAGTAGAAGAATTCGTGACTCAATAGAGATTTTCAAGCATCCCAACAATTTAAATCGCCAAGATGGCTACCCCTTACATCAAACGTGGAAATCCCAACTGATTAAACCTCCTAGCAACTGCCAGGCTTCATCGATACATAATATTTCCGCTTCTTTGATGCATAAAATTTCCCCCTTATTTGATGCATAACCGCACCATTGACCCAAAGCAAGTCCTATATAAACCCCTCCGGAATGAATAAATCCCCACTCAGTGTGCAGTAACAACCCTGAAGATGTCTCATAAGAGTGTGGGCGAAACGTCGGCCAAAGCTACGACAACGACAAATTTTAAACACAAAATTATTTATTTCCGTAATAGTTAGGAACCGAACTTAAACGTAATATGGGTTTATTTTACTTATTTTCACCTTTGGAATGTACCCTCGAAGTACTTCGCTTTCCTCCTAAAACATCCTGTTTTTCCATTATTACCCGACAACCAAGACATCAAGTTCGTGAAAAATGTAAACTAATCCTTTGTTCCCCGTGGTACCCAAAGATCAGACTAAATTAAGCTTAAATTCTGGATTAATTAAAGCGCACGTCTCGAAAGATAACAAGACTAATAACCGATATTATATTAAGCCAGAGAGTGTATCTTACATATTTATTCATTTCCTTTCCTTTCCTTCAGAATATCTTCGCCTTTGAGTTCTACAACGCGACGAGCTGAAAATTTTAACTCAGATCGTAATTCGCGCGCGCGGGGCCTTTCAATTTTGGCCGGAAATATTTTAATAAAACGAAATTTCTATTCTCGAGACGGGAGACCGGTGTATCTTCTCTCCGTCTTCCCGCCTCAGTGTACCTAAATTCGGATGATTAATATTTGGTATGAGCGTAGAATATTAAAACGGTCCGAATTCATTACCGTAGCGAAATGTTTCTCCTTCGCAGTTGATTGATGCGCTGAATTTTTAGGAGCGCGTACTAAACGACGGTAGCAACGGCAGTAACGCCTTCCGGATCATAACCTAATAAAGTCGCTCTTCTTCTTTGCCTTTTGCCCAAGCGAAATTCGGGTTAGAAGTTAAAGAGATGGATTGACGAAGGAGTCTTTTTCGGAAAACGAGGTGAATAAATCTCGTAATAGATTGTGTTATAGGGAGAATATCTAATATTTTCCCTAGAAGTGTCTTATTTTGAAATTAAATCGTGTTGAAACCTTCTATTCAAATGCCTTGAAGTGTATTACTAAAAATTCATATAGTGCGGTCCTAGCGTTTTTAGAAAAAATAGGTCGATTTCCATTTTCATGAACTAACTTTTTTCTTCATTTCTGTAATAGTGACACAGTTGTCCTCGAATTTATCCGGAAAGTTTGCATACAACTTCATTAACAAAGTTGCATAAATTACTTGTTATCAAGCTAATTATAAAATCCATTGACTTTGTTAATAACATGTATTCAAGTCAAATACTGAATGTTATACGTTTAAAACGTAACATTTAATGAAATATTTTTTCCGTCAATGTCATCACCAAAAAGTCATTTATGCAACTTTAATTAACATTCAGTTAATGGATGTCATTTTCTGGCGGTACAACTTGAGAAACGTAACTAGAGAATCATGTAACACCATTTAACTTGCGACAAACCGTCGAAGTCCTTCCGATTTAAATACTGTTTAATCTAGAAAATGACGTAAAATTATGTATTCGTCTTTTGTAATCAATCTTTAAATCGAATATCAACTTTGTAAGCTTTTATTCTGTTTATTAATTTTTCAAAACCAAAACCGATTATTTTGAGCAAGAGTGTATCTCGCTTATATTATTATTTTATGTTGAGCTTTAGTGTATATGTTATGCAAATCTAATCAACACGGAATTTGTGCAACGAGGTACTTTGAAACTGTTTTTCTTGTACGCGTCACGTACAAGGTCGCGATACGTCATGAACAAAAAAGCGATACGTTACGCAAAATACGTGTATATAAGCCGCGAAAGATTTCGTAGCAGCGACTCAAGCTGGGCAGAAAGAACACTTTTCTAGACGGCGCAATTGGACGGCGTAAAAGCTGACTTTTGCACAGCTGACGGAGATTCAACCATATTCTGTAACTGGGTGGCCTCAAGCTGACTTTTACGAAATTGGATGAAATTTGTCAATGTTCCGCAGTTGGGCCGCCCTAAACTGACTTTTGTCATATATTAAAGTCCGAGAAACCGGAATTTGTCAGTGTTCCATAATTCAAGCTGCCTTTTGTAAAGCATTGATGTCGGATAACCGAATAAACGTTTAAGTCCGTAAATATTGTTATCAATAGCCCAAAACGTTTACGTCCGCGGTTCACATCTTATCGTTTCTTTAATGATTACAAATATATAGAAAAACTCATTAAATTTTGCACAAAATCAGAAGAAAGGATTAATTTCCGAAACCGAACATGTAAATATTTGAGAATTTATGTCAGATTAGATTTTACGCAAGCTCCGAAACCAAACTTTTTGTTTTTTCCGGACTGAAATGATTGTAAACATAAATATTTGAGAATTTTGTTAATTTTGTGCCAACACTGAAAGCTATATTATTTTATTGTTTAAAAGATTTTATTAGTTACCTTTTTTGTTTTTTTTTTGCTGAATTCTGGGCACAAACGCTACCGCAGGTTGAATTGTTGATGGTCGCCGTTCTTAGACAACTCCTCAAGTCTGATAAAGTTGTGTGCTTCACGTTCAATGTGTTGAAGTTTTCAAGGATCGTTCAGAGAAAGTTCGAAGCGTTACAGGCTCTAAAGTATAACATTCTTAAAGAAACAAATACTGAAAAAAAAAGGGATTCATTTTACAATTCTTTGCCATCACCAAAAGTATATCGTTAAAATTTGCTAGCAACTATGCTTGGAACACAAAATCTAGATACATAAAAGATCGAAAAATGTCTCCCTATAATCCGAAAAATGCATTTCAACTTATGGTTGAGATTCCTCAAGAGCTGCTCTAAGATTCCACATATGATAACTTTTCTACAATCCAAATCCTAGAAAATGTATGTTATTAAAAAAAAATGATTTCTTTATTGCTTTGACATGAACACTTCTAGAATAAATTCAATAATATCCCAAATCGGGGTTGGGGTACCCCAGGGTACGGTCTTTGGACCGATTTTATTCAATATATGTATGTAAATAATTTATTGCCAAGATGCAGTGGGCAGCATTACGAGTTTTGCAGATGATACTGCAATCTTCTATTCGGATAACTCCTGTAGAAGAAAAGAGAAAGTTGAGGTGGTACGTAAGGATTCATTTATAAGCGCGAGTCCCGTGCATATCGCGAATAATGTTGCCGCTTCTGCTATGAGCGTCCTTGATTCGCTCGCGCGCTCCCCCACCTTATACCTTCATAGCGGGCAAACGTTGTAACACTGTCTATATATTTTAGCGGTTCACTTTACTACGGAACTTACGAACGCGGTATATATAGACCTAGTTTGATTCTTGATATTCCTAAGAATCTTTTGCATCTAACTAACCCAGTGGTGTAGATACCAAATTTTACTAAAAAGAAATTTAATTTTTATGATGTCAATATTTTATTATTATTATTAGGAAACAGTCTCCTTATACTGCTAGCTCGATTTTGCTTTTATAACAAACCAAAATTCAAAAAATAGTGACAATACTCTACTTTCAACCTCCAATGTTTGTTAGGTGTCCAGAAAACAGCAACATCAATTTAACTCACTATTCTTTTAATCCAATCTTATTTTTCTACGTAATTTTATCGTATTCTTTTTCTATTGTTTCAGCGACGTACAAAGCTATCGACAGTGGTGATGGAACAGGCACAGGCATCGCCAAATTGCAGATTACCTTATCGCGTGGCGATCTCCAGAAGGATTTCAAATGTATCGTGGAAAGCGAAGCCTTGGAAGAACCGGTAGTGACGATGTTTACAGCTGATGTCAATGGTAAGATTCTGTATTGTCTGCTATTTTTTGATTTGTCAAAATCTTGTGTGGAGGTATATCAGCAAGAATAATTTTAAAACGATTAGATGTTTTGTGTTATAAACCCGGATTCTCTTGAGATGAACCATTTTGATCGATTTTCGTCATTATGGAAATAACTAATATTGTCGTTATTAGCGTAAGAAATTATCAAACAAGAAATTATGGTTGACACTCTAGCACCTGTACTTCAGACAGAATTTATATCGCTAACATGAAACTGATTTGGAACAGCTCTAGCATTTAAAGAAACTTCGTTTATCAACGCCAAGTGATGCCTTACTATTAAAACAATCTAAGATCGTTAGACTAAACGAATGCATGAAGAATCTGGTAGGAGAATACCAGGCTGGATTTAGGTATAATAGGCAATGGCACGGTTAGGCATACCAAAGAAATTAATACGATTAACAAAAACGACCCCCAAAGGAACAAAGAACAAAGTAGTGTGGGAAAGATTCAGATCAGAAGCCTTCAAAGTAACAAAAGGACTGAAATACGGAAACAAGCTATCAACAACACTTTTTAATCTCGTAATGGAATCTATAATCAAAAACAGTGGACTGAATAGAAACAAAAGATAAAAAAGTTGATAAAGAAGTTGAAAAAGGAAGTAAAAAACTTTAGCTTAGAAATAAGTACAGGAAAAACAAAATATATAACAACGAGACGCAAAGAAAATGAAATGGCCGCGGACTTAGAAATAGTGCCAAAGAATGGAAAAAAGTATCTGTTCGAAAAGGTGGATGAATTCCTCACCTGGGTGTACAAGAATGGACACGAGGAAGGAGAAATAAAGGCAAGAATCACCAAAGGGAATAAAAAGTATGATGAAGTAAAAACACATATCCAGGAAGTCGAAAATAAGAGTGTGTCATAAGACCCACTATAACTTATGTCTACGAGACATGATTGATTGATTCTTCTACCAAAGCAGGGCTGGTCTTTACATCCCTAACACTGAAGCTTAGTAGCTTATTGTATTATTCCTGCTTCGGTTTTGTTTTACTCGAACAGGTTAGTTCCCGCAATCAGGTTTAAGAGCCTATGTAGTAAATCTTTCTCCGTTGGTAGTTCAATTGTGCTTCGCATAGCGAATCTGCGTTGAGCTAACGCTGCACTTTCGAAAATAATATGAGGGGCTGTTTCCTCCTCCTCATTGCAAAGTCTACATAAGGGCTCATCTTTGTAGATCCCCATCTTATGCAAGTGGCCTCTCAAACAGCCATGTCCTGTTAATAGACATGTTATTGCCCTAAGCTGTATCTTGGTTAATTCAAGCAGGTCAGCAGTCAGATGTTGCGACGGTACCATCTACAGACAGTGTTGTCCATGGCTGTTCACAGCCTGTATTAGTGATGCAAACGAGGTGTTATCAAACGCACCTTCTATGTCAAGAAACGCAGCTAGTGCAACTTCTTGATTGTTTGGGGATGCCTCCACCCGCGACACGAGCTGATGCAAGGCACTTTCTACGAGACATGGAAAGGTTCTCCACCTCCACTCTCCTCCGGAAGAATGGCAAAGAAGAACAAACCATAAGATATATAAACTGTATAATGATGATGGTTGAGGCACTTGGGAAGATTAAGTGGAGAACGAACAGCTAAACTAGTATTTACCAGAAAATCTATAGAAAAGAAGAGGAAAGGACGGCCAAGAAAAAGATGGATGGAAAAAGCAGAAGAGGACCTGAGGATGGCGAAGGTCAGCGATTGGAAGGGAGAGGCAATGGACAGAGGAAAGTGGAAGAACATAAATAATAACGAATTTTGTTATAGTATCGAATAAGTTGTCATTAAAGAAAAGTCCGAAGCCTACACGGCCTGTAGAGCTAATTAAGTAAAAAACACAACATCTAAAACTATAACTTCTAATATACCTACTTCAGCAGCAATCATTGAAACCATTATTCTTCGATCTGCTAAGACCAATTCCTCAACCTTCTTGATGTTTTCGTTGGTTCTTACTTCAACAGGACTTCCGCATCTTGGGCTACCTTCAATTGGTTCCCTGCCCCATCGAAATTGTTTACACCAAAACTTTACCGTAAAATAGAATTAATCGTCCTTTCATAAATATTCTTGGGTCCCTGCTTCGTTAAAAACTTGATAACACCTCTGTGTTCTAGCTAAATTTCGCTCACTTTTTGTTGATTATACTTTTATAAAAGCAGCACAACCTTTTGAATATGAAATTTGATCAGCTTGTATTAAAATGCTACAACTATTTGACAGCAAAAAGTAGCCAACGTCACTTATTTTTTTCATGATTAGGTGAATAATATAAAAATCTCCCCCGGTATAATAAAATGTGAAAAATTAACGTAATTATGTCTGCTTCTTTATATGCATGCATTTATAGATACACAAAAAGACGTTTCTTCCTTTTCTAAAAGAATGTAGTCGCATTTCCCAGCTAATAGACAAGATACTACGAAAATATAATACAATCTCTATCTTATATATATATAATAAAGAAAAATATAATTTAATTTGCTCGCTTGGGACTAATAATGTGGCAAAATACAGTATGTATATGTTAAGCATACACCAGCGCTAGCTGAGCAACTACATATATATAAAGGGAAAGGCTTAAAGAGATAGGCAGATTCCCGTACAAAAGCGGGTGCTGTGTAAGGGTTAATTCCGTACGCCGACAGACCGCATAAACTCGGTAATTATACGGCGACGTAGAGAACACGTCATTATCAGAGCTAACGTATATAAGTATATACGTACCGCTCTATACAAACCCAACCTAATCTAAATTTTAAAACGTAATATGAACCGAGTCTAACGTATTTTGGGGCGCGATTAGCGAACGAACGTTAAGCTGAAAATTATGTAAAACGGCGGCGTGCTCGGCTTCGTCTAGACACTGCGTTGGAGCAACGTAGATTAATTATACATAGATATACGTACCGTACATGTCGTACATACATACGCATTGTACCATGCGGAGTACTACTCGAGCTCAATGGAACGCGTAAATTCGATTAGGTCGCTGCGATTTAGACGATATAATAAATTGCCC
Organism: Dynastes maya; assembly: GCA_029619315.2. NCBI lineage: Eukaryota > Metazoa > Arthropoda > Insecta > Coleoptera > Scarabaeidae > Dynastes > Dynastes maya. The sequence goes on from JAROYE020000005.1 coordinate 50,542,210, forward strand.
GCGTTCGTGAATGGCTAAAAAGAACGTGGTTGATGTTGACCGTTCGCACAAATCTCGAAAGAAATAACCGTACTCATAAATTTCTATTTTTGGCGATGGCATAACAACAACCAGAGAAGACCGTCTATTAGAGAGACTTTCTCTTCGGGATAGGAAGAAAATTGCAGCTATCTGCAGAAATTAGTGCAGAAGGTGGTGCAAAAATTTTTCCTAGAACAGGTAAAAGTCGCTTAACCCTAGGATGCATAATACGGGCCTCCGAAGCCCAACGTGGTATTCTAAGCTTTATAACTTCTTTATCTTTAATTTTTTTTTTCCTCTGGGCCTTGTCAATGCCTCAACTGGATCTTCCTGTTGCTATTTCTAATTGACGTTTGATCTATAAAGTTTATAAAAAAATCTATTTTAGATATTTGCGTCATAGTTGCGCATGTGCGAGATCAACACTATAAATATTACGGCTCGAAGAGTAGTAGTTTTTACAAAAACAGTAATGTCAAATCTTAATAGCACCTTCTAGTAGCCGCTAAAAACTACTCGCATAATTTCCAATAACCCAAAAACGCACATGTTCGATAATAGAAACCTTACAAATGCACAAAAGTGAAATCACACATGCAAGAAATTCCCCTCGGATATAACGTCCACGTATAAAACGTCGAGAAGCTGAGAAACTACACCCTTTAGGTGTCTGCATCGCGTTCCCTTTGAAGTCAATTTAATCGAAAATAATTTAATGTAGGTTAGACCGCCGCTTGATGTGGGTTTACGCCGCAACTAATCGAAGTTATTCGAGTATAATTAAGACAGTTGAAACACTTGTTTTATGTATTTTCGCTATGGCTCGGTCTGCCGCTCATCTCCAAGAGAGGCGGTTGGTTGGCGGGCCCCTCGGTCGGGTCAGAATTGATTTTTCTCACCTCGCCGTTCCGACATTGTTCGACCCAATCCTTGGCTTCATTTCGTTGCGCCGGGAGAGCTGGCATTTCTCAAATTAATTTAGAGGATTTTAGCGAGAGAGTTGATCTTGTTTAGGGATAGAACTGGAAATAGTTTTGGCATGATTTGTGCTTTCAAGAGGTAGGGTAATGGATTTAAGGTCGTCGTCATGCTTACCTAGTAGTCAAGTTTCAAAACTATTTTAGTTAATGAAAACGTTGCAAATTATGAAAAAGGTTGACAAGTAAATTTTTATTTATTATAGCTTAGGATAGATAAAAGATATGGCGAGTGTTGATTTTTGTTGAAAATAAGTTAACACAAGAAATTGAAAGAAGAAATCTTTACAAGAGAAAAGTGTTGAATTTAAATCGTTTTGATGTGCGTTCTATGTTGTTGAAGTTATCAACTTTGTTAGGAAATATTGCTAAATTTATACCATTTCATTGCAACAAGTATTACACAGCGCGTTCAAAAAGTCTCAAAGCACCGAAATTGAAGGGAAAGAGGAAAACAGTCACCCCTGCAACGATACTTAATGCTCAAAGGAGTTGATCAGTTGTCTTATAAGCTTTCGCAATTCATTCACTGCTTCATCAGAGCAACAAAAATTTGAGTGTCATCGACATGAATGAGAGGAAAAGTGGTCATTAAAATTATAAACCAACAAAGTAGAATGTAATTCACAATTTAAAATATGAGAATTGAAGAGAAAGGTTCTCACAACAACAACACGTGGGGGTCGCTGGCAAAAGCCAGCTTACCCTCTTTTTGGCTTAACGAGTACAGCCAAAGATAATTTTATTATCGTTTAGACATTTGCCAAGATGTCCAACGGTAACGGCTTGAATAGGTGTCATGAGGAGTAAGGTATGAGGATAAGGCAATTAGGACTCAATAACCACGTTACTTTGCGACGAGTCCCAAGCCACCAAGCGATCGAAAGAAATGAAAAGGCAAATAAGCTGGGCAAAGAAATAGCGAACATACCTTTCGTTGGTCCTAACCCCTCCTGTGGTCTCCAAAAGAGCCACATAAAACAAGCAATTAAGACATGGGAGGACAATCAAAAGGCCTCGTACTGGGAAAATGTTCCAGGACAAAAACAGGCGGAAGCATTCATATCAGGCTCGCCAAAGACAGCACAGGGGATCTTAGATTACTGGCAGGATGTTTGACAGGCCATGTAGCCCATGAATCACTTATTTAAACTAGGAAAACCTGAAGATCAAAACTGTCGTCTATGCCAAGAAGATCTGGAGACGGCAGAACATATCCTATCTAAATGTGTTGCCATTAGTCGCACGACACCAACACTTTAGTAGGCCATTTCTTGCACTTACTGAACTGAAGGAAACAGATCCTAGAGTAATACTAAGGTTTATTAATAGCCTCCAACTATTCTAACACACATAAGGGCATTTTGTTACAATAGATCTATTAAGGTCGTTGTGATTAAAGGCATCTGTGCCATGGTCCGACTGTAATAATAATAAGGTATAAGGAATTTCTAGGTGCCGTTTAGAAAATTACGGAGTCTGTCGAAAAATGAAGCAAAAATACTACATTGCTACGAAAATACTCGATAACGTCGAACTTTTTCAAGCTGTTTGGAAAAAGATATATTTGTCACTAAAGGATAACTTTCTTTGAAGCACTCAGGATTTAAAAGTAAACATTATGTCCCACAACTCTTCCTGTAACTGATCAAAATCAACAAGATTCTACTAAAAAATTTCAAAGAACGAGTAAAGCAAAACTAGGCCAGATCATAGAAGGTCCATTTCAGTGAACTTTTTAACAAAAGCACTGCTCCGGAATTCCTCGCGACGCTTAATTCAAAATTCGAGACCATTAAATTTACAATTGAGGAAGAAGCTAGCAACCAACTCTCGTTCCTAGATAGTAATTAGAAACAATCAAATTAGAAATAACCAAAAAAACTAAAATAAGGTATCTATAGAAAGGAAAACAACACTTACAAATACATCATGGCAGATTCTAACCACTGTGGACAACACGAAATGGCCGCGATTAGTTTCTTGATTAAAAATTTGGTAAGAAAAGTAGATTTGATAAAGAACTAAAATTTATAAAAAAAATGTAGCTATTTTTAGTGATTCTATAGATCAGGTATGGGCAACCTTTGCTTAGCTGAGGGCGTAATTTCGGGACTTAATCAGGCCGCGGGCCGTAGGTAAGAAATAAGTAGGTAGTAGTGAATAAAAAGGCGATAAAAATTCACACATTTTTTTATTTATTAGAATTATAATAGCATAATCAAACATATAAAAAGCAAATTAACAGAAAAAGATAGAAAAATCAAATGAAAATCAATGAGAGACTTGAGTTTGTAGCTAAGAAACAAGATGATCAATATTGGGGTCAATATCACTAGTACATAGGCGCAGTGTTTTCTAAATTAACATCTGTAAGTCGAGTACGATGCTTATTTTTATTAATTTTCATGATTGAAAAAAACTGCTCACATTTATACGCTTTATTCGCTTAGTTCCACATCATCAAATTTAGACTTCAAATATGAGTCTTCTTGAAGCTCGATCAACTCCATTTGTAGGTGAAGCGGAGCATCTTCCACATTACACTTACACGGATTTGCAAAGATATTGAAAGTGCTATCCATATTCCTAAAATCGGAAAACCGATCAGTGAATTGCTCTGACAGTAGTTTCAGTTCTTCAGTTTTCGTGACTGGATAATGTTACAAAATGAAAACAGTTTTTACTTCTCATTTGTGTTTCCCACAAGCGAATTTTGTTTTGAAAAAGCTTTAAGATGACTGTACAGCTGATTTACCAATTGCCCTTGTTTTTGAAGCTTCAAGTTCAGGTCGTTTAAGTGTCCTGTGATGTCTACCAGAAATACCAAGTCACAAAACCATGTTGGATCACAAATTTTCGGCAATGTTTTCTCTTTCATTTCCATAAAATCAACTATTTCTTTTTTAATGTCATAAAATATTTTTAGCATTTTGCCTTTGCTTAGCCACCTTACTTCGCAATAGTATGTCGCATCATCGTGTTTTGAAGAGAGTTCATCCAAAAATGCTTTAAACTAGCGATGGTTAAGACCGCGGGATCTAATCAAATTGATGGTATTTACTACCACATCCATAACGTTCTTCAGTCGAATGGACTTAGAGCACAAGTTTTGTTGGTGAATAATGCAATGCAGAATTATTAACTCACATTCTTACACATTCATAGCGGTTGCTCTTTCCTTCAGAATTCCGATAAAACCTTTTCGTGGACCGACCATTGAAGGCGCACCATCTGTGCACACTCCAACTAATTTACACCACTGCAAACCATATTGCTCAAAAGTACTTTGCACCTTGGCAAAAATATCTTTTCCAGTAGTGGTCCCTTGTAGCGGCCATAAAGCCAGTAATTCCTCTGTCACTACAAATTATTCATCAACACCTCGTATAAAGCTAACTGGGCTGTGTCAGATAAATCTGTACTCTTATCCAAAGCAATCGAAAATGCTTGAAAACCAGCCAGTCTATCAGTCAATGTTTTTTTGATATCACTAGCCATCATATCTATACGTCGAACAACCGTACGTCGCGATAAGCTCACTTTCTCAAACTCTTTTTTCTTTTCTCGACACAAAAGTTCTGCAACATCTACTAGGCACTCTTTAACAAACTCTCCCTCAGAATATGACTTCGATGTTTTCGCTATTTTGAAACTAACTATAAAACTAGCTTTAACAACACTGTCTAGATTTGATCTTTGTGAATGGAACATTTCTTGCTGTTTCCCTAAATCGGTAATGAGTTTTTTAATTTTATCCTTTCTTAACTGGCCCATAAGTAATTTATATTGAGCGAAATGCTTGCTGGAGTAATGCCACTTCATATTGTATTCTTTTAAAACAGAAACTGTTTCATTGCACAGCAAACACATAGGTTTACCACTGTGCATGATAAAAAAGTATTCTTCAGTCCATTTGTTTTGGAATTGACGACATTCTGTGTCCACTTTCCGCTTTTTTAAACCAGACATCTTGATAGATTTTTTTTCATCTGAGCTGAATTTGCTTGAATATTTCCCGCGTCTTTTCTTATCAGTTGTTAAGAAGTAATGAGTTGACACGCGCGCTGAGCGGTTTATATATTACCCGCAATAAGCAACTAGAAGACTCTCGATCGTGCGCGAATATGCGATGCTAGCCGCGTTATGAATAACAGTCGGCTCTGGAGCGCTTCGAGGTCATCGGGCGGCTTCCCGAATGTTTAGCTGTTTGTCTCTTTCTAACGACTATTTCTGACTCGATCTATTGCGTACGCTTAATAATATTATTTACCGATTTTAGTCTTTATGATTTGAATAAATACAGTTTTAGGTTGGTTGACGGTAATTACAAATAAACTATATGTGCTAAATCTTTAATTTTTTTGGCGCGTTATTTGAATTTCTTTCGCGGGCCGGATTGAAGCTGGTGGAGGGCCGGATCCGGCCCGGGGGCCGGGGGTTGCCCATATACGCTATAGATGATCGCATTCTTAACAAAGTCCGGCGTAGGCATTATGCCACGGCTTTCATTCTGGCAGAAACCCGCGATAAGAAATTTGTAAAACTCCCCTTTCACAGAATATCGAACGGCATTAATAAAGTTTTTAGGGAACAAGATATGAACGTATGTTTCAGTTTGTAAAATATACTCAGAAACCATCCAAGTAATCCAAAAGATAAGCCGGATACGAAGGAAAGATCGGGAATTTACAAAATCACATGCGGTGACTATGATACAGCCTATATTGAACAAACGAAATCGACGATAGGCACCAGATTCAAAGAACACCTAGCTCATTATCGCTATGGAAGTATCGAATCGTCAAGTGTAACACAACACACAAACGAAACCGGTCATAATATTAAACTAAAAAACCTCAAATTAATTAAATTAATTAAGAACGTAACTTCGCGAGATTTAGACGAGTACGAAACCATTTATATGGAAAAGATTGGAATATTGTAATAATACTCTGTTAGATTAAATTATAATAAAAGCAAGCACAAATATCAAAATAATACTTCACAGCTAACTTAACTCTATTTCAATAAAATTACAAATCTCTAAATCTAGATATCACAAAGCTTCATCTTCATAAAGTGTAAAATGAGTACAATTACATTACAGCTGGAATAATTTTAAAAGGACTCATCAACAAACAAAAGCTAGGTAATTACTGACCAGTGAAGCTCAAAAAAAAAGGACGTATTACAAATAGCATAGCTAGAATTAATTTAAATTAGTTTAACTTTGACTGCCTCTATCCAAAACATACGAGAACCAACTCATACATTTACGTACGTTGTATATTTGATTTTATCCGTGTTAGTTAATTAATTACCAGTACTCTGCGCTGTTCGCTCGCAGCTCTTAAAGCTGTATTATTATAATTTCATAAAGTATACCTATGCGCGTTTCCTGATGCCATCGTCGTTTTCGCGTAATTAAAATTGAATAAACACATACACGCAAAACCAATTAAGATATGCATATTTCACTCTCTCTGGAATATCTGTTAGAGAAGGAGTAGCGGGAGACAGTGTAGGAGAGGACCTTAGTAATTTCGCTAAAACGCAAAATAGCGTTGTATGTATACACAAATATGTAAAGCTTAAGTTATTATACGTTGTACGTTCTTATCACACAGATTATACCTTCAACTACATAGACGTTACGCTTATCAATATTCGCAGTAACACATGCAAATTTTTGTACTGTCTGCCATGTCATACATATAATGATGACTCTCTCTCTCTCTCGCTGCCTTGAACATCTTACTTGTCCATTTCCTTGTATACGAGACTTGTACAAAAGTCGCTGATAAACTTTTAGTAACTGTAGAAAATGATAAAATGAAGACATTTTCTTAGCAATGTTTTTCAAAAACTCTCTTACTTCGGAGTTAAATTTTACCTCTAAGCCGTTACTAAAACTTTAAAAAACTGTAGAAGTAACTGGTTAAAACTAGTGCTGATATTGCAAGAATCAAACTAGAATGCTGTTTTGTTTAATAGTACTTTAATTGAATTACATTACTGGAGTGGACTGTATACATGGTATGACCGCTAACGCGGCTAGAAGACAACTTGTCGTAAAAAAGGGTATACATGCAGTTTTGTTCGTATAACTAAATAAATCAAGTCCTTGTCACTTCTAGTTTGCACGTCACATAAATTACCCTAGTCATAAACTTGAGAAGATAATTTATTGGTTCAAACACAGAAGTGATTTATATAGATACATGTAGATCTACCCTAAAATGCATGAACAGTAACATTTCAACTGACAAGAAAAGGCATCCAACCCGCACTATCAAAATTTAATGAAACTTGTGTGGTTCGTCGACCTTATAGGACCATGTAAAATACCGGTTTCCCTTTCGGCTAAGAAACTTGAGCAATAGTGTATATGTCTTACTAATCAATCATTCTAGAACTTGTGCAACGTTTTATTTTAAAATTGTTTCTGCCTGCATACGTCATGTGCAGAAAACGAGACGTCAGACGAATTTTAGATATATAAAGCCGCGCAGAATCTGATTCTGCAGTTCTCTCCTGTTCTTTCCCGTACCTTCCCTTGCACTGTCGACGACTATAGCTGTCTTGGGTAAAAAATTCCGACCGAACCACTCCACCGACAGCTAGAGCTGTCCCTAGTGGATATCCGACATTCCGCATGAAAACATATTATTTTAGTAATTATATAACGAAATTCTCAAATCCTCCTGTACCGAGTCGAGCCATCTTATTCTAGGTCTCCCTCTCCGCTTCCTTCCTATTGGTCTGTTCCTCATTGCCATTCTTGGTGCCCTTTCTCTCCCCATTATCTCTAATTGTAAGTATCCTATCCATCTGACTCTTTGGGCCTTTATTAAGTTTATTATAACCGGGCTTTCAAACATTTGATTTATCTGTTCGTTCGTTCTTCGCGCCCATGCTTCTCTCCGCTGTAACGCGCCAAATATCTTTCTCAAAACCTTGCGTTCCCACCTCTCTAGCATGTTTATTTCCCTTGCGTTCAACACCGTCGTATCGCAGTTTTATACAGTCTCAGCTTTAAGGCTTTAGAAATGCACTTAGATTTCAGCAAATGGTAGAGTGCTCCAATCACCTTATTTCCTTTGGATACCCTAGATTTTATCTCCTCCTCTTCGTCTCCCTTCTCGTTAATTGTTACGCCGAGGAATATGAAACTTTCCACGCACTCAAAACCGTACGATTTTCCACTACTCACAAATACCAAGTTACTTTTAGTTTCTCTTGTGCTTTCCATTAGCATGTACTTTGGCTTGTCTTGGCTGATTTGTAATCCCATAATGCTTGCTTCCTTCTCCAAGTTGCTGACTGTCTTGATTAGCTCCTTTTCAGATTTTGCAATATTTGTTAGATCATCAACGTAGGCTATATACTGATGCTCCTCACTGTATATTAATTTATTCCTATTTAACCGACATCTTCTTATAATTATTTCCAGTTCCAAGTTGAACAATACACAGGACAGGGGGTCAGCCTGTCTCAAACCGTTGTTATTTTTAAAAACATTTGATTGCCTGCCTTCCATTCTTACTATGCTTGTCGTATCTTTAAGTGTAATTTCAACTATCTTCACTATTTTTTCCGGTACATTTAGTATTCTCAATGCATTTCCTTTCGATTTACCGAGTCGTACGCCTGTTTAAAGTCTATGAAAGTGGCATGAAGTGGGATCTTATACTCGTAACAATTCCTCTATATTTCCTTAAGAGTAAATATCTGGTCCGTCACGGATCTGCCAGCTCTAAATCTACATTGGTATTCCCCCACTGCCTCTTCTGAATATGTTATCAACCGTTTTTTTAGTATCTTGTAGAGAACGTCTAATAAAGCTATTCCACGATAGTTCTTGCATCTTGTAATGTTCCCCTTTGTTAAATATTTGGTGTAAAATAGCCTTTCCCCACTCTGCAGGCATCTCTGCGGTTATTCCGTTGTCTCCGGAACTTTTACCATTCTTAAAATTTCCTATCACTTCCATAACTTCTTGTTCTAATGGTTCCTGTATTATGCTTGGGTTTCTTGGGCAGGTATATTAATCTTCGTTACTTTCCGTGTCATACTCCTCCACATTCAATAAGACCGAAAAATGCTCCTCCCATACCTTCAACTTCTCCTCAAGACTTCCTACCATTTCGCAATTTTTATTTTTAAGTATAGAGGTTTTGCCACGTACACTGTTTTTTCTCTCCTTTCGCCTTGATACAAGCTTCTTATCTCTTTATTTTTGTAACACTCCTGTGTTTGTTTTACTTTTTCTTCATTGTGTTTCCTTTTCTTTCTTCTACACATTTACTTAACTTGTCATCTCATTTCCTTATAGATTTCTTGATTTGTTCTCGTCTTTTCCTGCGGCCATCTCATTCTCGCTTTATTCTTTCGCTTGACTAACTCTTCACACTCCGTGTCGTTTTGTATATACTTTTCCAGCGACGATTTCGTTTTTGTTCTTTTTTTCTTTTTTTCTTGTACATAACTATATTCGTGAATATAAATTTATTTCATTTCGTTTCATTTATTTTAAGAATTTGATCTTAAACCGAACTCTGTTTTATCATCTTGTAAATAAAACTAAATATAATAACTTACCTGTTTCACTTCAAGAAGTCTGGACAAACGCTACCCCGAGATGAATCGTTAATGAATGATGTGCACACAATCACCACATTTCAGTATTTTCACTAAAAGTCCATAATCTATAAAACTCATTTGCACTCACGTGGTAATAGTTTAATCGTATCAGAAATTTGAAGCTTAACATTTTTCTGCAAATAAATATAGAAAGCGCCATCTAGTGGCGAGAGATGTAACCACTTTTACGTATATATATATATATATATATATATTGCGAACGCGGCTAATGTAGAGATCCTGTTGTCACTGAGAACTAGAAAATAAAGAAACCAATTAATGATTAATTTATTTTTATTTCATTTACAAATACAAAGTAAATCTATTAAGAAAATAGAAGAAATTAAATTATTGTGAAAACTCACTGTACGTGTTGGGAGCCAATCTGTAACTTCAGTGAAATAAATAAATAAAGGTTTATATGTGATACAATTCTGCGTATATCTGGAATTGCGAAACTGTTAGAACCAGTACCAAGAAGGAATTAGTTTTATGCTGTCCTGGAATAAGCGCGGTATGCTAATTTAAGACCAACAACAACTTAGTGATAGCTAACATAAGATGACAATCACCTAATATGTTCATACAGCTTCCGTTTCCATGCCTTTCACACAACATCGTACATACATGACGAGAAAATAAATTACTCTGGCACCCAGAAGGGCCTAACGCCATCAAGTCGATTGCCTTCGCTTCCCTATCGTGAAAGACACGGCCGTAACAACGCCTTTCACATCTACCCCGTCACTACCTCCATACGTACCGACCCAATAAATTCTTTTGATTGCAGTGAAGCCAACCGGCATAAAGCTATCCGGAGTGGAAAGTCACGCCGTCCAAGGTTCGTTCGTGAAGCTGCTGTGCGAGGTGACCGGGGCGAAGCCCGCGGCCGAGGTGAAATGGTTCAACGAGTCCAGCACAGTCAACGAGGCGCTCATCAGCACCGCGCTCAAGGCCATGGTAAGTGTTCTTTCTCCGGGTTCGTCGTATCGACAGGTTCTATTCCGGAAAATAACTTCCGAAGGAGACAAACAATGGTAGTTAGGTTTTACGAGGAACTAGGGATAAAGGAGAGAGGTGTATTGGGTGTGACGGGATCGCATTTTTATTTATGCGCTCGGGGACATAATTTGGGGATTTGTCGAGGTGATGGGAGGGTTCTTTTATATAAGTCTACCGATTATACCTTTCATATTGCTTGCAAGTGTGAATCCTACTGACTGCCCCACAAGAAATTTGTTACTGTTCGGTCAAGTTCCCCATCCTGTATTACCGTTTTTGTAGAAATTTAAGTGATGAATTCGAATACTTACATCTACACCATCCAAATTTAATTTTAAAGTTATATCCACATTTAAACCTAAGATGTAACTAACTGATGGAATAAGGAAAGGAGTTGTTTAGTCTATAGCGACGGATTAAATTTAACTAACTTAAATTACTAATAAATGGCTTATACATCTCCTAGGAGATTTCGCCGCTTAAATTAAGCTTTCTTGATCTTCTTTTTGGGGTAGATCAATCCCCTTGCTCCATATCTATTCAATCCTTTCGCATTTTCTTCTCCACTCGTTTCTTTCTCCATTTCCTCGATATTTGCGATCGCAGCCTTCCTCAAGTCTTCTCTAACCTACTTCAACCTCGATCTGCCTCTCCTCTGTTTTCCCGTAGGTTCCCAGTTTGTTATTACCTTTGTGACGCTATTTTCTTCCGATCTTTGTATATGTCCAAACCATTTTGCTCTCTGTACCTTTATCCTCTTAATAATATCGTCGCTGAATTCTTCTTTTATTTCTTCATTAATTCTTGTTCTGTATTCGTTGTCGTTTATTTTCTTTGGTCCCATTGTGGTTCTTAATATTTTTCTCTCTGGTCTTCTCATATTTTCATCGTCTTTCTTTGTCATTGACATTGTCTCCGCTGCATACATTATTATTGGTCTTATCAGCATCCTGTATATTTTGAATTTAATATTTTTAGAGCTCTATTTGCTGCCATCACTTTCTCTTTTATCTCCAGACCGCTGCATCCATCACTAGTTATTATACTGCCTAAATACTTAAATTTTTCCACAACCTCAAACGTGTAAAAACCCACTCTAATTTCATTTTTATTAATCGATTTTCCAATCTTCGTAACTTTCGTTTTACTCATATTTATTTCTACCCCTTCCTCCGTTATTTCACATCATTTTACCATTACCTGTTTTTGGAGACAATTACCAAATCGTCCGCATATGCTATTATCTGCCCTCCTCCTGTTCTTATTGTTCTTTTATTAACTTTTCTTGTTATGTATTCTAGAGCTATATTAAATATCGCTGCCGACAGTGCATCACCCTGCCTCACGCTTTAATTTATCGTAAATTCTTCTGTCTGCGCTCCATTGATTTTGACATATGCTTTTGAATCCTTCATAGTCATTGCTATTAACTTTATTAGTTTTGTTGGTATTTTCATTTCTTCCATTGCTTGTATTATTTTATTCCTATTTATGGAATCAAAGGCTCTTTGAAAGTCATACAATCCTGTTGACTTCCTTTCTTATATATTGTTACTATCTGTCCTTTTCTCCACCCCTTGTGCATTTTTTCTTCTTTCCCAATCTTTATTAATAGCCTATACATTTGTTTCTTCAATGATTCATCCGTATTTCAGTAGTTCCATATTTATCCCATCTGCACCATATGTTTTTGCATTACGGTTCCTGTTTATAGTTTGGCTTACTTCTACTAATGTTGGTTCTTCTATTTCCATACTTTCCTCTCCCTCCTTCATCAATATTTCCTTCATTGCTTGCTCTTCATTCAGAATTTTCTTAAAATGCTTCATCCATATCTGTTCTTCTGCTTGTACAACCTTTCTCTCATTGTTTCTTATTCCTCTTATCTTTGGTTTATACGTTTGTGTTTTTTGTTTAATTTTTTGATAAAAATTCCTGGCATTCTTACTTTTGTTCTCCCTCTCTATCTCTTCTTTTTCACTTTCAATCCATTCTTTCTTACCCTTCTGTACTATTTTTCGGCATCCTCCTCTTATTATCTTATAATTCTCTCTATGCTAAACCATATAATTCTTGCTTCGACCTTTCTTTCCAGCGCTTCGCTGCATCTCTCGTTACACCATTCCTTCCTACTTTTCTTACTCTTGTATCCTACTGTTTTTTAGCCGTTTTCTTTATCGCCATTTTCATATTGTCCCAGGTGTCCTCTATATCTTTATCCTCGCTTTCCTGCTCTTTAATTACTTTGTGTAACTCTTCTTTATATTCTTTCTACTTCACTTCCGACCTCAGCTTCTCCACATCCCACTTAACTGTCTTTATTTCATTCTTCGCCCTCCTCTTCTCTTTTAGTCTTAACTTTGCTACTACTGTATTGTGGTCCGAGTCTGCACACGCCCCTCTATATATCTCCATCCGATACTGATGACTGTCTTCTCCTGTTAGTCAGAAGATGGTCAATTTGTGTGTGATATTTCTGGGTCTGGCGATGTCCAAGTTACTTTATGTTCCTTGGGATGTTTGAACTTCGTACTACTTATTATCAAATTATTTCTCGCAGCTAATTCGCACAGTTTATGTCCATTATCATTTGTGGTCTTATGTATTTTGTATTTTCCTTAATTCCGCTCCTATCTCTATCTTCTTTCCTGCTTCCACTATTGTCCGTACGTTCCATGTGCATTTCAGAATTTGGAAAAAATCGAATTCAAGCCGAATGTAACAAAATATCTAGGTATCAACTGGCAAATGAAAGTTTAATAAGATTGAAAGATAATTTAAAGAATTACTATAAAAGATGACTGTATAATTTTTATACCCTTTTCTAGCTTAAAAGTCTTTAAATTTGTGCGGACGGTCCGTGGTTCACCACAACATACGAGGTGTGGCAATTAAATAACCGGACTGGTACTACAAAACATTTTATTGATCACCAATTACATTACAAAGTTTATCCCCTTCAATGCACTCTCCTTGCCGATCCCTACAACGCTCCATACGAATTTTTCACTGTCGAAAGTAGTGCTGGAAGTCCGTTTCTGTCAGCTTGTTGAGAACCTCCGTCGCTTTCGCTTTCACCGCTTCCACACTGTCAAATCTTGTCCCCTTAAGCTCTGATTTTACCTTAGGAAATAAAAAAAAGTCACAGGGGGCCAGGTCGGGCGAGCACGGTGGGTGGTCCAACACGGTGATGCCGGATTTCGCAAAGAACGCCTTCACCGACAAGGCGGAATGGGCTGGCGCATTGTCTTGGTGGAGCATCCAGGATTTGCTCTTCCACAAATCGGGTCTTCGGCTTCTCACTCGTTCATGAAGGGTAGTTAGAACCTCGCGTTTCACAAGAAATTTGAGGTTAACTCGTTGCTCGATCTGAACACTCTGCATTTTTCCGACGCGACGCTAGCGTAAGGACTTGAACGGACGATTGCTACAGCGAGACTAAGCGACGTACAACCGTGTCCATCGAGCTCAGGGTGGGGGAAGCATCTACAAGCACAGACATGTTCAAACCTGCCGTGGCATACTCGCTGTTTGCCGATAGTAGCACCAGTCCGGTTATTTAATTGCCACCCCTCGTACACACTAAATTTCATTTATTAAAAATAGAAATTCTACCAAAATCTGCTTTGACATCACTCCATGTATTTGACATTTAAATTCCTAACCTATTTCAGGTTAAATGTTAGATATTCGAGTAAATGCATATTTCATTAAATACACGCTGTCAGGCATTAGCAAGTTAAAGCAAAAATAATTCATATTGTGATCTACTCGTGCTCTCTAGACGAAACTTAGAAACTTCAACGTGTCGAACGTGAAGCCACAAAATCTGTCGGACGCCTTCTTAGTCAACTTATTCACGATTCATAAATAATACGCTGATAAACTGTTTGCTATGAGCTTTCCTTACTTTAAATGATATATTCTTATACTTACCGACGACAGGAATCCTATATTATTGGTTTTATAATATAGTCACAACTTCGACCATGGGATGTCACCACGCGCATCATGAATGCTTACTCGTTAGAATAAAATCAGTTATCGAGAAATAAGTAATCACCGCGTGTTTACTAATCAGGAAAACAAAAGTTGTTTGCGGATTTACAATTAGTGACAGAAAAAGTGTGAGACTTGTGATCTTAATCGAGCACGGCGCACATTGACGAATCCTACCGAATGGTATGCTATTGTGTCCAGAGGTTCATCAAAGAAAGAAAGCAAGTAACCAAAATTAACCAAATTTATTTACATCTTGTAAATCAAAATAAAATTCTTTAAAATAGTAAAATAACATATATCTCTCAAATATTTACATGGACTTTCTTTATAAAATCAAAAAACAAATAATCTATAGTCGGTTACGGACTTTGTGCAAAGTCTAACTAGGTTTTATACTTTTCGAGAAACTACGGAAGAGAAGACGCGTCGCGCATTACGGACTTGTATGATTTCAAGACTCCGGCAAACAGGGATACGGACTTGTAATCGGGTATCGTTATCTGACAAAAGCCAGCTCAAAACCGTGCGATTGTGGGACACGGACGTTATCGCCCAAACTTCGCAAAAGCTAGTGAATACCGACAATTGCGTAGTGCGGACGGGTGGTCCTTCTGCTCAGCGTAAAAGCCGGACAGTAAAGGCGAAGTTATGACATTTGCGCTATTTTTTGTTAATGACGTATTTCGTATTTCGACCTTGTACGTGAAGTAGTTCACGAGCGCACTGTTGCACAAACCCCGCAATTATTGAACTTACATTAACGTTCAACATAACCAGTAACATAAACAAGGTACACTTTCGCACAAAATAATTTCTTCTGGTTCTTTGAAAAATTAATTAACAGAATGAACTAAAAGTTTACAAATTTACACAAGATTTAATGACTGATTATAAAAGGTGAAAAATAAAATATAATTTTACGTCTTTTCCAGATTTAACAGTCTTTAAATCCGACGAACTTCGATGGTTCGTCGCAGTATTACAATATATTCGTTTTGAAAGGTAACTGTTTATACAGATTTTAATTTGATCTAGAACTATCGATTTGTTTCATATAGACAAAAATCGGTGACGTAAGTCAAAAGTTAAAGCAGTCAAACTTTATATACACTGGTCTTTTCTTCCTGAGATCTTTTCCTTTCAATAAAACCATATTCTAGCACACACAGTACATACATAGATCCAACATCTTTACGATGGGAAGCTGGAACATAATCTTTCTTTCCATTTGGCTTGTTCAAATAATACCGAAACGTTCTTGAAATACACACACACACACACGTGCGCATACAGTCCTTCACGTAATACATGCGGGAACCATCCAAAGACGACAGTCGACTAGAACCCTGGAAAGGTTTCGGTGGCAGAGCTAAAGTTAAGCATTCAGTTTACTCCAATAAATTCCCGAGAACCGGTGACCGCCTTTCGTATGTAAAGCTGCGTGCGATAGCAATATTTTAAACTTCCTTTCTTGCCGTTTCCAGCCCCGTACCACCCGCCTTACCTTTTCCTACTACTAGGCACGAGGAAGCTACATGGAGAACGTAGGATACGTTAGCAGTGAATTTGTACGTTTGGGAGTATTAAGCGATATGGCTTCCCGTTTTAATACATGCAAAGTGCATTCGTAATGAGTATGTTCTTTTTAGACATTGAAATATGTCACCTTCATCCCGTACTATCGCTTGGGAAACATAGAAACGCTTTCGCATATTTTATTAGAAATTTAGTAGTGTATCTGCATAAGTTTTAGTTTTGTTATCTCTTTTTCGGGATTACTAACTTGTTAAATGCTCACCTTATGGAATGGATAAGTTGTAAAGGAGCATTCACTGAAAAGAGTAGCCAAGAAGTTTCCAATTGAATTTTGAATAGGGTCTTGCTGTTATGAAATTAGCAGCTCTATTAGGAGTTCCAGAAACCACAGTTTTCAGAATTATGATTGAGTACGCTTGGAATGCGTGGAAAATTATGAACAATTTTTGCCACGTTGTCAATGGACTTGAAGCTGGTGGTGATATATGGTTATTCTAGTGAAAAATATTCTATTTCTTTGAACATCTTTTCAAGATATTTTAATGCATATTTTCCAATTAACCGGTAACCGTGCAATATATCTGCAGAAGTACTCCATCTCAGTAGTAGGGTGTCCACATTACAAATAATATCCTTTTATAACAACTTATCTCTATTATAAAAGAATGTACGATAATTTAATTCTTAATCAAAAGCGTAATTTCCATTCAACATTCAAACAATAAGATTAAAGATAGGCACGATATGGTAAACACGCATATTAGTGAATAATCAACAAATGTAATTCCTATGTCAGATGATTTGGATTTGTTAGTGCCAATAATCCATATACTTTTTATTTTTATCCTGTTTATGTGGAAGAATTAAGATTACTTTTGCAATCCTTTAATAATTCTTCTGTAGATGAAATTTGCTGCATACTTTCTAAAGAAATGTTCACAAGCGTTTACCGAACCGATTTGGTATATTATAAACAATTCTTTTACTACCTGCTGCTTTCCTGAATTCCTAAACCATGCTCTTTGTGTTGCCTTTCTACTAGAAGAGCCCCCTAACAGGCTTTTCGAAACTATTTGAAAATGTGGCATATAATCGACTATATCAGTTCAAAGTATAACATAATCAACAACGGCTAAGACGGTTTTCTCAAACGGAAAAGCATTGAAACTATTCTGAGTCTGTTTTAAGTACTTTTGGAATGTGATAAGATTCCTTGCGGCCTTAATTATTACGGAATTACAGGAGAGGCTCTTAAATGGTTTAAGTCACATTTATGCAATACGAAGCAAATAACTTTCGTAAGTAAAAGAATGCAACATCAAAAGAGGTTACAAATTATTTGTGTATATAGTATATGCGGTACAAGGATAGTCTCAAAAGTTTGAACTTTTAGCATGAAGATGGCGTTGCTCATCAAAAATATTCTGGTAATATAATTGCGCATGCGTTGACGCGGGCGGAAGAAAATAAATAAAAACAATAAAAGGATAAGATAGTGGAACAAAGAAGTAGAAGCAGCCGTGAAAGAAAAGAAGACAGCATGGGGAAAACACCTACTAACCAAAACACAAAGAGATTAAGAACAATACCAACAAAAAAGGAATCAAACAAAGGAAACAATAAAGAGATCACAACAGAAAAGTTGGGAAGAGTTTGGAAATGAACTGAATGAAAGCTATTAAATAAACAACAGAAAGTTCTGGTGCAGAATAAATGCATTGCGAAAGAGAACAAGAAAAGAGATAAGGAGGATAAAGGATAGGAACAACTAGATTAAAAATAACACAAATGAGGTGCAAGAAATATGGAAGGATTATTATAAGAATAGGTTGGAAAGCGGACAAGAAGATGAATTAAGAGAAGAAAGAGTAGAGAGAGGAAACACCACACAAAACAATGATAAAATCGCAAGAGAGGAGTTTGAAGAAGCCCTAAGAGAAAATAAAGTAAGAAAAGCCTGCGGCGAAGTCGAAATAGAGGCCGAAATGATAAAATGGATAAGTGAGAGGGGGAAGATTAAAACAATACCAAAAGACTGGGAGAACAATTTAATTGTTCCTATATACAAGAAAGGACATCAGACTCACTGCGATAACTACAGAGCTATATGTCCATCATCGGTAAGCTTTAAACTGTATACAAACATAATAGAACAGAAACTGAGAGGATAGGTGGAGGGTAAACTAGAAGATGAACAAACAGCTTTCAGACCCAAAAGGCAAAAAAACGACAATATATTCACAATAAGAAGATTGATTGAGGGAAGAATAGAAGAAGGAGAGACGCTATATCTAACATTTACAGATCTACGAGCTGCATTCAATACTATAAAAAGAAATACAATCTGGCGAACTTTATAGAAAAACTTGATGTATTAAACTATTTAATACAGGTAATAAAAAGTATCTATAAAACGGTAATGGGCAAGTATAATTGAACGGACAAATATCGAATGAGTTCAGAATAAATAGAGGAGTGAAACAGGGAGACAGCTTAAGACTTTCACTGTTTCATGATGGACCGCATATTGAAAAATATGAAGGAAGAAACAGATCAAATAGACATAGTCATAGGATACGAACACTTTATATCAATAAATGTGAGTAGTCTAATGTATGCGGATAACAGAATTGATAACGGATTCACTGAACAAAATTAAAAAGTTGGTAAAAGGATGGACAACATAAATAGAAGACTTAAGTGTGGAAGTTAATCTGGAGAAAAGCAAGGTAACGGTAAATGATAAAAACCCAGAAAACAAGTCAGAAATTTAATGGAAGGAATAGCTATGGAAAAGGTTTCTACATACGAATATTTGGTAGCTGTTATCACAAATGGTGGAAAAATAGATGCAGAATTGGTAAATAGAGCAAAAAATCAACAAGAATTTATTCCGCGATTAATAACACAATCCTAGAAAAAAGAGAAATAGATAGGAAAACGAAAACGAAAGTACACAACACCATCACAATACTAACAATACTATATTCCAGCGAAAACCGGGTAGTACAAAAGAAACATACACGTAAACTAAAGGGAATGGAAATGAAACATCTTAGGAAAGCAATGGGCAGAGCAAAATGGGATAGGGTAATAGACGAAAAGATTAGAGAGGACACGAGACATGAACTAATTACTCATAAGATAGAGAAGAGACAACTGAACTGGTATGAGAACGCATCCAGATAAACTCACAAGAAAAGTATTAGAGATAGGGAAAATGAGAAAGAGGAAAAGAGGGAGACCCAGGAGAACTTGGCTTGAACAAACAGAGGAAGGTGGTAGAGGGAAGGGTAAAACGCTAGAGGAAATTAGAAAATTGGCAAGTGAAAGAGAGGAGTGGAAGAAAAGGTGGACATGGAACCCCAATCCGACGTCTGAAAGGGCAGAAGAACAAAGATGAAGAAGAAGAACTTTTTCCAAAACAACACGCCATCTCACACTTCAGTGGTCGCCATAACAAAAATTCACGAATTGGTGTTCGAATTAATAGACCATCCACCTTGTTTACCAGATTTGGTTCCCAGCGACTTTATTCTGTTTCCTAGGCTCAAAGTATCGTTCGGAGGACAGTGATTTTCATCGAATGAAGAGGCCGTCACATAAATACGTATTTTGCAGAACAAGATGCTAAGTACTCGTACTACTTGGATTAATTAAAGAGATGGGAGCATGACTGGAGAAAGTGTACAGACTTACAAGGAGTATATGTTGAGAAATAAAACTGAATTTGATAATTAGACAGACTACCCTCGTAGCTTCTATATTTGTTTCCCTCTTCCTTCAAAATATTTAAAGTAATACGAACTACGCTGACAGACTCCTCACAACTGATATTTTTTGAAATTAAATAAGTTTGGAGCGAGAAATATACACCGTAAAATGGCAATTTGAATATATGAATGGGAATATCGAAACAAGTGCTGGGGTTTGTAACTTTTTACATTTCGCTCGCTGTAAGTATGGGTGAAAGAATAGAAGACACAGGATAACAATAATAAAAAAGCAACCTATCTAACTTTTTCGTTTGTTTTCTTCTTTTTTTTTAGGGGATAGAAGGGGGACAGATTTACGCAAATGAATTAATTTTGACACGCAATATTTTCTAAAATAAATCGCCGTCTACTCTTGCACGTTTACTTTTTAGAGAATTTTTGACAACTTAATTCGGACTTCCTTCACGCACTTAATAATCCAGTAGCAATTTTCGGCGGGTCCCAATTTATGAGAGTAAGAAGAAGAAGGAAAAGAACGAAGGACGAGAGCTTGACATTCATTTTCTCAATACCGGTGTGTAGTGGTGCGGGTGGACGTGCTATTGATCGCTATTAAAATTTAATAAGGGTTCGAGAGCAATTCACATGAAAAAATTCGTCGCCGTAGAGTACGGAAGCGGTAGGAGTTCTTTGGAGGCTTCTAAAAGTTGGGAGGAGTCGGAAAAAAGGCGATAACGCGAAAGAAGGTCGTGATCTTCCAGGAAAAGGAGAAAAAAATAAAACAAATGCTAAATATGCATTAAATGTATTGAATGCTGCAGACTTTAAAGTTTGGTTCAGACATGTTGATGTGTTGCGATATTGTCGTGGCGTTTTGTATAAAGAGAAGCAGTTTTTTGGTTAATGACATACGCATCTCGTACAACATTAATATTCATATTCTTCAATTAATCGCATGCTACCTCAGAAATTGTTCACAAGCGGTGTGTATTACACCTACGGATAATAATGTCAAAATTACATTGTTTTCTCAGGAGGTCGTTGTTAGCAAGAGTATTTCACAAGGGTTTATACTTGGTTCGATCCTATTTCAAGGGTTTGTGAACGATTTACTTGATGTTTTTGATGTTGGGTCATTGTTTCAGTATGTGGAAGACATTTTAACATATGTAGTCGGAAAATTATCGATCTGATTTAAAATCAATTGCAGCAACAGCAAAAAACTAACATGATATCGTTAATGCTCGATTAAGTGAGGAAGTGCGCGTTTGTGCTTGAACGAGGAGGAAACAATTCAGCACATAGTAAGGAGCATAGGAGGGTGTTATCATGGACGGTGACGCTGTATCCTTTTGTGTAAAGAACGTGGATTATTGCGTCCTTTTCATAACCTAAAATTAAATCGGTTATGGGACGGCCAAAAACTACAACCACTACCGTTAACATCTGAGAAGTTTACCAAATGGTGTTAGACGACTGTCGAATTAAGGTTAGAGGGATTGACTGAAGATTTGGCATGGAAAAACATTTCCAAAATCTTGTTGAAGCAGTTTCAGCGAAATAAGTGAGAGTTTTGTCGTTGATTAATAACTGTAGACGAAAATTTAAAAAAACCATTGACTCCTGAAGCCAAGGCACAGTCGATAGAGTGGATTTCGAAGGGTGAATCGGCTCCGAAAAAGGCGAAGACTGTTTTGGAGTTATGTTATCTGACTATCTTGAGGAAGGTAAAACAATAATGGGGGTATGCTATGCATCATTACTTGACAAGCTGAAGCCAGAAATAGTGGTAAAATGGCCGCATTTGAAGGAAAAAGAGTTTTGTTCCACCAAGATAACCGTCTCACACTTCAGTGGTCGCAATGGAAAACATTCACGAATTAGGGTTCGAATTCATAAACCACCTACCCTATTCACTAGATCTGGTCTCCAGCGGCCCTTTCTTGTTTCTTCTTGTTCATTTGCAGAACAAGATACTAACTACTATTTGGATGGATTAAAGAAATAGGAACAACGCCGGGAAAAGTGTATAGACTTACTGAATTTTACAAAAAAATACTTGTGTCTATGTTAGGCTGGAAATTTTTCAGATTTCCCTCATATAATATTTTATTCCGTTCTTTTTAACAAAGAGCAATATGATCTTTATTAGTTAAAAATGAGTTTTAAGGACAATACCAAGATTACTTCCTACTGCATTCTCTAACAATCATTTGAAGATATGGTAATAATGACTATTTCATCTATGTATATCTACAGTATTGCATTATGTGATAGGAAACATTTATATATGTATTTTCCGTACTAATAGTGACTGTTACGGTTACATGAAAACTAGAAGTAGAGCTGCTATTGCTACTCCACTGTATCGTACTGCATTATGAAAGATTCATATTATAACTGCATCAAAGTTAACAATCTCGATTATCTTGATTTGCGATCTCGATTGCATATAGGTGTGAGTGAAACAGTGTGTTTATTTAAAAATACGTATTCCTGAGGAATTTTAACAATTACCATCATAAAAGACGCGGATTACGAGAAATAAACCTGTAGAGAGTGTAGGAGGGTGTTAGACGGTGACACTGTATCCTTTTGTGTAAAGAACGTGGGTTATTGTGTCCTTTTCGTAACTTAAAATTAAATCGGTTATTCGTAGACAAATATTCTAAAATCATTGGTACAGCTAGCGACATCTATTGATAGAAAATCGAACTATAGATAGCGCTCATAAGTCGAACCTCGTTGACAAACTGGTTGCGGACAGTGCGACGTTAAATGCGTACTGTGAAGTAGGAAAACAAAATATAGCGTATTGCATGAGAGGGTCGAAGTTTCCAACAAGTTGATTGGGACAGCGGTCTTAACGTTAGCAGTAACGCTAAAGACTAAATAGAAGCAATAAAACGAGTTTAGTAAACTTTATATAACAGACAAGGATTGCAAAATGGAGAGAATTGAAAGTATGTTTACTGAGATCAGTTAAAAATTGGCGGAAGTGAATGGAAAAATAGATAAAAACGCAGAAAAGATGAAAAAGTTAACAATGGAAAATAAACAACTACGGAAAACTGTGAGGAAGCAGGAAAATAGATGCCATGGACAGGGAAATGAGAAAATAAATATTGTAATAAAGGGCGTGGAAAATGAAGAGAATGAACCGGCAGATGAAACCAAAAGAAAGGTGAAGGAAATCTTGGGAAAAGTAGGTGCTATGATAAAAATAGAGGAGGATATAGATGAGATATCGCGAATTGGAAGCTTTAATGGAAATCGAAACAGACCGATAATTGTAAAGTTGCTGAAAACGGAAGCAAAAAAAGAGATACTAGAGGAAGCCAACAATTTTAAAAGCTCAAGTATGGATCGAAGAGGACTACACAATGAAAGTACAAAATGAAAGAAGAAAACTGATACCGTATTATAACAAGCACGAAGGGATCAATAATAGAACATAAAGAATAGAAGAATTAAAATTAGAAGGGAACGAAAAAAATGAGAAAGGATGGGAAGCAGCCAGAACTACGAGGTGTGGCAATTAAATAACTGGACCGGTGCTACTATCGGCAAACAACCAGCACGCCACGGCAGCTTTGAACATGTCTGTGCTTGTAGATGCTTCCCCCACCCTGAGCTCGATGGGCACGGTTGTACGTCGCTCAGTCTCGCTGTAGCAATCGTCCGTTCAAGTTCTTACGCTGGCGTCGCGTCGAAAAAATACAGAGTGTTCAGATCGAGCAACGAGTTAACCTCAAGTTTCTTGTGAAACTGGGAAAGACTGGGGTTCTAACTACCCTTCGTCAACGAGTGAGAAGACGAAGACCCGATTTGTGCCAATGCGCCAGCCAATTCCGCCTTGTATGTGAAAGCGTTCTTTGCGAAATCCGGCATCACCGTGTTGGACTACCCACCGTACCTGGCCCCCTGTGATTTTTTTTTATTTCGTAAGGTAAAATCGGAGCTTAAGGGGACAAGATTTGACAGTGTGGAAGCGGTGAAAGCGAAAGCGACGGAGGTTCTCAACAAGCTGACAGAAACGGACTTCAAGCACTGTAGGGATCGGCAAGAAGAATACATTGAAGGGGATAAACTTTGTAATGTAATTGGTGATCAATAAAATGTTTTGTAACACCAGTCCGGTTTATAAGTGAAAGGTCACCAGATGCCGGTCAAAAAATTAATAAAATAAGAAAGATAGCAAGAACGCAATATCAAAAAAACTAATGAGAAGGACGTGGGAATTTCAAGGATATATATTTGTTTGATTCAAGAACTTTTTTTTTCTCTGTGTATGCAGCAATTTATTGCAAGGAGATAGACTTTTAGATCCACACACATTTGTTAGTCATTTGCGATTAAACCCCTAGAATATTTACTAATTTATTCAAACTTATAGCTCCCTATATTCTAAGAAAGGATACATATTTCAAGGAGGCATTGTCGTCTCAAATAACATTAACGCCAGTGTCAACGCCGCTTAACCAACAAAATGCAATTGATTGATTCCCATGTAATAAATCTCCTTGATAAAATCACCAATCACTTCCATTCGAAAAATCCAAAGCGTTCCCAGAAGATCCCCACCTTTAAATGATCTCCAGGTGCAATTCCACGTACACGGCGATTTGGGACGATTTGTTCAGATTGCATGACCTCACGCCAAATCGACATACTCTTTTTCTTCCTGTTCAAATATTAGCGCCTATCTGCGGACGATTCAATAATATCAAGGCGATTTCGTTCGTGCTCCGATATAATTTTAATCACGACGTATCAGCAATATTAGTGGAAGCTCAGGAAACCCGCCGGCCGGCTAGAGCCAAGTAACAGTACAGCATGGCCGAGAGGAGAAGCAATATATCAGTCAGCGATATATTTTTGCGGGATGTCGTGACGTGCATCCGAAAATTGCGAATTCCGCAACGCACGGAGGGAGAACCCGGTCGTGTGGCATTGTATATCTAGCGTTCGAGTTTTATTGCCAGTGTGCTGCCTCCATATCTCCCGTGCTAAATGTAGTTTATTGGCGAGGGATTAGGAGGGAATCGATGGGAATATTAAAACGATTTTCTTTTAGGAGTATGGATGGGAGACGTTCTTTTCAACTTATGAAATATCTTCATTTATAAATTTAAACGCTTATAATCTTAAATAAAATTCTTTTTGTAAATGTTAACAATTTCTCAACAATGTGAAATGTTAGGTTACACAAGTTGAGAAAAATATTGGGACAGCAATACTTGTATTTTAAAAATAAGAACCATTTTATGCTAACAATTACAAGTTCATTTAATCTACCAAAATTTGTAGTTGCAAATTAATATCGTAATTGTATAAGAGGGCCATATCGGAAAATTTCCTAACAAAATTATTTCAAACACGGAATTCATAGTCGTCCAATGGTTGTATCACGCCAGTAGTTTTCTTTGGTATTGTAAGGAAGTTCACGTTCTTGTTGGCCGATATACTCGTATGATTTCATAAGGTAGATGGGCATGAACCTGGCAATAAAACTGTTTGAGGTCCAGTATTTGGAAGACATACCTTTGTGAATCATTCCGTAAATGCTGTTGTTAGTTTACCAGATGCTGAAGCAGTTACATAGATATTTGCTGCTCCGCACATTGATGCGGCCAGTCGTGATCCAAATGTACCACTTTGTTCTTTTAAAGCCATAAATAGCGGTGATAACAAGCTTCCAGACGCGGATATTGTGGGAAGTATGGTACAGCTGTAGGTTGTCGCGAATATAGGTTGTACAATACTTTCAACTGCTTTCGATCCTTGTGGAGCTAACGTGCGACCAGAGTGTAATTCGAGATTGAATCCACTTTCATCAGCGTTGAATGTATTACTAGGGCCTACTTTCGCAATATAGGGTTTTACTTCTTGTATGAAATCCGACGAAATACGATTTAACTCTGCCGTGTCTATACCATATGAACGGGTAACGAATTTGGTAAATTTTCTCGGAAACTATCCCGTATAGTTTTTTTAAAATTCAATAACCAATGTAGAGATGCCTTGAAATTTGTTAACTCTATTTCTTCATTGGCTTCCAAAGCCCATTTATGGAGATCTAGGTCGTGAATTACGGCGCCCGCTTCGCTGTTAATAACAAATTTATTAAAAACGTATTCAGAAAATTTTAACAATTGCTCTATTCTTGTTCCTCCTTTTTGTAATGCTGCTTCCCATCTAAAAACGAAAAGAATGTAAGAAAACAAAAATGTATGGAAGTTGTCCTGCGATTTCTTACCTGTATAATTGATGCGAAGACAGTACTCTCTTAAATCTGTTTTACAGCTTCATATGAGCGTCGTTTTTTTCAATTTTTCCAGAAGGCAACGGCTTTTTCTTTTTATTCTAAAGAGACAATATCTTCTCCCTCAGGTACACATTCTTCTTATTCTTCAAATTGTAAAGCTTCTAATATTTCTTCCCGTGAAGGTGGATAGCTGACATCGACGAATTCTGCAAAACGTGTTCTAAGTTCTTACAAGAATTCTAGTGTTACGTCATTATCTACCACAAATGTTATGTCGTCTCGAGATCTAATTAATATATCCCTTAATAGATCGTGAATTTCACTTTCTTTATTGTTGAAACCCATGGGGCGGTTATCATTTACAAAAACACTAAATGTTACCATAAGTAAACGATTTACATTTTCTGGATTTATGACTGCCATTGTCGTGCTAATATTCTAAAGCTCATATGTAGTACTAACGAATTACAAAAGTAACTTTTCATTATATACATTTTCTTATCTAAATAAATCAATAAATTGAAACTATTACACGTAAATTATTGCTCACGTTAGAGATTATTATGTCATACTTCATCATTGTTATCGTATGTAACTTTCAATGCACTGTATCTGTCTTGCAATTATCCTTAAAATGATTTACTAATTTGTATATTAAATTGTAACGAAATTAGAATAAATTATACTATCACAATGCGTCAGAAAATCGAACATATTACTTGTTCAATATCTGCGAATGATGTCATGTATCGTCGGTATTCTTATAACTTATAACTAGAGTAACCAAAACTTGCGGACTCGCATAGGCGTCGGTATTACGGGTTAATATAAGATATGCATCATTGCATATGTTTCCACAGTTACTTCTTTAAACCTTGTGCGTCGACAAGAAAAAATATTCTTATACATACAAAACGATCTCTCCACATCTAAGGAAGTTACATTTGCATGTAGAAACTGTTTTTCAAAATCACTTAAAAGTTAACTATTCTTACACTTATTATAAACGGCCTCTAAAGTATTAAAATCGGGATTTTTCCTTAAAACATCTGCCAACTTTTGACTAGCGCATAATCCTGGCGTATCATTTAATGTGTGTAATTTATTTTTTACACTCTCCACCATGTCTAATGATTCCTGCAATGACAATTCAGTACATTGTAGTTTTCTGATGGCATCTAGTAATACTGTATAATTGGTACATATTGTTGTAAAATCTTCTAGAAGTTGAGGAATTTGAAATTCTCTTTGACTTTCTCTAATTGCTTTGGATTCATTCCGATTAAATCGCATTATAACTGATTGAATTTGTTGAAAATGGATCAAATAGTAAGAAGCTCCTGTTAGCCAAGTACCCCATCGCATTAAAATTGGTTCAGGAGGTTCTGGAATACCTGGACAAAATTTACGGAATTCTTTTAAACGTTTAGGAGATTTACGAAAC
This sequence comes from Dynastes maya, assembly GCA_029619315.2. Classification (NCBI taxonomy): domain Eukaryota; kingdom Metazoa; phylum Arthropoda; class Insecta; order Coleoptera; family Scarabaeidae; genus Dynastes; species Dynastes maya. The sequence goes on from JAROYE020000005.1 coordinate 50,569,822, forward strand.
ACTGCTTTACTACTTCCAATCATCCGATCAACGTTTCCGTAATGTTGTCGAACAACTTCACCAACTAAATGCAAAGCATGCAGCACGCAGGTTATATGTATTCAGTTAGGAAATATATGTTTTAAGGATCGCCCAACACTTAACATCGTTGCTACACTATCTGTCACAATCATCACAACTTGATCTTGGGGAATTTTAAATTTTTTCAAAGCGTTCATTATCACTTTTTGAATATTTTCCGCGGTACATTGTTGAACACGTTTGCAAGCTAACAATTATCGAGATGCTGTGTTCTCGCTAGATAAAACGCGAGCTATTACATTCACAATACTGTTTTTCTTTATATCGGTCGTCTCATCCACAGTAATCCATATTTTTTTGGAACACAAATCACGTTTCCACACATTTTCTAGCATCTCTTTCATTCGCGGCAAATGATTCTGTAATTGTGTTTGTGAGGGTAATGGGTACTTTGGAACGTATTGTCGCCAAAACGTTTTAAAAGCTGCTTTTCTCACCAACGACAACGGAAGATTACAAGAGGTAAACATAATTAATAAATGTATGAGGAATAGTGTATAAGGTATTTCAGTTCTTGCATTTCTCATATGCTTAATACCATTGACATGCCTCTGGCAATCAGTTCTGTCCAATGCAGCCAAACGAACATTGCATATTAAGCAAAAAACTGCACTACCGTCATATTGTAAATGGGGAAAAAGTGACACATACTTATGTATATTAGTAGCAAATCTATTACGAGGCATTGTTTTCTTAGGTATGTAAATATTAGTTCTATATGAAACGATACACTAATTATGTACTTGGTATAATACTACAACACACAAAAAACACCAGCTATATTTTCAAAAGCGACACGTAAGTACATAACCTTGACCGTTCGACTAATCTCTGCAACAGCTCAACCGGTACTAAAACGAAATCTCTTTCAGCGCGGTTTAACATGATTTATATTCAAGGTCGACACTACATGCCTGCTTCTCTACCGGTTTAGTTTATTTATGAATTTTTCGTATTCTTATATTAACCCGTAATACCGACGCCTATGCGTGTCCGCAAGTTTAGGTTACTCTACTTATAACTGTTACTGCTAGGGTAGTACAAGTAAATAATTGTAATTACAGTCCCTGGCCAAATTACTTGAAACACTCAATATTTTGTAGTTTCTTCATAATAAAATATAAACTATACATGTATTATATTTTTTAAACTACTGTGATACCTGTTTTGATGCTACAGATACATCTTTATCAATCTCACTAAAGCGTAAACGTCATACACAGTACGATTTTCTACTTCTCTTGCCTTAATCCTAATAAGGCAATAAAAATTCGCTTGACTTCCGGTTGCCATTTCACAGCATAAGGCTCCGCAACGTTGTCTTCAAGCTTCATCCGCAGTTTTGTTCTTTTTCGGCCGACGAGCAACCGGCGAAACCGGAGGAGGTTTACATCACGGAGTATCGTCATCATCGCAAACGGGGAACGCCGCCACCAGATGGCACTGGAAGTTTCGCTATCTGCGATCTAGAAGCATTTCCACGAGTCCGATGCATAACGAAGATTAGTGACGAGGACGACGATGTCAGACCGGGATGACTTATGAGTTTATCTGATGCTAAAAATTGCGAATTGTTTCTGTGCGGACCGCATATCGCACCAAGTTCGAGAATGCGAAGGAGAAGAACGAGGACGGCACGCAGATTGTCGTCGCGCCATTTAATTTAAAAACGGGCGCCCTCTGTACATTATCGTCGTAATTTACGGACGGTTGAAGAGGAGATAGGGTAAAGAAGGGCTGTTTCACGTTTGCTTGCGCTTATACTTGCAGTATTCCTTCAATGTGGAGAAGATGACATCAGGAGAAAAACCTCAGCACCTCAAACTCTGAGTATATCCTTTAAACAAGCAGGGTGTGACAGAAATAAGCAAAATTGTGGTGAATTTTAAGAAGTAGGTATGTCATACACTGCCTGCAAATGAAATCGCGACATACAAAAGTGTAACTGCTCAATAGCATTTTGAAGGAGATTCAAATTAGGCTTACGTGCTTATAACAAAATAAAAAACCTTTGAAATAGAAAAACTAACCGAGAATTACCATATCGCCCTGTATAGTAGGTCAATTTCTATTCGTCATTCCCAAATTCTTTATACTGGTACAATAGTTCAACAGAATTATTAACATGATGATGGTGATTTCTTAGCGTGCACCATCAATTGCTCTTGGCGCCCACATCCTTCACGAATACCAATTTTTGAAAATAATCTTACCACATATCGTCTGGTGACAATAGTTTACCACAATACATCAGTGAAGACAAATCATTAATAAAAATTAGATAAAAGAATGGCCTCGAGTTGCCTCCTTGCTCCTTCAGAAGTAAGTAAGAAATCACTTGAGCAAAGACCCTTATAACTAAAGGCCGAAATATATGTAAAAAGTACTGAAAATATGGTTTTCTGGCCTAAATATGCACATTCTCGTAGAAAATATGCCAATAAAAAAATAGAAATAGGAAAAATGCAATAGGATAGAAAGAAATATTCTCGTGTGTTTATTATAAGTTTATTTACAGCATTTTTACAACATAATTAATTATAAAAAGACTGTACAACTAAATATTTCTCAAAGATTTCTATTGAGAAATTGTGTCGCTTGTCCCAAAACATGTGTTTATACAGTGAAAAGGTTCTTTCTTACTTGTTGGGGGAGCATCTTTAAAATTAATAATGTGATCTACTGCCAACTCACTATTTTCTAGTAAGTCACCATATAAGATTCTGGCAATATACTTTAGGTTTTTAAAATCCTCATTCTTCTCGATTAGACTCAAAAATTTCCACATACGGTGTTTCCCACTCTTCCTTTAACTCCGGAACATGACTTTTCAAACTTGTTTATTATCCCAATGCTTTCGATGGTCGGCATAAACTGATTTTCCAACTGCAATATAGAATTCGAAATAAAACCGTAACTGGTTTTCATAAACGCCAATTGCTGAGGTAAGGTCAATCCGGGCCTAATATGATGGCGCTAAAATGGGGCTAATGAGAAGAAAACATGCTATTTGCCAAAAACTACGAAAATGTCATATTTACTAAGAAATATATTGTACTATTGTTGTCGTTATTTATTAAGCTAGAAATTTTTTGGAAACTGTTTCATACTCGGGAAGAAATTCTCTATCTATCTTCCCTTTGGAGACCTCCAAAATGTCAACAGTAGTATGAGATGTCATGCCTCAAACTTGTGGGGCTCATATGATACAGTTAAAGAGACTAATGTGATACAATCTAATACACACTAAAAGCCCAACAGTCTGAAAGTACAACAGAAGTGAACAGAAGAGAATAAAGAGGCAAAAAAGAGCTAAGCAAATATGTATTTCGTCTGGCAGTGATTCAGGAATCCAGAGTGAAATAGTGAAGGATAGCGATGATTACGACAGAGAAGATTTAGAGATATTGAGAGAAAAAAACAGTAAAATTAGGAATTTGTACCCCTAATTAATCGCAGATTTTACAAACCCACGATTAACAACTGGGTTGTAGTTCAGGTTCCAATCAAGAAAAAAAATTTTGCATTACGTTGGCCAAATAACTTACATTCAAGCTGATGAAGCAAGAGTTAAATTCACAGGGGTTAAAGAGAAATGTAAAAAAAGTACAATTTTTATTAGAAGAAACCAGAAGATATTTCATTCATTAAAGGACAAGGATCTTGTACTAACTTAAACAGTCACTTGTATCATTGTCATAGTTAAAAGTAAAAAATTTGAAAAAAAATATAGGTGATAGGTCAAGAGTGTATCACTATAGCCTCCACTTATTTGTACAATCAATAGCCACCGAGATAAAGCGCCCCAATTAGGCGGGGCTAATATGATACGCGGTTTGAGATTTTTTTTCAAATTGCTATTACTAGATAATTTTTCTGGCATCCATAAATGGATTCAGCATCAAGAAGTGCATATCGCAGTATTTTTCGTAGTAGATTTGGTCCAGGAATTCACGAGTTATGGTGGAAAGGGTACTTCTGTATCATATTAGATTGACCCTGCTTTTTCATTCGAATATACCTTTTGGGCCTCTATCACAGACTGTGCATCGCCACTAAGATCCATAATAATCCTCTTTACCTTTTCGTAATGATTAGAGCGGGCCAAATTGCGCCATCCAACAGAATCGGAATCAGGCGCAACGGCCGCTTATTGTAAATAGCGTATATGTGAGTCACAGCAGATATGTGATATATATATATATATATATATATATATATATATATATATATATATATATATATATATTTATATATGTACACGCTGAGGTGTTTTTATTTTCATTATGATTTTTTATTTGATTGAAAACGGTATGCGTTGTAAATGGGATGTAATAAGGAAATAACTGAGAAACTGAACGCTTTTTTTATTCTGTTGTACTTAATAATGTAACTGTAAATAAAGATATAATAAATAAATTCTATCCTTCTTAATAATACGGATAGGCTTGTTTAAAAAGTTGCACCATCAGATAAGTTTCCACATTTGCCTCGGTGAAGGATGTTCGCCGAGACGAAAAAATGTTCTTATATTTCGAAAGCGACCGTTCCACGTCTACCGAAGTAAGACAGGCGTAATTAAAATAATCTTTAGACTTAGTCAAGGAATCTGCAGATGCCCCATCGCACATTTGTCTTAATCTCGTGTAGTCCGGATTCTTTTTTAAAACACTATCGAACTTAGCTAAAACTCGTCCACTTGTTGCATCGTTTATACTGTGTAACAATGTACTAACTTCGTCCACGACTTGCACTGATTCTACCAACGACAATCCAGAATTTTGCAAATTTTCTATCGCGTCTACTAACCCTTTGTAATTGTTGCTAATATTCTTTAGATGTGTTTCAACAGAAATATCGAGAAATCCCTTCTGGCTCATCCTAATAGCTCTAGCTTCGGCAGGGACGAATTGCAAAATAACGGATTTGACTTCTTGAAAATGTTCATTATAATAAAAAGCGGCTTTTAACCACGTTCCCCAACGCGTAAGAATGGGCTGTGGTGGTTCTCGAATACCAGGGCATAACCTGTGGAATGCCCTAGTCCTCTTAGGACTTTTAAGAAACACTTTTTTTGTGTTTGCTATTAATGCATCCACCTCCGGGTAACACTCTCGAATAGTTTGCGCCACAAGATGTAAAGCATGGACTTTACACGTAACATGTAAAAGTCCTTCACACTTTTCTTTAAGGGAACGGCCTACACTACACATTGTTGCTGCACCATCGCTCATGAACAACAACAGTTGACTGGTTGACACACAAATTTTTGTAACGTTTCGAGAACTACGGCCGTAATTCCTTTACTAGTACACTGTTTTAATCTTCTGCTGGCTAATAGAATTGCAAAATTTGGTTTAATAGGATCTAATACGCGCACTATTATATTCAAAATAGAATTTTTTTTGCAATCTGTCGTCTCATCAAGACATAGCCACAGCTGTTTATCTTTTAATTCGGCTTTAATTCGATTTTCAATGTCCTCACGTATTCGTGGAATATCTCTCCGTAACGCTGTCCGAGATGGTAGTATCCACTCGGTATTGTATGTACCCCAGAATTTTCGAAATGCTTTTTTATCAAGTATACGAAGTGGTAGATCACATACCATAAGCGTTAAAAGCAATTCTAATTGAAATTGACGTTGTTGTGACTCACCATTTCTTTTATTTCTGTGGTGTGCGCTATTTATATGTCTTTCACAATCACGTTTGCTCCAGCACAGTAGTTTCTTTTTACAAACTTTACAGAAAATTGTACTCCCATTGTAGTGTAAATCCACAAATTCACTAAGAAATTTATTAACTTTCGTAGGTAATGGCCGTTTATTTTTAATAGTTACGTTAGACATAATCACTAAAGCGAGCACACCGACGCTTGTTTCTAGTATGCCACGAAGTGGTGCAAACGTAACATCTGCAGACTCGTCATTTGTTGATGAATAGAGCGCGTCATCCGTAAATGAATAAGCGCGCTGTTAGTTCGTAGCCGTCGATGAATGAACTTTTTTTTTGTAGTGGCCCACTGTGAACAACGCCCTATTTATCAACGAACACCCAAACTGCAGGTGTATATTTGCGCGTCTTCACGACGTAATAGACAGTGGTTTTGGTCCTCGTCCTAATAATTACATATTTAAATTACCTATGTTTACATACATATATGCGCCCGGCAGCCTGATTGCGAACCTGGCGCGTGGCGCTCTTGGCCCGCTCTAGTAATGATTCACATGAGAAATAGCAGCTCCCAAACACCTAGCTCAATTATTGGTTGAGGAGGATGTGGAACGTCAGGTAAATCTCCTCTATAGAACTGAATCCGCAATGGAGCCTTTAAAAACAATTTTTAACTCTGCTGATAAGAGTCTTCACTAAAGGAAAACGATTTCTGACTTCTTCTACAATACGATTTAGTCCGTGGACTGAGCAAATTGTGTGAATTAAATGTGCAAATTATGCAAAATTAGTACAAAATATGTAAATAATAAACAAAATGCATATTTAGCTAAAATTTTAAATACGACTGCAATAAAGGAGAGGAGCCAACAGCCTAACATAGTTTAAATGATGGAACGCCTTTGAAAAATATTTAACTTCAGCTTGGTCACCACCATCTAGGTATTTGCATAGGAACTACGCCAAATTTATCCATGCCATACCCACAAAACCTTATTCTGTTGAGCTAGGAATCTTATTAATACAACTACAACATGACATACTGATCATTAGCTTTATCTCCAACATGAGCTTCCTATTTAATTCTCTCCCGGATGAATACCTAAGCGCTAAGAAATCGAAAATCAATAGTCTTCTTATGACAAGAAGTGTAGTTATAAAAGCTAGAAAACATGTTACACAAACATAACGCTAAACTTCGATAAAGACCATTTACGTCATTCCCCTTTTGAAAAATAGAATCCTTTAATATACCCTACAACCCTTATAATTCTTTTAAGTATAAACTAATCTTTTATAGATACTAAAGCAATACACATCTAGCGTGCATAACAAAATCTTTTGAAGCATAGAAAACTTACGCTTTAGTACTTAATTTAATCTCCAATCTATGCCATTAAACTTATTGAAAGCCTTCGAATTTATTGTAAAGGAGTAGCCGAAAGCATCGTTCCTTCAAGCCGTTGGGGGAAGATGGCAACGTGCCAAAGCAAGTGTGTCTGAATGGCCCATAACATAATACTCGCATAATTTTTCGGCTACTTCCTAGAGGCCATTATCGGGCCAAATAAATATACGTTATGTATATGGCCTTTGCAGCAACGTTATTTTTTCCGTGGCAAGAGCGATTTGAATTTGTCTCTTGGAGATACGGCGTCGAGAAAACGATTTATATAGTAATAATAAAGGAATTGAATAAATAAATATATAATTAAATGCGGGAAAAAAGGAGTTTATGGAGAAATAAAAGTGGATTCCGAAATATATTTTAATGTACAGGCGATTTCGTTTTCTCACGAAAATTTCAGACAATATACGAGGTATTTCAGAAGGAATAGTAAATATTTAGTATGGAGTATTTTGAATAAAAAGATTCATAAAAACATGTGTCAAATTCCAAATGGTTACAGAGACATACGTGTTTGAATGTTACCCATAAAAAGACTTACAGAAGGTGTTGAAGGCACATCACATATCGATTGCATTTATTAATTATTTAATTGGTATAAAACATACGAATAATTAAGTTCGAAATTGATTTTCAAAAATCCAGGAGGTATATTTTTGAAAATTATTGTCATTTCCTTGGTGTTCCATAATTTGACATTGACAAGCAGTTTCATGTTTGACAACTAGCAAGCGCAAAACAATGTTTTAGGGATTTCTACATTACCAACACTGTATACGTCGTCTGGGTTGCCTATCTTTAGATCTATATATCAACTTCTAAACAGAAACACATTAAAATTTAGAACACGATGTTCCTACTTCTAAAATTATTTAATCCTTTTGCGCCCTGGGCTCGAGAATATCGTAAATAACCTCCCATACTTGCGAAGAACTAAATTTTCCCCATCACCTCGAAGCAAGCAGCAAAGGGACTCCCGCCGTCTTGGCGGTGTTTTAAATTAGCAGCATAATTAGCTGAATAATTTCATGACGTTTCGCCTCCTCTCTTCCTTTTCCAGCCCGACGGCACGTTCGCAACGCAAAGTTTGTTGGAGTTCACCGCCACCCGTTGGGAGAACGGTAATGCTATCCATTGTGAGGCTGATAACACGGTTATGCGTGACCAGCAGGACCTGCCTCTGCGTTCGATGTTGGTCATCGAAGTATATTGTAAGGAATATCTTATTTTCTAGTTGTCATCTCTTTTTAACGTATTTTCGGCTTATTATTGATGATGTTTTCAGATCCTCCTGTTGTAACAGTGTCACCGCTGGTTATCACGGCGAATGAAACAGATGACAACGTTCTATTGAATTGTGCACACTATTCTAATCCTATGAAGTTGGAAGATGCCCTTTGGTAATTTTTATTTGATGTTCAATAAATTTCTTCCTAATCACCCGCATTTTCGTTCGACTAGGTCAAAAGATGGGAAGAATATCACGCTAACCAGTGACAAATATGAAGGCGGCAACGTGGAAAATCTCCCACTCATAGTGAAACAGATTACAAGGGAAGACCAAGGCAATTACACATGCATCTGCAAAAACAGTGTTGGCTCTCAGGAATCAGAAGATTATATATTCTTGGATGTTCAGTGTAAGTATTTTTTTATTATATTTCAATTATTCATAAGAATATGCTGTGAAAACATGCATAATCTTCAAATACAAAAGAATGTCCATATCTAGCTTCAGCGGGGAAAATATTTTTTGATTACCAAACTTTACCGCCCCAAAATTTTAAAGAATGTAATATGAACATCATTACTGGACGATCTCCAGAGACCTTAAACTGCGGAAGAATGTTCCAGAAACCCAGCGAAATGTTTGGTCATCCTACGTAACAACATAGCCCGCACCATTCAAAATCTGCTGGCTCCCCGTATGCATTGGGAAGTCCTAAAACTTCCATCCTATAATCCTGACCTGTCTGTATGGTATTTTCGCATATTCAGAGGATTATAAATAGAGTTTGTTAAAAAGGTGGAACCGGATGGCAGTAGCGTAGCGGTAGCGGCGTGGATAGGGGTAATTTTCAAATCGTAGTCGATCTCGACAGTACCGCGAGAATGTTCAAAACGACAGTACGTTGCACGCTGCACGCCAAATAAGTACGCGGAGATGGGACGCCCAACGGGTGTAACGTTCCCTTCGAATGTGAATAAATATCTCAGGTATTTCCCTGGATTAGAATATAGAAGTCCGCATATTTATTGCACAATTTGCAATAGCAGATTACTAAGTCGCGATAGGTTTAAATGTAGAAAACATTGTAAAAGTAAACGTCATGTATTGAATTTAAGAAACAGTATTCCATACTAGCAATTTTTATATGATTTTATTTTTATGTTAAGTGTGTGCAACATCCCACAACATCTAGTATCTAATGAACACTTTCGTCTTTTTTGGGTACGTTCCCTCGTGGAAGCTGCCAACATCTATGCAATTACGATACAATTTGCCACGTGTGCAAGGTACAGTAAAGGAATGTATAAAAGACGAGTTGAAAATTAAGAAAATCTGCCTATGTGTGGATGAAACAACTGATGCTCAGAAACACAGCGTCATTCATGTTGTAGCGTGTCCTTTAAAATGTGATGGTCCACCAGCTTCATTGTTGTGATCCAGTAAAAGGATTCAGAAAACTAATGCAGAAACCGTTGTCAAGTTAAAAAATTCGTTGAGAGAATTTTGTATCACAGGAACTCAAGTCACAATGTTCGTTACTGACGGAGCCGCAACAATGCTGAGAGTTCGTAGGATGTTGAAAATATGCTTTCCGACTCTTCTTCACATAACATGCCTCATATACGCATGTCACCTCGTAGCAGAAACTATTCGAAAGAAGTATCCGATGGTGGATAAGTTAATAGCATCTACCAAAAAAGTGTTCATCAAATCTCCCAAAGACATCCGTGTATTCAAACAATTGTGTTCGAAATTACCACCACCACCTCAGCCTGTAATAACGCGGGGAACATGGGGAACATGGCTCCAGGCAGTATCTTACTGTCACAAATATTTTTCACAAGTGAAAAATGTCATTTTGAAACTTGATCCAAATGATTCTGCAGCAGTTCGAGATCGTCAGCAACTTTTTTCCAATTCGGACGTTCAACATCAAATAGATGAAATTTCCGTGAACTATTCTGAAGTTGCACAAGTTATTGAGCAATTAGAAAACAGTCACTTATCTGCACGAGACGCATTAAATTGCATAAACAATTTACAAGCCGCTCTAGAAAACCTGACGAACACTATAGGAGTCGATGTTGCTCAAAAATTTGGTGCAATTTTAACGAAAAATCCCGATTTACGAAAGGTTCGGTCTATAACTGAAAATCAAGAGTGCCCAGATGAGGAAAAGGAATATCTGACATTTGCAAATCTTACTTCACTGGATGTCGAACGATCATTTTCGAAGTATACGACAATGTATTCACAACACCGTCGACGGCTGAATGAATCGCCAATGGAAGCGTTGCTGATGTTGCAATTCTACGCAGCTTATCATGGCGGTTGCCAATTGCCACAGTTGACATCAAGACGACAGGAAAAGGTAACAATATTATTTTTCACTAATATTGTATATTGCGTACCTACTTTTATGCGGTGCGCCACTGCCGGTACCACCTTTTTAACAAACTCTAATTATAAAGCAATAAAATTCTGCTCTAAACAAAACATTCAACCTTACCAAATGGACACAATTATATTTGCTGACGCAACACTTAACGGATTTCAGCTTTTTTCCAACTCAAAGTGCCAAAAAAATTTTAATTATTAGACTTCTGTCGAATATTACAAACAAATGTAAATATGTGTTACACGTGTCGCAGATTTAGTTGAGAATTTGAAGGACATATACAGGTCAGGATGTCAAAAAGTTTGCTCAAACTTTTTAATGAAGGGTTGGAGGTCATTACATTCATATGAATATATGCTCGCTTTCGACAAATATAAATGTATTCCTTTGAAGTATTTACTGTAACGGTAAAGTTTTAATATAGCAACATATGTTTTTGACGATTTACATTTGGGATAGACATTTATCATGACATGCATATATTACTACTGGCTCGTTTGTTCTTAATATTTGGAATCTAAATTCCCAATCGTAAAATATAGATACTAGAGAAAGTTATGCAACACGAAACCACCATGAAGTCACCCATAAAGTGAGAAAATAGAATTGAACGGCAATCGCCCGCTTCCATAGAATCCAAGACTTTTGCGATCATTTTGACTTCTGACTTCCCAGCCGTTATCCTATACTGATTTAGATAATACATGGATCATTTTCGATAACTGTTAACCTTTCAGAGTTAGTACTTTTAAAAATCTGATCTAAAACTAAAGATTTAAGTATCCTGTAAATTTTTTAGACATTTTAACATTTCCGTCACACAAAAAACCTCCAAGACAAAATACGAAAAAGAGTCCCTTATTACCTTAAATAATTTTTTTGCTGACGTGTATTCCGTTTTACCCAAAAAATGATTTTAAACCCCATAGAAATAACGCATTTAAGAAATTGTTAGAGAAAAACACAACAAACTACGAAAAATTAAAAAAAGACACTTCACTTCTTTATTTGTATGTTTTCTTTTTTTGCAAAACACAAAATATTTATGAAAAAAATCAATGAAATTAATAGAACTATGTTTTTCTTATATCTAAAAACAAAACACAAATTCTTATAGTTCTTTTAATATCATTCTTTTTTTTAACAACCTAGTGTAACGAAAATGTGAAATGGGGACGAAACTGATAAATAGAGCAACGCAATGCCAGTGGCGGAGGCATAAAAGTTTACACAAAATAAATTAAATGTGATACATGCTCAAACACTTACCGTCTTAAGAGTCCTCCGTGAAATCACAAAGTGGATAATGTCTATTTAATATTTGTAACATTAGATATGTTTTCAAAATTGTTTCGGCAAAGTGAGTGCGGCGTGAAGAAAAAGTGTTTTTGTATGCCGAAAACGAACGTTCTACATCTAGTGACGTTATATTTGCGTAAGTAAAATAATCTTTCAAATAACTTAACGGTTTTGTTGACGCACATTCACAAATTTGTCTTAATGTGCCAAAATCAGAGTCTTTATCTAAAACACTTTCAAACCTTTCTAAAACACAAACATTTCTTGCGTCTTCTATCGCTCATAGCTGTTCGTGAACATGTTGCACCATTTGCAAAGATTCCATTAACGACACCGAAGAATTTTGTAATTTTTCCATCGCATCCGCTAGTCCCACGTAATTGTTCTGAATAATTTACCAAATCTGTTTTAACTTGACTATCCTGAAATTTCAAGCGGCTTACCTTGACAGCCGCAGCTTCCTTTGGGTCGAATTCTAAAATCACGTTCTTTATATTCTCAAAATATTTAAGATAATAAAATGCAGCCTCTAACCATGTTCCCCAACGAGTAAGAATAGGCTGTGGTGGTTCAGGAATACCGGGGCATGGTCTATAAAATTCCCGAATACGTTTTGGGGATTTTACAAACACAGCTTTTGTATGTGCTATTAGAGCGTCTACCTCGGGATAACACTTTCTGATACTATCTGCTACGAGACTGAGCGTATGAGTTTTACATGTAATATGCAACAAGTTAGCACAATGTTTTTTAAGAGATCGACCTACAGCAAGCATGTTTGCGGCGCCATCACTCATAAACATCAACAGTTGATTTGTTAAAAGTTCAAACTTTTCCAATGTATTTAACACCAACATTGAAATTACTTCGGCAGTGCATTGTTGTATTCGTCTGGAAGCTAGTAAAATTGAGGGTGACGGTCGATGTGGTTCCATTGTGCGTACCATTACATTAACCACAGAATGTTTTTTACGATCTGTTGTTTCGTCCACACATAACCACAGTTTTTTATCTTGCAACTCCGATTTAATTCTGTCCTCGACATGCTCACGAGCAGACGGCACAACTCTCTGTAATGTTCTCTCACTTGGTAACTTATAGTCCGAATATTCATTCCAAAACGAGACGTATGCTTTCTTCTTTAGTAAATGAAATGGTAAATTACATGCAATAAACACATAAATTAAATTTAAATTTGTCATAATCTCGTGTGGAATTTTTTTTTGAAACATGCCCTGCACTATTTACGTGCCGTAGACAATAACACATTAAATCTATTTTACACACTACACATTGAATTTTAGCGCCATCACACTTTAAATCAGGCATTTCTGCAATAAATTCTCTTATTGTGTCCAACTTTGGTCGTTTTCGCGACGTAGGAAACATTTTCAAAACAAACGTAGAACTACGATATAGTATACGACAGCGTAGATGCATACACAACAGATCGGCTTTCGAGTCGCAGTTATACTGACGCTTACACCGAATTGTCCCGGCCGTGTTTATTTTGTGTAAACTTTTATGCGTCAGCCACTGGCTTTCAACGCAGTTTACGTTGCTCTACTGATAAATTAGGACCAAAAAGTTAAAGTGAATACAAAAACTATTTAAAAAACGCCAAAAAATTCAATCAATGCTAGTAAAGAAAACGTTAAAGTTACTTAACTAGTAACATTGCAACTTAGCATTCTTAACTATTACGTAAGTATTTGTAACGTCAAAACGAAAAGCCTTACAATAATAAACATTATTCAAGCGCTTCCAACAAAGAATCTACTTCGCTCATATTCTCAAATTTAAATAGTCGAGATATCTTTGTTGGCGCCTTTAATAAAATATTGTACAAAGGATCTCGTTTTAAGGAATTATTTGCCACAAAAGTACCTTTTTGATTTCTGGATGAATAAAATTGTAAGGGTACTACCTTTAACATTTAAAATTCGCCCTGGGAACCATTCAGGCTCAAATGCCACGGCAACCCAAACGCCTTCTTTTCTGTCATCAGCTAAAAAGTGTTGAGGACATGACAGTTCCCTCAAATTCAATAAATTTCCATTGACTTCGTTTCACGTCACTTGCTGAACAGACGCATTTAAACACCTTTGTTATACTTTAAACTCTAATTATAACTCTTAATTATAGCTACTAATTTTGAGGTTGTGAATGTAGCTTTATTCTCAAACAGTTTCTTTCTGTTTGTAGCCTTTCTGATCCCATTTTCTGGTTGTTGATCGATGTTCTAATGCTTCTTCCATCATAGATTTTAATTTGTTTTTTAAGATATTAATTTTTTTCGATTTCATTTGGGCTGACCGTTACTGTAACACCTTCTGAACGACCACTAATTGAAATGCATACTGAATAATTCTGCTCCATGTTTAAGACTGAAGATAATAATGTTTTATAGAAACTTAAACATTTCCCTCACGCCAGCCTCATTTCCGTCACGTTTCTTTATTTTGCGAAGATGACGACGGAAATATTGCGCGACGGAAATGAGAATTTGGAATTAATAATGATTTATATCAAAGGTAAACAACAAGATAAACTAACGTTATGAAATCTGAAACTGTACAGCGTTAACTTTTTCTAATATGTAATAATCCTTTAATCTTTCTTAAACTTACTTTCTTTTCACAAAATAGAAAACACGACATTTTGCAGAAGGAATCAACTAATTTACACACGGTGTCTGCAAAGCAATATAACCAAATTCTGTCTAAAAGCTCTTAACGCCATCTAATGACTGATTTCACTACTTAAACCGTGATGGAAATGATAGCAAATCGCAGTTGCACAAGGAATATTCGAAACATAAGAATAGATTAAGAATTAGAAATGTAAGCACATTAGAACGCATTGACGGCCGTAATAATAAGAAATATGTTAAATTACCCTTTTATCCATGTTACACCAAGGGTCTTCAAAAAATCTTTTCTAAGATTGACCGCAAGATTGTTTTCTCTTCGAGCAATAACCTTAAAAACCTTTTAGGAAATTCCAAAGACCCAGTGGATAACATGGATAAATCAGGAATTTACAAAATTTCATGTAAAGATTGTGATCAAGTGTATATTGGGCAGACAAAAAGATCAATCAAAATTAGGTACAAAGAACATTTGGCTCATCTCAAATTCAGAAGGTTTGATAAATCTAGCGTTGCCCTACATATGCTTGAAAATAACCATAATGTTGATAATATAAAGTTAATTAAAAACGTAAGGATTACTTCTCAATTAAATTGTTATGAAGGCATGGAAATTTACAAAAACAAAACTCACTTAATGAATTCAGATTTAGGACCACTAAATTCCAGCCTTTATCCTTTGTTACATCATGTTTAATCTTTTATAGTTGTAATTTTAACCATGTGCAATGAACCGCTTCATTGTAATCTAGGATTTATTAACTCATTCGGCTCATTTACCTTTAGGCTATTTATAGTCCTGTGCGGTGAAGCGGCTCATTAAATTTTACGATTTTAAATTTACATATTGCATAATTTATTTTCCTTATAAGGTTAGTTTTTCACTTAGCTTGTTAGTTCAGTCTTGCTGCTGATGATGATAGCTTGGCTATCGAAACGTGCGTCCAGTACGAATTAAGTGTTGTGGTAAGGGTTTTAGTGAACTGTTTCAAGGAATATTCGTACTTTGACAATATTCATCATTGGCACTTTTTAATTTTTAACCAATTTAACTAAGACATGACAGAATAGGAAAAAATAAGTGTTACTGTATTCAATAGTAATTATAATAATAAAAAGTAAGCAACATTAAAATATGCCATAGTTACGCGTGACGGAAATGAAAATTTAATTGTTTAAAAATTTTTAAAATATATAAAATTAAAAGTTTTGCCAATTTTTTGCTTCTGCCTTATGAGAACGAGTCTCAATTCACCTGCTACAGCAGAATATACTTTGTAAATTTACGAAATACATGTGTGACATCCCAGTGTCATCAAAGTAAAAAATTATTGAAAATGACCCATATATTGCCATCCTTAGTAAATTACCCGGTATTACTATACATTAGACAAATAACAATCAACAATGTTTTAAACATTACCCCAAAATTAGAGTTTTTCTCATTGTTGCATCGAAATTTGCATTTGACAATTTCCACATTTAACGATATCAAAATCAGCTGTAGTCAATGGCGGCCATATTGAATTTTGCAGGGTGTCACACTTTATGTGTCAATTTAGATAACTTTTCGCAGCTTTTTATTTAAAAAGACTTCGAAAATATTTGCCGCAAAGTAGTAACAATTTTATATACCTATGACATCCCTACATCATTAAACTAAACGGTTGTTGAAAACAACCGATATCCCAAAACTCTACAAACAACTGACGCTGGGAAAATTAAAAGAAATACAATTCTCTGGCATGTAATTGACATTTCTTCAAACCATTCAGAAGATGCTCTTATAGAATGACGAAAAACCAAATCAGATATTCATCATTCCTTCGGTATTTTTGTATAAATTTCAACAATTTAAGCTTACATTTTTTATGTAAATAGGAGAAGTTATGGCTACTATACTTGGGTCACAAGTAAGAACATGAGAAGTTCCCCTAGAAGAAATAGACAGTCAAACTAGTACTTTTTGTAAAGATTTCTATTTTGCTTTATAACTGAGAGAAGATGAATCTGTTCTCTTGTTGTGTACATCCAGAATTTCCATGCAAACCAACATTGCGAAAAGTAAAGTTCTGTTCATCAACATTCAACCAGTTTTCCAAGGCCAGTATAGGCTTTTGGTGTGCAATAAAATTACGTCATGTAGTTTCAAGGCATACCTTAAACTTGCCTGAAAATGTAGTACAATTATTTTTCAAGAGAAACGGTTAAACGATCTAGCGCCTAAACCGTACAGAATCTAAAAATTACTCGGCCACATTTTTCAAACGAGTAATTTCAAGAAATTTGCAAAACATTCTCAAAAACATCTTAATTCACAAAACTCTTACGTTTCTCCCGCAGTTCCACCAACGGTCGAATTAGAAATATTCTCACCAATTCCAATCAAGGCGACCGAAGAAAAAAACGTTACTCTAGCTTGTACCGCGGTCGTCGGAAATCCATTGAATCTATCAAAGGTAATACAAATATTAACTAACAACCTATAACCAATAACCTATTTCTTTCTCCCCAAAAGGTAAGATGGTTCTTAAGTGACGAACTCCTCAAAGAGCTTCCAGAATGCAACTACACTTCCTACGACGATGAAGGTAAAGGCCAAGGATATGGTGGACCATTCTGCAGCGTAGATTCGCACATTTTAAGTCTTGTAAACGTCAGCGAAAGCTTCGCTGGAAACTATACTTGCCAGGGCAAAAGTGTAGCTGGATGGGGACCAAAATCTGAACCGCAAGAATTGATCGTTTATTGTAATTGCTTTCTACTTAAATATTATTAGTTTTGAATGTTAAAATATTGATTTTAGATCCTCCTAGTCCAGCAAGCTTAAAAGCTTCGTCCACTAAAGTAATCAAGAAATCATCCGTAACGCTAATATGTTCCGTTGAGAATCCTGGGAAACCAGAAGCCATCACTTACGTTTGGTACCGTGGAAATCACTTAATATCCGATATAACCAGCTTCAATTGGACGATAAATCCAGTTACCTATGAGACTAAGAGCAATTACACTTGCTATGCGACCAATGAAGGTGGTAACAGTGCTCCTGCCTCGATATACGTTAACGTATCAGGTAAAATTAAAAGAAATAGCGAGATTTTTGAAGATTTTACACGTTTTTCTCACTCTAATAGCTCCCCCGGCCTTTATACAGAATTTGCAACCATACCAAGGGATCCTCTACACAACTAACAATATTTCATTGACGTGCAGAGTTGAATGTTCCCCGGAGTGCAGCATAGTTTGGCTGAGGAACAGCCAGATAATACCAAAAAGCGATGTCTTTTATTCGTTCAAGGAAACCAAACATCCAGCAGATTTGAACAAAAATGATTTCGAGTCGATAGAATCAACTTTGGTAAGTCAATTCTTCTTTTTATTTCCTCAGAAGAACGATTGTTTTTTATTGTTCTTGTTGCGAGAAGAAGAAAGATTTGATTGATTTTATAAATGAAATAAAGAAAAGCTTAAATTTGCGTTGTCTCTAATTAATTAGAATCTTGCTACTCCAAGAAAGATACATTCATTTAGCTTTTTTCTTAAGAAATTAGTAATGTAGTGGGACTATAATTCTTCTCTAAAATGAAGGATTTTTTCTGAATTTATTAAAAAGAAGACCATGAACTTTATGGATTAATTTTCAGCATGGTGGCAGTTTATAATTTATTTTTTGAAGCATCAATGTTTAACAATTTAGTAAAATTTGTTGTTTGTAAATGTTGTCCAAATGATTACTGTTTATTTTGAAAGAAATTATAAAAGGCAAATTCAACATTATAGGGACGACAACAGTAACAGCAACCACCACCTTGTTTATTTTTATCATCTTAACTTTCTGGGTTTATAGACAGAAGTAGTGTAAGAACAACGGTAACTCTCTTAGCTGCCCAATCTCACACTGGCGGTGTGTAAGGCACCCTAAGCTGAACACTACCCTTCGCTGTTTGACTCAATAGCTCAGAAACTATAAGAGATATCAAAAAACCATTAAGACGATATTTATTTAGGAAAACAATCTCCATACCCTTATTTTTTTCAAATTTCCGAATTTTTATATACTACAAAAATACAGAGGCTACGTAGAATTTACATATACACGTTGGTCCAAGTCTCACCGGGGTGCGAGATACATTGTACGTAGCGCGATCTGGCATACTTGCATTTATGCTCGCCGGGCGCAACTACCGTAGCTCTGAGCTGCCTAATCTGCCTAGCCTGAGTGCGCCAGAGCGCACTTTTTGGTTATCTATGCGCTCGCAAGGTTCTAACAAGTGATCGTGGAGGAGAGAGAAGTGAGGGTTTGTTCGTTGGTTGAAATGGGCGAACCTTGCTCTAGCCGACAAATTGCAGACGAAATCGATGTTAATAGAAGTACTGTGAAACGTATTTTGAAACACAACAAATACAAAAGTTACAAAGTTCAACATTGCCAGCAGATTTTTCCTCTTAATAAAGTAACCTTGTTAGAATTTCAATGTATTTTGTATAATTATCGAAGTTATTTTTCTTCAGTTTAATTATAGAATCGTTGTTTAGCAGCAACAAAAGGAATATAAGAAACTGTAATTTCTAACATAATCTAAGAATACAGAAAAATGACGCAATAATTCTGTATTAACACATTTTGTCGGATAACCTAAACAAAAGAGATGGCGCACAAAGATTACCACAGACATAGGGAAACGTCATCAGAAACATCGAACACAGGAACATAAAACGCGCGAAACAAGCGACCAACACGGACCGAAAGCAAAACGACGCGACGGCGAACGAACCCGATGCGACCAGACCCCCGCCACACACAGACCGGACCATACAAATACAGGCGCACAGAAGGGTCACTCGCAGTATGAGCAAAACAACGATAGCGAGTTGATGATGGCAGCAGCGAGAGTGCCGAAAGCTCGTCCAAACAGTCTTTCACAGGACCCAACAATCGACACACGGCCGGAGACACGGAAACCGCCAACTACACATTTTCGCCGTGAAAACCTACGTCTATACATATATATACGCAGGAAAGATTGAGAAGATTCTATACCACCTATTACCAACCAAATACCATTGATTCCGACAAAAAATAAAATCTACAGACGCAATTTTCACGCACAACATTCCATTATTTAATTATGTATGTGCGTGAAGTAATTTCCCCAATTACCTCACGTATTGATTTCTTTTCCTTCGGTCGAGCTCGTTCGAATAGTACCCAGTTGTATACTTGGAAATATTGCCGATGTTTAAACTTTTTTTTCACATCGTCTCTACATAGGAGCAAATAACAAAACAATGTTACCAAGCCAATAGCGCAAGTGGAAAATTAAAAGAGCGAAGATTCACAAAAAGCAATGGTGTGGGGGGAGACCGTTGTTAAATGAAAAGAAAAAATGAATGCGGGGGAACGCAGAAAACAAGTAATTTAATTTTGTTTTAAGTTGCTGAATCGTTAAACTTGTTCGCCTACCTCCCCTCATCAATTTTTTGCTCTATATATTAAAAAAAAAGGTATTCCCAGAACTGTAGGATTTTGTTCTCTCTGAGGGATACGGATTCGTCTTTCTTTTTCTGTTTTGATGGGTAATTTCCAGTAAACGGACTTCGTTGGATAGAATAGATTAAACGAAAAATAAATATAAATAAAAAAAATCACATCGTTGTTACATTTGAAGTAATGCCCTGAAGCACTCCAGTTAATGGTAATTGTTTTCATCATCTGTTTTTTATTGTCTAACATTAACAAGAACCTTACTGGTTGCTGTTTTTTGTTTATTGTTTTTAATATGAATAACATACCTCATTTTCTTAAATATTTTGAATTCTCAAATTGAATATTTACCAGTAAGGTGGCAGCTCTTTAAGAATCCCATGAAAATGATCCAAAGCAGTACCTGTGAACAAAAATTGAGCTTAAATATATTTATGGATTTAAGACAGGCTTATGACTCGATTATAAGGGGTCAGCTGTATCATGTTCTCAGGACACTCCAGGTTCCAAATAAGATCATTAATTTAATAAAAGTGACTCGAAGTTAATAAGGGATTGAAGCAAGGATGTCCTCTATTAACGGTGCTGTTCAATTGCCTATTAGAAATAATATTTAGAGGGAATGGAGTAAGAACCCAAGGAACTATTTACATCAGCAGAAACCAAGTACACGCTTTTGCAGACGATATGGTGTTCATGTCTAAACCAAAAAGCGAAATCGTAAGAACGTTTAAGACATTAAAAAAAAAGACAACAGAATATGATATTCATATTAACGAGGAAAAAACTAAATACCTAGAAATGGAACAGGATAACGACAGAACAGCACAATGAACACACGTTCGAGAAGGTCGAAGAATTCGAGTGCCTTGGAGTAACCTTTGTTTTGTCACCTTTACTAGCCAGTAAAGGTGACAAAACAAAGGAAATAGACAAGAGAATAGCAAGGGGAAATAGGTCGGTAGGATTGTTACACAATATACTAAAAGCCAAAAACATCTCATGAGCAACGAAACTTAGATTGTACCAATAGGTAATACGACCAGCAGTGTTATATGGCTCTGAATGCTGGATCATGAACAGGAAAGGGGAGGAGAAATTGAATGCTTGGGAATGTAAGGGAAATCGATGGAGAAGAAGGACAAATTCGGAAATTAACCAGCTATATCAACCAATGATAAGCCAGAAAGTAGATTACGATGGCTGGGGACACATATCAAGAATGCCAGATGAGCAAAAGGAGTATTGAGCGGCAGAAGCAGGAGAGGACGACCGCGAAAGAAATGATTAGAGGCATGCCAAGGAGATCTAAAATTTCTGGGGGTGGAAAGATGGCATGGACAGGAAGAGGTTGAGAGAAATTATAAAGAAAATTGAAGCCAAGGAACTTTAAGGCCTGCAGAGCTGATAGTTGCAACTCAAAGATTCCCGAAGTGCAGCAATAAATAAGCATTGGAGATTACCAGAATTTCATTCACCTTCGTTCCTTTCAAAGTAGTGCCCTTGGGAGTGCAAACACCAATCCCAAAGTATCTGCTACAAAACGAATACATTCTGGAAGTTTTGTTTTGTTGATGTGTCCAGTGCCGTCCAAGATTCAGCTTCAATCTGCTTGATCGTGCCAAATCATTCATCTTTGGAAAGAGGAAAATGTCGCAAGGAGCCAAGTGAGGGGAATACTCTAGATGAGGAACGGCTACGCTGTTTTTCGCCAAAAACTGCTGTGCGATGAAAAGCAAGTAGTTTAATGGTGTATGCAGAAAATGCCAAAAAGAACGATTTTCGAGAGAAGCAATACTGGGTTATATTTTTAATTGCCCCGATAGTATAATTTATTTTATAAAATCTTCGATATTGTACAAGAATTTGGCAGTGTTTGGAAGCAAACTTCTCAATTGCAAAATTTGACCAAAATGCAAGACAACTAATCTTTTGTATTGAATAGTTTCAACTACAGGAACAGCTACTAAAGACGAGTATTTATATAGACCATCTACTTGCCGATTTCTTACATCTTAAGATCTAGGTGGCATCACTTTCCCACCAGAAATAGCGGACTTTTCTTATTTTGAAAACTATTGTACACATCTAATAAACCTTTCTCTCTGAAATTTTAACAAAATTCAAGGACTGATCTGCAGCTTGCGTCTTTTTATGGGTTTTCACTGTAAAAAGTTGAAAAGGTTTGCTCTAACTAAATGATACCATTTTATACAGCGTGTTCAACGAGAAATGGGATAACGCCCAAAGGTATCATAAATATATTTCGGATTCAAAAAATCGAATAAAAAGTAGGGTATTCCTATACTCTTGGTTTCCAGGTTGGGACCGCGTTCCGTCCGCGCTCTTATAAGACATCTTCAGAGCTGTTACTGCACACTGACTGGGGACTATTCATTCCAGAGGGGTTTTCCGCTCCATTTACCCGAAATAAATCCTATATAAACCGTTCCGGAATGAATAGTCCCCAAAATTTCTCGCCCACTATATTTATTGCAAGGTACGCCACAGGGTTCGACCTTGAGCCCGATTTTATTCACACTCTACACTGCTTCTCTTATTGAACATCTTTCCTATATAAAAGCCCACATATATATGCAGATGATGTACAATTGTATTACTCGTTTAAAACTTCTGATTGGATTACTGCGGTTGAAAATATTAATAAAGATTTGTCTGTTATTCACTCCGTTTCGGCTACATACTCGTTAAATATAAATCCAGCTAAATCAAACGTTCTTGTTTTTGGAAGGAAATAGTTTCAATATTAAACAATAGAATACATATTGAAATTAATAACGTAGTAATTCCTGTGGTTACTAGCGCTAAGGGTTTAGGGTTGACGCTTGATAATTCTCTGCGTTTTCGTGAACATATAGTAGGTGGTTGTATTAGGGCATCCTACGGCAATCTCAAAAAAACATCCTCACCGTTTGGTTTTAAACCAGACCGTCAAGAAGATGCTTTGCGATACATACGTTCTTTCGCGGTTTTCTTACTGTTCGGAGATTTACCATGCCTGTCTAGATGTTGCTAGCGTTAGCAGTGTCTAAAAAGTACAAAACGCCTGTTTGAGGTATATTCACGGAATTAAAAAGTTCCAACATATATCTCATAAACTAACCAACACTGGGTAGTCTTGACGCTTTACCATAAAATCATTTTATTTAAAACTCCTCCATACTTCGGTTTCGAACAGATGTCCACAGTTTAATGACGCGTTTTCGCGGACTCGTTTCACCCCCTCGCCACAGATTCGCTCTGTTCGAAAGATCTTTCTCTTTTTGTTTATATAGAAAGTATAATAGCCTACCAGCCGATATCAAAACATATCCCGTTGCCCAATTTCGAAGAATTGTTCGATCAATCCTTTATATGAACCATAAACGTACTTAAAGTTTAAAATTGCAAAAGTTTATTTTCTTTTTATTTCTTCTGTTTGTCGATGTTGTGGGCGCACACACAGAATTTAATTTAGTTGTAGATTGTAATTAGTTTATAGGCATCAGGTCAAATGTATTGTTTTTGAGTAGAGTAAGATTAGGCAAAAGCAGTCCAGATTTATTTATGCAACTGGGCCTCGCCCTAAGATTGTGCGTTCCTAATAGTTTATAGATTGTTACTTTCCTTTTGTTGTTGTTGTTGTTATTTGTTTCAAGATTGGGAATGGCATAATAAAGGCATTTATTATTATTATTATTATTATTAATAGTCTTCAGTCAGTGTGCGGTAACAGCCCTGAAGATGTCCCATAAGAGGGAAAACTAAGAGTATAATGTTATTGACGACCGCGAAAGCCTGCGTACCAATAAAGTATATCATTTAAAGAAAATCAATTTAGTCAGCGCCATCTAGCAGTTACGCAATTAATTTAAAAACAAATTACTAAGGAATATGTGTCCCTAACGGACATTTATAACAAAGCTTTCAGAATTTTAAAATCTTCATTCGTTCCCGAGAAATGTTGTATTACTTATCAAAACAGGCGTCCTATCGGATTTTCTTTTATACATTATTCTATGATCAAAAGAAAAATAGAAATTCTGCCACATTTTAACCCTGATATTTTGCTCTTAAACGTTATTCCAATGCCAAAATTTCTTTCACTTTTACAGATCTTCAACATGCACCGATGGCCAGGCAAGCAACTCGATAAAACCGCGCAGAACTCCTTCTACACCTGCCTGAGTTCATCGAACGGTATTGGTCCTGGTATAAATTCAACGATGGAAATCGCAATAGACTGTAAATCCTTTCGAAATCCTATATAGCCATATCCCTTCATTGACAAATTTTCAGATCCGCCGGAGAATTTGACAGTTTCCAAGAGCGTTATAGACGTCCAAGAGAACAACAAGCCGGAAACAATAAACTGCACAGGAAAAGGTCATCCGACTCTGTCGTACGTTTGGAAGAACGACCAAGGTATCAGCGTGTCCACCAATCACGTGCTATCGTTGAAGACTGTTGGTAAGGCTGATGCTGGAAGGTATTACTGCGAGGCTTCCAACAAACACGGAAAAGCTACCACCAACGCATACTTGAACGTGCAATGTAAGTATTGTTGGCAAAAAGGAAGCTGAAAGATTAAGATTTTATGACGCCATAGATTTATGTCGTTGTTTTGTCAAGGGCTTCGTGACAAACTTCGGTTAAAATGTTCATATCTAAGATCAGATATCCGCAGAAATATATAATATCAAGCTTTATTTAGAACAATTTTAAATAAAATCTATAACGAAAATAAACATTAAATCATTGTTTTCAATGCACTGACATTGAGAACCTAACACTTTAAGGTGTGAAGTGTTATGATGTCATAATGTATTTTTGAATTATTTTTACATGTAAAATACACCCCTGCAGTTTGGTGCGTTCCTTCGGGCTCACCCTGTATTTTCCAATTTTTAGTTTTTTTGCAAAATATCTCATCTGCTGTTTGACTTAAGCTACATAGATATTAATACTTTTGAACTCAGAATTGGTCACTCTATTAAAAATATGTTCCTCTTGAAACGGACAATCTTGACCTTCACGTGGCCATGATGAACCTTCCGACAACAATTATAACAGTACTTTTACTGGTTTTTATTCCTAGACAATTCATTCCAACTTTTCCCTAGTTTTCTTTGTATACCCTCCAACTGTTACTCTTTTACAAAAAGCTGCTAGCCAACCTCTATTCCTGTATCCAGCTCTAACCCATGTTAGAGCTCGTCTTGTTGTGTCGTCTTTATTTTTTCTGAGCGTGTGTTCGATCCAGTTCAATTTTCTGTTCTTAGTTACGCTTCTAACAGGTGCTTGATTTATTCTTGGCCATAATTCACTATTTGGAATTGTATTTGGCCAGAATAATTTTTAACATTTTTTCTGAGACATTTGTATTCAATTCAGATTTGTTGTCAGTTAAGGACCACATTTCACTCCCGTTCACAATCGACCGATGAAATAGCTCAAAGTCCGATTAAAGTGTCTTTCCGTCCAGGCTACTAGTCAAATATACAGGACGAGTCGTCTTCGGGGGCTCAGCAGATTGTCTTTGTGAATGAAAAGATTTTTCAGAACGGCTTTTTTTCTTGTTATGAAATTCGATTGGTCTCATAAGTTTGTAGAGGAACGCTTTTGGAATTCTCGTTAAATTCTGTGCATGAAATAACAGACTTGCTCCAGCTACTTTGAGTTGATCTCCAAATATTGTTTATGAAACCCAAAGGTTGCTGTATTCGATGAACTCTTTGTGTCATCTCAACGTCCGCTTTACCAGTGATGTTGTCGATATTTCCTGTTGACTTACATACAATTTTTCGCGAGTTTCAATGCTTATCCTCATCTCCAACCCTCCGCTCCTTTCTCTCTGATTCTTGTAGCATATTTCTAATGCGTGGCATTAAACATACATGATATAAAATATGATCTTCAATAGGTTGTCTCAAGATTTTCCACTTTCTCTACATGATTCACTTCTTCTGAAGCCTGCTTGTCCTTTCCTGAGTTTGCTAGTCAGTTCCGTAATGATTCTATCAAGTATATTATAGATTCTTTCTTATCATACATAGTTTTATTTACTTTTATTTTAACATTAATGTAAGATTCATTTGTTTATCATATTCTTCCTTAATCGGTATTTCACTTGTCATTACCATTTTTATTATCTCAAGAATCTTTTTGGCTCATAATCAGTTATATTACTCGTACGTTTGTAATGGTTGAACGTCCCAAGAAAATTTATACTTTAAACATATAAATTTATATCTTTGCAATGTTCACCTTCTTGGAGATAATTTCTCGATATTTATATTTATACGAAGAAATTAATTGATCCAATTCAATGATCAGATGTACCATCCTGCACCCTGTCTCTCGAGAAACACAAAGGTTTCGCATCCTTGGAATGCGTAGCAAAAGCCAACCCAGGAGAAGTCACCTTCAGATTCCAAATCAAAGGCGAGAACGAGACCATAGATTCAAGTCTTATCACTCAAGATGGCGCCAAGGGCTACCTTCAACTGGACGACTCCATAGAGACCTTTAGGACATACCAATGCTTCGTAAACAACTCAGTTGGAGTAGGGGCACCATGTGAAAGGGACGTTCTAGGTGAGTATTTTGAAAGAACGAGCTAGAACTTGTCATCGCAGCAAAGAGATTTTCAAATTTCCGAGTCTCACGGCGATTTTCATATCCTAGCATACCAGGAGCAAAGTGGTCAAATCGGCATACCAGGTAATTTGTCTCTTTTTTAAGGTTATCTTGCACCAATTACAAATAAGTTACGTTTATTAATAAGATACACTTTACTCCTGGTTTTTTGGGGTTTTTTTATTTCCTTTCGTTAGTGAATTTAGATACATAGGGATTATATTTTCTGAACTATATTTTATAATTTGTATTCTAGGCATTGCACCATGGTGGAAGCAATTCTTCGGCGACAACTTGATCATCGTAATTGCTGCCCTCGCTGCCATACTCATCATCATCATTATCTGCATCATAATCATCCTAATCTGTAGAAGAAAGCGTAGCAATAATAAATGTAAGTTTTTCTCTTGATTTACCATGAATTTTGCACCTACAAATGATGAAAACGTTTGGAAAAAGACTTTGTTTTGTGTCATTTTTTTTTAGATTTGCTTACTAATATGTGTTTTCTTTTCTTTTATCTCCTTCCGCTAACACTAGATAATAACCCAGTTGAAATGGAAGAGCGCGAAAAGTAAGTGCATCTTGTTTTTATTTTAGTTCTCATTCGACTAAAACATGTTCTTCCTCTTTGACACAGTTTCCTTTTCCATCTATACAGTGAGTTAGACAAAGATTATTTGATGCAAGTTAAACGTTGATTTGATATGTTAGTAATTAGAATTACACACGTAGGTGCAATATTGTAGTATGAGTACCAACGCAGAATTATTGCTTGAGACGCTGATACTGTCAATTGCAAACGTCACCATTGGTATGTATTTCAGTACATACAGTTACAATGGAAGCCATAGAATCAATGGATATACATACGTAATACACATACTATAAATTACACTGGGGAACAGCAATTTCGTTGTCTTAAATCTGTGACTTGGTTTCAACTAACTTTTGGCTGGATCCAAAAATAAACGCAGTTTTTGTCAATCACGTCAACTTTTTAAGCTACAGGATACCCTCGAAAGTCATACAAATTGTGCATATAGAGGAAAATAAAGTAAAAACTTATCAAATATACTGTTTATAAGGAATAATTTTATTCATACAAAGGCTATAATAGTTGCTGCAAGTTAAATTGTGTTCATACAAATAGTTGTTTTTTTATCGAACGGTAATTACATATTAAGGCAAAAATTTTCGCTTATAGCTTTTTCTGGAATGTTTAATCTGTGGACATTCTCGCTTGATGCTCCAACCATAGTCAGCCATCATATGTACATCCCATCTACCTTGATACCGTGCCTCCATGACCTTCAAATCCTGGTGAAATCGCTCACCCTGCTCATCACTGACTGCACCAAGATTTTCCGGGAAGTTAGCAAGATGCCTATGTAAAAAATGCAATTTCGTGCTCATGTTGCAACCTGGCAGTTTGAAACTCTCCAAGAGTTGCTGGACAATTTTGGCGTAATTCTGTACTCGTGTATTTCCAAGATAGTCTTTAACAGTGTTTTGAATGCCAACCAAGCATTCTTTTCAAATTCTGACATCGTTCCGATGAAATATTCATCTTTAACAAGCTGCCGAATCTGTGGACCATCAAAAACACCGGCCTTTATCTTTTCAAATGACAGGCTAGGAAATGCCGAAATGAGATACTTGAAACAGTCTCCTTCAATTGGCAAAGCTTTAACGAATTGCTTCATGAGACCCAATTTTATATGCAGAGATGGAAATATAATGTTCTTTCTGTCGACAAGTGGCTGATGTACAATGTTTGGATCACCAGGTTTCAGGTCAGATCGTGGCAGCCAATTCGACTGCACCCAATGCTTCTCACGAGCTCTGCTGTCCCACATACACAAAAAGCAGGGATACTTGGTATATCCGCGTTACTGGCCAAGAAGGAAGCCAACCATTTTAAGGTCAACACAAATGATCCATTGGTGCATGTGCTATTGCAACAAATCCATGACTCTCTTTATGTCTTCGTATTTTTCACTCAAACGAACTGAATGGGCTATCGGGACTGAACCAAATAAATTTCCATTGTGGAGGAGAACACACTTCAAGCTCCGCTTTGAGCTATCGATAAACAGTCGCCATTCAGTTGCGTTATAGGCTGAAATTCCCAACTCTTCCATTAAACCATGTACGTTATGGCAATACACAAATCCATTATCACTTCGAAAGTTTTGTAGAAACGCACTTTCTCTTGATCGAAAATAGGATACCTTATCTCCGTTTTCAAGCAAGTTTTTCTCGTGCAGTCTTGATGCTAAGAGCTCTGAAGCTTTTTTGGATAGTCCCAAATCTCGTACCAAATCATTCAACTCATGCTGGTCAAATCCATTACGAACGGAATCATCTTTAATTTCAAAATCTTCATCGCTGGGGTCACTTTGATCTTCACCAGACTCGTATTCCCGTATTTCCAAAGAGGGTAATTCATTGAAAACTGGCATTGGGATTTCGGTTGAATGAGGCACTGGGCGTATAGCTAATGGTAAACTAGGATACTCTATTTTACATTTGTTTTTCTTGTTATATCCTGACGTTTTCACTATACAAAAGTAACAATCACTTGAATGATCTCTGGGCTCTCGCCAAATCATAGATATACCAAATGTTTATCACGTGTTTCCTTGGTCCACATCCGTAAACCCTCAACACACTGCTTACACACTTTGTGAAGGGCCCATGATTTATCTTGATCACCAATTTTCACTTTAAAATAGGCAAAATAGACTTGCCTGACAAATGTACTGATGTTTGCCCTTCGACTGGGAATGCTAAAACTGCCACATATGTAACAAAACGAATCTGGGCTGTTTAAGCACTTACGACGTGAACTAGCAGAGGTAGACATAAGGAAAAGTTTCAGTTCATATATAAATAAACACTAAACACTGCTAACCTTTTATATAAACAAGAACTCAGACTCCACGTCGGAATGGGCTGCACCGTTTCAGAGCGACACACAACGTCTCACTACAGTATCTCAGGCGCAACTGAACAAGTCCGGACAAATATAAACCTCTCGCTGTTCTCCTATGCGTCATTCACCCGGCGCCCATCGGAGAAGGTTTATGTCAGCCAATAGGAGAGCAATAGTGCTTCCTATGATCCATGCTCGATTTCGCGGAGAGTGGTCACATTCTCATAAGGTGTAGAGATAAAACTTTACGTGGTAGAAGAAAACTAACTACAGTTTTGAAACCAGCATGCCTAATTAACTATAAAACAGCTCAAAAACCAAACTCAACAGAAATTGTGTTACAAATTGTCCCCCAGTGTTATATATACTGTGTTGGCTTTGGAACATGGTGTCGTTTCGTGAATTGTTAAAGTTGAAGACCTAAATAAGTCGAAGCGTGATTATTTCTACTATAACGTATTTTGCAAGATCATTATTTTCTAATCTTAATGCTTTTTTCAACCGTTGTTAAATTTCTTACTATTTTGCAGTAAGAGGGGTGCTTCTGTTAATCCATTGATGATATTGCCATCTACACAGATTCTACTGCTACTAGACGTTCAAACCATTTATAGATTGAACACTTTGATTAGCTAAATGTTACTTCTATGGTTGCTTGTATTGGTTTATCGCGTTCAGCTAGCAAAAAATGGGAAACTATCCTAATCTTTTGCTCGTGGATATTTGGAAATGAAACAAGATAAAAAATTTTCATTCCAAGAATTTATTGAGGCATCCGATAAAATAGAAGACAATTGTTCAAGAATACTTATGAGATATAAGTCTGTCCATACATCAAAGATACTAAACTAATTGTAAGTCATATAAATAGTCTATACGAGATATGGCAATTAAATAACGAGAAATTGTTTCGAACGCTCGAACTGACAACACTGGCGTGTATTCTACGACGTAGGCATAAACTTCCACAGTTTTACTAAATGCGTAATAAATTTCGTCTCGGTCGAGTGCTTTGTGTGTGAAGTAGTAGGTTTGAAAGGTTGGTGTTGAAGCGTTGTATATCGAAAAAATGTGCGATAAAAAACTCGAACAGAGAATTGTGATCAAATTTTACAGGGGATGAAAGCTGGGTCTTCCAGTATGACCCTGAGACTCGTCGGCAAAGTAAACAGTGGATTGAGATTGGAGGAGAGCGTTCTCAAAAAGCAAGAATGTCGCGGTCACAAATGAAGACAAAGCTAATTTGTTTCTTCGACATCAATGGCATTGTTCACAAAGAATTCGTTCCGCAAGGCAAAACTGTTAATTCGACCTTCTATGTTGAAGTTTTGAAGCGGCTGTGGGTTGCGCGTGTAAGGCCTGAACTGAAGAAATCTGGGTGGATCCTTCATCACGACAACGCGACCGCCCATTCGTCGCTTCTTGTTAGACAGTTTTTAGCGAAAAAAATAATTCCAACACTGCCTCACCCCCCGTACAGCCCAGATCTGACACCACTGGACTTCTGGCTGTCCCCAAAAATGAAAAGTCCCATGAAAGGGCAACGGTTCGACTCCATAGAAAATATCCAGGCGGAGACGACGACGGTTTTGCAAGGTCTAACTTCGGGCGACTTTCAGAGGTGTTTCCAGAAGTGGGAAGAGATATCGAATAAGTGCGTGGCATTTTTATAATAAAGCTTTAATAAACAAATGCTCGTTATTTAATTGTCAGACCTCGTATATCGCAATTCTGTTGTAAATCGTCAAAAACAGTTATTATTACTAATTTTTCTTATCAATTTAACCAATTTTTTCTATAAATTAAAAAAAAAAGCTGAAAAGTCGTTCATAGTATAACTATGATATAAAGTATATGAAGGAATTTTGCGAGAAAAATATAAATAAAATATGTATGCCAGTATAAAAAAAATTACTGCAACGATCATAGGTACAATCGAATTTGTTGCTGTCAGATGTCACTTGGACGGTTAAATTTAGATTTCTTTTCTTCATTCTATTGACAAATTTGAGTATTTTGTTCAAATTTAACATCATGTCATACGTCTCTTATATGCATTCAACATTTTAAAGCAACGTATACCAGTAATACTAGATTTTCAACTGCCAACATATTACTTTATTTTAAAACATATTCCATATCAATGTCCTTCTTCTCCATTAGCTACCACTTGCCCTACCTCTGTAAAGGGTTTAACACGCCATTTATTTTTGAACTTCTAGCTACAAATTAAATAGAACAAAGATAAATACAAGGAATACGATACATTCTGCGAAACGTTCTCCTGATCTTCTGTATACACGACTACGTCCATCAGGCTTCCATAATTGTATTCTTGTTTCGTCTGTAAAAAGAATCTTTCCCCATTGATGTTCATTCCAGTTAACATGAGCTCTTGCAAATTCTAGGCGTCGAATTTTGTGACGTGGAGAAGCCGAGGAACACTGGCAGGACGTTTTGGATTTAAGCCGAGGAACTCTGGCAGGACATTTTGGATTTAAGCCGACCTCCTTAAGTCTCCTTATTACTGTTTTGACAGATACATTGACTTGTGTATTCAGTAATTCATTTCTAAGATACGGTGCTGTAAGTGTGCGATTTCATAAAGAAATATCAGTCATCTCTTGGCGTTGTACAGCTTTTACGTCCTTGACCACGCCTCCTTTTGTATTCTCCAGTCTCATTGTGTGATATACTAGTCTTACAGTCAGTGAATGAATATCCAAGGATGTCACTGAGGAGACGCTCGGAATACTTAAGAGTGGTGAAAAAGTCCCAAATACAAAAAATTTTAAAACAAAATAAAATTATGCCAGACAAACCAGTATTTAATCATAGTTTAGAGACAGGCGACGAAGTGAAACGTCTCGATTTTTGTCTGTGGATCGGAGATATGGAAAGAAATTTTCACCAACAAATTATATTTTCGGATGATTTTTCGACAAATGGCATTGTTGCATCGCAACATTCACGATATTGGGCAGCCGAGAATCCTCATTTTAGAATACCGTCGAGGCGACAATATTTCGAAAAAGTAAATATTTGGTGTGCCGTCCCCTTTTACGGAATAATAGGACCATACTTTTTTCAAGATACGTGCAACGGAAATAGCTACTTGAATATGCTCCAAACGTTTTTCACCGACGAATTGTAAAATTTACCATTGGCCTACCGAAATTCTTTGTATTTCCAGCAAGACGGTTGTCCGGCGCATACTTCTGTAAATGTTAGGACTTGGTTACAGGATACATTTCCTAATCGCTGGATTGGCCTACATGGTCCACATCCATGGCCTCCGCGGCGTCTAGATTTAACGATCACGGACTTTTACTTGTGAGGTCGACTCAAACAGATTCTCTACAGCAGACCTACAGCGAGGATAGAAGAAGTTACAAAGAATTTCTAGCTCGCCTTCAAATTTGTGGGGACGTTGGCGGAGGACTGTTCGAATAATGTTTTGTTATTTCAAATTTTTTTACGTTAAAAAATTTAACTAGTTTTGTGTACGAATTATTTAATTAAAGTAGGCCAATTTTCCCATAAATTGAAAAGCTGTCGTAACTTTTAATTCCAAAAAACTTTTCCTAGTGCCACTTTTTCGAAATAGTAAAAATAATGGTAGTTTACTCTTATGACATTTTCGTATTTTTTTAGTTTCCGGACACCCAGTATGTGGAGCGCTAACGTTCTCCACGGCAATCTCATTTTAAATACAATCAAAACTTTTTCTCAAGTATGCTCCTTTTTCCTAAAATGTAAAATAAAAAAGTTTTTCCTCTTATTCACTCTAACCGTGGACATACTGTATAACTAAATATATGTATATGGATGTTTAAATTCATTATTTGTCTCCATATGTGCAGTATTTATAAAAATTATTACATATTTTTTTAAATTACAGAAAAACTTGACGTGATAGAGACAAACTGAAAACAGATCTAAATTCAGGACATCTCAATTGACTAAAATCAGTTCTTTTCACTCTTGAAGCAAATTTGATTCATACCAATGAATTGGTAATTAATAATGTGGACGAGCAAAAATAAGTCAAAATGGTGCTTGCTCAAACATTTAGACAATAATTGGGTAAATTGAAAGTAAAAATTTGATGGTACACAACTGGCAACACATAAACAACTTTCACGCCTACAGAAACATTAAATATTGCTCTGGACGCTTTTTCTTTTCAATATTTTGACGGTAATCTTTGTCTAACCACTCACCATTCTTCGATTTCTCAACTTTATCACAGTAAATCTCAATTCCAGTGTCTACTTCTTTAAATCTACCACGATACCATGAGCCTTTAACAAATGACCTGTGTTCTTTTTGACATATAGATCAGTAATATGGTATATTGACTTGCTGTTTGATTCTTCAGGTTAAACGACGCATATCAACATTGTAGATACTACTAACAAGTGCAATAAAACCTGTGATATATAACACTTTGTTTGTTTTTATTTCCTTTATTCTTTCATATCTCTACCTAGATACATATCTGTTCTTTCTTTCTGTTACCTTGAAAACCCTTTTTCTGGCTGGCTAATTAAATTATATTGTGTCTCGTTTATTCTTATTTAGCACAAGGTAAGGTTTTTTTGGTTGTGGACGTTACACTCTGTAATAAAAAAAAAATTGCGTTTGAAATTGACGTAAGTACATGCTATGTTTAGCGTTCTCTTCTGTATACTAACATCACAGTACCATTGACACATGGTTCTATAATGCTGTGCAAAAGAAATCAACAAGTATTAGTCGTTAATTTAAATTTTCTTTACAAAATTCGATTTCTACATCACTCAAATACTATAAGTTGTATTGTCTAATTTGTCACAATTACCACTTTAATTTGGCATATAACATATTGTTTAAAAACTATCCGTAAAGCTAGAAATATTTTCGTAGAATTAAATAATTAAATTTAACACATGTTGCCCATCATAAACATCAAAAGCCCCATCTAGAATTTTTTTTACGAAACTTTCTGACATATGTTACACATTTTTTTATTTATTTTCATATTGTTAGCTTCCGTAGCTCGTTTAAGAGTTTATTTCTTTTGCACAGAGCCCACTGTATATATTTTCACATCTTCCCTATACTTTATTTCATTTTCCGTTTCATGTGTGCTGGTTTTATTTAGTTGGATGCACTTTTCGTTACGAATTGGATTTGTGTTTGCTTCTTAACAGATATCACAGATTAGTATTGCACAATAATGATTAGAATTAGAATACAAAAACTGATGTAAATACAAGAACATAATTTACTATATATTTATGGAGTATACTCAAAAAAAAAATAGTTGAATTTTCGTAAATAAAATCATTGTGTTAAAAGAAGAAGAAATATATCAGATTTAACGAAAATCGTCGCATTCTATTATTTGTTATAGAAGGTGCATTAAATCTTGGAAGGAATTTTGGACGGGATTTTTGGACGAATTATTTACATCATTTTTTTTACATTAATTTATCGTATAAAACTCAATTTTGACAGCTGCAAGCATAATTGTAGCAAGTCAATTCGAAATTCCAATATATACGTTTGTGACGTGACATCATACGATCACATCAGTACTGTTGCTTATTGCTGACTTACTGTTACTCCATTACCAAATGCGCAATCTTCCGAGTCCGCAGAGATAGTTCACCCTATATGTTTATAGCATACAGTCCCTGGCCATGGAAATAGAACCACTTGAGAAATATTGTATTTATAAGAATACGGGGTGTGGCAATTAAATAACCGGACTGGTGCTACTATCGGCAAACAGCGAACACGCCACGGCAGGTTTGAACATATCTGCGCTTGTAGATGCTTCCCCCATCCTGAGCTCGATGGGCACGGTTGTACGTCGCTCAGTCTCGCTGTAGGAATCGTACGTTCAAGTCCTTACGCTAGCGTCGCGTCGGAAAAATGCAGAGTGTTCAGATCGAGCAACGAGTTAACCTCAAGTTTCTTGTGAAACACGAGGTTCTAACTACCCTTCGTGAACGAGTGAGAAGACGAAGATCCGATTTGTGAAAGGGCAAATCCTGAATGTTCCACCAAGACAATGCGCCAGCCCATTCTGCCTTGTCGGTGAAGGCGTTCTTTGCGAAATCCGGCATCACCGTGTTGGACCACCCACCGTACTCGCCCGACCTGGCCCCCTGTGACTTTTTTTATTTCCTGCGGTAAAATCAGAGCTTAAGGGGACAAGATTTGACAGTGTGGAAGCGTTGAAAGCGAAAACGACAAGTTGACAGAAACGGACTTCCAGCACTGCTTTCGACAGTGGAAAATTCGTATGGAGCGTTGTAGGGATCGGCAAGGAGCGTACATTGAAGCGGATAAACTTTGTAATGTAATTGGTGATCAATAAAATGTTTTGTGGCACCAGTCCGGTTATTTAATTGCCACACCTCGTATTTATTAAATATAATTTGAATTCCGAAAATCTATAAAAGCATAATTGTTATTTAAATAACAAACCGATTGTCCACCTCCTATGAATCACGCCACTCGTACGTTGTGCAGTAATTGTGTCATTCATTAGTTCGTTAGTATCATTGCAAATATAAATAAAAACAGTATTTTTACCGATTTCTCAAGACACTTACATATATTTCAAAGAGCTGTAATTTTGTTCGTATGCGTCTATCTTCGCGGTCAATTACGATATTATCATAATTGGAAAGAAAAAGGATATAACCACAGAAAAAAGCACGAATTTCTGCTCTTCTAGAGACGGGGGAGTTCTCTCAACATGAAGTTGCACAAAAAGAGGGTGTATCACATCAAACTATTCTGAGAATGGCGAAATTAATTAAGGAGAATATTCCTAGTACAAGTAGTGGCAGAACATACTGTGCCCACAAACGCAAAATAGCTGTAAGAAATAATCGTCGTATAGTAAAGGTGGCCACAAAACATCGTTCTTTATCCACTAAAAGTGTTCATAAAATTCTTAGTGGAGAAGGTATACAAATATCAGTTCGAACAGTCCGTGGACGTCTTCATGAAGCAGGCTTGAAATGCAGACGTCCAGCAAAGAAGCCAAGACTAGCTAATATGAAAGTGACACAACTTCAATGGGCTTAAAACATATAAAAAATATAAAGCTGAAGTTCGGGAAAAGCTAAGTTTCATATATCATCTGTATTTTTGATCAAATTCATCCTCATACTTCGCTTAATGGTTCTCTACATCTTTTACTTTTTTCTAAATTATTTATAGCGATGAATCACGGCTAGAAGTGCTAACGGGTTATAAAGAAACATGTAGGATCAAATCTATTAAACACCCCCCATTTCTAATGGTTTGATCGTGTATTACGACAAATGGACCGGGACCACTATATTTTAACGGAACAATGGAACAAAAACAATATAAAAAAGTTTTACAAAACTGTTTCATACCTTATATTGGTTCATTGGATCCGTCTCAAGGACCATATACTTTCATGCAAAACAATGCACCGTGTCATAAAGCAAAAGTGTAATGCGATACCTTGAATTTAAAAATCCGCGTCTATTACCCTGGCCAGGCAATTCACCAGACGTAAACCCAATTGAAATTGTGAGGAAAAGCATCGTAAGTACACGAAACTCAACTGCAAAGGAAGAATTACAATGACATATTGAAGATGTATAGCATAATAGTGACGAAATTAAAAAAATACATGCCAAAAAGGATTGAGGAAATAATAAAACACAGAGAAGGAACAAGCAAATATTAGTAAATATACACAGTATGACAATTAAATAACGGAACTTTTAATTTAAATCATAGAACACTTAGCGCCATCTATTAAACGGTAGCATCATTAGAAACATACAGGTTTCCTCTTTTAAACGCACTTAAGTTCATCCAAATCGGATGAGAGCTTATAAAGTTACACGCATTTTAGTGACTGTAGTTTAGGTGCTCATGTCATGAAATCACAATGGAACAAAGAGCTGATATTAAATTTAATTTTAAAATTGGAAGAAAATTTGCTGAGACGTACGAACTGTTGAAAAAAGTTTATGGTGATGATTGTATGTCCCGTACAAGAGTTTATGAGTGGTATACGCGATTTAAAAACGGTCGTAAAGATTTAAATGATGATGCAAGACCTGGACGTCCAAAAGGTGAAAATCGCGCTGAATTGGTGCAAAAAATCCATGAAATCATTGCTATCGATGGGAATTTCACTGTGAAAATGTTGGCTGAAGAATTAAATACCAATAGAGAGACTATTCGACAAATTTTGACGATCGATTTGGGTAAAAGAAAGGTATGTGCACGTTTTGTTCCACATCAATTAAATGAAGACCAAAAAATCGCTCGTGTAAAGCATTGTAGAGACATCATTCAAACTGCTGAAAACGACCCAGATTTTCTTGATTCTATCATAACTGGTGATGAGACATGGTGCTTTAAATATGACCCTGAAACTACGCGCCAATCTGCACAATGGAAGTCGAAAGGCGAGCCAAAACCACAAAAAAACCCTTTCAGAAGTCAAGAATCAAGACAATGTTTATTACTTTTTATGATTCAAAAGGTATTGTCCACAAGGAATTTGTTCCAGAAGGTGAAAATGTTAATGGAGAATACTATTAAGGAGTTTTACATCGTTTGTGGTCGAGAATTGTTCGAGTTAGGCCCGAATATCCAGCAGGAAAACAGCTGTTTTTATTGCACGATAATGCACCACCTCACGAGACCTTAAAAGTTCGTGAGTTTTTAAATAAAAAACAAATTTGTCACATCGCCCACCCACCGTATTCGCCTGATCTATCACCATGCGACTATTTTCTGTTCGCGAAACTAAAAACCGCAATGAAAGAACACTTTTATGATGATGTTCCAGCCATTCAAGCAGCAGTGACAGAGATGCTGAAGAACATCCCAAAACCTGACATAAAAAAAATCGATGCATGCATTAGTCACCCGTGCCAAACGATGTATTGAGTCTAATAGAACATATTTCGAATAAAAAAAATTTTTCAACAATAATATAATGTGTACTTTATTCTATATCTAAAAAGTTCCGTTATTTAATTGTCCGACTGTGTATGTTCAAATTATACTTACTTGCATGTTATATGTAATTAAATAATAATTTTGCCAACATTACCAACTATTTTTGTTTTAATTTTACCCCAAAATCATCAATATTTTATTCGATGGCCAGGGACTGCGAAATAAATGCATCTTTCTTAATCAAATACAAATTTTATGAATTTTTTACCATTTTAGTGACTTTTCCGAACATGTCTAACAACATTTTGCTTTTATGATCTCCCAACTTATTGAGTATTATGTCATTTAATTTTCTTAGCGAATCACGACTAAAATTACATTATTGTCTTTTATTTTTAGGTTTGTAGGATTAACTATATTAGTATTGTATTTATTGCTTTAGTTTTCTTTAGTTATTTGTAACTATTGTTTATTTTATTGGTACAGACATATAAAATACTTAGTTCACAGCGAAAATATTATTTATAATTACACATAAATTTCTCAATTAGTCAGATTTTTATTTCTCAAGTAGCGTCATCTACGAGGGGAGTTTTTATGTTATCTACCTAGCTATTAAAACAATATACTACCGCGACAATTTTCTTACGTTAAGTTTCTGTGACATTTTATAGTGTCATCTCCAAGTTTGGTTCCAATCGTTTAACATTTTTCATCAATTTATAGAAGCGAAAATGAGTGACTTGAATCTTGAACCCAGAGTCGTCATGAAATTTCTATCGAAAGAAGAATGGTGGCAGTATATAAAGAAAATAGTCCATTCTATTTCCAAGTCAAATATTGATACAAGCAGTTCAAATGGGGCAGGGATCCATTCTTGATGACCCAAAGTGTGGAAGGCCTCTGCAGCCATGAACTGAAGAAATCATCAACAAAGTTTAAAATTTGGTGTTGACTGGCTGTCTAGTAAAAGATTCAGTTGTTGCTAGAGAAATATGAGTATCGGAAACTAGTGTTTTTAAAATTCTACACGAAAATTTGGGAATGAACAAAGCATCGGCATGATGGATTCTTAGACTGCTCATTCCCGAAGAAAAACTGTGTAGACGACTAATTTGCGAGTAGAATTTGATTGCTTTATCCCAAGATGAAGACTTCTTGTGTCCTAGGTACACCGCTGGGAGCTTCCCACAAAACAAGAATCCATGCAATGGATTCATAAGGGCTCTCCGTCACCCAAGAAGGCGAAGACACAATTTTCTGCCGGGAAAATGATGACCACAGTTTTTTGGAACACAGAGGGGATTCTCTTAAATGATTATATGCCAAAAGGGACTACAATAACGGGAAATGTCCACAAAGGCACAATTAGGAATTTGAAATTGGCTGAACGCGAAAAAAAGCCCACAATTATGCTCAGAAAACGACAACTGCATAAAGCACGAATTGTTCAACAAGGAGTCCATGAATGCGGCTTTGAGGAATTACAACATCCACCTTACAGTGCCGACCTCGTCCCCTCTGACTTGAGAGGGCGAAATTCTCTAACTCATTGTTTTCATAGCTAGGTGGATAACATAAAAAACTCCCTTCGTATTCAAAAATTTCTTCCAAGACTTAAACGAAAACCTGTCTAAAACGAATCAGCCCAAACAACTTTAATTGTATTCAACTTCAAGACTTTTTTTTTTGCAACAAACAGGGCACCCGGGAGATGAGCCTAATTCGAGTATACTGAATCCAATGGTGTTAATCGTTTTTAAAAGTTAGCTCGCGTTTTCGAGCAATTTGAATTTAAAAATTTTAGGCCCAAAGATCCCCAAAAAACGTAATTTTTATCATTTTTTGATCATCTATTAAATTTAAATCGATGGAAATCGATCGACTAGACATCATATGAACGAATACACATCAAATAGAAACTATTTGAAAAAAATTGATGGATTCAGTCGATTTTTTGATTTTTCTCATTTTACATTCGCTGATTGCCCTGATACTTCTGTATCGTCTTCTTCAAGTATGTTTCAAGGCTGTTTAGGCTTCTTATCATATTATTCAAACGAGATTGCGTGATTGATTTGATGATTCATACGCCTGCTTCTTCGGTTTTCATGGTTTCTAATACTGATGGCTCGGATTGTTCTGTTGAAATTGGTCTTGTTGGAACGAGAATTGTATTTGAATGCGACAGCGGCAATTGAGTGTATGTTGTTGGAATGCATTTCAAAGAAGCACTTTTTCTTCTGTTCATAGCACCAGTATAATACACGCACGCAAAACATTCATATTCTCTTGGATCTATCCAAATCATTGGAATACCAAATGACATAGCGGCTCCGGTGTTTGTCTATTTATTCAAATAACACACAATAATCACATCAGTAAAAACATGTTGTGGGAAATATTGTTGATACAAATCAGCGGTTTCAGCACTTATTTGACGCCGAGTGGTCTTAGTTGCAAATTTTCCACACGCGGAACAAGAGGTATTCAATTTAGAACATTTATCCATTTTTGATGTTTCAAATTAATTAATTTTACAAGCCAATACAGTGAACATTCTCGAACTTTTCACTATTCGCTTCGGTTTGGGTTATTTGCTTCAATATTTAGATGTTAACACTTTGACTTCTGAAAGCAGACTGAACTCGCAGCGATTAACAGCGCCTCTTATATACCCATTTGTCCAAGTGGCAGAAGCGGCGAAGGAAATTTCTAGAAGGTCCACGAATGGTCCTTGAACGGTTTATGGTAGGATCTCGAAGATTCCAGAAAGCTCTTCGGCCATTGATCAGATTTTCCAGAAAATTCCAGAATGTTCTAAAAGGTTTTTTGGGTCTAAAATTTTTAAATTGAAAAACTTTTAAAAACGGTTGGCACCATTGGATTGAGCGTAGAGTTAGGATTACCCCCCCCCCCCCCCCCGATGCCCAGCTTGTTGCATTTTGCGACTAGCACGGTGTAATTATTCGATGAAAACATTGAAACAATCTTAATTCAGCTATTTTGTACTACGAATCCTTTTTAGAATTTAACGTTTTTATAACAAGAAAGTCAATACCTTCCATTTCTCATCCTACATCACGCAGTTAAAGCAAAAACAATTTGTGATTTCAAAATCATCATCATTATATGAAGCACACCTCGTCAAATTAGAGTGCTCTCCTAATTTTATTGCCAATCTAACTACACCGACCGTAGTCAATAAGGGTGGGCTTTGGAATAAATGGGCATTTCCAATTACCTATTATATTACCATTATCGCGTAGATATTGACCTCATCAATTAAATTACTGTTAAAGTTAGCGAAATCAATACGCATCGCAGGGTGTCGTTATTGCCGCGCCATTGGAGTTGAAGGGAGGACCGTTTACGTAAAGTAAATGAACCGTAACTTCACGGGGACCAAGTTAGAATTGAAAAGCGAAATCCTAGAAGCTGCTGATCTATGTTTTAATTAAATGAATCCTTTTTTGCCATCTTTCTGAACGATTTTCACGGTTTATTTGTTGTGATTTCGAAAAAAAAACGTAATTGTAGGGTAAAAAGGTTTATATGAATATTTGAATTATCTCTAATCGTTTACAAGAAAACCCCGAATTTCTTCACAATAAGGACCTCGATGTAAAAAAGACAAAAATGAATTTATCCGGAAAGTTTCATTTGATAGGTTTCTTGGTTAATGACTTAGAATTGAATGTGTTGCTTTTGTTCATTTTTATATATCAATAGACTCCGCATATACAGTGAGGTCCTAAAGTCCCCCTTCCCTCCTCGCCCTCCTTCCATGCTAATTTTTGAACGATAGAAGCTATCGCTTTAAAAAAAATAGATCGATTTATATTTTTTGTGAACTAACTGTTGCCGTTATCGGCAGTTCAAATGTATTTCCGGTGTCACCGGAAGTGACGTCAACTCTCTTATTTTAAATAGAACACCTGTATATTTTTACGTTTTTGGAAAGGTAATCGAAAGGCGAATCCAACGATACTAATTTAC
The DNA here is from genome assembly GCA_029619315.2 of Dynastes maya. Taxonomy (NCBI): domain Eukaryota; kingdom Metazoa; phylum Arthropoda; class Insecta; order Coleoptera; family Scarabaeidae; genus Dynastes; species Dynastes maya. The sequence continues at coordinate 50,612,583 of JAROYE020000005.1, forward strand.
AATACATATATGCCCTAGAGCGTTACCGCCGATATAACAAGGCCCGAGTGCTATTCGATGACGTCACGCTGTTTAGGTGATGTATCGCCATGCACGATATTAGCCTAAACGGTAAAAGAATCGTTTTTTTGCATTTCTTTAAGTTTTGAAGGATTTAAGGGGATGCCAGTCGTCAACTGAGCCCTTCTTCGCATCCCACTCGATTTTATTTTGGAAAAACGAAGTTCCAAAGCAAAAACGAAACATGTAACCCAGCACGGTTTTCTTGAAAGATGTATTTGTGGTTGCTATTTAATCGACTAATTATTATCATTTGTAATTGTACATATACAGGGTGTCTCATTATATTTTGACTGATTTTGCAAGCTTATATTTTCCGAATGGCATAAAGTACTAAGATGCGGTTTTCACCGTTGAGTTTTGTATGAGTCCTAGTTTTTTTATGGCTTTTATAAATACGTCGACGCTTTATTTATCCGCAGTAATTTGAATGTGTACTTCTTTTAGCCTTTAAATGTTATTCACAGCATTAAAATCGGTTGAGAAATAGAAATAAACGCTTATGAAGATCAGCAAAATCACACACTAATAGATTCGTTAGGAAGTTTGACGTTTTGTCATTTTGTTTATTCTGCTGTCAGTTATGGCACGCTGCTGTTTCTATTTCTGATTTTACAGTGGTATCTTCAGAAAGGTTTATCTCTGTTATTTCTCAACCGATTTGAATTTTGTAAACAACATTTAAAGGCTAAAAGAAGCGCCGCGCCGTTTCAAATTACTGCGGATAAATAAAGCGTTGCATTAAAAATATTCAGTATCGGGTCTGCCAAATTATACCATTTTTATATCGGTTTTTCTAAAAGGAATGACGTATTCATAAAAGCCATAAAAAACTTGGACTCGTATAAAACTCAATGGTGAAAACCGCATCTTAATACTTTATGCCGTTCGGAAAATATAAGCTTGCGAAATCCGTCAAAATAAAATGAGACACCCTGTATTTGGACGAAACTGAGGTTTAAATGATACAGTAATTGGAATTTTATTCGACATTTTGTTCAATTTCACGAGAAAATTTACAGAAATGCTATTTAACCAGGGTCTTTAATTCCCTATTATGTGTTGTTTTACCTAATCTATCATTACTTTTCCCAAAATAATTTTTAAGCAGGGTATTTGCAGCACAAGTTAATATAATTGTTGCAATACGTTCACTGCTGTGAATATGGCATTTACATATATCAGTATCAAAATGTTCGGTGATATAATTTACAATATATTGTATTAAAACAGAACGATACATATTTAAAAACATCTCGTCGTGTTCAAAAATAATTTTGTTAAATATAACGTAAGATTATAAAAATTTTGTTAAATATAACGTAAGAATATAAAACTATTTGAACAATAACATCTTCCAAATACAACGGACAGTTAGGGAATTGAGTTGGAATAGGATTTTTTTAAGCCTAGGATTTTTTAAACTTACAGTTATAGTTTCACCAGTCCTTGAATCTGTAGCTGTTGAAAGATAAGTAATATCTTCTTTTACAAAGTGTGACTCACAAACCCTAATATACATTGTTGGAAAACAGCCGACGCCACAGTACTAGAAATAGATCGCCCGAGTCACGCTTTTATCGTTTCAAAAAATCTTATACAACACTAGAAAAACATTACAAGTATCACCAACAAAGTACGGAAATATCATTACACAGTATTTTTTTAAATAAAACCAATATAATTTGGACAAACCAATTCAAAACGCAGAGACAGTCTTAATGTGTAAACGCGTTTATGGCTGATCGTTCACCTAATACAATATACATCACAGCCTGGTGACGTCAGAGCAGGTAGGCCTTGTAGGCTCAGTGGTAACGCCTAGAGTCAGCTACATATGACGTCTAATTATTTCCTATATGATATTTAAATATACAGGGTTGGGATAAAATATGGAACCAAGAAAATATCTTTAAAACGGAAACGATGACATTGATGAAACTTTACAGGTAAGTGTAATGAGGCACAATGCGGAAGTACCCTCAACTTTTTTAGTTAAATGAGACCAATAGTACCATTATCTGCAAAAAGTGAGAAGATAAAGCACTTCACATTTACTGTTTAGTTTTTACACATTAAAGTAAAAAATAAGGAGACAAGCGTAAACCACTTGAATTCTTATTTATTAGTAAAAATAAACGTGTACCATCTAGTAGGTAATTGTCGAAGAACTGTCAAGTTTATTTCATTCACGTTTATCTAATTACCAATTGTACGGCTGAAAAAGGTGCATTTAAATGAAAAAGAGCGTATTGAAATTTTAATAATGATCGGTTTCGGCGATCGTGTTAGAACTCATGAAGAAATGTGTCATATTTTTAATGATCCGCATCTCGAAAGAAATTCTATAACATGTTCAACTGTTACTAAAACAGTAAAACGTTTTAATTTGACTGGGGCGGTTAAAAATTTTCCAAAAACTAAAAGACCGCAGACTACAACTAACGAAGGTATTAGATAAAACATCGCAATTACATTAGAAGAATTACCTCAAACTTCTACCACAATTTTGGCACTAAACCATGGTGTAAGTCATCGTTCTGTAGGGAAAATGTTGAAAAGAGAAAAGTACCATCCGTACAAAGTACACTGAATTCAAGAATTGTCAGATGACGATTTTGACCGACGGTTGAAATTTTACGAAAGAATTATAGAAATTTGTAATGTAGACGAACATTTTGCAACTAATGCGGCATTTTCTGACGAGGCAACTTTTTGCTTAAATGGAACAGTTAATCGCCATAATTCAATATATTGGTCAAATGAGAATTCTCACTGGATTCATGAAACCCATACTCAACATCCACAAAAATGCATGCATAGCATGGGAATTGTAAAAGAACAGGCTTAAGGGCCAATTTTTAATAGACGGAAACTTGAATGAAGAAAAGTATTTGGATCTATTGAATAACCAAATTATACCTGGACTTCGACACAATTTTTGGTTTCAACAGGATATTAGGACGAGTTAGGAATTTTTTGGATGCTATCTTTCCAATTCTAATTACACGTTAAGTGGGCTATTCGATAAAACACTTCATAAACGTGTAAGAGAGGACATCGGTATGATCAGTGAAAATTAAAGTGGATTTACCCCTGGACGGTCCTGCGTGGACAACTTGTTCACGTTGCAAGAGTTATGCGAGAAGACTATCGCAGTTAACTGTGCATATAGCCTTTATTGACTTGACCAAGGCCTATGACACCGTTAATAGATGTAAGATGGGAAGCATTAGAGAAAGTAGGCTGCAATACACATTTAATTAAAATAATCCTAAACACGGTATTCATTAAACATAACAATAAAATCCCAGACCCCATACAAACCACAAAAGGATTGCAACAGGGATGTAGCCTACCGCCAATATTATTTAACATATATATATATATATATATATATATATATATATATATATGTAGAAACTATATTGAGACACTGGAAATGAAGCTGTGAGGGAATGGGGGTACAAATTCAACATCAACATCTGTTTACCCTAAGTTTTGCCGACGACCAAGCAATCATCGCTCGGGACGCATACGACCTGGAATTTATGGCAACAAGATTATATGAAGAATATGAGAAGTGGGGCTTACAGGTTGATACTGAAAAGACGGAATATCTTGTTATCAACTCGGACGCTCTATTCGAAATACTAATAGATAGGAATGGACATACATATAAAGCAAGTAGACAAATTCAAGCATCTGGGCTGTTTTCTGGACAAGGATGGGATAGGAAGATTAGAAATTAGACAAAGGATCCAAAAATCAAAAAAGGTAGTGGATGCGCTAAACTCCGTTTGGTGGGACAAAAACATCTCGTCCCGAAACAAGAAAAATATAGGGAGAGCTGTGGTTGAAACAATACTAACGTACGAAGGTGAAATGTGGGCAATGAGAGAGGACAACAAAGGAAGGTTATTGGCCGTTGAGATGGATTACCTTAGAAGGAGTGCCAGAGTGTCAAGAAGGGAAAGAATGATTAACGAAAAAATCCGAACCAGAATGCATGCGACGGAAACAGTTGCAGACAGGATCGAAATTAAGGAGTCAAAATGGTTTGGCCACTTATTGAGAATGCCAGAATTGAGATGGCTGAAGTAGCTGTTTGTATGGAAATTACCAGGAGCACGAAAAAGGGGAAGACGGCGAAAGTCATGGTATGATGGTATACAAAAAAGTATGGCAGAAAGGAACCTAGGGGAAGAGTCATCACAAGATAGAAAGGCGTGGAAGCGGAAGCTGGGTAGACAACAACTTGTTGTATCATTGTGTATGGTGACATTTAATGTTTTATTGTACATAATTGACCCAAAATGCATAAATATATACATATATATATCTTTCCAAATCGACGGATTGGAAGGATTCATTGAGTGTCCTGCACATTCTCCAGATCTTAGTCCATTAGATTTTTTCCTTTGGGGTCATCTGAAATCACGTGCTTACGTTAGACGACCATCTACTTTGCAGGAGTTGAGACAAAGAATAGTCGTTGAATGTGAATTAATCCGTAGAGAAGTCTACGGGCTATTAAGTGTGCAAAAATATGCTGGGTGTCCCATTTAAATAAAAGATGTGAGGGTACTTCCGGTTAAACAGGATGCGTCATTACACTTACCTAAAAAGTTGCACCAATATCATCGCTTCCGTTTTAAATATACTCGCTTGGTTCGATACTTTACCCCAACCTTGTATGTTGGTGTCCGCATAGTGTTCCAAAAATTAACAAAACAATTCTCAGGTTTTTGTGCACGCAAAGTCCTGATGTCCTCGGACTTCCTTTGGTACCGTGTAGTAGAGTGACCTACCTAAGCAATGCAGGTACTAACCATTAGTTCTCGTAGCTAAAATAACAGCATGACGATCACCGTTTATCTCAATCTTCTCTAAACTGACCTTTTCTATCTGCCCGTATCTTTGTGATGCTCGAATCACTTTACGGAAAAGTAAGGTAATGTCGAAATGGTCGATGGATGATAACGAAAAATATATAGAAAACTATCATATTGTTTCAAAATAAAGTACAAGATAGTATATTTGTTTTGTAAATAGTATGCTCTCATTGAATAATTAACGTCCATAAAACTTGATCTAATCTATGAACTTTATTGCCATCAATGAGAGAGCCACAGCAAATTTAGCAAGCGTATGCTCGCACAGGGCGCGTACTCGGCGACTACTCTAGAAATTATAGATAATGGCAGGAAAATTAAAACGGTTTTGGCCCTTGGAGTAATCAGTATGGCCCTAAGGCTGGAAAGTTTGGAGACCCCTGCTCTAGAATACCACATATTGTCGATAGAAGTACTTATATAACCTTAATTCCGAATCTTTTTCGCAATTATCCATCAACCAAGAATTGCTAATGAGATAGACGCTTCAAAACACCTAAATTTTGGACAGTTCCTAACGATTATTTTCAAAATCAAAAGGCCAGACGGGGAATTTAGTAATCCAAGAAAACCAAAATGGCCGCACAAATTGGCAGTTTTTGCACGTAACAATGAACTGACTACGCTGAGGAACGCGCGCAAGAGGCAAGCGCCTTCGTTAAAGCCGTACAAATGCACCTCGGTGTCCGCTTACGATCGCAAATACAAAAGGAGTAAGAAAAAGATATACTATAGGCTAAAAGATCTCTTCGGATTGAGGGACCAAGACGCTCTACCGTTAGGCATCTACAGAGATTCGACCGCAGGTAATTTGCAACCTCATCGAGTTCGATTTTGAATCAGTTTTTTTGATTTTCGATTTTGTTTTTGGTCCGCATGTTTTTAGTTACTTTTAAAAAAATTAACGCACCGTCCGCTAACGTTGTAAATACTGTCACCGCTGTAAACCAGCCGCTGTCGAGAAAACGAAAAAAACCAGGCGCACGTAAGTATCTTTACTTCTTGGATAAATGTTCTCTTACAATTTTTTTGCATCATAGGTGATAAGAATATGTAAGATAGATAAAAAAACGATGTACCCTTGTTTAAAATTTTATAAAGTCTCTACATATACTAAAGCTAAAGGCTAATTTCGAATTACGCTACTTTTGAAACTTCCCAAGTACAAAATTGCAACAAACAATAAATACATTCCATCAAAAACAAAAAAAAATACTGTTTTTTATTAGTTGTTTACTTATACTTCTGACAAAATTTATGATTTGAAGATTCTTCCATTTTGGATTTTGACATTTCAATAAAATTGGTAACCTCAAAATTGATTATCATTTTATAATACTTGTAACTCTGTACAACAAAATGTAGGTATAAATCCAAAAAAAAATGGTTAGGAAATACGAAAGAAAAATAATATAAAACAGTAATGCTTTAATAGTAGCTTGCTAAAATATTAAAGAAAACAATATGAAATGCTTAGCGATACCGCGGCAGGTTGGCGTGAATGGGACAAATCAAATAAAAGGAATAATAATATAATAAATTAATTAAAGTAAAAGCACCCAAAAAAGTAATACTTAACATAAGATGTCTAATAGAAATATCTGCCTTTCACACAAAGAAATAAACTTACACTTGAAAGAAAGATCGGAATATAAGACTGGTATGTTTTTACAGAGACATACCCACAAAATAAATTGAAAAACTTTGTGGTTAACGAAGATATAAAATGAAAGTAAAAAACTTTTGGTAAACGATAACCGCATTTTCTAAACTTTAAAAAATGTAGGTAACAGTAGGTGGCATAATGATTATTTAGATATTACCAAGGTTTGCAAATTTGCAATAAAAATGGTTGTAGATCAGTGAGTACGTTTACATGGTAGCTTATCGGATCATGATTACTAGAGCGGGCCAAATTACGCCATCCAACAGAATCGGAATCAGGCGCAACGGCCGCTTATTGTAAATAGCGTATATGTGAGTCACAGCAGATATGTGATATTTCGAAATTAATACACAAGAGTAAAAAAATAAAAGCTGACGCAATAATAATGTTTAGTAATTAGAGCGGATATATACATATATATATGTACACGCTGAGGTGTTTTTATTTTCATTATGATTTTTTATTTGATTGAAAGCGGTATGCGTTGTAAATGGGATGTAATAAGGAAATAACTGAGAAACTGAACGCTTTTTTTATTCTGTTGTACTTAATAATGTAACTGTAAATAAAGATATAATAAATAAATTCTATCCTTCTTAATAATGCGGATAGGCTTGTTTAAAAAGTTGCACCATCAGATAAGTTTCCACATTTGCCTCGGTGAAGGATGTTCGCCGAGACGAAAAAATGTTCTTATATTTCGAAAACGACCGTTCCACGTCTACCGAAGTAAGACAGGCGTAATTAAAATAACCTTTAGACTTAGTCAAGGAATCTGCAGATGCCCCATCGCACATTTGTCTTAATCTCGTGTAGTCCGGATTCTTTTTTAAAACACTATCGAACTTAGCTAAAACTCGTCCACTTGTGGCATCGTTTATACTGTGTAACAATGTACTAACTTCGTCCACGACTTGCACTGATTCTACCAACGACAATCCAGAATTTTGCAAATTTTCTATCGCGTCTACTAACCCTTTGTAATTGTCGCTAATATTCTTTAGATGTGTTTCAACAGAAATATCGAGAAATCCCTTCTGGCTCATCCTAATAGCTCTAGCTTCGGCAGGGACGAATTGCAAAATAACGGATTTGACTTCTTGAAAATGTTCATTATAATAAAAAGCGGCTTTTAACCACGTTCCCCAACGCGTAAGAATGGGCTGTGGTGGTTCTCGAATACCAGGGCATAACCTGTGGAATGCCCTAGTCCTCTTAGGACTTTTGAGAAACACTTTTTTTGTGTTTGCTATTAATGCATCCACCTCCGGGTAACACTCTCGAATAGTTTGTGCCACAAGATGTAAAGCATGGACTTTACACGTAACATGTAAAAGTCCTTCACACTTTTCTTTAAGGGAACGGCCTACACTACACATTGTTGCTGCACCATCGCTCATGAACAACAACAGTTGACTGGTTGACACTTGAAATTTTTGTAACGTTTCGAAAACTACGGCCGTAATTGCTTTACTAGTACACTGTTTTAATCTTCTGCTGGCTAATAGAATTGCAAAATTTGGTTTAATAGGATCTAATACGCGCACTATTATATTCAAAATAGAATTTTTTTTGCAATCTGTCGTCTCATCAAGACATAGCCACAGCTGTTTATCTTTTAATTCGGCTTTAATTCGATTTTCAATGTCCTCACGTATTCGTGGAATATCTCTCCGTAACGCTGTCCGAGATGGTAGTATCCACTCGGTATTGTATGTACCCCAGAATTTTCGAAATGCTTTTTTATCAAGTATACGAAGTGGTAGACCACATACCATAAACGTTAAAAGCAATTCTAATTGAAATTGACGTTGTTGTGACACACCATTTCTTTTATTTCTGTGGTGTGCGCTATTTATATGTCTTTCACAATCACGTTTGCTCCAGCACAGTAGTTTCTTTTACAAACTTTACAGAAAATTGTACTCCCATTGTAGTGTAAATCCACAAATTCACTAAGAAATTTATTAACTTTCGTAGGTAATGGCCGTTTATTTTTAATAGTTACGTTAGACATAATCACTAAAGCGAGCACACCGACGCTTGTTTCTAGTATGCCACGAAGTGGTGCAAACGTAACATCTGCAGACTCGTCATTTGTTGATGAATAGAGCGCGTCACCCGTAAATGAATAAGCGCGCTGTTAGTTCGTAGCCGTCGATGAATGAACTTTTTTTTTGTAGTGGCCCACTGTGAACAACGCCCTATTTATCAACGAACACCCAAACTGCAGGTGTATATTTGCGCGTCTTCACGACGTAATAGACAGTGGTTTTGGTCCTCGTCCTAATAATTACATATTTAAATTACCTATGTTTACATACATATATGCGCCCGGCAGCCTGATTGCGAACCTGGCGCGTGGCGCTCTTGGCCCGCTCTAATGATTACTAATCATGCTTAAAATTACACTTTCGAGAGGAGCCGACATTTTGAAATGAGCAAAAGAGGTTATGTTTGCTTTTATTTATTTCAAACAGCTGACTAAATTTGTCCCCAAGGTTGCCAACTTGACCCACAGAAAGTTTCATCTTATAATATTCAGTAGTTTTACCACTAATGCAGTTTGTCTCGTTAATTACTGAACGCTCCTCGTGCATTAGAACTGGTGCTTAATTTTAAAATATTTGCTACCAAATTTTGTAACAATTCTCATAAAAAAATTATCATATATATCATACTTTTTTCTTACCAATATCTTCACGAAATAGAAACAAACAAAACTGAAAAATTTCATTTTGACAACTGCAAGCCCTCGTAAATTTGAATTTTGGGAAATCTAGGGTAATATTGCGGGTTTCAAAGGAAATAGTACACCGAGTCTGTTGGCAATACCGCAATATACGCAATTATGTCACTTGGCATTTTTTCAATTTCGCAGATGATTTAAGTTGATTGTTGTTTCTTTGAAGTATCACCTCAAATAATTCGCGAAATTTAAAAAAAAAAGAAAGTTATTACTGTTAATTACTGTACTACGCAATTTAGAAACCAAATCTTACATACTGCGTTTTTTCCGTGTTTAAGATCTAAGTTGGCAATATTGAATATAATTCTTATAGTTTGAGTTTCTCTATCGGGAGAATACTATTCCTTAAACATTACGCTTACGTCAAAATCCCTATATGTAAAACATTAAGAACGTTTCTAAAGACTGAAGAGTTGTTGTATGTAATGAAAAGCAAATCATTCACCAAGAAATTAACTAACCACGAAATTAAATATGAAACGCAAGCTTGCCAATTTCACAGTATTGTGACTCTGGCTGAAACATTGCCAATCTCGGACGCTTCTAAGTGGCCACTATGCGTTTGTAACATAAAAAAGACAAGAACTTATCAATGTGAGAATTAAATGTTAAACAAACATTTGAAAATAAAGAAAAACGCTGTTTTTAGTAAATTATAAGAATATAGTATTTATTCGACCACTAAAATAAGTAAACAACGAACGTAACCTAGATTGTAGCTAGTAGTCAAAGTGAATTTCATATCATCAAACTCAAGATTTTGATAGCCCAATTGCCCACATCTGACATCGCTGACTACGCCAACAAAATCGCTACATATCGCTAGTTTTCAAGAAGTGAGGCAAGGGTAATATGAGGTTATAGATTATAGTAAAACCAAAGAATGTCCAAAGAAGCTAGAATTACTCTAACTTCTTTGAGTAAAACAAATTTTGGTTTCTAACCTGAACTCAATAAATAAACACAACCAGACTGTACTGATTGAATTTAACCTTTTCTTTCATCAATCTCGAGTAGCGTAAATGAAACGTATGTAATAGATTCATTATAAACATTACCTGAGCAGTTGCATTATTTCATCAATATTTATATTCGTCCAGCCAAAATAAATACAGATCAATACAATATAATCACAAACACCTTTTATTAATACTAAACGAAATGAGTGCACTACTTGAAAATGAAATAGAATTTGTGTACTTGTTCTCATTTAAACAATAACTTGAAGAAGAAATTATTTGATGAAATGTGAAATTCCTAAAATTGTATTATGAAATTTAGAACGGCTACTAGAAATTCCAGCAGCGGTATTTTGTGGGTTTCATCTGTGATTCTAATTTTGAGTAAAGAATAACATACGTAATCGATGTCATTTACATAAAAGACGGTATACACCCTGTCCCAAAAGTCACGCATGTTTTATATTTATTTCTGTCTTTCAAAAAACAAAAAAGCAAAACAGATCAAATAGTATTTTATGATTGGCATCTTTTTGTTATTTGTGTGATAGAATTTGAGTTCAGTTTATCATAAGACTCTACTACAGTTGATTGGTACATCTAATAAGGTGTTGTGGAACTCGAAAAACCTTACGTATTTTGTGAAGAAAGCATTAACCAAAGTTTATTGAAATGTCAAAGTCTCCGATCCAAATTTCAAAATAAAACACTGTATTGAAATACTTCACTAACCACTATGATCTTTTCTTAACTGTTTCAGTGCCAAACCAATCCTCTATAGGAGATAAAGGTGGCATAGGGTCTGCTCCACTAGATGGCGGTACAGCAGACCCCATGGGAGATCCAGATAAGCTATTCTACGAAAACCTGCCATTTCACGGCATGCAGAACCCGCCAAACAAGGTATTTTGGTCTTTGTATACACGCCCAAGAATCTATTTTCTTTTTGAGATTTTTGTTTTCGCTTCCCATCTAATTTTTGCATGTTTTTCCAGCCGATATCTATAATTTCGCCAATTGTACAGACTAACAGGCAAAATCAAAGGCTAACGCGACCACCTTTAATGGCATTCAATACTTCCCTCAACGCTCCTTATCAAGGATCACTTGATAAGGCGAAAATTTTTAGAAATCAATCGTTCCATGGTTTTCAAACCAATATTGTACAAGGTATTCAACAAATACACTTAGGTAATCCCATAGTATCCTCTGGAAGTAATTCCCAAATCGGGATTAAGAATTTCTCATCTCAAAACTTGCAAAATATCAATTTTTCGTCCCCTTTGTGCCATCCCCCATACGATTTCTTGGGTGGTAGTAGTTCTATTCAAACTATTAATTCTTTTGGGCTAAATAATGAAGTCAAAGGACCATTAATATTGAATGCATCAATAAGAAGCTCTGATAGGGTTGTAGGAAGGAATGAATCTAAATTGGACATAAGGAGAACCGCTTCTGGAATTAACATCTACAACAGTAACAAGGGCACATCGTCTAAGAGCAATTCCGAAACCAAACTAGTTGTTCAAAAACGCGATTGGACCCAAAAGATTAAATCTAAAAAATCCTGCGAGAACAAAAGATATAGCTCACTAACCTTAAAAAAACACAGATGTTATTCCCCAACATTCTATTCGGTCCGTTGCAAGAAGCACGCTAAACGTAGACCGGTTATCTATACAATCTTGAAAAGCTCCAAAGTGCTTACACAAAAACCTTCAACAACTCCTAGCAATGATCAGAAGGAGTATGAAAATCTAACGGATAGTATTCAAATTTTCGAACAGAACGCAGAAAATAGTGAGAATGAAAAGAAAAAAGCCCCAAAACCAGCACCTAGATGCAAGAAACATAGGAAGAAAGACATAATCTATGCGAATATTTCCAATGTACTTGCACAAAATCTCAACAGCTCTAACGATAGCTCGATACACGAACCACAGGTTGCTGTGACTGAAGTTTTAGTCCATAGCGATTTATCAATTAAAGAATCGGAAAAACAAGTGGAAATTGAAGTGAAAAATAAGACTGAAATAGTAGATAATAAGGTAAAAAACCATACTCCAAGCACAAAGCCAGAAATACACAAACTTATACCAAAATCACCTACCACCAACCTCAAATTAACTCCCACTATCAAAGTAAGCCCAAACTTCGTCAAACCTTTAACGGAAAGCCCGAAAGGTGCGTTGAATACTCAATTGCAAGCTAGATTGAAGAATTTTAACAGTCCATTGTCTACTGTGTCCACCCAAACTAATTTTAAAGTCTCACCATTGCAAGATCCTAAATCTAATACTTCTTTTGATATGAATACCTCACAAATATCGTCTACAAACAACTCCCCAAAATTGAATGCCATTAAACCGAGTACAAAGCAAGAAATCGTAAAACCGTTGAGAACTGTTCGGAAAATGCCATCAAAAGTCACAAACATTGTAGAAGATGCTAAAAAGGCTGATGTAATGAATGTGCCAAATCAGGTTTGTTTTCTTTTGCATTATTTTTTATTTGCAGATGTATGATTTGTTGAAATGAAGGAATCATTCGCAAAAATCTAGAGTGGAGATTCTAAAATAGTTTTTGTCAACTGGAAAAATTCGTATTTTTAACATTGATTTGCTATACAAAGATGGACATCACTCCAAATTTTGACACCCAAAATTCAAAATTTTCCCGTAGATACTTTTGGAAGTATATAATGTACATATATATCAAAGTGTCGTAACAACTTTTGTACAAATAATAAGTGTTTCACAAACAACACCTTCTTCATGCTATCCAAATGCTGCTAGGATAAATTATTTTTCATCTTCTTGGACCTTAACGCCTCTATGTAGCTAACGATTTCCAGTCGAGGCCAATAATAACAATAATAACGTCTCTATGACGACTTGATCCACTCAATACAATGAAATTGATTCCCCTGGAGAGAAAATTTTCCCAGAATCAGAGGAATATGCATTTTATTGAAGAAAGAAGCCTTTTGAATAGTGGCAAAGTATCCTGCTATTGAAACAAAAGCATTAGGTGTTTGTTTTAAATAGTTAGAATGGTATACCGTGTGGAGTAAGCAGTACGCACCAAGTAGAAAACTTTTTTATTGTAGATAAAAGTTTCTGCTTTCATTGAAACTGAATCTTAACCAGTCGTGTGTAAAATTACATTTTCGATTTAGCCAAAATAGCTGAAATTTTCAAATGTTCGTAAGGGCGGGGCACCCTTGTTTGTAAGAAAACCGATTAATATTTTAAAGTTTTTTTCTTTTTTCAAATAATTTGATTGTTTTATGTGGATCGAGTCACTCTTAGCCTTGAAAAACGGCATTTCGCACCAAAAAAAGCATGTGTTTTGCAATATTTTCTGTAAATCATAAAATATTTCTAACAATTACAAATAGTGAGTTTCAACCTTGATCTATGCAAGGTCAAGGTCAATGAAAAGGTTCGAGAATCGGCTGAAGCGGGTCAAGACCAGAGCCGATGACCAAGTCTAGGTTCAGGTCAAAGCTAAGGTGTAGATTTGACTCAAGGTCAAAGCTGAGATCAATGTCGGTGCCACGGTCACGGAGGTATTTCCTCAGAACCAAGGGCGTTCGTCGGGATCAATAAAAAAGGGGATTTCAATTATAACATGAAATGTATTGTTCGGTTCAGAAGTTTAAAAGTTTTAAAGCGTTTAGAAGGTAAAGTAAATATGGGTGTTGCATTAAGAAGAAAGAATAAGTTAGAATTACTTCTTAATATGTATAATATGTACTGGGTGTCCCAGATTCAATGTCCAAACTATATCTTCTTTATTTATAAAGATGTAAAGTCGAGCAAGGTGTTGTCGAAAATGGTTTACAGGATCCTAAAAGATATACTTTTTAAATTCCCGCGATAACTAATAACATGGACTGGCAAAGCACGATTTCATAAGAACGGGGTGGTGAATCGCCATAACTGCAATTGCTGGGCTCCAGAAAATCCTCGGTGGCTACGTGAGACTCGTTTTCAGGTAATAGGGTGTGAATTATTTAATGGGCGTATCATTGCCCCATACATCTTTGACAATAAGAGTGTCTTCTGCGATTTTCAAAAGAAATTGTGAATGATTCCCTTATTTTCAATACCCGTTGCATTTCGCAACACACACCTTCGAACCCTAACCTCAGCGTCTCTTTAACATCTTTTCCAGAATGCTTTCTATACACTAACAACGCCTACTTATAAAAATAACGCCAAACCGCCATTACCGCAACAATATTCAGCGACCGTACCACACCAAAAGCACATCAAGCTGATCCCTCGTTCGCTCTTCCAAGAACAGCAGATCAACAAGAGCAAATCGTTCTCTTCGAAGAGCAAACAAAAGAAGCACTTCCAAATTCCTCTCCAGAAGTACCACAGCTTCAAATTCCAAACAGCCGAGAGCTACTTCCAACCGATCAAGAACATCCACGAAGAGAACCTGATGCGTAATGGATATGCCTCGGATTTAAGTTCGGTATATCGCGACAGCCATCACAATAACTACAACCATCATCACAGCAAGAAGAACGCGCATAAGATTAAAGGGTCGTTCGTTATTCGACGGCCGAATGAATACCAGGAAAACATGCAATTCCAAGAGAATATGCAGAATTCCGTTCAGTTACAGTACCCGCAACCGGTGCTAGCGAATAGGAGTTCCGGTTCTACCAAGTCGAACGGTATCGTCTACGCCGACTTGGATATCGCCAAGAAGAGCTCTAGCAGTGTGAATAACGCTTTTTTAGAGTCTACTTTACCACTGTCGAAGCCTCAAACGCAAAGCAAAACCAAACCGAAGACTGAATACGCGACGTTAAAGTTCAACGACGTTGGACAGGAGATTGACGTCTAACAATTGTTTTTACTTGGTTTTTACGTAACCTACTAATTTTTATAAGTAACTAATAAGGTTAGTGACCCCCACGAACTTTCTTACTTGCTTTCCTTGATTATTAATAAATTGTCGCCTCCAAATTACAATTATATACTTATTAATGTGATAAATCTTTCTAAATTTGTTCTAGACTAACGGAGCAACCACCACTTCTCCCTCTAGCGATACGTATATTTATTAAAAACAAAAGGTAATCGTGATGAACGGAAGTAATGATAATAATTGTAAATTTGAGGACAATTTCAACCGTAACTAACTGCTATGCTTTCAGGAACTAATGTTATATGTATTTATATATATGTACATATGTAACAAAGATTATATAAAAACAAGTGTCATAATAGCATCTCTCTAAAAGCTTTGTACAACAAAATCGTCAAAAAATTGTTCCATGATACGAGTTTTTATGTCATATTGCTATTTTGCGTTTTACATGCTTTTAATACTAAACAAATATATAAATTGTTCTTAGAGAATTTTGTATGTGTGGTAGCAGTAGGTCATAAGACGGCTTAGGATTTTATGCAAAGAAAACGGCTGAAATATGTACATATACATGTAGATGTTTTTACGAAAATATGAAAGAAAATATGCAAGATATGCAGAAAAATATGCAAGATATGAATTTAAAATATGCACTATTTTGTAAAAGATATCATATTAATTTATACAATTATAACATAAAAACTGAATTTTGTTGTAGGAAGAAAGATTATGTGAAATAATAGAGTATATAAACCTATTTACATATTTAACTCAGTAGAGTTACACTAAACGGGTACTCTAAAACTGTGGCACTGGAACACTGAAACAGTTCACTAAAACCCTTACCACAACACTTAATTCGTACTTGACGCACGTTTCGATAGCCAAGCTATCATCATCAGCAGCAAGACTGAACTGAAAGGGTTCAGTCTTGCTGCTGTTTGTCAAATCCCCAAAACGTATTCGCAAATTTCACAGACTGTGCCCCCGTATGCCTCAGCCACCAAACCTATTCTTACAAGTTGGGGAACATGGTTACAGGCTGCGTTTTATTATCATAAATATTTTGAGAATATTGAGAACGTAGTTTTACAATTCAAGGAAAGCCAGCCGAAATTTCAAGATAGTCAGGTTAAAACGAATTTAAAAACTATTCAGAACAATTACTTCGGACTAGTGGAGGCAATAGAAAAATTACAAAATCCTTCGGTGTCGTTAGTGGAATCTCTGCAAATAGTGCAACATGTTCACGCACAGCTATGCGCGGTAGAAGACGCAAAAAATGTTCGTGTTCTAGAAAGGTTTGAAAGTGTTTTAGAGAAGGACTCTGATTTTGGCACATTAAGACAAATTTGTGAAGGTGCGTCAACAGAATCGTTAAGTTATTTGAAAGATTATTTTACTTACGCAAATATTACGTCACTAGATGTAGAACGTTTGTTTTCTGCATATAATGCATGATGGAACATATTTATCCCAAGAAATACGAAAGTTTTCATTATCTACTAGGTGTTATGGGATGTTGCACGTGTTCAAGATGGAAATAAGCCAAACAAATTGCCAGTACGGAATATTGTTTCTTAAATTCAATTTACTTTTAATATTTCTACATTCAAATGTCGTCTAGCAACCCTATACCGCAAAATTTGCAACGAATGTACGAACCTGTAAATTCCAAACCAGGGAAACGCCAAATATATTTCTTCGCGTGCGATGCAAGAGGTACACCAGGCTTACGTCCCAAGTTTTCGAAAACACACAACGAGAATCCGATAAATAACCGAACGGCCAAACTCCTCAATGTCTACCGCATTACTGAGCTCTGCATCCACATACGTACATACACCCCCTCGTACAGGCGTCTCTGCGGGTGCCACCATTTGTCACGCCTTAGTTATTAGAAATCCACAAAATAATTACACTAATCATGGCAAAAATATGCTAAGAATAATTGAAATATAAATAATTAGCATGTTATTAAACATTATATTATGTCAATTACCTGTCGTCAATGTCGAATGTCAATATTCCATGTAACCAACATAAAAATAAAAATATATCATTTAAGTATAAACGCAAAAAAGAATATGCTAATGACATTCAATAATTGTAAAATATTAGCTTTGAACAATAGAATCCGCCCTAACTTCATTGCATTTGCGATATTGTATTCCAGCCATACCGACCCGAATTCAGTGACCTCGACTATGCCGACGTTGATTACCGATCGTACGGGCCGATCAACTACAAGGCCGCTTCTATTTACGCCGCGATGAAGCGGAAGAAGGAAGGCGGCAAGCTCGAAGAAAAAGACGACGACCTGCTTTAACACCGCCGCTTCTATCTTCAGCTATCTCTTGATAATTTAACGAACATAACGATTAAACGGATTCATTCAACTTATTCCGCACGATAGTCTTCAAATTTCAACCAACACAGTAGCCAACTTTGACATTGCTCATTATGGAAACTAGGAAATTAATCGAATTAGAGAAACAGCAGCTTCTTTTTGTTGTTTATGTTGGTAGTATGAGAAGAGAATCTAAATGTCAATGTAATTGAAACAGGTATAAACAAATTTTAAGTTGGTAGTTCTGTTGTATTTCGCATAACCTACATTAGTATTATTATTATTTTTCTTTTATGAAATAATATTTAAAGGTCTTAAAGTTATTGAAAAGAGATTGAATGTCTAATATTATTCTAATTCACGGGAAACTTTCTTTTTATATTTAGTACATTCAAAGATGTTCATACAATATGGAAATTTACTGTTACTAAAACCTCAGATATTTTAAAACATTTTAAACATATTTTTTACAATCTGAATCTTCCACATCGATGTTAATGAAAAAAATTTCAATTATCTTTTTTGATTCTATCAAAGTTTCTTTAATCAATAATAGTAAAGTTGGCAACAGTGTCTGCACTTCATTTTGAACACGCAGAATATCAATATTCTTGAATAATTTTCTATAATAAAATAATTG
This sequence comes from Dynastes maya, assembly GCA_029619315.2. Classification (NCBI taxonomy): domain Eukaryota; kingdom Metazoa; phylum Arthropoda; class Insecta; order Coleoptera; family Scarabaeidae; genus Dynastes; species Dynastes maya. Next base: position 50,630,795 of record JAROYE020000005.1, read on the forward strand.
TTGTCATAATAATAACAATAACGATTATATCTTGAATTGTATTTATTTAACCTAAGTTCATTTGTAGAAATAGTTGATTTAAGTAATCTTAAGCATGTTACTACTTATTGTTCACATATAGTTTTTATTTATTTATTAATTTATTCTTAAAATACGAATGCAATTGTTAAATATCTTCTATCATACGACAGAGGTGTTAAATATGTAATAAATATTTAATTATTGCATGAACTACTGCCAAAGCGTTGTGCAAAAATATTTTGGAAGAACCAAAAATATTTTTATACATATCTAAAAGTAATTAATACGGTAAAGGATGAAAATTAGAAGAAAAGAAATGTAAGTAAGCAAGCAAAAAGAACGATTATTGAAATTTTCACTTACACAATGGGAAAAAAATTAAAATTAACGTTTGTAATCTCACTTTGTAATTTGTACTAATATCGCTAAGAGATAAAAATACCTATATCTACAGCATGTCCCAGGATTGACGTTACAAGAGGTGTGCGGAACTAAAAATCTTCAAATCTTAATTTGACCTTTCGGAACTAAGCTCTGCTTGATTTGAAACTTATTTTTAGTTTATTTTCAATTTTTTAAAATCAAGAAGACCTTGACAGTTGGGTAAAAAAAATTTTTGTTTCAGGTAAAGTATCTTTTTCGTTTACAGTATGTCAAAATGTTTTTAAGAAAAGTTGTTCAGAATGAAAAGTTTCAGGTAAAATGGCTTATCGGTAAACAACGTAAATTCTTTGCTGTAGCGTTAACACAAATAACGGATTTTATCAAAGTAGGTCGATCATTTAGAAAATTTGTACAATTTTTCACTCTGAACAACTTTTCTTAATAACATTTTACCATACTGTGAACAGAAAAGATACTTTACTTGAAACGAAAAAAAAGTTTTTGCTCAACTGTCAACACCTAGTTGATTTTAAAAAAATTAATAGTAAACTAAAAATAAGTTTCAAACCAAGCAGGGCTTAGTTCCAAAAAGATCAAATTATGATTCAAAGATTCTTCGTTCCGCGCACCTCTTGTAACATCAATCCTGGGACACGCTGTATATGTCATAAATAGATAATATTTTCTACGACAGTTTTTTATCAAATATAACTATTTATATATTTAATATTAAATTTGAGTAGAATTACTATTGTATTGCATTAAATAAGATCTTAGTATACGATACAAATCTTTAACTTTCGGTAGTTTTTTTGTAATTACTTTGCTGATCTTAATGCCAATAAATACGCTTATCTTATAAGTTATTTATAAAGAAAAAAAATGGTAGCAAATCAAAATGTTGTCTGGAAAAAGTAATCATCACTAATTTTAAGGTTTCTAGGAACTTAATCCTCGCCATTTATCTATATTGTATACTATACTATAAGTTCTTTCGATTTATTATTTCGTTAAAATCACTAATTTTATTCAAAAGAATCTTTTAGAATTACATTTCCCGCCCTTATTGCAAAAAAGTAATGCCAAAAATCGCCCTTGTAGCGCCATCTAACAATACCATATCTAAATAGTTAGTGTTCGAAGTTCGAGTTAGTCAATCAGCGCCATCTACGGAGTGTAATTGATACTGATCGTGATGAGAAAATATACTTCTACGAGTTATGATTGTTGTTGATTGATTGTAATTTATTGACGTGTTTGACACAGCTTGTGATTAATCTAACTTTTTGATTTGCTACCCAATCACCCACTGGAAAATAACTAATTCTACAAAAAAAAAACTAAATTATTGCAACTATCAAGAAATATATCAAGCAACAAGATTTTGACTCACTTAGCATTTTTTTAATTTCGTAGATAATTTAAGTTGGTAGTGCCGGTAATAAAGGACATATTAGCACGTATTACGCCGAGAAATTGGGGAAAATATTCTTTATTACCGAAAATATCTAGTTAAATTATCCACGAAATTAAAAAAAAAAAATGCCGAGTGGGAACTCATCAAGTGAGAACAAGAATTAAACGACGATATTTGAACAAAAACTAACAAAAAAAACTATACCAAAGATCGCGATTCATTGGTTTTACACCGATGACTTTTAAAAACCAAAACAAATATATACAAATAAAAGTGAAAATCGTGTGTAATATTGTAAATATATATATTCTTATTCTTATAGGAGATATTGCGTTGCGAGATCAAAAACCAAAACGTATTTATTAATGTACACAATTTTGTAAATATACTTCTAGCGTAATGCATTTCACCTGATGGTATCTCGCGTCGTAATATCGGCCAAATTATTGTAATTATTTAAGAAAGATGATTCTATATTGCATAGTCTCTTGTAATTTCTATTTGTTTCTCACGCAAACATGAACCGTTCGTTTATAATTATTACTAAACAATGTATTCATAAATCTATCTTTGAAGCTCATGGATGTTGTCATGCGTGATTATATTGTATAGATTTTTTAATACTACGAACAATATAACGTCCATTAATAAAAGAAATCGTTTACATTTGGTGTGGTGCTGCAACTAACAACTGAAGTTTTGGAACTTTTATCGATTAAAAACATTGAACATATGTAAAACTAGATTTAAATAATACTTATTGCTAGGAACATTTGTTTAGTTACTATTTTATCTGTACTACCATCATGTAGATACTGTAAAATAAAGGATTAGAAATTGATTATTACCGTCTATTTATTAATTTAAATGCTTTAACAACATCAAATTTACTTTTATACAACTTATAAAATTAACAATTATGATTAGTCCGCCCATTAAACACGTATATGTATGTTACTACCAATTACAAATAGTGAAAGAATTTGTGCCAAAAGCAATTATAAATTATAGTTTTGAAGCTTTTTGGAGATAAGGTACGTATTTACTACTCGTTACGTTAAATATTGAATATGTTTTAATAATCCTTTATGTTTAAACGCGTGACTAAATTGTAAATTTGTATTTTATGTAATTTCTTACTTTTGAAATTAATTCTAAATTCAGAGGTATATTGCATATCTGCAACGCACTTCATGTTACAAGTTACGTGGGGTAAATAAAAAGCGACAGTATCTTGAATATGTGTCAAATTTTTAAGTTTTAATCTTCAAATAAAAGTAGAATACGATTTTAACATTAAAATATGTATAATTCCCTATAATTTCGAGTATTTGTTTCATAATCTCAACGTAAAAAGTGAAATTGCGATTTTATACATTCAAATTCGGAAAAAATCTATACAAGTGAAAAATGGCGGTAAGGCCTGTATATCACCTTCAATTTTAATGTATTTATTTCCAAAATTTCAAATAAATTGGAATGCACAATTATCAATTTCGTATATGCAAGTAAGCTAAGATACATTTTAGGTTTGTTTCTGCAGCGATTTAAAATCGTTTGAAATCGTTAGAGCATGCGCATTACAAAAATAGTGTTCGTGCACAGGGATGTTATAGTTCCCACAATAGTGGGAGATTTCCCACACTGTTGAGTTTTCTACTACGCTACCACCCCTAAAGTAAATCTCCCACAATTTAATGGAAATTAAAAACGCCAAAGAAAATAAAAACTTGAAATTTTCATTTTTAGCATAGACTCGTGGTTATATAAATTATGCCATCAAGAGTACATAGAATAAGCTAAAAGAAGTGTTAGTGAAGATATATTCTTAAGTTGGCGCTGTTTTATTAATAGTTATTTTAATACTTGAAGTTGATATCGTTGCACTAATATACGTACCTGTAGAGGGTCTCAACTTGCTTATGCAGTATGGGATTTAATAGCAACAGTGTATCTCTTTCTATCCCTAGAAGTCTCTCAATAACGCTACCTTTATTTCCGGTTGCGATGTTGCGATATCGCGATATCAGTTATTAAATATTTGACATAACCTCAATATTAAATCTGTATCTCTGTGTATATTTCAATATTTTCCACAAGTTTTGATGGAGTAATGTATTCACAAAATGTTAACATGTATTTATCACCAGTTCTTTCCTATTATCTTTTTGGTGTTCACTTTTAAATTGACTTTATATAAACTTTAGCAGTCATAGAACCCCTATATGGGTTATATTTTAATCGCATTAAATGTCAAATAATGAACCGGAAATAGTAATGTAACATATGATTGGACGATTTGGCAACCGTGAATCGAATTCCCATAAGACGTGTACTGCACACCGAGGTTGAGATGATCTTTAGTTATTTTATATTTTTAAGTTGCCTATTCAACTACCGTTATGTTCGTAGAGAAGCGACTTTTGGTGCGAATCGCCAATCAAAAATAAGTTGTCTAGAGTCTAGGACAAGTCCAGTAGTAAGACAGCCGTAAGCTGTTAATGTGTAAGCAAAATGGCGAAATATTAAACGTTCTTGTTAAACAAGTTGTGTAGTTATTTTTGTGTTGAAAATTATCCTGACGAGTAGTACCCTTACACAAGTACATTATTCAATTGGTCAATAACAAAAATGCGTTGTATGTATTTAACAAGCCCTAAACACAATAACATTAACATACAAAATTGAATTTGGAAACAGTTTGTGGTAGGGAGGTTACAACAGTTGGTTAAGTATACGGAGATAATTATAATTTTCAGGCATCTATTAAAAGCAAACCAATTACAACAAAAAGTTTTGTAGGGATGCCGATTTTCTATCACACATTGAAACGCTCTTTTCTTTTTAAAACAACGTTCATTAACCACGGTTACATAACTCATATATTCCCGCCTTTTTTCATCACTGGCTTCTTATCTAGTTACATTTCTTTATATACAGTCTAACCAACATAACACGGTCGGTAAGTTAGGAATCTTACCATTGGATTTACCCGACTAATTTAATTTAAAATTGTCCACCACAGTTTAAAGATTTATGGACTGTAAAATATAAGTGGCTTACAAAAAGATAATACAAATCATTGTGTATGCTTGGCATGCAACATACAAATTATGGGTGATGCCTACATCATGAAGAAGTACAATAGTAGTACTACTAGTATTACAGACTGTTCTCCCAATTATTCCTCATTAAAATAAAAATTAGAAATAGACTAAACATTCCAACACTCAAATATTGCGGAAAATGCGGAAGCAACATGATTCTGCTGGTAGCTGGAAACCTGCCAAGACTATGTTGAAATATAATCTTCATTAAAGCAGTTAATATTGAATATTAATAACTTTTTCATTATTGTCTAATAACATTTCCAATGTTATATTTTAAATTAAAATTCACTTTATAGTCAATTAAATAAATTTATTTTATGTTACTTGTTGTTTTTACTGATATTTTTATGGTGTTAATATTATATGTCAATTAAAACTACAGAATGTTAAATACTCGATATTTTTAGTTTTACCCACCTCCAACAGAGGATGCCAGTTGCCAGAGGTGCAAGTTGATAGACATGATGTATGCGATGGTAAATTTCTTTCATGTAAAATTTATTAAAAAATTAATCGTTTTATACGGGTTTTGTCCCTCTTGGCATTTTTTAAATTTCCCCGATAATTTATATTGGTAGTTCCGGCAATAAAGATCATATTTGAATGTATGACGTTAGAAAATTGGGGAATATGTACGTTATAACCAGTATTACCAACTTAAATCATCCGCGAAATTTAAAAAATGCCATGTAGGTATAACTTGCCTTTACATTTTCAAGCTTAAAATTGATTCTACAGATTGATACTTCTACAGTTGTTAAAATTGTGACATATTCTTTTAAGAAAGAACAATATCACTAGGAAATATGTTAAGTACTATTTTCAAAACTAGAAAAAAATAGGAATTTGGGCCACAACAAATGTACATAACATTCAAATGAAACCAAGAATTAATTTTTGTATAAATTAGGTTTTAAATTGCATATCATTTTTAATTAAAAAATAATTTACTCTGTTTAGTGGTAAATAAGATGATAAAAAGTAAATCATTTAGTTAGTTAGTTAACCATGTAGATTCTTGTTGCAATTGGGGGATTTGTTGATGTTTTAAAACCATTATATTTTTGTTGAATTATATCTTAGAAATATGTATATCGTTTCAATATAGGATTTTTCAAATTTTATTTTTGGGGACTTTCATTTCGTACAACAACTGAACTATTTTGTTGTAAGCGTCATCAAGCGTCATAGCGTCTTATTTCTTTTATGACGTTACTGTGTTTGTATTGCAACAAAAATCGTCTGTAAACTAGAAAATTTCGTTTGATTGAAAGTTTTTAATTTGCGGGAGTTATGAGGCGAAAAAATAAGAAGTTTAAGCAAGATGAAACTGAAACGAGTGCTTCCGAAAGGACAGAAAGTTCCGAACAGGATAACACCAATGAAGAAAACCACGACGATAGCATAGAAAACAGCTCAGATAAACCGGAACCAGAAACTAAAAAACGTAAGAGAGTTTCGTTTTCTCCTAAAAAAGCAGCTAAAGAGAAAAAAGACAAAGAGGAGAAAGAAAATTCGCAAGCAGATGCTGATAATGGAGAAGTGCAACATGAGGTAGTTAATTATATTTACCGCATCTTCCTAATTAGATTAACATTGTTTCAAGCAGCAATAACTCAATATTTTCAATTTAATACAACTTTTAGGTCGAAGCAATTATGGACGAGAAAATGGTTAGGGGTGTTAAACACTATTTAATCCGATGGAAAGGTTACACCGAAGATTCAGATACGTGGGAGCCGGAGACTACAGTAAATTGCCCCGATTTAATAAAGCAATTCAATTCGAGTCGCAAGAATAATTCCAAATCTAAAAAACAAAAAGAAATAAAAATTAAAAAGAAGAGAAATAGCATCAAAAAGAAAGATTCAAGGGAAAGTAAAGATTCAAACGAAGATTGGGATGAGAACGAAGAATTCGAAGTGGACCGCATTGTAGAAGTACATCATAAACGCGATGGATCTCGTGAGTTCCTCGTTTCCTGGAAGGGATATCCGCCATCACAAAACAGCTGGGTTTTAGAAGAAGATATGACCTGTAATGATCTAATTGCTAAGTTTATGGCAAAAGTTGAGAGGGCAAGACAATCTGAACATAAAGAATTGAGAGTTAAACCAGCACATACTGATCGGTTTACATTAAGCACGAAAGAAACAGGTCGTCGATTAAGTAAGAGGAATTCGGGAAAACAAAGGTAAAAAGCTTTATCGTATTTGCCAATGTGTTGCTATAATGTTGTTTGTGTGGTGTGAAATTAACTCGTTTGCAAGGATGTGTGAAAATTGTTTAATCATTTTAAATGGAATGTTGGTGTAATTGCGATATGATTATGTCTTTCTGAAGGGTTTCTAATTTAGTGATTTTGTCGTCTTTATTTCCGAAAAATGAGGTTTGTCATCTTTTTGCGCTATTTTGTAAAATTTTGCTATAAATTGGTATACAGAGGCTACCAAAAAGTTAGCTTGAATGGGAAACATTTTTAAAATTAAAAAAATGCTAACATTCTACGAGCAATTTTGTATTATAAATTTTTTAGTTTTAACTTAACAATTTATTTTCATATAAATCTCACAGCTAGAATTTCTATTCACACCTTGAGAAAATGACTGACAAATGTAAGAGGGTGTTAATGACCACCCATAGAACAATTATTGGTAAAATTTGGGGACCGAATCCACCTATGACATAACAAGGGTAGTCTAAAAAACTTCCAGCCTAACACAGAAATAAGTATTTTTTGTCAAATTCACTTTTATCTCTCAACATAATTTTTTTGTAAGACTATACACTTTTCCCAACAATCCTCCCGTTTCTTTAATCCGTCCAAATAGCAATCGGCATCTTGTTTTGCAAAACAGGCTTTTACGATGATGTGAAGGCCTCCTCATTCCATGAAAATCTCTGTCCTCCAAGCGAAAGTTAGGAAACAAAAAGGTAGCCGGGGGCCAGATCTGATAAACAGGGTGGATGGTCTATCAATTCGAACCCCGATTCGTGAATTTTTGCGATGGCGTCCACTAAAATGAAGATTTCTTTTTCTACAAAGGCGGCCGTTTTCTTACAATTTCCGTCTTCAGCTTGTCAAAGAATGATATATAGTATACCCCCGTTATTAAAATCCAATATTCAAAATGTATATTGTAAAAATTCTTGGACGGAATAAAACGGATGATTCAAGAATATTGACTTCAGCTCCCTGCTAAAGCGCTCCAGCTCCCTGGTTTTGAGTTCATCCGGAAGTCGATTATACAGCTTCACTCCTGTATAATTTATTGTCTTTTGGGAGTGTTCCAGTCTTCGGGTTTTGGGGACAAGGTTCTGATGAATATGTTGAAGAGTGGTCAGGATAAAAACTGATGGAAGGATAAGTAGTTGTAGAGTCTTGGACAACTCCCTGCAACTGGAGCGATACGGGGCGCCGGTGATTGCCTTGATGGCTGTCTTTTGTAAGATAAAGATCTCCTCTGCATCGGCAGATGCACTACCATACCGCAATTCCGTAAGAGGCCCTCGAATGGAAATGAGCAAAATAGGTTATTCCCGTTGCTTGATAAGTACCGATTTTCCTTGTTCGCCTAATTGCGTATACGGCAGTGGAGAGGTTGATTTTCGCGTGTGCTTAGTTGTTATTAATAGCTGCGTAGTTTTTTCTTTATGCATTTTTAAAGAATTTCCGCCGAGCAATTCCTTGGAGTCGCGGATAACGGTCCAAGCCTTCTCTTCCAGATCTGACCTGTCTTTGGAAGACACCAGAACTGATGTATCGTCCGCAAACACTGATGGCTGACGGCAGATCATTAATATAAACGAGAAAGAGAATCGGACCCAATGCGGATCCTTGAGGTACTCCTCTGATGTTCATCATAATGTCGGAAGTTTCTCCATTCCAATGGAGTATTTGATGTCGGTTAGATAAATACGTTTCATCTACAGTTATTAATCGATGCCAAAACTTCGGTTAATTTCGCTTAAACTGCTTTAATGGGGCTTTGAAAATGTCCATTCGAATGCGTTTTCGGTCCTTAATGAGTAAGCGCACCACCCAACCCGTGTTAGCTTTTTATACCCAAATCTTCAATCAATAAATCGCAAACACGTTCTTTTGAGATGCTCACAGCCTCTGCTATCGTCTAGCACCATTTGGCGAACTTTTCCAACGTTATCGGTAGTGGTTACAGTTATTGGCCGTCCTGAACGTTTATCCCCAACCAAGCTGGTAGGACCAAGATTAAATTAAGTTGCCCAAAATTTCACTGTGGCAAATGAATGCGCAGAGTACCAATAAACAGCGTCCATCCCGGCTTTAATTTAGGTAGGCGTTTTGCCTTACAAATGCAAGGATTTAATGCAGGCTCGATATTCGATTTTTTTCCATTTTTACAGATATACTAAGATCAACTGACACAAACGACTGTAAAACAACAACTGAGTGTCCAACATCGCTGAAATTTTTAAAAGTATATATGACCAGAATATCTTTGACGAGTAATACCATCTTCATACTGAGGTTTGAAACTTTTCAACCTATCCTCATAATACGTACTTGAGGCGAAATCTTATTGTAATTGCTTGGCATTGTATAAATAGAAGATTTTGGCATTATGTTTGTTCTTGTTAATGGTAAGTGAGAGTTATTATGCTGAGGTGAATCAAATTGAGGTACCGAAAAATAAAGCAATGATGGTCAATCGATTCTGTGTGTAGAATTTTATACAGAAAAATAATATTGAACTTTATCCTTCTAAATTGAAGGGACGTTCGATTAAACCTAGACGACAGGAGACAATTGTCGCAAGTTTCTGTGTGTTTAAACCATAGAAACTTGAATTTTCTCTGAACTACTTCAATTTGTCGCTTTTGATTAAGAGAGTGACGACTCCATATCAAGACATAAAGTTTTCAAAATGTTTATATTGTGAAAAGATTTTGGGTTTGGAATAATTAGATGGGAGACTTAGTAATGATGTCCGAAGCTAAGTTTTGTATCGAAGAAAACGCCTAAATCTTTGATGGGCTCACAGTGTGACAATTGATTATTGCTGATTACATAATTGAAGCTTTCTATAAGCAATGTTATATTATTTATTAGTTTTACCTTTGATTTAATTTCATATAAATCTCTCAGCTGGAATGTCTATTTCTATTATTCACATCTTGAAAAAATAACTAATAAATGTAAGAGGGTGTTAATGACTACCTGCAAGAGTTGGGAAAACTTGGGGACTTAAACCACCTCTGACATACTGGTTAGACGCTACAGTTGTAAAATCCATGATAATTTACGGTTCCTTAGTTTGATGACCTAAGATTGCACAGAAGCATGCAATAAATAAATTCTCTTCAAAGACTGGCACGCCTCCAATGGCTGGTAAGGAAACCGAGGTAAATTTACTCCCTCTTGACATCCATATCAAATGAGAGGCAAGAATGGAAGCATACAATTTGAAAAATTCTGGTAACTGAAGAAGCTAAAGTAGTCTGAAGCATACTATCATGGAAATAGTAACAACAAACCCTTTGAAATCTTTGATGTGGGTAGCAGTGATGTAAAGAGTTGAAAGAGGGCATTCGGTTGATAATGAGGTTGCCTAGGAGTCCTCGAAACGGCTGTTCGGAATTAATTAATATTTTATGTGGTGAGGGGTGTGCCGATACTTTGTGTTGTTTGCCATACTACCACAGTCCCTGCTATCATTATTAAAGAGTTGAATATTTTAACTTGCTAACTCGAGTTGTACATCAAACTCGAAAATTCGAGTGATTTTTAATATCGATTCTAGTTTTCCTCGTTTGAGTTTATGCCGGGTTTAGTTGGACCAAGTTGAGCCAATTTCAAATGAAATCGGGCTCGCAACTCGCTTTAATTTACGCTAGGTCTAATCGGGTCGAATCGTAACAAGTCTGGCTCATTCGTTCCGACAGAAAGAGCCAATTCGCAGGCTTTGTAAATTATTTGATTTATTCCTTCTTTAATAAGCGAGTATTTATTCTCTCCTTCTTATCTATACGCTTTATACCAAATATTACCTCAAATACCAATAATTACCTCAAACACGTTTAAGTAAAATAATTAATTGATATTTTTGTATTATACATGTAAGCAGTGCAAATTCGCATAATATACAGGATGCCCCAACCTTTTGGAATTGTAAAACTTCGTCTATTGTATAAATAGTAGAAAGCTAACATTTTCTGATAACATAGTGGGCGTCATAGAGTATCTTCTAAAAATATTTTCGTATATACAGGCTGATCGATAAGTAGTAAAGCTGTTATCCGGATCCGGGTAATTTAGGATCCGGATATCCGGATCTTGGTGTAATCCGGATCCATTATTCGAAACCTCACATCCGGATCCACTATCCGAAGCCTTGGATCCGGATTCTTTATCCGAAATCTCGGATCCGGATCCGTTATCCGAAACTTCAGATAAAGATCCATTATCCGAAACCTCGAATCTGGCAGCCGCTATGCGAAATCTTTAATTCGGATTCTTTATCCGATCAAATCTATTCGATAACGTGAATTCAGCCCCGTTCTCCAACAACTTTTTCGAGCAACTAGTAAGTAGTAGTAAACTCTGAAAACCCGCAATAGCTCGAGTAATTATCAAACAATATAGCTGCAATAATCACCAGACTTATTGAACACTTATGTAATGCAAAGTAATTTAGAATTGTGTGCTTGGAAACTCGATATTATTCTGAACGCACGGATTTTGGAAACTATTGCACCTTTTCCTCATATAACATAAAGTCGATGTTTTCTTTATTCAACACTTTCAATATTGCAAAATAATAAATAACAGATCCGGATCCTAGAACCGGATAGCGGATTCGGATCCGAGAATCAGATAGTGGATCCAGATAGCTGATCCGGATCCGAGAATTGGATAGTGGATCCGAATCCTAGGATCCGGATATCCGCATAATTTTAGACAGCTGGTATCCCTACGAGTACAGACCTAGAAAATTTACTGGGGTGGGTAAATTGCAGCTGGTATCCTTATGATTATAGATCAAGAAAAATTACTGGGTTAGGTAAACTTCAGCTGGTATCCCTATGATTATAGATCTAGAAAATTTGCTGGGGCGCGTAAACTGTAGCTGGTATCCCTGTGTGTGCTCCAAAATTGTTTCTCGCCCAAACCTATGAGGTTTGGGTTTTTCAGCTAGTTGCAAAATAATAACGGATCCGGATCCTAGAACCGGATAGCGTATCCAGATCCGAGAATCGGATAGTGGATCCGAATCCTAGGATCCGCATATCCGCATAATTTTGGATCCAGATATATGGATCTCAGTTTTTTCGGATACCTACAGCACTAATAAGTAGCGAGCAGGCTTTCTTATTTTAAATGAAACACCTTGTATATTAGCTTGTTTTTGAATTCCCCAACTAAATATTAACGATTAAAAAAAAATTACAAAGAAGTATTTAATTTTACACTCATATGATACGCATGTCTATTAGAATTAAAAGAGATGTTTGCAGCCAAAGACGAATCCTGCATTTTCATGTTACATCCAAGTGATTTCTGGTATTAATATTGTTTGGTTACCATAACAACAGTTTGATACTGACGACATTTTTAAACTATTGACTCAAAGTTTTAAGCTCAAGTAGCTACTTGCAGTCAAAGAAGAGTCTTTCATTTGAAAATTACATCCAAACAGTTTCTGGTGTTAATATTGTTTGGTTACTCTGACAATAGTAAACAAAATATATTGATATTGACGAATTTAGACTATTGATTCAAAATTTTGATCCTAAGAGCCGTTTGACACTTACAAGAATTATTATAAAATTTTAGTCAAAATTATTCTGAAAATTTTCAAATAAATTCTTTTAAAAATCATTGACGTGGCATAAATATAGAAAATGTTCTATATTTTTAACAAAATTTAACAAGAATCGACGCGAGAAAGTGCATGTACTCGATAGTATTACTAATATGCTTTCATGAATTTTTATACTGAACATCAGCGACCGATAAATTTCTCCGGTAGGTAAAAACCGTAATGTAACATCCAGCCTGCAATTAATTGAAATGTTTAAATAAATTAATAAAACAGTTTTAGATCAGTCGTGTTCGTGATGGTTTCTTACTTATACGCTGCACTAACACATTCATGCATGTGTCTTCCCTTTTAATGTCACCCTTCAATTAAACTCAATTTGAATTAGAACTGACTGTTATATATTCATTCTTAGAAAATCTCTATCAGTATTGGGATCTTCTTGCCTTAATTAATTGTTTAGCAAAGCTAGAGTTCCCTCCCTCGCTTGTTTAACAACCACTTTCTTGACCAGTGCCATCGTTTCCTTTTTTTTTTCTTAGCCGTTAAATATATCAGATAACAGGTCAGGTAAGAGTGCCAGCGGTAGTAATTGATTTGTACGCATTTTAATAGTAATTTGCACAATTACAATTCCCACAGCCTTCACAATCAATATTTGAGGTTAAGTGTTTTATGTTAAGTATCGCGTAATGTTACGGAACAACTTTACGAAATGCGCCTGTGCATGACAATAAATATCCTGAAAATGTTGTTGCATCTTCTAATCGTAGCAAACAGCAAAAATAATCACAAAATTACTATTTGGAAATTTATTGTGAAATATTTTATGACATTTCTGTGAATAATTTTCATAATAATTCTTGTAAGTGTCAAATGGCTCTAAGTAAAGAAGAGTTGAGTAAGAGGTATAATGTATATATTAGGGAAAAGCGAAAGAAATGGTGTATTTTAGCTGCGTTAGCCTGACCGAGGATGTCTCCAACCCAACACGTTTATCAAATTAGAGCTAGGATTTGATGCTTCGTTTCCTGATACAGTACGACCTCGATAATCCGGACTAATTAAGACCGCAGTGATCCGGATTAGTAAATAATTCAGATTACTGAAACAGGACAGTTTTTTATTGAAAAGTAAAACATTTAATACAAAACAACTAGAAAATAGTACATAAACAAAAAAATATGTAAAACAGAAGCATGCTAAATTTTATATTATTTTGTGCAGTAATTTGTAATTTTTGTTTGCTTAATCTTTTTCTGGCTCATTATAAAAACCGTTTCTTTTAATCTTTGAAGTACAAGAACATCATGTAGTGAGATATTACTTTCTTCTGCCCACTTTATGCATACATTGAAGCTTTTAACTGCCTCGTCATTCTTAACAGTCTGGTTTGTATTATTTAACTCTGAACCTTCACTGTCACTACTATCATGGTATTCATCTGTAGCATCTATGTCTTCCAGTGGTAACAAATCTTCATCATTTTCAAGCCAGTTATGTATTTCCGCGTTCATAATATTTTACTCAGTGAGAACATTGTGCATATCCGAAACATCTGTTATTTCTTCAGTCGAGGAAAGCCACAATTCACTCAAAGGAATTAGATCTTCAGCATCATATTCAGTGTCTGGGTCGTTATTTGCTATATGAACCATAATTTTGTGCCAGCACTTCTGCAAGACTTCAGGGGAGACTTTTTCCCCAGCATTGTATAGTAGGCATACAGCGTCCCTCGAGTTCATGGTTTTTAATAACTTAACAACGTTCTCTTCGTTATTAGATAAAATTTGGGCTAAAAGACTTTTCCGATAAAATAATTTGGTCAGTCTGATGGCATTTCGATCTAGAGGTTGCAAAAGTGCTGTACAATTGGGTGAAAGAAATAATGTTGTAAATTGTCCATTCTCACTAGTCAGCTCTTCTATAGTTCCATGGCTCGAGGAGTTATCGACGATTAACAGGGTTCTTTCAGTTAAATTGAGACTTCTTAAATGAATTCTAACTTGACGAATAAATGAACAATGAAACCAATCTAAAAAAATCGCCATAGTCATCCACGCATTGACAGATAATTTGTATTCAACAGGTATGTCCACATTTTTAAATGGCCTTGGATTTTTTGCTTCTCCTATCACCAACAGCTTTAATTTTTGTGAACCATCAGCATTGCAACATACTGGACATGTAACGCGTTCTTTGTTAATTTTTCGACCTGGTGCTGTCTTTTCCTGAGCACGAACCAGCGTTTTTTCAGGCAACATTTTCCAATACAGAGCAGATTCATTTGCATTGTATATTTGAGTAGGTGCGAGGTTTAATTATTTAATCTTCTCTGCAAATGCAGTTAGGAAGGGATCTACAGCACTTTGATCATTGGATAGTATTTCGCCACACACTTTTAAAGAACGCAGGCCATGCCTTTTCTGAAATTAGAAATCCAACCCCTGCTAGCTCTAAAATTATCATTTCCATAGATTTCAGAATAAAACTTGCGCTTTGGTAGATAAAATTTCATAGGAAATTGGAACGTGTCTTGATCGTTGTGTACAAAAGCATGCATACAAACGAGTTTCCATTTTTGGGCATTCGGCTTTTCGTAATGTTTTTCTGAGATCGGGAACGGAATCACATTTGCCAATAAACCTAAAAGAAATTACACTACATAGTAAAAGTTCATAATGGTCTTTAAAATATATCATACCTTTTGATTTTGTCTTTGTTCTTTTTTATATCCGAAATTGTTGATGTTACCCAGTATTCATTTGCTAACACTTTTCCACTTTCACCACGGACTAGTCTTTCTATTATATCGGATTTTTGTTTTATTGACGACGTTGTATGTTTTCTTTTATGAGGCATTTTAATATATGTTTGTAAAAAAAAGTTTATATGTATGTATGTATATATGTACATATACCTATGTAACACAAGATAACACGTATGTACATACTATGTAACAAAAAACAGCTAAACAATTACATAATCCTCATATACGATATGTAGCGGTCAAAGCAAAGGCACACACTGCTTATATGATCTCCCAGATATCAGAACCCGCCGAATTTAGGAAGTTGGGGAATCCCTCACGATTGATTTCGTTTTAAAAACGCAGGTCCAGATTACCAAGTATGTACTATCAAATGCTTGGCCGGATTATTGAAGAATCCGATTTACTGAAGATTCAGATTATCGAGGTCGCACTGTATTAATAAAAGATTTGGTTAAAATATAGGATAATATAATAATAAAGATATCTAAAAGAATGTTGAATTTTGAGGAAACAAGTTGCATTTTTGATAAAACCACATAAAACATTAAATAAAATGTTCCTTTCATTTTGATGCTAACCTTATGGTAGTCATTGTATTATCTGCTATAAAAATCATCAGTGAATGTTTCTCACATCTTTAATAATAATTTGCCAATATAATTTCATGAATTTTATAGCTACAATTACCCTATTACGTAAGTCATTGCCCTCACCATGACTTGCAAGATATTCAGTTAGTATGTCTTCAATTATGTAGATTCCTTTGCTGTAGATTATAGGGTATGGTGATAAAAATTTTCAACTTATAATAGTACTCACGTAAATTCAAATTAATGTGTGATTGGCTGTTGTGTACATAATTTTTTTTGTATTAATGTACTTTGTTCTATCAGTAACGACAGATCTACAAACCGTGGAAGAAGGTATAGTTTTTATTTATTACAAAAATCTTATCTACATAATCCAGCTTCATCGATAAGTAAAACGTTGTTCTTTTTATTTTCAGGGTACAATACCACGATGCAGAATAATAAAGTCAAGTACAATTCAAAAAAACAAACAATGAAGAAAAAAAAAGGAAATATTAATACATTTTAATATTGTAATGCAAACTTTAAATGTTGCAAAGTATTCTTTATTTGTTGAGATATATTTAGGGGTTTTTTCCTTTAATTTTGATTTTTTTTCTTGTTAGATGGGATACCGTTGTAGATTATATACACATAACCGTTTTCAATATTTTAATGTAAGATGTACAACGTTTGTAGAACGTTACGATGTAATTTTACAATATTAGACATTATATCAGAAAAAAAAGGCAATTTTACACAGGGTACATACGATACCATCTCCCAAAAAAATGAGGCAACGTACAATTTTTTCTATTGACAGCAATTATCCATAGAAAATACAATATTATTTAGATGTAGCGTCACTTCTAGCTATGTTTATACGTCTTATAGAAATTTCCAAAATAAATGTTGAAGGCCTTTCATAGTAGTATTTTTTTTAACAAAAATTTTTACTCGAGTATTACATTGTACACATTAACAATAAAAAAAATACCAAGAAGTATTTCCTTTTGCTCTCATATCGACCCTAAAACTTTGTCGGCGATTTTTATATACAATTTTACTAAATTTACAAATAAACGTCTATTTGGTAATCCCCCTAAGAACTACATCCATTCGAGAAATGTCCTAGAGATGACGTTATACACATTCATAATTTCTAACAAGAAGGTACTCAATTGATGCTTTTTATTCATCATTGTAATAATAATATTATTAATAGAAGTGAACAAGTGTAACGTAACATTATCTGAAAATGTTTTTTGTACAAATTCACAAAAAATGTTAGTTTTGTACATATCTTCCTAATAACATGTTTTCCATCTATTTATTATTAACATTATTATTGTATGAAAATGTTTGCATCATTAAAGAATTGTAACCCTGTTAGAATTTAACCCAAACCTAATCTAGAAGAAAGTAAAGAGATTTTTGCATGTTTCTTGTTTTTTTTTTTATTATTTTTATCTATTGATATGCGTATTATACTAAATTGATTTGAACTCTATTGGAAAAGAGGATTTTCCGTTAACAAATACCTTGTATCTTAGAGATTTGATACCATCAGGAAATCCTCTTTGAACATCTCTATTTCATGAGAAATGGGATATTTATAGAGTTTAGACAATATTTTTTTTTTATTGGGAAGTTGTTATTTAAACAACATATCAGTTTTTGTTGAAATACAGGGTGTTTGTAGAAAGAGGTTGTGTACATGATATTCCAGGAGAAATTAGAACTACTTAAGGAGGTGGAGTAACTGCTATTTTAAACAAAAGCATTCGTTTATATATCTATTTATATATCTATTCATACGGGTGAAATTCTCAATGGCTATATCTCGATAATCGTTGAGAATTGAACACGTGTTTATATGAACTGTTATTGAAAATAGTCATTACTCTGACTCCATGAAATATTTACAGTTACTTTTGGGACAGCCTGTATTGTTCTCATCTGCAATACTGCATTTTAAACGCAGTACTTCAACGATAAAATGGATTTGCACCTTTTTTTAACACTCTGTATGTATAATAGCTGAAAAGTATATAGATTAGTGACGAAAATTAATATTTTTTGCTAGTATTTGCTTTATATACTCTATTTTTGTTAATATTGTGTAATTAGTAAAAATTACTGGTTAAATAATATAATCTCGAACACAAACTAGTTTACCTACCATTCATCTTAAGAAACTTTAAATTCTCACCAGCAGCTTTTAAACTTTGTGTATTATTCATTATTATTATTATTATTATTATGACTACCCTTATAAATAAATTATGTATGTCGTAGCTATCCACTACGTTTACAGAGTAAACAATATAACTCTAATAATAATAAATACAATTATTAGTAAGATGTGGAATACGCAATTACATAATATAGCATTTAAGTAAAGTAAATACAACGTAGTTTTTATGAATGATTGATCTACCTTATTATATAATATATTAAAAGAAATATCTAAATTTGTCTTAAAGTTTTTTCGGTGCAATGTTAAGAGAATAAAAGAAAGTCCTACTTTTGTATTATCTTCTCTACAGCCATCAATCTTTTTTCTCCATACAAAGAAATGAAGATGAAAAAAATATGTTCTTAAGTAAAGAAATTTCGTGAAACAAGTTTAAATGATGTATGTACTAAAAAAAAATATTTTTGTTAGAATCATAGTATACATATTTTAAGTATATTGTAAAGACATTTCTCAAATAAAATTTTGTGTTTAAAAATGGTGTATTTATTATTTTTGTTCTATTAACTATTGTATATTTAAAACAATTCATACAAGTTATGGTACGCCCTCTAGAGGGGCGTGCCGTGCGAGGGGACAACACGTGCAATTGCACGGGGCAGCAAAGTTAGGGAGGCAGCAGGCGGCACGGACAAGAAACAAATACATGAACCCAAAAAGAACGCAAAAATTAAAATATGACAGGAGTAAATAACATTCGTACATTTTCAATTTTTTTACAGTAAAAAAAAAAAACAATCCCTAATTTCCTATTTAAACGAAATCGGCGAATTACAAAAACATACCATCAAAGGCAGCTGCAAAATAGCATTTTTTTTGGGAAGCCCTGAAAGAAATAGGTCACGCCGTCAACGGTGTTGGAGCTTCTCTTCGCCGTCAACGGTGTTGGAGCTTCTCTTCGCCGTCAACGGTGTTGGAGCTTCTCTTCGCCGTCAACGATGTTGGAGCTTCTCTTCGCCGTCAACGGTGTTGGAGCTTCTGTTCGCCGTCAACGGTGTTGGAGCTTCTCTTCGCCGTCAACGGTGTTGGAGCTTCTCTTCGCCGTCAACGGTGTTGGAGCTTCTCTTCGCCGTCAACGTTGTTGGAGCTTCTCTTCGCCGTCAACGGTGTTGGAGCTTCTCTTCGCCGTCAACGGTGTTGGAGCTTCTCTTCGCCGTCAACGGTGTTGGAGCTTCTCTTCGCCGTCAACGGTGTTGGAGCTTCTCTTCGCCGTCAACGGTGTTGGAGCTTCTCTTCGCCGTCAACGGTGTTAGAGCTTCTCTTTCGATCTCTGTCTTTTCATTCTGCTTTAAACGATTCTCGTTCTCTGTTTTTAAAGGGAAAACCCTTTATGTCGGTGAAATACCGATATTGGTGGATAATATAAAAGCCTGCGACAATTTTTAAAATGTTTATGAATTGTTGACCATTGAGCGTAATATTTGGTCTGTTCGTGTTCGAAATTAATTCGTTAAAAAAGTCGATTTGGCGGTTGAATTTTGTGCTCTAAATACTGATTGCAAAGTAAGTAGAAACATGTTTTGCGTATATATTAGAAAATAACTGCTACTAAAGTCGAAACCCGGAAGGTAAACCCTCCTTTACCCAAGTATTTTGGGGCACTGCAACCGAATATGACAATAAAAAAAGGTTTTAATTATCCAATTTTCCCCTAGCACCCCCTTACAACCCCCCTTGGGGTTTGAAATTCCACATTTGGAAAATATGTATATTATTCGGTTTCTTGGTGCGCTGAAACCGAATATGACGATGAAAACTGATTTCAACCACCCAATCACCACATTACAAAATGTGTATATATTCTTGATACATATCAAGAATATGCATACATTTTAAATTTTCATAAGAAGTGAAATTTTAATCCCACTGGGCGTTGTAAGGGGGCGATTCGGTGGTTGAAATCAGTTTTTATCGCCATATTCGGTTTCAGCGCACCAAAATACTTGGGGCAAGGTGATCTACCCTCTGAGTCTCGACTTTTTTTTTGTGTGCCTGTTTAATTCACTTTATATATAATATATTGTATTTATTGAACTTTTTTTTTTTATTTTACTAGATTAATACCGATTTTTACAAACTGTCGGGAAGTAATCCAAAGAAGGAATCAGGGGCGTTTTATCGCAAGCAAAAAAGAATAAAACTAGAAGAAAATGAGAAACAAGCAATGAACAACAACCAAGTGCATCCGCTGCAAGATTCTCCGAGTCAGATAGTTTGGATGGAGCAGATTCAATACCTGCAGAGCAACCTTTGGTCGAATTGGATGAAGACCACGAAGAAGAAAGCGATGATGCCGGTATTTCTGATAC
Organism: Dynastes maya; assembly: GCA_029619315.2. NCBI lineage: Eukaryota > Metazoa > Arthropoda > Insecta > Coleoptera > Scarabaeidae > Dynastes > Dynastes maya. Next base: position 50,651,434 of record JAROYE020000005.1, read on the forward strand.
CGTCTCTCCTGAAAACAAGGAAGAAACAGCATCGGATTTTGATTTCCATTTGATTGATCCGGGTACGCGGCCGTCGGTTTTAAATAGTCGCGTTGTTGATCTTTTGATTGAAAAAGTACTCTGACGTACACGACCAATTGTTTTCTGCACAACAATTGGTCGTGTTCGTCAGAACGCCAATTCGTCAGAATACGCATCTACTATAACCGTAACCTAAGCAGCTAAGAGACCCCTCTTACCTTGACGTACTACACATTTGTCGTCTGACATATCCTTTCTGGGTGATATCTAGTACGCAAGGCCTATTTCCTGGCGATCATTTGGTTTGCGAATAGTTCACGTTGAGTCGATTGCCTAGGATACGCACTGAGGTGCGGATTTGAATTGGTTTTTCTACCCTACGGATCCTGGCCAGACTTGCACTAACACGAACTTATAGTCATTAATGACTGTCCGTCGAAATGCGTCTAATCCTCCCACATATCCACCGCATATCACAGCCTGTACCTCCATATGAGTTAATCTTAAGCTTTTTATTTTGTGTAACATTACGAACTATAATTAATATCTTTTGCAGTAGATCTGATTTAAGAGAAATTTCTCGGTAATGTTACTTATTATTTTTTTATGTGATATTTATATTCCACCTGAAGAACTCGGCGCATTTACTCATTGTAATTTGCTAGTAACTAAAGATATTTTAGATATTTCTGTCACATTTGGCTGAATTTATATTCATCGTTTACTTGGTCAATATTAAATTTGCTGAATATTTTTAACTTACATACTTTTACTGAATTATTTTGAATATTCGTACGATTCCTTTCTTCCCTCTCCCTGAAAACTCTGAATGGTTTTCTTGGAGCATTTCAACGTCGAGCGAGACGACGAATAAATACATTCAGTGGCGTCCTATTGAACATCGAATTATTTACCCAGGAGCTCGAATACCAGGTCGTCGTCATCGTGAAGAAACGTGCGAATGCCTCTTACGACTTCAGCAACAGTCTAATAAAGTTACATTTACATTGTTTTATTCCATCCTTGGTTTACCTTCCTTATCTATCGTACAGTCATGGAATAAAATTTGGGGCACCATACTTTTAACCGTTTATCCTTGCAATATATTTAATATTTAGAACTTATTTGTATCATTTATGCTTGCTAACTTTTTTTTCCCCTTTATCTTTAACAATAAATGGATTTTATTGTAAACTTACAGTTTTCAGTTTTATTTACTTATTGTCTCATGCTCCCTATTCAACTATTAAGATGCTGTGCTAGCCTATTCGTTAGTAACCACTTAGTGAACTGGAATTGTATCAAATTTACAAAAGTTATACGACCATTCTCTACAGAGCTATGATCGCGACATTTAATCATTAGTAAGTGGGAAGTAATCGTTAGAAATAACCGTTTTTTTTTTATCTAAATGAATTGAATACGGTTAAACTGGTCCCTTGCAAAACCGTCCATCCCTATTTGAAGAGCCTTCGTACGGTATAAACTTGGATGTAGGCGCCTAAAGTGGGGTGAAAAATAATATTATTTTATTATTAGTATTGAAATGAAATTTGCAAGAATTCTGTGATGTTAAAATTGTAAGCACATTTTAACATTTCAAGGCAGCTGTTTCCGTATTTCTATAGCAACGAATACAGATTTTTCACCGCTATAGTCCTAGAACTGTAATGATTCCATTATAGTTCTTTGCCGATAAAATTCGTCATTATAACACGCAAATTAACAACTATAATCGTTTTACTATAGTATGCTAATGCACAAAATTGATTTTTTTTTAAAGGATAATTTTAAAAGCAAATATTACATGAAATACTGGGCAAGGGGGTGCAAAAAACTTTTGCAAAAGGGCGCCTGATTCCCATGGCACGGTACTGTTACCAAACATTTTCTGTGCTGGGCATTTTTCATTTACATGTTTTGCTTTTTTGTTACTCTATACAATGCTTCCTATTATCAAAACAATTTTTTTTGTTTTTAATGTACCTACGTTTGCTTCACTTCGTATATATTTTCATTTTATGTATATTCAAATTTACAACATTCGCGGTAAAAGAAAAAAAGAAAATCTTTCAAAGGGTTCCATGACCTAAAAAGTTTGAGAACCGCTACTTTAAAATACGTTTTCTTTCTGAAAAATATTCAAACTAGAAAAGAAAAACTTTAGGGAACCAGTTTTAAAAAACGGTGGCAAAGTTAAAATCAATGAAGTTCCCAAATGCTACCAACATAGTAAAAACTATGTTTTGTATATATTGTGCAGTGTCTCTTTTAGGTGTAATATTTTAAATAAATTATGCGTTTTAAAATTTACTTATAAGGTATATTATGTGTGAAATACAATGGGACGCCCTCGCTGAAATACGTTTGAATGGTACTGACGTCTCCGACGAGGTATATTGTTTATGCAGTAGGGTTTTTATACGGTAAGCAATTTCACTGTCATCTGTCAATTTATCGTTAATCCTCCGTTTGAAATTTTAATCATATTGCCCGTTAACTTGTTTAAATTTGCACGGCAATTAATGGGTTTTCTTAACGGTTAATTTCTGCGAAAAAAAAAACCTCGGATAAATGCATACAAACCGTATTTTACACGATGAAAATGGATGACAATGCGACCACGAAGGCACCCGAAATTCACGATTTCTGCATCATTAAACCAATAAGCAGAGGCGCATTTGGAAAAGTATTCCTTGGATGTAAGAAGAATAACAGCAAGACTATGTATGCTATTAAAGTGATGAAAAAAACTGATATGATCAATAAGAATATGGTATCGCAAGTTGTCAACGAGAGAAATGCTTTGGCTTTAACAAAAAGTCCTTTTTGTGTACAATTGTACTATTCCCTACAAACACCTTCTTCAGTATATTTAGTCATGGAATATATGGTTGGTGGAGATTTGAAATCATTGCTAAGCGTATATGGATTCTTCGATGAAAACATGGCTGCATTTTACATAGCCGAAGTTTGTTTAGCTTTACAATATTTGCACGAGCATAAAATTATTCATAGGGATATTAAACCTGATAATATGTTATTGAGTCGCGAGGGCCATGTAAAATTAACTGATTTTGGATTATCGAAGGTACATATACATCGTGATTTAGAAATATCGGATTTTGAGAATTGTACACCCAATTTATGCATGCGTACACCAGGACAATTACTCAGCTTAACATCGCATCTAAGTTTCGGTTCCGGATCGAGATATATATCACCGTTTAACCTAAAAAATTCCTTGGGAGATGAAACGGCTGATTCGCAAGTGTTAAAAGAGAAAAATATCAATGGAAATGTTATATCTGCATGTAATATTACAAGTGGTGACGTTACAGCATCTACAATCGATAATATTTCTGGCGTTGCACCATTCCATTCAGCTGAAATATTAACGCCTTCTATGAATACCGATGCAAGCTCGTATTACACCTGTTCGCATTGTGGAAGTACTCAAACAGATGTCACGGATGATAATATGACCTCCCCAGTTAGTAGAAAGATCCCTAACCGCTGTTGTGTGCTTACGACTCGAATTAAACGAAAATATCGATCGCCATCCCCTGCGAAGCGAAAAACTTATGTCCGTACTGGTTTAACTGGTGAAATAGAGATGTTACGGTTAGATTTAGTGACTTCACCAAAGGGAGTGACCTTCAGCACCCCTTTATCAGGCGAAAAAATGAAATTTAAACAGAAGACGACAACATTTGATATTTCTGATAAAAGCAAACAATGCAATTCGAACGACTTTACAAGTCCACCCAATGGTAGTTTGAAGGATTCTGCAAATATTTCCTGTCAAAATATCACTCCAAAGACACCTAGAACCCCTTATCGTACTCCGAAATCGGTTCGAAGGGGCCAATATAGTTCGGATCAGCGAATTTTGGGAACACCGGACTATTTAGCTCCAGAATTACTTCTGCGTAAAGGACATAATGCTGCAGTTGATATATGGGCGTTGGGAGTTTGTTTCTACGAGTTTGTAACAGGGATTCCCCCATTTAACGATGTGAGTCCCCAAAACGTGTTCAAGAACATCTTAGAGAGATGTATCGAATGGCCTACAGAAGATGAAGCTTTATCCGAAGAGGTAGTCAGTACAATCGAGCAACTCCTAACATCAGATCCTGAAGGACGACCCACAGCTGTTGAAGCAAGAACATTAACGTCTTTCCAATCTGTTAATTGGGATAATCTACTCAATACGATACCTCCGTTCATCCCTGACCCTTATGATCTAACTGATACTGGATATTTCCAAGCTAGAAATGAATTACTGAATTTCAATATATCAAATCTTGATTCATATTGAATTACTAATATCAATGAATTTAATTCTAAGTCATATTATACACAAAACTTTTTTGTTATGTACATAGTATTGTGAAAAGAATATATATATCTATATTTTTGAAGTTGTTATTGTATTTTACGTACTAATTCAATATACTTCGATGAATAAATGAAATCTTTGTAATCTTAAATGTCATTCTGTTCTCTTTTTCTGTTGTAGTAGTTACAGTGAAAAACTAAGATTAAGTGCAAATTGTCTAGAGGATCTCAGTGGATCGGAAACTGAGATACTAGATCAGGATGAGATAAAGCAAGAGGCGCATGATCAGTATCAGATTCAAGAGAACCATGATACGAAGCATGAAGTAAGAATTCTGTTTTGTTTTCGTACTTCTGTCAGTTATCAAGTATCTCCGTCAAATATTTAAGCTTTCAGCAAAATTTGTATAGAGGCAATAATCATTAGAGCAACGCAAACTGCGCTGAAAGCTTGTGGCGGGCGCATAAAAGTTTACACAAAATAAACACGGCCGGGACAATTCGGTATAAGCGTCAGTATAACTGCGACTCGAAAGCCGATCTGTTGTGTATGCATCTACGCTTTCGTATACTATATCGTAGTTCTACGTTTGTTTTGAAAATGTTTCCTACGTCGCGAAAACGACCAAAGTTGAACACAATAAGAGAATTTATTGCAGAAATGCCCGATTTAAAGTGTGTTGGTCGAAAAGTGATTGTCTACGGCACGTAAATACTGCAGGGCATGTTTCAAAAAAAAATTCAACAAGAGATTATGACAAATTTAAATTTAATTTATGTGTCACCTTTATTGCATGTAATTTACCATTTCATTTGCTAAGGAAGAAAGCATACGTCTCGTTTTGGAATGAATATTCGGACTTTAAGTTACCAAGTGAGAGAACATTACAGAGAGTTGTGCCGTCTGCTCGTGAGCATGTCGAGAAAAGAATTAAATCGGAGTTGCAAGATAAAAAACTGTGGTTATGTGTGGACGAAACAACAGATCGTAAAAAACATTCTGTGGTTAATGTAATGGTACGCACAATGGAACCACATCGACCGTCACCCTCAATTTTACTAGCTTCCAGACGAATACAACAATGCACTGCCGAAGTAATTTCAATGTTGGTGTTAAATACATTGGAAAAGTTTGAACTTTCAACAAATCAACTGTTGATGTTTATGAGTGATGGTGCCGCAAACATGCTTGCTGTAGGTCGATCTCTTAAAAAACATTGTGCTAACTTGTTGCATATTACATGTAAAATTCATACTCTCAGTCTCGTAGAAGATAGTATCAGAAAATGTTATCCCGAGGTAGACGTTCTAATAGCACATACAAAAGCTGTGTTTGTAAAATCCCCAAAACGTATTCGCGAATTTCACAGACTATGCCCCGGTATTCCTGAACCACCACAACCTATTCTTACTCGTTGGGGAACATGGCTAGAGTCTGCATTTTATTATCTTAAATATTTTGAGAATATAAAGAACGTGATTTTAGAATTCGACCCAAAGGAAGCTGCGGCTGTCAAGGTAAGCCGCTTGAAATTTCAGGATAGTCAAGTTAAAACAGATTTGGAAATTATTCAGAACAATTACGCGGGACTAGCGGATGCGATAGAAAAACTACAAAATTCTTCGGTGTCGTTAGTGGAATCTTTGCAAATAGTGCAACATGTTCACCCACAGCTATGCGCGATAGAAGACGCAAGAAATGTTTGTGTTTTAGAAAGGTTTGAAAGTGTTTTAGATAAAGACTCTAATTTTGGCACATTAAGACAAATTTGTGAAGGTGCGTCAACAGAACCGTTAAGTTATTTGAAAGATTATTTTACTTACGCAAATATAACGTCACTAGATGTAGAACGTTCGTTTTCGGCGTACAAAAACACTTTTTCTTCACGCCGCACTCACTTTGCCGAAACAACTTTGGAAACATATCTAATGTTACAAATATTAAATAGACATTATCCACTTTGTGGTTTCATGGAGGACTCTTAAAACGGTAACTGTTTGAGCACGCATCACATTTAATTTATTTTATGTAAACTTTTATGCGTCCGCCACTGGCTTTCAGCGCAGTTGCGTTGCTCTAATAATCATTCTTATAATTATTTATTTACAAACAGCAAGATCTTTAGTTCAAATTAGATAAGTACAGAATTTGAGTGCCAGTTCCAACACTATAGCATTAAAGTATTACAAGATAATATCTCAATAAACATTTTTTGACACGAAAATGATACACTAACCCTTTAAGGCACAAATTAAAAAAGAAAAGTTTTTTCAGACGTAATCATTTAGGTAGGTTTAGTAGTATATGTACATCCATTGTAGAAAAATGAAGGATGGTTTCAATATAATGCCACTATGCCATTCGAGTATTATATTGATAATAATATAAAAAATAAATGAATTTTAAACGTGCGCGAAAATGAACAAAATAGATAAACGAATTAATTGTTCTTATGAAAATTTGTAAAACAATTTTTTGCTGCAGCAAGGCACAACCCAACCTTGCAGACGGAGCAACTCCATTTCGTTCGGTGAGGTTGCTAGGTTGTGCTGCATAAAGCACATCCTCTAGACGTACCATGCACAGGCATGTATTTAGATTGGTCCCTTCTAACTTCATTTGGAACATTTTTTTTTAATTTTGACATTGTTGGTGACTCTAAAGATGGGCGACCCTGGGGCAGCTTAGCACTATTTGCCTCGACCAATCCCGCTACAATACTTCATAACATTTAACAAACAAATATTCTCGTCATACTCCGCACCACACAAATCATTAATTAACTCGAAAAGGCCGTTTCGAAGACCCGTGGATGTGAGAGATATTAAATCTAACGAACCCGCTCTATACCTACTTTTCAAGAAAAAGTACCTACTTTTGCCGTTTAGTCTAGAAAGCAAGTTAAAACAAGGAGAAAAGGCGGAAAAAGGTCAGTCACCACGAACTGAGACAGGTGGTCATCCCACCCTAATAAAAATCGAGTGAGATAACGGTTATATCCTTTCTGTTCGTCAAATTTGTGTTCTTGCCGTCTCTACCCTTAAAAACTAAAGATGTAGGTACGAGAGGCTCGACGTCTCGGTTATAGCACAACCATAAATCAAATGACCGCTTGCCGTAATAAATGGAAAGGACATGAAAAGGTCCCTTCTCTTTATCGATTAGGTGTGCATTCTTATTTATGTAAATAGTCTCATAGGCGTCCAGGAATTTTAGGTTTTCTAATTTAATATTATGCCCGGTATCGTACAAACTCGCTTACGTATAATCTGTCTTAGGAAAGTTCAACATAGGCTATATGTCAGAAATTCCACGACCTTAATCCCAACAGTACACCGCGATAAGAAATTTGTGAAACTTCACTTCTATAGAGTATCGAAAGGTGTTAGTAAAGTTTTTAAGGAACAAGAGATGAAAACGTGTTTCAGTTTGCGAAATACACAAAAACCTTCTTGGCAATCCAAAAGATAAACCTGAAATGAGAGAAAAGTAAGGAATTTACAAAATTGCATGTGGTGATTGTGATAAAGCCTATATTGGTCAATCGAAACGAGCGATAGGTACTAGATTTAATGAACACATCAGGTGTTACAGGTACGAGAAGTAAGTGCCGCACAACACATAAACAATACCGGGCATAATATTAAATTAACCTGAAGTTGATGACCCACGTGTCTTCGAAACGGCCTTTCCGTGTTAATTAATAATTTGTGTGATGCGGAGTGTGCCGAGAATACTTGTTTGCCATACAACATTTATTCTAATTAGAAAAAATCTATATTTTGACATTTATTTTTAAACATTTCCTAACAGGTAGATGCGGAAGCCGTAAGTTGCTATTGCAGTGCCTCACACACCGACAACATATCAACCGATGAACACGATAGCCTAAAAGAATCACACGTGATTCCCAACAACAAGTCCATTCTAATTAAAAGCCTTCAATCAAGCGACAGTGGCGCCGACCTCACTGAATGTTTCAAAAGCGACTACGAAGCGGCTTGGCATAAGTACTGGTCCACCAACGGCGAGCACATCATCTGGAACTCGTGGATATCCAAGTATAGTGATTATATCAACCCTGAATACTTACCCAGTTATAGCTATAACGATCCCAATCCGGATACTCAAAAAATAGAACGGTTAGACCATAATAATTTCAGGATACATGAATTACATTCCAGAAATAAGTTTTCCTTCGATAAAGGCGATATTGAGAGGTATGCAATAGAGACGAGCTCAAAATGTGATATTGATCAAGGGTATCGATTGAATCGAATTGATGAGAAGGTCGAATTGAAGGATAGTAAGTCTTTAGAAAGCAACCACCCGCATCACCATCACCATATTCTAGTTAGGGCGCTCTCTGGGAGCGATTCCTATGATAAATTGCATACCGAGATCTCAGAAGGTTGGAACCCTTTATCTCCAGTTAGTATTGATTGTGAAACTGAAGCTGAAAGACTGTTAAGCTCGCAATGCGGATCTCACACGAGCAGTTCGGCTCGAACCGTCGATTCTATGACCAACGTAACGCGCATGACGATATCTTCCTTTGAGTTAAGTGATAGTTCGAAGATTTCCGACAGTTTCTCTTCGGTAAGTTCCGTGCAGAGTTCGTTAAGTTCGACGAGTTCCGACGAAATTGACGATTCTACAAATGAATACCAACACCAATGGAATATCTTATGGAAGAAACATTACGAAGAGGAATATATGTCGGAATATAAGAAATTTATGGCTACTCTGACTGAATCGAATAAGCTTCCTAAAGATTCGACTGAGAAGAGATTCAATCCTTGCGATTCGGAAAAGTCCGCATCCAGCTCCCATGAAGTAAAGAACGTTAATGTTATGTTAAATAGTTTAGCTCTGGATATTGAGGAATCCGATCAAGAAGGCGATCTGCAGATGAAAAGTGACAACGATATGCTTAGTGACGTGTCTGCAGACCGTAGCAAAGACGAAGGGTTCCGAAATAATCGAGAGCATTACGATGATATGGCAGCTTTGGGATTGCCGACCTCGTTTGGTAAACGGCAGCAGAAAATTATTAATTCCAAGAACAGGTAATGTAAATATATGAAATTTGATTTATGTTTCAAAAAGTTCCTGTGTAAATTGAGGTAAATTAACAAAACTTTGTCAAAATGATTTCCCCTTTCTGATTTTTTGATTATCAGAATTTCAATCTAGGTATTGTAGTTTGTTTGGGAACTTTTTTAATGAAAAAGGTAAAGATTAAACTAGAGACTACTGAAACTGATCGAATACCAACATTTTAAAACAATTGCTAGTAGACAGTAGTTATATACTATGCGTATAATATACAGGGTGACCCATGACATGATTGCTACAGCTTAGGGATACGTTGCTCAAGCAATTTCAAGTCGAAAATATCTAATGAACTTTTGCCCAAAACTATAACAAACTCTAACTGAGCTAGCAAAATTTGAAATATGAATAAACATCAGGCAAAATCCCATTGAAAATCAGTTAAAAATACGTTGCTTTATTGTATTAATTGCACAAAATATTCAACCAATTGCTGTATACACATTCAAGCTGTTCTCAGAACTGAAGAGATAACAGCGTCTACGTTGAATCTTGAAATAGTCGTTTACCTACATCTCATGTCCAATGCTACGGTAACATTGACAACAACAACTTCTATTACTCTTGATGAAATTGAGTTAGCACTCAAACAATCGAAAAACTTTCACGTCAGGGTCAGATAATATTCCTGGGTTTATATTTAGAGATTGTGCTTACGTATTTGCCATTATACGTCATATTTAACCTTATTTTGAATCATTCTAAATTTCCATCTGTTTGGAAACTAGCACGAATCTGTTCAGTGCTCAAGAAAGGTGACCCCACTGAAATCAGCAACTATCGTCCAATCTCTTCTACTCCGCAACTTTTCTAAAGCATTTGAACACATTCTCTTTACTCATTTATACTCGGAGTTGCGCGGATGGATTTCTCAAAAGCAACACGGTTTTATGCGCCAGCGTTCAACCGTCACTAATTTGGTTTCCGGGTCGGAACGGCATCGTTGTCGTAGCTTTTGCCGACGTTCGTCCACATTCTTATAGGACATCTTCAGGGCTGTTACTGCACACTGAATCAGAAGATTATGTCCCATAAGAATGTAGACAGAGTGTTGACAAAAGCTACAACGACGCGGTTCCAACCCAGAAACCAAGAGTATAGTGCAAATCATTCCTCATCTAGACCGTCTCGGTGGTCGAATGGTTAGCATACTTGCCTTTCGACCCGAACGGCGCGGGTTCATATCCCGGTCGAGACGGATAAAAATCAAGGTATGCCTTCTTCTCGGATAAGGAAGTGAAACCGTAGGCCCCGTGTCTGACACGTTAAAAATCCCTACCAAAGGCTGGAACACCTGTATTCGGCAAAATTCTAAGTGGGGTTGGCTAATGATCATAGTAATCGATGCCTAGAAGTGCGAGGTGTATTCCGTAACCCAACGCTTCGCCCAATACACAACAACAACAACAACTCCATCTATAATTTCTCACAAATATCCCCAATAACAGTTTCATAGGAGTAAGTTTTTTTAGAATTATTTTAAATATACTGCAGGCGAAATCTAAGATTGCAACGTCCTAAATAAGGAAAGGAATGCATTCTGGAAGTGTTCTTTAGTTAACGTGTCCAGCACTAACCGCGATTCAGCTTCAATCTCCTTTATCGTGTCAAATCTTCACCCCTTCAACATGAGTTTCATCTTTGGAAAGAGGAAAAAGTCTCAAGGAGACAAGTTAGGCGAGTGCGCTGGATAAGGAACAACGGTCATCATGTTTTTCTCCGAAAGCTTCTCATATCCTCCCTCCTAGCCGTATTAGGACGTCACGATAGAACTAGACATTAATCGTCTGACCTGGAGGGACAAAGTCTTTGTGGATAATTCTATCAATATCGAAAAGACAATTCAGTAAAGACTTGATGTTGGTTTTTGTCTTGACAAGTTTTTTTTTGCCGAGATTAAGACGGATTTTTCCACTGTGACGATTGTTGTTTGGTTGCCGGATAATACCCATAAACCCAACTTTCGTCACCCGTGGCGACCTTACGAAGAAAATCTAGTCCAGTTCGAAGCTGTTCTTTCAATTTTGTGCAGACATCCATGTAACATTGGGTTTGTTTTTCTTCTACATTTGAACCGATTCTGAACCGTACAAAATGGTTCACTAACGCACATCATGGTATAGTTGTATATGAAATGAAAGTCTCTATTCCTTACAAGAACGACTGATTTGAGCGGTTCTGGATCGATTCAACCGTGGAAGAAAACCAATGCCGTTGTTTCTACTTTGCCGTTATCATTTTCATGGTCAGTTCTTCCGATAAAATCCGCTGATATGTGCCATAAGATAATCCCACAATATTATAAACGTCTTGGATGGTCGGCCTATTGTCATTGACAACTACATTCCGAACAGCAACAACATGTTCTGATGTAATACCGGTTGATGATCGTCCGGATCAACTGATGTGCGGTCATTTTTAAAACGTTTAAACCAGTCGTAAATTTGTGTTTGGCCCAAAGTGTCACCCCGGAATGCGTCTTTTAACATTTTGTGTGTATCTTACGAGTTTAAAGCTTGATACATGCTATTCCCTTAAATCGGCAATTGAAAAATTCCAAAAAACACATCAGACACAACAACACATGACAACACTTAGCATGCTGACTCGCAAAGACTATACACAAATCCACATAGCGGCAATTAATTGTAACCGCGTGTATTCACACGTAAGATTCAAATTTAGAGAACTTTTGAGTACCGTATTCAACCACTATCTATAACTGCTTAAAACATTTTTTTGTTCTTTATAGCTTCGAATCAACTCCAGATTTAGATGACACGAAGGACCATATCAAATCGGCATTTAAATTAATGGGTTTAGAGTATTTAGAGAATAAAAAAGCCTTAAAAGGGCACGTAGATTACAAGATGAAACATATACGTCTACAAAACCGTCACCTCAAATTACATCAATATAAGAATAGTGAAAATACAACAACTACAGTTCCTAAACACATACATTTCGATGATGATGGCAATATAATCGCGGAAAACAATGAAATCGAAGAGGTAACAACCTATTTTAATTGTCCTTTTCTGTTTGTCTTTAATTGCTAGTTAATTATTAATAGTTACCTGTATCCGACAACTCTGACTACAAACAAAGTACAAGTTCCAATACCGAAGACAATTTAGATTTAGATATCGGTAAATATGGCAACGCCTCGCAAGAGGAGAGCGAGAAAATTACCGAGAACGTAACAAGGAAACGTCGACGCAAGAGAAAGCTCAATCTACCGTCTGAAATCAAAGAAAATCCGAAGCTGAAGAAATATTGGCAAAGGCGATTCTCTCTATTCAACAAATTCGACCAGGGAATCAAATTGGATGAAGGTAACTTCGTCAGGACGCAATACGTGTCCCATAATCGCCTTTTTAAAGTGTTACTTTTAAATTAGCCGGCGCTTTTTTAATTGCAGAAAGTTGGTACTCCGTAACACCAGAACTAGTAGCCAAACATACAGCACAACGATTAAAATGTGGTATTATTATAGATGCGTTCTGCGGCGCAGGGGGAAATACCATCCAATTCGCACAAACTTGTAATAAAGGTAGGTCTTAACTTCCACTCCAGAATAAATTTTACTTATTTAACCTGTTTGCTCTCTAGTAATAGCCATCGATATAGATCCTAAGAAAATCGAGTTAGCCAGGAACAACGCTCAAATTTACGGTGTTACCGACCGTATCGAGTTTATAGTCGGTGATTTTCTCAAGCTCTGCGATAAATTAATAGCGGATGTGGTTTTCTTGAGCCCGCCTTGGGGTGGTCCATCGTACCTTTCCTTACCGACGTACGATCTGGAGCAATTTCTACAGCCGGTACCTCTGAAAATATTGATGGAGTCCGTTAGGGTTATTACGAAAAATATAGCAATATTTCTGCCTCGAAATACCAATACTCATCCGGTAAACTAATCAATAGAGAAAAAAAACATTTTATTTTGTGTAATTTGTATTGTCTTTGTAATAATAGACTCCTAAACGGATACTCTAAAACTGTGGCACTGGAACACTGAAACAGTTCACTAAAACCCTTACCACAACACTTAATTCGTACTGGACGCACGTTTCGATAGCCAAGCTATCATCATCAGCAGCAAGACTGAACTAACAAGCTAAGTGAAAAACTAACCTTATAAGGAAAATAAATTATGCAATATGTAAAATAATAAGAAATATGTTAAATTACCCTTTTATCCATGTTACACCAAGGGTCTTCAAAAAATCTTTTCTAAGATTGACCGCAAGATTGTTTTCTCTTCGAGCAATAACCTTAAAAACCTTTTAGGAAATTCCAAAGACCCAGTGGATAACATGGATAAATCAGGAATTTACAAAATTTCATGTAAAGATTGTGATCAAGTGTATATTGGGCAGACAAAAAGATCAATCAAAATTAGGTACAAAGAACATTTGGCTCATCTCAAATTCAGAAGGTTTGATAAATCTAGCGTTGCCCTACATATGCTTGAAAATAACCATAATGTTGATAATATAAAGTTAATTAAAAACGTAAGGAGTACTTCTCAATTAAATTGTTATGAAGGCATGGAAATTTACAAAAAACAAAATTCACTTAATGAATTCAGATTTAGGACCACTAAATTCCAGCCTTTATCCTTTGTTACATCATGTTTAATCATTTATAGTTGTAATTTTAACCATGTGCAATGAACCGCTTCATTGTAATCTAGGATTTAATAACTCACGTCATTCGGCTCATTTACCTTTAGGCTATTTATAGTCCTGTGCAATGAAGCGGCTCATTAAATTTTACGATTTTAAACTTACATATTGCATAATTTATTTTCCTTATAAGGTGAGTTTTTCACTTAGCTTGTTAGTTCAGTCTTGCTGCTGATGATGATAGCTTGGCTATCGAAACGTGCGTCCAGTACGAATTAAGTGTTGTGGTAAGGGTTTTAGTGAACTGTTTCAATAATAGACTCCTACTAATAATCAGTAACAAGAGACTGTAAATTTTAATTTTGTTTTTGATACAGTAAAGCCTTAAATTATCTGAGATATACGGGGCGATAATCAACTTGCCGGACTAAAATAAGCTATATACGCATATGACGTAATGTGTACTTCTTTATTTGAACTTGCCATAAAGCCTGTTTTACACGCCGCGATTTATTGGTCAATTAATTGAACAATCTTCGATTTAGTAACAGAAAAGTACCTACGAATTTTGTTTAGTGTTTTTCAAGTAAAGTGAGGATAAGTTTAGAAAATTTGCGACGATTCTGACATTGGATAATTTGAGTTAAGTAACCGTAACCGAAAACCAAAACATTTGACAAAGGCAGATTGCCAATCTATTTTTATAAGCAGATGAAAATTTCCTACTTAATAATTCCCCCGTTTAACTATTAACGAAACTAAACGAATAATCACGATTGCTAAAAAATGGTTCAATTTATTGCAGAATGTAAAACAGCATATTTTTAGCGATTTCTTGGTCAAGAACTTGTTCAATTAATTGGCCAATAAATCGTGGCGTGTAAAACAGGCTTAAGTTAGCGTCCGAATGCGTCAGATCCTGATCCTTTATCAAACATGCGGTTGTAGGCCTTTTAAAGAGGTGCCTCTCTACAAGCGCCCTGTATATTCAGTAGTAATCTTATCCAAAATCTATATATGAAAAGCATGTAAATTTCTTCGGTTAATTTATATTTTTTAATGAAATTACATCTACTGCATTTAATTTTAAATGTCACTAATATAACATTCTATTTTTCAGTTACTCCTCGAAGCTGGGCCAAACGGTTACGTTGAAATAGAACAAAACTTCATCAACAAGAAACTGATCGCTATAACCGCGTACTATAACGATCTCATCAAACAAATTTGAACAAAATAAAAATAAAAAACAGACGAAACAATTTTCTTAGTGTCTAATATATGAGTACAATTCTTCTATACTTCAATTATTACAGTATTCGCAGTGGTTTACGACTATTTTTGTAACGGTTTCACTTCGACACATTCAGTACAAAACGTCAAGGATTGATATAATTAAATAAAATGGAGTTTCTTAATTATTTTTAAACTACCAGCTTCGGATACATGTATCTAGTTAATTACTTCTTATCGACTAGAGATAAATGCAATTATTCATTCTGACTTACAACCAGAAACTATGTCTGTAAGGTAAACTTTAACGTGTAAAGTAATTTATTATTTTTCCTTTTTATTGTATGAATTTTTTAAATCACTGATTCGAGAATTCCTTAATAAAAATATATATGACATATATTTAGTGTCTTTTTTTTACTATATAAGAATTTAATTTGAAACGGTAAGTATGATACGCCACTGGTAAAATTTGACCATAATTTATTTTCATTTAATTAATTAATACATCAATTCCTTTTATTTTTTTTGTACTCATCACAAATTGAGTATTTTCGATGAATATTTCCATATCTTTAATGTAAATAGAATTAAATTCCTGTAAGCATGGAAGTGGCTGAATTCGCAATAGAAATTATATAAATCGAATAGAAGCAATTTACTTTAACTTATCCTTTAGCTTAGATACTACTGCTGAAACGAATAAAATTATGGATTTTAATTTTAAAACAAATTTATTAAAATAGAAGAAACTTTAAATACGTCAACCCAACATACAGCGCTATACATTCGGTGAACGTCCGCGCAAGTTTTTCAATGCCTGGTTAAGAAAACGTTTTCTATAAATTACTGCTCGTTGAAATCTCCTACCAAGACTGAACAGGTACATAAAATGCGTGCTTTTTATTACGTAATTATTCGTTTAACAACTCTTCGCGAGTAACGCAAGCAATAAACCTGAATAAAAAATCGAAACTAGGTAGAATAAGGCCGCAATCAGCCCCGGATGCAAAAATAAATATTGTATTTCTTTTGCGATATTTCTTATAAGAATATTTATCGTGGGATATCGGTAATTTTATTGAAGGAAATATTATTTATTTCCTTTAGAGTAGATTTTATTTAGTTTATTACTGTTTATAACATTTTTCACACCTTTTGCTGCTATTATTTATTGTTGGCAAGCTTTTCTTTTGATGTCAAAGGTGCCAGCATAAATGTCAAACTATGATTTTTGTTTTTTTTGATATCGTGAGTTTACCAAAGCATTTTTTTCGTGTAAGAAGTCTTCGAATTGCAGGTAATTTAATCAAATTAAGATTCTTATTAACAAATTAATTAGTCGAATCCATCACTGAAGATGATACTCATATTAATCTTTAGCTGCAGACTGAATCTAACAAGTAGTCTTAATAGCTGTTGTAGGTAATTTTTTTTAGCAATAAACCATTAATTTTAATAGGATTAATCTTCCAACTTTTCTAGACTAGATTTAATTCTTACAGGTGGGCATACGATGGATTTTCACAGTAGCTTTAGGTAAAATTTACATCACTCACTAACATTTTTCGGTATACGGTGGTTGGGAACTGATTGCACAAAACGGTTAAGGGTTGCATGTAGTCACTCTCATCGTGCAATAACCTATTCTAGTCAACATTATTGCCTTTTTAACTATATACCAAAACCAATGACTTACGCCAAAGAAAAAGAAAGAAAGTATAAGTGCGATACCTGTCAGAAAAAGTTTTTAGGAAGCAATGATCTTCGTAAACACAAACGAATTCACACCAACGAGAGACCATATGTGTGCCATGATTGTAAGAGGGGGTTCCGACAGGCTGGTTCTCTAAAAAATCATATTGCATCGCAACATTCCTCGGGGGTTGTACAAAGCTCGGAGATTTACGTATGCAACCATTGTCAGAAGGTGTTTCCCATCAAGGAAAGATTACGATTACATTTAAGGGTGCACACTGGTGATAAACCTTACGTGTGCGAGTTATGTCCAAAAAAGTTTGCACGTGGAGGCCAATTAGTGCAACATAAACGTACACATACTGGTTCTAGACCGTATGTGTGTCCTGAATGTAATTCCGCTTTCACTTGCTCGGCAAATTTGAAATTACACCTGAAACGACATCAGGAGATACGTGATTTCATCTGCGATATCTGCGGAAAGTCCTTCTTTCGTAGAGATGCTTTGAAAAAGCATTTGAATTGTTTCCACCAAAACGTCAAGGCTTTCCATTGTAAAATCTGCAATAAAGAATTAAAAGGGCATTTACCACAGCATATGCGAACTCATAGAAATGATAAGCCTCACGGTTGTGCTCATTGCGGTGCCAGATTTGCACAGAGATCGCAACTAACTGTACACCAAAGAATACACAGCGGTGAGAAGCCTTATCGTTGTCAAGTGTGTTGGAAAGCCTTCGCACATTCTACGGCTTTGAAATTGCATACTAGAAGACACACTGGTGAGAAGCCGTTTGCCTGTGTCTTGTGCGAGAACATAGCATTCGCACAGTTACCTCACCTCAAGAAACACATGCTCTGCATACATAAGACAACCAAACCTTATGTTTGCAAGTATTGTAAGAGCTTCCATAAGACAAAGATAGACATGGAGAATCATTTTTTGAAATGTAAAGTTTACACGAAATTGCCCGTTGTTGAAGCGCCCCCGGAGAAGAACTCGGTGGAACCCCCGATGTCGATCGAAAAAATGCGTTTTTTACTTGCCATATTGTTAAAAAAGATCTCCGCACCCGAAAGATTAGACGAGCTAGGCTTCAATAAGAGATTAATAGACGACGTGCTGGAAGAATCTATTCAAAATTCCGGTAGACAACCCTGCAGAGACACCAATATCTCAACAGCGCAGAAACTGAAACAGAATGTACAAATTTTACTTGAATGGACAGTTCCTAAGCAATATATGGAGAAGTTCAGAACAGAACAGCGTTCTACAGAAGAGTTGTTGGAAGAGTTAACTTCGTAGAATGAGAAATTATTACTATTTTTTTAAGGACAAGTTTGATTTGTTCTTTTTTTTATGAGATTTACAGAAAGACAAAAGGGTATTTCCCTTTGTAACCGATAATTTGGGGTTGAATCATGGACAAATATAATATACATAAATGGAGTACAAGGATGCGCAGAAATGCAATCGCATGTTGTACGCCATTTTGATGTATGACAGGCCCGTAACGAAACAATTTCTACATAAAACAGATACGTATAATGGTTCAAAATTGATTTGATTAATATCGTAATAAGAACATTATTACGTAACCAGTAAATTATTAGGAATTTTAACATATTGGGAGAGAGGGAGTGCAGAAAACACAAACATGCAGTATAGTTTTAATTTTCGTTTTATCAATTTGGCAGTGACTTCTTTTGCAATAACATTTGATTGTTGTTTGTTAGATGTGCACACATATGCACAATAGCAGGAGATAACAAGAACATTCTGTCTACAATATTCTAAAATATGTTATCAACTTTTTATTAGTAGCCTTCAATAATCTTCAGGCACCTGCTAAAACTCTTGCAGCTCTTTCTTTGTAACAATTTATATTTATTTTTTCTTATATTTTCTACCAGAAGTATGAATTAAAATAAACACTGATCTATAGAAGATCTACAAACCAGCTAAACGTATTATAAATATAACCTCAATAACTTACAAAATATAACATACATCAAAATGGCGACCCCTATAGAGGCTGGTGTTTTCGCGCATTCTAATATTATATTTGTTTATGAATTGATAATATAGTAAAGTTTATTAATACAACTAGCTTTAGAAATTAAAGGGATGAACGAAATTCATAATTTTGGTTTAAGAATCTCCCCGAAAATTGATATCAGATACAAATAAATTGTATTTTATTTAAAAACGAAACAAAAAACAATAGGATAGGGACACTTACTTCAATTTATATGGTCCCGGTATACTCCCCACTTACTTTGACATTAATTGAATGTGTTAAAAATCTTCTTAATTCAATTTCTGAGACTAACTGTATGTTAGAGGAATTTTAAAAATTACATTCAATGCAATTATTACCAGAGACGAAAGCCAGTTAGATTCGAGGCGTGACTGAGTGCGAAAAAGGAATACGTCAGCATTAGTAGGGGTAAAGAGGCGGCAGCACATATGCATTGGCTAGGTCACGTACACTATTCTATCGTTATCTTAGATAAGAACAGAATGCATACGCGATACTGCCTCTCTACCCCACTAACGCTGACGTATTCCTGTTTAAGCTCTCAGTCACGCCTCGATCCTAACTGAGTTTAGTCTCTGATTATTACCCACTTGAAACAAAAATAACATAATTCTGAAGATGATATATGCACCAAAACGTTGACAAGTGTTTTTAGCCTTGTTTTTCTATGATCTCGTTTTTGTTTTGCTTTTTAACACATTTTTAAACATTTAAAACAACTCTTTGTCTCTGAAGATTTCCGTGGAAGTATCCTATACCGGATGAGTCGTCACCGCGGGCTCGGAAGATTGTGCCTTTGTGAATGGAGACATTTCAAACGGTTTTATTTTTCTTGTTGTGAGGTCTGATTGTGGAGATAATTTAAAATTATATTGAAACACCTATAGGATGTCTCATAAGTTCGTAGCTATCCAAATTTGTACTTTTAAAAATAGAACATGCTATATATTATCGCGTTTAAAAAATACAACTGTGGGTGACCACAAACTTATGAAACCCTCTGTATGTTCCAATGTAATTTCAGTCATGCTGTCGATTGAATTCCATAACAATAAAAAAGCCATTTTGGAAAATCTCCATTTACGCGATCACAGTCTTCGAAGCCCACTGAGATAACTCACCCTGTATGAATTTCCAACAACAATTAATTGTATATATTGTTGAAACTCTTAACAACATCTACTTAATAACATTTCAGTTTTAATTAAATAAATTTTTCGATTTCAACCTCTAAAACGTAAACTTTACTACATTATCTGCATCGCCCAGTATATAGTTTATACAAAATGTTAATAAGTTTGAGTGTTTTTTTTTTGAATGTTTACAAGATTGAGTAACTAGGAATTTAATATTTGTTCAAAATTTGATTATTTTGTTATCGTTTTATTCAAAATGTGTCTTAACTCCTGATTTCTTAACTCAATCAATTCATTCTAACAAAAACGTCACTCTATACTTTCACCAAATTTTTGCATTTACTTGTTAAATAATCAAACCGGTTGAATCAACTGACTACTATACTTCTAGTTTTCTTTAGTGATTTTTGCTTGTTTATCTTATTGTGATTATTATTATTGCCATTATTTATATTCGTGTACAATATGTTGGTACTACTGGTAGCTTTACAAATTTATTAATAATGCAGAATATTTTATAACAAACTTCTTTTTTCACTATTTAAATGCAATGATATTTTCTGTTTCTATTGTGCAATTCCTAATTTTAATGATCGTAGTTATTATTTGTTTTTCTTTTAAAAGCGAAAGAGTTCTAAAATTCGTAATTTTCGATTTTCTTTGACTTACAAACAACGGTAATCCGAAAATTAAGATTTCAATGAAACTGTGGAGACTGAAAAAGTACCTTGGTATAAGAACAACAACTTTTTTTAGCGGCTGAATTGCCCGATTTCGGGGTACAACCCCTTCCAAAAATTTGCACGATTTATATATATATTTTTTATAGTAATATTTGAAATATATTACATATAGTTTCAAGAATTATAGAAATTATTTGCGGAAGAAATATATATATATATATATATATATATATATATATATATATATATATATATATATATATATAGGGAGACCGTGTACCCCGTTATGTATTTTTTTTTTCGGATTATGTTCTAAAAAATTAGATCTAGATAGTTTCTGAGATACATATTTAAAATCATGCAAATTTTTGAAAGGGGCTGTACCCCGAAATCAGACTATTCAGCCGCTAAAAAACATGTGTTGTTCTTATACCTAGTTACTCTTTCAGTCCCCAAACTTTCATCAAAATCTGAATTTCCGGGTAGCTGGTGTTTTCTCGTTAGTTATTTTTATTTTTCATTTCTAGTTACTTTGGTAATTACATTATAGGTGGTGGTCTATTAAATTATTTTGTTTCCTTCTCTTACAGACTTAAAAATATTCATGCTAACATCGAAAATATCATGTAACATAACATTATGTTATAACTACACTAGGACATTTTAAAAAACATTAATAGTACAAAAAAAGTTGTGGAGGGTGTTTCATTGTATTCTATTTGCTGGAATATAAAAAAAAACACTCTGTACATTATTTCTGAATGATTTGACTTTAAACTTACCAAAGATTTAATATTTTACGTACTACACTGAATGTACAAATTCCTTATACGTTAGAATAATGCACCACCATTTTATGATTGAGAAAATTAAGGAAATTACTGTATATATACTATATTAGATTTTTAATATATATATGTACAATTTTTTGCAAGTTGGTTCGATGTGCCATATCTCGCCATATATTATGTAATATATTACTGAACTATATTTTGCAAAATACACTACTTATATAAGGAAAATAAAATTATAGCGGATAGCATTAAGTTATACTGCAAACGAAAGATACTAGTTGCTTATTTATATGGTTTTATTGAACATTTAAAAGATATAATATTGTATATTTTTTTTATAGTCTATCATGTTTTTATTCGAAATTGTAAGTAAATGGATTAAAAAAAATATATGTAGTTGTATTTATTTGTAAATTAATACGATGAAAAGAAACCACACCGCATCGGTGTGCTGCATTCGTTCAGCCTTGGCATGTATATGCGTTAGGGGATGATATATTTCAATCAATCAATACTACTTGTAGGGTCATTTGTCCGACACCAACTCCAGTTCAGCAGTTTAAGAACTGCTCGAGAGTTGGTTTGGGAACTATCGCTACTTTCTAGACAGCGGGCGTGTATCTCTTGGCACTAGATGGCGCCAAAAAGTGTTTTGCTCGTCGTTTCGAAGGATAGTGATATAAGCCGAAAGGTAGTTAGCGGTGTGATGTAAAGAAAAGCACTCGGAGCAACGCTGATGACGTATAATAATCCACTACTTTTCCGTCTCGCTTTTCGGCTTAAATTGATACGTTTTCCTCTAGTTTTCCCATATTAATAAAGACAACTTATCCAAACAACTCTTCAAATAGTATGCAACATCATAAAGTAATACTTAAATACGTACTCAATTTTACTTCACAATACTTCTCATTTTATACTTGCAATAAAACGCAATAATATTTATTAATTACGATTTTATTAGCAAAGAAACCTTGTTAGCAATTACAAACAAATTTTTCTTAATACATCTACATCATTATAAATTTTTTGTTGTAGCCCATACGTTAAAAACTCTTTTGTTATGCAGGCATATTCGGGCACCACTCCATTCAGCATTTTCTCTACTTCTGCACTTAAATCTGCCGCGCCAATACGATTTCCAACTAAATAATCCACCATTTCCTTATAAAACTTCATGATTTAAACTTTTTAAAAGCGCTAAACGGAATTCGACATCTTCCAAACGAAGCAGCTACAACAAACCTTCGTATAATAAATATACACAGTTTCAATTTTTTTTCCATTTTAAGTATTCTAGTAACTCCGTTGAAACATTCGCTAGATATCCGCAAATTGAGACTAGTGACGGCTGGAAATGTTCCACCACAATATTCAAAATATCTTTTCAACTTCTTACTCTCCGTTAAAAAGTGATTCCACTCATATTCACAAAAAGACAAACATTGTTTCTTTACTCCTACGAGCAGACAAACCAACACATCCATTTGGAATGGCTTTTATTTAAAAAAATATATTCTCTCCTAACAATGGTATATTCTATGATGCTTCTCGCAGAAACGTCTCCGTATATAAATTTACTTTATCCCAAAAATCACTCGACTCGCCTACTTCAAATAGTTCTGCCTCAGGATCTTTCGAAAAATTGCCATCTACTTTAAATAGTTCTGTACCAGGATCTTTCGAAGAATTACCTTCATCAACATTGACGTTATTCGATACACTTTCTTTATTCTTATAATAACATTCACAAATTTCTCTTCCGTCACTATATCTGCTGTCCATGGTTACCACTTTTAATACTAACACAATCATCAACCTTGAGATACGGTCTTAGTCTGGAGGAATGATATATCCTCTGACCTTGACACCTCCCAACTAATTGTGGAACTTTCACATTTTACAACCTCCTCATTGACCTTGACCTATGCATATGCAAGGTCAAGGAGGAGGTTCCAGAATCGGCTGAGACATTCTACTTCGGGTGGGCAGAAACATGTCCATTAACTAGTGTTTTCTCTCCTCACATTGCTTTTGCCTTGAGTGATTCCATCAATACCATGAGGAACTGTATTACCAAGCATTATTTTGGTGTTTCAAGACATTTTTGTGCTTTTAATAGAATCTCATTTATCGAATAATGTATGTTGTTACTGAGCAATTCCTTGGTATAGCTGGATTCACTTATTATATGGTTTAGGTAATTTTTAAAGATCTTTCCACAAAGATAATCAGGTAATCGTTCATATAAAGACGAGACATGAGAGACCGGTTGTATACGTGCTCCATCCTTCGTCGGATAGCAGTGCATGCTCCCCGCCAAACAGAATCGTGGTTTATTCTTGAAAACGTAACAAGCCGATTTATAAATAAAAATAGCAGGGAAGGTAAATATTTTGTGATTCCTAAAACAATTCCCTACATGACTCCCTAGGAAGAATTACTCGCTTCTGCGCTACGAAGAGCCTGTGCACATCCACAGATGCTCAATATTAAATTGCAAATGACAATACACCAGTGAGTAATATATACCCATCAGATTTAACGTTAAAGAACAGGGAAACTGCAAAAAAATGTTCAAAATAAAACAAAACCACCTTAACGCCTTAATATTTACCATAAATTTAGGAACCTAAACATTATGACATTTGGCGTAGTTGCCGATTTATTTTCTACGAATAAAGTTGGGCGTGGTAAAAGAATGACAGAGAAGAAAGTCGCCAACAAAATTCTCACCAAAAGGGAGTCCCGTTTGGGAATCTCGGCAATAGAGGAAGCCGTCAATCCGCAGTCTATTCATAACCTAACATTTTACCACACTCGCAACATAGTCAAAATGAGACAACTTTTTTTTCTGCAATGTTGCCCAATTTGCTATATAAATTTATTAAAAAAAAAGATTGCACTTTACAGTACTTACTTTTTTTTAATTATTTATTGCTTGAAGAGTAAAATACACGTTTATGGTATATAAAATAACATATATAGAAAATACAAGGTTAGCAGAGCTGTGAAAGAATCAAAAATGATTAAGTTTAAAGTGTGCGAAGTGTATTTGGAAAATTTCTTGCAATTCTAGAATAACTTTAATCACGAATAGGAAAATACATCAGTAAAATATATAGAACTATCACAAACTCGCCTGGGCATTTTTTAAATTTCGCGGATTTAAGTTGGTAGTTCCGGAAATAAAGGATGTATTCACCAATTTCTTAGGGTAATGCCTGCAAATATGTTTTTATTGCCGGTACTACTAACTTGATTGATCATCCACGAAATTAAAAAAGCAGCAAGCGGGTAAAAGCTGATTCTCTTTAATGACTTTACTTTAGGCAATATATAATGCAAATTTTCTGTAAAAGCTTTGAAAACATTCTAAATACACCTCCTATATAAAAAATTACATAAGATTACGTACATATAAAATACTCCTAAACAAATTTATAGGAACTATTAATATTATTTTAAAATATATATATAATAACATTTCAACAATACATAAAATAAGTTTCAAACGATCACATTTTATTAAATTTAACAATAAATAACTTTAAATAAGGGTATCTCTTAATTTTACTTCAAAGTAACGAAATATTTTAAGGAATGCTTTCCCAAACGAAAATATTCATTTTGTAAAATTCAATTAAAAACTAATCACAGTCATCGCCGATAATTTCACAGCCTCTGTCGAGATTGAGTGTGACTAATTTTGTATATACATACTTGAAAAAGAAGCAATTTACAATATGGATTTTATTTACCTTATATGAAGTTATTTAATGTTAAATCTAAATTAAAAACTACATCCCAAATACATCATTTAAGAAATTCTAGTCAACAATCTCCCAGATTTAGGAGTAACGATATCATCTACCTACTGACTTAGAATTGGAATACGTTTGTAGAATAAGTATTATCATTACGAATACATCGATATGTTTCAAGAGTAACACGATTACCAACTACACCACTAATTCGACATGGGTTAAAGAACGATTAACTCTTTGGTTTCTAAAATCGGGTGATGTCATCGTTTAATGAATTGCAAAATTGTTGGCACATTGAATTTAATATGAGAAAATACTGTGTTGCTGCATTGTTTTGTGTTAAAAGAGCGCCAATATAAATTTCTATCACATTACAATATTATTTCGTTAATCATTGAACTTTATTAATATCTCAAAGAAATTCTATATAATATTGCATCCTAAAAAAAAAGGTACTGAAAGATTAAAATTATGGCACCTTCAAACTGTTTAATTCCTAACAGATTGAAGTAGGTTCAATTCCTGGTACAAATGATTGGTTTTTAATTGGAGATAAGGAACAGAGAATGCCTGGTTCTCCAATAACGCTGCAATTTTGATTATGTATACATTGGAAGTCTAATATAGTTTTTATAAATGATCCAGATGACATCAAAAATAATTTTTATTTTGTGCCAGGTTGGTAAGTTGCTCTACTTCCGTTGTAATATATATTATTAACATATAATTTGAACTTACATTTAACACGATGTTCCAGCCTTAATATACCAAATTAGTTATTGTTTTAGTGATACTGCTAATTGGCAAACCAAAAATATATTGGCAGATTTCGCACCACACAAAATATTTTAATAAGTTTGGAACATACGTTTTAGAAATTCGGGGATCTCCGTTGTTAACCGTACTATCGAATGCCGTGAGAGGATTTTGTAATTTTCAAATTTGAATAAAAATAAATACAATAAAGAACTGAAATTCATAAGAAAATACAGCGATTTATTATTATTACTAAAGGGAGGTAATGTCTCTGCGCGGCACAGGCGTACGCTTCCTTTAGTAATCACAATACCAAAAAAATAAGTAATAAATCAAATAATAATAACAGAACCATTCAAGAATTATAATATCTGAAAAGTTGTGAAACACTCATCGTTTTTAACAGGTTATCAAGTGGGTTGGCGGGCTGCATCGGAATTACGGAACATTAACAGCCCGCTACTGCGGTAAAATGCCTGTGTATCCCAGAGACCAGTACCTCACTCTAATTATTACTCTTCTGCAGACGCTGATCGCATCCTTAAGCCCTGCATTACTTAGGTGAGATCTTCTAAACCTCACCGACCATATTTTCACGCGGTAATTTTAGAGTTGGTATTTCATACGCATGCTCCTTCTAGTATATTCCTAAAATTAACAGATTGTATTGCCAGTGTTTTTGAACAGTTCTTTTACAGACGTTTAAACTGCTGTTGGGGGTGGGGTAAAAAATATGATAAAATCTTACCTTCAGCTTACAATGATCTTTGAAAAAGGCAGGAATTGCTGACAGATTAGTAGTGAATATAATGTGCACAAGGATATTTATTTTTAATGCGAGTCTGAACGCCGCCCATCCTTAATTCATTTAAATCCCCAAGAGTGCTCACAAGTTCTGCCATTAAAAATGTATCTAAATATAATTACCATCAGACACCAATTTATTTTGGATTTTGAAGTTTCTTTAAAGACACTAACATTATTTAAGTGTTCTCGAAGCGTCAGACCAAAAATAGCAGCAACGGATCTCAACGAACAACTTTCGTGCAACTGCATGCAAGCCCAACGAGTGCATATTTTTACACTGATTACTCAGAGTACTTAGTGTAGGCCAAGCAAACTAACCTCTAATAGGTTCCTTGGTTTTTCTTGCGAGATTAAATGCAGACAATTACCATCAGTTTCTTGTTGAGGAACTGCTGCCACTTTTAGAGCATATTCCGTTCATTACAAGGCGACACATGTGGTTTCAAATGGACGGTGCTACAGCACATTTTGGATTCGCCGTTCGGAACTTCATTAATACCAATTATCCAAGATGGATTGGTTGAGGTGGTCCCGTTGCATGGCCACCTAGGATTACCGGACCTTACTCCCCCTAGATTTTTATATATGGGGGTATATGATGGATTTAGTATACACGTAAGTTTCAAATACTAGAGAATTATAGGAGCGTATTCAGCAGGCTGGCGAACAAATACGACAAGACAGGCGTGAAATACGAATGGCTACTACATCTGTAGGCTTACGGGCGCAAGCTTGCATTCAAAAAGGAGGTGGACATTTTTAAAATATTATTAATTGAACCTTTTTAAATAATAAGTGTTTATTTGCTTGACGAAGTTTATTTTATTTTCTGTTAAAAAGTTGGAAAGGCTTACAACTTTTGCGTTCTTCTCCTTAGAATTAAGTCTATTTTACGTTCCCAAAATTTAAACATAACGATACGGAACACCTTGTATGCTATATAATTTTACCAAGGGTGGGGTTGGCGTACTCTAGACGATTCACTACTAAATACGGCAAGAATAAATTCATTAATCATATATCGATATAATAACAACATTTATAAAACCAAACATAAATATTTCTTGAAACAGCTTAGTTTAAAATTGATAAAAGAACATATGACACAAAGACAGAGCAGCCAAGAGAATTGACTTGACTGGAGAATCATCAAATTCAACTATTCCTAAAGCAGACAATTTTACAGGAAGATATAAAGTACGTAGTAAAGAAAAAGGACAGGAAAACCAAATATATTCGCAGTGTCTGCTAAATTGCACTGTGTCTAAACCATGCAGTATTCTGCTGCTCCAACTGTAACCAAAATTCTCTATAAACCAATATTGTATAGTGTTGTGGCTTTGTTTATACTTTTTAAAATAACATTATTGCATCTTTTCCAATTTGTTAGTAATGTGTGAAAGGTGAGGAATTTCTCAAGGTGACTGTGATATTGGACAAACAAGGCTGGCAAAGGCATCAGAAGTAAAGAACACATAGCACATTACCGCCATGGGAAAATTGAAGAGTCAAGTGTAGCACAATGCGTAAACGAAACTGGGCATAATATTAAATTAAAAAACCCTCGATTAATTAAGAAGTAAATAATAGGTACATATGGTTTACGTTTTATCTCTTTAATTCTTAACCATTGTTAGTTTAGGGTGAATATTTTTTAGAGTGGCGATAGAACCAGGCATGTTAGAATAAAAAATATATTTTCTCACATCATTTGGTCGTATGGTTAACAACGACAATCCACTAATTTCCGAAACATGTCCCAAATTTATTTAACGCACATTTTGTGTGGTGCAGAGTATACCTACAACTTCATTATTTGTCAGACTTCCACAGTATTTACTATCGTTATTTATAATTTTAACTTCTTATCAAAATTAATTTTAAAAAGATGCCTCTTGTCTTCCTTGACACATTCGGATTCGTCCAAAATAAGCCACGCCCACCTCATAAGCATAATCACCATATTGACATTGACAAATCTGTCAAATGTTTGTAACATTACGCATTTCGGACTTATTTCGGCTGGAACACCTGTATATATTTAAAAAGCATGCAATAATTCTTAATTCATATAAGACATTTAGGACGTTTTTCATTTTTGTGATTTTGGTAAGGAATCATACACCTTCCGCAATTGATCCAGTCTTTAAACAGCCTCGATTTAAAAAATAATTGAATTATTATTCGTAAAGTGGATGGATTTACTTCCATGTCAATTCAATTGTTTCGGAGAAACTCAAATCCAACTTTTCGATGATTAAATACTAAAAATGAATTGAAAATATTTCAGAGGAAAGATAAAATATTGTAAAATATTTGTAAATTACCTTATTAATTGTATCATATTTAAAAGTTTGCGATACATTATTTATCATGACCTCCTTGACAGGGGTACCAACACCAAGTATTGTAATTGTCCCTAGATTGGGTGGGTACTCCGGGTTCCACCACAACGGGTAGCTTTGCAACTTATTCGGGACCAAATCGAATTGTAGTAAAGAATACATCTTTTCATTCACGGTATCTAAAAGTTACAATGGAAAACTTATTTTTATCTTAACTTTATTGATTATCTCTTACTTAATGAATCTCCATCATCCCAGAACAACATTCCACTGGCATATCCATTTTTATCGGGTGCACAAAGCAAGTCTAATTTGGACTGTCGTGAATACACTGTAGTCTTATTAGGTTGCTGTTGAGGTATTATACTGCCACCGTGAATTAGTACTGGAATCACATCGATTGGAGCTGGTAAACTGACATTTTGTCCGATACTGGGGATTGCCATTTTTGAATAATAGTCATACCATATTCCAGGCGGTAAGTAAATGTCAACCGATACCTTATTTTCCTGAAGGAAATTGAATAATTTTGTACAAATGGGAAAAATATGATTGTCTTATATCATAGGATGTATTTTACCTCTAAAACAGGTGCTATTAATACAGATGAACCCCACAGGAACATGTAATCGATATCATATGTTAAAGGGTCATTGGGAAACCTGAAGAAATGTTAGAAATCACATTGGTGCCATAGAGGGTGTCCCAAAACTTGACAATAATTTTTTAACGTATGGCACCACTATTCAAATGTCATTAAAAAAAAACATTATTTGTATGGCTTATACAATAAATTATCTACAAATCCCGCTAACAATATGCCCTATAAGATGATGACTAGTCTGGGCAAACAGCGGTAACAGTCAGTGTAGTAGATATATGGTGCGGAGTCGGCGATTATTTATTTCACGCGTTCACAGCGTCAGTACTAAATCGATGCTGTATGCGAGTAGTTCTGTGTATATGTAGGCTGTCGTCACTTATTTCGTAATTGTACGCTTATGTTTGCTTTAAAAATGTCGTAGTTAGGTACGTCGCGAAAGCGACCAATGGCAGACCCAGTTAAAAACTTTATAGTGGACATGCCGGACTTAATTTTTTATGGCGCTAAAATTCAATGTCTAGTTTGTAAAATCCCTTTAATGTGTTGGTCCAGAAGCCATCGTCAACGTCACATCGAAAACAAACAGCATTCTTCTGCAAAAAGTGGCATACGAGGCCAAGAAAAATCTACATTTGATTTATGTGTTACTCTTATTTTATGTAATCTATCGTTTCGTTTACTAGACAAAGAAGCATTTGTCTCCTTCTGGAATAAATATGCGGACTGTAAATTACCTAGTTGGATATCGATACGAAATGTAGTGCCATTTGCTCGTGAACATATAGAAAAAAGAATGAAAACGGAATTGAAAGATAAAAAACTGTGGTTGTGTGTGAACGAAGCAACAGATCGTCGAAAACATTCTGTGGTTAATGTAATGGTACGTACAATGGAACCACATCGACCGTCATCCTCCTTCTTACTTGCTTCCAAAAGAGTTATAAATTGTACTGCCGATGAGATTTTAAAGGTGGTGTTGAACTCATTGAACAAATTTGAAGTTTCAACTAAGCAACATTTAATGTTTATGAGTGATGGTGCCGCAAACATGCGTTCTTTGGGCCGATCTCTTAAAGAACACAGTGGTAACTTCTTACATGTAACGTGTAAAATCCATACTCTAAATCTTGCGGCACAAACTATTCCTACATGTTTTCCACTAGTAAATGCATTGATTGCTAGTACAAAGGCAGTGTTTCTAAAGTCCCCGAAACGTACCCGACTATTTCGCAGTGTGTCTTGATTTACCTGAACCACCACAGCCGATTGTTACACGTTGGGGAACATGATTGCAGGCTGCGTTTTACTACAACAAATATTTTGATCAAGTAAAGAAGGTAGTTTTAAAATTCAATCCGACAGAAGCTGCAGCAATCAAGGAAAGCCAGGAAATATTTCAAGATAGTCAGGTTAAAAGAGATTTACAAACTATTCACAACAATTACTTCGGACTAGCGGAGGGAATAGAAAAATTACAAAATGTTTCGATGTCGCTAGTGGATTCTGTTCAAATTGTGAATGATGTTCACGCACAGTTATACGCTGTAGAAGGCGAAACAAATTGGTGTGTAATACGAAAATTTGAAAGTGTTTTAGAGAAAGACTCCGATTTTCTTATATTAAGACAAATTTCTGAAGCTGCGTGTGAAGATGCATTAAGTTGTTTCAAAGATTATTTTAAATATGCAAATATAACATCGCTAGATGTCGAACGGTCGTTTTCGGCATTAAAAAACATTTATTCCGCACGTCGTACTCACTTGACTGAAACAGCTGTGGAAACATATCTAATGATTCAAATATTTAACAGATGTTACCCAGTTTGTGATTTCACGGAAGACTTTTAAAACGGTAAGTGTTTCAGCACGTTTTACAATTTATTTCTTGCCTTCTATTTTATGTGTAAACTTTTATGCCCTCGCCACGCCTCTGGCTGTTACCGCATATTTGCCCAGGTTAATGATGACTATGAGTCGTACAGATGTGTTGTTGTTTTACTGTTAATCGTCATACTACTCATCATTAATTGACAAGCTGAAGGCAGAAATTGCGGAAGAACGACCGCAATTGAAGAAAAGGAAAATTACTTACAAACTAGCAAGAAGAAAAATCACCATAAACTTACTCGAAAAACAACGGTCTTGCAACCGTATCACCCTGTACATTAGCAGCCCAAAACAAGGTATAAAGATATGGCAACAGCGAATATCTGACATGAAGCGCCTTTTTGGCAGAATCAATAACAGGTTGTCCCATTCCAACAGGATCTTGTGGCTAAAATTTGAAAATTGGTAACAAACATTTCAATTAAAAACAGTGAGTAAATTAACAATCCCATCATCTGTGTTGTGATTCCTAGAAAACGGGTAAAATGCTCCTAACTGTGACCACCTATTACAAAGCGGAACCGTGGTATTTCCATTGAATCCACAGATGTCAGCACCCATCAAAGGAATACCAAACATGCCGAAGCTGAGTAGTTCTGAAATATACAATTTAAATCGTAATTTTCTATTGGATTATTAAAGGTGAGTGCTTACGAGGGATTGAGTAACGCATATCGTGCCATTCAGAGTAAACATCTCCACTCCAATGTCCAGCATATCGGCCATGACCTGCAAATGTCGATCTGGATATTACCATTGGTCTTTTACCACGAATTTCCGCCATAGCACTGAAAAATGGGAGATATTTCTTATCCACAATGACTTTTTAAATTTGCGTTTATCTTACAAGCTTGTAACGATTGCTTCAGTAATACCATAGAGGTTATGAACATTGTAATGAATCCCAGCGTACTGTTGTGCAGTCATGCATAAAGTTTTATATTTTAATTGACCTCCAAGGACACTAGGTAGATAAGGTGGTGTTTCAAGGGACGATTTCGGGCAACCGGTAAAAGAACCTGACAGAAAATTAGCGGGTTCATTCATGTCAATCCAAGCACCATCGAATGCGAAAGAATCGTGCATTGATCGTAGCATTAAAGTCCAATAATCTACTGTACGTGGATGTGTGAAATCGGGCCAGACTGTACTAGCGCGATTCCATACCTAAACATGGAATTTACATTAACGATGGATATGGTGAAAAATTGAATGTCACTATAAATGTTAAGAAATGACAGATACAGTGAAAAAACTTACCTTCCCTATAAAAGGTTGCCCAGTAGAATTTTTGACTAGAATATCCATTTCAATCGCTTTATCATAAGGTGGGTAAGTACCTTGGTCTTCACTAGCACTAATTCCTGGATCTACCAAAGGTATATAATGCATTCCTTTACTATGCAACTCCTTCACAAAAGTGGGTAGCGTTTTAAAGTTTTTATGGTCGTAGGTAAAGTCATTACTGTTATTCATGTAGTCTAAATCATTCCATTGAGTATCCTAAAATGAATTAAGACACTAAAATACTAGAAATAAAATCTATTTTAAAATTTTCCTACAATAAGTATGCCTGCGTCAATATTCCTCTGCATTATATCGCGAGTATCATTTACAGATTTGTAACCATATCTGCAAAGAAAAGGACGGCTCAAAAGGAACATATTTTTTATAAATTACATTACCTGCATAGATGGAAACCCAATGACCAGTAGGCGGGTAAAAAGGGTCGACCAATAAGCTCCGTGTATTGACTTATGACGTCAGAAGGGGTTGGGCCAAGGAAAAAATAGAAATCTAAGATACCTCCGATTGGTCTAAATGTTATGGCAGGTTTTGGCTGTAAGATTACATCTAGAAAATGATTAAATGAATTTATACAACTTCAGAAATTTAATTTTGGTAATATGGATTATGAGGAGTGTTTAATACAACACTGATCAAGAATTTTTGGATACATCTATATATCAATTTTTATGTATGTTTAAAAAATTTAATTACTCACCCATAGCATTACTATTCAACAAAAACACTCCATGGCTGTTACTAGACTCTTCCATTACTAAGTAAAATGGATGGCTCCCATATAAGTTTTGCTTGAAATAAAGAATATAGAAAAAAGTTGAATTATTTCAAATTAGATAGACTGCAATTTATATAAGACTTTTTCACGTAAATAAATGCAATACATACATTTTCTGAAGGGGCCCCATCATGATTAAACATGGTGAATTGTTGCCAGTTCGTATTTAATAATAAATTATTTCGATGTTCTCCTAGACCGTAAATGTATTTTGATGGTAACCTAGAGCTGATTTGAAGAAATTGATCTGCAAAAATCATATTTCGTAATCCGGTAGTGTCAAATCTGGAAATAATTGAGTGAAATTTTTAAAAATGACCGAGAAGAATGGTTTTTTATGTTTTACATAGTCGTGTTATCAGATTTCCGTAAAATCTTAAATCCGGTCTTTCTTTCATCCATGATAAATTCATAATTTAGGTTCTTGTCAGCTTTGTCGACAATTGGGACTTCCGGATAAGGGGATTCGTATCTATTTTGTACAGGATTCGTAATCTAAAATTGTAAAGATAAAATTTATAACCAAAAATATTTTTGAAGAAAATTATGCAAATTACCTTAATATGGAGTCGATCCTGGGTTTCGTATTTAACTACCATCTTCAATATTTCCGCATCATTTGGATACGGCGATTGATAGTTTCTCTTCAAGAAAATAATTGAACCGAAAGCAGTTTCGCTTGCGTTAACGTATTTGTAAGTCGGGTAACTTGCAGGGTAAAAACAATAAGGGATGTTTAAAGGAACGCTGGTGTCCTGGTTGTGAGATTGCTTCAATTTCATTGCCGACCAACAGCAACCTCTTGCGTTACATTTCTCTTCGCTAGCTTCATCTTCGGGATGACAATCAAATTTGTCGATATCTTCCGTCACTTTGCATTCAGCTGGATCGGGTTGAGGTGGAGGTGGTAAGACGTTTCTGTTAAGTTTCTTGTAGAATTTAACAGAATGTAAGTTATCGTGAGTTATAGCGGATGGAGTATAATCGTCCTATTATTTAGAATAGCATTAAAAATATGACGGTTAATGATTCTATAAAAACAAACCTGCGCTTTCAATGCGAAGTGCGAGCGTTGATATTCCTGTTTTGAAATATGTATTATACCAAAACAATGCAGTAAATAAACTATCGGAAGGATTAAGAACACAGCCACCAGTACGATAAGCAATAGACTTGTAGTTAGAGTAGGACGGGTACAGTCTGTTTGTGCAGATTGTGAAGAAAATTTGACATATTCTCTTCCCTAAAATAATGGATATTATTTTGCATTCCATTATAATTTTAGCATTGATTTACCTTATTAAATGTCGGCGATTTTTTGTAATCATTAGTTAACGACGACTCCTTTATTTTGGGAAAATCAGGTGTATTATCGTTTTGAAACGATTCGAATGATACAATGTCACAATTACTAAAACGCTGAGCTCTCCTTGTGCGAAACGCGATTAACAACTCCCTAATTTTAGTCATTTTGGTAAAAGATGTGCAATATTTCTTATAAATTTTAATAATTTATCATTAAAAATTGTCGCAAGTAGTATTAAAACAAATGAAGTTCTTTCTTCTTTATCACTCTTTGTGTGGGCTTATCAACGTGAGTCAGTTCCGAGATTCACGTGAAACGGAAAATTTAATTCAAGTCGAGTGTATTCATGGTTGATTTGTATTTTAACTTTAACAAATCCATGGGGATTTATTAATTTTCTTGACTTTCTTTCTTTTGTGAATTTGGATAGACAACATATACAGCACTAATTTTTGTACGTGATTAAAACAGCGCTTGGGTGTGTGTAATACGAATTAAAATGTCTAATATTTCAAACTCAAACATAGATGCCGCGCTGTTATAAAATTGAATATAACCTCAAAATACAATTGTTAATTTCTTTGTAAATATTTAAAAATATACGTATTAAATGTGTCAGTTACAATAAGAATACACACAAAAATAGTAAAATGGGCTTATACGTAATTTTACGTATAATGAAGCTTGAAAAGAAGTGCATCTTACGAAATGTGTATAGTAAATATAATTATGTAAATAGTGGACTTTTTAATAGAAGAAATGCATCAAACGACGTGCGAAATCTTAAAGCAAGAAGCACGCTATATTACTTAGTTGCAGCTGGAGTGCTTACAGTGGGTATGAGCTATGCCGCCGTACCTTTATATAGGATGTTTTGTCAAGCATATAGCTACGGTGGAACTACTACTGTGGGTCATGATACTAGTAAGATTGAGACTATGAGTGCTGTTAAACATAAGCCAATTAATATTAGATTTAATGCCGATACCAGCTCAAGTATGAGATGGAATTTTAAACCACAACAAACACAGATTACCGTATTACGATCTCATTTATGTGAAAACTATGTAATTATTTAGAATTGTAGGTGTTCCCCGGAGAGACAGCTTTAGCTTTTTACACTGCGATGAATCCTACCAATAATCCAGTTATCGGAATTAGTACATATAATGTGATACCATTCGAAGCAGGGCAGTATTTTAATAAAATACAATGTTTTTGCTTTGAAGAACAACAATTGAATCCGAAAGAACAGGTAATTATATTGTAATACAACAAAAATCTATTTTAATTTTTATTCTCGAGGTTGATATGCCGGTATTCTTCTACATTGACCCGGAATTTACGGAAGATCCCAAGATGGAATTTGTTAAAGAAATAACATTATCGTATACATTCTTTGAAGCTAAAGAAGGTTTGAAACTCCCAATGCCCGTTTTTAAGAAGTGATAATGAAAATAAACAATGTATTTGTTTAAGAAATCGTTTTATTCAAATTTAACATTACATAAATCGTTACAAGGACTAATACTTAATTGTGGCAGTGATTGGGAACGATCGCCTCATACCCATACATTTTTCGCGATCGATGAATAGGGAACTAACTTTATTGTGAAGCTCCGTTTCGAGATTACTTCTGCTTTTCAATAATTGTTGATGTTGGGCTTCGGCTTCTTGAAGTTTGCGATGCAGATACTCAATGCTATCTTTGATGTCCCTAACTTCTACGACTAGTCTAGAAAATTATGAATTTTATTAAGTACATAAGTTCGATTCCCTTAGGGTACCAATTTACCTGTCTTGAGCCATATCTCTACACAATTCGACTTCTTTCCGATGAGTTCTTGCTTCCAAACGAGTTTGAGCAACTTTCATGGGATTGGATTTATCTAATATGCCTTTCCTCAATAACTCGATATTCTTTTCAATATCAAATATCTCCTGTTGTATCTGTAAATTATATTTTCATTTATTAACAGGACGTATAACATAATCTTTGTTACCTTGTGTAAATGCATCTGTAATTTACTCTTCGCTTCTAATTGTTCGGCAGCTCTCCTAGCCAGAGCGTTATTCGTGTTACTCCACATATCCCAAATTTGGCTTGAGACCGTGTTTATGAGATTATCAACGTCAGATCTCATTTGAGCTGTCTTTCCTCGTTCAGCTTGTGATCGGTTCACGATACGATTACTATTTTCGGCCCAAGTTGTTGTAGTACTGACGCTGGAATTGAAAAAATATATTTTATACAAAGGAATTTTCAGACGGAGGCAGTAAACATACGTTGGGTCGAAACTTTCAATTCCTCCATAGTAGTTTATACCTCTTGAGTAATTATTCAATTGATGACACATATTGTCGATTCCCAAAGCAGATTCTTTACTTCGAACATCCGTTTCTAATTCGTGTTGAGCTGCCCTATCATTTCTTAGTTGTGCTTTAACTTTCTCCAACAACCCCTTCAATTTTTCTTGCGAATTCCTATATAATTCAATTTCTTGCAGCAACGATTGTTCAGGAGCATCATGTACCAAATCCATGCCTTTATACGAGTCGAATTTACTTAAAATATTCATCAAAAGTAAATAGAAAAAATAAAAAGTACCTGGTCGATTTTCTCTAAGGTATAAACACTCTTGAGCAATATGTAGCGGTCCCTCTATATCTAATATGGCCTTCTCTAGAGCTCTCCTAGCATTTTGAAACATCTCAATTTCAGTTATGAGCTTCTCCAACTCGGTTCTAACCTCATTTCGCCAAAAAGTAGTGTCTGTTATTCGTTCCCCTAATCTACGGCCCGCATCTCGTTGTCCTTGACTTGTTTTCTCATCAGTTTCCCTATGAAACAGCAAAAATGTTTGTAAATGAGTTAAATGCGTGATTTAGATTTTAATTTCCCAGTGTAAATGTGACTTTTAACTTTATAACCAATCAGAATCGATTTCCCCAATTATTTAGCCAATCACTAATGAAGATTCTAAATTTACTGAAATGTGATTGGTTCAAGTAAATTTGAACTATATCTCACCTCATTACTCGAATAGCATCACCACGAAGTCTTTCAGAATAATTCCTGTTAGTATCTGATTCATTATACTGCTTCAAATTATTTTGAGTCCACTCCAGTGGGGTATATCTTGTGTATAGTGCTGCTCTTGCTGCGTGTGCGGGGTTCCTTTCGAAACCAGTCACCAGATTGGGGAATTTCAAAGGTTCAGTTGCCATTCCGTATGGTGTGTAGCAAGGATCAACTAAGGCATTGGTAACTGGTTGGCTAGGTCTAAAAGAAACAAAACAAAGTTAAATAAGAAAGTTAGTGGTTAGAGGAGTTATTTCTGCCTACAATGGACAAACTTCTACATTTTCGAAGCCTAAAGTTGGTCGCCAAGGGTGTGGACGAGGTGTTTCGTAATACTGGCCGATTCTGGTGGGTATAGGGGGCCCTGAAACTTGTTCCATGCATGGAGTTGCCGCCACAGAACTCCATGGTTGAAGTTGCTGTAAGAAAAAATAGAAAAATTACAATTAAAATGAAGCTATTTCATTTGGTCTAGCAATTATGCACTATAAATGACTGTTTTTACACTTTTTACTTTGAAACGAGTTTCAACATGGAATTCTACAAATTACACTTACAGAATACATAACAGTTTCGTGTTTAGCCATTTTTTAAAAGGATTTTTGAAAAACCATAAATTTACTAACACATAAAATATCACTTGACATGCAATGAAATTTCTTTGACAAATGTAATTGTGTAACTATGGCATTTTGAAGAAGTTTTCTTTGTAAACATCAGCAGATATCAAATACCGTATTGTATATGAATAATACAATAGGCATTGTAATTCTTAACCTTCTCACGCGGTATATTAGCATTTGACTAATCGAATAAATTTTACTGGATCATTAGATTGCTAAAGGTTCCAACAAATTGTTAATAAGGAATTTTAAAAAATTAATTCGCCTAAAAATTAAGAAAAAAATGAGATTTCGTATAAAGAGAAGCTAGTTGGAGATTGCATCCGATATTTTAATGTAATCGCAAATTTAGTTTAACCACACTGTTTATAATTAAAATGTTCCGTACATAGAGCATGTTCCAAAAAAAAAGAAACGTGGCAAATGAGAGGAAAATAGCATCTAAATGCATATTATTATGTAGCTATTTTATTGGCTTATTTTCAAATTGTGGGCGTGTATTTCAAAGTAGGCGTGTTAATAAAATGTTCTTTACATTTCGGAATAAAGTTTAAAATACTAATGTGCTTTTAATAGAACAACAAAAAAATGTTGTAATTTAAAAACCTTTTAAAGAATTTACGATTGGTCGATATTTAATGTTTTTGTAATGACATTTTAAAATGTGTTTTTAATATCTTCCAAACCTTAAGATTGCTTTCATTGGTTAATATTTAAAAAGAAGGCGTGTCATAAATCATTATATGGGGTTTTTGGTGGTTTATCTGCAAGTGAGCGTGTTAACATATTCCTTACTTTAACTTTAGGGAATTGCTTAAAAGGTAAACATCTTTTTAATATGCAAACATTTGATTCCAATTTGCATGATAAAATAGAATACCTGGATATAGTTTTATGACGGATTACTTTTATTGGTTCATTTCAGAGATACGGGCGTGGTATGAAGGTCTGCACTGTTTCCATTGATTTTTGTTTTAAAGTGGGCGTGCAACTAAGGTGTTTTTTCATTAACAATCTCTTTTTCCGTTATATAAATTAAGGGAGATTACTATAGAATTAGAAGAAAATTCATAGCACTTAATGCATGTATTAATATTTATTATTGCTTATGCTTTCTGTCGCACTGTGAAATTTGAATTATTCAAGATGTTTACCCACCGAGTTGAGTTTGAAAAAAATTCTCAAACAGCTTGATAAATCAGTTCTAACAATTTTAGTAAGCACCTACTGGATTCTATTTAAAAACGTACTTTCTCTTAGTCAACTGTTCAATCAAAGATTTTGGCAAATAAAAAATGGACTCATTCGTTGGTAGTTACTTTTCGGAGGTTGGTAACGGCTTATCACAAATTATATGATACATTTTTATCTCTAAATTATTGAAAATTCTGAAAATGATTGTAATTTAATAAAATTACACGATAAATCTTATAGTTAGATAAGCTAGAATTATCTCAGTAAACAAAATGTCTAATAGTTTACAAAAAAACGTAACCCCCTAGTGTTTATACTTAAATAAAATCATGAACAAACAAAATATTATTATAATAAAAAGAAAATATTTCCAAAAATGTCACTTACTCTATTGTATCGACTACGCCTTTCCTTTGTAGCACCAAATATCATCTGTGATAATTAAAAAAATATCTTGCAACCCTTTCCCTTTCTTACAAATTTTATATTTGCAAGAATTGTGTATATTTTTGTTGACAAGACGCAACTTTGGTAAACGCATGATTTGTATTACGTACCTGGTACAGAATTGTATTGTGACCTGAAAATTTACTAGCCTAAATATCATTCAAAATCAATATTCGATAGTATACGCTCAAGGAAATGTCTAAGAAATCGTGTAATAGCTCTTGAATCTGGCTAGAAGCTATCGAAACTTGTTTCGATTCATATGTTACAATCATCTTCAGCTTAAATGATCCACAATTATTCTACAGAGAATTTAACGTTAGATAATAACCAGGAATCTGTATATTGTACAGTGGAAAAATATGTTTTGAGGGATAGCGTCTTTTTACTTTCGTATTCTGTTTTGTAGAGCCATAATATATGGATCCACTTGGCATTCTTTTAAATTTCGCCGACGATTTAAGTTGGTAGTTTAGATGGTTCAGTGATTGCCGGAAGTATCAATTTATATCCGCGAAATTCAAAAAATGCTAAGTGGTAATAATAGGTTTGTAATTTGTAAGTAACTTGTGTTTTTCTATTATTACTACGAAACTAAGCCATTGTTGTTATTAACAGTTTATATTTACTTTGATATTTATGAATATTTACTACTTTTGAAGAGTTGAGGTTATGTTAGAAATTGGAAGGGGTTATGTTATGTTTGAATAACGACCTTCCCTATTAGTAAGTAATTATTACAATTAATTGCGAATTTATTATTCTAAGGAGATTTCTATTGATATTTTAGATTACACAATGGCATTAAAGTTACGATTTTTACAAAACAATCTTATAAGACTTTATTCCTCCAGAGCAAAAATTGCTTTAACCCACGATGAAAGTACTTACGTAGTTTGGCATAAAAGGCAAGATTTTCCTTATGAATGTACAAAACCGCTTCCAGAAGTTAAAAGTAATGAAGACGAAAATACAGTTTTGAAAGCTAGTTTCACACCACAACTAAAGGAGGTATTCAATAAAAAGTCACCTGAAATTGCACGGCAGGAACTTATGAATATTACATACACTACGAAACATAGATGGTTCCCTAGAGCTAGAGATAAGAAAGCCAAAAAGACACCAATGGACAGAGAATATTTATAGGCATATATTGGTTAGATCGTAATTAGGTTTGATATGTATTCCGTTTTTTAACAAAAAAATAGAGAATAAAATATACTGTTGGAGCTTTAGTGTAATTATATGTGTTCATAATGAAACTAGGTTTAGTATGTATACAAAATGTTTAATAACTATCCAAATTACAAATAATTAATTTCAGTCAATCGGTTAATGCTATTAAGGCTTTAACTACGTTCCCATGATGTTCTCGTAACGTTCTTTCAGCTAGTATCCTTGTAATTTCCATTTCTCTAACAATTAAATCGACATCCTCTTTCACGATGGAGACCTTTAGAAGTTCCTTTTCCCTGGCCTGTTTCTCTAAAGCTTCTTTATTCCTTCTATCACCTATAGCCGAAATAGCTCCCGCAACATTTTGCGTTGATATCTCCTTCTCTTCGGCATAGTCGGTAACCTTTTCAAGATCAGCAGCACCGCTGTCGTATTTCGCACCTTTCTTCTGAGATTTTTCCGATTCTTCAGAATTACCGTTCACATTTTCTTCCTCTGTCATTCTTTATTCGATTATCGTACAATAAATATGTACCACATGAACTTTCTTTGTGAACTTAAATGATTTGTATAGAAAATAGAAATAGGCAAAAATAAGAATGATGAAAGTGAAATTAGTCCGAAAACAATTTGCGTTGCCAACTGATGTTTATCAAAAGTGTTTAGAATAATAAATACCCTAATTTGGAAAAATGGAGAAGTATGAAATTAAAAATAGTTTTATTAAGGTTCGTTTATAAAGACAAGGATTCTTTAATAAATAAACTATGAATTTTAGTTTGATTAGTTGGTAAACTGAATAGATTTCGCAATTGCAAATAAGATTTTTTAGTAACTAAATGTGAGCATTTTAATAGTGTTAATTGACGTTGCCAACCAATGTATATCAAAAGTTTCTAGAGTAGAGTTTAAAAAAGAAAATATGAAATTGAAAATAATTTTGTTTTGGTTGTTGATGATTTTTAGACAGAAAAGAGTGTGAAATGTAAACTATTATACGTTTATTAATCGATTTTGCAGTAATTGCAAATAATTAATTATCAGTTACACCAACCTTGATTATGAATTTTGCTCAAGAACTTCAAGGGCAAGCCGGTTTCCTTTGTTTCCAAGGTTACCTGATCTGGAAAATGATTTAGCCAAAAAAACAAAGATATGACTTAACATAATTTATTTAAAATAAGTTATTTACACATTTATGTTCTAACCGAGGGAACGATATAAAAAAACATGCTATTGAGATTACTATTAGACACATAGCTAGAGCTTCCTGCATTTAGATATTTCCTGGGAAATTACCGCCGCCAGTTTGATCGTCCCAACCTTCTACCCAGCTGTTAGGACAGAGAGCGCTATACGCCTTCTTGAAATATTCGCATGGCGCATAATTTTCGCCTTTAACCTTCTGGCAGCGATGATAATCTAAGTAGCTTTGGTAACAATATCTAGTTTGGTTAGTGTTGGGGAAACGTGGATCGAAGGGCGCAGTGCGCAAATCTTCCGCCGGTTTTAAAGCAGCTGGCATTGTGCCTGAAACGAAATAAAATGCGAGATGATCATCGTGTGTTTGAATTTGATGAGTATCACGTATAACAACAAATAGTTTTTTTTTTGATACTACAAGATGCAATAGTTTTCTTTTTTGGGGGAAGACCCGAAAAAGTACTTATAGTTTGTGACACAGTGACATCTTATAGCATCTTTTATAACGTTCTCAGGAGTTTGTTACTAATTATTGATTGACATTTATGATAAAAGATCACATTTTTTTAATGTGCACGTCTTTCATCTTTTCTTTATACTACAGTGGATGAAAAACATAATAGTACAGAAAGTTAATCATCTATCACTTTCTTTAGATTTAATTTAAAAACGTGAATTTTATATTTGAAAATATTTTCAAATTAGGTTTAAAACAGTTCATATACAGCAGGCTTTGATGGTAAAGTTTTTGGTAACACAGGACAATTATTTCCATTTGTACTTTTTATTTTGTTCTTCCACTGTAATGAAGTTATGTGTTTTGCTTTGATGGTTCTAAAATACACACATATAAACATATGTACGTTAAAATATTCATGGTTACCTATTTGCAATCAAATTAAATCACGTAAAGTCCATCTTTTTACATTAAATTATAAATAACTTATTTAACAAGAGGCCTTGTTTTGGAATCATCATCACAACATGCCTCCTTGTAGCGTTTTACTTCTTTCAAGTAAATAGACCATGGATCTTGAGGTTCGACACCCTCATTCTCGTCATCCATTCTAGTTTTCATCACCACACCAGTCTTCAGTACCCGCCCGCCTCTCCGTTTACCAAAGGTAGGTATTTTTGTTTCGCTTGACCCTGCTTCAGCTTTCGCAGCTTCTGCTTTCTGCTGTTGCTCTTCCTGCATTTTCCTAAATATTTCCAGGAAGGACCCATCATTTTTAAAAGCATTTTGGTTAATTGCCTCAGCATCCTCCTCCTCAAACTTATCTTCCTCTTTCGTAGCATCGTTATCAGAGTATTCATTCTTATCGGAAGTAGGAGAACGTGAGTACATTCTTGACTTATGCGAGATCTTCGAGTAATGTCGCTTACGATTTCTGGAATGACTACGACTTCTTGATCTGGAATGTCTTCTCGAATGAGATCTCCGTTTAAGCTTTTTGTCTCGGTGCCGTCTACTTCGATCATGTGAAGGACTTCGACTGCACGAAATACTCCTACTTCTATGCTTGTAATGGCTTCGTGAGGATTGGCTGTGAGATCGTCGATGACGTTTACTTTGACTGCGATGTTTCTTTTCTCGTGAGCGAGATCGTGATTTGTATCTATCGCGCGATCTGCTCTTCGATCTTCTGCGATGACCATGCCTGTCGCGGTGTTTGTGGTTCTCGTGATCTGTATAATGGGAGTTTTTTATATAGGGATCAATACGTTCAACGGTTTTAGTTTCCGAGATGGGTCTTTCGATT
This sequence comes from Dynastes maya, assembly GCA_029619315.2. Lineage (NCBI taxonomy): Eukaryota > Metazoa > Arthropoda > Insecta > Coleoptera > Scarabaeidae > Dynastes > Dynastes maya. The sequence continues at coordinate 50,696,171 of JAROYE020000005.1, forward strand.
TTGTCCACGAAATGATCCTTTTCTTCTTCAATACCTGGAGGAGGCGGGTTATTCCATAAACCCGATGAAGGCGGATTCATCTCAGTGTAGTAGAAAATACGACCTACAAGAGAACTTGCAGGTATAATTAACTGAATCGGACGGCATACATTCTAAATTGAGATCTTGAGAATAGTCGAACGTATGAGATAAATTATATATGGTCTTAATATAATGCAGAAAAAAAAAATTATACCAACACAAAATTCATATAGTAACTCTTTTTTTTTTTTTATTAATAAACGATGTACAGTTGAGTTCCTATCTGTTCCGTATGTGTAAAATCAAATGCATTATATACGAGAAGAGTATAATCGGTAAAATATGTGCAATAGCAATAGAAGCGTATCGCTCTGTTAGGTAATCAATCTCGAAATATGAACATCGATATTTCGTTTAGATGGTTACATGATAAATCTCGGTAAAGAAAGCACGTACACATAAATAAAGAAAAGGTAATAGTCGTTATTAAGCTACGTATTATTACAATACCTGTGTATTTGTGCAACGAGGAATTATCAATTACAAGATGGCTACCACTCTGCTAAAATCCTGGCTGGCGTACTTTTAACAATTATGAAAGAAAATCAATGAAACGTCATATATACGATGAAGTTAGCAACAAGTTCAAATGTTCAACATTTTTTGCACAAATAATTACTTTAAACGCACTGTTTTTAAAAACAATCTTATCTGAACTTATTTAACGTGCGATCAACAATGCAATAATTCATTTACACCTTTATTTTTAGCACGAAATATCGCATTGATGTAACATTATTATTATGTAGCATAATAAGTTGCCTATCTTCAGACGCATCAAGTTAAAAACCTATTATTTCTTTAAGAATATTATTTGCATTTTTTTTATACGTTATTTATGTCTACACGTGTACGTTACTTACTTTCTTTGGCATTTTCAATCACCTCACTAATCTCTTTTACTTTAACATCCTCCACATTTTCGGAATTCACGTTAACGTTGTTAGCTTCGATTTGGTCGCCCATTTTAAACTAATAAATTTAATTAAGCAAATAATGTATAGACGACAATTCTTGTATGTATACTATTTAAGACGCATGCAGCTATATTTATGAATGAAGATGATCTTTAAACGTTGACCGGCGATAGGGAGAACATTTTTTTAAATCTATAATCGTCATTTCTGCGCGTATGCCAGAAAACGATTTAAATCTTATTTTTTGCAACTTATACATTAAATAGATCGTAAATATTGTATTGTTCATCAATTATAATAATTAAGACATCCCAATATTTTACAGTAGTTTCTAATTCATATACACTACCGTTCATGGAAGTTCGAGCAAGCAAAAAAATGTACGGAAGTCAAAGAAAATGAGAGAAATATTAAATGGCCATGTATTTAATACTTACTTACATGATTTTACATATTTTCAAACACAAATTTATTCAAAAGAAAAAATTAATGTAATACAAATAATTTAAATCCGATTTTCATCGAAAATTCCACCTTTTGCTTTTAGGTCTGCTGCCACTATTCTCGACATTCGATTCACTAATTTTGCTAATGTTTCATTGGGCAAGCTTGTCCATACCTCCTGGAGAATGGTCCACAAATGTTCCTTCGATTTTGGACAACTTTTCCTAATACATCGGTCTAATTTTTCCCATAACAACTCTATCGGGTTCAGATCGGGGGACTGTGACGGCCATTCCATAATTTTTAGGGTTCTTTCATTTTCTTCTTGCTGCAGATAATCTGTACACAATTTAGATTTATGTTTGGGGTCATTGTCCTGCATAAATTCAAATCCACCACCAATTAATCGGACTCCTGACGGTATGGCATTTTCCTCCAGGATTTTCCGATATTCTTCTTTTTTCATTATGCCCTCAATTTTGAGCAAGTCCCCTGTTCCGATTAAGGAAAAACAACCCCAAACCATCACAGACCCGCCTCCATGCTTCACCGTAGGAACTATACATTCCCGTAACATTATTTCCCCTCTTGATCTGGGTACGAAAACTCTCCGTCTATTTCCGAAAACCTCAAACTTGGATTCGTCAGTCCACAAAACGTTTTTAAAATCGTCCACTGTCCAATCTCTATGAGCTTGTGCCCATTTCAGTCGTTTCAACCTACTTCCTCTTCGGAGTAACGGTTTTCGACAAGCCACTCGCCCATGGAACCCGGCCTCTTTCAGCCGACGTTTCACAGTACTCACAGAAACTTTGGAATCTCGCTCATTATTGAGTTCTGCAACAATTTCTGATGCTGTTAGTCTTCTATTGCGTTTACTAATTATTCTTATTCGTAAATCTTCCGCAGGAGTCGTTTTTCTTGACGGTCCTGGCCGATTACGATCTTGCACGTCACCGGTTGTCTTAAACCGAACTATAGTATCATGTACTGTAGCTTTTTTTATTTTTAATTTATCCACAATCCGTCTTTCTGCGTACCCTTCCTGATGCAATGTAATAATAGCAGATCGTTTTGAAACAGCTAGAGGCTTTCCACGGGGCATTTTAAGCAGTCAAACCGAAATTATTTTATTTTTCACTTGCACAACCACAGATACTTTCACAATAACAATCTCTTCAGGACTACTGCGTTTATAAATGTTATAATACTTTATAAAGGGTATACGAATATTTCCAGGTAACACGAGTGAATCAGCTAACCCTCCTAGGGATTATTATAAAGCTTTATTGTCACTGTAATTATTGGGGTTTTCAACATAATTATATATTTTATGATAACGGTCTTATAATAGACAAATACTACCTGGAAATTGGTAAAAGGCTTCCAGACAAGGTTAGTTTTAATAGTTCCTCGCAGAAATGTATATTATATAATTTTAAAATTTTTTCCTAAATAGTTAATATAATTTGACAGCTTGACCGAACTTCCATGAACGGTACTGTACTCTGCTCTGCTACTCTGCTACCAGAATCTGGCGTTGGGTAGTTTCTAATTCATAAACTGTTAAAATAATTAGCACGTTTAAAAGATTTCATTAAGAAACAAATTATACCCGTAGAACAAGATGATTAATAATTTTTTGATACGCGTATCTCGAAAGGATAACCTATGGTACACCTTGTATTATTTACAACTTAATGCGTTAAGTTGTGGTCCGTTTCAAAACAGAATAAACTTAAATAAATCTTTTACGCTGTCTTTTTTTATTTTATAGATAGATAGTAATATCTCGATTTTGACCTTACTTTCGTTTAATATAACGCATTATTAAGCTGGGTTCACATCACAGCTGTGTCGCTGTACGGCGGTGTTTCGGTGCGCCAAAAATTTGAAGACGACGCCAACCGCCCTTCACATCACCACTGTTTCACAGCTAAAAGAAAATAGCGCGTATTTTAAAAGGTGTTCAAGCATGCACGATATGTCATGTCATGTTAAAATCTTATTTCGGTGAGCAACGGCTGTTAATGATATTTGTATTAGTTGTACAAAGATGTATTAGTTTTCAGATTTTTTCGATTTTTACACTATTAACAATATGGGTACAGAATATGGTAACGAATACACAATAGGTATGTACCACCACAGACGACGAAGACTTTCAGCGTTATATTTCTTAAAAAAGTATAATAGGTATTATCATTTTATGTCGATGTAAATGATCTTTCTCTTTTATATCACATATAAGTTGTATTCGAACAATTCACCCCAATTGACCACGTTTTCTCAAAGATGTTTTCCGCTCAGTTCTCAATAGAAAATGATAAACCACAAGTTGGGCAAGGACCCACTGATCAAAACGCGCTGTGCCACCGCTAAAAGTTAAAGTTGGACCAACTTTTAGCGTCGTGAATTTCCTATGGCGCCAGTGTAGCTTTCTTTGAATCAGCCAATAGCTTGCACGTCGTAACACCGCGGTACAGTGACACAGCTGTGATGTGAACCCAGCTTTAAACGAAAGTAAGATCAAAATCGAGATATTACTGTCTATCTTACAAGAGTGATATTAAATTAACGGAACACTTTAATTATATTGCTATTATATCGTTTCACTGGCCGATTTCTTAATTTAAGCGCAGGCACATTGTATAACACCAAGGAATTTCTTTCTTTTCTTGTTGCTAGCATGTTAAATTTGATTAGAGATTTAAAAATTTCACGTTAGCGACATCTATCGTTTTTATATATCGATTACTATGAATATGTGTAAAGCCTGTTTTACACAACCCGATTTATTAGCCAATCAATTGAACAAGTTGATCTTCGATTTTATTGTAACGTGTAAAACAGCAAATATCGTGCGATTTCTTGAGCAAATTATCGTACGATCAAATGAATTAAACATGTTCTATTTTGCCAAGATTTTCCGATTATTTTTCACTAACTTTGCTGTTTTAATACCAACACAGAAATGGGATGTATGTGTCTTGATAGTTATGCTACCTGAGTTGTATGTATTATAATTCGCACAGTAGGTTCAACACACATACATCCTTTTGAATCAGTTGAAGTTGTTGAATGTACGCATGTGTACGTAATACAAAACCTAATGTTTTAGTAATAGTGATTACACTGATTACACAAGTAAAGTTATATAGTTCACGGGTACAGTATTAAATTTACAACTATTCATCAAGACCAGTGGAAAGAACTCGTTTGACAAGAAACAAGAAAGTACCTACGAATTTTATTCACGGTCCTATTCATAGTTCTTCCTTAAGGTATACTTTTCCATAAGCATTCCTTGATATAGAAATTTGTGTTTCATAGAACCTTAGATAAGGAAAATCTTAAGGTAGCTCCTCAGGTACCTTACAGAAAACAGAATTTTATTTTTGCTAAAACTGAATCAGTAAGAATTTGGCAGACTGTAGGTAATCATGATGTATATAAACAAATTCCTTTCTAAATAAACTTTAAACACAATTTAACCTAATCACAAATTGCTTCGTGTTCCCGCTAACAAATCAAAATGAAGCTAGTAAGTGGTGATCAGTAGCTAACTTTATAGTAGTGTAGTTTAATAGAATGCTTTTCACCAATTCTACAGAATGCATCCTTATCCGAGAATGACCGAAGTGAATCGACATTGCGACTATCTGTCCTATTCATTGTTTTTCCTTAAGGTAAACTTTTCCTTAAGCATTCCATGATTAAGACATTTGTGTTTCATAGAACATATTTCTCACTTAAGGTCGCCTTAGATAACGAATATCTTAAGGTAGCTCCTCAGTTACCTTAAGCATTCCTTGACAAAATACTTGATAGGGCACATAGAGGGCGTTTCAGAGCATATTTGTTATTATCGGTTATAAAATTACGTTTTTGGTTAATTTAGTTGTATTTTTATATATAATTTTAATTATTAAATTTCATGTATAAATAATGTGATACTTGTATGTACTAAATTTTCTGTTGATTTGAGGTTATTACAAGTACAGTATTTTTAAGCATTATTATTTTAAATAATAGGTTGTTAAACTTAGGATATAAAGATACAATATGCTATGTATTGAGGGTTGTTTTGATTATATTGATATGATACACAATAATAGACAACATAAACGATACATTACAGACGTACAAAATCCTATGGAATATTTTAGAAGTTAAGAATTTAAAATGCGATATCGTTTTTCCAAAGAAAACATTCAGTACATTTTATTGTCACATAAAGAACAATTGAAGGGGCAAGTGGATGAGGGGGTTGTCATATTTTTTTTGAAATAACTTTACTGTAACATATAAGTTTCATGAAAACTCAAATGTTTGACCACATATTATTAATCCACAACCCCTTCTTACTGACCAAACAAACTGCACTTGAAAATAATCATTCAATAAAGGATAGCAACTAACACTATTAAATTCTAATTTATTCAGAAACAGTTTTTTATAACATACGAGGGATGATCGTAAAATAAGGTTCCCAAAGCCCTACAGCAGCAATAAGACGTGTTAGGCGAAATCCGACAACATTGGCGTGTGCTGCAGCTCTCCCGCTCTATATACGTACCACTCTCGTCTCGCTGCGCCGCTCGGTGTCGGTTAAGCAGCCGCCCGAGATCCGAGGAACTCCCGATCGCCGCTACTGCCAGGTGCGAAATTCGCGCTGTGACAAACGCTAAAGGGGTTTCACCTATAGACATTCATCGCCAATTAATCGAAGTTTATGGAGAAAAGTGTATAGCTGTTCAACACGTCCGCAAATGGTGTAGGGAATTCATTGGAGGTCGGACGGAAATTCACGATGAAGAGCGGAGCGGAAGACCATCAGTTTCAGAGGAAATCGTTGAAAAGGTCGAGAGCATACTGCTTGAAGATCGGAGGGTCATCATTCGTCAACTCGCTCTTCGGATTCCTGAGATTTCCTACACCACAATTGAAAAGATTTTGACTGGCGGCAGAATTTTACGACATGGGGATACAGAAGTTGGAGCAACATCTGCAGAAATGTTTCGATGGAAATGGCGATTATGTCGAAAAATAACTTAAGTTTTTACCTTTAAAACGATATGTAATGTTAAGGAAATAAAGAATGCTGTCTATTTTTTTAAAATACGGGAACCTTATTTTACGATCATCCCTATCAGAGAGCCAAGATACAGCTAATTCATCATGTGGTTTTCCCAAAATAAATTATTTCCTAATATTGATAAAATCAAATATCTTATTCCCATCATAATTCCCAGAACAGGACTCAATTCGCTGTAGAGATTGTTTCGAATGATATGAAAATTTGCTATATGACATGGAAATTGTAACTCCAAGGGGTGCGAATTTTTTCACCAAACTTGGCAGAAACGTATAACTATTCAAAGATAATAATTGATTATAATTTTGTTCCGATGGGTCAAGTGGTCAGGGCATATCTGACATGAGTTCTAATTCAATTTTCACTGTTTTCTTTTGTCGTGCTTTTGTTTAACGTGTTTTGAAAGTTTGGTTATGCATAGAGTGCGGCAACATGGAAATTACCGCCAGTTGAGCGAATTCGAGGGCGAATTGTTGGGTTGCGCTTGGATAGAAATGGCGATTATGTCGAAAAATAGCTTAAGTTTTTACCTTTAAAACGATGTGTAATGTTAAGGAAATAAAGAATACTGTCTATTTTTAAAAAATATGGGAACCTTATTTTACGATCATCCCTCGTAACTCCATTCAATTGTCCCTTCAATTACAGAAGATACTGGTTTACCTATATCATCACTTCTGTGAAGCTAGTAAATGGTGGTCAGTAGCTAATTTTATAGCAGTATGGTTTAATAGAAATCCTTTCATCAATTCTACAGAATGCATCCTTATACGAGAATGACCGAAGTAAATCGAGATTGCAACTATGAAATACAAACTGTCCTAAGTGTTAGATGTCCTTACCTAAGTGGAATTTTTCTTTGAGATTTCATATTGCCTATGAATATGGCCGTATGAAATGTGTGGACTATGTTAGTGTTTTGAAACTAAAGTAAGGTTAAATTACAAAAATTAACGACGATTATGAAATTATGATGTAATGGTTAATTTGAATTAACTAACCGAAACCGAAGTATGCTAACCTATATCTGTGCTTATACCAAAATCACCAAAGCGTTGGAGAAAAGTAGATTTTATCAATCTATTTTTATAAGCAGATTAACATTTCCTATTTAATAATTCCCCCGTTCAATTATTAAAGAAACTAAACGAGTAATCGCGAACGTAAAAAAAAATATCCAATTTATTGTAATCCTTGATCAAGAACTTGTTCCATTAATTGACCAATAACTTGCGATGTGTAAAACAGGCTTAACGTCTGATCCTTAATAAAGACCAAGAAAATATTCAAATGTACACATTTTAATTCCTAATCAACAAATGTTGGTAGTCTGACTAAAGTGGTACATGTGTGAAGTAGGTTATATTTCATATCCCTAAACAAGTTACAATTGTTACAAACACCCATTACTATTTTTTAAATTAAAAATCTCATACGTATTTTAAAACTAAAATCTTAAAGAAATATTATACAAAATTAACATCCTGCAATACGAGAGTAAAATCGAACGCACTATACGACTATATACATACGTTCTTCTTCCGGATTTCGTGAGATTCCAACTTTTCGAAAGTAAATCATGAGAATTTATATTTTGATGTGACGTAGCGCCTACTATGTGTTCTATATTTGTTATTTTTAGATCAAACGGGCTTATAATTTCATCCGAGCTCGTGTTTACTTTGCTTATAAACTAATATCTGGCTGGATTTTAAGATTTTATATTGTATAATATTTTATTAGTGAGTAATGGTATTACAAGAAGCACGAAAATATGCAAAAAATCGCATAGCAGGTGTGACTCCCTGGAATTTCTTTCTCCAGTTTGATGACGTTTGTTAGCTGTTGGTTATTTCCAAATTCGGCGGTTTTTTTGCGAAGACTCGCATTTTTGCAAAAGATTCGTTTTCTCTCTTAATATTTATTGTTTGTGTCAATATTTTCTTTTTTCTTTGAATGAGCATTATTAGTTGAATGGAGCCATGGTTTACTTGATTTTTCTAAAGCCTTATTTTACACGTTTTTAGACTAATCTAGTTTAAAAAATGCTAGGCTTAAAAAAATGCTATTCCAACTCAATTCCCTTACTGTCCGTTGTATTTGACAAAAAACGTGAAGATGTTATTGTTCAAATAGTTATATATTCTTGTATATAACAACATTATTTTTGAACATGAGATGTTTTTAAATGTGTAATAAACATTCTGTTTTAATACAATATATTTTAAATTATATCACCGAACGTAGCCATTTTGGATACTGATATACATATGTAAATGTCATATTCACAGCAGTGAACGTATTGAAACAATTATATTAACTTGTTCTACAAATACTCTACTTAAAAATGATTGTGGGAAAAGTAATGATAGATTAGGTAAAACACATAATAGGAAATTTAAGACCCTGCTTAATAAGCATGTCTGTAAATGTTCTCGTGGAATTGAACAAAATTTCGAATAAAATTGCAATTACTGTATCATTTCAATCTTAATTTCGTCCAAATACATGTACAATAACAAATAATAATAATTAGTCTATTAAATATCAACCACAAATACATCTTTCACGAAAACGGTGCTCGGTCACGCATTTGGTTTTTGTTTTGAAAGTTCATTTTTCCAAAATAAAATCGAATGGGATGGGAAGAAGAGCTCAGTTGACGATTGGCATCCTTTTTAAACCGGAAGCCCTTCAAAACTTAAAAAAAGCAAAAAAAAAACGATTTTTTTACTGTTTAGGCTAATATCGTGCATGGCGATACATCGCCTAAATAGCGTGACGTCATCGAAGGGCTGAAAGCCTTTATATATCGGTGGTAACGCCTTCACCCCTCCACCCACAAACTTTCGGTCGAGTATTGCAAGATAGGAACTGAGACAACCTTTAGAGTAAATGTATTCTACCAACCTTGAACGTAACCTCCGTGCATTATCTTACGTTAGATTTGCTGATATTCGTAATATTGTTGTGGTTACAGAGGAGTGAAGGAAGTGCAAATATTTCGTTTAATTTAAGATTTTTAGAATTACGATTTCAAGGACAGAATCTCAGAACTATTCTAAGGAAAATAGATGAATCTAGTACTGTGCGGAACAGGCTTAAACTTAAATTAATTTGTCGGTAAAGTAGATCGTGATAATAAAACCTTCATAAACAGCAGAATTATGGGCAGAAGTATACATAAAAATTACACATCGTGTAAATCAGCAATATTGTTCAAACCAAAACCGGGCAAAGTTATATGGAAGTGATGTAGACATTTACACATGATATCTGCATGACACACAATTTATATGATCTCATGACAAATAAGAGAATTCAAATATACAAAATACGCATGCGACATGCTTATTTTTGCTTTAAAAAGGTCGCAGTTAGGTACGTCGCGAAAACGACCAATGGCAGACACAGTTAAAAACTTTATAGTGGACATGCCGGACTTAATTTTTGATGGCGCTAAAATTCAATGTCTAATTTGTAAAATCCCTTTAATATGTTGGTCTAGAAGCCATTGTCAACGTCACATCGAAAACAAACAGCATTCTTCTGCAAAAAGTGGCATACGAAACCAAGAAAAATTTACATTTGAATTATGTGTTACTCTTATTTTATGTAACCTATCGTTTCGTTTACTAGACAAAGAAGCATTTGTCTCCTTCTGGAATAAATATGCGGACTGTAAATTACCTAGTCGGACATCGATACGAAATGTAGTGCCATTTGCTCGTGAACATATAGAAAAAAGAATGAAAACGGAATTGAAAGATAAAAAACTGTGGTTGTCTGTGGACGAAGCAACAGATCGTCGAAAACATTCTGTGGTTAATGTAATGGTACGTACAATGGAACCACATCGACCGTCATCCTCCTTACTTGCTTCCAAAAGAGTTATAATTGTACTACCGATGAGATTTCAAAGGTGGTGTTGAACTCATTGAACAAATTTGAAGTTTCAACTAAGCAACTTTTAACGTTTATGAGTGATGGTGCCGCAAACAAGCGTTTTTTGGGCCGATCTCTTAAAGAACACAATGGTAACTTCTTACATGTAACGTGTAAAATCCATACTCTAAATCTTGCGGCACAAACGATTCCTACATGTTTTCCACTAGTAAATGCATTGATTGCTAGTGCAAAGGCAGTGTTTCCGTAGTCCCCGAAACGTACCCGACTATTTCACAAATTGTCTCCTGATTTACCTGAACCACCACAGCCGATTGTTACACGTTGGGGAACATGATTGCAGGCTGCGTTTTACTATAACAAATATTTTGATCAAGTAAAGAAGGTAGTTTTAAAATTCAATCCGACAGAAGCTGCAGCAATCAAGAAAAGCCAAGAAATATTTCAAGATAGTCAGGTTGAAAGAGATTTACAAACTATTCACAACAATTACTTCGGACTAGCGGAGGGAATAGAAAAATTACAAAATGTTTCGATGTCGCTAATGGATTCTGTTCAAATTATGAATGATGTTCACGTTATGCGCTGTAGAAGGCGAAACAAATTGGTGTGTAATACGAAAATTTGAAAGTGTTTTAGAGAAAGACTCCGATTTTCTTATTTAAGACAAATTTTGAAGGGGTGTGAAGATGCTTAATTTGTTTCAAAGATTATTTTAAATATGCAAATATAAAAATCGCTATATGAAGAACGGTCGTTTTCGGCATTAAAAAAACCATTTATTCCGCACGTCGTACTCACTTGACTGAAACAGCTGTGGAAACATATCTAATGATTCATATATTTAACAGATGTTACCCAGTTGTGATTTCACGGAAGACTTTTAAAACGGTAAGTATTTCAGCACGTTTTATTAATTTATTTCTTACCTTCTATTTCATGTGTAAACCTTTATGCGCTCGCCACGCCTCTGGCTGTTACCGCAGGTTATAAATGACTTTTCGCCATTGCCAACATTAAAAAACGAAATTTTGTAAATTGAAATTTGACAGGTAAGGAGCACAAAAGTCAAGCCGAAACACTTTCTGAACAAAATGGACGTCACCTTATTTATTTTCCAATAAAAATCCCTTACAATATACATTGATATTTTATTTGAAAACTATATACAAAACCCTTTTTTGACAAATCCATAATACTATTATACTGAAGTCAAGAAATTTAATGCATTAAACTACCTCATATGTTCCAATATGTTAGCCATAGGTTAGGATTCCAAAATAAACCAAAACTTTCGCGCCCATCAAGAAGGCCCAAGACTGCTACTAAAACAAAGGAAAATTCATCGTCAACTTTCTGTTTATAATACCCACAATTCGACATTCTAGTCGACTAAGATTGCATGCGAATGTATACCACACAGTAAGCCATACGTTAAAACTCTATGCAACATTGGCTAATAGCTATAGAAATTTGTTAATTTTTAATTGAAGAAGGATGATTCATAAAGTACATTGTATATACTAATTGATGAAATTGTTTAGTGCGAATTGTCCTCCTGTTACAATAGGTAAAAGTAAAATTGAACAGCGTTGGAAAGCTGGTAATGACGTTTAGATGGGTTCAGATAGTTAAATTAACCCCAGCTTGTTAAATATATGCTATTTTAGTGGCTATACATGTGTACAAACTTGAACGCTTGTTATTAAACGTTACGTCGATGGTGTTCATCTACAGTACGTTCTTATACATAGCAATCTGTGATCATTTAGAAGTATCTGAGGTTACTAAATTTAATGTGGCAACACTGTGAAATTAGCGTTTCTTTTTTTATGGGTGTTCCACATCATATGTACCAAATATTCTTCAAATAGACCTACCTACACAGTACCAAAACTCACACTTAATCTTTAACATTTATTCTACGACAACGACAACAAACTCTCTACCACTTTCGATCTCTACATCTGACAGGTAAGTATAATATAATACATCCAAACGACGAAACATCTAAAACTTACAATTCAATTCTCCTAACAGGATCGTAAATGAATACAAGAGCGCATTAGTTCATGAAAATGGAGGGCAGACATTATGGAATAGTTAAGTATAAAAGACAATTCGGTCGCAGGTAAAGTTAGCAAGGAAAGTGATGTATTTCAAGATTAAAATATGGTTCCGAAGATTATCAGGTAGAAATGGTTAGATGTCGAAGGACAGATAAATTCAATACAAATCAATTGAAAGTATTTTTATCAAGAAAAAATAAACGAGAAAATATGTTATTGGTGTGCAATATTTTATGTTAATCCTTTGAATTGTATATCTCCGAATGTTTACATTTTATGTTATGTATGCAAATTTTTCAGAAACCGTGTAGGTTACCTGTGAATGGCCAGTGTATATTTGCTTTATTAGTCGACCTTGTCCCGCTTATGTTGACGGCGTGTAGCGCTGTCCTAGGCAAGGAATCTCGACACTTGGAACGCTGGCGGCGTATAGCGCTGTCATAGGCAAGGTTCACCGTCATAACGCTGACGGCATATAGCGCTGTCCTAGGCAAGATTCACCCTCATAACTAGTCTGGACAAACAGCGCTAACAGTCAGTGTAGTAGATATGTGGTGCGGAGTCGGCGATTATTTATTTCACGCGTTCACAGCGTCAGTACTAAATCGATGCTGTATGCGAGTAGTTCTGTGTATATGTAAGCTGTCGTAACTTATTTCGTAATTGTACGCTTATGTACGTCGCGAAAACGACCAATGGCAGACACAGTTAAAAACTTTATAGTGGACATGCCGGACGTAATTTTTGATGGCGCTAAAATTCAATGCCAAGTTTGTAAAATCTCTTTAATATGTTTGGTCCAGAAGCAATTGTCAACGTCACATCGAAAACAAACAGCATTCTTCTGCAAAAAGTGGCATACGAAACCAAGAAAAATTTACATTTGAATTATGTGTTACTCTTATTTTATGTAACCTATCGTTTCGTTTACTAGACAAAGAAGCATTTGTCTCCTTCTGGAATAAATATGCGGACTGTAAATTACCTAGTCGGACATCGATACGAAATGTAGTGCCATTTGCTCGTGAACATATAGAAAAAGAATGAAAACGGAATTGAGAGATAAAAAACTGTGGGTTGTGTGTGACGAAACAACAGATCGTCGAAAACATTCTGTGGTTAATGTAATGGTACGTACAATGGAACCACATCGACCGTCATCCTCGTTCTTACTTGCTTCCAAAAGAGTTATAAATTGTACTGCCGATGAGATTTTAAAGGTGGTGTTGAATTCATTGAACAAATTTGAAGTTTCAACTAGGTAACTTCTAATGTTTATAAGTGATGGTGCCGCAAACATGCGTTCTTTGGGCCGATCTCTATAAAGAACACACTGGTAACTTCTTACACGTAACGTGTAAAATCCGTACCCTAAATCTTGCGGCACAAACGATTCCTACATGTTTTCTACTAGTAAATGCATTGATTGCTAGTACAAAGGCAGTGTTTCTAAAGTCCTGTGTTCTGATTTACCTGAACCACCACAGCCGATTGTTACACGTTGGGGAACATGGTTACAGGCTGCGTTTTAACTACAATAAATATTTTGATCAAGTAAAGAAGGTAGTTTTAAATTCAATCCGACAGAAGCTGCAGCAATCAAGAAAAGCCGGGAAATATTTCAAGATAGTCAGGTTAAAAGAGATTTACAAACTATTCACAACAATTACTTCGGACTAGCGGAGGGAATAGACAAATTACAAAATGTTTCGATGTCGCTAGTGGATTCTGTTCAAATTATGAATGATGTTCACGCACAATTATGCGCTGTAGAAGGCGAAACAAATTAGTGTGTAATACGAAAATTTGAAAGACCCCGATTTTCTCATATTACGACAAATTTGTGAAGGTGCGTGTGAAGATGCATTAAGTTGTTTCAAAGATTATTTTAAATATGCAAATATAACATCGCTAGATGTCGAACGGTCGTTTTCGGCATTAAAAAACGTTTATTCCGCATGTCGTACTTACTTGACTGAAACAACTGTGGAAACATATCTAATGATTGAAATATTAACAGATGTTGCCCAGTTTGTCATTTCACGGAAGTGTTTCAGCACGTTTTATAATTTATTTCTTACCTTCTATTTATGTGTAAACTTTTATGCGTTCGCCACGCCTCTGTCTGTTACCGCATATTTGCCCAGGTTACTCATAACGCTGACGGCCGTATAATGCTGTCCTAGGTGAAGAATCCGACCTTGGAGCGCTGGCGGCGTATAGCGCTGCCCTCGGCAAGGTTCACCCCAATAACGCTGACAGCGTATATCGCTGTCCTAGGGAGGGAATCCCGTTTCCGTAAGACTGCTCGCAAGGTTTTTATTTCTTGAATTAAACTCGCATCTATTACCCGTAAGTTAGCTTACGGAAATATAATTGCATCAGTGAGTCTAAATTCAATTAATTACTGTTATGGACTTTTGTTTGTAAATAAATAACAGAACTAAACATGACCTAAAATTGTACATATTATTTCTCACTAAAGGAGCTCCTATCCTTTCCATCTGTGCATAAAGAGAAAAAACTAAAGAAATGAATATCTAGAATATTGTTGACTTGAATTTAAATTTCAAAATACACAAAATATACATTGAATAAGGCATCTAACGAAAGACAAATGCTCACTTTTAGGTAAATTACATATATTGAAATTATATCTTTTCATTCATACTGAAATTATATAAATATGTTAAATTTAATGAGTTAAATAAAGAATAAATCGTAAACTCATAAAAAACGCATTTGTGTTGCTCGAACTGTTCCATCAAAGGTTCGAGCAACTAAAAAATACGCCCAAAGGTAAAGGAACAGTTTCACACTATACAAATTTGTAATCTTAGCGCCGCCATGTGCAATTACAGCTGATTTCAATCCAGTGCATGTCATCAAATATTTCGATCATTCTTCAGTGTTCCTATTGCATTAAAGCACAAATCTTGGGAAACAGATTTCATAGCTGTTAAAAGCACATTTTACTTCATTTATAAGCAAAGGATTGCTACTAAAACTTCCTTCATGTAATTGGGTTTATTATTGAGTTTTGGTTTCCTAAATTACGATTTGACAAGCATGAATACCAACCGAAAGAAAAAAACATTCAACAAATGTTTCCCAAAAATATAACGATATATCGAATTAAATCGTCAAAATATATAGTCCGATTTAAAAAATCCTAAAGCACTGTCCGTAAGATATTTATTTATTATTACTAAAATACCTACCTTCACGCGAAGCCTTCGATTTAGTGTCTGTTTTTGCACATGAAGATCTCGCAAAGCTTACACATGTTAGTAGATGCATTGCGTGCATGGATTTGTTATTTGTTTATAGGAAAAACTATAAATAAACCGAAGACGTTGTGCGAACTCGTGCAATAGCCTCTTACCCTCTGCTGGCGATTCAAAAATTTAACGGCAGCAAAGCGGAAAAAGACACATCCACAAGAACTTCGTTTCTTCGGTAAAAAAAGGTTAAAAAAAATCTGTTTTTGTAATGAAAAGATTAAAAATGAATAGGATTTTGTATGGACGGAGATGTTTATTTTGTTAGAAAACGTTAAAATTGCTGTAGATTTGTAAAAAACATAGTGGATTTTCAGGTTAAATAACTTACAAGAAGGAAGCTGTCAAGTGTCATTACACTCATTATTTTTAGTGTTGGGCATACATCGATATATTTCAATAATTGAATGAGTCGAAATAATCATTTAAAATATCGAATAATCATCCGAACATTCGATTATTATCCAGTGCGCATGCGTAGGTTAAAATTTGAATCGAACATTCGATTATGATTCAATGCGCATCCATCTGGTTATCAAATTTAAATCTAAAAAATTTAACGAAAGCGTTTAATAAAGAACCTGGTAAAAATGCACTTTTATTATATTGATTTATTTATTGATTGAAAACAGTTTTATATACAATGTCAATGTGTTTGTAGTTTGTATTATGTATTGGAGAGAAAAATAAAAATAAATAAATAAAAAAAATACAAATAGTTTTTATTTCTCAACATTATAAATGGTTCATGCGCTATTAAATCTTTCAAAAAAATATATTAGATAGTGGTATAGACAAAATGCTGATAACGTTTACACTTGAGAATTCCTGTGTAACTTGAAAGTCTTGCAATCGGGAATTAACTTGTGTTTGGAAGAAAGACAAAGGAATGATTAAGACTTGCACTCGTTGATACTTGTTGCAACCTGCCCATAGGAATTATGCCTGTAGCGCCTGATGATATCGTTAGTGACGAAGATATTATCCTAAATGAAGCAGTGCCATCAACATCAACAGCAGGGCCATCAACATTTACAGCAGGGCCAGCAAGATCTACAGTAGGGCCACCAAAATCATTTTCTGGTTCTGTGCGGGAATTCCAGCCATCTAAACGGCAAAGGCAACTGCGGTTATTTGGCTCCACCAAATCCAACACTGAATTAGCAGAAGCAGACAACGCCAAAATCAATCAGGCGCTAGTTAAAATGATTGTTGCTGATTACCAGCCACTTAGAATTGTGGAAGACAAAGAATTCAGTTTGTATCAAAATTAAATCCCTGTACACAATTTCGTCGCGGAAGTGCTATCTTCGCAGCTGCTGCCTCAACTTTATTGGCAACAGGTGTATGAATTGCTTGACTTGACCCGAAAAAACTAATGTTTGGTTTTATGACCTGCACTAAAACTAAGTCCAGAAAAAGCTAGTCTTTGGTTTTAAAATTATTTTTTCAAGTGAATTGAGCATAAATTATTTTTAGAATCCTCAACTTCACACGTTTTACGATATTAATTTTTCAATTGCATTGTTAGTGTCAAAAAGTGTCAGACGCTCATCGCAATTGTTCGCATTTATTTTATTCAAAACGACTAGCTTATGTTTGAAATTACGACATGTTCTAGTTGATCTATACCACTAAACTTTCGAATTTTTGGCACGCGACACCAGTAAAAGTAAAAGAGACGCTTTTAGTAGGTGGTTACAGCCGGGCGCACGATATATCTACAATGTCAATGTATGTTAGTTACGACATATCCGAAATCGCAGTTGGAAATTTCCGTATAATGGATATATCAGAAAGAGCTTTATTATTCTCTGGGGGGGTCTTCGGGTTTTTCTTGTACCGACGATATCCAGTTGCGTTCTAAGTGCTTCCCTTGGGTTGCTTGAATAGCTCTCGTGTTCTTTTGCTTTAAGGTTTATTGCATGCCCGTCTATGCCCAAACCAAAAAAAAAAAAAAAAAGGGGGGCCCCAAAAAAAAACCCGG
This sequence comes from Dynastes maya, assembly GCA_029619315.2. NCBI lineage: Eukaryota > Metazoa > Arthropoda > Insecta > Coleoptera > Scarabaeidae > Dynastes > Dynastes maya. The sequence goes on from JAROYE020000005.1 coordinate 50,713,954, forward strand.
GGGAAAAAAAGGCAAACAAAAAAAAAAAAATAAAAAAAAAACAAAAAAAAAAAAAAAAAAAATAAAAAATGATTTTTCAAACCCAAAACCACAAAAAAAAAAAAAAAAAATTTTTAAAAAAAAAAAACCCGAAAAAAAAAAAAAAAAAAAAAAAAAAAAAAAAAAAAAAAAACAAAAAAAAAAAAAAAAAAAACCCAAAAACAAAGGGAAACAAAAAAAAAAAAAAAAAATTTTTCAAAAAAAAAAAAAAATTTTTTTAAAAAACATTTTACGAAAAAAAGAAAAAACAAAATTAAAACCCCCCAAAAAACAAAAAAAAACAGGAAAAAAGAGGAAAAAAAAAAAAAAAAAAACAATAAAAAAAAAAGCAAACAGGGGGAAAAAAACAAAAAAAAAAAAAAAAAATGAAAACCAAAAAAAAAAAAAAAAAGTTTTTATTCTTCGGGGTCTTCTTTTTTTTTAACCCGGATACCCTTGGTTAAAAGTGCTTCCGGGGGTTTTTAATATTGGTTTTTTTTTTTAAGGGTTTTTTAAACCTTTGTCAAAATTTTAAGGGCTTTTTTTAAATAGGATCAATTTCCAGAGATTCAAATAGAAAAGTTGCTTAGGAAACAATTAAAAAAAAAAAAAAAAAAGGGTTTCCTTTAAAAAATTTGAAGCTTATTTTAAAACTTCACAACATTATTTAAAAAATTTTTCTCCCAAAAAAAAAAGGAGTTTTAATCCTCTTGTTTCTTTTTTGACACTAAATATGTAGAAGTACTTTATTCTTAAAATTTTGACGTTTTGAAATGTGGCAAAAAAAAAGAATCCGCACAAACATTGAAGTGGCAAATTACAAAATTGATAATTAATCTGACTTGGGGACTTTTTGTGTTTTTTTCCCCCACTTATTTTGACATACACATTATAACTTATAAATATTAAAAAAATAAAAAATGTTTTTTTTATTTTGGAGAAAACAGTTCCCTAAAAATTTTTGCCGCCCTTTTAATATTGTATCCTAATTTAAGGGCAGAAAAAAAACCTCGACTTAAAATTTTATGTTGAAATAGTTTTTAGGTACTACTTTTGCATTAAGGTAGCACTTAATTTGGATCAATATAAAACCGATCGGGTGGATTGACCATAAGTCTATTAAATTTGTAATTAAAATCGAACGATCTAAATTTTTGATTTATTTTTGGAGTTTAACACTGTAAAAATACAATTACGTCTAAACCAGTCAAAATTTCAGTTATACTTTTCACACAACATTTTTTATAGACGAAGTTCCGGTTTAAAAGTTAAAATGGTCGCACTTCTTTAGAGCCTTAAAATAGAACTTAAACGGGCTGTGCACCATAATGACTTACTTAATTTATAACTTTGTTAAAAAGTGAGTCCGTTTATTTGGAAGACCCCCAGCCCAAAGACCATTTTAGGATTAGAAAGAAAAAGTTGGTGCTAACCGGGGAGAAAAGCTATGTTTTTCTTACCACATTTAAGACCAACAAAAATTTACCTCATTTCGGGTAGTTGTTGAGTTTTTTGTCGTTGATTCCTTTTCGGCTCTCTACTTTTAAATTTTTTATTGGGCTATTTATTAAACTATTTTAAATTGGGGTAATATTCTATGTAAGTTTTTTTTTAAACGTTTTTTTAAAGTTGTATTAAAAATTAAGTTACGGGTGAGAAGCCCAAATTCATCGAACCGCTAAAAAGAGAAAAGTTTTGCATGAGAAATCACGAAAATTTTTTTTTAATGTCTAAAACTATTTTAAAAAATAAGACAAAAGGGTATGAAAAATTTTTTTTTAATTTTTTTAATACTTTTTTTTACATATTCATATATTAGTGAAGTCATTATGTTTTTTTACAAGAAACTTTTTAGATATTGTTAGTGAAGCTAGGGGAATACCCAAAAGTACTTTTTGTCAGAATTATTCGAAAGAGAAATTCTGTTGAAGCAAGCAAAGTGGCGTTTTAAAAAGACAATGCTGTAAGACATTCACCAAAATCTACTTGGATAATGCTGGGAAGCATTTTACGTCGGGTTTATTACAATTTTACTAACTGAAAAACAGAGGCTTACATTAAATGCATATATAATAAATATCGATGTTTCCCATTGGTTTTTTGGAAGCGGCAGCTCTTTAAGAAAAGTTAATATTAAAATTTTTTTTAGGTAGTACTAATTTTCAAATTTATTATTATTTTAGTAATTAATAATTTATCAATAACAGGTGGAAAAAGACTACTGAAAACCCAAAAGCTTTTGATGGAAGATCAAATAACGTGAGCAAAGACCTCATATATCCGAAATGTTCAAATTATCGGTTACAAGGTCGACGAATCGTGTATACAGGTGAGCAAAAAAATTTTTTTATTTGGGATGTTAAAAAAACTAAAGTATTGGGTATTTTAGACGAAACATACTTCCATGCTACTCACACAACTCCATAGAATGGGTTGATAACCTAACAATGGATTAAGTGCCCTATAAAAAAAGGGGAAAACGTTTAAAAATTCTAATCGGTACTTAAAAAATTTCTTCAAAAATTTTTTTTAGCATGTACTGTATTTTTATTGTTTTGGTAGTGAACAGGTTTTATTGAAAATCCTTGTTGACCCCAAAAGCCCGGGCCCAAAAAAAAGGGAGATTATCATGACGAAATGAACTTCAAAATTATAGAAGGGGGTTAGAAAAACAGTTGATTCCCAAATTTGCCACCTAAATCTGTTGTTTGAGGTAATGCAAGCTACCACAATTTCTCTCATTTAAACCATCCAACTACTAACAGCAAAAATCGAAATGATAAAATGGCTAAGTGAACGTGGCATCTATTTAAAGAAAATTTTTCAAAAAGTTAAATTGTATAGATTATACATATGCATAAAACCAAATTTCAAAAATTACACTATAGATTCTATATTTTCAAAAGATGGCATACAGTGTTGAGATTGCCCCCATATCATCCGGAACTACCCTATTGAAAAAATATGACAATTTTAAAGGGGAGAGTACATCTAAAAATAAACTTTTTTAAATAAATGATTTTGAGGAACTTCGCAAAGAAGAATTTGGAAAAATCAAAAAGATGAACGGGCCCATTTTGTCGGCATGCATGAATATTGAGTAAAAATTATATACAAAAGAAAACAATGGATAACTTTCCCTGAACTTATTATAAACCTTGTAGACAGTACAGCGATTTTGATTTTTCTTCTGAATGATTAAAATTTAAAAATTTTATTTGATATAGTTATTTAAATATGTATTATTATCTTTAAATGTATAATAAATAAAGGTGTAATTACATTCCAAAATTTCTCTTTTTTATTAAGTAAAAATATTAATTATTATAACCCAAAAGACCAACATTTCTCCCTATTTTTTTTTTTTTTTGCACTGAATATTCCTACTTTTCTTTTTTAAAGAAATTATTTTAAAACTAAAGTGAAATAAAAATTAAGAAAAAATCATTTAAATACACTAAGTAAAATTTAAAGCTATTATAAAAATATAAATTAAAAACTGTTAATACTATCAGAATCTAAATTTGCTTTGTAAAAAAATTTTCAAATTTTATACAAATTTAATACACTTTTTAAACCCCCTCGTATACCTTTAAAAAAACGCGCGTATTTTGGTCAAATATTTAAAAACGGTCAATACATATCAGCTGACAATTTTTTCCGCAGCTTGGGTGTCTTTTCCCAAAGTAAACGCATCTAGGGCCGATTTGGGGAATTGGGGCCCTTAATCAAATAAAATAATCGAATTGCATTATGTTTTTCAATGTGATTCCTTTCAATTGCTCTCATAGTTTTAAAAGGGAAGTATTTCATTGAAAAATAAATTTAAGCTCTACTTTACAATTGGGCTGTATTTCAATGTTACAACACCGATTTTGCAACATCCTCCAAATATTACATCCATTCTAAGCACTACGAAAATTCAATTGTGTGAAACAAAGACCTCTCAACTAATTATCACATAATTATCACAATTTTAATGCAACTTCACATGTGCGACTCGCTAACTTAGTTCGAATCTCACTTAAACCCGAAATGGCAAGAAAATCGTTGAATTGCACTAGACCTTGCATGATTAACACATTTATGTATATACGTGTACATATATAACACTTACATATGTATTATTTCTATGGTTTATACATAACTTCGTATTGCATCATGGTATTAGATTATTACGTGAAGATTGCTCATTTTCATACATCATTCTAACGTTTACGCGATAATCTGTGTGTTTCGAAAATTATTCACAACTCAAGACGTGTGTATTAACAACTTAGATTCTACGCGGGTTTGAAAATACGAGTTCGGTTGAAAATTGTAAACTTAAGATTTTTTTTTGTGTAATTTTAAACAATTGGGGGAGAGAAATTTATTTGTTATTGAACGTAAACTGTGAGAAATGTTCGTGAAAAGTAGAAGATTAAACACATTTCAGCTTGAAGTATTCTATGTACTGCTAGTTTAACATAACCTGTTTGTATGCTTGAAAAATTGTGTTTACAATAATACATTAACGATAATTTCAAGAGGTGCAACTATAGAAGCAATAATTTTCGCATTGTTTTCACAGATTTTATTGGATTTATAATCAGGACATTTCACTCGCATTTTTATACACTTGTTGCATGTGGACAAGCACTAATTCACATTCGTAAGCACAAATATCGCTCATATTAACTAAACTACGTAATATAAAAGATACAGTACGACGCCTTACCAAACAATCAATCACAGTCTAGCCGGTGTATATGCATTTGAGACGCGGAATTTTCGCGTCCAGTTCCATTTAGTATAGAATTTTCCCGTGTCTTTATATAGTAACAAAAAACCTTAAAAATGAACAGTATTAGTGTAATTTTAAAAAGTGACTTTAATAGATTTCCTCTGCAGAAAAAATAAAATAAAGTTGGGTAGGCTGTTACCTTAACTAAAATTCGAATGAAGTTCGGCAAAAAGACGTTTTTCAATGGACAGGTAAGAGTAGAGGCGGATTACCCGTAAGACAAACTAGGCACGTGCCTAGGAGCCCCGGACCTCAGGGGGGCCCCGGCTCATTTAAGGTTATATACCTAATATAGATTTATTTTTACAATAAAATATATTTTACAATAAAATTATTTAGGTACAAATTTCAAAAGTCTAATAATTTACAAGAAGTAAAAGAATCAGAATATTTTGGAATAATAGTTGATTCTACACCTGATTTGCAACATGTTGATCAACTTACTTTTGTAATTAGATACGTGAATTCACAAACATTTGAAGTGTCAGAAAGTTTTTTTAAAATGTTTGCCTCTAAAAAGCCACAAAGGGATTGATGACTCGAGAAATTGTGCAATATTTAATTGAGTGCAATCTTGACATTCAAATTGTCGTTCGCAAAGTTACGACAATGCGGCTAATATGTCTGGAAAATATCAAGGTGTCCAAAGTAAGATAAAAGACATAAACAAATTTGCAGAATTTGTACCTCTGAATCTTGTTGGTCAGACAGCAGCTAGTGTATGTGTAGAAGCTATATTTTTTTTTGGGATTGTACAAACATTGTACAATTTCTTGTCAGGTTTTACATACAGGTGGAATTTGCTAAAAGAAGAAATTAATACAAGAATTTCATTAAATTCTAATGCAAATGAAAGAATTTTTGTGATGAAATCTCTGTCTAACACAAGATGGTCAGCGAGATATGATGCCTTAAAGTCATTAAAACAAAATTATCATGAAATTTTAATAACCTTAAAAAAATTATCTCAAGATACTGACCAAAGTTAAGATTAGAGCAACGCAAACTGCGCTGAAAGCCAGTGGCTGACGCATAAAGTTTACACAAAATAAACATGGCCGGGACAATTCGGTATAAGCGTCAGTATAACTGCGACTCGAAAGCCGATTTGTTGTGTACGCATCTACGCTGTTGTATACTATATCGTAGTTCTACGTTTGTTTTTGAAAATGCTTCGTACGTCGCGAAAAGGACCAAAGTTGGACACAATAGAGAATTTATTGCAGAAATGCCTGATTTAAAGTGTGATGGCGCTAAAATTCAATGTGTAGTGTGTAAAATAGATTTAATGTGTTGGTCGAAAAGTGATTGCCTACGGCACGTAAATAGTGCAGGGCATGTTTCAAAAAAAATTCCACACGAGATTATGACAAATTTTAATTTAATTTATGTGTTTATTGCATGTAATTTACCATTTCATTTACTAAGGGAGAAAGCATACGTCTCGTTTTGGAATGAATATTTGGATTTTAAGTTACCAAGTGAGAGAACATTACAGAGAGTTGTGCCGTCTGTTCGTAAGCATGTCCAGAAAAGAATTAAATCGGAGTTGCAAGATAAAAAACTGTGGTTATGTGTGGACGAAACAACAGATCGTAAAAACATTCTGTGGTTAATGTAATGGTACGCACAATGGAACCACATCGGCCATCACCCTCAATTTTACTAGCTTCCAGACGAATACAACAATGCACTGCCGAAGTAATTTCAATGTTGGTGTTAAATACATTGGAAAAGTTTGAACAAATCAACTGTTTATGTTTATAAGTGATGGTGCCGCAAACATCTTGCTGTGGTCGATCTTTTAAAAAAACTTTGTGCAAACTTTTTCATATTAAGTGAAAATACTCTCGTCTCGTACAGATAGTTCAGAAAATGTTTTCCCCGAGTAGACGCTCTAATAGCACATCCAAAAGTGTGTTTGTAAAACCCCCAAGACGTATTCGGGAATTCATAGACTATGCCCCGGTATTCCTAAACCACCCAACCTATTCTTACTCGTTGGGGAACAGGGTTTAAAGGGTTGCATTTTATTATCAAAATTTTTTTTTAGAATAAAAAGAACGTGTTTTTAAGAATTCGCCCCAAAAGGAACTGCGGCTGTCAAGGTAAGCCGTTTGAAATTTCAGGCTATAAAGTTAAAACAGATTTGGAAATTTTTAAAAACAATTACGTGGGACTAGCGGTGCGATAAAAAAAAACTCAAAATTCTTGGGTGTCGTTAGGGGAATTTTTGCAAATATCAACATGTTCACGCACAGCTATGCGCGATAGAAGACGAAAGAAATTTTGTTTTTTAAAGGTTTAAAAGGGGTTTTAGATAAAGACTCTGATTTTGGCACTTAAGACAAATTTGTGAAAGGTGCTCAACAGAACCTTTAAAATTTATTTGAAAGATTATTTTACTTACGCAAATATAACGTCACTAGATATAAACGTTCGTTTTCGAAACAAAAACACTTTTTTTTCACGCCGCACTATTTGGGGCCAAAAACAACTTTGGGAAACATACCCAAATGTTACAAATATTAAATAGACTTATCCATTTTGGGTGATTTCACGGGGATCTTAAAAACGGAAAGTTTTTTGAGACGTATCACTTTAATTTTTCTGTGTAAACTTTTATGCCCGCCACTGGCTGTCAGCGCAGTTGCGTTGCTCTAGTTACGATACACAAAATGAACCCAACAAATATTTGAATAAACATGTGAATTGAAACATGTATGCTTAGTTTAGTTTGATCGATGTTCTAAACAATGGGCTGAAAAAGTCCCCGGGCCTAACACTAGATGGCGCTTTTTTTATTGCATTCACCTTTTTTGCGTTAGTACAACCTTAAAAGAAGCTTTTAAAAATTTCTATATTTTTTCATTTTTTGTAAGTTATTGTGCTAAAGTGACCTACTTTTGTTATTTCCAAAACAAGGGGATCAAAAAAAATTTTCGTGGTTTTAATTTTTAAAATGCTTCTTGATGGGAAAAAATCCCGTTCAAGCGAAGAAAGGGCTTAAAAAGTGTTTGGGGACTCCGTTCATCAGAAACAAAAAAAAACGTTAGTTTGCTGATTTAAAAACGTGGTCGTAGAGAACCGATGGTGCAGAACGCAGTGGACGTTCAAATGACGGAAAACACCAAAAACATCAAAAAATCCAAAAAATCGTGTTAAATGATCGAAAAAACAAAAAAAAGTTGCGTGAGTAGTGACATCGTAAAGATATCAAAAGAACTGTTGGCTTTATATTGCATGAGCATTTAATAGGGAAAAGCTCTGTTAAAAAAGGGGTGCCGCGTTTGCTCCTTTGACCAAAAACAAAACGTGTTGAGCTTCTGAGCAGTGTTTGGCCATTTTTAAAAACTAACAAACCGGAATTTTTTTGCGTCGATATGTGAAACGGAAAAACATGGACCCATCATTTTTCCCCGGGAAATTTAAAAACGTCGTCATCTGAGTGGACAGAAACGGTAACCTCGCCCAAGCGCCCGAAAGACAAACATCGGCGGGAAAGGGTTATGGCCTCGGTTTTTTTTGGGGATTCTGGTGTAATTTTCATCGATTTTGAGAAGGGAAAAACCATCAACGTGAAAATTTTTATATAGCACGGGGCGCCCTGAAGGGCCGAAATTGCAAAGCAACGCCCGCTATGGCGAAGAAAAAAATTTTGTTTCATAAAGACAACCTCCCCAAAGTAAATCAAAAAAAATGGCAAAATACAATGAATTGAACGTCGATTGCTCCCACACCCCCCGTATTCCCCAGTTTTTGGCCCCCACGACTAGGGGCTGTTGGACCTAAAAAAATGCTCGCCGGTAAAAAATTTCGCTCAATGAAGAGGTTATCGCGAAACTGAGGCATATTTTGGGCAAAAAATAAATCGTTTTACAAAAATGGTATTGTGTTGAGGGCGCGGAAGATTGCTTGTTCTTGTGGAAATTACGTTATGAATAAAACTAATTTTGAACAAAAAAAAAATGTTTTCTTTTTCAGGCCCCGGGGCTTTTCGCCCATGTGTTAGAGAGAACAAACAAATAATTTGACATTTCAAAAAGAAGTCTTATTTTTAAAAAGTTTTTAAGATCAAATTACCTCTTTAACAGAATCCTAAAATATTGGGGAAAATTTGACCAAGAAGAAGAAACGAAACTTATTTTTTAAGGTTTGACCCAATTTTAGTTTTTAAGTTTTTTATAAAAAGAAAATACACGCAAATTTAAGAAAAAGTTTCCAGGGGGATTCCCCTTTTTACAAAAATTTTTTCCCAAAACAAAAAATTTAGGTAGAGGGATTTTTTTGTAAAATTTTGAGAAAAGAAAAGGAAATTTGTTGTTATAAAGAATTGCAAGTATATTTTTTTGTTACTTTCGATTAGAAAAAACAAATTTAAAGACAAACGATCCGCACTCAACGGGTTCCTTAAAAAATATCCGTTTTAAATTTGGGAAATGATTAGAAAACGAAATAATAAATTTTCATAAACATCTGACGATAAAAAAACAGAGCTTAAAAAATTTCAAAGCCAAGAAACATTAAAAGGGGTTAAAAAAAAATTAAAATCAAACATCTATCCCAATGTAGCTATAGCATTTAAATATATTTAATTTTTTAAATTGCGGAGTTTGTGAAGGGGAAAGAAAATTCTCAAAAATGCGGGAAAAAAAAACCAAAAAGAAGCGTAAGAACCAAAAACGCTAAACTTAACTTGTTATGCTAAGGGGATGAAAATTTGTAAAAAAAAAAAAATTTTAAAGAAATTATGCAAAAATTTTTCTGCTTCTAAAGTCCGCAAAGTTAATCGCTATGAGCCCTAATGTGTAGACTTCATTAAATTTTTTTTGAATAAAAATGTATTTATTATAATTTTTACTGGTTTTACGATTTACATATTTTAAAAACAATTTTTTATTAGAATGTAAAATTTTGTTTTAAATATTTTTTTTTGAAAATAAAATTTTTTTACAAATTTTTTTGTTTATTATTATTTTATTACAAAAATTGTTTTTTTTAAAAATTTAAATTTTTATTTTTTCCTATTGTTTACACTTTTTGGAAAAAATTTTTTTATTTTACAAATTTTTAAAATATAAAAAATTTTTATTCTCACCGCCAAATACGACAGCACGCTGACAACCTTTTTGATCAAGATATTTTTAAAAAGTTTAAAAACATTACAGAACTTTATTATTAGGATTTGCATTTAACTGAATAACTGAAAAAACATAACAATTGCAAAAAATTTAATTTTGGGTTGCAGTCGGGTTTTGGGGGAAATTTGAAACCGGAGACGTTTTTAAAAAGCGCTTCTTAAAATTGGTTTTTATGAGTGGAATGGCGCAAGTAATTTTACCCCTGGGAACGAGTTGCCATTATCAGTGTTTTTCAAAAAAAGAATTTAAGATGTAAACCCTATTGAGGGATTTTTTTATGATAAATTTTATTTTTATATTTTCTAGTGCCCTAAGGTATGCTGATTTTGGTTTGTTTTTCACATATATATCAACCCAATTTTTTTTTTTGGGGGGTTGTCCATTTGTCTTTACTTGAGATATATGTTTCAAAAGGGCTCCTAGTCAAAATGCAGAACCCAAAAATTTTTTCAAAAAGAAAACAAAACGCATGGAAAACAAAAAAAAATTTCAAAAGATGGATGTAAAACAGAAATTACAAAGTCCCCCGCGACAAGTTTACTTCTCAATTTCCTTTTTGAGCATCTGATACATCTTTTTTCCTTTTTTTCTGTACCGTCGGGAGGGATCTCCCATGTTTACAAAAATACTTGTCCTTTTTCTCGACGTCTAGTGTTGATCGTGTTTTACATTTGCGAGACAATCTGAAGGATTACTTCTATGATTATAGGGGATAAACCGCGTTTATTACGTCTGATGGGCTCTATAATTTAACAGACTAGCCTTTGACTATGCAAGCACCTAGCACCTTCCAAAGCAAAGCAGACTCGTGGGTTTAAAAAAAAGAAATGGAAAGATTGGCAATATACTTAGAAAAAACCTTGTAGTAAATAAAAAATTCCAGGGAAAATTTGGGGCCCTCGAAAAGTTTTTTTATTTTCTTGCGCGCGCAGGACTAACCCAAAATGGCTAAAAAGTAATTTTTGCAGCGAAACAAACAATTTTAGGTTATAGAATTACTCCAAAACACCTTTCACTTTACTTTTTTTTAAATCAACTGTCTTGTATGTATGTTATCTTGTTAAACTCTAACTTAACAACTAACTAGCTCATTGATCTATACGCCAGAAGGGCCCAAAATCGCATGCTGCTCGGGGTCTATCTACTTCCGGCGCATCGGCCGATGATATCGATGATGATAGTGGAACTTTCCGGGGCAATACCCAAGGGTAAGAGCACCACAAACAAGACAGGTCGGCAAGAGTAGAAACTACTTCCAAAATACTTTGGACCGTATACCATCGTGAAAAATGCAATGATGTAAATTACGTTATTCAATCAGGTGCAGGTAATAGGTTAAAGCGCGATGGTGGTGCATGTGTCTAGGCTAACCCGAAATTATGATAAGTGGGATAATTAGTGAATTAGTAGAAAAGACAAATTAATAATCTAAGAGTCTAGTTATAAGTCAGTTGTTAAAGATTAGGTTTTTATTATTTAATATTATTAGGCAATTACAAATATTGTTCTGTGTCAGGCAAAATATCTGTTAATATGTCTTTTAAATGGTTTGAGAGGATGGCAAATTTACAACTTTGGGGAAAAAACTTTAAGGAAGTTGAACGGTGGAAAAAATCCTGGTATAATGTTTAAAGTTATGACAATATAACGTGTTTAGCGCAGGATTTATTTGGTTGATCACCCATATCTATATAGAGATAATGATAAACAAACATTAGGCTGGGAAATACGATGGAATAACATTCATCAAAGATAAAAGAACATAACTGTGAAATTATTTGTCTGCAAGAAGTTTCAACAGGATCACATCAACAAGTATTTCAAATCGTTGGAAGCGTTAGGTTATGGGGGCATTTTAGAAACAAAAGAACAGGATGTAGAACTGAGTAGGGTGAAGATGGGCCGTACACTTCATTAAGCTTCGACCAGCCAAAAGGTTTTCATGTACCAAGGAGAAGTATGATTGGCTCAGGAACTCGATCTGAAACTGAGTAGGGTGAGATGAGTCGAATATTTCCCATGGAACTTAGACCAACCATAGGAAGAATGTTGCAAAGCTCAGGAACTCCGTCTGATTAAGTAAGGTAGAGACAAAGCTCCCACATTTTAGGACTAATCATGCGAATGGCAAAGAAAGCGTTCCGGAGATTGCGACGAAATCTAAACTTCAGTTGAAGGGTTTTTGAAAGCGTTTTCCCGGCGGAGGATCCATGTAACAGAAATAGTTCAATAGCGTTCAATATTGTTTTTTATCGTTATCCATTCAATAATTTTTTTTTTTCTATTCGTATTTGTGTTTGTATTTGTAATGTTCATTTTCGAATAACTAATAGGATAAGGAATAGGTTAGTAGCAGTGGAACTTTCCGTGGCAATATTCTCCAAAACAAAATTCAAAACACTTGAAAACTTTAAAAAACTGTTGAATGCGCGACCCACGTGTACATAACTGCATTAAAAGAAAGGGTTTTATGTATTGTCTGGTGGGGAGCATATCGGTAATACTACGTGAATGCATTGAAAAGACGGATAAGGCTGAAGTACAGTTTAACCCAGATATTATAACCCAATACAACATTTAATAATGTTCTTTGGAATATCGTCCATTAGGCTCAAAAGGGTTAATAATTGTTTTAAAAATTTGATGTATGTAATGTGTTTTCATTAACACCATAAAATTCTTTGTGAATTATAATTAAACTTTGTTCCAATTAAACCACCTCTTCAGCGAACACCTGCCTACAGCGAGCAATATTTCGCTACCCCACAGCTGTCCGCTGTTGGAGGGGTTTTTCACTGTATTTGATTTTGGAGTTTTATTTATAAAATTTTTTTACTGGGAAATCTTTTAGTATGTTTGGTGATAAACCGATTAACTGGGGGCAACGATAAAAGTATTTAGCTTCTCGTTGATTACATATTATATCAAAAAGATTTTATTAGACCTGTTATATATTACTTGTATAACTACACAGGTAACTTTGGGAAAACCCTAACATATTTTTGTCACTGCCACTGTTTTTATTTCCAAGAAATTGCACAATCTATGTGTATAACAAATTATATGATGATTACATCTTACGATAAGCTTTCCCCAAGCACAATTTATCGCATTATTGTAAAAAGATATGGGTCGTTGATAGTTCTAATGCTGTGTACCTAGAAATAACGCCGGTTAAAAATTATATTTTCCGAGAATTGTTTGCTTCATCTGTTAAATTATAGAATTTGCAGATTCTGAAAAGAGGAGATATATTTTTCTAATTTATGTTTCTTAAATTAAGTATATAAACGTTTTTGATTGTATGGGAAATTGCGGCGTTTACATCTAGTCATGACTGGGAGATAATTCTTTCTCTGAGAAAATTGGGGAAATGTTTTCAAATAAAAATCCTCGGAGACAAGACATGGTGTACAGTTTCTGCAGTGCACGATACAAGTTTAACTTTAATGGATGCATCGTTAAAAAAAAATCAAACCTGTATGCGCGCAGCGGAAATTAAACACTTTGATACTTGGACAAAAGTTTGAAACTCATCTTTTGAATACTTTTTCTCTAAATGGCTCAGGACAGGAATTATGTATCTTCCTCCCACGAGTTACATGGGTAACGCTGTATTCTCTGATTTTTCATTTTTATCCATTTTTGACAAGATTTTTTGTAACAAAAAGGGAATTGTAAAAGGTAAAACCAATACTTTTAAAATACCAGGATAGCGTCTTAAGTTTTACAATGACCACTAGATGGCACTATTGAGATTTTGACATTACTATTTTCGTAAAATTTGACATTTATTTTGTTGAAACAGTGACAACACAGAAATTGGCCGAGTATTTTTTTTTACAGTTAAAAAAAAAGCAATTCGTGAAGAAATGGAAATCTGTGAAGGTTTTTCATTGGATAATTTTCCGATCCAAACGCCCGATTTTCTGTATAGTTTCAAGATGAGAAGAAACTAACAAAAGTTATCTGTTCCCGAAGTGTGTCGAAGAAAATGGATGCGATTTTTTGTCTCAATTTGGGGTCATATTCCTACAATTCCTTTAGCAGATCGAAAAACGGTTAATGTCGATTAGTATACAACCGTTTGTTTACCAGAAGTGATTGCCTTTGCTCCGATAAACCAACCCAAACAACGACGAATCATCCTCCACCACGACAATGCGATTTTCGCATAGAGTGCAAAAAACGATTGAGTTTTTAGAGCAGCAGAACATCGAGTTATTAGATCATCCTCTAGTCCTGACCTAAGTTTCCAAAAAATTTTTTTTACGTTCCCTAGAATCAAGAATTGATTGTGTCGTCAAGGGTTTTCCAATTGCCGGAAGAAAGTAAGAATACATATTGAATACCTATGAAAAAGGCAATAAAAACATAATTGTAAACTCAAAACGTTATAACAAAGGACAGAAATACTTGGCGGATAAAAAGATCGGCAATATCAAGGTACGAGATTGCCAATTAAAAGTGAAAAATAACGACATATATATATATCAATGAAGAATTAATCTCTTTGTACCCAGGAACTTTCTACAAATTTTCGTTAGTTTACTACTAAAAAAGGAAAAAAATAAAATTTGTCTGGATGAGTGAGGGACAATATATATATACAGTTTGTGCGTTATAGGATGGCGACCGCTTCAGATGCGCAGTGGAAATACAAAGACTTTATTTTATAGTCGTTTTTTTATTATGCTAAAATAATTTAAAAAATAAGTCGAGCAAACGCCACTGCATGTTGCATTCAAACTTGAGTTTTCCCGAACTATGTCCGACAGTACCTTCGGACTCGCCATCCTACAACGCGCGACCTGTAGTATATGTAAGAAAAACAAAAAAAAAGTATAAAATAAGAACAAGAAATGTTTTTTGACATTGAAACTATAAATTAAAAAACTTATTGAAATACGACTTTTAACAGTTACTACATTTGTCTAGTACATGTTTTCGGCTGAGTTTAAAATTTAATATACTAATATTTACAGGTTTACTATTTGCTTAAGTAAACTACAAAATAATTATAAAGAAAATTGCAATGATTTTTTGAAATTAAAACACTCTAAATTAACAACTACCACTTTATGTAGTGTTTCTTATTATAAATAATAATATGTGATTATGAAAATAACGTAATCTCTTTTACGTCCCCGGGTTATAGATCGGTCACCCGTAGGCATATGATGTACGGCCCCCAACATCAACATTGTAGGCGATATGGGGATATGCAAGAGCGTAGTATACTGTCATTAGATATTTGCCCAGGTTATTTATAAGTTTCAACGAATAATCGAAAACCATATAGTCAATTCTGAGAACATGTGCTGTTCATGTACATTTGTATGAATTCTGGTTGGTTGCCTTACAGGGTTGAAAACGATTGTAGGACGCAAATATGCCAAGTAACAATAGATATTTCGTTGATCCCTTTAGTGCATCTATATTAAAATCTCCGCAAAGTATGGTATAATCAGATTGAGTGGTAACTACATTAGTATGTTCGATAGGTTCTTCAAAACAGTGATATGTCGCTGTTGGGTGCACGATATAAACATAAAATGCTTATTTTCTAGAAGCTATTTTCAGTGTGATACCACAACATTCAATAACCTTCTACCACAGTATCTATCAATACTTTCGATTTTTTTGGGCCAGAACGTCGTCACGTGCGTAAATGACTGTCCCAAACCGTGAACAAGTTGTTTCCTGTTATATATGTTTGGAGCCCCGTTTACTTTCGGAAGACCAGCGCAAAGACGCATTTTAGGATTAGAAAGAGAAGTTGGTGCTAACCGAGAGAAATAGCTATGTATTTCTTACCTACAGTAAAAACCAAAAAACATTTACCTCATTTCGGCGTCAGTTTTTTGATGTGTTGTCGTTGAATTCGTTTCGTACTCTCTACTTTTATATTGTTATTGGCGTACTTTTATTAAAAAATCAGTTTTTTCTCAAAACTATTTTGAATTGGGGGAAATATTCTACTGTAAGTATTTTTTTTTAAACAGATTTTAATTAAGTTGTATTAAATGATTAAGTTACAGGTGAGAATGTCCGAATCATCGAACATCGCTAAAAAGAGACAATTTTTGAAAGGGAGCAATCACGAAACATTGTTTTAATGTCACAAACTATTTAAAAATATAGACAGGAAGCTATGATAATATTTTTTTTAAGTATTTTTAACACTATTTTTTACATATTCATATATCAGTGAAGTCATTATGTTTTGTTTACAGGTAACATTTTAGATATTGTTAGTGAAGCTACGGGAATATCTAAAAGTACTGTTGTCAAAATTATTCGAAAAGAGTAAATTCTGTTGAAGCAGAGCAAAGTGGCAGTTCTTCAAAAGACAATGTTGTAAGACATTCACCAAAATCTACTGTGGATAATGCTGGGGAAGCAGTTTACGTCAGGTTATTCACAATTTTCACATAACTGGCAAACAGAGGCCTACATTAAATGCTGTATATAATAAAATTACAGTCAGATGATACCATGGGTTTTGTGGCAAGCGCAGCTCTTTAAGAAAGTTATTTAAAAATTTGAATTTAAGCACGTACTAATATTCAAATTTATTATTATTTTAGTAATTAAAAATATTTATCAAATAACAGGTGGAAGAAGACTACTGATGACCGAAAGCTTTTGATGGGAAAAATCAAATATACGTGAGCTAAGATCCTCCTATATCCGAAATGTTACAAATTTATCGGGTTTCAAGGTCGACCAATCGTGTATACAGGTGAAGCAAAATAAATTTTTATTTGATGTTCAAAAACTAAAGTATTGTATTTTAGACGAAACACACCTCCATGCCAGTCACACAACTCCATATGAATGGGTTGATAACTCTAACAATTGACTTAAGTGCCCTATATCAAAAAGGAAACGTTTAATAATTGTACATGCAGGTACGTTAGTAAAATGTCTTCTAAAATTTTTAGCATGTACTGTATATTTATTGTTTTAGGTAGTGAACATGGATTTATTGATAATGCCTTGTTGATCTATAAGTCCGGCCAAAAAAGTGGAGATTATCATGACGATATGAACTTCATAAATTATAGAAGGTGGTTAGAAAAACAATTGATTCCAAATTTGCCCCCCTAAAAACTGTTTTTGTGATGGACAATGCAAGCTACAACAACGTTCTCTCAGTTAAACATCCAACTACTACAGCAAAAAATCAGAAATGATAAAATGGCTAAGTGAACGTGGCATCATATTTATGAAAATTTGACAAAAGTCGAATTTTATGATTAGTACATATGCCCTAAACCAAGTTACAAGAATTACACTATAGATTCTATATTTGCAAAAGATGGGCATACAGTGTTGAGATTGCCCCCATACATCCGGAACTCAACCCTATTGAAAAGATATGGGCAATTTTAAAGGCAGAGTAGCATCTAGAAATATAACTTTTAAGCTAAATGATGTCGAGGAACTCGCTAAAGAGAATTTGGAAAAATCACAAAAGATGAATGGTTCACATGTTTTTCGGCTGCAGTGAATATTGAGGAAAATTATATACAAAAAGAACACATAATGGATAAGCTTACCGATGAACTTATTATAAACCTTGATGATGACAGTGACAGCGATTTTTTATTTTTCTTCTGATGATGATTAAATTAAAATTATTTTGATATAGTTTTAAACTAAGTATGTATATATTATCTTTAAAGGTATAAAAAAAAAAAGGTGTAATTACATTCCGTTACTCTTTTTTATTAAGTAAAAATATTAATTATTATAACAACAGACCAAACCTTTCTCGCCTATTTTTTTTTTGAGCACTGAATATTCCCACGTTTCTTTTAAAGAAATTATTTAATATAAAAGTGAAATGAAAAATTAAAAAAAAAATACATTAATATAAAACATAAGTAAGATTTATGCTATTACTAAATACTATAAAATTATAAAACTGTTAATACCCCTCAGCATCTAAAATTTTTTTTGTATAAAAAATTACAATTATATACAATTTAAAACCGTTTAAAATTTCCTCGTATACTTTTAAAAAGCGCGCGTATTTTGGTCAACTATTTAAAAACGGGCAATACATAAACAGCTGACAATTTTCGCGCAGCTTGGGTGTCTTCCGAAGTAAACGCAGTCCATCTGGTAATAGTTTTGAAGTTTGGCCAATTTTATATTGCTGTCATTGCAAACCAGGTTTCAGAAAAAAAAAAAAATGTGACCTTTATCACTTAAGTAAATCTCAAGTTTCGTCAAGTTTGTGCATTAAGCATTGTGTATTTAGATATAAAATACTCAAATCACCAATTAAGTCTCTTGACTCGTTTTCGGGGGGGTTTCTAAAAAATCGTTTTTATTATTCATATTAAAATTTTTATAAAATTTCAAAATTGAATGTTGAGGCCATAATTCTTTAGCAAGGCTTTATCTATGTCGCCCAAAAAAACGATTTGTACTAATCTGTCATAGTTTTTTTTTAAAAACTTAAAAAGGGATCCCTCGTATCATATGCGTATGATGTAATGTAAAAAAATATTGCATGGAAAAAGTCCCTATTTACCTCTAATTTTTTTATTTACTTACACGTTTTCCTTATAAATTATTTAGAAATTTTTTTTTGTACAGGGTATATCATCTACGAGATAATTCAAAATAAACAACAAAGTAAATTGATTGGATAAGATAACCGCGGTGATACACAAATATTATGATGAATAAGTCATCATGTCATCAAACTGGTTATCTTGGTTTTGAATTTTGAACTCGTTCGAATAGTTTGTTGAAGTAATCTAGTCATTGACAAAAAAAAAAAGCGGCTAGGTTTAATAGGTTAGCATTTTATGAAAGAAAATCGCCTTATCGATTTAAACACACGAAAGTTTAATAAAAGATGAACACTATGGTGTTTTAAAATTGTTGAAATTTATATTATTATTTGTAAAAGATTTAAAAGGTTCTTTTAGGAATTTTACTAAGGGCCCTTTCTAAAGTGACAATGTCGGGTTTTTTTTCATTTAAAAAATTGACAATTAGTAGAAGTATACAGCGTGTCCCAACCTTCTGGAATTGTAGGATTGCGCCTTTTGGCATATTGGACACTTCAGAGTAGAGTAACCAAAACTTGCGGACTCGCATAGGCGTCGGTATTAGGGTTAATATAAAAATACGAAAAAAATTTATAAATAAACTACTTGCTAATTATTCAACAAATTAGAGGCATCAGGGTGTGAACTACTGTAACCTTGCATCATTGCATATGTTTCCACAGTTACTTCTTTAAACCTTTTGCGTCGACAAGAAAAAATGTTCTTATACATAGAAAACGATCTCTCCACATCTAAGGAAGTTTTCATTTGCATGTAGAAACTGGTTTTTTAAAAACACTTAAAAGTTCACTATTCTTACACTTATTATAAACGGCCTCTAAAGTATTAAAAACGGGATTTTTTCCTTAAAACATCTGCCAACTTTTGACTAACGTATAATCCTGGCGTATCATTTAATTTTGTTAATTTTATTTTTTACACTCTCCACTATGTCTAATGATTCCTGCAATGACAATTCAGTACATTGTGGTTTTCTGATGGCATCTAGTAAAACTGTATAATTGGTACATATTGTTTTTTAAATCTTTTAAAAGATGAGGAATTTGAAATTCTCTTTGACTTTCTCTAATTGCTTTGGATTCATTTCCGATTAAATCGCATTATAAAATGACTGAATTTGTTTTAAAATGGATCAAATAGTAGAAGCTGCTGTTAGCCAAGTACCCCATCGCGTTAAAATTGGTTCAGGAGGTTCTGGAATACCTGGACAAAAATTTACGAAATTCTTTTAAACGTTTAGGAGATTTAAAGAAACACTGCTTTAGTACTTCTAATCATCCATCAAACGTTTCCGTAATGTTGTCGAACAACTTCCCCCAACTAATGCAAAGCATGCAGCACGCAGGTTATATGTATTAAGTTAGGAAATATATGTTTTTAAGGATTCGCCCAACACTTAACATCGTTGTTGCACTATCTGTCACAATCAAACACACTTGATCTTGGGCAATTTTAAATTTTTTTTAAAGCGTTCATTATCACTTTTTGAATATTTTCCGCGGTACTTTGTTGAAAAACGTTTGCAAGCTAACAAATATCGAGATGCTTGTTTTTCGCTAGATTTAAAAAGCGAGCTATTACATTCACAATACTGTTTTCTTTATATCGGGGCGTCTCCATCCACGGTAATTCATATTTTTTTTTGGAACACAAATCACGTTTGCACACATTTTCTAACATCTCTTTCATTCGCGGCAAATGATTCTGTAATTGTGTTTGTGAGGGTAATGGGGACTTTGGGAACGTATTGTCGCCAAAACGTTTTAAAAGCTGCTTTTCTCACCAACGACCAACGGAAGATTACAAGAGGTAACATAATAATAAATGTATGAGGAATAGTGTATAAGGTATTTCATTCTTGCATTTCTCATATGCTTAATACCATTGGGCATGCCTCTGGGAATCAGTTCTGTCCAATGCAGCCAAACGAACATTGCATATTAAGCAAAAACTGCAAATACCGTCATATTTTAAATGGGGAAAAAGTGACCATACTTATGTACATTAGTAGCAAATCTATTACGAGGCATTGTTTTCTTAGGTAAGTAATATTGGTTCTATATGAAACGATACACTAAATTTTGTACTTGGGATAATACTACAACACACAAAAACACCAGCTATATTTTCAAAAAGCGACACGTAAGTACATAACCTTGACCGTTCGACTAAACTCTGCAACAGCTCAACCGGTACTAAAAGGAAATCTCTCTCAGCGCGGGTTTTAACCCTGATTTATATTCAAAGTCGACACTACATGCCTGCTTTCTCTACCGGGTTTTGTTTTTTATGAATTTTTCGTATTCTTATATTAACCCCTAATACCGACGCCTATGCGAGTCCGCAAGTTTAGGTTACTCTACTGATGAAATGGCCAAATATAACGGTAACAGTGTTTTTTGGAGATTGCCGCCATATTATATTGGGCCAATATGGGTTCAAATAAAAAATGGTGTAGAAGCTAGAAGCACAACATTCAAAGAAGTTGGAGAACACCTGTTACGAGCAATTCAAAATATGACTGCCCGCCAATTTTGAAAAATAAATATGTTGAATATGTTGTTAAGGAAGAAAAAGAATGTGTGAATTAGATGGTCTAATTGATGATGTTATCCAGTCTTTTATCAGTTTCTATTAAAAACTGATGATCTATTGATGATCCATTCACAAAGGCACAATCTTCCAGCCCGCAGAAATCATTTACTCTGAATTAAAATTTCAATTTTAAAAATGGTTTTCAGTGTTGAGGGTTTGTTCTGTTTTCAAAAAAGAAGTGTAAAATTAAAGCAATTAACATAAGATTAATTTATTGAAAAGTATTTTGAAGGTAGTTACGAATTAATTATGCAATTATTCAAATTTTCGAATATTGGTAATGTATTGTTTATAAAACAAGTCAATAGAAGATTTTTATTATATGTATTTTGAAATTTTTTTTTGTCTTCTTCGGAATTGTAATGTTTTTATTTATTTTTTTTTAAACTAAAACAATCTCAACGCACACACTTTAAAAATTTCTTAAGCAATAAAATGTGACATTGTTTGGTTTATTTTTAAGTTATTGAAATGAATTATTGTTGCTATTTTGTTAGCGTAAGATACGATAAAACGAAAAATGGTATTGCAGGAGATATTTTATTTTGTACGCCATTAGAGACCAATACGAATGGAAAATGTTTATTTGACACTTTTTGCAAAGTACTGATAAGTACAATATTGACTGGTCGAAATGCTATATGCACCGATGGCGTCAAGGCTATGACAGGACATCGATCTGGTCTTACTGTCAAATTACAAGTAGTAATGCCAAATGCTACATGGATACATTGTTTTTTACATCGAGAAGTTCTTGCGTCAAAATCTTTATCTCCTGAAATGGATTGTGTTATGAAAAGTGTTATTAAAGTTATGAATTCCATCAAAGGAAGAGCGTTACAGACTCGTATTTTTAGAAAAATTTGTGAAGACATGGGTTCCTCAGATGTACATCTTCTTTATCACACAGAAGTAAGATGGGTTTCGAGGGGTATCGTCTTGAGAAGAATTTTGTAGTTAAAATCAGAACTTTTGATGTACTTGCATGATGCAACATCGGAATATGAGAATCTATTTTGCAGTCCTCTTTGGCTTCCTAGATTGGCTTTCCTTGCTGATATTTTCGAACACTTAAATATTTTGAATAATAGCTTGCAAGGCTGCGATGCTAATATAATAACAGCCATGGATAAAATTAACGGATTTATAAAAAAACTTGATTTATGGTCGACTTCAATTGGGAGAAAGAAGTTTAATTCATTCCAGTGCATTCAAGAACTCATGGAAGATTTAACTAAGTATAGTGCGATAAATTCTGAGCATGTTTTTGTAGATATGCAAATTGAAGCAACAGCTCTGCGACTATTTCCCCAAAGAAATTTAAAACAGTTATGATAAATACAGATGGATATTGAATCCGTTTTTAAACAATTCTTTTCAGCACGCTGAGATTGCAACAAACATGAAGGAACAACATATTGAAATATCAAGTGATGGGATGTTAAAAGTAGAATTTTTTTCGCAGAACCCAGGTCAGTTTTGGACCAAAAGAATGCAAGAATACCCCCAGCTCGCAAACGAAGCTGTAAAGTGTTTGGGTTCCATTTGCAACATCATATTTATGCGAGTTGAGTTTCTCGTCTATGACTGTCATCAAAACAAAAGTGAGAAATCGTCTCGAATTTGAAAATAATATTATTGTGTGTGTATCAAATACAGCCCAGATTTGAGATGCTACTTTTTGAAAAACAGGCACATAAGTCGGATTAAGATTCTTTTACTTTGTAATTGTTTTATGTATAAAAGTGTTAATGTTTTCGTTTACAGTCCCTGGCCATATTACTTGAAACATGTCATAAATCAACCCTTTTACCTGGAAATTCCCATCCTATTATAGTGATATTCTTTTGCTTTGAATCCGATCGTTTATAGGGGGACTAGATTATTGTATCAATAAATAAAAATACCAGAGAAATGATATTTAGAAGAGTAAAGTACGTATATATAAATATTTCAGTTATCAGTTACATTTAGCGAGTTCACAGTTAAGGAATGCATGAATATTTTTTTAAATATTTCGTCATAACCGTATAGAAGCTAAGTTGTGGAGTATCGTTAAGTGTTTTGTGTTGATATATCGTTATTGCAAAGATAAAATTGTTATTCTATCTCTCTTTTAATACTTGATTATTTGGAATTTGAAAAAAATTGAAATATTTGGGGTTTTTATAGAAAATGCCCGGGAAAGATTTAACAAGTGAACAAAAAGCCGCTATACAAGCTCCTCTACAATCAAACAAACATTCACAACGAGAAATTGCAAAATTACAGAAAGTATCTCCTTCTTCTGTATCGCGTTTAGCTAGAAACTTAAACGAAGGAGCTAGCACATTGACACAAAAACGGGCAAAAGTGCGGTCGGAAAAGAAAAACTTCGAAGAGATCTGACCGTGAAATTGTTCATCAGGCTTCGAGTAATGGATTTGCCAGAATTAAAATGATTCAAAAAAATGTACAAGAGAGAGGAATAGAGATTTCGAGCAGAACTGTCAGGCGCCGATTGCGCGAAAACCGCCTAATGAGCCGAAGACCTGTAAAAAAGCCGCGTTTAACAGAAAAAATGAAATCTGCTCGTCTCAGCTTTGCAAGAGAATATCGACATTTCACAGACAAGAATTGGAAAAAGGTGAATAACTTAACACCATGATTTTTACTGAATTAATGTTTGCATTATTTAATAGGTTTTCTTTAGTGACCAGTGCTCGCTCTGTGTGTTAGTGCAGCGAGCACAATTTGTTCGTAGACGACCTGGCGAACGTCTCACAGAGTCCACGGTTCTTCGAACTGTAAAACACCCTCCGCAGGTAATGATTTGGGGAGTGATTAGTGGAGACGGACCCGGTCCTTTGTATTTTGTAGAAGGCACAATGCGTCAAGAGCAGTACATAAATGTGTTAAAAAACACGTTATTACCGTATTTTAAGCCAGGACGTCGCATACCGATAGGGCGTATATTTATGCAAGATCCTCCTTGCCATGTGGCAAAAAAGGTTAAGAAATTCTTTGAAGACAATCACATACCTCTTTTACGTTGGCCCGGAAATTCACCGGACCTTAATCCCATCGAGAACGTATGGAATCGACTAAAAAGTAAGGTATATGAAAGAGAAAATCCTGCAAAGGAAATATTAATAAAGAATATAAAGGATGTATGGGAGAACGATGAAAATATAAAAGAGACAATCATATCTTGCATTGAAAGTATGCTCCGAAGAATTAAGGGTGTTATTAAAAATCATGGGTTATGGACTAAATATTAATTACTTATTTAATATTTACATATGTTATATATTTTTACAATATATTTTATAAATAAAAAATATAATACATGTATAGTTTATATTTTATTATGAAGAAACTACAAAATATTGAGTGTTTCAAGTAATTTGGCCAGGGACTGTATGTTCCACAAGGTGTACGAGTAGTCAAGTTTATGTTCGTGAATATACGTTGAAACTTGGGTTAGTTAAGTGTTAAAAGCATTATTTTTTTATGTTTTCATATACGTTTCGAAAGATAGAAATAAATGTCTTAGTAAGGCGTTTTCTTTTATTTTGGAAATCCTCTCGCGACCCCCTCAGTTCTTTAACGCGACCTCTCGGGGGGTCGCGGCCCATACTTTGAGAACCACTGCCATAGATTTCAAAAAAATTAAAATATTTTTAAGTCGCACGTTTTCAACTTTGATGGCCTTGTGTGCCATAACGAATGACCATACAATTTTTCTGAATTAGGATTGTCGACTCAGAAATAATCACATAATTGCCTTATCTGACGATTTTCCGTGAATTTGCGGCGCTCGGTGTATTACCTTGTAAAATTTTACAATGTCAATGTCAATAATTCCGCATCCTAACCTAAAAATGCAAATTATACATTCGATTGGGTTAACCAACATCTTAAATCCAGGGATATCAACTTATTACGTTAAAAAAATACGTAATTGTTAGAAACGTGGTTTTATTATTTCCAGTAAACGAATAGGATGTCAGAGGCGAGATATTAACTCTAATTAATTACGAAATGCATTTGAGAATACTAGATTCTGCACAAACATTACATAACATACCGAGATATAATTAACTACGGAATCGCGTATTCATTAGCTTTCTATATCTTCTTCGTATATTTTTTTAATGCATAACGATTGTCTTGCTTGTTTTCAAGGTCGGCAAATAATTTACTTGTTAGTATTGGAAGTATGTATGTAGTATAAATACCATAGTATTGCAGAAAACGGTTTTTACCGGAAATTTTTTGTTATTGTTGAAATTAGAAATGTCTTGGGAAGTTTCTTTTGACGTGTCGAATAAAATTAAACTTTCAAATTATAAAATTGCGTTTTTTTTTCACTAAAATATTGACAGAGATGTGTAAATTGAAACGAAAATATGACTCACCACTGACTGGAATTAGTCTACGTGGACCTGCATGTGTATACATGCGTATGGTACTGTACGTGGCTTGTATTTTCAAGGGGAAATTCCCGATTACGTACTTAAAAATGTAGAACATGAAATGCGTTAGCGAATAAAACGCCGTATACAGAAAATGCATCATCATACACAAAGGTGTTGTCACGTGCGATATTTATGGAGATTTCGACTTTCTTTAAACATGAATTATGAACGTTGTTAATGAGTTAGCGCTATATGTTTACTAGTAAATATTTGCGAAGGAATTATAAAATAATAGCGCTAGAAAATCTGCTAAAAGTTTATTATTATTTCGTGTTTTTTCTTCGATATACTCTGCACCTATTGAAGAATTGAGTTTGTAGATATAGACTATAGACGAGAGCAACGCAATTGCGCTGAAAGCCAGTGGCGGACGCATAAAAGTTTACACAAAATAAATTAAATGTGATACGTGCTCAAACACTTACCGTTTTGAGAGTTCTCCGTGAAATCACAAAGTCGATAATGTCTATTTAATATTTGTAACATTAGATATGTTTCCAAAGTTGTTTCGGCTAAGTGAGTGCTGCGTGAAGAAAAAGTGTTGTATGCCGAAAACGAACGTTTTACATTTAGCAGATGCTTTATTTATCTGGTCGTGGTTCTTTTTAATAACTTTATAGCTTGCATTGATCCATGGTGACTTTTTGTCACTACCATTTTAGAAATGGTATCCTCATCGCCAAGGGGCCACGCCCAATAGCCAGGCAAGTCTAGCCACGGGTAGGATATTTTCACTGAGGTTCCTAAACCTCAGGTTGGGTAGCTTAGCCAAGGTTACCAAGCCTTAAGTGGACAGCTTAGCAAAGAATCCCAAGCCGTATTTGGTGGGCAGCTTAATCGAGGTGGGCTGCTTTTGTTGGTTCCCAAGCCAAACAACTGACTATACAACAATATAAATAAGCAAAAAACTACTGCAAAGAGCTGAACTTCTTGTTAATGCTTTGAACAACCGCATCTGGAAAACAGTACTACCGCCCCAGCGCTGTTACTACTGAAAGTGCTTCCAGGTTTTCAAGAACGCGCTGCACAGGAACCTAACAACTGTCTTCTGGGTGGGCAACATTTGTGACATTTCGTTCGAACAGTGTGATGTACTGATAAATTTTATGCATCCACATGGTACATCACATGCATTTCCTTACTTAAGGCAAAGTTCCACTTCGCGGTAATTATTGCAAAATTCATCGAATATTAAAATTAGGTACTTGATGTTTATCTTACGTGGTCCAGGCCATTGTAAAATTAACAACATAAATAGGTGAATCTTAAGCGCATTGCCTATCAAAAACTAACAAATATCAACAAACGTACCCCAGCTAATTAATTACAATAAAGTTCGATAAAGTAAAGGAGAAACAGCAATTAACAAAACCAGTTAAAATGACATAAAATAACAACGAGTACGAGGAATGAAAGTATGGCAAATAACTTACGCTTTTGGAATTGAAATTTGTTTGGCAATTGTTATGACTACTTTGCCTAGCAACGAGCTCTTTAGATCAGTCTGGCGTCACAAGAAACAATTTGGCGCTCTTTCCTAGCCAACCTTGCGTAACAACAAAAACAGATTACCAAAACCCATTTTCGACCTATTTTTTCTAGAAACGCTAGCTTCTGTCGTTCAAAACTTGTAAAAGTCTTGTAAATAATAGTAAAACAACAAAAAAACACAACGATTAACTTGTAATTTACAGATGTTTTTAATATGTAACAATTTTATAATGAGAAGAAATGTTTTTGCATTTTGCACCCTCGTACAATTAGTCCTCTTCATAATAATGCAAAAATCAGTAAATAATATCGTCTCTTATACGAATGGAAACTTTCTTGACTCATTGTACACCACATACTAAGGTAAATATGATCTCATCGTCGTTTAATGTAAACAAGTCATTTTCTCCAGCCGCATTCGCTGATTATTTTACTGTAACTGACTTAAATCATGAAAAAATCTCATTTATTTTATTCAGAATGCTCCGGATCAATTAAAAGTATGGATATTTTTTTGAAATTTAATAATTTTCAATAACATATTCATATGCGTACCTTAGCAACAAGTTTCTTGACACTTATACCCGGCTATATTCCGAGAATATTACACAGCGACGGACGTTTTGAAACAGCCGCAAATGTTGACTTTGTTTTGCGCTAACATATCGCGTCTACATACGCTTTGTATTAAGTGTAATATACTAAGATCTGCAGCAATAAAATCCAGGCTAAATATGACAAATAAATAAAAGAAGGAACGTTGCAAAATGGACGAAAATACAATGAATTGTATAAGTAGTATAAATAGAAAATGCATCTTTATTGTGAAATTACTTAGAAGTTAAATAACAATATGGTTGTTATTAACGTTTCGTCACGATGACGTCATCGTTAACGGTGACAATTTATTCTCGGTGAAAAGAAATGTAATTTTGAATTTGGGTTTTACAGCCAATTTAATATAGAAAACACAAGTTTTAAGTGTAGAATGAGAAGTCGTCGTATAACATTGGGTTTCTACGTGATTGGGTGACCATTACGCAAACTTACACGATCTAGCGTGGGATTCCCGATGAATGTAATACGTGTTAATTGTAAAAACAATTATAGAGGGCGCTATAGTTCTAACTAACACAATGTTATGTAATCAATGTTCCAATATACTCGTGATGATGGATAAATTAAATTTATTTGACCAGAAGTATAGCAACAATTCTCTCTTTATAATGGTAATTAATATTTTTTGAAAATAACAATAAATTGACAAGTGAAAAAGATAGAATTCAGGATGATATCGTTGCCTTAGTGAGAAGAGCGCGTAACTCCATTAAAAGGAAATTTATAGGAGACCAAAGGAACTGATTGGTTTTAATGTGTTACTGTGTTCTACGTAGTTCTACGTTTGTTTTAAAAATGTCGCCTACGTCGCGAAAACGACCTAAATTATGATGGCGTTAAAATTCAATGTGTAGTTTGTAATATCCCTTTAATGTGTTGGTCCAAAAGGGATTGTTTACGTCACGTAAATAGTAAAAGCATTCTTAAAAAAAAATTGCACACGACACTATGACAAATTTAAATTTAATTTATGTGTTACCTTTATTGCATGTAATCTACCGTTTAATTTACTAGACA
This sequence comes from Dynastes maya, assembly GCA_029619315.2. Lineage (NCBI taxonomy): Eukaryota > Metazoa > Arthropoda > Insecta > Coleoptera > Scarabaeidae > Dynastes > Dynastes maya. The sequence goes on from JAROYE020000005.1 coordinate 50,742,674, forward strand.
AGGAAGCATATGTCTTCTTTTGGAATAAATATTCGGACTGCAAATTACCAAGTCGGGGATCGTTACAAAGAATTGTGCCATCTGCTCGTCAGCATGTTGAAAAAAGAATTAAATCGGAGTTGAAAGATAAAAAACTGTGGTTGTGTGTGGACGAAATAACAGATCGTCAAAAACATTCTGTGGTTAATGTAATGGTACGTACAATGGAACCACATCTACCGTCATCCTCCTTCTTACTTGCTTCCAAAAGAGTTATAAATTGTACTGCCGATGAGATTTTAAAGATGGTGTTGAACTCATTGAACAAATTTGAAGTTTCAACTAAGCAACTTTTAATGTTTATGAGTGATGGTGCCGCAAACATGCGTTCTTTGGGCCGATCTCTTAAAGAACACAGTGGTAACTTCTTACATGTAACGTGTAAAATCCATACTCTAAATCTTGCGGCACAAACGATTCCTACATGTTTTCCACTAGTAAGTGCATTGATTGCTAGTACAAAGGCAGTGTTTCTAAAGTCCCCGAAACGTACCCGACTATTTCACAGTGTGTCCTGATTTACCTGAACCACCACAGCCGATTGTTACACGTTGGGGAACATGGTTGCAGGCTGCGTTTTACTACAACAAATATTCTGATCAAGTAAAAAAGGTAGTTTTAAAATTCAATCCGACAGAAGCTGCAGCAGTCAAGAAAAGCCAGGAAATATTTCAAGATAGTCAGGTTAAAAGAGATTTACAAACTATTCATAACAATTACTTCGGACTAGCGGAGGGAATAGAAAAATTACAAAATGTTTCGATGTCGCTAGTGGATTCTGTTCAAATTATGAATGATGTTCACGCGCAGTTATTCGCTGTAGAAGGCGAAACAAATTGGTGTGTAATACGAAAATTTGAAAGTGTTTTAGAGAAAGACTCCGATCTTCTTATATTAAGACAAATTTGTGAAGGTGCGTGTGAAGATGCATTAAGTTGTTTCAAAGATTATTTTAAATATGCAAATATAACATCGCTAGATGTCGAACGGTCATTTTCGGCATTAAAAAACATTTATTCCGCACGTCGTACTCACTTGACTAAAACAGCTGTGGAAACATATCTAATGATTAAAATAGTTAACAGATGTTACCTAGTTTGTGATTTCACGGAAGACTTTTAAAACGGTTTTATAATTTATTTCTTATCTTCTATTTTATGTGTAAACTTTTATGCGCTCGCCACACCTCTGGCTGTTACCGCATATTTGCCCAGGTTAGATATAAGTATAGGAAACCTTGATACAGTTTTGTAAATGGTTAAAATTAGAATCTAAATACGCTAATGAATACAGGGTGTTCCATTTAATATAAGAAAGTTATTTGACCTTAATGGTAGTCCAAATCAAAAGTATATTTTCGTCCAGCCTGTATAATTTGTAGAGATCATTTTTATTTTATCATCAAGGCTAATGCTTCAACTAAAAGTAAATACAATTAAAAAACATCTGGCTCAAGTACATAAGACAGGCGAGCCTCTTAAATTTTGGTCTATATTTTCAAGAATTGTTAAATGTCTCAAAAAAGGCTTGAATTAGGTATAGGGAAGATAACAGTAACTTGCCTTGATGCAATAATATACAGGGTATTCCATTTAAATTTTCACTACTTTGGTGTGTAACTTCTTTTTGAGTCACCCTGTATATTTCAAAACAATTTTAAAACTTGCTTCCAATGAACCTACATAGCACCTAACAAAAATATTTTTAAAATATTTTTCCGTTTTTCGTATATAAACCGACGCGAATGTGGTGCCCCACCCTGTATATTTGTTAACTTTGAAGGTCACTAAGTCCTAAGCGATTAAAGCAAATAGTTTGAAATACTGCTGTAAAAGATAGTGTTTCAATATATTTTTGATTTGTGCATTAAGTTTTTTCAATATAAATACGCAAGTCCCAAAAAACAGTTTTTTGCGTTTTTTTCAAAACTTCAGTTCACTGACTTGTACCCTTTCTGCAATCAGCGATTCATATATTCTATAAAGATTCCTAAATATGTAAGTAATTTCTAAACCAACTATTCACTTCTCTAGGTACACCATAGTGTTCTAATTTTCTAATGAACATATCACTATCTTGTTTTCTAAGTGATTTTTTAAAGTTAATAAATAACCCATTACTTCTTTCCACTTTGTTGAAACAAATTTTACATCCGATTCACATGAATATTTTCCCCTAATTTTGGACTGATTCTCGAAGAGATCAATAAGATCAAATACAAGAATTTCGTCAAATAAATTCCCATTATGATTCAAAATTTCTTCTCGCATCTCAAATCGGTGTAATTTTTTATCGAAACAATTTAAGTAGATGTTACAAATTACGTTTGGAACACCACCAACAGCAAAAAAACAAAAAAATAAGTAAATATACACGTGTTACCGCGCTCAAAATCCAAAAAGCGAGAAGGAAAATGCTCTGGAAGGATTAGATAGAAGCAGATCTGCCCAATAAACTCCAGAAAATATGTCACGAACATATTTTTCTCTTATGCCATTAATATCTTACACGCCTCCGAAAAACCAATAAAAATAGCAAAAATAGATTTTATAATGTTTCCTTCTCTTCCTCCATCTGTTACGACCAAAAATCACACCGATAGTTCTACTAATACACCGAATATATGTGTTTTCGAATATGTATGTATTAACAACATAGTAAGCCACGGCAACTTGTTCCAAAACATTTGAATTGTGCCGAAATAAATCTACAACGAAAATTTTGCTTTTATTTGTTTTATAATTAGGATTATTTTAACACCAGTCTTCTTCGCGGTATAAATAAATAGTTCTATAATTCACTTTTGCACGATTCAATACGATTTTGGGAAAATTTCCGCCGGTTTAAATATAGCGAAATCGTGAGGAAGATTTCATTTTCATTTCCGGGAGTGTTATATGTAAGTAACTATGTAATTTTTATGTAATTTGTTAGTATAGAATATTTAAAAAAAAATAGAAAAAAAGCGTCAATACTTACTAAACGAAAACAAAAGAAAACTACGTTAGAAAACACATATGGTCACTCGATTTTCGCTATTCAAATTTCCGTGAAGTCGCCGAAATCGCAACGACGCTTTCAAACGCGCGGATGATGAACAGCTTACTGCAATCGTAGGAGTGATTTTGTGGTGCGACGATGGAACATCTCGCGTTGGGTGTTTAAAATTCGCGCAGCGCGCATGCGCCGACTTAGCAATATCTTTTTCCGAGTTTGTGTAAAGCACACGCGATCGCTCTCAGCCTTTAGAAAATGATTTTTTTATCCTGCGTTCTTGACGAGTTATAAAATTAATTGTTTCTTAAAAATCTTTTCCCATCGTATTCTTCAAGAGCGATTTTCGACGCCTAAAGGTGGCTTGGAATCCATTGATTCATTGGTTTTCCGCGAAAACGCTCAAAAACACCATGTTGCATTAATCGAGGTGTATGCAGCCGAAATCCGCGTCGGTTTTATGTGTGTGGATGCAGATATTATGAGAGGCCAGAAATAGATTCATTACTGGATCCCTGTGACAGTTATGACTCGTACAAATTGCGATGGAATAGTTTAATTAATTTGTTTACCGGTGAAAGAGAGACAAATTGGCTTTCAGTTGTTGTATTTATTAATTATTGCTTTAATATTATGACAAATTAGTACTTTGACATTTTTTCTTTTAAAAAATTTAGCAAGCATAAAGGTATACTAAAAGTGCAATTAATGAGGTTGGTGCCATAAATTCTCGGCCTAATATAGAAAATAAACTTGTTAAAAAAATTATTTTTCAATATTATCTCCCCTAACTTCAAAACATTTATTACAACGAACAATTCATAATTCTATACCCTTGTAAAAATAATCTAAAGTTTTTCCTTCAAAATGTTGTATTACAGCTGCTTGCAACTCATTATCGTCCTTAAAACGACGTTCCCTAAGGTCTTTCTCTAAATGAGAAAATAAACAATAATCACTTGGACTCTACGGTGGATGTTCCAATTCTTGAAAACTGCATTCGCGGATGGCAGCTTGTGAAACGGTGGCAGTATGGACGGGTGCATTGTCGTGCAATAATCAAACACTTTTTGTCAATTTTCCTTAATGTTTTGCACGAATATTGTTTCTCAATGTACGCAGCAAAAACGCATAATATGTGCCGTTGACAGTTGTATTGCGCTCTTTAAATTGAATGAGTAAAATATCCTCACAAGATAATTGTGGCTATTATCTTTTTCGTTGATTGAACGACTTTCGCTTTTCTGTGACGAGATTCATCGGGGCGTCGGCATTCCACCTATTCCTTTTTGGATTCCTTTTTGAATACAGAACCATTGCCTCATCTCCTGTGACAATGGACTTCAAAATCGGTTTCGGGTCATTTCCACGCATGTTTAAAAACTAGTGCGCACATTCGATCCGACGTTCATGCTGGAGAGTAGAATGAAGATGCGGTAGCCATCTTGCACTAATCTTATTCATACCCAAATGGTGAATTCGGGGAATAATTGTTTCAGAAATGCTAGATATCACTGTTAATTTCTTCACTTTCAAACGATGATCTGCTAAAACCGTTTCTTCAATAATTGAAATCTTTTGGGGCGTTATCAGTTCAATTGGCTGACCGGGGCGCTCATCAAGGGATTCTTGCCCCATTCTTGATTCTTGTGATTAGGCGCATGCCCTTCTTTTTTTTAAATGTAATGACCACGCGGTACTCAATTTTTGTTACCTGAGACATTTTCACGCACTAGTCACGTTGTTTGGCTGGCTACTAAAAACTACTACTCTTCGGGTCGTAATATATATAGTGTAGGCCTCGCACAAGCGCAACCATGACGCAACGGAGTTTGAATACGCTCGAACCTGTATAAACCTGTCAGGCCGAGAATTTATGGCACCTACCTCGTAGGCTGGTTGTTAACCATTTTAACGGTGTCAAGATCTTGTATATGCAATAAAATTTTAATTAAATATGTGTTGATATATGTATACTCGTTACTTTTATGTAAAATAGTTGGATCAAGAACATTGTAGAGAAGGTACAATATGATCATAAAAAAACGTCATCGAGAGGCCCATTTTTTTTTTTATTACATGCATGAACCAGACTATTTCTTTCATAGGGTTATAGTTACCTATCTAAAATTCTCACAGCTGCTTTTTCCAGTAAAACCAACTATAATATTATGTATACTTTTCAATTTGTGAAGTTAGTAAAAGATTTTGAACTTCCACCTAGCTTCGTCTTTGTCTCTTTAGACGTCGTATCCCATTTCACAAACACACCTCTCGACACCTCTATAATAGAAGAGAATTGGGAATGTGCACAGGGACGTACAACTATTAATGAAAATGGATTTTTAGAACTTTTGACATTTTTGATGGATTCCTCAAGTTTTACTTGTAACAATAAATTTTATAAATAACAGTTCGGTACTCCAATGGGTAGCCCCATTAGCCTCATACTTGCTTGTATGGTTATTGGTCAATTATTGGATTATTGCATCAGCTTACTCCTGAGAAGGTATGGTGCCGAGAATTTATGGCGCCTACCTCGTAAATCAACCACCATTCTTCCTTAAATATGTTGATAATCTCATCACTGTTGTTCCTTCCGTGTCTATAGAGTGTACACTTTCCATTTCTAATGGTTTTCATGAGTTCATTCAATTTACTGTTGAATATGAAGTAGATAACTGTGGTAATCAGAACAACATACTAAATTATCCTTCTAGATTGGTATATATATGAAACCAACTGATATTGACAGATACATCAACTTCTATTCTAATTATCTTCTCAGCCAAAAAATAAACACTGTCAAAGCAATTAAGAAGAGAGTTTTAAAGGTGTCATATCCGCAATTTCACCAGGAGAGCGATCATCTCTATCTTCTGAGATCAAATATTACAGATTTCTATTTATTCCATCCATAGCGTAACTAATTTCTGGTTGTTTTGAAGATTCACCGGTCACTTTGGCCAGGTATAATTTAAGTACATTAAACAGATTGTTTTTTAAATGTAAAGATACCATACCTCTTTTACTGAAATCTGGTGTGGTATATTCCATTCCTTGCTCAGATTGTGAGGCAATCTATGCAGGACAAGCGTCACAATACCTTAAGAATAGACTGTGACAACACAGAAATTGTTGTAACCATCTACGAGATAGCAGTTAGAAATCAGCATTAACTGATCACTGTAATATTACCGGGCGTCGTTTTAATTTTGGTTGACTACAGAACAGTCTATATGGAAGAGGCTTTTCATGGAAACGTATCCACTAGAGTTGTGACTTCTCCGTTTTTGGCACTGTGAACTTCGTTGGTTGACCCCTTCCCTGTTGGGCGATTTCTTTTGAGCATCCCTGAATGTTGTCTAGTTCCTCTTGTGTCTGGTAATATTTTTTGGTTTCCAACTATTCTACATCTGTATGTATACCAGATAAATTCGACTTTGTTAGGCGGGCCTTTTTTCCATTCTTCTCTATCTGGTATTACGGTTTCGTAATTCTTATCGAAGCTGTATTTGGGACTAATGGTGTCACTGGACCCGCTTGTTATCGCCCCCGCCTTAAGTTCCTTTAATAGTTTTTAATGATCTGCACCATGCGATCCAATTGAGGTTGACCATTCATTAGTCTGTAGCTTGTTAGTCTGTCTTCTCCTTGAATATGTACATGTAGTGGTTCTAGATTAAGAATGGCCTCCAGAGCAGCTGTCGACGTGGTTTTCATGCCCCCCATGGCACATAATTGATTGATTGATTTTCCTACCAAAGCAGGTGGTCTTTACATCCCTAACACTGAGGCTTAATAGCCTATCGTATTATTCGTGCTTCGGTTTTGTTTTACTTGAACAGGTTAGTTCCCGCAATCAGGTTTAAGAACCTATGTAGTAAATCTTTCTCCATTGGTAGTTCAATTGCGCTTCGCATAGCGAATCTGCATTGAGCTAGCGCTGCACATTCGTAAATAATATGAGGGTCTGTTTCCTCCTCTTCATTGCAAAGTCTACATAAGGGTTCATCTTTGTAGATTCCCATCTTATGCAAGTGGCCTCTTAAACAGCCATGTCCTGTTAATAGACATGTTGCTGCTCTAAGCTGTATCTTGCTTAATTCAAGCAGGTCAGCAGTCAGATATTGTGACGGTCTTCCCATCATCCGTTTGCTGTATTTTTGTCCAGGTGCATGTTTCCAATTTAATTGGTGTTGTGTTATGATCCACTCATTAATTGCACCACGCACTGCACTCTTGGTAATACCTAGACCCGGTTCAGGGCCTATATAATTCATTTTTGAGCCTTCCCTCGCTAGCTGGTCTGCAATTTCATTGTCCGCTATGCCCCTGTGCCCTGGTACCCACAACAATGTGACCTTGTTGTGTTTAGACAGAACCATTAGGGTTTGCAGGCACTCTTATACTAGTTTGGAGGTTATATGATAAGATGCTAGTGCCTTTAAAGCTGACTGACTGTCAGAGAGAATGCAAATCGTCTCACCCTGCGGTCGCCGACGCAGACTCTCCCACGCGCAGGTTTGTATAGCATATATTTCTGTTTGAAATATCGTGGTGTATCGCCCAAGTGGTACACATAGTTTGTAACTCTGGTTTTCCTCATATACACCGACGCCAGAAGTAGTGCCCGTTTTGGACCCATCTGTGTACCAGACTAGGGTTTTTGGTTTTCTCCCCTCTCCATCCCTCCATTCTTCGCAATTCAAGAAAGCTTTGAACGGTTTGTCATAGGAGATCCTGGAGATTGTTGTAGCACTACCCATATCATAGATAGGGTTTGTTACTACTGCTTCTATTCTGGTGTGCCCAGATCCATTGTGGGATCTCCAGTTGCTAGTATTTTTTAGTCTGTAAAATGGCACATAGACATGCTAGTCTTTGTATGCCACTTAGCTGCCTTATTGCCTCCACCTGCAATGTCTTTGTCCACCATACCACTGAGCCATATGTTATCATTGGTCTGATGACTCTCATGTATAACCACAGCATCATTTTTGGGCTTAGACCCCACGTTTTTCCACATAACCTTCTACATCTGCCTAAGGCAATAGTAGATGGTTTTATTGATGTGAGGATTCCATGTAAGTCTTTGATCAAACCATACACCAAGATATTTCGCTTGTTTGACCAATAGAATCTCTACTCCTCCTAGCATAAATGGTTTTAAGCCCAGAATGATGCGTTTCTTTGTGAATACGATGATTTGTGTCTTTTGACCGTTTACTGTAAGTCTTTCTTGTTTACACCAGTTATCCATTGTATTTAGGGCATTTTGTATTCTTTCTGATATTACCCCGGCAAATTTGCTTCGTACTACTATTGCTAGGACGTCAGCATATCCTAGACAATAGAGGCTTTCTTACTAGGTCGTCGACGAGAGACGTCCATAAAAAAGGTGGTAGCACACCTCCTTGAGGGCATCTACCCCGCCCTTACTTTGATATTTGCCTACCCCAGAGACACTACTATTATGCGTTCCTCCAGGGCGGCCCCTACACAGTGTATAGTCACATAAAACTTGTTTTAAATGATAACTTTTAATAATTTTTTAATGCATCGCTACGTAATTGATTGTAATGTTTAGTTTTCTGTATAATTTGCCAAGTGACACTTATAAATGATTTTGAATTTGAATGGTACACATTGTAATGCCTATAATTCTAGTTTCGTTTTTTTTTTTTTGATGAAGCAATAAACTAATTGCGAAAACTCAGAATCTGAATAATTGAGTGATTGATTTATTTTTGGCTGCCCTACCCAGTATCCATCCCTCGTGTACCTAACGAGTGCAGCCGTACTTCTTCTCAGATAGGCATACTGCTTTCATCGTATAGCAATTTTTGGCGAAAAACATCATGACTCCTTGCCATGACTTTTTTCCACTTGTTCCTTTCCAGAAATGAAAATCAAATTGAAGAGGCAAAGATTTGACAGGATGGAGGAGATTGAAGTCGAAGTGTGGATGGTGCTGAACGCACTAACAAAATAAGATTTGTAGAATGTATTTCTTTCGTGGTAGGGGCGTTGGGATTGAGGTTTGCATTCCCAGGGGGAGCATTTTGAAGATAACAGAGGTGATTGAAATTTTGGGTATTACCTCGTAAATAATATTCAGAATGATATAGGTTATTCTAGAACTAGGTTTTTTTTTTTAAATTAAATCGGGAAAAATAAATCGTCACCATTTCTGGATTGATTTCTTTGTTTAAAAGTAAATAATAAAATTTGATAATATGTAAGTGAAAATCCCCATGACAATCTTTATTAATATGCCTAGTAAAAGATAAGCCATCTTTGATTTTATAATGGGAAAACACTTTTCAAGGCAGCTAACAATATCTTAATCACAGGTAGATTTTCTACCTCAAAATTACGGCGAAACACTCTCATATTATGCATGTACTGTTAAATAAACATGTTACTACCTAGGTAACTATATACACATACATGCAAACACTCACAAACGTTTGGATATTCATCATTTACAAGAACATAGAGATGTTGGAAATGTTACAAGGTTAACGAGAAGGCTGTGATAACAATACGATATTTACACAATGTATGTGTATATGTATACCTATATTGCATATACATACATAGAAAATAATATAAATTTTATTACCTGCACGTATTACCTATACAACAAACGGTTTTTTTCGCTGCTTTTACGAGTTAAATGTAGTGATGCAAACAAAAATCCATTTGGTTTTTCTGATGCATTAGCTTGTCAAAGAAAAATTAGTTTTCGACGGAAGATTCTGGAAGATGTTATATATTTTTAATGTTGGTCTTTAGGATTACTCTCTCTCCTTCAATTAAAATAAACTTTCTGAATGAATACTCTTACATAATCCAGTAATATTCGCCTGTTCCCTTCCTAGAATTACCTGCTTAGAAGTTGTGGTCTCATAACCCGCTAAAATGACATCACACTGCGTTATTTGAAGGTTGAGCGTTTTAAAAACTGATAATTAGACAACGTGAAACAAATTAATGAGGATTGGAAGACGTTGTTAGAGTAATACTTTGAATAACCTTTGCTTTTTAACATTTTTTGTTCGGGGTAATATTTTCTAAGATAATTACCAGTACATCCTTTGATGGTTCAAGGATGGCAAAGAGGATTTATATATAAGATGTTAAAGATAATACACATGTTTCTAATTCTTGAATTCTTCAAGGGCTAAAAATGTTCAAATTTCCAAATGAAGCAGTTGGATCTACTTGTTGATTGAATCATTTATAATCACAGAGAAAGTCGGTTGCTACTTCAACACAACCTTTTTTCCTTGCCCTTTTTTAATTGCACGAACAACAAAATTGGCCATTTTAATAATTTCAATGCAGTTATGGCCGTATAAAATTATTTTTACTTTTTTTTTAATTAGCGTAAATCGTGGTTAACAGGGAAATCAAAAACATCTGAAGAGAATAAAAGAAAAATCTCAGAGAAATAAAAGAACTAAAACAAAATATTTCTAAATTGAAAATGATTTAAATAACGCTAATAGACGAATGGAAAAGCTAGAGCGTGAGAACAAGAAGAAAAACGTTATTATGAAGGGATTTCCCATAGAAAAAGTAGAACACCATGTGCTAAAACAACAAATGGAAAATTTTATAATCAAAAACCTAGAAGTGACGTAAAAGTAGCCAGCGTAAGAAAACTTGGACCGAACACTCGCCTCATAGAAGCTAAAAACATGGAAGATAAGAAGAAGATTATGAGAAATAAGAACAAATTCAAAAATATAAAGGAGCACAAAATTTTTATCGATCAGGATATGACGGTAAAAGAAAGGACATAGACTACTTGCAATGAAGGCTAAAGAAGAGAAAAATAAGGGGAAACAGGAGAAGATGAGCTACATGAAAATGTATGTAAATGGAATCATGTGGAAATGGGAGGAGGAGGAAGAAAAGCTGGTAGAATGCAAAAAACTAACACAGCTCAAAAATATTGGAGGACCTTGGATGACATAACTGGCTATGAAGAGGATTTTGAATAATGGAAAAATGGAAAACAAATTTAAAGATAGTACAAATCGTAAAAGTTGGATAAAAATGGGAACATGGAATGTGAAGGGAATATTGGGGAAGGAGCAAGAGCTAATAGAAGAAATGCAAAGAGCATATATGGATTATATTGGGATAACAGAAACAAAAAAAAAGGAACAGGAATTAAAAAACTGAACAACTGATATTGGATGTTATGGTCAGGAGTAAGCATGGAAGAACATGCAAGAGCAGACACGGCTTTGATAGTTAGAGGAAGCAAAATGGACAACGTCAAAAACGAAAGGTTTGGAAGCGAAAGAATGATGTCAGTTACCATAAAGGAAGACAAAAAAGAGTATCTGCTGATAGTAGCCTATGGTCCAAATGAAGATGTCAAGAAAGAAGAAAAAGATAGATTTTTCGTGGACTTACAAAAAGAATTAGATGACAATAATAAAAGAGTAATAATAATGGGAGACCTTAACGGCCGAGTAGAGGGCAAAAATGAAGGATTCGAATGGTGGCTGGGAAAAGAAGGAGAAAAAACATAAAACTCCAATGGTGAAAGAATAATATACTTTTGCAGAGAAAATGAACTATTTGTCGCGAACACGCACTTCTAACACAAGGATATACACAGATTCACAAGGAAAGTTGCAAGTCGAAATCAGAAGTCAATTTTAGATTGGTAGCGACCATTTTTTGGTCAGTATGAAAGGAGATTTTAGGACAAAATCAACGACGGAAAAATCCAAGAGAAAAATTAACATGGAAAAAATAAAATGTAACCAAACGCAAAGAACCACAGATTAAGGAGAGATACCAGGAATGTCTAGAACAAGAAGTGAAAGATATTGAGCAACTCAACTCGGTAGAAACGATGTGGATCCAGCTTAAAAGAGTAATCCTTTCGGCAGCTAAGAAGACATGCGGAAAAATCTCGAATAGGAAGCATAACAGGACACACTGGTGGAACGAAGAAATTAGAAACGCAATCAGGAGTAAAAAGCAAATATGGAGAAAATACGTTTGTACGAAAGGACAACAAGATTACGAAGCATAGACGTTGGAAAGAAAAAGGGTCAAAATACTAGTGAAGGAAGCAAAGAAGAAAAGCTGGATAGAATTTGGAGGAAAAATGAATGCAGCCTATAACGATAACCAAAAACTCTTCTTCGCGACGCTAAGAAATGCAAGAAAAGACAAAAACATTACGTTAAAAAACATGAAGGACGATGAAGGGAAAATCATAACAGAGGAAGGGAAGATCAAGGAGAGATGGAGACAGCATTTCGTGAATTTATTGGAAGGAAGGGAAGAAGGGATAAGACAAGACACAAAAGAACATAAACAAGATAAGTCAAAAAATTAACAGTGACAGGAAAACAGCATATCGGAGGAAGAAGTCATAGAAACTATAAAAAAGACGAAAAACGGCAAGGCACTGGAGATAGATGACATCACCACAGAAATGATCAAAGCAGGAAAAGAAGTATTAGTAAAGCCCCTGGCAATACTGATGAACAGGGTGCAAGCTGCAGGGTCAACCAGAATTGATTGGCGAACAGGCATTATAATACCAATTCTCAAGAAGCGAGACTCAAGAGAATGCAAAAATTAGAGAAAGTATAGAACAAACTCTCGAGGACTCTCAATGTAGTTTTAGACCCAATAGAGGAATAGTAAACGCAATTTTTACGATAATAAACGTTGAATGAGGCGGGGGAGGTTCACATGTGTGTCATTGACTTAGAAAAAGCCTTCGATAGAGTGATTAGAGAACTTATATGGAGAACGCTGCAAAAAAGGGGAGTAGACGCAAAAACAATAAAAGGAATAAAGAGCATATATGTTTAAACGAGAAACTTTGTAAGGATGAAACATGAGAAGTCGGATTACTTTGAAACCACAAGGGGAGTAAGGCATGGTTGAATTTTAGGTTCACTTTTATTTGTGGTAGTCCTAGGTGTAGCCATAAAAGAGGCCAAGAAACAAATGACACCGTATATAGCTGGATATTGGAATTTGAACGAGTTGAAGATTTCAACAATAGAATACGCCGACATAGTTATTTTTGGAAAAAATGAAGAGGAGATGAATGAGAACCTAAAAATATTGAATGAAAGCTTAGAGAAGACACATATGAAGATAAGTCACGAAAAGACCAAGACGATGGTAATAAGCACCTCGAAAAAGGAACGCCAGATATTTTTGAGCGGAACAAAAATAGAACAAGTCCACACCTGGGCTCGATGATAGAGGAACATGGAAGATTGGACGAAGAAATCAAAGCAAGGACGACAAAGACAAGCAAACTCTTCAATATCATAAAGCACTCATTCCTAAATAAAAAGGGGTTTCACGGCCAAACAAAAGTACAGATATTTAAAGAAGTAGTTACGCCGATACTTACGTTCAGGTCGGAAACATGGACAATGACAAAGAACCAAAAAGGAAAAATTCAAAGCACCGAAATGCGATTTCTGAGAAAAATTGAAGGAAAAACGAGATTAGATAAAATAAAAAACACAGTGTTTAGGGAAAAACTGCACACGACACCAGTACAAAATATAATAGAAGAGGGACAATTAAGATGGTTGGGATGAGAATGGGCGAAAACAAATCGGTAAGAAGAGTGTACGAAGCGAGAACAATCAAGAAACAACGAACTCAGCTCCCCCCTCCCCATTACACAGTAAACAGGCTTTAGGATTACGTAAGTAAAAGTAACATCTGGAAAGGATTAATAAGACGGGAAAAATATTTATGGACTATATTTAAATTACGTACTAATCCAACATAACCTCAAAATTCCACAGTTTCCTATTTATTTATTTTTTTCAAGAAGAAAATGAGGAAAAGAAAAACAAAAGCCTTTTTTTCTTTTATAATGAAAGTGATTTATTTGCATCATTCATACCAATTATAAATCACATTACACATTTGTCCCTATATAAACAAAATCTTCTTAGAAGAAAAAGAGAACAAAATATACAATTAAAAGACAATTTAATAAATTTACTAATACAAAAACATTTTGTTATTTACTTTATAATAAAATTTAATCACATTTTCTTGTTGTTTTACTTTTTTATGAAGACTTTTTTCTTATAATTTCGTGTTTTCGGACTGCGAACATCTGCCGGAAAGGAATCATCGCACATTGTCTCTCTCACTCTCTTGCTTCTTAATTTTCGGGCTAAGAGATTTTCGAAGAGACGCGAGATCTTGACGAGAAGGAACGACCAAAATGACTACTGTACTAAAAAGTTACATTTACACGAATACGATTCCTTAGTTCGAGTTTTCTCCGCCAGATGTCCTTCGAAAACAACCATAATCATCACATATATTTGCTTGTTCGACTATTATTTAATATACAGCGAAATCGCCCTACCATATTTTAAATATTTTGTATATATAATAATTATACATCTTAACATTTTCGCTAAATTATTTTTTGTTTTTCTCTTTTGTAATTAAGTGTGCAAGTCTCTCTTTAAATCAAAGAATGTTCTCTCTCGCTTGTTTTTTTCCTATTATAGTGTTTTTTTGTTTTCATTTTGTTAACAATTATCCATCAAAAACAATAGAAGAGAAGGGGAAAAATTAATATATGCGAATATAACTTTTTTTCTTTTATATCGTTATTTAATAGTTATCTTTATTATCAATTAGCGATTCTCATTATAAATACAAATAGTACAAGAGTAAAAAGTTTGATTGTCGATATCAAAAAGCCTGCCTTTCGAAAAATCTTTTTTTTTTAATTTTTTTTCTGTACGTATCCATATTTTTCCTTTTATTTTTTCAATTGGTTTTTATTCTTTTCTTCTATACATTGTTTGGGGTGATATCTCAATGCTCCGACGCAGTTTGAAACTTCCTAGAGATAACTACTGATGTTACAGCCGAATCCAGTCAAGAATTTTACGGTCACGTTTCAAAACTTTCAAAAGTTGTCAGTCGCGATATATTCATAAACAAGAACAAAAGCGGTTACCGTGGTAACTGGACTATTGTTTCTTTAACGTCCAAATCACATCAGCCAACTTTCTAATTTTCAGAAACAAAGGGACAACAAAACGAAAGCTCCCATAGATATTTGTCCCCAAAAACCTTCGGGGAACATTCTAACTTGAATATTTTATAGGTAAAAATGGAACATTCCCAATTACTACTGTTAGATTACTTAGCACAAGATAAAACTATGACGAGGGAATATTGTTCCATTTTGTTTACCATATAAAGACAATTCCTTAGTAGCTTTAGAGAAAATTGACGCGACAGCCTCTGTTTTGAACTTTTCAATATCTTTTTCATGAACACAGAGCATCCTTTGTTAATATTACTTCTATAAAATGACGTAAAGTATCAAAGCTCCAATTGTTTCGGCGTGGCCACGTCCCCTTCTTTTTTTTTAATTGAATGATACCTATTTTTTTATACCATTTGATAGAGAATTATTTTCTCTTTCTGATAGTCTAAACATTTCAACACCTGACATAACAAAAATTTCGAGAAAAATGCAAACAAATTTCCATCGCGCTAAGTCGTGGACATTATATGAAAATCATAGATCTGTGGATTTTTTCAACGAATTAGCTTTAGAATCTGCTATTAAACTACAGTAAGGTTGTGAAAATAGCGTGAAAAATAGGTATCATGCAATTTAAAAACAAATAAGGGGACGTGGTCACGCCAAAACAGTTGAAGTTCGGAATCATCTGATCAAATAGAATTGAATAATGGTTACATCAATCATTCAATTCTTCTTAATGCTATTTTCCTTTGCCTCTAATATTAAGCGAGTTATTTCACATATGCAGAAATATGACTCATCCGGTATATATATTTTTTTTACTTTGAAGGGAAATTGGTTCTGAATTCCACGTCAAATATGCAGAGTGTTCATTTAAACTATTGATAATGGCTATTTGCTAAAACATACGACGGCAGCCAGTATATATCGTTAAGAATATTTTACGAAATGCATGAAAAGATGCTTGTCAATCAATTTACTATCTTACTTAAACCTAACCTTACCTAAACAAATCTAATATCAATTTTTATAGTCTTTAAAGAAATGATAGCAATTATTTTGAGATCTAGTCTCATTATATCAATTCTAGGAGATCTCACAACATTGTCATCTAGCATTAAGTCACCCCTATATCTTTTAGAACAAGAAAGTCAATGATATTAACAAACATATTTCAAATATTAATTTTTGTGTGCACAGAGGAATGAATTTCATGAGTTCTACAATAATAGTAGTAATAGTAAATAGTAATAGGTAGTGTGGTAATAGTGCAAGTAACAACAAGCTTTCGTCTGAAGATTACCTCAAAATAAATAATATAGTAATAGTAATAATAATAATAACATACAATTAAGTATTTTTTTTTTAAAGAGAATGTTGTAATATTTAATAAACTAAATAATAACATATTATTATCGTCTATATATTATGTATGCAGCGTATTTAAAATTTATTAACGTATTTGTTTATATTTATTGTTATTATGTCTTTACTATGACTAAAAGAAAATGAACGAAAAAATTATCATATTATCAATAATAATTATTTAAAACATAATATATTGTGAACCATTGGAATGTAACAATGATGTATGTACTAAGTAGTGCTATTATAAATATAAATATACTGAGGAGTTGAGGAGGGTTTACTGGAGACAGGGGGCACTAAATAGGATTAAATAGATAGGACACGGGTATATAATATAAAAATATATGATTACTATTATATTATTTAAATTATTGTAGGTATTGTAATTATTAATAATTAACAAACAAAAAAAAAATAAATTCAAAAAAAGATCAGGAAAAAAAAAACGATAGATTCTACCGTCTTTTTTTTTTAGGAATATTATGAAATCATGTAAATGGTATATGAATATTATATAATGCGGATATAAACTATTATACATAGATTAATTAATAAATAATATTAACGTTAATGATGAGGATTTGATTCTTGCGTGGTATAATCGTAATAATTTCAGTTATCAAAAATAGTACAAGTCTATATATTTAAAAAAATTAATATTATGCATAGAATGTGCGCCAAAAATATATAACATAACATCAATAAAATTACTAATTAGGCCGTAAATGTTATAAATTATAACATAGTTTGTATATTAGTACGAATATAACATTTTATTTGAAAACAATGCTGCCAATCTAAATAAAATAAAACCAAATAATTTAATATGTGAAAATCAGATGTTTTGTTTTACATTTAAAACGTACATTTATACAAAATAATTCGTATAACTAGAATTGTAATATAGCAATAATAATAATAATAATAATAATAATAATAATAATACAGCAATGTGGGTGCAGTTTTGGTAGTAATATCATGATTTGGATTTCTTCTGTCAATGTACATACAAATTTTGTAACAGGCTTTTCGGATGAATAATGGATAATTGAAATACGAAAATTTCGATAAAAAATTTGTCAATTATTTAGATATACACTTTCTTGATATTCTTTTAAATTCAATTAAGAGTTAATTTTAACTTAGAAAAATATAAATTTTGGTCACACACATTATTTGATAAAAAAATTAATTTCTAGGCTAATCTAACCTCAAAATTCATTAAAGCAGATTAATTTGACGTTTGACAGGTTATTTGCGATTTGAAAAGCAAATGACATCCAGTGGCGTAGACTAAAATCTCAATTTTTCTAATTTTCAATGTAAAAAAATCTTTTAAAAAGATTATTTATACTGAATATGCACACCCAAGTACAGTTGCGATGGATTAATTATTCATCTTCATTATTTAACATATCAGAGATGAAACTATATATAATATATATTTTCTTTTTAGATTTGTATATATATTATCGATGGCTGACTATTGATGAACACTTTAGCATTTAAGAGAGGGGGAGAATTTAAGGGGAATAGAAGGTGATTGGAGGGAGGATATAAGACGAGGAAAAATCGATTTTCTTCTTAATTATTGTTAAATGTATCGTTTAATTAATTTTTCTTTCGAAGTGGTTCTAATCTAATGTTTCTCTTGCACATCCGCGGTTATATACTTGATTCTTGTCGTTCATATTTTTTTTATGTATATCGTCATATTTCATTGAATAAAAACAATATAATAATATAGATTACATATTATTTAAAAATTTTAAAAACAGAACAATGTTCTAGCAGTTATTATCGTAAGGTTCTCCTTAAGTCCTTTTGAAATGTTTTTCTCTTTTAGATCAATTTCTTTATTCGTGTTTTGCTTAAAAAAGGTACCTAATAAACAATTAACATGCACACGTATTTTAGCTGCTTCAATACTTCCTTTTATTAAATTTATTTATTCGTAATATTAAAACAGTAGGCCAAATATTAACGTTTTATTATTCTTGTAATGACTAATATATATTCAATTAATTAATTAATAATTATAATATAGTAATATTTATTTAAATAAATGTACATAGTACATAAATAATCCATGAATACTTGGCCACTAGGATGTATTCAAAATTCAACCTTGGTTCGAGGTAATCTAGCAGCTAAGAACGTGGCTGTTTTTGGAAAATTTGAGTGATATAAGTTGGTACTTGCGCTCAATTATATTAAATAGTGATATAGTTTTATTTCTAGTATTATCTCCCTATTAATTTTGTAATAAATTAACGTTTAAATTTTTGCTTCAAAAAATTACAACAGACAAGTCTAAGGTTGGTAATATCACATTTAGTGCGCAATTGGTGTATTCTTTACAATTTAGACTGAACAAATTAACACAAATAAAATGTTGGTACATTATTAATCACGATTAAAACCATTAATCAACGATTAAATTAATTCATTATTAAATGCGATTTAAGTCGCGACTAAAACTAAATGTCAGTTTGACATCTGTCAATGTTAACGTCAAAAGAAGTAAAATACTAAAGAAATAGGGATTCTTTGCACAAACTTAAGAGGGATTTATTTAAAACAGAACAAATAATCATTTAAATATGGTCGCCAATATATCTTTGTGTCGTCAATCACCACACATATTATCTTAATTCTAATTAGTTAATCAGCAATTAAATCAGCTGAAAATGTATATGTAAACAGTAACTAATATGATCAACTGTTAAATTCTAATTGGCCATTAACTTAATTCAGAATTAAAAAGTATTCTGTAAACCGTGGGTGAACGTGGGGAATTAATAAATGTAAAAGTGAATTACAATGTTACTGTATGTAGGGATTTTTTCGCCAATCTTCGACATTTCTAAATGATATATGACGGACTTTTAAAATATGATAATGATTATTAATTGGATGGAACAAACTTAATACTTGCATAAATTTGTTATAAAATGTTAATAAATACAGAACTTATTTATTCTTCTAAGTATACTATGAACATAATTCATATTAAAAATTCAGAAATTTGTTAATTATAACTGTTTTGGCAATTAAACAATGCTAAAAAAAGAGCTTCTCAACATATCACTGTTGAACATTTTGTTAAAATCATTTGACGTAAATTTATCAATTCAATATCATTTTCACAGGCTGCTTATCAATACAGAAATGATTTTTATGTATTTTGTAAATATTTTTATTTTGCGGTGTGGCAGAGTGTTCGTTTTAAGTTCCTTTTTGTGTATATTTTACGTCATTTGTGGTATACACATTGTTCATTTAGATTAATAGTAGTAAATTTGGTATAGTAACGGTGTGCAATTGGCGAACCTGTGTTAAAAGAAATTGGCTATGATTAGAGTTAGTATTTTCTTAATTTCGCGGATGATTCAAGTTGGTACTTTCGACAATAATTTCGTCTGTATTACGATAAGAAATTAGCGAATATTTCTCTTATTGCCGGAACTACCAACTTAAATTATCCGCGCAATTTAAAAAATGCTAACTCTAGTTATGATCAGTGATAGTTACTAATATTACATTTGACAGAATACAGCCAGTGGTGTAAACTTACATATCATTACTGATTTAGGGACTTTTTTCTTGCCAACCTTGGACATTTCTAAATGATTTGTGGCTGTTAAAGATGTAACTAAATATTAGTGACAGCTACTTCGTAAAGTGGTTCGTTTAAATTGACATACGCAAGAAATCAAACATCTTTAATACAAAATTAACCGAGTTTTTTTTTCAAACAAAATTGCTTAAGATACTAAATCACCATGAACTATAATCATTTTTCATAGCAAAGTACCAACGTTATTTAAGAAATTCTTCGTTAAAAATTGTTTTATTATAAATATTACACAATTAGTAATAAGAATGTTCGATTTTTTAATAATCTTCACCCAATTTACGTTCTTTTTCTTAGTGATTTATTCACTTTACGCTTATCTCCGTTTAATTTTTCATCATTTATTCTTGTTGCTTCATTTTCGTTTAATTTATTACATCTTGCAGATGGTTTGCTTAGAAAAAATGTTCGTATATACGGAATTTTCGTTGATGCAATCTTCTGCGCGTAGCCTTTGTTCTTATTTTCATCATTCATATAATATATATAATATATTCTTTATATATTTATATTTTAATATAATAATACAGATATAATTTAAATTACGAGTTATTACATTATATTAATAATAATTATTATAATTATAATATGGAATCGTTTTCTTTTGCTATTTTTACAGGATTTCTGTTTTTTTTTTCTTTTATTGTGTTTTTCACAACTGTCATCACCTAAACATCGTCGAAACGTGAGGTCAGACGTTTGGCTTTGGACGGCCAGTCGTTATAGTTGTTATCGAAGTTGTGGTAGTTGACGTTGAAGAAGTGGAGTTTTGCTGCGGTTGCTGATGCTGTTCGGAGATTCGTCTAGGTTTAGTCGGAACTATCACCACCGGCATGTTATTACTACTAATCGCGAGGTTGGCCCCCGGCAGGACCTGCCCCTTTCTTTCCTTGCTTCCCGTAAATCGTTTAACAGTTCTTTGAATAAAATCAGTCTTTTGTCCGGCGGCCGACAAGCAACCGCCGCTCGTCATGCCCCCTAGCGTCGCGGGAGCCGCCGGGGTAGACGCGGACATCGCGCTGCACGTCGTACCGCAGCTTCCGGTGCTGTTCTCCTGCTGCTGTTGATGATGATGGTGATGGTGCTGATGATGGTGATGCCGTTTCGATGTGGACGACATGGAATGACATCTGACTACTAATGGTGCGTTACCACAGCCGCTACCCGCCGACGATGACCAGTCCGCGCTGCTCGAACTGCTACCGCCGCTAATCGATCCGAGTAGGCCGGCTGAACTCGACCGGTACGGTGGCGGGGATTCAGACTCCAATACTGTACGATTCGGCGGCGGTTTGATGCATTTCTGGTAGATTTCGGCCTCCTGAAAGGTAGAACAATAGTATTAAAGATATTTGAATCCAAAAATATTCAACATGTTGATTGTCCCTGCTGTCAGCACTTGATGAAACATTATAAAATATAAAAAAATTAACAAATAAAACACTTGGTATTGTTTTACAACTGATATTTATTATGCTCAATGCATTTCGCCTCGCGGCATCATCAGGAGTCTTACTAAAACTCTACTACTAAAACTAAAAAGTTTTAGTAAGACTCCTGATGATGCCGCAAGGCAAAATGCATTGAGCATAACAAATACCAGTTGTGAAACAATACCAAGTGCTTTATTTGTTAATTTTTTTATACCAAAAATATTTTTTAAAGCGAAATAAAATGGAATGATGAATTTGTACGAGGATGAAATTAGAAGTATCCATGTTTGGAGACAGATGGCGCCTTGTGCCAAAATCTATCGACGTCTGTCAAAATTTCGAAGAGATTCATCGAGTAGTGATGTTTTGAGAGCTGTTGAAAGTGAGCGAGTTTATGCACTTGTGGAATCTGGTTTAATGAATTTAAGCGTGGCCGAACATCGTTCTTTGATAAATAACGGCCAGGTCGCCATTGAGGTAACTACGGACGATACGATCAATAAAATTCATGATATCGTGTTAGCAGAGAGATTGCTAAGATGGTAGATTTCTCAATTGAACGTGTGCAGAACATCCTTCACGAAAAATTGAGTATGGGAAAGCTATCGGCGAGATGGGTGCCGCGTCTGCTGACGATTGATCAAAAACGGAATCGCGTGATAACTTCAAAGCAATGCTTGGACATGTTTAAGCGCAATACGAGTGAGTTTCTACGGCGTTGTGTAACTGTAGATGAGACGTGGATACATCACTACACACCAGAAACCAAAGGTCAGTCGGAAAAATGAGTTTTTCCCCCGGCGAACGTGCACCAAAGGCGAAGACGATTCCATCAGCCGGAAAAGCTATGGCGACGATTTTTTGGGATTCGCAAGGCATAATCTTAATTCATTATTTCGAAAAGTTAAAGACAATCACGGGACAGTACTATGCTGATTTAACGGACCGGTTTACTATTGAACCGGTTCACCATCATGATAACACCTCGTCCCACGCATCTGCAATTGCGACAGCAAAACTAGTCCAGTTACGGTACACCATATTCGATAGATTTGGCCCCATGTGGCTTCTTTTTTCTTCCAAACTTGAAAAAATGGCTTGGCAGAAAGCGGTTCACGTTAAACGAAGTGGACATTGCCGAAACAAAGGCCTATTCTACAAAGTTCGACAAACCTTGTTATTTGGACGGCTTAGTTGGAAAAGTTGGAACAAGGAGATTATGTCGAGAAATAAGTTTACTAAATACAAAACAATTGTGTTGTCTTCCTCAACACAGGTACTTATCATACCATCCTTGTACAATAGATTATTTCGTTCACTTTGCCTTTTTAAAGAACCGTTTAAAGAATCCAAGACATACAAAATTGTCTTCCATGCAAAGAAGCTCAAATCCAAAACCAA
This sequence comes from Dynastes maya, assembly GCA_029619315.2. Lineage (NCBI taxonomy): Eukaryota > Metazoa > Arthropoda > Insecta > Coleoptera > Scarabaeidae > Dynastes > Dynastes maya. Next base: position 50,765,592 of record JAROYE020000005.1, read on the forward strand.
GAAGCCCTATAAGAAACTTTAGATTGCAAAAGTGTTTTAGCATTTGCTTGAACTCTTTGAATTTGATAGCAAAGCAATAGAAAAAGAAATGCAAGTTTGAAATTTTAAAATAGGTCGTGCCTCTTTTTAGTGTGGTACTGTATATTATTTTCCAGTATGTAATAGAATTATGCCATAATTCTAAAGATATTGTGTATATGTTATGACCATTACCTTCAATAGTTTTCGGATTTCAGGACATAACGTTCTGAATGTTCGAAGAGGATGAATCAAAATGTGCCAATTCTGGAATCTTTAACAGAAATACGGAACATTGTAGGACAGTGTAGAATCCCAGACGAAATAGGGCAAGGAGACCACAATATAGTTTTGGATTAAACATTTGAAAGGGCATTTTGGGAAATCGTCTCATAGGAGGAGCAGTTATGTATGAAGAAACATCAAATGGTAAAGTTACTTATTTTAGTAAACCTTCTTCGCGCATACGTACCTAGCTTTTTAGGTAACAACGTTCCATTAAACCAACTACAGCATTTATGGTGGCAACAAGACGGCGCACCGGTTTACAATACAATTGTGAGGAATTACTTAAATTAAGAGTTTCCAAACTGTTGGTTTGGAAATAGTGTTGTTGAATGGCTTGTGAAAGATCTTCTGACTTAAGCTATCTGGATTATGTTTTTATGGGGAGCTGTTAGAAATAATATTTATAAAGTTGATGTCCAACAAAACATCCAAAAACTTCTAGGTAGATTCCAGAATGCCTTCGATGTAATTCTTGGGAGAACCATACAAAAGTGCTGTTCAAAACGTGCATTATAAATCAATAAATGTGAAGAGGTTAGGAAGACGAAGTATTAAACAAAGTCAAGAATTCGTATCTTACATTTTGGGAATTGCCATTCTTTCGAAATAGTTAAGTCTTTAAATCGGAAAGAAACTTATTTAGTTGGAGTTTTTAGCTGTTTCACCTCTTTATATCCGTAACAGCAATTCTATTTTATCTTTTGCTTTCAAAGATTAGCCAAGTCTAGAGAATTGACGATTTTCAAATACAATATAAATGACAGGGATTACAAAAGCAATATTTCAGACGATAAAATTCATTTTTTGACAAATTTAAAGCTTGGGATAAAGAGATATTACTTTATAGTGAAGAACATTGTGCCACAATTAGATTATAGAGTCTAAAGAAGTAATTCTGAAGAGAGTAAATTCGCAGCTGTAAGTGTTGATCTGTAGACAACACATTTTGGGCGACCTCCAAGGGGTCTTATCAATTCGGGACCATTTACCTTCTTAATTCTGCCTTCAGTTGATCTTCTGAGAGCGTATTTTAATTTAACTTGCGTTGACTCCATCTATTTTAGCAAACAACTTTGTGTAACACTCTTTACTAGGTAGGCTTCAAGGTTTTAAAAGAAAAAGGTTACATACATGCAAATAAATGAAGAAAAAAGGGACATATGTACTACGTGTTCAAGAAATAAATTTTGTACTTCAAAATAGTTGGATTAAATTATTATTAAATGGTTTAACTTATTACCTGTTCTGCGTCTCTGATCTGCAGTCTGGAGTTGAACGGATGGTCCTCGCCATCCGGCAGCGCTATACTGGGAGGTAAGTTGATGGCGATGTCGGTGTGAACGGCATGCACTCGAACTTGGCGATCCCTCGCGGCGGCCAGCTCACGTGCGGTTCCTCGGCTGCGCAGACGGTCCATGCCGCCTACACCCGCCGCGGCGCCGGCGCTTACCACCGACAGCATCTACACGGACCAACAAAAGCAAAAGAAAAGATTCAATTAATTACTAGTAGAAAAAAAAATGATTTGACTTTTGATGTAGTCTTTTTGGGCAATTAGTAGATTAATTGCTTTTAAGAACAGGATGAAATACCTTTCACGTCAATCTAAATGACAGTCCCTGCCCATCGAATTAGGATCACTTAAAAATATTATGATTTTGGGGTAAAATTAAAAAAAAACAGTTGAACAGTCAGTAATGTTATAACATTACCACCACATATTCTATATAACATGCAAGTAAGTATAATTTGAACACTTATTTATATATATATTTGCATTTCGCAAATCTTCATTAGATGCTGAACAATCATTTGCAAAGTATACGAGAACGTTTTCAGACCGTCGTCGAGGCCTGATTGAACCGACAATGGAAACATTGCTTATGTTGCAGTACTACGCGGCGTACCATGGCAGTCGCACATTACCACAGTGGTCATCGATACGTCAATAAAAGGTAACAATCTATTATTTTTTTATTAATACTGTGTCTAATTTTGCGCGGTACGCCCCGGACGGTTCCACTAGTTTCTCGAGCATTATAAATAGTACACGCATACCGATCAACCGATAATAACCGAACGTCCACTCGATTCCTTGTATGAATATAGTAAACACAGCTCCTTTCAAGGCGCCTCTGCGGGTGCAACCGTTTGTTACGCTTTAGTGATTAAATTATTAACATTATCAACTGTTTTTTTCAAATTTTATCCCAAAATCATGATGATTTTAAGTGGCCAGGGACTGTAGAATATCTTTGAAAATCTATGACAGATTGAATATTCTTTGGATTCTCTGTAGAAGACATTGAAGTGACAACTTAAATAAAAAATTTTCTTTAATGTACAAGTAAATGAAATATATGGCATTGGTTTAGTATCGTTGTTAAGTTACCCAAAACGCATTTTGGTTGATTTAAAATTACAAAATATTACAAACGTGTTTTTTTGTTGTTACGCAAAGTTGGTTAGGAAAGCCCCAAATTGTTTCTCGTGGCGCTAGATTCATCCCAAGATCTTGTTGCTAAATAACGTAATCACAACAATTGTCAAACTGTCAAATCTCAATTCTATTATGGTATTACTGATTATGGTAAGTTCGTTTAAATTTGTTAGTTTTTGGTAAACAATATGACCTTTTATATAGCTTCTTTTAAAATGGTTTTTACACGGGCCATGCAACACAAAGTTGGGTGTTCTTTTTAAGATAAGAAAAAATAGGATAGGACTTCACGGTTGTTGTTTGAAACGTCCAGAAAATAATTCTGCACATTTCAATCATAGCAGAGGAATTAGTGTTAACAATTTTACTTATAGGTTTTTTTTTATTTGCCAGTATTGGAGAAGCGTTTCAATATTTGGTGTGGTAAAGAAATCCAGCTTTAGCTAAATTGATCATCTTTTGTTTTTCATGTGAAGATTATTGGAATTTCTTGTTTAATCGTTAAAAATAATTGTATTCGACTATCAATCAGTTACGTTCAATTATCATTACATATTCTTTTCCTAACAATCCATTCGTTTTCCACAAACAAATCATCACACGCAGCTTTCACCATCCTAATCATATACATTTCCCTCAGGTACCGTTAGAGATTTGCTCTCCGAGCTTTGTCGCGCAGCATAGGTACAAGGCGAGACTTTCCCGATGCTATTGCAGTCATCACACAATGCCGCAGCACCGGCGGCCGATAAGAAAGGTTCATAAGTCATCATGCGGGCACACAAAAGACGTACACATGCACCGGCGGTCGCAACGGCAACCCTGTGCAGGTGCACTAAGCGCTAGAGGTCCAGCATAATAATCAGCAGGTGTAAGGTCGACGAACTCTACGGAGTTGTGGGTGTCAGATGTTATATATGGCGTTATTACCGAATGATGATGTCAGAAAAAGCGAATTAGAAGCTAGGGGAAATAATTAGTATCGTACAAAGCGCCTACTATGATGTTTGATTGCTAATCCAAGCACGGGAGGTGTCGTTAAAAAAATATGTGCATGAACGGTAAATGAAATGTGGTATACGAGTTAATTTCTTATGAGGGCTAGGGAGGATGGATGTTAACTGGTTGTAGAAGATGTTTTGTGCGAAATGGTAATTATGTTGGATAAAAAACATGTTGCAGTATGTAGATACGAGGTAGGCGCCATAAATTCTCGGCCTGACAGGCTTACATAAGTTCGAGCGTGTTCAAATTCCGTTTCGTCATAGTTACACATGTGCGAGGCCTACACTATATATATAAATTACGGCTCGAAGAGTAGCAGTTTTTAGCAGCCAGTCAGACAACGTGACAAGTGCATGAAAATGCCTCAGGTAACGAAAATTGACTACAGCGCGTCGTTAAATTTTTAAGAAAAGTAGGGCATACGCCCGATCACATTAAACAACGTTTAGACGGTGTTTATGATGATTTATCTTCTTCATATTCGACTGTAATAAAGTGGGTAAAATGTTTACGTTTAGGGCAAGAATCCTTTGAAGATGATGATCGGCCAATTGAACTGATAACGCCTCAAAACATTTCAATTATTGAAGAAATGGTATTAGTGATGTCTAGCGATTCTGAAATAAGTATTCTCCGAATTTTCCATAACCATTTGGGTATGAATAAGATGAGTACAAGATGGGTACCGCATCTTCTTTCTACTTGCCAACGTGAAAGTCGGGTCGAATGTGCGCGCTCGTTTTTAAACATACGTGGAGACGACCCGAAACCGATTTTGGAGTCCGTTGTCACAGGCGATGAAACAATGGTTATTATTTATTTTCTCACTTAAAGAAAGACCTTAGGAGACGTCGTTTTAACCCTCAGCTGCTATCGCTTATTTGGACTGACATAACTACTATCGTGGAGACAAATATAACCCTAATTTTCAATTAGCTATAGAAACAATAAAAATGTTTCTTTGGAATTTCCTGTCCTACTGATGTAAGTAAGTTATATTGAAAATCTAAATGCAGTTTTTGAAACATTTATTTTAAAAAACAAGATAATTATAAATAAAAATATACAGGCTTTATATTTAATACAAAACAAAAACTTTACACTCTTTATTGAATGAAAATTACAAAGAACAATTAAACTAAAAGTTTGATTTTTGTATTGTGGTAGAACATAACATTACGTTCATCAGTAAAAAAAGAAAAACAACTTTTAGATTCACACAAAAAAATTGACAGTTACGCTTCTCAGACTATATCAAAATATAAAAAATCTTAGATAAAGAAATGTATTTGAAATACACCTATCCTTTGCATGAAATACAAGTGAAATGCTGTCGCGAATGTACTTTACAGACTGTTCTATTACATTCTGAGCAGATAGTGGCGTGGTTTGTGTCTTTACCCCGGGGGCACAAGTGGCATCTACGTCTTACGGTATGGCCCTTTTGTCCAGGCTGCGTGATTTCAGTTCCTACTACTTTAGAGATTATTAGGCGAAGTTCTCTAGATAGATTTGGCATCGCGGACCTAATTTGTATACGAGGTGTGACAATTAAATAACCGGACTCTTGCTACTATCGGCAAACAGCAAGCATGCCACGGCAGGTTTGAACATGTCTGTGTTTATAGATGCTTCCCTCACCCTGAGCTCGATGGGCACGGTTGTACGTCGCTCAGTCTCGCTGTAGCAATCGTCCGCTCAAGTCCTTACGCTAGCGTCACGTCGGGAAAATGCAGAATGTTCAGATCGGGCAACGAGTTAACCTCAAGTTTCTTGTGAAACTGGGAAAAACTGCTACAGAAGCTCATGCCATGTTAAAGGAAGTGTACGGAAGTGAGTGTTTATCGCGTACACAAGTTTTTGAGTGGTGTAAAAGGTTTAAGAAGGGACCCTCAACATCAAAAACCGACGACAACATTCAGAAAATTGGTAAATTGATCCGCGAAAATCGTCGTTTGAGTGTCCGCAGAAAGTTTGCGTAAAAATGGTGCCAGAACTTCTCACTCCAGAGCAAAAAGAATCGAGAATGAATATTTGTGCTGACATTTTAAACAACATTGATGACGATTCAGAATTGTTAAACAGAGTGATTACTAGAGCAACGCAACTGCGCTGAAAGCCAGTGGCGGACGCATATAAGTTTACACAAAATAAAATTAAATGTGATACGTACTCAAACACTTACCGTCTTAAGAGTCTTCCGTGAAATCACAAAGTGAATAATGTCTGTTAGATATCTGCAACATTAGATATGTTTCCACAGTTGTTTCGGCAAACCGAGTGAGGCGTGAGGAAAAAGTGTGTTTATATGCAGAAAACGAACGTTCTACATCTAGTGACGTTATATTTGCGTAATTAAAATAATCTTTGGAACAACTTCACGGTTCTGTTGACGCACCTTCACAAATTTGTCTTAATGTGCCAAAATCAGAGTCTTTATCTAAAACACTTTCAAACCTTTCTAAAACACAAACATTTCTTGCGTCTTCTATCGCGCATAGCTGTGCGTGAACATGTTGCACTATTTGCAAAGATTCCACTAACGACACCGAAGAATTTTGTAGTTTTTCTATCGCATCCGCTAGTCCCACGTAATTGTTCTGAATAATTTCCAAATCTGTTTTAACTTGACTAGCCTGAAATTTCAAGCGGCTTACCTTGACAGCCGCAGCTTCCTTTGGGTCGAATTCTAAAATCACGTTCTTTATATTCTCAAAATATTTAAGATAATAAAATGCAGCCTCTAACCATGTTCCCCAACGAGTAAGAATAGGTTGTGGTGGTTCAGGAATACCGGGGCATAGTCTATGAAATTCCCGAATACGTTTTGGGGATTTTACAAACACAGCTTTTGTATGTGTTATTAGAGCGTCTACCTCGGGATAACATTTTCTGATACTGTCTGCTACGAGACGGAGAGTATGAATTTTACATGTAATATGCAACAAGTTAGCACAATGTTTTTTAAGAGATCGACCTACAGCAAGCATGTTAGCGGCACCATCACTCATAAACATCAACAGTTGATTTGTTGAAAGTTCAAACTTTTCCAATGTATTTAACACCAACATTGAAATTACTTCGGCAGTGCATTGTTGTATTCGTCTGGAAGCTAGTAAAATTGAGGGTGACGGTCGATGTGGTTCCATTGTGCGTATCATTACATTAACCACAGAATGTTTTTTACGATCTGTTGTTTCGTCCACACATAACCACAGTTTTTTATCTTGCAACTCCGATTTAATTCTTTTTTCGACATGCTCACGAGCAGACGGCACAACTCTCTGTAATGTTCTCTCACTTGGTAACTTAAAGTTCGAATATTCATTCCAAAACGAGACGTATGCTTTCTTCCTTAGTAAATGAAATGGTAAATTACATGCAATATACACATAAATTAAATTTAAATTTGTCCTAATCTCGTGTGGAATTTTTTTTTGAAACATGCCCTGCACTATTTGCGTGCCGTAGGCAATCACTTTTCGACCAACACATTAAATCTATTTTACACACTACACATTGAATTTTAGCGCCATGACACTTTAAATCGGGCATTTCTGCAATAAATTCTCTTATTGTGTTCAACTTTGGTCGTTTTCGCGACGTAGGAAACATTTTCAAAACAAACGTAGAACTACGATATAGTATACGACAGCGTAGATGCATACACTACAGATCGGCTTTCGAGTCGCAGTTATACTGACGCTTATACCGAATTGTCCCGGCCGTGTTTATTTTGTGTAAACTTTTATGCGTCAGCCACTGGCTTTCAGCGCAGTTTGCGTTGCACTAGTGATTACTTGTGATGAATCGCGCCAAATTGTTTCTTGTGACGCCAGACTGATCTAAAGAGCTCCTTGCTAAACAAAGTAATTATAACAATTGAAAAGCTGTCAAATCTCAATTCCAAAAGCGTAATAAAGACATGACAATGAAATAACATAAATATGCATATGCATTTAATTAATAATCAATCTGACGAGGTGAATACTCGCCTATAATGGACTAGGGCTTGGTCCCCCGAAGTCCATTATAAACAGGTTCTACTGTATCATTATTATTTTTCATTATTTTATTCGAAATAAAGTTTTTATTCATAATCTACATTTGTTTGAAACGAACTTGTGTCTTGTTCAGTATGGACAGAAAAATACCGCATTCCACGTTTATTAGCAAGGAACTATGTACTCTGTAGAGGTTATTTCCTCTAACAAAATTTTAATTAGAGCCTTGCAAAAGTCCACTAAATTTGCCGAGGCAATCCAGACATAGTATTTAAGTAAGTATATTTATTTATTTATTTTTTTTATATAAGTATATTTATTTATATAACAACTAGTGTATATAAACGTCAAAAATAAGCAGAAATTAGTATAACAACAGAGAAAAGGAAAGTGTACTATTAACCAAAAAGTACAAGAGTGAAAAACAGAAAAAAACAAAAATTACAAAAGGTTAAACTAAGAATAATATACGTATGTAATAACATAAATTAATTATATAACAGAATGAAAAAAATAAAATAAAAATAAAGTAGAAACAAAGTTTTATTCTTTCTTAACAGACAATACTAAATGAAAGAGAATCAGCCCACCACTAAAACACAATAATAACACTAAGCCAGATCAAAAAACTCTTTCACAGAATAAAAAGGATGTTGGAGGAGGTAGTCGCGCAATTTCACCCTAAACGACTGAATTGACCGAGAGTTTTTAATAAGGACTGGAATTTTGTTAAAAATTTTAACGCTAATAATATCAGCACCCATACTGGTGGTATGCAACGTACATATAGGTACTCGGAGATGTTCTTTTGCTCGGGTATCGTGAGAATGTGCATCCGCATTGGCTGTATAATTTGATTTATTGCGATACGCATAGCATCCCGCTTCTAAAATATAAATGCAGGATAATGGCAGAACTCCGAGGTTGCGAAAAATGGGCCTACATGAGTCGCGAAAGTGAGCACCAACAATTGCGCGTACAATAGCTTTTTGGGCAAAAAAGACGCGCTTCGCACACGGTGATTCCCCCCAGAGCAGAGTACCGTATTGTAGTCTTGATTGGATTTCGGCGTAATACAATGACAAAAGTGTTGGTCCGGATGCCTGTAGACGAAGACAACGGAACAAATAGGTTTTAGTGGAGATTTTCTTCACTAATTCATCGCAGTGAGAATTCCATGATAAAGTATCTTCTATTGTAATTCTCAGAAACTTGAACTGATTGCGCGCACTCAGCTGGTGTCCTGCAAGTGAAAACGAAATATCTTCTATTGATTTTTACCTGGTGTGAAGTATCATAAACTTTGTTTTTTCTAAACTAAGAGATAGCTTATTCACGTTGAACCAGTCCACGTTACCTAATTGAACCACCTGCACAGAACCAAACTAACGGGCCAATTGTAGAAAATTGGCCAGTTACCTATGTATAAGAAACTATTTTCAGGCGCGCTGTCTGTCTAATGCGCTCGAACGTTGTTGTCCGTGCTAAAACTGCTCTAAGTACCCGACCATATTACCCAAAGAGTTTATTAAAAACACCTATTAACATATGTTGACAACTTTTGTACATTTTCAACGCTACACGTAGAAAAAAATCGTTGGCAATAGGCTAGTTGGCAACGAAAGTCCATTTAATGCCGGCTCAAAAAAGTTATAATTATAAAATTCGAACGTAATAGAAAAACTCCCAAAGTAAAATTAATACACAGCTATTTTTAGGTTATTTACAATTTGTTTTAAGTAAATTTGGAAAAATACGATGTTTGTTCGTCGTTACTTTTGGCAACAATACTTGAAATGTAAAGTAAAACAAACAAATTTATTTAAAAATTATCGATCTTTGCTGAAACTACATGTAATCGATCTTAATTTTTGATGACAGCCAAGACGTTCTTAAAATTTATTCTCGAAAATATCTCTTATCTAAATGATATGCCAAAAAAATCCCACGAAAAATGTAATAAGATGTTTGTATGTACCTTTCAGGCACTTACCTAAAAAACGCTCGAAAGTACAACCACACTTGCAATTCTATTTATTCAATGAACTGTTTGTCTGTGTACTACCAACGAATGGGTAAAAATAAAACTACAAAACAGAATAACGTGATAAAGATACATACAGTTACTCCCATAAGTATTTGGACAGGGTAAAAAAAATATTGGTATTGTTTTATTTAAGTGTATTTCGATATTTTTTTGCTCAAATACTGTAGATATGATACACTATTAGACTAATCTTCAAAAAATATAAATTAAAATACAGAGACATAAAGGATAAGAAGGATTTCTTTAATTTAGTATTTAGTTGGGTACGCCTTAGATTGTATAACACATTTTAGGCTATTTGGCATTGACTCCACTAATTTACTTGTAAATTCAGGACTAATTTGGTTCCATTCTTGGTTTAAAGCGTCTCTTAAGTCTTGTCTCTTTGAAATCGTATGTTTACGTATTCTAGATTCTAATTCACCCCACAAATGCTCAATGGGATTGAGGTCCGGTGATTGTGGGAGTGTATTTAAACATTTACGTGTATTGAACAACAACCATTGTCGAACAACGAACGCCGTGTGTTTGGGGTCGTTGTCATGCTGGAAGATGTAATTGTGTCTTATACCCAATTTTTCAGCATTTTGATGCATATTTTGTTGAAGAATTTTTAAATATGTAAATTTGTTCATAATACCATCTACTACATGTAACGAACCTACACCATTCGCCGCCATACACCCCCAAACCATCACCGAACCACCCCCATGCTTCACTGTGGCACGAAGATTTTCTTTATTTAGCGCTGTACACGGTTGTTGCCACACTTTTACTTGACCATCGCTCCCAAAAAGATATATTTTTGTTTCGTCCGAGAAAATGATACAATTCCAGAAGTCAGGAGGGTATTTTACATATTCCTCTGCGAACTTTAAACTCTTTTGGCGATTTACCTTACTGACATAGGGTTTCTTCCTAGCAACTCGTCCATGGAAATTATGTCTTCTTAAGGCCCTTCGTACCGTTTCACAACCTACAGATTTGTTAAGTGTTTCTTTTATGTCTACCACTATTTTAGGATCACTCATAAATGGATCTTTCTTTGTTATCCGCACAATTTGCGCTTCGTCCCTTTCGCATAGCTTACGTGGACGTGTTGATCTCGGTTTATTTTCAATTATATTCACGGTTTTGAACTTTTTTATTATATAACCCACAGTTGGATGGCTCCTGTTCACTAATTTGGCTATTTCGCGGCAGGTTTTCCCCTTCCTGTGCAGGTTTATTATTATTTCGCGCTCTGAAACAGTAGTTTCTTTACCTTTCATTTTGAAACGCTGTTGTTGTTCCAGAGACTGCAGAAGTATTGATATGAGCAGAGATATTTACAGTAAACGTGGGAGTACCCACCTAATGCGAGTGTAGGAGATTTACCGCACATTCTATTATGAATTAATATTTTGTTCAAATACTTATGAGCGTTCGCCGCTGCTATTACCTTTTTCTATTATTTTTTCAGGGCACATGCAATTATTTCTAAAATATTTGATACGCGTTTCCTAAAGAGTAAAATATAATCTACAAAATTATTATAATTCAAGATAATTATGTGAAACCATATGTTTTTTACATAGACAATTGAGTGTATATAGAGGCTGTCCAAATACTTATGGGAGTAACTGTAGGTGCTAGCAAACATTGGAGGGTATCGTTCATTCACTGCGCCAACTGAGGTTTGGCGTAATCTGTTTACACGCGAAACAAGCAAGAAAAACTACGACAGCCAGAGCAACGTATTAGACGAAACATTTCACACACGAAATTATGCAAAAAAAACAAAATCTATATTTTTTATATGCGATGATATCAGCGATAAACAAAACCTAAAGTTATTTGTTGTGTGAGATTCTACATGTTTTTGTTTTTATATAAAGGTTCCAGGTATTTAAGAATGTATTTTAATTTAAGACAATATTACCCTGTCAATTATCTACAATACAATAACTGTTTTAAATCAAAAGAAATATTTTCTTAGCGTTTTTTCTCCGTTTAAGAGAAGTATATTAATTATTATTATTTATTATTATTATTATTTTCGTCGGGCCATGGCACACATGCCTTTAATCACTGGGACCTTAATAGATCTATTGTAACAGAATGCCCTTATGTGTGTTCGAATAGTTGGAGGCTTTTAATAAACCTTAGTACTACTTTACTCTAGGATCTGCTTCCTTCAGTTCAGTAAGTGCAAGAAATGGTCTACTGAACTGTTGGTGTCGTGTGCGACTGATGGCAACACATTCACATAGGATGTGTTCTGCCGTCTCCAGATCTTCTTGGCATAGACGGCAGATTTGATCTTCAGCTTTTCCTAGTTTAAATAGGTGATATTTTAGAGCTACATGGCCTATCAGAAATCCTGTCAGTTATCTGAGATCCCCCTTGCTGAACGATAGCGCTATTTTTGCTGTTTTTGGCGAGCCTGATATGAGTGCTTTCGCCTGTTTTTGTCCTGGAACATTATCCCAGTACGAGGCCTTTTGATTGTCCTCCCATATCTTGATTACTTGGGAAGGGATTAGGATCAATGAAAGGCATATTCGCTGCTTCTTTGGCCAGCTTATCTGCCTTTTCGTTTCCTTCGATCCTTTTGTGGCTTGGGACCCACCGCAAAGTAACGTGGTTTTTGCGTCGTAATTGCCGTAAATTATGTACACATTCGTGTATCAGAGCAGATTCCTATGCGTAGGCCTTAATAGCCTTTAGAACTGCCTGACTGTCGCTGAATATATTAATAGTTGCGCCTCGTATCCTTTTCTCGAGGTTCTTTATGGCGCACAAGTTTAAAGCAGAAATCTCTGCTTGAAATATGTTGGTGTGGAGTCCTGTAGGCATTTTTAGGTGAAAGTTAGGACTACTAATGCCTATATCTGTTCCGACACCTTATATTCTCGAGCCATCCGTGTACCATTCCAGGGTACCTCTTTTACATTGAGGCTCACCGCATGCCCACTCAGTACGACTATCAATGATCACCCTATAAGGTTGATCAAAATTATATTGCATAGAGATCGTGTCCTTTGCAATATACAAATTTATAGAATCTAAACGATCAGCGAAAAAATCTCATTATAAAACAATCATAAAAGGATAACCAGAACAGGATGTGAATGGCTGACAAAAAAATTACACTTCCGGATATTATTATCGAACGGGTATAACGACTAGCGACAGAGGAAATTGGTGTGCTTTTTTGTTTTGGTGTCTACACATTGTATCTACCATACGTAACACTACTAAACGATGAATTTCGTAGACAGACAGACATATGTATGAGTAATCAATAGCGAGCGCAATGCTTGATTCATTACACATATGAAAGTCACCGTGGCACGTGTATGTCTAGCGAGTAACATCATTTTTAAAAGTTAGAAGTCTGAGAGAAAAAAAAACACTCGCCAGTTCCATTTGGCACTATTTTTACTGAAAGAGTTATCTATGTGAACGCTTTTATAGGTTGTTATCTGTTATTTGTATCAGCGTAATTGTGTCACTATAAATTTGCAGATTTAAGAATTTATTTTTATTCCATTTCTTTCAGTATGAGGAAGAAATAATAATTTTTTTTGTGAATACTTGCGGTACCTACTTATTGCTATAAGTATCTTATTTTATCATCGTAAAACGTCCTACAGTCACCGATTTTATTAGGGAAAAAGCGCATCCAAACCAGAAAAACCGTACGGTATACTATTACCTAACGTTTCTAATTTGATTTGTTTCGTCTACGACCTATTTTTAACCCACAGTATATTGCGGATTAATTCACTAACCTGGAGGTGGAGCCTACACTTATAAAATATATGTTTCCTAGTTGGTAGTGTCTGGTTATTGGTTTCTTTTTTTTTATTCTCGAACTAGACTCGAGACATATACGGAAGATTACTAAGGCAATCAAATTTTATACAGCTAGTGTTAAAATTAATTTTATTGCTTGTAGAGTTATCCTTCAGAAAGTTTACTGATTATGTTGTTTTAATCTTGAGAATGATCATTTAGAAAGTGTCTGAGGTTGGGAATACCAAACTTAATGTAGAGACACTATGCAGTTGAAATGACGTCACAATAATCCTCCGTTTAAAAACGTGCACATGGTCAGGCGGTTCTGTAGTGCGTTAACATAGTTTGCATACTATTTTTATGCAAACAAAACTAAATATTTAAACATTTACGAACTAAGGCCTGATGCAAAAGTAGCTGGGCATTTGAAAAATTAGCGTAGTAGGCTGTAGAATTTTTTTTTGACAAATGAGTCAAACGTCAATGTCTTGTACGAACGTTGCTCTTAAACAGAAAATCGTTTACTTGTTAGTTGTAAGAATGGAAACTGCTGCTATTGAAAATTTGCGAGAACGTATTTATTCTGCCCTTGGAAGATGATTCCCGGCGGAAGTGGTGAGACACTTCACAAAAGAAAATTTTAGCCGGAGCACCATATATAGCATCATAAAACGTTTTTACGATGGCAAACCTACTACTAACTTGAAAAAAAAGGCAGAGCGGAAAAGCTAAGCAGGGGTAAAGTTACAAAAATGATGGAATTGATGGAAAACAAGATTGGAATATCGCAACGACAAAAGGCGGCAAAGTTTAAAGTGTCTTAGTCTTGTATATCAAGAAATTTGAAAAAAGAAGGTTTAAAATATTATAAAAGACAAAAAGCACCAAAATATACGGACAAACAAATGGAAATTATTCCGGTTCGATGTAGGAAGGTGAGGGCCAATCTAAAAGTTGCACAAAAAGCGTTGATCTTAGATGATGAGAAATATTTTACCATTGGTAACACTAACATCGCTGTAAATGCTGGATTTTACACAAAAAATAAAAACTGCTCCTGACGAAGTGAGATTCGCAGGTAGAGCAAAATTTGAGCCAAAAATTTTAGTTTGAATTGCTATTTCAAAAGTCGGTGGTTCAAGTCCTCTCATAAGAAGTGTGCGTGATTCAGCAATAAATGCTGAAGTGTATAGGACAAAATGTCAACCAAAACAAGCGATTTATTGAAAGATTTCACCAAGGAGATGATATTCTCTTTTGGCCAGACTTAGCGAGTTCGCATTATGCGAAAACTGTTATCACATGGTTAACAGAAAATAACATCGCTTTCGTCCCTAAAGAAATGAATCCTCCAAATATTCTAAAGGCACGTCCTATCGAAGATTTTTGGGCAGAACTTAGTCGACTCGTTTATGAGGAAGGTTGGACCGCAGAAAACGAGAATCAGTTAGCACGTAGAATTAGCAATAAGCTCAAACAAATTGGTCCAGATTACATCGAAGCCATGATTCAAAAGGTTCCATCCAAACTAAGAAAAATTGAAGAAAGTGGACCTTTTGCCATTTTGATCTAATGATAATTGTAAACAAAAGTTCTAGTTTTAAGATTAAACCATCGCATATTTTCTAATAGTTTTTGATTCAAGTATAAAAAATGTTAAAAATGTCCAACTACTTTTGCATCACCCTTTAGTAGTTACTTTAGTACATTTTGAATGAATACATTGAGCAACAAATTTTGAAAATTTGTATGTGCCATGTATAGTTTCTATCAATTATACTTAAATTGACCCCACTAAATGTAACTATAATAAAATAAATTCTGCGTTGGTTATAGTTTTTGTAACAAAGGTTTGACTATTGACATTTTGATAACTGCACAAGATTACATAAAAATATTTTTTAGCCACCAATTTTCCTTTTTTTGGTTTTTGCTTGTGTGATGTCTGATATCTCCCGAATACTCATCCAGCAATAGTCCGCCAATATGGTAGGGTTCCACTTTTCCTGATATCTCTTCTTCATTAAGGAAATATCTTGGTGGAGTCTCTCGCCCTGTTCATCATTGACATGTCCACAATTCATGGGAAAAAAGTCAAGGTGGAAATGCAAAAAGTAAAAGTGTTAATGACATAATTGCACCCCATAAATTCGTATGTTAATAGCAGATTGTTCACTAAATCATTATTTCTGCTCTGTGGTTACTAAATTCCTGAACCACTCCCTTAAACGCTATCCAAGCAACTTTCTCAGTGACTTTAACAATTCCATTGAAAATTTCGTCTTTCAGTTTTCTCATTTGAGGCCCTACGAAAATTCCTTTTTTTATTTTTGCCTTGCTGATTCTAGGGAACTTCTCACGAATATATTCAAATGCATTATCCTCTCAACTCATCCCTTTAACAACATTTGTCGTTAAGCCTGGTTTTATATGTAATGGAGGCAAACATACTTTATCTAGGTCTACTAATGGTTAAAATTTATTCCTTTTATTCCAGGGGTGTTAGTGACTGGCGTTTAGATCAGTCTCTTACTTTATAATGCAACTCTCTGGCTCGGCTGTTCCACTCGCACAAAAAACAACAAAATTTCGTATATTCAAGTTCTAATCCAAGCAGCAGCGCAACTACTTTCAAATCCTCACACAGATGCCATTGGTATTTTGAGTATTACATCGTTTGCAGAAGTATCTTCATATTTGCATGACTCCTTCATATGTACATACAGCACGTGTAATGGATACTGATGACAATACATTTCCATTATGAAGAAGCACTGCTTTTAAACTTAACTGACCACTGACCCGCCGAAGATGAAGTGGTCATTTATGATGTCATTCTTAACGTCAGTGGTGTCAGACAGAAATAGTAGTCGGCTATATGATCTTTGGGCTCCTTCCACAACATAGGAAATTTATTGCACGATTACCTTGTAACATACAAGCGGCACCCAAACATTGTTTTAATTTTTTTACTTTTATGCCGAAATACAATTCGTATGCTTTTTGGGTTAGAGGAGTTAAATAACGCCTCTGTTTAGAGAATAGATACATTATTTAACCACAAACATAGCAAAAATAGTCACCTTTCTTTTTGCATTTGCGAGATATGTTTTTTTTATTCAAAGGCGATGAAAGTGTACCCTCAACTGAAAAAACTTGTGATAGACGAGTCGCATTTTATTTTAAATTTATTGTCTAAATTTACCCTACACGAACAACACAGGATAGTGATGATGTACTTGACGTAAATGCACTTTTTCTGTTTTCTTATACTCCTAATACTGATTCTGTTTTCTCCTTTATAGGTAATGTAGCTTGCTCTGCATTCACGGTAGCAGTGTAGACCTGAATCGTTTTTGAGTATTTTACATTTAAACATTTTTGTGCAAAAATAAGTAATGAATGAATCGTGTTTTTCATACGGTTAAATATGGACTATCAAACTTTTAGAGTCAGTTATCTCAGTTTAAAAAGTGGCTTAGATCAATCAAGTAGAATCAGCAACTACAATTGGCAGTGGGTGGTCTTCAATCGTAGTTACATGTCAACATAATTTTGATCTGTTGCACGTTTGATGACCTAGCAACTGTAAGATACTACTGGGCAGTACCTGTAACTATCCGTTTCGTAAACACTAAAAGTATCGGCGTTATATTTCAAAGGCATTCTATCAAATGCCCAAATGAAATAATAGTATAGACTAGTAGTATCCACTTGGCCACGAACATCTAGAATAGTTGACACAGCCTGGGTGAAATACATCAAGTTGGTAACAGTTGATCTTTTCTCCATGAAGCCATGTTGATCGGAGGAAAAGCTCGAACATCTTTGCAAAATTATCTAAAAGATATATTGGCCAATAGTTGGTAAAA
This sequence comes from Dynastes maya, assembly GCA_029619315.2. NCBI lineage: Eukaryota > Metazoa > Arthropoda > Insecta > Coleoptera > Scarabaeidae > Dynastes > Dynastes maya. The sequence goes on from JAROYE020000005.1 coordinate 50,783,049, forward strand.
TCTGCTGCTGGTCTACATTTAAGTATAGGACATGCGCTAGACACCTTCCATAAGATAGGAAAAACAGCGGTGGTTAATAATAGGTTAAAAATGATTGGAATGATTGAATCGCCAAGTGTAGTACAAGAGAGAGACCGTGGCTTTAGTATTATTCAACATCCTGTAAAGAGGTATTCACCATCACATAGAAACCTATTGACGATTGATTTGACTTATCGATTGTGCAATTTTTCCATTGTTAATTGACCCTCTTCCATAAATATAGCTGGCCCGTCAGAACCTAACGGTAACTCCAACAAAAGAAAAGACTACAGAAACGGTAGCCTATAAATAAGTCTAGACAAAAGAAACGTTTCATTAATAAAGCTCACGTAACTGACAAAAATATTTGGAAGGGAGTGACGACGAAGATATTAACATACAATTAGTAAGATGGGGGGAAATACATTTAAAAGAAATTCCTGGTATTTTCAATTAATGCCTATACCTTCCATGTAACAAACAACAGTACTCGCACCTAAGAATAATTTAATTTCTCAAGTATTCAACAAACTGTGTATTTGCACAAAAAAATAAGATACCTGTACAAGACGAGATAATCTCACAAATGGTCGCGTCGAATGCCGGACAACAGACATTTCTATCCGAGAGATTCCCTTGAATAGCATTCCTTTTCACATTTCTAACGCCTGTTCGCAAGCTTTATATTGCGGAGCTATAAACAACAAAGATCGTTGGGAGACAGTCCAGACTATAATGTTCGAGAAGAATTTACTAATATCTCGACGGCGATAATGGGATGTATCTTGCTTAACGGTAGACGTGGTGCCGCAGATAACCATGTTACTGGAAAACATGGGATGTATAGGATGTTTTTGAAACATGATATTGGAATACAATGACAAGTAAGCCGGGCACAATCAGTCCTCGCAATAGAATCAGATCAGTCGTATGGGCCGCGGATTATAAATGGTATATGTGTGACTCACAGCCGACAGAAGTGATATATTGAAATCAATACTTCTGTGTAAAAAATAAAAGCCGAGGCAATAAAAATGTTTGGTAAATAAAGCGAACATATGCACACATTGAAGCGTTTTTATTGCCATTATTAGTTTTTTTTTTGTTGTATATGTAATGTAATAACCCTGAAATGTAAACAAAGTAGTTTCTTCAAAAATCTGTTTTACTTAATACCGTAACAATAAATAATAATAAAATAAACGTAACTTCTTAATAATGTGGATAGGATTGTTGAAAAACTTGCACCATCAGGTATGTTTCCATATTTGTCTCGGCAAAGGTTGTCTGCTGTGACGAAAAAATGTTTTTATATTTCAAGAAAGACCGTTCAACATCTACGGAAGTAACACAGGCATAATTAAAATAATCCTTAGAGTTAGTTAATAAATCTTGCAGATGCACCACCACACATTTGTCTTAATCTCGTAAAATTGAATTTTTTTTTAAGCACTGTCGAACTTTGCTATAACGCGACCGTTTTTTGCGTCGTTTATACCGTGTAGCAATGCATTAACTTCGTCTACGGTTTGCACTGATTCTACTAACGACAACCCAGTATTTTGCAATTTTTTTATTGCGTGTAGTAATCGTTTATAATTGTTGCTAATACTTTTTAAATCGGTTGCAACAGAAGTCTTTGGAAATCCCTTCTGGCTCTCCTTAATAGTTGTAGCTTCGTCAGGATCGAATTGTAAAATCGCAGATTTTACTTCTTGGAAACGTTCAGAATAATAAAAAACCGCTTGCAACCATGTTCCCCAACGCGTAAGAATCGGCTGTGATGGTTCGCGAGTATCGGGACAAAGTCTATGAATTGCTCGAATCTATTGGGAAGATTTGAGAAACACTTTTTTTGTAATTGCTATTAATGGTTCCACCTCCGGGTAACATTCTCGAATAATTTGTGCCACAAGATGTAAAGCATGAACTTTACACGTAAGATGTAAAAGTCTCTCAGACTTTTCTTAGGCCTACACTACACATTGTCGCTTATTTATCGCTCATAAATAAATACAGTTGAGTAGTTGACACTTGAAATTATTGAAACGTATCGAGCACTATGCCCGTAATTGCTTCGCCAGTACACTTTTTTAATCTTTTGCTAGCTAATAAGGTTTAACAGGATCTAGTATATAGTACTCGTACTATTATATTCAAAATAGACATTTTTTACAATATGTCGTCTCATCAAGACATAGCCACAGCTGTTTATTTTTTAATTCTGCTTTGTTCCTGTTTTCGATATCTTTACGTATACTTGATAGCTCTTTCCGTAACGCTGTCCATGATGGTAAGTTACACTCGGGATTGTATGTACGCCAAAACTGTCGAAACGGTTCTTTAATCTCATTCGCTGAGGTATAACGGTTACATAATAATAATAAAGCACAATTTATAGTTACACATTCGAAAATAAATCTTCTACTTCATTTTTGAATTTCGCGCTTGTTTTGTCTGAATTATTGGTTATTTCTAGTAACTTTTACTTTTACTTGCACCAGCACCAATCGAAATTTCGTTCAGAAACGTCAAACAATAACCTAGAAGTGGCATCTTTTAAACTGAATTTTAAGTACTTTTTATTCCTTTGCTCAATAAAAGAATACTCACATTGGACTCGGCGAAACATGAGCTTTCCGCTAATGTACATATAAATCGCCAAATCGATGTGTGTTATTTGGAACCCTTACTGTTGGGGTTATGGCCTACGTAACCCTTTTATTTTAATTTTTTCTTCCAGAGAAAGTCTATTAAAGTAACTTTTTAAAATTACACTAATACTGTTCATTTTTACGGTTATTAGGAATAGAGTTACTTGTTGCTATATAAAAACGCCAGAAAAATTTATGCTAAACGATAACACACTCTCTCGTAGCTAAAGTAAGACTGGACGCGGAAATTGTACGTCCCAAATGCCTATACATCGGCTAGATGGATTGTGATTGGTTGTTTGGTCAGGCGTTGTATCGTTGCCATAGCAACCATTCCAACCTATTGTACGTTATTAGTAAAGCGTGACAAACGGTTGCATCCGCGGAGACGCCTGTACGGGGGGGGGGGGGGGGGTGCATGTACGTATGTGGATGCAGAGTTCAGTAATGCGGTAGACATTGAAGAGTTTGGTCGTTCGGTTATTCATCGGATTCTCGTTGTGTTTTCGAAAACATGGGACGTAAGCTCTTGCATCGCATATGAAGAAATATATTTGGCGTTTCCCTGGTTTGGAATTTATAGGTTCACACATTCGTTGCAAATTTTGCGGTATAGGCCGCACGACATTTGAATGTAGAAGTCATATTAAAACTATACGTCATGTATTGAATTTAAGAAACAATATTCCGAAACTACTGATGCTCAGAAACACATCGTGATTCATATTGTGGCGCGTCCTTTAAAACGTAATGGTCCAGCAGCTTCCTTGTTGTTAGCCAGTAAAAGGATTGAAAGAACTGATGCCGAAACTGTTGTAAACATAGTAAAAAATATGTTAAGAGAATTTTGTATCGTAGGAGCCTAAATCACCATATTAGTTTCTGACAGAGCCGCAACAATGCTGAAAGCTGGTAGGATGTTAAAAGTATGCTTTTCGACTCTTCTCCACATAACATGCCTCATACACGCATGTCATCTCGTAGCAGAAACAATTCGAAGCAAGTATCCTAGGGTAAATGATTTAATATCATCTACCGAAAAAGTGTTTGTGAAATCTCCCAAACATATCCGCGTATTCAAGCAATTGTATCCGCAAATTCCGCTACCACCTCAGCCTGTATTGACGCGATGGGGAACATGGATCGAGGCAGTATCTTACTATCGCAAATATTATTTCCAAGTGAAAGATGTCATTTTCAAACTTAGTTCTTCTAATTCTCAAGTGGTTCGCGAGAGTCAGCAACTTTTTTCCGATTCGGACGTTCAAAAAGAAATAGATGACATTTCCATAAACTATTCTGTGGTGACACAAACTATTTCGCAGTTAGAAAATACTTACTTATCTATACAAGACTCGTTAAATAATAACAATTTAGCAGCCGCTCTAGAAAGCTTGACGGATCCTATAGGACTAGATGTCGCGCGCAGTTTTAAATAAAAATCCGGATTTAGAAAAGGTTCGATCTATATCTGGAATTCAAGACTCCACGGAAGAGATACAGGAGTATTTGAATTTCGCAAATCTTACTTCATTAGATGCTGAACGATCATTTGCAAAGTATGCGAGAACGTTTTCAGACCGTCGTCGAGGCCTGACCGAATCGACAATGGAAGCATTGCTTATGTTGCAGTACTACGCGGCGTACCATGGCAGTCGCACATTACCGCAGTAGTCATTGATACGTCAATAAAAGGTAACAATCTATTATTTTTTTACTGATACCGTGTCTACTTTTGCGTGGTACGCCCCGGACGGTTCCACTAGTTTCTCGAACATTGTAAATAGCACACGCACACCGATCAACCGATAATAACCGAACGTCCACTCGATTCCTTGTATGTACATGGTAAACACAGCTCCTTTCACGGCGCTTCTGCGGGTGCAACCGTTTGTCACGCTTTACTTATTAGTTAAGGTATAATTCATTGCACAATATTGACCACGGAATAAATAAGAAGCCGCGGGATATTTAAACTGTATTTTAGCAATAATTACGTAATATACATTTGAATAATTTTGTTTATGAATGAAATTGAATTTTTAAACGATATATCAGGCAGGGCCCGCGGCCTTATGGGCACACCGTTCCTGATTTTTACACAGTCTTATGAGGTTTACAAATTCATCAAATTTCATTGAAATCGGTTATTTCTTGGTGAATTTTATGCTTTTCTTAGCTTTCCCAATTAAATCTACACCCCCTTACTCCGCATTACTAACGATATCTCTCGTCATTCTTATCCTTCTTATTTCCTTTTACTAAATAAGAGATTCAATGTCTCCAGACTGAAGTAAACAGTAATAACCTAACAATAAACCGTCTAAAACGCGGCAGACGGAAGAATTGAAAGGGTTACAACCCGCACGTCTCGCGGGTAATCCAGACACGCGGCGAAAGGCCGACTCCGTCTCGGCAGACAACACACGTACGCAACATCCATACACATTTTTCGTTTTCTTTTCTTGCATTCGTGTGCATTAGGTGAACACGACGTACTGAAATTGAACAACGTGGGCTGCACACCACCGCTGTAGCTGTCACCCCATACCACGATGCACGCAGATACGCCAGTAAACAATGAAGGAAGGGGTCTAGTACTGCTAGAGTGAAAGCAGCCGGCGTACACTGTTGCACGCAGAAGTTAGGATACGAGTTATTTTATAGAATGTTGAGTGCAAGTAATTGTAAATACAAATGTATGTATTGAGATGTTTTTTAAAATGAAATATCAAATTAAATGATAATCACGAGTCCTTTATTTTCAATGCTGCACTTACAAAATGATTTTGAGTTACTTATAGTAAAGTGTGATGTGTTAGTGTTTCATTCGAAGTTCTTCTTTTAAATCTTGTTTTTTTCCTTTTAAGTTAATGCTCCAAATCCTTTTGTAATGTATTCCCTTCAATCGTTTTTATTAGCATTTTAATTTATTTTGCTTGCTTATTTTCTTCAAGGCATTTTTTTGTTTAACTTTAACAGTTTCTAGATTCTCTAGATGAGGATTGCTGAAAAATGTAAGAAAAATCTGTTCACTTGTTTACTCATTGTCACCCAATGACGATATTTTTTGTGGATGGCCTAATAATGATAATTTTAGATGTTGTAGATGACGTTGTGAACTTTCATGTGCTTAAAACTGTCGGGATGATGCCCAAGGTTTGAAAGAAATGCAACTCCTATAAATTTCACCAATATTTCGCTTTTATTTCAAAGCTTTATCAGGGTCATAATATGAGTTAATGTAGATAGGCAAACTTGTGAACTTAAAAAATTAACGATGTCCATTTTAGGATTTAAAAGTAAAGTTGCTCAATTTGCGCCAACAGCCAGTGGCGGGCGCATAAAAGTTTACACAAAATAAATGGTCAGAAATAAAATATAATACGTGCTCAAACACTTACCGTCTTAAGTCTTCCGTGAAATCACAAAGTGAATAATGTGTGTTAAATATCTGCAACATTAGATATGTTTCCACAGTTGTTTCGGCAAACCGAGTGTGGCGTGAGGAAAAAGTGTGTTTATATGCAGAAAACGAACGTTCTACATCTAGTGACGTTATGTTTGCGTAACTAAAATAATCTTTGGAACAACTTAACGGTTCTGTTGACGCATCTTCACAAATTTGTCTTAATGTGCCAAATCAGAATCTTTCTCTAAAATACTTTCAAACCTTTCTAGAACACAGACATTTTTTGCGTCTTCTACCGCGCATAGCTGTGCGTGAAGATTTGCACTATTTGCAGAGATTCCACTAACGTCACCGAAGGATTTTGTAATTTTTCGATTGCCTTCATTAGTCCGAAGTAATTGTTCTGAATAGTTTTTAAATCCGTTTTAACCTGACTATCTTGAAATTTCGACTGGCTTTCCTTGATAGCCGCAGCGTCCTTTGGATCGAATTGTAAAACCACGTTCTTAATATTGTCAAAATATTTATGATAATAAAACGTGGCCTGTAACCATGTTCCCCAACGTGTAAGAATAGGTTCTGGTGGCTCAGGCATACGAGGGTACAGTCTGTGAAATTTCCGAATACGTTTTGGGGATTTGATAAACACGCTTTTGTATGCGCTGTTAAAGCGTCCACCTCAGGATAACATTTTCTAATACTATCTGCCACATGACTGAAAACATGAATTTTACGCGTAATATGTAACAAGTTAGCACAATGTTTTTTAAGACACCGGCCTACAGAAAGCATGTTTGCGGCACCATCACTCATAAACATCAACAGTTGGATTGTTGAAAGTTCAAACTTTTCCAATGTATTTAACACTAACTTTGAAATTACTTCGGCAGTACATTGTTGTACTCGTCTGGAAGCTAATAGAATTGAAGGTGACGATTGATGTGGTTCCATTGTACGTACCATTACGTTAACCACAGAATGTTTTTTTTACGATCTGTTGTTTCGTCCACACATAACCACCAGTTTTTTATCTTTCAACTCCGACCTAATTCTTTTTTCATGTTCACGAGAAGATGGCACAATTCTTTGTAACGATGCCCGACTTGGTAATTTGCAGTCCGAATATTTATTCCAAAAGAAGACATATGCTTCCTTGTCTAGTAAATTAAACGGTAGATTACATGTAATAAAGGTAATACATAAATTGAATTTAAATTTGTCATAGTGTCGTGTGCAATGTTTTTTTGAAGAATGCTGTTTACTATTTACGTGACGTAGACAATCCCTTTTGGCCCAATACATTAAAGGGATATTATAAACTACACATTGAATTTTAACGCCGCCATAATTTAGGTCAGGCATTTCTGCTATAAATTCTGTAACTTTGTCCAACATTGGTCGTTTTCGCGACGTAGGCAACATTTTTAAAACAAACGTAGAACTACGAAATAGTACTTACGGCGGCGTACATGTATACACAACAGATTTGGTTGAGACTCGCAGTTATACTTAGGATTGTATCGAATCTCCGCCACTGCCTGTTGGCGCCAGTGAGCAACTCTAGTTAGAAGTGATGAATGATTTCATCAAGATGAACATCGTTACATTTTTCTGAAACCTTGGTCATCATCCCGATAGTTTTAACCATGTGTTGGTTTATAGCGACCGCCATACTCTTTGGTGTTGTGAACTTCGACTACTGAATTCCACATAATGTGTGTTGTGCACGAATTTTGAGTGTTTTTACAAAAAATATTTTCAAGATTATTAAGAAATTATTGAAAATAACTTGTGACTTTGATTATCCCTTAGTATGTAATTTATAAGTAATATTAATGGATTCTTTTTTTTAAGAAATAAAGAATTAATAATATAAATTATCAAAATGCCAGAATTCGAATAATTCGAATTCTGCAAATATTAAATTTTGATATTTAACGAATATTAAAATTAAAATAATAAAAATTAATGAATTAAGGTGTAATTGCACGCACTTCACCCCAATGTCCCATTATAGTATATTAGGGTGTTCCTTATTTTTAACACTGGTAACTCAAAATTGTAAAAGCCATCATCTATCCACCGTACACAGACGCGTTTCGCCGTCTTCGGCTCATCAGTGTGTCATGTGGAAGGTAATGGCATTTCAATATTTTAAATCGTGTACACATAAGGAAAGAAAGTGTCTAGCTATACGAAAAAGCGTACGTGCAACAACGGTAAACGCAAATGGGTGATTCACCACAAGCGGAGAGGTTAGCGGCAGTGGACGGCTCACGATGGTTACCGATGTGGTTAGTTACGAGGTAAACTGCATTATGTGCGGACGATCTTATTAAGAATTTCTAGAGTATTTATTTTCCTTTTCTTTTATTTCATCAGAATCTGTTTTTATTTTCGTCTTTCGAATTTCTCCTTCAAAATAAATATGCGAAACTCTCATTTCCAGTCGACCATGACTTCAAATTATTACGTGCGATCCTGCACACAGTAGGTCTACATGCCAACATTGTTACAATCGTACTAACGACTCGCATCGAATCGATCGGATTCTACTCAAACCCCTCCTCGCTCTCTCGCCGTGCATATATAGATATAGCTAATTTCACATTTTCCCGATGTGTATATACGAAGTAGATGATAACAGAACGCCTTCTGTGGAGGCGTTTGCAGCAATTAATCGACGAATCATCGACGAAATGTACAGGGGAGAATATCTTAATTAGATATTCCTCATGCGTACAAGTTATCAACTGCTAAGTCAAATTTCATAAAGTTTGGAGCACTTTTTAATGGTTAGTTTTCAATAGAGCAAGACATATTTGTTTTATTCGTTCTAGGTGGGGCATTTGTTAAAAAAAAATTAAAAGAATACAAAGGGGTATAGAAGAGGAAAAAAACTATTGAAACATCACGCTAAAGTACCTACATTAGAGGTTCCTTATTTAGGGGTCACTTGTTTTTTTGGAAATTCCGATATCCATATTCCCTAAATATGTTCGAAATTGTGATAATTAGCCCATAATTAAATATGACCTGCGTTAGAACACGTTCGCTCCTCCCCACTTAACTGTAAAGAAAGTAAATGGTTGTTGTGGTTGCCGATACGTAGGTATTTCCTTTTTCTGTGATAATGGTACATCAATTTTGAAGAAAGAAATGGGTAATTAGTGTTACTCTATCTACGAAAAATGTAAAAACAGAGTATGGGTCTATATGTAATGGAGAGACCCATACGAAATGACAATGCTTTTGGGAATCCCAGAAGGTAAACTTAAAGGAAATCTAAACAAAATACTAATGTACAATTAAAGGTTTTCGAAGTGTTTATCAAAGCGTAATAAACAATTTTTTCGAAAAGAAATAAATACAAGCGAGCTATATGCAAATTATGAGATTTATCATCATAAATATGTTACTAAAATTTAATTTTTTTTGTTTGGATTTATATTCCGGCTAACGTACGTACAGTGACGAATAAGAAAACTATCAAGATCTGCGAACTGTGGATATGAAAAGCGTAGTATACGACTAGAATATGGTGAATATTAATTCGAATCTTGGAAGCAAAACGTACAAGGAGAAATAAATAAATTTTGTTCAAATGCACTTTCTGATTTAGCCAAGGAAAATTCCTAAAAACAATTTTTTATTTATCTTTAAGAATGATGCGCCTTACTGACACCGAGGCATTGAAATTTGGGAAAAGGTATTATGGAGCGATGAATCGAAGTTCCAAGTGTGAAGCATGGAGGTGGCTCTGTTCTGGTACGGGGTGTTCTTCTTTCCATGGTGTTAGTCGCTTGTATCAAGTTAAAGGAATTATAAGAAAAGAAGGTTATAAAGTCATATTAGAAGGTCATGCAATTCCTTCTGGTCATAGACTAATTGGAAGTAGTTTCCATTTTCAACAGGATAACGACCTCAAACATTCGTCCAAACTCTGCCGGGATTATTTGAAAGACAAAGAAGAAGAAGGAATCCTGATAAACAGGATTTGTACTCTCATGCGTTTGTCATAATTTCTAAAAACATTGTGGCACATGTCAGGGTTTATACTTGTTGGGTTGATTTCGCGACGTATCTCTAGGCTTATTTCTGTAGACCCTACCCTTCAGATAACCCTAAAGGAAAAAGTCTGCAGGAGTTAAATCACACGAACGAGGAGGCCAATTGATACCGCCGTTTTTTGAGATTACGCGTCCTGGGAAACGAGTCTGAAGTAAGGTAACTGTTTCTCTAGCTGTATGGCTGGTGGCATTAACTGTAATCGCATTTTAAGCATTGTCTTCGAAGAAATACAGGCCAATGATGCCTCCATACCAAATGCCACACCAATGTTACTTTTTGGGGATGCATTTCTTTCTCGATAACCGCTGTTGGGTTTTTTTATCCCCAAATGCGACAATTTTGTTTGTTGACGAAACTATTAAGGTGGCCTTCGTCAGTAAAAATGATTTCCCTTGAAATATCTTCTTGTTCAAGCATCCATTCTGCGAAGACACGACTCGGCTTCAAATCTTGTGTCAATTGCATTTTGTAAGGATGCAAATACAAATCCTTGGCCAAGATTTGTTGTGCAGTGGAGAGTCCCAGTTATTGGGATCGACGCCGAATCGATGTGCCTGGTTCTTCGGCCACACTTTCACGAACGAGAGCCATGTTTCCCTCCGAACGCTTTGAACGAACACGATGAGGTGCTTTAACTGTGCTTACAGCCCCAGTTTGCTCAAACTTCTAAACCGCATTCCAAATTGTACGTTCCGAAGGTCGATTGTGTATACCAAAATATTCACGTAATGCACGAAATGCAGTTTTTCGCGAATACCCGTCTTCATAATAAGCCCTAACCATCTTAGCACGTTGTTGGATTGTGTATCGTTCCATGATTACTTTTGTACACATTTCTAGTTTGTAAATATCACTTAATAGATGTAATTGTCATTGACGTTTCAAAAATATCAGAGGCTATTAAGATGCCTGGCACTCGATACTATTTAAAAACTAGTGCTTAGGTTGCCAAAAATTTGCAAAGCAATTATCAATTGCAAAGGTGGATATCTTAATAAAACAAAATTAAAATACTTCATTTTTTTCTCAAAATATCGCACTGTTTTATAAATTTATTTTTATGATAATGACATTAATATTTTGTAGTGGTTCCTCGCTAGTGTTAATCCCAATATGGACATATGAGTTAAGAGTGAAGTTAGATTCAAAAGGAACCTACATCATTTGGCAGATGGATATCAAGCAAAACTACTATGGTTTATACAAAACCAAATTTTGACAAATCGGCTTTGATTTTGAAAAAATCTCGGTTCATAAAGACAATTTAAAATATTTTTTAGATATTCAATATTCAAAATTTTAACATTAGTTGTTCTACAACATTCGCTTTGCTTATTTGTATATTTACTCTTAAATTTAGATATGTTTCATATATTTAATTTGATTTCCAATACGATGAAAACTTAAAGGAATTTTCAAATTTTTCATGCTAATAAAGAGTGAAAGTTCAATCGAAAAATGTTGGTGATAGTAATAAAGAAAATTACACGAATTAGCCTTTTCTAACCTCTTTTTGCCTTTCTAATTGGTGGAGTTGGTCGACTGGCGTTACGATTTAGTAGTTATACATAATATATTTAACGTTATTTTAAATTTTCCCTACAATTATTAAACTCAAACATGGGTACCGACTTCCATGAGCTATAGTGCACGTACATCACACGTAAATACGTAAACAGTGGATGAGGAGACGGAGGCGAAGGAGGATTACACGCGTCGCGTCCTTGAGTCTGTCTGCTGGTAGTCTGGCTGTTCTGGGTTGTAGCGCGCCCGTCCGTACGAACTGCGAAAGCGGTGCGCGCGGCCGAGAGACTTCGTCCGTCCTCGTCGTCGGGCGGGTTGCAGGTGTCCGGACACCGGCGGGAACGACGACGGCGGGTCACGTTGATGTGCTTTCCCCGCAATTCATTTCGGCTAGGTAGAATGGTAGCAGTTGGAGTAAAATATAGGCAATACATCATAGTAAACGTTGGACGAGAAAGCGCGACTTGTATATACATAGGTTACACATACAATGACGTTACTCGTGAGATGCGAGATGAAGATTGCAGAGGATGAAAATAGCTTAATGTAATTTAATGTAGAAAACCACCTTTGTATTTTACATTTTACTAGTACTTCACAGTTTAAAATTTTGATTTAACTTTGAATTTTCGTTAATTGTATTTCATTTGCTGATCAAACGTTATTTCCATATTTGCAGAAACAGCATGTCAACGACTCTAGATTTTGTAGAGATGCTTAGGGAGTATGGTTTAAATGGGAGACGATCTTTTTAAAATGAATCCTAAAAACAAAAGGAACTCTTATAATCACATTGAAATTGACATTTCAGTAACATGTAATATACCAACATAAGACTCGATTTTATTTTTATTGCATAGTTGAATTGATTCATAAAATATGTGAAATGGAATGGAACAATGAGAAGTGTCTGCAGTTAATAGACGTTTATGGACTAAAACCCAAAATATGGCAAAGTACTGTAATGTTTTAAACGAGGGAAAAATTAAAGAAAAATTAATTTTTCGAATTCAATTAATTAATTATGCGGCCTGTAGGTCCGGCAGTGTTCCTAGACACTCTTTCGACAATTTAAATTATACTAGATATCAATTAATGAAAATTGATGATGATAAAATTTGAAGGTAGAAAACTAACCTGAAATTGTGACGTTCGAATATAAACCCTATGTTTACACGCTACGTACTGGAACCGTGCGTATTCTAAAATCACTAACCTTGACTTTTACTTCGTATCTATGGTAGAATTTAAACGCTGAAAATTTAGAAAATGGGAACCTAGCCAAACACGCGTCACCTGGATGAATATTTTGACTAAAAGTGAGAAAGTGATTAGCGTCCCTTCACTCCTTTATTTCATTCGCGATAGCAATTATTTAATCACTTCTAATATGGATAGCTATAACTTTCGAAATATAATTTGATAATAAATTTCAAACGAATATTCCTATTTTTAAAAATAGCATAATGGATGCCATACAGGGACGCAACTGGAAGATTGAAGCAAAGTCGTTGTGAGATTTTATATACAAAAGAAAATGTAATTTTATCAATGGAATTAAATTTATCTTTCAGAACAGTTACAATAATAATTTTGTTATTACAAAGTTGATTAACTTACGTCCGCCGTTGCACACATACATATGTATATGATATTAACGTATAGGTATATCGTCCCGGTAATAACCGAGCAAACGGCAAACAGGCGATGTTGGTGCGGTGCGCGCACCGGTCTTCAGCGGCGCGCCTGCCGCTGCTGCTGCCGAGAGACAGACAGCCCAGTCTAGACGATTGTTGTTATATTATCGCGTGACGGCTCAATATGAGCGCGAGAAGAGGACCTGTTTGTGTTGTTACTCGATTTCCAAATAAAATCGCTCACTTATAGTCTTCATTTCTTTCTCCTTTTTTTTCACTTTTTTTTCTTGTCGTGTTTCTTACTCTTTTAGATTCGTATGAATTTATTTTTATTTTCTTTACGTCTGTTGACGCGTTGCCTGTTTTCTTTTCTTTTTAGAAGGTTTTTAGCGTGACGATATCATGTTGGAGACATTTATTTTTAGCTGGCACGATTATTCTAGGTTAAATTCATTGTACACTGATAGACGTAAAACGAAAATTTCGTCGCAACTAGCTAACAGCTATTAGTTTTTAGATTGATTTATTTATTTATCTTTTGGTAAATGTGGAATTCTAACAATAAAGGAAACAATGTAATTTAATTGAGGCGTCAATTTATTTTCAATTTTAATTTCAATGAGTGGTTTTGAAGGAGCTTCATCTATAAGAATTGCTTTTATGCTTTACCCAATACTATGATTATTGATTAAAATGTTAATAGCAATGTGCGCAGAACAATAAGAAACTATCAGAAATGACAAACAACACAGAGTATCGGCACACTCCTCACCACCCAAAATATTATTAATTAATTCGGAACAGCTGTTTCAAAGGCTCACTGGGCCCCCATTTTCAACCGAGTTACCGAATAAATCTGAACGAAAAAACTAAAAACTTTTTCCTTAATTCTACCATGCATGTCTATCCCTCCACTCGAGGAAAAAAGAAGGATATATATGTACAAATGTGTCTAAACACGTACCTGTGTATATCTATTTCCGAATACCTACTTTTCTATCGTTTAACTCTAACATGCTGGGTATATGTGAAACGGCCAAGGGTCTCATCCCGCCCTCGTAGAATAGACCGAGACGAAAGGAAGAAGGTTACTTCCCGCTAATTCTCTATCTACGCACTCTAAGGATACTAAACAAATCAATACATAAATCGCAGAACACCGAGACTCGGTCTTCGTCAAGTGTGGACTGAAAAGTTCTTTTATACCCTAATAAATCGAACAAGCAAGAGAAATGAAGTGGCGCATTCTCTTTGTTAAGGAGCTTCTAATGTGTTTTCATGTACACTGTCTCAAATGCGTCCAATTCCCGAGGTGAAGTTACGTTTTTAATTAATTACATGTCCTGTGTCATTCATATGGTCAGCTACACTTGACGCTCCTGTTCGACCGAATCTATAGCATCAGAAATGAACTGATAATTAGTGATTTCTTTGTGTTTTCACTTCGCACATACGTATTACTATAATATAACTGATATTCGATAATAACTCCGTGTGAGTTATTCATAATATATAGTAAAACAGGTCCACTGCTCACAAAATTCTTTAAGCTATAAAAAACAAAGCGACTGGTTTCGAGCTATATCCTCATCCTCAGACCAGCTAGAAAGTACAAAACTAAATTACAAACTGTTATATGTATATCTTAAGTTTCTTGCAAATAATTTCAATATGCACTTCATTCTACAAGAATCTTTACAAAAGGCAAATAACTTCTCTACTATCAATATAATTAACAATAAAACATCGATATTCCTCGCGCCTGTAACTGAGCTAGAAATTCTTTCGTGCGTCAAAAACATGAAAAATAAGCGGTCTGCGGGTGTTGATGGGATCCCGACTTGTATAGTAAAATCATGTATTGAACATATTTCTTACCCTTTATGTCATTTAATAAAATCTTGTTTTACAACTGGAACTTTCTCACAGCAACTAAAGGTGGCAGTAGTTAAACCTATATACAAGAAAGGTGATATTAATGAATTAAGAAACTACAAACCTATTTCTTTGCTAAGCAGTTTTGCTAAAATGTTTGAATATTTAATTATTAATAGGCTTCTCTGTTTCTTTAAAAAACATAATTTACTTAACAATTTCCAGCACGGCTTCACAAAAGGAAAATCAGTTGAAACTGTTATTTTTCAGTATACCGATGAGGCTCTGTCAATACTTGAAAACCGTGAATTAGCATGTGGTATATTTTTGGACTTAAGCAGAGCATTTGACAATGTGGATCACTCTATACTGCTTACCAAAATTGATATGTATGGCATTCGTGGGGTTGCGAGTAATCTCATGCATTCGTACCTTAACAACAGAATGCAATTGGTTGAACTTACAAAAATGGCAAATCTTCACGATCACAAATTCTTCCTCTTAAAAAAGGATTATCACAGGGAAGTGTTCTTGGCCCTATATTATTTAATCTGTATGCAAATGATATAAGTAATGTTGTGCAACGATCTGAACATATCATTGTAAACTATGCAGATTATACCAACTTACTGGTTCGAGGAAGTGACTATACTGAATTGAACAGAGAATGTAATGGTTACTTTTGTGCACTTGATAACTGGTTTCTTAACAACAACTTAGCTTTGAATCTAATCAAAACATCTTGCATGGTTTTTCGAACTTCTGCAGCAATACCAAGGCCTTCTTGTATTGAACTGGGCGGTAGGAAAATTGCTATAACCAGTTCAACCAAATTCTTAGGTCTATATATTGACGTGTTTTGGGATGAAAAAGGCCTTGTACTGGACGACTACTTGGACAGGGGGAATACCATAAATAGTGCGAGGTACAGTGATTTGTTGGCGAATAAGCTGAAACCAGCAATTCGAAACAAACGCCGTGGTCTACTCTCAAAGAAAGTTTTGTTATTGCAAGACAACGCCCGCCCGCACACGGCCCATAACACCATAGAAACTATCAACAGATTGGGCTTTGAGACCCTGGAATACCCTCCCTGCAGCCCTGATCTCGCTCCGTCAGACTTTCATCTCTTTGGACCGCTCAAGGAAGCTTTGAGAGGTCGTCGATTTGCCTCAGACACTGACGTTCGGGATACGGTGCAAAAGTAGCTTCACGACCAACCGAAAACCTTCTACCAGGAAGACATACGGAAGCTTGTGGCTCGCTGGACCAAGTGCATTGCTAAAGGTGGAGACTATATCGAAAAATAATGTATCTGTTGTACACCTATCTTTGTCTAATACAGTTGTAGAACTAAAAGTGTAAGTAATTTTTGACATACCTTCGTACATTCAGATTTTAACTAAGTACATATATACATTTTTATAAAAAAATAATATCAATTAGAACACGTTCAAATGAAACAATATAAAATCCTTGGCCTAAACGAAAAGTAAATTCAAATAATAATAATAAAATTTTAAATTTTCGGTCGAGGTCATGTACGAGAAAGCGATAAATGAAATAAAACAAATTCGTCGCGGAAAAATATAAAAAATAAACGGTAATTACGGAAATGAGTTCTCTCGCGTAATGTCGGTGAAATCGGACAACACATGCCGTTCGCAAAATAAGGGAATCAGACAATATAAGTCGCTAGCGATCTAAGGCATTCGGACAACATAAGCCGTCAGCGAATTAAGGGAATCGGGCAACAATCACCGTCAGGGATTTAAGGGAGTCGGATAACACGAGCCATTAGTGAGGTAAGGTGGTAGGACAGGAGAGAACTACTGCAGAATGAAGTTTTGCACGGCTTTATATACCTCAAAATTCGGGTGACGCGTCATTTCTTGTACATGACGTATGAAGGCAAAAACAATTTCAAAATAAAATGTTACACAAGCTCTAGAACGATTGATTAGTAAGTTATACGCTGTCGTTCAAAATAAATGTACAGCGATGTCGAAAAATAAGTGATGAAGTAAAACTTAATCAAATTAAAAAAATAATTTAAAGGATTAATACAGAATTATTCTACTAATAATTTTAATATATTTTCTAGCTTAAGAGTTTTGAAATTCTTGCCAACGGTCAACTGTTCGTCACGGGGTTCTAAAGATAAAAAAAGACAACTGCCAACAAATTCATGTAAATCATGAATGTTTCTATAGATATCCATGCTGCTGCTACCAATTTATGTTCATAATCTTAATTAGCTTTATAGATTCCAAATATCCGTATGGATAACAGAATTGGTTGAAAGAAAGTACATAAAGCAATAAGAAAAATATAAGCTAACCTAAAGTCCACCACCTCCATTAAATTAAAAACAAGTAGGTATAAAAATTTATGAAGAAAAAAGGAAGATAACGTAATCCAAACTGTAAGTAATGGATTACGTATCCTAGAAATCATCAACACTGTAACAGCATTTTTTAATTAGAATGTTTTTTACATTCTGCTTGAATGGTGCTGTGTTCTCTAGGCAATCAAGTAGCTTTACCCAAGTACTGTGGGATGCTAAACACTCAGATACAAATCGTATCTAGGTATAGTCACAGGCATGGTTAGTATAATGTTGATGAATGCTACTGTTAGTTGGAAGACTATTTCTGTCTTTGTGTATGTAGCGAGTTGCTTCTAAAATGTATAAAGGTGGAACCGTTAGGATTTTTAATGCCACAATTATCGGTTTACAGGAATCGGTTGGATTTAGGTTTCCTAGAATTCTAACAATTCGTTTCTGTGCTAGGAAGATGATTTTCGCCGAAGGAAATGGACCCCAAAGTAAAATTTCGTATGCCAACCTTGAGTGTATTTCTGCGTAGTATACGCTTGATAATGTATCAGCATTTAAAGCATGTTGAAGCATATGGTCTTGTATAGTTATTGTGATGTTTTGAACACGCCAAATATGAAACAATAAAAAGTAAGTAGAATTTATTGTTAATTTATTTGAACAAAACCATTGATAGATAAGATGAATTGCTCCATTGCTGGTCCTTGCTGTTTCTCGTAGTCCATCCTTGCTAAATAAGACGGTTGTATCATCTGCATTCATGTAGACTGCATCATAAAGTCTTCTACAAGGAAAATCATCAATTACTGAAAAACAGTTCTCTAAAATAGCAATTTTCTATATAATTCTAATTCTCTCACGTTTCGATAACTCATGAATTTTAATAAATTAACGAATTTGAGCGGTGCGAAGTGTGCCGTTACCTTTCGTGTCTGTTATACTACCATACAGTCTTCACTATGATCTGCTGCTTTTGATAGACTTTCTAGAACGAGCAACAAAAGCATTCTTAGCGAAAACCATAGACTTGTTATTTGCCCTACTTCGCAATAATTGTTTTGACGTTCCCAACTTCGTCCGTTAAGCCATAAACAGAGAAAAAAGATGTCAGAATACCAGAAGCCAACATCTGTAACGTGGGTAATCAATAAATGAACCGTAGTAATAGGGTATGGAGGCTTTGCGAATGAACTACATAAAGTTCGCAGACGTATTTGTTTTAAAAGTATCTGTTTGCATTATCGGAGAGTATGCGTATGCATACATACATGTATAGCCGTGTTTTGTTTTGTCTATGCTCAGACATATGACTCTGATAAGCCCGTTTTTTTTTTATTCCCTTTATGTTTCCGAGAGATAACAACGTCAAACATTAAATCGTCTGGTATATCGCACGTATTGCTTGTATTTGAATGTGGGTATCTATCATTTTAATTGATGGAAGAAGCAAAAAAAAGAACAACATTATCTCTATAATGGAGGTGATATGAAACACATGATCAGGATGATGAAAATTTTTTTTTTCTTTGCGAAGATTGAAGTGTCTCATTTGATATTGGATAATTGAAAATTCCTACTTTATACGATTGTTTTTTTTTTTTTCAGGAAACATCGATAAAATCCAGTCATGTGCAAAATAATAACAGTATTGTAGAACATATATTCATAAAACGACTTTTGGTCGTTTTGTCAAAATGATTAGAAACACCATGGAGATTTGGGCATGAAAAAGCTAGTTGGAAGCTGTGTTTGCTCACTCAGGGCCACAAAAAGTATTCAAATGAACATTTCCAAAGCCCTGTTGAAACAGTTTAAGCGAAATAGTTTGAAGTTTTGATGTCGATTTACAATTGTAGATAAAACTTGGATACACCAGCACACTCCTGAAGCCAAGGCATAGTGGAAATAGTGGACTGCGAAGGATGAATCGTCTCCGAAAAAGGCGGAGACTGTTCCATCGACCGGGAAGGTGATGGCGATTGGTTTTTGAGATAATAATGGAGTTGTGTTTATCAATTATCTTGAAAAAGGAAAAAAAAAATAATGGGGACATGCTACGCATCATTATTTGACAAGGCTGAAGACATAAATTGCGGAAAAACGGCCGCATTTGAACAAAAAGAGTTTTGTTCTACCAAAACAACGCATTGTCTCACATTTCAGTGGTCGCCATGGCAAAAATTCACGAACTGCGATTTGAATTGATAGAACACCCACCTTATTCACCAGATCTGGCCCTCAGCGACTTTTCTCTATTTCCTAGACTCAAAATTTCGCTTGAAGGACAGAGATTTTAATCGAATGAGGTGGCAATTACATTCGTAAACGCCTATTTTGCAGAACAAGATGCCAACTATACAGAGAAAAAAAGTTATTGAGCCAAACAAATATGCATTCAGTCAATCAAATCGTAATTTCAAATAACGACAAAGGTATATTTTTTTAATTTAAAGAAATAAATTTTTTGACATCGTTATTTGATTCAAACATATGATTTATTGAGACAAATAATCTCAAGTTTGATTTAAAAATATACCTGTTTGATTTACGTTACGTAATATGTTTGATTCATCAACACAGTTCTTTCTTTTAAAAAATTTCGTCAGTTTGAAAGAAATATATTTTTCTTTACCATTTATTTAACTTCAGTTTTTAATGGCGAACGTTCCCAAAATGGGAACATATTTAAATATCTAATTTTTATTGAACTAATCATATTATTTGCATATGTTTTAAAATATACGGTTATGTTTAATATTTACATTGGAAATCAGCTGTTAGTCTCAGACGTATCGGGTATTCAGGATAGCCACCCGATACTAATGAAATTCCCTATAGCGGAGAAAAAGCTAGTTTCGAAATCCACAATTTTTTCCCCAGGCCGACTGGTCTTGGAGTATGGACGAAAAATAATTAAATTAAGTCTAGATAACGACGATCTTAGTGGAACAAGGACATATCCAGTCTACTTTTTATTCTCCTAATTTCGGAAATGTTCAAAATCAATGTAAAAGTCTTCTAAAACAGACAACATGGTATATTTAAAGGCATGTCTAACATTATTTCGTAAATTAAATCGCTGTCCTAATGTTATTAGGTAAATCGTCAGTAAAATTTCGTATTTTTGGGTTTCTCTAGCATAGTGTTGCATAATTTCAGTCATCTGGTAGCGTCACCAAAATCATTCTCTCATAGTATTTTTATAAATAACTTAATTAATCGAAATTCATCATAAAATTTATATTTGCGTAGAAATCATCAAAATTTGTTGTGGAAAGAAACAATCGCTATCGCGATGAAATAAACGAGAAGAGGGACGTCAGTAAATTAATTCTGGTTAAGCTTGAGTCGAGTTAACTTGTCTTTTGGCTGCGGTCTCAATTTAAAGAGTTCTATATAGAAACCAGAGTATATATTCGAAATAGAAGAAAAGTTCGAGGTTAGAAAGGCAGATTCCCTGCAAACCTCATAGGAAACAGAGTGTTTATATGACTTATTCTTAAAAGATTCAAGGTTATAAATAAAGAACACAGTGGTGATTTCTTACATGTAACGTGTAAAATTCATACTCTAAATCTCACGGCACAAACGATTCCTACATGTTTTCTACTAGTAAATGCATTGATTGCTAGTACAAAAACAATGTTTCTAAAGTCCCCGAAACGTACCCGACTATTTCACAAACTGTGTCCTGATTTACCTGAACCACCACAACCGATTGTTACACGTCGGGGAACATGCTTGCAGACTGCATTTTATTACAACAAATATTTTGATCAAGTAAAGAAGGTAGTATTAAAATTCAATCCGACAGAAGCTGCAGCAATCAAGAAAAGCTAACAAATATTTCAAGATAGTCAGGTTAAAAGAGATTTACAAACTATTCACAACAATTACTTCGGACTAGCGGAGGGAATCGAAAAATTACAAAATGTTTCGATGTCGTTAGTGGATTCTGTTCAAATTGTGAATGATGTTTACGCGCAGTTATGCGCTGTAGAAGGCGAAACAAATTGGTGTGTAATACGAAAATTTGAAAGAGTTTTAGAGAAAGACTCAAAGAGTATTTTAAATATCCAAATATAACATCGCTAGATGTCGAACGGTCGTTTTCGGCATTAAAAAACATTTATTCCGCACGTCGTACTCACTTGACTGAAACAGCTGTGGAAACATATCTAATGATTCAAATATTTAACAGATGTTACCCAGTTTGTGATTTCACGGAAGACTTTTAAAACGGTAAGTGTTTCAGCACGTTTTATAATTTATTTTTTACCTTCTATTTTATGTGTAAACTTTTATGCGCTCGCCACGCCTCTGGCTGTTATCGCATATTTGCCCAGGTTAGTTATTACTATGTCGAAAAATAAAACTGAATTCCTAGTGCTGGTGTTACAAATGAATGATCGGGATTAGGATCGAGTGTACGATAGAGGTACGAGGCCTATATTCTGAAATATATTTTCTTTTGTTTCTAGCCTATAGTGTGTCAAATAAAAATCATATGAACATCCACACAGAATAAAAGAAATCAGATATTTTTCTAAATTTTCCAAACAAATAGAGTTGTGTACAGCACATTAATCAATAAACTCCATGTCGAGGGCTAGTTCAAGTACAAGTCACTGTATTACTTATGTTTACTTAACGCGTTATCGTACAACAAAGCTAATAAATCAAATTTTTCAGATTCCTCGAGTATTTCTGCGCAAAATTATATGATTTAATTAGCGAAAAATACTAAGTGCATGTATTAATATACAACTTTACCGCAGAATGCACTGAACTGGTCGAGAAATTCAAATTTTTAAGAATATTCTCGTATCACTGCGGCGAAGTATTTGAGACATGATATCTACATATATACATATGTATATAAATGAATTTTAAACTTTGAACGTTGTTTCTACATGCCGAATCTGGCTTAAATTTGATACTACCGTCATGGAAAATTTTTCATATCGAATCTTGTTGTGTATACAATATACCAGTATATACACACATATATTTATGTTATTGTGCGCCTTTATCGAGATATGCGATCTTACAATAATGCTGGACGCACACTGCATGAAAGAGAACGTTTTTGTGACAATTTGTAGTATATAACGTTACTGCAATATTGCATTGAAAACGTAGCTAGGTGCATCGATAATTCACTGGGCAACAAAGTTCGAAATTTTGTTTGTGCTTTGCATAATTTATATCAATTATACTTAAATTGACACTACTAAATCTAAATATAATAAAATAAATTCTGAGTTGGCTATAGTTTTTGCGTAAGAATGGTTTGACTATTTAACGTTTTAATAATTGCACAAGATAACATAAAAATGTTTCTTAGTCATTAACTTTCCATTTTTGGTTTTTCGTTTGTATGTGATGTCTGATGGTTTCCGAATACTCCTCCAACAATAGTCCGCTAACATGGTAGGGTTCCACTTTCTCTGATATCTCTTCTCCGTTAAAGAAATATCTTGGTGGAATCTCTCGCTATGTTCATCACTGACATGTCCACAATTCATCGAAAAGAAGTCAAGTTGGGAATGCAAAAGGTGCAGTTTTAAGGAAATCTTGTACTCCATACTTTTGTAGGCTTGTTCACTTAATCTTTATAGTCTTCTGGTATATGATTACTAAAGCTGGCCACGAGCGGTACCGCGCAGTAGCGTAGAGTCGACCAGGCCTCGCGTTCCATTAGAGTTATTCTGCTAATAGAGATGTTGGCTGCCGCAAATAATTTCGCTCATCTTTTAAATAAAAATTAAATAACACGTGCTCAAACACTTACCATTTTAAGAGTCCTCCGTGAAATCACAAAGTAAATAATGTCTGTTAAATATCTGCAACATTAGATATGTTTCAACTGTTGTTTCGGCAAAACTAGTACGGCATGAGGAAAAAATGCGTTTATATGCAGAGAACGAACGTTCTACATCTAGTGACGTAATATTTGCGTAAGTAAAATAATCTTTCAAATAACTTACCGATTCTGTTGACGCACCTTCACAAATGTAACTTGATGTGCCAAAATGAGAATTTTTCTCAAAAACACTTTCAAATTTTTCTAGAACAGAAACATTTTTTGCGTCTTCAATCGCGCATAGCTGTGCGTGAACATGTTGCACTATTTGTAGAGATTCTTCTAACGGCACCGCAGGATTTTGTAATTTTTCTATTGCATCTGCTAGCCCGAAGTAATTGTCGTGAATGATTTTAAAATCCATTTTAACCTGACTATCTTGAAATTTCGACTGGCTTTTCTGTATTTAACACTAACTTTGAAATTACTTCGGCAGTACACTGTTGTATTCGTTTGGAGACTAATAGAATTGAAGGTGCCGATTGATGAGGTTCCAATTTGTGTGCCATTACATTAAGAACAGAATGTTTCTTCCGATCTGTTGTTTCGTCGACACATAACCACAATTTTTGATCTTTCAACTCCGATTTTATTTTTTGTTCAATATGTTCGCGCGCAGATGGCACAATTCTTCGTAACGATGTTCGACTTGGTAATTTGCACTCCGAATAGTTATTCCAAAAGCAGATAAATGGTTCCTTGTCTAGTAAATTAAACGGTATATTACATGCGATAAACGTAACGCATAAATTAAATATAAATTCATTGTCTCGTGCGCAATTTTTTTTTGAGACATGCTTTTCACTATTTACGTGTCGTAGACAATGTTGTCTGGACCAACACATTAACGGGATTTTACAGATTACACATTTAATTTTAGCACCTTCATATATTAAGTCTGGACCGCGGTCGTTTTGCTGACGAAATCATAATTTTTCTAGGACAGATAAACAATTGCGCAAATGACCGGCAGCGAAAATGTCCGTACTGCTCCGCAGACGAAGTAATACTACCGTTCCTCTCGGTCCGAACTGATTCTACGCCGATGCGCGGTACCGCTCGTGGCCAGCGTTAATGATTACCCAGAAATTTAGTAACCATTCCCTTAAAGGCAATCCACGCAACTTTCTCAACGCCTTAAATAATTCCATCGAAGATTTCATCTTTCATCAGTTCTCTAATTTGAGAGCCTACGAAAATCCCTTCTATTTTTGCCTCGCTGATTCTAGGGAACTTCTCACGAATATATTTAAACGCATTACCCTCTCGATTCATCCCCTTCACAACATTTTTCATCAACCCAAATTTTACATGTAATGGAGGCAAATATACTTTATCTGGATCAGCTAATGGTTCAAATTTCACATTCATTATTTCAGGTGTTAGTGACTGACGTTTAGACCAGTCTTTTACTTTATAATGCAAATTTTTGGGTCGGCTATTAGATTCGCACAACAAACAACAAAATTTCGTATATTCAAGTTGTAATCCAAGCAGCAACTACTTTTAAATCCCCACACAGATGCCATTGGTATTTAGAGTATTACATCGCTTGCAGAAACATCTACATAAAGCATGTACAATGGGCATTGATGACAATTCATTTCCATTATGAAGAAGCACAATTTTTAAACTTAATTTAGACAAATCGATAAACAAACGCCATTCGTCTGGTTGGTGTTCTAACTCAAATACATTTATAAGACCGTCAACGTCACACCTTTGACACCATCTAATAAATATAAAAACTAATTAAAAAGTAGCACTACACTATCAGTGAGAGTGAACATCATCAAACCATGTAAGAGATAGAGAATGTTTACAACAAAATATTAGCAAAGACATAGAAAAAAAACGAAGAAGAATGGTGTTATAGCAACCTTATAGCAATAAATACTAAAAAAAAAAGAAAACACAAAATTCCACATTCAACACCATGGTAAAAACAACCATACATGAAGCAATTTTCTAAAAATTCATATGAACAGTTGTTTAATAAAGTAATTGGAAATTCTATTTATTCTAAAATTTAATTGCAGCTTGAAACATTTCGAGAACAGTATTTTCACGTTTGTTTATAATTCCAGCAAGCTGACCTTTGAAATTAGATCGTTATATCCGAATTTCGTTATATCCGGATTTCATTTTTTTTACGAAAAAATATACTAATAATAATAATAATAAATATTAATAATAATAATAATAATAATAATAATAATAATGGCGTCTTTTATTACGTATAAAATTTCTCTATTTGTTAGGCCGATAAAGAACACCTCTTTTTGACAGTAGCAATTTTTTACATTCAGTATGCATCTAACTTTACTCCAAACTACCGAATCACCGATTCAGATTGACTCGAATAAACAAGATAAAGAGAACGCGAAATGATAATTAGAATGCTGAATATTACTTATAACTTCCTGAACATTTGATACGTCTTTTATCTGGATGAAGATGTTCCAACTATGTTCTATGATCTATCGGAATAGAGATAAAACGCAGAACAAGAATATTAAAAAAATTCTCACTTATTAGCATATAGTCTACATAATATTATCTATTCTCAATTTTTGTATTAGCGAAAACAACAAAACAAATATGGACTTTGGAACGGTGTATATGTGTGAGTACACAAAGAAATATATACTGATGATGTATGATACATTCGCATGATGTTCGATCTCGTTTTCACACTTTCTGCGTCTCCTCGTCTCGATTTTAAGCGTAAAAGTGAGACGAGAGAAAGTTGCAGGTAACTGCATGCGAGTACCTTCTAGAAGATGAAAATCTTTTGCAGATGATCTGATATTTTATTGTTGATGAAATTTATATCTTCAGAAACATTTAATTATTTGTTTATTTAAGTTACGCATCAGAAAATTGAAAGTATAGACAAGAATATAAATCAACCGCAAAATATAGACGGGAATAACTTTTATACTAGATGACAATCGTATCTGGTTAATGAATGTCCTCGCAAAATTATAATCTTACAATAATCTAATACAACAAAGTTTTTAGCATTCTATTTGTCGCTGTTTTATTACTCCTAATGTAATTTTGATAATTTTCTCACTAAAGAATTTTCTCTGAAAAAATAGTTTTGAGTAAATCAAACGACATGAGAGGACTGGAAAGAGGTGGGAAAGAATGGAAGAAATGGACGAGAGATGGCTGAAGACATCAGCAATCCCGACACCCTCAGGGTACCAGGCTCTTGCGAAAGAGGAAGAAGTAAAACAAATGATTATGATCTTTTGGTTGCGAGATTGAATCAAAATGTTTTTTTATCATTGGCGTAACTATTAGCGAAAATATTAATTGATTACGGTGTAGACTACATCGTCCTGTCCTCGTTGGTCCAATGCCATGGATATACCGCGTTAAGTTCCGTAGTAAAGCGAACCACTAAAATATATGGACGCTGTTGCAATGTTTGCTCGCTTTGAAAGTGAAAAGGCGTGGAGTCGCGCGACGGGAATGAATCAGAATCAGTAAGAACCCAACCGCTATCAGAGGAGCATGACGCTAGACTTCAGCCAAGCATTATACCTCTAGTTTATTTCTCTAATTGATCATCCTTGCCTCTCTCAACCTTTTCTCCTTGGATATTTTTGATTTGCTTTGTTTGTGTCTCGAAATTATACTATACTGTAGAATAGTTTTCTTTTTAATTATGTTTCATATACGACAATAGTACCTTTAAGTATTTATTTGAAAATAATCAATGATTAAAGTTCATCAATGGGATAAAAATCAAATAATATGTAACGTATTTCCATAAATCTGTGTCAAGCAGATATCTCGAGCACGTTTGCTAAGCGACTGATTTGCGAGTGTGCGCGGTTGTCTAGGGATACTGAGGAGTGGAGAGGGCGTTCCTAGCACAGGCGGCAACGTTAGACCAGCGCTTATAAATGAAACCTTACCAACCCTAGTATACTGGGGGCGACATTTACCAAGTTAGTTGCAGTGGATCTGCCCGTATAAACCCATGCTGATGCATTGACAAATATGGCTGAACATTAGAGGAAATATTGTTACATACGTGCTTTAGCAAAGTTCGCTAAAATGTTTATTAGAGGACCCTTGAAGCACTTCATCGTCAGTGACAGAAAAAACACCAACAGAGGGACAGTAAGTATTGATGGTTCCTGGAGCTAATCTGGTAGCACTAAATACGAGGGATGATAGTAAAGTAAGGTTCCCAAAGCCCTACAGCAGCAATAAGACGTGTTAGGCGAAATCCGACAACATTAGCGTGTGCAGCAGCTCTCCCACTCTATATACGTACCACTCCCGTCTCGCCACGTCGCTCAGTGTTGGCTAAGCAGCCGTCCGAGTTGGAACTCCCGATAGCCGCTACCGCCAGGTGCGAAATTCGCGCTGTGATATGTTTTTTAAACGCGAGAGGGGTTTCACCTATAGACATTCATCGTCAATTAACCGAAGTTTATGGAGAAAAGTGTAGAGCTGTTCAACACGTCCGCAAATGGTGTAGGGAATTCACTGGAGGTCGGACGGAAATTCACGATGAAAAGCGGAGCGGAAGACCATCAGTTTCAGAGGAAATCGTTGAGAAAGTCGAGAGCATACTGCTTGAAGATCAACTCGCTCTTCGGATTCCTGAGATTTCCAACACCACAATTGAAAAGATTTTGACTGGCGGCAGAATTTTACGACATGGGGATATAGAAGTTGTCTGCAAGAATGCTTGGATAGAAATGGCGATTATGTCGAAAAATAGCTTAAATTTTTACCTTTAAAACGATGTGTAATGTTAAGGAAATAAAGAATGTTGTCTATTTTTAAAAAATATGGGAACCTTATTTTACGATCACCCCCCGTACAATGGAAGAATCATGCGCAAAACTGTTAATGATGTCTTGAAGTTGAGTTGAGAGATGCAATTTTCAGAATATATCCGTGATATACTATATAATTTAACTTACATTTAAGAGGGTTATGCAAAGAATCAATAATATACTGCGTGTCCTATTTAGCATAAGAAAATTGATACCCGTTATCTGATTTATTTGTCCAGTATTTAACCACACTTTGTCAGACTATTAACACTGTACACCAAGCATTAAAAATTACGTTTGGTTTAATAAATAACGAATATACACTTAAGGAAATAACCGCAATTATGCTACTTATTCATGTTTAAACGAAAGACACAGTCAAAACAACCGCATTCGTTTAAATAACAAGGAAGAATGTTTCTAATAATTTCTAATAACAAGCGTACAGCTGTACTGAATTACCTTATTTGTGCATTTGTACAAGGCGTGTTTTATTTTTAACGCGGAGCGAGAAATTGCGCCACAATCGTACTGTTTCCTAGACACAACAAGACGTGTTAGCAATTACCAATCCGCGCAGTTCCTGGTACTAGTATTGTTTCATTCTAATTTCAACACATTGTCTGAACTAGCAATATTGTTAATTTAAATAATAACAAATGCATATAATAGGGGACACGGCACGTCAACAGTCACTTACGTAAGTTCTTTACGGAAAAAAAAGATCCCTAGACGCAATAACAAACAAACTATCAGGTCGAGCGGTTTATGTAAATATTATATGTGTAATGTGACAACGTTAACAATGGATTGTATATAAATCGGGTTTAAGTTGATGTTAGGATTATTCAAATATGTGTAAACAGTGAAAAGATCGATTGAAAATTGTTTAAATAACAATGATTTTATTAATATATTTGATTCCCTAAAAAAAAAACGATAACGTTTGGAAATACACCTCTCGATTGCTCGTTGTAGAAAAAATTATCTACAATCGTCAAACTGTGCCAATTCCAAAGATTGCGATTACTAAATTACACAATAGGTGTGTCATTTTCGATATATTTTTATAATCTTCTAAGTGTAATTACTAATCACATAGAAATATGATAGGGTTCCACGATTCGAATATCCTGCTTAGCTTTATAATTAAAGCGTGACAAACAGTTGCACCCGCAGAGGTGCCGTGAAAGGAGCTGTGTTTACTATGTACATACAAAGGATCGAGTGAACGTTCGGTTATTATCGATTGATCGGTGTGCGTGTACTATTTATAATGTTCGAGAAACTAGTGGAACCGTCCGGGGCGTAACGCGCAAGAGTAGACTCAGTATTAATAAAAAAATAATAGATTGTTACCTTTTATTGCCATATCAATGACCACTGCGGTAATGTGCGATTGCCATGGTACGCCGCGTAGTACTGCAACATAAGTAATGCTTCCATTGTCGATTTGGTCAGGCCTCGACGACGGTCTGAAAACGTTCTCGTATACTTTACAAATGATCTTTCAGCATCTAATGAAGTAAGATTTGCGAAATTCAAATACTCCTGTATCTCTTCTGTGGAGTCTTGAATTCCTGATATAGGTCGAAGCTTTTCTAAACCCGGATTTTTATTTAAAACTACACGAAATTTTTGCGCGACATCTAGTTCTATAGGATCCGTCAAGCTTTCTAGAGCGGTTGCTAAATTGTTGATATTATTTAACGAGTCTTGTATAGATAAGTGAGTATTTTCTAACTGCGAAATTGTTTGTGTCACTACAGAATAGTTTATGGAAATGTCATCTATTTCTTTTTGAACGTTCGAATCGGAAAAAAGTTGCCGACTCTCGCGAACCGCTTGAGAATTAAATGAATTACGTTTGAAAATGACATCTTTCACTTGGGAATAATATTTGCAATAGTAAGATACTGCCTCGATCCATGTTCCCCATCACGTCAGTACAGGCTGAGGTGGTAGCGGAATTTGCGGATGCAATTGCTTGAATACGCGGATATGTTTGGGAGATTTCACAAACACTTTTTTGGTAGATGATATTAAATCATTTACCCTAGGATACTTGCTTCGAATTTTTTCTGCTACGAGATGACATGCGTGTATGAGGCATGTTATGTGAAGAAGAGTCGGAAAGCATACTTGTGACATCCTACCAGCTTTCAGCATTGTTGCGGATCCGTTAGAAACTAACATGGTGATTTGGGCTCCTACGATACAAAATTCTCTTAACATATTTTTTATAATGTTTACAACGGTTTCGGCATCAGTTCTTTCAATCCTTTTACTGGCTAATAACAAGGAAGCTGCTGGACCATTACGTTTTAAAGGATGCGCCACAATATGAATCACGCTGTGTAGTTTCGTCCACAGTGAGCCAGATTTTTTGATTTCTCGACTCGTCTTTTACTGTACTTTACACATGTTGTAAATTGTAGCGCAATTGTCTTTTTGTTGGCAGCTTCCATATTTATCCCAAAAAAGACAAAAGTTTTCATTATCTACTAGGTGTTGTGGGATGTTGCTCAACATGAAAATAAAATCATACAAAAATTGCTAGTACGGAATATCGATTCTTAAATTCAATACATGACGTTTACTTTTAATATGACTTCTACATTCAAATGTCGTGCGACCTAGCAACCCTATACCAAAATTGCAACGAATGTGCGAATATGCAAAATTTGCAACGAATGTGCGAACCTGTAAATTCCAAACCAGGGAAACGCCAAATATATTTCTTCACATGCGATGCAAGAGGTGCACCAGGCTTACGTCCCATGTTTTCGAAAACACACAATGAGAATCCGATAAATAACTGAATTACTAAACTCCTCAATGTCTACCGCATTACTGAACTCTATGGTGGTGTTGAACTCATTGAACAAATTTGAAGTTTCAACCAAGCAACTTCTAATGTTTATGAGTGATGGTGGCGCAAACATGCGTTCTTTGGGCCGATCACTTAAAGAACACAGTGGTAACTTCTTACATGTAATGTGTAAAATCCATACTCTAAATCTTGCGGCACAAACGATTCCTACATGTTTTCCACTAGTAAATGCATTGATGCAGTGTTTCTAAAGTCCCCGAAATGTACCCGACTATTTCACAAAATGTGTCCTGATTTACCGGAACCACCACAGACGATTGTTACACGTTAGGGAACATGGTTGCA
Organism: Dynastes maya; assembly: GCA_029619315.2. Classification (NCBI taxonomy): domain Eukaryota; kingdom Metazoa; phylum Arthropoda; class Insecta; order Coleoptera; family Scarabaeidae; genus Dynastes; species Dynastes maya. The sequence goes on from JAROYE020000005.1 coordinate 50,814,436, forward strand.
GGCTGCGTTTTACTACAACAAATATTTTGATCAAGTAAAGAAGGTAGTTTTAAAATTCAATCCGACAGAAGCTGCAGCAATCAAGAAAAGCCAGGAAATATTTCAAGATAGTCAGGTTAAAAGAGATTTACAAACTATTCACAACAATTACTTCGGACTAGCGGAGGGAATAAAAAAATTACAAAATGTTTCGATGTCGCTAGCGGATTCTATTCAAATTGTGAATGATGTTCACGCACAGTTATGCGCTGTTTTAGAGAAAGACTCCGATTTTCTTATATTAAGACAAATTTGTGAAGATGCATCAAGTTGTTTCAATGATTATTTTAGGTATGCAAATATAACATCGCTAGATGTCGAACGGTCGTTTTCGGCATTAAAAAACATTTATTCCGCACGTCGTACTCACTTGACTGAAATAGCTGTGGAAACATATCGAATGATTTCAATATTTAACAGATGTTACCCAGTTTGTGATTTCACGGAAGACTTTTTTAAAACGGCAAGTGTTTCAGCACGTTTTATAATTTATTTCTTACCTTCTATTTTATGTGTAAGCTTTTATGCGCTCGCCACGCCTCTGGCTGTTACCGCATATTTGTCCAGATTAGTTATCACTCAAGATACCCGCCTAAACGTTAAGCTTTTCGGGGTACTAAGTTCTTACATTACGAACCAGATGTTGATTTTCTCGAGACCAATATCGCACGACTGAGGGATTATGTTTACCATGACGTGGAAAAGAGGACTCGTCGGAAAACAGAATATTTTGTTTTTTAAAGGTGGTTGAAACTCGATTTAATGAAAATTGAGCCATCGGTTTCGGTACTACTGTCCCATCTTCGAGCCTTTAAATATGTATACCTCACACAGAGTTGCATTAGATCAATAGAATATTTTTTATAAAATATTCGTCCTCGTTAGCTCTATTCTTGCAAAATTGTTATCGCGAAAAATCTCCTGGCATTTTTTAGTTTTGTAACTTTTGTATTTATTGCGTTTCAAAATACGCATCACAGTACTTCTACTAACACCGATTTCGTCTGCAATCTGCCGGCTAGAACAAGGTTCGCCCATTTCAACCAACGAACAAACCCCCACTTCTCTCTCCTTCCGCTCGGGAGGCATTAGAGGAATTTGAGGCTGTTCGTCTATTTGGTTGTTTTCAATGAACGAACAAGAAACCAATTCCATTGCGCATCGTACAAAAAACATAAACCTAACTGCAGTAAAAGAAATAATAGTTAAAAACAATATGGATAAGGATTTGAGTTTGGCATGTTTTGTGATATATCCCTTGATTCATTTCTTTTGTTTTCTCGAATATTTTTGGTTCTACTTAGTTCTAAGATACTAAATAGTAGGGTAGGATGGGGCTAGTTGAGCATAGGGGTATGTTGAGCAATCGCTATATATCTCAAACGACGCATCGTTCTATTTATGCACTTACGAGAGAAGAGGATCAGGAAGAGGTAGCAATTGAACAAGGAGTGGCTAGTTGCTCGCAGACGAACGATTGTGGTGTACGGACGCTTTACTTGTTTTGTGTGCAGAGGAGTAAAAAAATCTCGACTAGTTATTTTCGTTCTACGCAGGTATTTACCAATTATACAAAGATCATGTAAGTAATAATATCTGCTTAATCTAGTTTCAATACCAAACAACATTTTATGAGTATTTTCTATCATTGTTCTAATAACCTAATAACTCTTGTTGACGAAAGTGAGGTTGGGGTTAGTTGAGCAACGCTTGCTAAATTTACCCCGTAAAAATTTAAAAGTTGATTTTGTGATTGTACGTTTTTACGATGGCGAACCAACCACTAACTTGAAAAAAAAAAGGCAGAGCGAAAAAGCTAAGTAAGGGTAAAGTTACAAAAATGATGGAATTGATGGAAAACAAGATTGGAATATCGCAACGACAAATGGTGGCAAAGTTTAGAGTGTCTCAGACAAAAAGCACCAAAATATACGGATAAACAAATTGAAATTATTCCGGTTCGATGTAGGAAGATGAAGACCAATCTAAAAGTTGCACAAAAAGTGTTGATCTTAGATGATGAGAAATATTTTACCATTGGTAACACTAACATCGCTGGAAATGCTGGATTTTACACAAAAAATAAAAAGTCTGCTCCTGACGAAGTGAGATTCGCAGGTAGAGCAAAATTTGAGCCAAAAATTTTAGTTTGGATTGCTATTTCAAAAGCCGGCGTTTCAAGTCTTCTCATAAGAAGTGTGCGTGATTCAGTAATAACTGCTGAAGTGTATAGGAGAAAATGTCTACCAAAACTGAAGCGATTTATTGAAAGCTTTCACCAAGGAGATGATATTCTCTTTTGGCCAGACTTAGCGAGTTCGCATTATGCGAAAGCTGTTACTACATGACTAACAGAAAATAACATCGCTTTCGTCCCTAAAGAAATGAATCCTCCAAATATTCCAAAGGCACGTCCTATCGAAGATTGGTTATATTATTGGCAAAGCAAGCTACAGTGCAAGCCGTTATAAATAAATTTAATAGCACTGGAAATATTCAAAATATACCCCGAACAGGGCGTCCAAAGAAATTAACACTCCGCGACGAAAGAAGTGTTTTGCAGATAATTCATAAACATCCGAGAACAATTGCTCCAAAGATAGACGCGCAAGTAGAAAAAATTAAGGACAACACGTTAATGCAGAGTGTATAAGAAGAATATTAAGAAAACGTCGCTATAATGGCCGAGTTCCTCGCATGAAACCCTTAGTTAGTGCTACTAATCAACTCAAAAGAGTACACTTTGCCGAAGAGTACCAAAATAAAGGCATGGAATTTTGGCAACGGTGTATATTTACAGATGAAAGTAAGTTCACCATTTTTACTTCAGATGGGTGAGGGAAGGTCTGTCGAAAACCATGTAAAGCCTTTGATATTAAAAATACTGTGTGTAATGTGAAACATGGCGAAGGAGCCCTTATGGTTTGGGGGTCAGCGATTGGAGTGGGGAGTTTAGTGTTTATTCAAGGTATTATGGATAAGAAATCATATTTAAACATTTTGAAAGGCCATTTAAAAACTGATGTTGAAAAACTGTAATTAGGAAAACGATGGATATTCCAACAACATCAAGATCCTAAGCATACGGCATTCATCGTGCGTGAATGGCTATTGTATAATGTGCCTCAACAGCTTCATTCTCCGCCCCAGTCGCCAGATTTGAATCCCATCGAGCATATGTGGGATTATCTAAAAAGAAAATTAGAAAATCGTGCTGTAACAAGTCGAGAATCCTTAAAACGAGTACTAATAGAAGAATGGGATCAAATTCCAGCAAATTTTACAGATAAGTTAGTATTTTCCTTGAAGCTAAAGGAAGCCCTACAAAATATTATTATATTATATTATTATTATTATATGGCTTTGGCGGACGCCACTGGCCAGTTAACAAAATATTAACTTTTGTTTAGTTCATGTTATTTAAATTTGTTTATTAGTGTACGTTTACTTTTGTGAGCTTCTATTATTTTTGTCGTTTTTATTCATTTGAATGAACTCAATTTTGAAATACGTTTATCTTTTTGGGAGAATTCTTAATAATTTTTCATACCTTTTCTAATAAATATGTTTTTGTACAAAGAGAAATACAGTAAAGTCCCGCTCGAGTGAACTACCCGAAATAGTGAACACCGAAAAATTTACATTGGGATCCGATTCGGTAATTACCCTAAATATGTATTATAGGAAGCGCTCCATTAAAAAACTCAGGCCAGATATATGGTGCGTCGTGTTATGAGAAGTGTTATTATTATGTATGTATATGTATGTAATAAGAGTTTAAAATAATGTCGAATAATAGGAAACATTTAAAACTGAGCGAAAAATTAGAGATATTGGAAAGCTTAAGTAAAGGTAAATGTGTAACAGATTTAGCTAAAAGAATTTGGAGTGGCTAAATCTACAATATGTGCTATAAAGAAGAGGCGAACATTAATTTTAAGAAAAACTAATCAAAATGTTGATGGTATACGTAAATTTAAAAAAATCTACATATTCAAAAATGGAAAAGGCACTGTACAAGTGGTTTATTTCATTGCGAGAGAGAAATATTCCCGTTAGTGGATTAATGTTAAAACAAAAAGCTATAAATTTGCAAAATTCAATCGATGAATCGTCAACATTCATTGCAAGTAATGGATGGCTTAATAGATTCAAAAGACGGTACAACGTAAGGTTTTTAAAGATTTCAGGAGAGAAATTATCATCACAACCAGAATTAGTTGATCCATTCAAGGAGACGTTGAAGAATACAATTAAAGATCTTGACCTGTTACCGGAACAAATTTATAATGCGGACGAATCAGGTCTTTATTGGAAACTACTACCCGATAAGACGTATGTATCTAACATGGAGAAAAATGCACCTGGTAGAAAAAGTGAAAAACAAAGATTAACTTTTTTGGCCTGTGCAAACGCGTCCGGAACACACAAATTAAAACCTTTAATAATAGGAAAATCAAAAAAAACTCCGATCATTTCGAAATTTTAGCTGTCCAGTACATTACAAGCATTCTAAGGCAGCATGGATGACCACCACCATTTTTAAAGAATGGTTTCATGAAATGTTTGTTCCAGAGGTAAACAAATTTACTTATTTATAATTAGATCATGACATTTCATTTTACTTTTTGGGTTACACAATTTTTACAAAAGTTCTAGTTTTAAGGTTAAACCATCGCATATTTTCTAATAGTTTTTGATTAAAGTATAAAAAATGTTAAAACTACTTTTGCATCATCCCTTAGGTTATAAGTAGAACGCTAAATAATTTTGTAATTATACGGCGATATAGTCCTTTTTGGCAGCATGTTACTATATTAATTGTATAATTACATGTATAGTTAACTGTTTCTCATATTATTATAATTGTACATTGGATCTTTGTCTGCTGGTATGCCAATAAACTGTATTATTATTATTATTATAAATTAAGGTTACGATACGATAAAGTAAACCGAGATGTCAGTTATCATTACCACGAAATTATTTTAAGAATTACGGCAGAATATTGCAAATAATTTCGCGCTAATCCTAACAATTTCACGCTACCCTATGTGAACGCATCTTTATACATTTTTGTATTCTTGTTAAGTTCCTATGTAGCGTATATGATACATGATCTAAATTGTTTCACATCGAAAAGAATGTTCTTTGAAATGTATTTTTAATATTTTAGGGCATAAATAAATATAATCAAATCCACAAAGTTTAAACACCTTAATAAGAAAATTGTCACTCGGGACTGAGGACGTTAATTAACTTTTGTAATAACAACCATAAAAATATGTAATGGTTATTTGGTGGTCTAAAACATCGTCGGTTTCTAGAATTTTGAGTCTGGCAATAAATTAACCTGTGATGATACTTTATAGTATGAAAACATTACGGTACCAATTAAATTCAATTCATCACGAAGATGTTTTCAATATCCCATGAATTCTAACGGGTTAATACGTTTAAAAATGTTAATGTCATTAACTCTAAACCTTTCTAACAAATTCGCCTGTATTGTAGTACTTACATACCTTTCTATTGACAGTCAGTTTTTGTCGCATGACACTCAGACACTTTCGAATAGCGCGTTTCGCAAGGCCGGTAGCGCAACACCACGACAACGGCGAACTAACACCCGGAGCGGCCGGAGACGAACTGGCAGCGGTATCGGAGGCGGATATCGAAGACGATACTACCGAATTACGACGATTTTCGACCGTCATTTAGGCGTTGAGCGAGAGATACGTACTGCTGTATCGACGAGGTGCATTTAAACCCATCAAGACAGGAGAGAGAGCCAGCGCTGGCTGGTGTATATCGAATGATCGGCGCGCTGTGTACACAGCAACTGATCGCGGTCTGTTTGGGTATCGCCGACGAAACCGTAGGACTCGAAAACGGCCTAGACCGGCGGTGCATACGTCACATGCGAGCGATGCACGCAGCACGAGCAGTCCGCACGATATACAACAAGGCGGTGGATAGGCCCGCCGCGTCGTTCGTTGGTAGATGCGACCGCAAGTGCGTCTTCAAAGTCATGCACTTACGATGTGGATGGATGGGTGGCTATAGATGAAGAGCGAATAGACAGAGTAGTAATAGCGACGTATCGGCTCTGTCACAAGAGTATATAGAAGCGCGGTTAACGGGTTGAAAATCAGTTGAAAGGTGGATAGTCACTTACAAGAGTTCGCAAGCTTGTGATAGTATTGGAATGTCTAAATTATGGTGGATGCACTGCCGTGCAAAATATAGAAAAATTTGTATATTCTACCATATTTGTCACAAGTTTATTCATCAAATACTACACAGTAAAAAATCAAGTGTTAATATTATATATAAATATATACAGCGTGTCCCACTAAGAGTGAGAACCGGCGATATCTTGGAAACTACAATAGCTATAGTGATGGGAAAAAAAGTTTCACAACTAAAATGGCAAAGAGAAATTTAATTAAAATATTTTTAAATTCCAAACATGAGCAGTAGGGGGCGCAATTGCTAGGGTCAACAATAAATTTTAAATTAGTCGGTAAAAGTTCCAGGGTTAACTATGATTTTAAATACTTTATTAGAAAGCTTAATTAATTACGCACCACTTTGGTCAAAGACGTTTTGTCATATTGTGAATAATAAGTGTAGTAGGCGTTGCAGAATCATGTAAAACTAAACCTGCTATAACTTTTGCAATTTTTACCCGAATTAAAGAAATGTGGACCTGTTTGAAGCGTTGTTTTAGACGTCGTAATTTGTGCCACCCGTTAATGTTCAAGAAATGCACTAGATGGCGTTATTCCCAACTGTACGAGTTTTTCTCAATTATGTCAAAACATTCAAATGTAACAATGTGCTTTTCTTATGTTGTGTTTGAAGAGTTTTGACAGATTAAAGTAGTGGCGAAAACCGCATAGTGATATATTAGCTGGCAATGAAACAAAGAATGATAACTTTTACTCTTTTGCATACAAAATTGTGTCGGTATTAGTTTAATATGACTGTTTGTTTTTTATCACTTTTCAAATAAAGGTAACAAAATCTAGCATGATTTGAATACAACAGCAGAATTTAGCATGCTATGGAAATAGTTATTTATTTGACAATTGTGACAAGTGCAGTCCCTGGCCAAATTACTTAAAACACTCAATATTTTGTAGTTTCTTCATAATAAAATATAAACTATACGTGTATTATATTTTTTATTTATAAAATATATTGTAAAAATATGTAACATATGTAAATATTAAATAAGTAATTAATATTTAGTCCATAACCCATGATTTTTAATAACACCCTTAATTCTTCGGGGCATACTTTCAATGCAAGATATGATTGTCTCTTTTATATCTTCATCGTTCTCCCATACATCCTTTATATTCTTCATTAATATTTCCTTTGTAGGGTTTTCTCTTTCATATACATTACTTTTTAGTCGATTCCATACGTTCTCGATGGGATTGAGGTCCGGTGAATTTCTGGGCTAACGTAAAAGAGGTATGTGATTGTCTTCAAAGAATTTCTTAACCTTTTTTGCCACATGGCAAGGAGCATTATCTTGCATAAATATACGCCCTGTCGGTATGCGACGTCCTGGCTTAAAATACGGTAATAACGTGTTTTTTAACACATTTATGTACTGCTCTTGACGCATTGTACCTTCTACAAAATACAAAGAGTCGGGTCCGTCTCCACTAATCACTCCCCAAATCATTACCTGCGGAGGGTGTTTTACAGTTCGAAGAACCGTAGACTCTGCGAGACGTTCGCGAGGTCGTTTACAAACAAATTGTGCTCGCTGCACTAACACACAGAGCGAGCACTGGTCACTAAAGAAAACCTATTAAATAATGCAAACATTAATTCAGTAAAAATCATGTTGTTAAGTTATTCACCTTTTTGCAATTCTCGTCTGTGAAATGTTGATATTCTCTTGCAAAGTTGAGATGAGCAGATTTCATTTTTTCTGTTAAACGCGGCTTTTTTACAGGTCTTCGGCCCATTAGGCGATTTTCGCGAAATCGACGCCTGACAGTTCTGCTCGAAATCTCTTGTAAATTTCCTCTCTCTTGTAAATTTTTTTGAATCATTTTAATTGTAGCAAATCTATTGCTCAAAGCCCGATGAACAATTTCACGGTCAGATCCCTTCGAAGGTTTTCTTTTCCGACCGCACTTTGCCCGTTTTTCAGTCGATGTGCTAGCTCCTTCGTTTAAATTTCTAGCTAAACGCGACACAGAAGAAGGAGATACTTTCTGTAATTTTGCAATATCTCGTTGTGAATGTTTGTTTGATTGTAGAAGAGCTTGTATAGCGGCTTTTTGTTCACTTGTTAAATCTTTCCCGGGCATTTTTTTACAAAAAAATCCCAAATATTTCAATTTTTTTCAAATTCCAAATAATTAATTATTAAGAGAGAGATAGAATAACAATTTTACCTTTGCAATAACGATATATCAACACAAAACACTTAACGATACTCCACAATTTAGCTTCTATACGGTTATGACGAAATACTTTAAAAAATATCGATGCATTCTCTAAACTGTGAACTCGCTAAATGTAAGTTGATAACTGAAATATTTATATATACGTACTTTACTCTTCTAAATATAATTTCTCTGGTATTTTTATTTATTGATACAATAATCTAGTCCCTCTATAAACGATCGGATTCAAAGCAAAAGAATATCACTATAATAGGATGGGAATTTCCAGGTAAAAGGGTTGATTTATGACATGTTTCAAGTAATATGGCCAGGGACTGTACATAGAATTTTATTGCGCACTGGCCCCTAAAAATTGCTGATTAGCCGTTAAATGATAAAAAATGTCGTTTTCCAATGCAGAGGCATATGACATGCTTGTAGGGTATTTTCAATGTTTTGAAACGCGTGTGTTGTTGAACATTAACATGTTGTTAAGTATCCAGAAAGAAATCATTTCAACTGAGAAGTATTTTAACGTTTGGCGACACGATTACGTGAAACAGGGTATGTTCAACCTCGTGGTAATCCTACCAGGGCATGTGTAGTTAGAACTGAAGCTAAGGTAATAAATGTCCTTGCATATGTTGAAGTTCATCTTCACACAAGCGCTAGAGAAATGTTTTCCATTGCAGGTATAAGTAAGTCATCAATTCGTCGCATCCTAATAGGCAATACGTCACACCCATACAGATTTTGACCATAGACTCAATAATTGTAATTGGTTAAAAGACATCTACCATGAAGATGCTGCCTTCCTACACTGTATTGTGGACTGATGAAGCTATTTTTGCTAATGATGGGCAGGTAAATTTGCATAATATGCATTACTGGTCCAGAGAAAATCACAATCTTCGGGCATAAATTTTTTAAATTTAAATTGCTCGAAAACGCGAGCAAACTTTTAAAAACGGTTAGCACCATTGGATTCAGCATATTTGAATTAGGTTCACCCCAAGGTGCGCAGCTTATTGCAAAAAAAGAGTCTTCAATTCAAGCACAGTGTTATCAATAGTAAAGGTGCCATCGAAGAATCTCAAGCTGATGCTCTACCCTGTAAAACTCAAAGAAGGGATTTTGAGCAAGAACTGTGCTGACTCATGAAATGGTTGAACAAATTATTGAAAACTATTAGCCATAAGTTTTTACTAACATTTTACTTTTTAAAACATTTCACGTTAAAGACTTTTAGGATAAAATTTTGAATTTTTAATAAAATTAACTAACAACTAAAAGCAACACAAACTCCTTCATTTTACAATCTCTCACAGACATCTAGTCGATTATTTTATTTAATTTTTATCGTTCTTCTCGTCTTATTGCGAAGAATTGATGTTGCGTCATCATTACGAAAAGTCCCAATGACGAGTCAGCGAGAAGAATTGAATTTAATCAACAGAATTTGCATATAATTATGTATGTATTGTATATTCCCGTCATGTTTACGTATTAACCGTTTACGATTCAATCCAAAACGTCGGCTTCTTATAATTTTCAGCTTCGTAATGCATACGTATGTGTTGATGTAGCGAATTCTAGCAGCAGCCGTCCTTTAACAATTCCCAAAACCCACTAGCATCGGCCGACATTAATTAAAATTAAACATTGGCGTACATGTGTTTGCGGAACATTAACATGTTTATTAGCCGGTCGAGTTGATGATTACGCTTTTAATTTAGGCTGTTTTAGCATCTGGAATGACTTCCAACCAAAGAAGTTAGAGTTGTTTACATTTACGAGTGTGACCCACATAAAACCTCCTTAGAGTGGGGGTAAAACAGGATTAAACTTTGTCGATTGTAATCGCAACTCGTCGTAATCGTAATTTCAATCTGTGCTTGTGCATGAGATTTTTTTATGTGTCTATTTACACTTATAATCTTAGATAGTCAATCGTACAATATTATCATATCAAAATTGCAATCAAAAAGGTCTTGGAGCTTTGGAGAATGCTTCCCCATTTGCTATAAGCTTCTGCAAGATGGCGGAAACTATCCGTACGTGAAGCTTAACAACATCATTCCTCATTTACCATGAAAAATATGAACATGAATTTCTAAATCATTAATCAATGGCCCCAAGAAACCTACACTAACTTCGGAGAGCTTACACAGGGTTATCTAAGACGATGGCCTATTAAAAGTATCTCTGGAAATAATTAAACTATAGATAGCTCTACCTTATCAATTCTGGTTGTTTACTTGTAATAAATAATCGATTTCATGATTTTAAATAACTCGGAAACGAGCGAATCTAGGTATAGGAAGTAAAACGTGTTTTACTCGCATTTTTTCAAGTAGAACATGTAGACATTCTTAAAAGTAGAGGTTGCCATTTTACAAAATTGAATTTTCTTTAGTTGAATATGTTAGCGTTTGGACTAGGTCTTTGGAACACTGTGTATAATATTGTTGAAATGCATTTATAACAGCAAAGGGTACTTTATGTTACTAGTAAAAATCCTAAAACTGGTTTACATGAGTAATACCGAATAATGTTTCAGCTGAATTCTGCGTTTGTCAAATTTTTCACAAAAAATTTAATATCTCGAAGGTGGTACATCCTACACCTATGATACTGTACATCGTTGAACCTGTTTTTGAGAGGTCTGTCTAAAGGATTCGTAATATATAAAGTGTACCATTTGAAATAAAAAAGTTGATATCCGTTTCCGGTTTAAACGAAGGTGCCATTAAGTTAAAAATATTTTTGGAAATACATTATTATCTATATCCCGCCAAAATTTAAAAAAGATAGTTTAATTATTTTCAGAGATACTTTTAATAGGATATCGTTGTGAATGAGCCTGTATATATAGGGAATAACACGTTATCAATGAAATTAAAATTAAATTGTGTTAATCTTTTGTTATTTTTCTTTGACATTATAATCAATTATTACCTTTGAATAGTTATACGTTTCTGCCAAGTTTGGTAAAAAAATTCGCACCCCTTCTTGGTGTTGCAATTTCCATGTCATGTAGCATATTTTATAGGTATGAGCTCTGCGTTGAATTGCCATGTGAATGTCAAATAATTGTTATGTCAAAGATACAAAACGCTATACTGATAACGCGGTAACAGCCAGAGGCGTGGCGAGCGCATAAAAGTTTACGCATAAAATAGAAGGTAAGAAATAAATTATAAAACGCGCCGAAACACTTACCGTTTTAAAAGTCATCCGTGAAATCACAAACTGGGTAACATTTGTTAAATATTTGAATCATTAGTAGAGTAACCAAAACTTGCGGACTCGCATAGGCGTCGGTATTACGGGTTAATATAAGAATACGAAAAATTCATAAATAAACTTACTTGCTAATTATTCAACAAATTAGAGGCATCAAGATGTGAACTACTGTAAACTTGCATCATTGCATATGTTTCCACAGTTACTTCTTTAAACCTTGTGCGTCGACAAGAAAAAATATTCTTATACATAGAAAAAGATCTCTCCACATCTAAGGAAGTTATATTTGCATATAGAAACTGTTTTTCAAAATCACTTAAAAGTTCACTATTCTTACACTTATTATAAACGGCCTCTAAAGCATTAAAATCGGGATTTTTCCTTAAAACATCTGCCAACTTTTGACTAGCGCATAATCCTGGCGTATCATTTAATGTGTGTAATTTATTTTTTACACTCTCCACTATGTCTAATGATTCCTGCAATGGCAATTCAGTACATTGTAGTTTTCTGATGGCATCTAGTAATACTGTATAATTGGTACATATTGTTGTTAAATCTTCTAAAAGTTGAGGAATTTGAAATTCTCTTTGATTTTCTCTAATTGCTTTGGATTCATTCCGATTAAATCGCATTATAACTGATTGAATTTGTTGAAAATGGATCAAATAGTAAGAAGCTGCTGTTAGCCAAGTACCCCATCGCGTTAAAATTAGTTCAGGAGGTTCTGGAATACCCGGACAAAATTTACGAAATTCTTTTAAACGTTTAGGAGATTTACGAAACACTGCTTTAGTACTTCCAATCATCCGATCAACGTTTCCGTAATGTTGTCGAACAACTTCACCAACTAAATGCAAAGCATGCAGCACGCAGGTTATATGTATTAAGTTAGGAAATATATGTTTTAAGGATCGCCCAACACTTAACATCGTAGCTGCACTATCTGTCACAATCATCACAACTTGATCTTGGGCGATTTTAAATTTTTTCAAAGCGTTCATTATCACTTTTTGAATATTTTCCGCGTTACATTGTTGAACACGTTTGCAAGCTAACAAATATCGAGATGCTGTGTTCTCGCTAGATAAAACGCGAGCGATTACATTCACAATACTGTTTTTCTTTATATCGGTCATCTCATCCACGGTAATCCATATTTTTTTGGAACACAAATCACGTTTACACACATTTTCTAGCATCTCTTTCATTCGCGGCAAATGATTCTGTAATTGTGTTTGTGAGGGTAATGAGTACTTTGGAACGTATTGTCGCCAAAACGTTTTAAAAGCTGCTTTTCTCATCAATGACAACGGAAGATTACAAGAGGTAAACATAATTAATAAATGTATGAGGAATAGTGTATAAGGTATTTCAGTTCTTGCATTTCTCATATGCTTAATACCATTGACATGCCTCTGGCAATCAGTTCTGTCCAATGCAGCCAAACGAACATTGCATATTAAGCAAAAAATTGCACTACCGTCATATTTTAAATGGGGAAAAAGTGACACATACTTATGTACATTAGTAGCAAATCTATTACGAGGCATTGTTTCCTTAGGTATGTAAATATTAGTTCTATATGAAACGATACACTAATTATGTATTTGGTATAATACTACAACAAACAAAAAACACCAGCTATATTTTCAAAAGCGACACGTAAGTACATAACCTTGACCGTTCGACTAATCCCTGCAACAGCTCAACCGGTACTAAAACGAAATCTCTCTCAGCGCGGTTTAACATGATTTATATTCAAGGTCAACACTACATGCCTGCTTCTGTACCGGTTTAGTTTATTTATGAATTTTTCGTATTCTTATATTAACCCGTAATACCGACGCCTATACGGGTCCGCAAGTTTAGGTTACTCTAATCATTAGATATGTTTCCACAGCTGTTTCAGTCAAGTGAGTACGACGTGCGGAATAAATGTTTTTTAATGCCGAAAACGACCGTTCTAGCGCTGTTATATTTGCATATTTAAAGTAATCTTTGTAACAATTTAATGCATCTTCACAAATTTGTCTTAATATAAGAAAATCGGAGTCTTTCTTTAAAACACTTTCAAATTTTCGTATTACACACCAATTTGTTTCGCCTTCTACAGCGCATAACTGTGCGTGAACATCATTTACAATTTGAACAGAATCCACTAGCGACATCGAAACATTTTTAGTTTTTCTATTCCCTCCGCTAGTCCGAAGTAATTGTTGTGAATAGTTTGTAAATCTCTTTTAAACTGACTATCTTGAAATATTTCCTGACTTTTCTTGATTGCTGCAGCTTCTGTCGGATTGAATTTTAAAACTACCTTCTTTACTTGATCAAAATGTTTGTTGTAGTAAAACGCAGCCTGCAACCATGTCCCCCGACGTGTAACAATCGGCTATGGTGGTTCGGGTAAATCAGGACACAGTTTATGAAATAGTCGGGTACGTTTCGGGGACTTTAGAAACACTGCCTTTGTACTAGCAATCAATGCATTTACTGGTGGAAAACATGTAGGAATCGTTTGTGCCGCAAGGTTTAGAGTATGGATTTTGCACGTTACATGTAAGAAGTTACCACTGTGTTCTTTAAGGCACCATCACTCATAAACATTAAAAGTTGCTTAGTTGAAGCTTTGTTCAATGAGTTCAACGCCACCTTTAAAATCTCATCGGCAGTACAATTTATAACTCTTTTGGAAGCAAGTAAGAAGGAGGATGACGGTCGATGTGGTCCCATCGTACGTACCATTTAATTAACCGCAGAATGTTTTTGACGATCTGTTGTTTTTACTACAGTGTTGACAAACAATTTTATTTAATTTAAACATAATATAGGGTTAATATGAGGAAAACAGTTATTTGGTTTCGATAAAGACAACAGTTCAAACTAAATCAACAAAATTATTTGTTTCACACAACATGGAATTTATTTGCACATAGATTTTAGTTCTAGTAACTACATATAATTTGGTTGTCTCGACTCAATGCCAACAACAGACAGACGAATATACCACATAAGTACCAGGATTTATAAAATATTAGATATTTATGGATATATAAAATACATATAATACTCCATCAATTTAAAGCAATCTAGCAAAAAATAGAAACAAATAAGAGAAAAGAGGACGATATTAAACATATGGGCCGACAAAACAATCCAAACGAACAATCAAAACACGGCCCCGTCAAAACAGCAACAAGCATTCGAGATGTCGTTGTCTCGTAGCCACCACCATCATTCTGTCTGATCGTCCCAGTCTCGAAACCGCGGCCCGTTCGATGACGATGGCGCGACATCGTCGCGTCTCGCGCAATCCTCTTCTTCCTAAGTGGGCCATACACCGGGGAGGTTAGGGCCCATCTGCGTGACTGCATTTCGTCATAGGACAGCTCTCGCTATTACCACCGCCAACGCCGATTTCGATAGCGGTCTGAGACCGCGTTCGTATTATCCGTTTGATTCGTAGCTGGTCCTTTGCGAATCTACACCGCTGTTCGTGGAGGACAGAACGGTTTTCTTTGAGATAATCACAAGATTGATAATTTAAAATTGCTTTAAATTGTTTAGAATGAAGAAAAAACATCAACCTATTGGTTTGCTCCACATAATGAGGTGAAGCGGATCAAAAAATAATAGAAAATATTAAAGAAAAACAAAACAATGTTAACCGATGTGTGTAGTAATTACAGAATAACATATACTTCTTTTACAATTACCTTTAGGCAAATACTACTATCAATAGTGCCAAAAACATCAACAAATTTGATCCAGTGCACCGCATTCTACGGTACTTGCTTAATTTGTCAACACGTATACAGGGTGTCCCATGATATGATTGCAACAGCTTAAGAATATATTGTCCAAGCAATTGCAAGCCAAAAATCTCTAATGAACATATGCCCAAAACTCTATCGTAACTGAGCTACAAGCATTTAAAGTTTTAGGAAACCGCAGTTGCCGCAGTTATTGAAAAGTTGGGGTGGCTGTGATTCATCATTCATTTATTCAGCGTATTTCGTTGTTTGTGTTACATTACAATAATCTTAAAGGTATGCTCATTTTTTGAAATGAAGAATACGCCGATATACACTTTGTTTATTGATGCTGTAATGGAAACGAACCAGCGACAATTTGCGAATATCGTCGGCGATTTCCCACTAATAGAGTGCCTTATAGAAAAGTTTTAGCAATATCCATCGGTGATTACGAGAAAAAGGCAAGTTTCCTGCAACTATTTCTGAATGTCTCGTGCAGCAAGAATCTGCTCAAGAAGAAGCAATACTTAATATGGTTGACGTTTAACCTTTTACTAGCGTTCGAAGAATATCCAACAGACTTAACGTAGGTCGTACCATATCTTACCTGTACAAGCTTTAAAAGCTGCCGACCACGCAGCATGACTTGAATTTAGTCGCTAGTGACTAAGATATCGAAGGTTTTGTCGGAAATGGGATCAATAACACCAGGAATTCACATTGCTGAGCACTTGAAAATCCATGGGAAACTAGGGAATCTCATTTTCAAGATTTTCTATGAATATTTGATGTGGTATTATTGATGACCGTCCCATTGGTCCGTTTATAATAAAAGAACGTTTGACGGCCGTTCATTATTCACGTTTCCCGGAAAATTACTTTCCAACATTACTGGATGACGTTTCTCTTAATGTAAGACGACGCATGTTGCTACAACACGACAGCGCATCTCCTCACTGTGGTAGACAAGTAACAGCTTTTCTTAACCAAAACTACACGAACCGTTGGATTGGAAGAGGCGCAGCAGTTGTTTGGCCACGTAAGGTCACCAGACCTAAATCTCCTCGATTATTTTCTTTTGGGAAGGCTGAAAAGTCTTCTTTATGCAGAATGAAAACGGAGAACTTGTTGCTAGGACTATGGGTGCCGTCGAAAATATTCGTGCTGATCCTGGGACTGTTTGCAGAGCTACCACTTCAGTTCTGAGAAGAGCTCGAATGTGTATACAGCAATTGGGTGGACATTCTGAACAATTAATGCAATAAAGCAACTTCTTTTTAACTGATTTTCAATGAGATTTTACATGATATTTAATCAGATTTCAAATTACCCTAGCTCAGTTCCGATAAAGTTTTGGCGATATGTTTATTAGACGTTTTTGACTTGAAAATGCTTGAGTAACACACCCTTAAGCTGTGGCAATGATATCATGGGACACCCTGTATAATCCTAAAGAGTTTAGTTCTTAGATTCGATGTATTTCAATATCATTTGATATAGTCCTAATTCTGTAATGGCAAAAGGCATCATTTACCTCTAAGTATGTACGTGTATATTTTAATAATGATAGCAAGGACTGTGGGGTGGTATGGTAATCAACACAAAGTATCGGTACACTCGTCACCACATAAAATATTAATTAGTTCGGAACAGCTGTTTCGAAGGCTCATTGGACCTTCATTCTCAACTGGGTTATCAGATAAATCCAATAGATTTATTTAAATTAATTTATCCCCCGATAAGCAAACCTATCAGAAACACAACCATAGCAATCTGACAGGCCTTAAATTTAATTGTCAGTAGAATTTATAATGATACATCATAGTGACATGACAGCAATAGAAAGCTTAAAAAGAACGCCAACTTAATGCTAAAAAAATGTATATGCATTACAACGCCATCGAACAAATGCATATAAAAACTAAAAGTAGCGCGTAATCCAAATCTTCCATTTAAACTAATTGTAAGATGTATGTAAGCCATTAAATTATTCCTAATCGATTAATAGCGTTGTTCCAATTACATATCTCACAGCACACTCTAAAAATGAAAATGGCTCAACGCCTATAATCGGACTAGGAATATTTTAATAGTCGGTTTAAATAATACGGTGGGATTTATATGTCAGAAGTAATAAAAATATAAAATACCAGTATTTTAAAAATAAAGTAGATCATCTTACTTAGGAATTTTTATTATAATAAAAATAACCCAATAAAAAAAAGAATAAATACTAGTATGCTGTACAAATAGGCAAGGATAAACTGTTGTTAAAGTATAGGTACATAGGAAATTATAGATTTTTTACTAAATTATGTTTTTATTATACTTATAATTAATCTGGGCAAATATGCGGTAACAGCCAGAGGCGTGGCGAGCGCATAAAAGTTTACACATAAAATAGAAGGTAAGAAATAAATTATAAAACGTGCTGAAACACTTACCGTTTTAAAAGTCTTCCGTGAAATCACAAACTGGGTAACATCTGTTAAATATTTGAATCATTAGATATGTTTCCACAGCTGTCTCAGTCAAGTGAGTACGACGTGTGGAATAAATGTTTTTTAATGCCGAAAACAACCGTTCGACATCTAGCGATGTTATATTTGCATATTTAAAATAATCCTTGAAACAACTTAATGCATCTTCACACGCACCTTCACAAATTTGTCTTAATATAAGAAAGTCGGAGTCTTTCTCTAAAACACTTTCAAATTGTCGTATTACACACCAATTTGTTTCGCCTTCCACAGCGCATAACTGTGCGCATTTTGTAATTTTTCTATTCCCTCCGCTAGTCCGAAGTAATTGTTGTGAATAGTTTGTAAATCTCTTTTAACCTGATTATCTTGAAACATTTCCCGGCTTTTCCTGATTGCTGCAGCTTCTGTCGGATTGAATTTTAAAACAACCTTCTTTACTTGATCAAAATATTTGTTGTAGTAAAACGCAGCCTGCAACCATGTTCCCCAACGTGTAACAATCGGCTATGGTGGTTCAGGTAAATCAGGACACAGGTTGTGAAATAGACGGGTACGTTTCGGGGATTTTAGAAATACTGCCTTTGTACTAGCAATCAATGCTTTTACTAGTGGAAAACATGTAAGAATCGTTTGTGTCGCAAGATTTAGAGTATGAATTTTACAAGAGATCGGCCCAAAGAACGCATGTTTGCGGCACCATCACTCATAAACATTAAAAGTTGCTTAGTTGAAACTTCAAATTTGTTCAATGAGTTCAACACCACCTTTAAAATCTCATCGGCAGTACAATTTATAACTCTTTTGGAAGCAAGGAAGAAGGGGGATGACGGTCGATGTGGTTCCATTGTACGTACCATTACATTAACCATAGAATGTTTTTGACAATCTGTTGTTTTGTCCACACACAACCACAGTTTTTTATCTTTCAATTCCGTTTTCATTCTTTTTTCTGTATGTTCACGAACAAATGGCACTACATTTCGTATCGATGTCCGACTAGGTAATTTACAGTCCGCATATTTATTCCAGAAGGAGACAAATGCTTATTTGTCTAGTAAACGAAACGATAGATTACATAAAATAAGAGTAACACATAAATCAAATGTCAATTTTTCTTGGTCTCGTATGCCACTTTTTGCAGAAGAATGCACAATCGATAAAACTGATAAAAAGTATTTAAAAGAAAGTTTCAACAGGAAGTGTTTCGACGGTGAAAATATTTTAAATTAATAAGTCCCGTGCTATTCCTACCTATTCCGAAATTTCAGAGTTCCATTCATAATAATATTACTGAAACTTCCAACTAACGAGTTTCGTAAAATACCCTGTATATATTTTTGTCTTAAATGCTCTTTATTTGTATGCAATGTTGCATTTAATTGGTTCCAAAGGATTACCAATGCCAATAAATTCAAACTAGCTGTTGTATTTAAAGTATAAATTTCAATTTCGTGTCACCATTTCGACGAACGCCGCTGTATATTCCGTCAGGCTAGACTAGGGCGGCGAGACGGCCTGCAGATTGAGAGCACGGGGAGTGAGACGAGCGGGGAATGGCTCTGTCTAGACAGGACAGCTCACGTTTACCAACCGTACTCGCCGTAACACACACACAAACGCACACACGAACGCGACACATTCACGCTCATGAAACGGTGGTCTATAGCTTATGTATGTATATGTAGAGTATACGGCACCGACACAACACATACAGAACGCACGGCGTTGACGTTACATGAATTTAGATTGGAAATATAGGGTATATTCCGTACATAGCGAGAGTTACCGGAATTATTTGGATATTTATTGTAATGTTATGGGGCGCGTGTACGGCGGTTCAAGTTTCATTGCCAGCGTTAATAATTCCATCGCATGTAGTAGCGTGTAGTTATGGGATTTTTTTTTATTTCTAACGCGTTCAGTACGAAATAGATGGGTTATAATATTACAAATTTTCTGTTATTGCCGCTTGGGGGCGTAAAATAATAATTTGTATGTGTTAAGTGGGTTTAATACGATTACACAAACAATTTACGAGGAATATAATCAACGAATTTAATTTTAAGATGAATTTAAACTATTTTGATCAGTCACTATCTTGTAATGCTTGTTTCAGATTACAACATGCTCTAGAATGCTTCAAAACAGCACAAATGATCATGTTGAAGAAACCCGACAAGCCAGCAGAACAAGTGACATCCTATCGTCCGTCATCTCCAAATTATTTGAAAAGCTTCTGCTGAAAATATTTAAACCAATGAACAACATCCCCGACTTCCAATTTGGATTTCGTGATCATCATTCCACCATCAATCAGGTGCACAAGGACGTCGCTCACATCGAGCGAGCATTAGAGGGGAAAAAATACTGCTCAGCAGTATTCTTGGACATTTCCCAAGCCTTTGATAAGGTATGGCATCAAGGCCTTATCTCCAAGATGGCCAAACTACTACCTATAAATAAATATTGCAAATTGCTAACATCATACTTAATCCGAAGAACCTTCAGAGTCGTACACGAAGAAGCATATCTTTTGTTCTACAACATCTCAGCAGGAGTCCCACAGGGAAGCATCCTCGGACCTTTTCTGTACGTACTCTACACTGCTGATATTCCGACAACTGAAAATACAATTCTGGGCACATTTCCCGACGATACTGTAGTAATGGCCACTGATGTGTCACAAGAAAAACCAACCGAGAAACTTCAAGCTGCATTAAAAAACATCCGTCAATGGACCAAAGACTGGAAGATTAAGCTCAACGGAGCAAAATCAACACAAAAATAGCGTCCATCCTGTGTTTCTAGATGGTATAGCAATACCACAAGCAGAATTAGCAAAATAACTCGGTTTACACCTCGACGGAAGACTTAATTGAAAGCACCATGTCCGACAGAAAACTACGCAAATATGACACGAAGTCCGTAAAAGATTAATCTACCAGTTTATTATTAAGCCCATTTGGACATACGGTATTCAGCTTTGGGGATGCACCAAGGCGTTAAACCAACTCATAATCCAAAGAAGTCAAAACAAAATTCTTAGAATGATCACCGATGCCTATCGATATGTGACCAATGAAGAAATCCACAACCACCTGGCGATCAAAAGGGTACACGAGGTAATACAAGATTACGCTGTCAAACATGAAAAAAGGCTACTAAGTCACATCAATGTAGAAGCTATCAAACTCCCGGAACACAGTGAGGATGTGCGTAGATTAAAACGGACTAAACCCCATCAACTCATTGATCTATATTTAAGTTCCTAGTTCACACACTAGTGGTTATATATTTATTAGGTGCTTGCACAGTGGTGCATTTAACCTGTACAAGTTTTGCTAATTGCTAGAATTCTGAGCATTAGTATGGAATTATCAGTGGTAATAAATTAATGTATACATTAAGATAATACTAACCATGTCCAATAAAGGATGTTCAAAAAAAACTATCAACTTTCTCAATAAAGATTATGTAAAGAAATAAAACTGAATTTGGCAAAACAATTCTTGTCTCTGTGTTAGGCTGGAAATTTTTACTGACTACCCTCGCGTTCAATCAGAAAAATCAGTTAGCAAGTGCAAAATATCGACTTTAAAAGCTGATATTATGCAATTTCTACCTTCAGCCTTCAGTAATGATGCGTATCGTATGGTCCCAAAGTTTTCGGAAAATTTTCAAATGGTTTGTAGTTGTACCAATCGGCATTTAATCAAATTGTCGCTGGAAGTGAAATGTCATAATTACCTTGATTTAATTATGACAGGTTAATTTTTGGCAAATGCCCAAGCGTGATATGGCGGCTATATATCGAGAACAGAATATTTCTATATCAACAATTTAACAGGTGTTCAGGTTATTCTGAAGAAATTCCGCATCTTGTGGGTCTTTTATCTGATGGTAAATCTTTAAACCATCTGGGTATGCAAGTATGGTGCAATTAAGAGAGGTTATTAAGTCATTCACAAACAGAATGAACATTAAAGGACCCAAATTCGAATCATGGGGAACTCCAGACGTGGAATAGAAGGATCTTGACCTATAGCCATTGTAAGTGACGTAGTTAACTCTCTCCGCAAGATGGGAATTCATAAGCATAATTAACGAATTGCTAAAACCAAAGGAGGAAAGCTTACATAGTAAAACATAGTGATCGATGGTATCAAATGCACAGCTGAAGTCAGTATAAATAACATCTAACTAACTACCGTTGTCTATGGTCTCGGCTATACCCTGTGTTGTGCAACATAAGTTTGTTATAATTGGAAATGTCTGTATTATCACCTTTTTTAAATACCGGACATACGAGCGATCTTTCAAACTTGTGGAAAGGTACTGGTTTGTATTGATTGATTAAACAGTTTACACAACGGAGTGGGAAAAACGTTGGCACAATCTTTAACTAAGGAAATAGGAATATTATCATGTGCTTTAAGAGTTTTATAGCTCGAGTAATATCTGCAAAATTTACAGAAGGGACAGAAACAAGAGGGACATTTGTAAGACAGTCAGATAGGTCAGCGATGTAACTGCTATTATTTACGAGGTGTGGCAATTAAATAACCGGACTGGCGCTACTATCGGCAAACAGCGAGAACACCACGGTAGGTTTGAACATGTCTGTGCTTGTCGATGCTTCCCCCCACGCTGAGCTCGATGGGCACGGTTGTACGTCGCTCAGTCTCGCTGTAGCAATCGTCCGTTCAAGTCCTTACGTTGGCGTCGCTTCGGAAAAATGCAGAATGTTCAGATCGAGCAACGAGTTAACCTCAAGATTCTTGTGAAACTGGGGTTCTAACTACCCTTCGTGAACGAGTGAGAAGACGAAGACTCGATTTGTGGAAGAGCAAATCCTATATGCTCCACCAAGACAATGCGCCAGCCCATTTCGCCTTGTCTATGAAGGCGTTCTTTGCGAAATCCGGCATCACCGTGTTGAACCACTTACCGTACTCGCCCGACCTGGCCCCCTGTGACTGATTTTTATTTCCTAAGGTAAAATCGGAGCTTAAGGGGACAAGATTTGACAGTGTGAAAGCGGTGAAAGCGAAAGCGACGGAAGTTCTCAACCAGCTGACAGAAACGGACTTCCAGCACTGCTTTCGATAGTGGAAAATTCGTAAGGGATCGGCAAGGAGAGTACATTGAAGGGGGTAAACTTTGTAATGTAATTGGTGAACAATAAAATGTTTTGTAGCACCAGTCCGGTTATTTAATTGTCACACCTCGTATATCACTTTTCGTTAGATAACAATAACTTTTGGAATAACCCAGGTATACCAGACAGCAATAATTAGACATTACATGTCTACATAATTACAGATCAGACCACACCGGTATTACAAATTCTAAAAATAGCATTTCAAGTAATCTAGTAATTAACATATAGTACGTACACGTATAACATTATCCTATTCGGAATTGTCGCAGTGTTAGATAAAAAAACAAGAGGTCTATTTTCGAACTTGAGTCATTTACTAATTCATGTAAACAATACCATTAATTACAGAAACTGCTGTCTGGCATCCTTCTATCTATATACAAACATGGTATATGCAGGAACATATGTTGCCGGTTATCAACCGTTTTTGATAACCTACATAATTTAATGTGATCGTTAATTTTGTGCAAATACGTCAAAAAGTTCAAATATTTGTCGTACGTCTGGCGTAAATACAGATATATAAGGTTTCTTTTTCAATTGCCAGGAGAATGGGACGATTTCTATGTGGATGTTTTGAACCAGAGCATGTTTTGCCGTGGAAATTTGTCGCGACAATATTCTCTGAATCTTTGTAAACACGTAATACAATTTTACTGGCAACTAGCTCCAAAGCGTTTCTGAAAACGTATTTTCCAGTAGTTAGTTTTTTTTTCAAATTTCGACGAAGTACGTAATACAAATTTATAGACAAAATACTTATTATTTGCCAAGGTACACATTATTAACGCTGGCCACGAGCGGTACCGCGCATCGGCGTAGAATCACTTCGGATCGAGAGGAACGGTAGTATTACTTCGTCTGCGGAGCAGTACGGACATTTTCGCTGCCGGTGATTTGCGCAATTGTTTATCTGTCCTAGAAAAATTATGATTTCGTCAGCAAAACGACCGCGGTCGGACAAACTTCGAAAATTTATTGCAGAAATTCCAGACTTAATATATGAAGGTGCTAAAATTAAATGTGTAATCTGTAAAATCCCGTTAATGTGTTGGTCCAGACAACATTCTCTACGACACGTAAATAGTGAAAAGCATGTCTCAAAAAGAAATTGCGCACGAGACAATGAAAAATGTATATTTAATTTATGCGTTACGTTTATCGCATGTAATATACCGTTTAATTTACTAGACAAGGAACCATTTATCTGCTTTTGGAATAACTATTCGGAGTGCAAATTACCAAGTCGAACATCGTTACGAAGAATTGTGCCATCTGCGCGCGAACATATTGAACAAAAAATAAAATCGGAGTTGAAAGATCAAAAATTGTGGTTATGTGTCGACGAAACAACAGATCGGAAGAAACATTCTGTTCTTAATGTAATGGCACGCAAATTGGAACCTCATCAATCGGCACCTTCAATTCTATTAGTCTCCAAACGAATACAACAGTGTACTGCCGAAATAATTTCAAAGTTAGTGTTAAATACATTGGACAAGTTTGAACTTTCAACAAACCAACTCTTGATGTTAGTGAGTGATGGTGCTGCAAACATACTTTCTGTAGGCCGGTCTTTTAAAAAGCATTTTGCTAATTTGTTACACATTACGTGTAAAGTTCATGCTCTCAATCTTGTGACGGATAGTATCAGAAAATGTTATCCTGAGGTAGACGCTTTAATAGCGCATACCAAAGCAGTATTTGTCAAATCACCGAAACGTATTCGCGAAGTTCACAGGCTGTGCCCCAGAACTTATTCTAACTCGTTGGGGAACATGGTTGCAGGCCGCGTTTTATTATCATAAATATTTTGACAATATTAAGAACGTGGTTTTACAATTCGATACAAAGGAAGTTGCCGCTATCCAGAAAAGCCAGTCGAAATTTCAAGATAGTCAGGTTAAAATGGATTTAAAAATCATTCACGACAATTACTTCGGGCTAGCAGATGCAATAGAAAAATTACAAAATCCTGCGGTGCCGTTAGAAGAGAAAGTTGTCCCGTTCATGGTGAAAATGTGATGAGTGACAGTGTGGTTAGAAGATGATGCCGTATGTTTCGAGAAGGACGAACTAATGTCCATGATGAAGAACGGAGTGGAAGACCAACTGTTGTAACGGACGAACTTTTGGGTAATGTCGAAGAGAAAATTCGTGAAAATTGGCGATTCACAATCACAGAACTAAGTGCCTTTTTCCCTCAAATTTCACGTACAGTTTTGTACGAGGTTGTTACCGAACATTTAGGTTACCACAAATTTTGTGCATGGCGGGTGCCAAAACTTGTTACCGAAGACCATGAAACAAAGAGAATGGGATCGGCACTAACTTTTCTGACGCGCTACGATGTTGATGGTGGAGATTTCCTCATGCATATCATAACAGGAGATGGGATTTGAGTTGCATATGTCAACGTTAAAGTGTCGTCAAACATTTTCTGCGAGAAAAGTCATGGTCACTGTTTTTTGGGACAACAAAGGCGTCCTTCTTGACTTTATAGAACGAGGGGACCACAATAAACGCTGAAGTCTCATGTGAAACTTTGAACAAGCTCAGAAGAGCTATTCAAAACAAGCTACGTGGATTATTGAGTTAAGGGCATCGTTTTTCTTCATGATAACGCCCGCCCGCATACCGCCGCTCGCACGGTAGGCCTACTGGACAGTTTTAGGTGGGAACTGTTTGAACATCCTCCCTACAGCCCTGATTTGACTTCTAGCGACTTCCATCTGTTCCCTAACATGAAGAAACGGCTTGGACCACAACGGTTTGAGGGCGATGAAGAGCTGCAGGACAGTGTTACAGCATGGCTTAATTCACAACAACATTTACTTATATTGTCGGATATTCCAATTTTCAAAAATAGTCAACAAGTCCGTATCCTCCTAACGTTGAAAATCAAATAAAGCGCCAAGGTCTCTGACGTATTTGGCAGGGTGAATACATAGAATCAAGAGATATGTAAAAGCCGTAATTTTAACTTAAATTAGCTCCATCTATAAGTGGCATTCAAGTTATATCTTAAGAGAACTATATCTTTCGAAAACAAATTTCGAAAGAAACGGTATGTGATACAACTTTATGGGCTTCATTTTTTAAATCAGCACATGGAAATTACTATAAAAAGACCTCAAAATCTAAAACAGCAAAGCCACTGTAGACCTGTGTAATGTATAGGATGTGCATAACATTGCAAAATTTCAAAGAATGAGCGTGAACGACCCCTGTATGTTACCACATATTCCATATCCTCTATTTATACTTCAATACGTGTGAATCAAGTAAATATGCATATATAATACCTAATATAATAATACCTCTAACCTACTTTCTAGAAATGTGTAATTACATTGTCAGACTATTATAACAAGCACTATGAAGCAAGTCATAGCGCTTACATGCTTAGACCGATAGGAGAGATCGTTAATAAGGTCGCGAAACAAAAGCAAAGACGTGAAAAAGTAGAATACAGGAAGTGGTTGGCAGGAAATGAAGTAATGGTGTCTGTCCTCCGCTAAAATTTCAATATGCCGTTAGAAAAACATGCAAATTAGAACAAAGCTAGAGTAGGTACATAAATACGCAGCGTAACAATTGTGGCGATGAGTTGTTAGACGGGTCTCCAGACGAACAATTTCATTAAGAATTCAACGAGCTGTTTAGATAATAGAAAATGCGCAACCTTGGTTAATGAGATAACGTCTAAAATAATTGCGTGAATGTTGTCACATTGTGGGTGTTTATGCTTCCACAACAGCCAAATATGTAGATTACGCGTTTTTGCAAAAAAATAAACCTACGATCCATTGAATATGGTTACTCTGTTTATATTTCTACATTGGTTAGATGGTTTAAGAACAAAATCTACGTAATAGAAACGCTAAAATTTGCGGAAGATGGTTGCTAGCGAGATTTTAAAACACTTCTAAATGTAGATAGAAAATAATACCAACAAAATACTTTCAAAACAACAAAAAAACTCCCCGGCTGGAAAATTCCCCGACGATAAGATTTCTCAACAAACAATTCAACGGATGGAAAGCTTCCCGAGAATAACAAACTTCCTTTCACACTTTATCTTGGCTTAGGACTTAATAAACAATTGATAATTCCGTTTGCTGTACGATTTTTGACCAAATGATGACAGAATGCTGATTTTTAGAAGAAATATTTTACTCCAAGGTCAAAGCGCCCATGGGTACGTGCACAGAACATTTCAAATAGTGTCAGACTTGTTTTGTAAACTGTTTCCGGTACATGGGTTGAAGAAAAATATTTCAATTCCATTAATGTATGTGCTATTATCAGACAAAACAAAAGAAATACTTACATTCGCTTGCTGCAAAAGTTAAAAGCATATATGCCTACCATCCTCACGGATTTCGAAACTGGTATGGCGAATGCTTTTGCTGAAGAATTTCCAGCTTTAAAGCATGGTGCATGTTACTTCCATTTATCAAAGTGTATTCTTAGAATAATTTAATCAGAAGGTTTAAGGAACTAGTACGAAACCGACGTGGAATTTGCATTAAAAGTTACTACCAACGTTAGCATTTGTGCAAACAGCAAATGTAGTCGGTGCATTTTTCAAATGCACACAAAGCGTTTTACACTTTCTGAGGACTATATGCCACTGTGGATTACTTCGAGGATACTCGGGTTGAACGCCCACAAAGTCGCCAACATCGCCGCTCACCAGGATTTCCCCATGATATATGAAATTGTTACTAGATTGTGGTAGAAGGACTACCAAAAACGAACAACTCTATGGGAGGATGGTATCAAGCATTTGAGAAGTTTCAGCAAACCATCCCAATATATGGAAGCTCGCAAAAGCCATACGACGAGAAGAAAGTCTACATAAACTTCAGATAGAGCAATACGTAGGAGGCGCTGCCAGTAAAGGGTACCGTGTTTGTAATAAACGAATAGCAGCTCTTATAAGGAATTATGATAAGACAACCTTTTCCGATTACTTGCGTAGTATAACCCACGACCTAACTTACTAAGGAGAGTAAAAAAAACAATAAAAAATATAAAAAAAAACGAAATACACCAGCATTATGCTGCTCGTCCTATGCCGAGATAAGGTGTGAAGTAGAGCAACGCAACTGCGCTGAAAGCCAGTGGCGGACGCATAAAAGTTTACACAAAATAAATTAAATGTGATACGTGCTCAAACACTTACCGTTTTAAGAGTCCTCCGTGAAATCACAAAGTGGATAATGTCTATTTAATATTTGTACCATTAAATATGTTTCCAAAGTTGTTTCGGCAAAGTGAGTGCGGCGTCAAGAAAAAGTGTTTTTGTATGCCGAAAACGAACGTTCTACATCTAGTGACGTTATATGCCTAAGTAAAATAATCTTTCAAATAACTTAACGGTTCTGTTGACGCACCTTCACAAATTTGTCTTAATGTGCCAAAATCAAAGTCTTTATCTAAAACGGAGACATGTACTTCTTTCTCGCTGATGGCTCCTTATGATACTAAAGGGACCCGAGAGAATTGCGGTCGGTTCTCCCATCTCCTTAACCGTACAGGCCACCTGTGCATCAAGTCCTTCCACGTCTAGAGGGCCCCCGGAAGTTTTAGGAAAATCAGTCCCGTTTATATTTGATACATCCTCGTAGTATTAAAATCGGATTGACGTAAGTATGATTCACTGTCTGTTACCGTATTAATACGTGAATCAATAGATATTGAATATTGTAGTATAGACACTCGGATATGCATGTTTTATGCAATGTATTTGTACATATATTGATGGCAGACGAATAAATTCCACAGGCTAAGCGTAGAGATAATTTTTTTTATAGACACCACGTGTGCGGCTTGCCGCTTATTAAAATTATTGCGAAACGAGTCACCATATAGATAATAAACATTATCACCAGACCATAGACATATTACATATTTTTACGAATATATACACATGTGACATCCGTTTATAACGTTGGATGTTATTACGAAAAGCAAATTAAAAAATTTTAATTAAAACGAAGAAACAAATCAATGGAAAATTGCTAGATTTTAGTTCTTTTATTAACGTAAGCTTGTAGAGAGTTAGACAAATGTCTAAAGTATTCTTGATAGAGTCATTTATGTTCGAATAATACTTTCGGTGCAGCAGGAAATGAGTTAGTACCTTTTTGTTTAATAGGAACAGATATTCAGTTACATCTTTACATTATACTTTATCAAAACAAAAAAAAAATATTTAATTGATCTTTTGAAAAATTATCAGGAACATGATTGTCCATTTCCATACAGTGTACAAATCTGGGAACAAATTCTTCAAAGAATTTGCCCCTTTTCTCACGATAATCTTCCTTCAATTTGGATCGTCATTTATAATGATGAAAGCATATGTAATTACAAATGTTTTCTGTTAGAGGATTGAATAACATAGATTTATAGGTGCTCTCGTGTGGGTTCCAAACCACTGAGGGATCGAGAGAAACCAAAAGGAAGATAATGAGGCTAAAGTAGTAGCGAATATGCCGTTAATTGCTCCAAATCCTTACCTAGAAAAGAGTCACCTAAATTAGGAAATGGGAGGAAAGTTAAAAGACCTCGTACTGGCAAAATATACTAGGACGAAACCAGGTGAAAGCATTCATATCAGCGGGGTTATTGACAGGTTATGAAGCTCTAAGATATCACCTACATAAACTAGGAGAATCTGAAGATCAGTTCTGTCCTATCTGCCAGGAAGATCTGGACACAGCTGTTCCAAGTTAATTAATGATTTGTACGGTGCGGAGTGTGCCGATACTCTGTGTTGTTTGCCATACTACCCCACAGTCCTTGCTATCATTATTAAACATACTTTTTATTTTTCTTGCCTGTTATTTATAGCAACTAAACTTGCCGATTCATCAATTTTACGCATTCATCACTAGTAATGATGAACGCGTATTAAGGTTCAACATCGCATGCAATCTGTCTATCGATACTATCTCGTCTTTAGTCGTCCAAATTTATTTTTGTCCCATTGTACTTGGATAACGACATACTTAAGTTACAAGTCGTTAAATTGGTAAAATATTTTTAGTTGGGTTTTGGTATCACTTGGAGACCTTTCAGTAATTTGTTACGAAATCTGACTCTGCATTTATTACATGTAACAGTAACGGTAATTTACAACAACTTTCTGTTGGACGTTATTCTGAAAGTAATGAGAACATCGTTTTAAAATGTTGGTTGGGGATATTACGGATAAAAATCTATTTTCTAAGAATATTTTCAATTTCCTGGCATCCTTGTTTAAATCGGAGAGATATTATCTTTCAAATGCAAATATCTAGTATTAGCGATACGAAGCAGCTTTGACAATTTTATCAGTTTAACAACACCTAATGTCTAGTCTGGGCAAACAGCGGTAACAGTCAGTGTAGTAGATATGTGGTGCGTAGTCGGCGATTATTTATTTCACGCGTTCACAGCGTCAGTACTAAATCGATGCTGTATGCGGGTAGTTCTCTGTATATGTAGACTGTCGTAACTTATTTCGTAATTGTACGCTTATGTTTGCTTTAAAAATGTCGCAGTTAGGTACGTCGCGAAAACGGCCAATGGCAGACACAGTTAAAAACTTTATAGTGAACATGCCGGATTTAATTTTTGATGGCGCTAAAATTCAATGTCTAGTTTGTAAAATCCCTTTAACGTGTTGGTCCAGAAGCCATTGTCAACGTCACATCGAAAGCAAACGGCATTTTTCTGCAAAAAGTGGCATACGCGACTAAGAAAAATTTACATTTATGTATTATTCTTATTTTATGTAATCTATCGTTTCGTTTACTAGACAAAGAAGCATTTGTCTCCTTCTGGAATAAATATGCGGACTGTAAATTACCTAGTCGGACATCGATACGAAATGTAGTGCTATTTGCTCGTGAACATATAGAAAAAAGAATGAAAACGGAATTGAAAGATAAAAAACTGTGGTTGTGTCTGGACGAAACAACAGATCGTCAAAAACGTTCTGTGGTTAATGTAATGGTACGTACAATGGAACCACATCGACCGTCATCCTCCTTTTTATTAGCTTCCAAAAGAGTTATAAATTGTACTGCCGATGAGATTTTAAAGGTGGTGTTGAACTCATTGAACAAATTTGAAGTTTCAACTAAGCAACTTTTAATGCTTATGAGTGATGGTGCCGCAAGCATGCGTTCTTTGGGTCGATCTCTTAAAGAATACAGTGGTAACTTCTTACATGTAACGTGTAAAATCCATACTCTAAATCTTGCGGCGCAAACGATTCCTACATGTTTTCCACTAGTAAATGCATTGATTGCTAGTACAAAGGCAGTGTTTCTATAGTCCCCGAAACGTACCCGACTATTTCACAAACTGTGTCCTGATTTACCTAAACCACCACAGCCGATTGTTACACGTTGGGGAACATGGTTGCAGGCTGCGTTTTACTACACCAAATATTTTGATCAAGTAAAGAAGATAGTTTTAAAATTCAATCCTACAGAAGCTGCAGCAATCAAGAAAAGCCAGGAAATATTTCAAGATAGTCAGGTTGAAAGAGATTTACAAACTATTCACAACAATTACTCCGGACTACCGGAGGGAATAGAAAAATTACAAAATGTTTCGATGTCGCTAGTGGATTCTGTTCCAATTGTGAATGATGTTCACGCACAGTTATGCGCTGTAGAAAGCGAAACAAATTGGTGTGTAATACGAAAATTTGAAAGTGTTTTAGAGAAAGACTTCGATTTTCTTAACAAATTTGTGAAGATGCATTAAGTTGTTTCAAAGATTATTTTAAATATGCAAATATAACATTGCTAGATGTCGAACGGTCGTTTTCGGCATTAAAAAACATTTATTCCGCACGTCGTACTCACTTGACTGAAACAGCTGTGGAAACATATCTAATGATTCAAATATTAACAGATGTTACCCAGTTTGTGATTTCACGGAAGACTTTTAAAACGGTAAGTGTTTCAGCACGTTTTATAATTTATTTCTTACCCTCTATTTTATGTGTAAACTTGTATGCGCTCGCCACGCCTCTGGCTATTACCGCATTTTTCCCAGGTTACTAATAACCATTAGCAAATATTTTATCTCGATGACTTAAGAAGAAGATTTTCTAAGAAAATGAATTTTGTGCTTCTCAGATGTTTGTCAGAAGGAAGTTAATATGGACGTTAGTCATTCTTCATACGTACAGATAAACCATTAGAAGCTTATCTCATTCACTCTATCACATGATGAAACCCATAAATCTGGCACGGTTCATTATTCAAATTAACCAATTATTTATTATTAATAGATATTCCTCATTCTTGGAATATTATCTAACACTATGCAGATGTTCCAGCCGTCTTATCTCTATCATGTTTATGCAAAAAGTAAATATGTGTGTAGATGTGAAAAGGACTTGTTTAAGGTTATGAAACTTCGAGTGTCGGCATTTCTTTATTTATTGCATCATTTTTTAATCGTAAATTGAATGAATGTACGATTAAATGTTCTGACGAAATGTCTATCTGAGATTAGAGTTCTTTTATTCCTGTTATTATTACTCTGGATACGGATATCTTCCATAAACAACTTGTATAGTCTACATGAACACTTCACAAAATGAAATCGATAAGCCTGATATCCGCTGGAGAAATATTGAAGTATAAATTATTTTACATGGATGATAAGATGGAACATTATTACAATTTGAAACGTTATTTCCGTTTTCTCTTGTAATCTAAAAGGTAGGTTTTATCTTTTGTGATGATCTAGACTTCATCTACAGTTCATTAATGTTTATCCAATTTGTTGGAGAATTTTTAATAGTCCTTTTTATATTTCATAAAATAAGAAATTCATATACCGGTGTCCAAGATTCAATGATATAAGGGATTTCTTTCTTATTTGTAGAGATATACGTAAGATCGAGCAAGGTGTCGTCGAAAATGGTTTGTAGAATCCTAAAAGATATACTTTTCAAATCTCCCCCTACTAAACCACCGTCTAAGAAAGTTTTCCCAAATCAATTTTTCTAAATTGCACCCCTCATCCTTTTGACATTATGATTGAAGTACTAGAAGTCAGGAATACAACGGTAATAACAAAAATTTCATTTAACAAATAGCTACTATTAAAAGCATATTACAAATTGTTAGTTTAAATTTGGTTGTACGTATACAATCGTACAGGTTGTTCGAAAAAAAAAAATGATTGAGATATTTATTTCGATTTGCGAAAATAGTTTACGTAGGTATGGCATTTCCTCGTGTTGAAGCTAAAATGCGAACGGGCACATTTTTATCAAATTTAAAACATTCTCATCATGTAACACCAGCTAGAACAGAAGAAATGCAAATAAATGTACTGGCTTATGTTGGATTGAATCCACCTATTTCAGTTAGAACTGTGGCAGAAGATATGGGAATAAGTAAATCAAAGTACAGAGGGTACTAAAGTTTCACAAACATCATCCTTTTAAAATTCTGTTGCTGCAAACATTAAGGTCTACAGATTTTGAACGGAGACTAGGATTCATTGCTGTAATGCAAGTAATCTTAAACGGTAGATGCAATAGCACCAGTGCTTTGCGGAATTTATAGAGCCCGTCTGGCGCTGGGTTACATACCATCGGTCTGGAATAGGGCTAAGGTCGTGTTTATTCCAAAACCTGGGCGATGCTCATACGCCGAGGCAAAGGCATACAGGCCAATAACCCTATCATCCTTCATCTTGAAGACCATGAAAAAACTGCTTGAAAAGTATGTCAGGGAAACCTCTCTAATAGAAAGGCCATTACATCCCAACCAGCATGCCTACCAAGCAGGTAAATTATGTAAGAGTGCTTTGCATCAGCTCGTGTAGCGGGTGGAGGCATCCCTAAACAATCAAGAAATTGCATTAGCTGCGTTTCTTGACATAGAAGGTGCGTTTGATAACACCTCATTTGAATCACTATTACAGGCTGTAAACAGCCATGGAGTAGACAACACTGTCTGTAGATGGGTCGGAGCCATGCTCCATGGCAGACAAGTAGAGGCGGCACTGGCAGGTGTCTGTCGCCAGAGGATGCCCGCAGGGAGGGGTATTATCCCCCTCTTTGTGGGATATGGTGACAGACGAACTGCTGATCTTGCTAAGCAATGCTGGCTACTATACACAGGGATATGCTGATGACATTGTAATACTCACCAGTGGGAGAAATGTCAGCATAATCTCAGAACTAATGCAGAGAGCATTGAAAATGGTAGAAGTATGGTACAAGAAGGAGAACCTTAGAGTAAATCCTGGGAAAATTGCACTTGTACCCTTCACCAAGTGAAGGAAATTGGACGGTTTAAGAGAGCCGATTCTTTGCAACGAAGTAGTACAGATCAGTCAGGAGGCTAAGTTCTCTAAGTCACATTTACGAAAAATGACCAACATATGTAAGAGGGTGTTAATGACAACCCGTAGAACAGTGGGGAAAACATGGGGACTCAAACCACATATGACGTACTGGCTGTACACCCATGATAACTTATGGCTGCCTGATTTGGTGGCCTAAGATCACACAGAATCATGCGATAACTAGTCTCTCGAAAATTCAGAGACTGGCATGTCTATGTATAACAGGAGCTATTAAAAGCACTCTAACAGCTGCTATGGAAACCATGCTAAACCTACCTCCTTTTGAGATTTATATCAAGGGAGAAGCCAGAATGGGTGCATACAGACCGAAAAACACTAGCAACTGGAGATCCCACAGTGGATCTGGGCACACCAGAATAGCAGCTGTAGTAACAAACCCTATCTATGGGTAATGATACAACAATCTCTAAGATCTCCTATGACAAACCTTTAAAAGTTTTCTTGAATTGGGAAGAATGGAGGGATGGAGAGGGGAGAGAACGAAAAACCCTAATCTGGTACACAGATGGGTCCAAAACGGACACTACTTCTGGCGTTGGTGTATATGAGGAAAACCAGGGTACCATACAAAGTATGTGTACCACTTGGGCGATACACCACGGTATTTGCGCGTGGGAGAGTCTGCGTCGGCGACCGCAGGGTGAGACGATTTGCATTCTCTCTGACAGTCAGGCAGCCTTAAAGGCACTAGCATCTCATCATATAACCTCCAAACTAGTATGGGAGTGCCTGCAAACCCTAATGGTTCTGTCTGAACACAAGGTCACACTGGTGTGGGTGCCAGGGCACAGGGGCATAGCGGGCAATGAAATTGCAGACCAGGTAGCAAGGAAAGGCTCAAAAATGAATTATATAGGCCCTGAACAGGGTCTAGGTATTACCAAGTGTGTAGGGTGTGGTGCAATTAATGAGTGGATTATAACACAACATCAATTAAATTGGAAATATGCAGCTTACTCTAAAAGCACAGCAAACGGATGATGGGAAGACCGTCGCAACATCTGACTGCTGACCTGCTTGAATTAAGCAAGATACAGCTTAGGGCAGCAATATGTCCATTAACATGGCTGTTTGAGAGGCCACTTGCATAAGATAGGGATCTACAAAGATGAACCCTTATGTAGACTTTGCAATGAGGAGGAGGAACCAGCTCCTCATATTATTTTCGAATGTGCAGCGCTAGCTCAACGCAGATTCGCTATGCGAAGCGCAATTGAACTCCTAACGGGGAAAGATTTACTACATAGGCTCTTAAACTTGATTGCGGGAACTAACCTGTTCAAGTAAAACAAAAGCAAAGCAGGAATAATACAATAGGCTATTAAGCCTCAGTGTTAGGGATGTAAAGACCAGCCCTGGTTTGGTAGGAAAATCAATTAATCAATCAATCTTAAACGATGATCCCACACCAATAACATTTTGTGGACTGACGAGACACGACTTCATAACTGCCCATTATTTGGTTTCATAAAATTCTCATTGGATGCGTAAGACTCATTTTCAGGTAATATGGGGTGTCAACGTTTGATGCGGATTATTTCATGGACGTATTATTGTCCATACACCTTTGAAGGAACTTTGACAGGACAACGTTATTTACATTTTTTATGTAATGACCTTCCCGAGTTAATGGAAGATATTTCATTAACAGAACGCAATTATTTGTGGTAGTAATAGGATGGCGCTCCGCTCCATAACTCGCGCTTGGTTATAGAGTATTTAAATGATGTATATCGCGATAGATGGATTGGTACTAACAGTTTTCGATACAATTCTAAATATCTTGTACTCACTATTGTTGTATTCCCGTTGGGTGAATAAAAAATACTTAACATATCACGTTTCTCTCCATGAGTGTACGGCATTTTGCTGTTATTATTGAACGATAATTCAAGTATTTGACAGTTTGAAATTTTACGGTTACCTTAATTAATTAACTTTTGTCAACATGTTATACATGGTTGAAATCAGTCAAAAAAAGGAAACTGTCTCTGAAGGTGTCAAAATCCAATATTGGGGTCGATAAGAAATAAGAAAGTTGACCATATAGAATCGAAACGTCGTATAAAAATTTCGTGTACACCATTTATTCTTCGATGTTATAATTTACGTTATCATCTTCTTCCAAGTCGAGCTCAAATCGTAAATTACTTTTTGTTGTACTTCAAAATCAGCATCATTAACGCTGCTTACAATTATATCGAAAAGTTTATCTGCTAATGTCTGTTCGGCACCATTAACTGGACTTGCTACTAGAGCACTGCACGGGCTAGGA
This sequence comes from Dynastes maya, assembly GCA_029619315.2. Lineage (NCBI taxonomy): Eukaryota > Metazoa > Arthropoda > Insecta > Coleoptera > Scarabaeidae > Dynastes > Dynastes maya. The sequence goes on from JAROYE020000005.1 coordinate 50,851,218, forward strand.
AAAGCTCGGCCCGCTCGGCCCGCCGGGGCCCGCGGGCGGGCCCCGTCTCCTTTCATTGCGGGCCGGGCCGGGTCGGGCCTAAAATTGTACGGGCCTGACGGGCCAAGAATGTTTTATTAACTACATCGAATGGATATAAAGTATGCAGTAAATGCTGTTTAATTTGTACGATATCGTTTTGTATTAACAATTTTAATGTATGCAATGTTATGTTACGTTCTTTTGGTTTCATACAATATAGTATACAAGAACAAAAAATATATGTTTCATTCTACTCATTATAATGTAGTAATTAAAAACTGATTAGAAATAGACGGTGCAGATATAATTACTTAAACAGGCTAAAATAATTTAGACGGGCCAAACGGGCCTAAATTTCCTAATGGGCCGGGCCGAACGAGCCTTGTGCCGAAGTAATGAACGCAACGGGCGGGCCTACTCCATGCTGTAACGGGCCACGGGCGGGCCGGGTCGTGAAAAATAGGCCCGTGCAGTGCTCTACTTGCTACAATACTTTGCAGTGGGTAATGATTATTTATGAGTAGAGTAACCAAAACTTGCAGACTCGCATACGCGTCGGTATTACGGGTTAATATAAGAATACGAAAAATTCATAAATAAACTTACTTGCTAATTATTCAACAAATTAGAGGCATCAGGATGTGAACTACTGTAAACTTGCATCATTGCATACGTTTCCACAGTTACTTCTTTAAACCTTGTGCGTCGACAAGAAAAAATATTCTTATACATAGAAAACGATCTCTCCACATCTAAGGAAGTTACATTTGCATGTAGAAACTGTTTTTCAAAATCACTTCAAAGTTCACTATTCTTACACTTATTATAAACGGCCTCTAAAGTATTAAAATCGGGATTTTTCCTTAAAACATCTGCCAATTTTTGACTAGCGCATAATCCTGGCGTATCATTTAATGTGTGTAATTTATTTTTTACACCCTCCACTATGTCTAATGATTCCTGCAATGACAATTCAGTACATTGTAGTTTTCAGATGGCATCTAGTAATACTGTATAATTGGTACATATTGTTGTTAAATCTTCTAAAAGTTGAGGAATTTGAAATTCTCTTTGACTTTCTCTAATTGCTTTGGATTCATTCCGATTAAATCGCATTATAACTGATTGAATTTGTTGAAAATGGATCAAATAGTAAGAAGCTGCTGTTAGCCAAGTACCCCATCGCGTTAAAATTGGTTCAGGAGGTTCTGGAATACCTGGACAAAATTTACGAAATTCTTTTAAACGTTTAGGAGATTTACGAAACACTGCTTTAGTAGTTCCAATCATCCGATCAACGTTTCCGTAATGTTGTCGAACAACTTCACCAACTAAACGCAAAGCATGCAGCACGCAGGTTATATGTATTAAGTTAGGAAATATATGTTTTAAGGATCGGCCAACACTTAACATCGTTGCTGCACTATTTGTCACAATCATCACAACTTGATCTTGGGCAATTTTAAATTTTTTCAAAGCGTTCATTATCACTTTTTGAATATTTTCCGCGATACATTGTTGAACACGTTTGCAAGCTAACAAATATCGAGATGCTGTGTTCTCGCTAGATAAAACGCGAGCTATTACATTCACAATACTGTTTTTCTTTATATCGGTCGTCTCATCCACGGTAATCCATATTTTTTTGGAACACAAATCACGTTTACACACATTTTCTAGCATCTCTTTCATTCGCGGCAAATGATTTTGTAATTGTGTTTGTGAGGGTAATGGGTACTTTGGAACGTATTGTCGCCAAAACGTTTTAAAAGCTGCTTTTCTCACCAACGACAACGAAAGATTACAAGAGGTAAACATAATTAATAAATGTATGAGGAATAGTGTATAAGGTATTTCAGTTCTTGCATTTCTCATATGCTTAATACCATTGACATGCCTCTGGCAATCAGTTCTGTCCAATGCAGCCAAACGAACATTGCATATTAAGCAAAAAACTGCACTACCGTCATATTTTAAATGGGGAAAAAGTGACACATACTTATGTACATTAGTAGCAAATCTATTACGAGGCATTGTTTTCTTAGATATGTAAATATTAGTTCTATATGAAACGATACACTAATTATGTACTCGGTATAATACAACACACAAAAAACACCAGCTTTATTTTCAAAAGCGACACGTAAGTACATAATCTTGACCGGTACTAAAACGAAATCTCTCTCAGCGCGGTTTAACATGATTTATATTCAAGGTCGACACTACACGCCTGCTTCTCTACCGGTTTAGTTTATTTATGAATTTTTCGTATTCTTATATTAACACGTAATACCGACGCCTATGCGAGTCCGCAAGTTTAGGTTACTCTATTTATGAGAGTAGTTAATATCGTTAAGATGTTAAGTGCCATGGCTGATGTATCTAATCACTGTTTCTTTTTCGACCGTTTCACCTCTATATACATACATACATACACGTAATTTTTTTGGCACTAATATCAACTCCTTCTGGAACAATTTCAAAGTTATTTTGGGGATATGAATACGTGTATCTGAAAATATTTTGAAAACAAAGCCAAAATATAGGCAGTAAATTAGTCATTTATAAAAAAAATATATGACATTTTACTGACATTATGACGCACTTTAATATATTTTCGTACTGTATTATATGATCACAACTTCTCTATTTTGATTTTTTCGGGATTTTTAAAGTCACTTCTTGTTGTTAGAAATAAACTGAAATGTAGAATTTACACTGTCTAATAGATAGTTCATAGTAGATGTCAAATGCACGTAAATAGTAAACGGAAGACCAATCAGATACGTATAATAACGGAATATATGTATGTGCCAGATCGCGCTTTATAAAAAATATTTCCTCTATTATATGTAACCGAGGAAAAAAATGCAAAAAGAGGTAACTTTTATTTTTAAATGTAGTTAGCAGAAAAAAATTATGACCTGTCTAGGGTGAAAATTGTAGCCAGGGTGGTGAAAAAGGGGTGAAATTTTTCACTCCCTACCCCACTATGGGGGAGGGGGCATTCATCTATGGCCGGTTTGAAAGTCTCTTTGAAGTAGAACATTTTGGTTTCTAATTCATCCCGATAGCTTACGCGATTCCAGTTGTAATGAAAAATTGCGTTTTTGGGGGTAATTTCAGGCACACTATTCGTCCCCTTAAGGTGAATATCGACCGATAAAAAAAAATACGTGTCCTTTACTTTTTGATGGTCTACCATATACCAAGTTTCATCGAAGGGGGAGGGGGTCAGTTCTGTCAGTTTGCTTGTTAGTAATAATAACAATAATAATACATCTTTGAAAGAGACAACTTTTTTTCAAAGTTAATTCTAAAAAGCCTAACCTTTCTAATAGATGGAACAGCTTTATAACTCAACGAACTTGTAACGTGGTACCTTTTCTCATATCAAGGCCATCTATTAAGCATAATCTCATTATCCAGGCTTGTGAATTTTCATCGTCTAAATATCTGGATGAATTCTTAACGATACCATTCGTCTAGGGACCTCGTTTCTCGCTCTCAACTTACCGGCTATTACGAAAGTTACCCGGCTCCTAATTTGCATTTTTTCTGCTTCAAAGAGAAGCTCGTCGGTGTGCGAAATTCTTTTTTGCAAGTAAATTGTAAACGAATTTGGGACTTCCACGCTTTAAAACCCACGCAGCTTTCTGACACCTGCGTTACATTGCTGTGAAAATATAACAGAAAAAAAACCTACTTGCGTTAGAAAATGAAAGCCTTCGTTGCTCGGAGGAAAGCTATGGTGCCGCTGACCCAGAAGATGGTGTGGGTATAACGAAATTAAATACTGAGACCCTTAGCGCCTCTACGTGATAGAAATAAAACAAATCAGGCCTACTTGAAGAAAGTACCACTAGCCAACGTGGAACTTTAAAGGCTGCAGCACGAGGTAATTAACCGTGTTAGAAATGAAGACACGAATTCTTCAAAAATAATTTTTTAATTTTTTTATATAATCTCTTTTTAGTAAGATAAATTTTTCTCAGCGTCCCTGCCATTTCTTTAACCTCTTCAAAAAATATGTTGTTTCAAACTCCTCAAAACAAGCTTCCGTCACAGTAATCACCTTTTCGTTTGAGCTAAAATTTTTCTCTGCGAGCCACGTTTTCACATTGAGCAATACAAGTCGGGCGAGTAGGGTGGATGGGGCAGTAATTCACATCGCAATACCTGCAGATTGATTGTCATAACCCTAAGTGTACATTGTCGTGGTCGAACGAAATTGTTTTGATAAATGGGAACGTTTTTCGTTCAATTTCTCGTCAAATGGGTCTACTAATAATTCACTGTAGTAATGCCCCGTGATCGTGCGTCCCTTCTCCAAAAAGTTAATGAGGATTACTCTCTTCGAATACCAAAAAGTCGTGGCCACGACGTTTCTGGCCCATGGAACCGTCTTTGCCTTCTTTGACTGTCGCTTCTTCTCAAGCGTACAGTAATGGATCTAGGTTTTATCCACGATGGCGATTCAATGCAAAAATTCTTGTGGATCTCGCTTATAGAGATCCAAACACTGTTTCGAAGGTGACAGTCATATCCGCTTGTTGTCTACTGTTAGCAATCGCGGTACCCATCGGGCTGCTTACTTTTGCTGCAAAGTATTAATTACCGTTTCGTACGATACACCTATGGTATCTGCTACTTCATGCACTTGCGTTCGGCGATCAATAGAGCGAGGTAATCGTCTCTGCGATGCATAGGCGTTTCACCAGAGTAGCGGGCTGTGTGCAAAAAACGATTCTCGCTTTGTCAGCGTCCGCTCGTTTATTTTTCATTCAGTTTAGGCAACGAGAGCGTACGTTGCGTTTTATGTTACGTGTTATTCGTTATAAATTTACAATTATTAATTTAAAATGTGTAAAGTGAACAAGGCTAAAAAATAACCCTTTGCTGGCACAATAAATAAGCTTATCTGTGACTTTCCGGATTTGTTCTACGACGGTGCTAAAATACTTTGTAGTATGCGAGAAACATTTGATGTGCTGGGAGAAGGCGCACTGAAACAAATATGTAAATACCGAAGAACACAGAAATAGAAAGAAAGAGCGTGCCAACTAGAACTGCCTTTCTTTTCGATTTACTTGTCATGATGATAACTTGTAATTTGTCACTTAGCTTTCTCGAAAAAGAACCGTTTCAGAAATTTTGGTATAAGTACAACCTCGGATTGAAGTTGCCAACTACGAAAACGGCACGCAAGTATGTTTTATTTATACGTAAAGATGCGGAAAAGGAAATCAAATCTACATTAAAAAATCAGTTGCTTCGGTTATGTGTTGACGAGACAATGCGTTCAGTAGGCCGTTTTCTTTTTGAACACGGTTACAAGTGTTTACATGTTACGTGCAAAGTACATCTAACGGCAGAAACTATTCGACAATGTTCACCCGAGGTAGATGCATTAATAGCAAGTACAAAAAAAGTGTTTCTTAAATCTCCAAAACGTCTTCGATTATTTCACACAGAGTGTCCTGATATTCGTGAACCACCACAGCCGATTCTTACACGTTGAGGAACATGGTTGCAGGCAGCTCTTTATTATGTTGAATATTTCAAACAAGTAAAGGCTGTTATTCTACAATTCAATCCAGCCGAAGCTGCAGCTATTAAGGAGAGCCAGACAAAATGTCAAGATATTTCGGTTGAAACAGAGTTACAAACTATTCGTAACAACTTAAAAATGGAGCGTCGTCGTTAGTGGAGTCAATGCAAATAGCGGACGAAGTACATACACTGCTGCTACAAGACGCAAAGTATAATCGCGTTTTAGAAAAGTTAGAGAGTGTGTTAAGGAAAAATTCAAATTTTATCACATTAAAACAAATTTGTGATAGTGCATCGATTGGGGCGTTAACTGAACTGAAAGAGCGTTTTAATCACGCATGTATTACATCCGTAGATGTCGAACGACATTTTTCAAAATATAAACATTTTTTTTCACCACGGCGAACATCGTTCAACGAGACAACAGTGGAAAGATATGTATCTAATGCTGTCAACTTTTTACGACTCTTATCCAGTAGGTGATAGTACTGATAATGGTGCTTCTACTTTCAATGTTTCACAACTTTTCAGATATTAATCGGGTACTTTAAACTTGTGGCACTGGAACACTGAAACAGTTCACTAAAACCATACGTATTCGATTTATTACTTATTTTTTGATATTGTACTTACTAAAGGGGGCGCACGCCTATGCCGCGCAGAGACATTACCCCGCTTTAGCGATCAGCGAGAATCAAATCGCGGGCCTTTTCAATGATATCGTCAGCAACTACGTCTGCCGGGCGATCTGGGCGCTCCTCATCAAACACCGATGTACGGCCGCGTTCAAATTCGTTAAATCAATATCTAACAATTGTCATAGATGGTGTGAAGGGTTCCCATAGACAGCATTCAACTTTGCCTTAATTTCTTCGCATGTTTTTCCATTCAAAAATAGAAAGCGAATTATTGAACGACATTGTCGTTTTTCCATTTTATACAAAAACACTAAATACTTACACAAATGGCTGTCAAATCAAAACTAGCTTATGAATCTGCTTGAAATTTTGCACGGCGTAGTTTGAAAGATAACAGTGCGCAATAGTAATGTCAAAATCCCTCAGTAATGCCACCTTTTAAATAGGGGTATTTATTAATCCACGCTCGTATGTTATTATGAAAAATGGAATAAACTTGTCGGTGCTGTAGATAGAGGACTTATTCAATATGGAATAACATTCCTGGAGGTGCCAAATTTCCTTCGTGGTAGAGGGCGCTTTTTCGGATGGCGAAACACTTCTCCAGCGCCGTCAAATTTTATCATAAACGTCGCAATTAACGTTCTGCGTGCGTTTGTTCGCCATGGAAACGCCTCTTGCTCTGACCTCACTCGACGATTGATTGCCTGCAAGTCTGAACCTAATTGCTAATTAGAGCGACATGTGTGCTCTAGATGTTGCAATTGCAATCACACCAGACGTGCTTGTGCCCGAAGCCTTCTATCTATGAAGCGGGTCTGTCGATTCGAGAGAGTTACGATGTCTGGCTCTGTTTAATAAAATACGTTTTCTTTGACTATGGTATAAAGGGTGTATTAAGTTACCTTTTTCAAACGGTCTAGCATCTGAAAGAAATTGGTAAAGCAATTTATCGAAGAACATTAGGAAGCTATCATCTGCTGGGGGCATTCGACTATTTCGAAGCTAATTATTGGCTCGTTAGCATTGCCAAAAGCGGCAAGTGTTTTTACTGCTGAAGCTATTGCTATAATTACAGCCCTGGAAAGAATAGATACAGAACAGTATGTTTATTTTGTACTCTTCACAGATTCAAAGGATGTTTTAGAAGGTATTAATACCATAAACATCCTTACTAGTTGTCTTCCTTTTAATTTTGACGAGAGACGCGGCTTCACGGAAAAATCGGAAGGTATACTAACAAGGGAACACCGGCAACCCGGACTCCCCAAAAAAATTGAAATTTTGTGGATTTGTAGAGGGGTCCAAGCTAAGAACATCCCACTTATTTTTATCGGCGGAATCCTCCGTGGGTGGGGTGGAGGGCGCTCTTAAGAAAAACTACCCGTCTATATTTGTGCAAATATCTCGAAAACTATTGGAGATATTGAAAAAAAGTTAAGACAAGTTTTTAATTATTTGAAGAGGACTATATAATAGCATAACCCTTATTTCAAAAAGTATTAATTTTAATAGAAAAATTACCCCCACTCCAATTCTTTTGAAAACTTTAAAATTTTTAGATATCGGAAAAGAGGGGCTGTTCCATACTGAATTCAACCGTATACATTGTTATCATTGAGTTTTACCTTTCAATCCAAAGAAAAAGTATTTTGTCATATGAAAGTTGTACCAATGGACTTACTATACTATACTATAATTGAATAAATACATATGTAATAACACTTTTGAAATAAAAAGTATTTCATAATAATTTATCTAAACGTCTAGACGTCTGATAATAAACTTGATCTGATCTTCTAGTATGAGTAGTTATTATTTGCCGAATTATACAAAAACAACAACAAAGAGATTTTATCGCGAAAGTGTTTATATGAAAAGTATTTGTTATTTTCGTATGCGTAATTTAATAAATATTAGAATGGATTGTCAAACACAAGTAACCGTATTATTTACATACTTACTGTCTAGTATTAAAATCATTTTATTAAACATCAATAACATCCTGTATATATAGAATTGTTTTGAAGTGATATATTTAGATAGATAATGAAAAATTCTGTCACGTAGTTGCTGATAAGTTCATATATATATATGCATACGACCATACTTAAATGTTTATAAACTTAAATGTTTATAATTAATATTAAAATAATCACTTCGAGAACTTACAATCAGAGAAAACGCGGCGAAAAGAATGGCACGAGTTAACATTGCCAATATTCTGTACATGTTACAAATAACTTTTAAATTTGAAAGTATTGCAAGAACTCCTACGACACCAGACGAAATAGAGTTGCACGACGACTTAAAAGATATTATTGTTAGACGGGTACTCTAAAACTGTGGCACTGGAACACTGAAACAGTTCACTAAAACCCTTACCACAACGCTTACGCAAGACTGTCAGTCTTGCTGCTGATGATGATAGCTTGGCTATCGAAACGTGCGTCCAGTACGAATTAAGTGTTGTGGTAAGGGTTTTAGTGTTTCATTATTGTTAGAGCTTCTGAAGAAGGTATGTTTAGTTTCGAAAATGAAATGAGTTTGGAATTTGAATCGCCTTCAGAACCACATGAACCGCAGTTTGTTGAATCACTATCTCAAGAAGAAGCTAATGAAAATTGGGAAGAATGTGTACCTGAAGAAGGAGGTAGCGTTGTAGATGCTAACTATAAAATTGAAGCTGTAGAATTTTGGGGAAGTGGGAAGAAAGCAAGACGAACACTCGAAAGTGTTAAACAGAAGTTTAAAAAGGTAAAATCACTTCAGCAGTTGTATAGATGGGAAAATAGCGTTAATGAGAGCGGAACCAACAGTGAAAAAGCAAGATATATCGCGGAAGAAGTACTTACACAATTTCAAGACGCGCTAACACGAGGAAATATAGTGCATGATATGAACATTCGACGTTGGGCTTTAGAGGCAAAAGACAATGTTGGATATACAAGTTTTAAAGCTGGACATTGGTGGATCTGGCATTTTAAACACACAACTAGTGAGGATGGACAATTTGCAACATTATTTCTTCCACCTAATTGTACAGCGCTTTTGCAACCTCTAGATCAAAATGCCATCAGATTGACCAAATTATTTTATCGGAAAAATCTTTTAGCTCAGATTTTATCTAATAACGAAGAGAACGTTGTTAGGTTATAAAAAAACATGAACTTGAGGGACGCTGTATGCCTACTATACAATTCTTGGAAAAAAGTCTCTACCGAAGTCTTGCAGAAGTGCTGGAACAAAATTATGGCTCATGTAGCAAATAACGACCCAGACATTGAATATGATGCTGAAGATCTAATTCCTCTGAGTGAATTGCGGCTTTCCTTGGCTGAAGAGATAACAGATGTTTCAGATATGCTCAATGTTCTCACTGAGCAAAATACCACGAACATGGAAATACGAAAATGATGAAGATTTGTTACCACTGAAAGACAGACGCTACAGATGAACACCATGATAGTAGCGACAGTGAAGGTTCAGAGTTAAATAATACAAACCGGACTGTTAAGAATGACGAAGCAGTTAAAAATTTCAATGTGTGCATAAAGTGGGCAGAAGAATGTAATATCCCATTACATGATGTTCTTGTACTTGAAAGATTAAAAGAACCAGAAAAAGATTAAGCAAACAAAAATTACAAATTACTCGACAAAATAATATAAAATTTAATAAACATGCTTCTGTTTTACATATTTTTTTTGTTTATGTACTATTTTCTAGTTGTTTTGTATTAAATGCTTCACTTTTCAATAAAAGTAATCCGAATTATTTACTAATCCGGATGACCACGGTTTTAATTAGTCCGGGTTATCGAAATCGTACTGTACTAGTGTCTTTTGGTATGCAATTTGGTCAGTGATTACATTCAAAACGGTAAAACAATAACTAGCGAATGCTACGAGTCTTCAGGATCAATTGGAAGAAAAGAAGATTGTCTGAAGAGGCTTGGATTGCAAAAGAAATCCTTTTTCATCGGGACAATGCACCGGCGGCCCACAAAGGTGCTTTGGCAATGGAGAAACTATTTTTCAGATTGGGCTCCCTCTGACTTCCACTTACTCTCTAATTCAAAGAAATTTGTAATTGGAAAAGGTTTTGAATTAAATGGTGATAGCTGCCTTGGATGGGTAATTTACAAAATTTCTAGATCCACACTTTAGAAATTGAATCTTTTCACTGGAGAAACGTTGGACAAAGCGCATTAAAATAAAGGGAGACTATGTTGAAAAACAAATACATTTTTGACCTAGAAAAGCCACCCACTACGTTTATACGTTCCATATGCAATACTTTATCAATAAAAATGATTCCATTTGATTGTAGAATTCAATGTAATCTGTATTTTATTGTAATGTTTCTACACAACTATTACATCAACAAAAAGGAAATAAAAACCACGAAAAAATAAAAGCAAAATAAAATAATAATACCTCATAAGAAATATAGTAAATTATAGTATTACATTTCCGTTGAATCAATTAATTTTTTAAGCTTATAATATACGTGCACGCTCCAATGCCTGCCGTAATTTGCAATCAGCGACTTGTCAATAAACTGTATCGTGGGCAATAATCGACGTACAGCTATAATTAATCCTCTTATTTCTACCTAATCGATTTAATTCTACAGTTTTGTGCATAATGTTGTAACACCGTCGATTGCGTAACCCAATTCATATCGCTCTCGACTTACAATAAAAGTTGAGAAGGTAGAAAAGGAGTAATAAAAGTTATAACGGCGGAAAGTTAATAGCGGAAATTTTACCTGATATTGAATGAATGCTATCGGCGACATTAACATGATTTGCTTTATTTAATATTGTTGGATTACGAGATTTTGCAAGTCATAAATATCCGGAAAGAATAAGGATTTGTACATTTTTATTATAAGCCAGATGAATGCTTATGTGTCTAACGAGAATGAGTAGAATTGCGATCAATGCAATAATCTCAATAATATCTTAAAACAGCAGATTACACACTTTCTTTGTAAATCATTATCTAAGTCATCATTTTTATTTATCTAACGTCATACTTGTCTATAAAAAAGGAGAATCCCGGTAATCTGCATGACTATCGAATAGTCAGTAGTCATGCCATAATTTATGTTTCTTACAAAGTGGAGTTAATTTGCCAGAAGAAGAAAGAAAAGTTTGAACAAATACTATACTATAATTAATGAAGCTATGAGTATAAATATATAAAAAAATAAAAACTATTCAAAATGTCCACCTCTTCTCTTCATGCACTGTTTCGAAAGGTATTTTCAGGCCTCGATATTGCGATGAGTTTTAGAGCAGGTTTTTTGCTCTAACACATCCCACAATCGATAGTCCAAGAAATTAAGGTCGAGACTTCCAGAGGGCCAATCTTCGGCCGCGATAAAATCCGGTAAATTCGTCTCTAACCAGCGTTGCGTCGTCTTTGTTTTGTGTGCGAGTGCTGAGACTTGTTGAAATATCCAGTGTTTATGGACAAGCAAAGTACCATTCAAGGGCTTGAGAACCTGCTCCAAAATATCTATCTGGTACTTGGCAGCCTTCGTTTTTTCCCCTGTTCACAAAAACGAAGCTTTGTTACCCATTCGTATCACACTCTCCACCAAACCATGACTGAAGCTGGATGATGGCCTCTTCCCACCCTCGGGATTTTTTCAGGAACTTCTCGAGAGGAATGTGCGTAGACTGTCATTTTGAAGGTTGAACTTCTCTTCCGCCGTGAACAGAATTTTTCGATATCCACCCTTAGCGTGTCGCTGCCACAACTTCTTCACTCTTGTTGCTGTAATGGAACGTAGAGCTGCTGTTAAGCGATGTTTTGTGTTTCGATGATAATCTCGGAGTCTCAAGTCTTGTTTGGTAATGCGAGACATGGTTCTAGATGGGATTTTCATTTCCCCTAACACTAGATTTTCAGTTTTCGGAGAGAATTTCGTCGAAATCGCACAGCCAAGGCGTTGATGGCTGATGGTCTCCTCGTGGCCGCCGGCTCCTTGGTCTATCATCGACTGAAGACATCTCGGTGTACCGTTTGATCGATGGGTAAATGAAGTTCTTCGTAATACCTAGCGGTTACAGGAGATTGAAAATTTCGACTGGCGAATTGCTACGCTTATGCAGCGCAATAACAGCGACACGATTGTCTTTCAAGCCCCACTCCATGTTCACAATAGGTTCTATAGAAATAAAGTGAGAATTTTGAGACCTAAGAATTTGTTTATATGACACAAAAACAACTGAAGGTCATTTGACGCCCGATTATCTGTTATTCGATTTTTTTTTTAATGGGGATAGAATTCATGGCCAGACTAGCAGCTTCTCCGAAATTATATAAACGTTTAAGTGTTTAAGGACAGTAAATATGACCATGAATAATATTTTATTGGCATTGAAAGGAATTTTTGCAATATGTGCACTGAATGACAATTTGGAATCGAAGATTACGCCTAGATCTATAACTAGCGAGGTAGATCGGTGGTTCCCAGGCTTAGGAAGCCTATGGACTGCTCACAAGGGAAGATTCCAAGGTGATAATTACCGATCGGATTCAAACTTGGCAGATTTGTAGAATTAATCGAGTATTGTAAAACAGCGCTTTCCATTCCGGCGGAGTCTCACGTTTAGGGGGTGAAAAGTACTTCCAAAATTTCGACGATTTTCGGATTTTTGCAATTTACACGGTTATTACGAATAAAAAAATTAAATTATATACTTCTAAATGCGCCCTTTATAGACCCATCAAATTAGCGCATATGAGATTCTTTTGCCCCCCGTACCGCTATCGCCCCACCCTCTTGTGGAGTGGGGGTTGAATGAAAAAGGGTAAATATACCCAAAGTGATCTTTTAGAAATACCATTTTCGTCTATATGCATACTTGCTGGGAAATATATTAGACTTTTCATAAGGTATTCATATTAATTGAAGATGTAGTTAATCCTTTTGACGATACAGACAGACTTAACCGCAGTTCCCTAAAAGATTTGTGGTGTAGTATTTTTATTATTGAGATTTTATCAATGACAGGGTGGTGTGAAGGATTATTTAAAATTATTGTTAAATACTGGAAAAATAAAACATCTCCGTGGTATTTGAGCATAGTTGTATAAGTATTTATATCACTGTACCTTCTGCATATGTGCGCAGTTCTAGTTAGTAGTCATACAGGATTTTGACAGCACGATCTGCATCGTATACTACATAAATAAAATTCAGAAATAAGTCCAAATAGGGTTTCTAAGACCTTATCGTGTTTATGTAACCTTAAAAGCTTAAATCACAAGCGCGGTTTAAACCGTAGTTATTTAAAGCCCTCCTTGTTCGTATTCACGTACACTTTACGCTACTTTACTTATAGTAACGCTGCATGCGTTAGTGCTACCGTACCACCTACCGCTACTAGAAAGTTACTTATGCACTCGAAATGCTTTTAACGCGTTTTCCTTCCAGCTTCTATATAGCCAGACGCGTCGGAAAAGCCCCTGTTGGAAGCAATGAAAGCAATCGATAACACGTCTAGTACCTATGTAGACGGAATTGGAATTGCAATTGGATTGGAATTGTCTTACGTTTTCTACGAAGAAGGAAGAAGTTGTTCGGCCGTTAAGTACGTTTGGTGTAATAGGGTCGTTTTGCAGGTAGCTTGAATGGTACTTACGGGTGCAGTAGTCGGTGTTTGCGCGGCGTCGTGCGAGTTGGCAGCCGTACCCCCTCGATAATGGCTCAGAACGCACGTGACGAGCCCCAGCGTAACTGTCAGCACCACGACAGACACCACTAGCACCAGAACCCCGGAATCGCTCACTGGAACAATAGAGAGAATTGGACGTATAATAATCTATATGCGCTAATATACGTTTCGGATGTTATATACAGGGTCTCCATTAGATACAATGAGTAATAAACTTAAAACGAATCATTTAATATTAGCAAGATCGCACATTGCAATAATTCGCTACTAAACTTATTTTAAAAGACATATTTTAGGTCTATCCTTGTTGATTATTCTGTTAACATCAATATTTCTGGTAACATCAATGCATTACCATGTACACACACTACCGGGCATAATTACCCGCCTACACTTTCACTTGGATTTCAGAAAATTGTTTATTTATTGTTATTTAGGGGGTATAATTATTTACCTACAAATAAAAGAAAGAGAGCACTTGAAATGATTTCTGAAAACACTCCTCTGATACTTAGTTATCCATTGAATCTGGTAGGACCATAAAAAGACCCGAAATGTAATACAGTTATTCTTCACTAATACATAGTCTGGGCAAACAGCGGTAACAGTCAGTGTAGTAGATATGTGGTGCGGAGTCGGCGATTATTTATTTCACGTGTTCACAGCGTCAATACTAAATCGATGCTGTATGCGAGTAGTTCTGTGTATATGTAGGCTGTCGTAACTTATTTCGTAATTGTAGGCGTATGTTTACTTTAAAAATGTCGCAGTTAGGTACGTCGCAAAAACGACCAATGGCGGACACAGTTAAAAACTTTATAGTGGACATGCCGGACTTAATTTTTGATGGTGCTAAAATTCAATGTCTAGTTTGTAAAATCCCTTTAATGTGTTGGTCTAGAAGCCATTGTCAACGTCACATTAACGCAAACAACATTCTTCTGCAAAAAGTGGCATACGAGACCAAGAAAAATTTACATTTGATTTATATGTTACTCTTATTTTATGTAATCTATCGTTTCGTTTACTAGACAAAGAAGCATTTGTCTCCTTCTGGAATAAATATGCGGACTGTAAATTGCCTAGTCGGACATCGATACGAAATGTAGTGCCATTTGCTCGTGAACATATAGAAAAAGGAATGAAAACGGATTTGAAGGATAAAAAACTGTGGTTGTGTGCGGACGAAACAACAGATCGTCAAAAACATTCTGTGGTTAATGTGATGGTACGTACAATGGAACCACATCGACCGTCATCCTCCTTCTTATTAGCTTCCAAAAGAGTTATAAATTGTACTGCCGATGAGATTTTAAAGGTGGTGCCCCAAACATGCGTTCTTTGGGCCGATCTCTTAAAGAACACAGTGGTAACTTCTTACATGTAACGTGTAAAATCCATACTCTAAATCTTGCGGCACAAACGGTTCCTACATGCTTTCCACTAGTAAATGCATTGATTGCTAGTACAAAGGCAGTGTTTCTAAAGTCCCCGAAACGTACCCGACTATTTCACAAACTGTGTCCTGATTTACCTGAACCACCATAGCCGATTGTTACACGTTGGGGAAGATGGTTGCAGGCTGCATTTTACTACAACAAATATTTTGATCAAGTAAAAAAGGTAGTTTTAAAATTCAATCCGACAGAAGCTGCAGCAATCAAGAAAAGCCAGGAAATATTTCAAGATAATCAGTTTAAAAGAGATTTACAAACTATTCACAACAATTACTTCGGACTAACGGAGGGAATAGAAAAATTACAAAATGTTTCGATGTCGCTAGTGGATTCTGTTCAAATTGTGAGTGATGTTCACGCACAGTTATGCGCTGTAGAAGGCGAAACAAATTGGCGTGTAACACGAAAATTTGAAGGTGTTTTAGAGAAAGACTCCGATTTTCTTATATTAAGACAAATTTGTGAAGGTGCGTGTGAAGATGCATTAAGTTGTTTCATAGATTATTTTAAATATGCAAATATAACATCGCTAGATGTCGAACGGTCGTTTTCGTCATTAAAAAACATTTATTCCGCACGTCGTACTTACTTGACTGAAATAGCTGTGGAAACACATCTAACGATTCGAATATTTAACAGATGTTACCCAGTTTGTGATTTCATGGAAGACTTTTAAAACGGTAAGTGTTTCAGCACGTTTTATAATTTATTTCTTACCTTCTATTTTATGTGTAAACGTTTATGCGCTCGCCACGCCTCTGGCTGTTACCGCATATTTGCCCACGTTAGTGATAATGATCCGAAACGCATCTCCAAACTATGCCGCGAATATTTAGAATCGGTAGAACGCGAAAGCAATACTAAAATAATGAAATGGTCTCTTCAAAGCCTAGATGCTAGCCCCCAACATTATTCTGTAGTAACCTCTACCATAGCCTTTTTAAAAACACAAGCAACGAGAATAATTTACTGCCTTATGTACGGATATGTCGTACTGTTTTAAATAAGGTACACAAGTGCAATTAATAATGCGGACATAAATAATATGCATTTCAAGAATTCTAAGTAAATAAATGCTTTATTTTAAGAAAATGAAACTACTGATTTAGGAACAATACCTAAACGCTTTCTTGAATTAGAAAAACTATTTCCTATCATTAAAAAAATTTTGTTTTGTGTTATACCGGCCATTTACTTATACAAAGAATTGCTTTCTTCAATTTCCTGCAAGATTTTCTTGAATCAAGTTAATAAATGTCTTAAACAAAGAAATATAATTATTTTATTACAAGTATATACTTCTCCTTTTAAGCGAAGACAAAAACGCTAAGAAAATATGTCTTTTGTTTTAAAACAGTTAACGTATTGTGGATAATTGAAACGGTAATTGTCTTGAATTCAGGCGGACGGCCTTGATACAAGTAACCGCTTCTCTGCGTGTACAAACTTTTTGGTACGTTAATATTAGGCTGATAATAATTAATAATACAGTGTGTTATATTAAAAAATGTTATATTTGTAAATATTTCCGAAATAAAAAAAATTTTGTAATCCAGACGAAAACGCTCTTATAAATTTTCTAATTCAATCATAGTTTGCTGTTCTAATAATAACGAAGTTAGCAATACTGTGCAGCTAACATTAAATACGGTGTATCAGTCATAGGAACACTCCATTCTCGGAAGACATGCGTTGGCAGACAGAAGAAGACGATCGGTCTAAGTGTGCAAATATTGCAATGACTCACTGTATAGGCAGACAGTCGGATGATGCGTGTGGTGGTGCACACACGTACCATAGACGTAAACGAAACCACGTATGCGTACGTTTCTAGTGTAGAGTAGCAGCGCAAGCCTAAAAGACGCATGACGTGTACCGCCGCAGACTTCGGGTATGTATTTTTAAAAACGGCACGATGGCACTTTAAATGTATAATTAACAAGAAATGAACGAAGCAATTCTAAAAATGCACGCGGCCCGTATTTTTTTACCTTACTTTGCATATATTTGCATGTCTCTTCTGTTTTAGCAAGGTGTTTATACTATGAAAATTATGTGTGATGTAGAAATGTATAACAGGTGACGATTTTTTTAATAAAATGACACCACAATTTTCACTTTTTATAAATTCATTTCAATTTGTTAAAGGTTGCAATCAGGGGCGGCTGGTACACTGTCGCTCCAGAGCTACCCAACGTAAATAGTACAGTGCGATCCTAAAGTGTTAACTTCTGCACCACAGAAGCTAGCGTTTTTGGAAAAAATAGGTCGATTTCTATTTCTTTGTACACTGCGCGAAAAAAACTTAGACGACCGTCGGTTTCTTTTAAGATTTTAGTGCCTGAACAACTATTACTTAAATCTGTATAATGACTATATTGCACCCTCATTTATCCCATTTATCCCCATGTAATCCGTTAATAATAACTAGAGCCCGATAACAGGGAGCCGTGCCATAGCCGTACCTGCCTAGTATACAAAAACAATAGTAAGAAAATAGAAAAAAATAACAGAACTAATACATAATTATAATATGTGGAAAATAGTCAAACACTCGCCCTTTTAAGCAGCCTTGGTTACGGAACAGTAAAATTAGAAGCACCATTATCAGTATTAACATCATATGGATAAGAGTGGCAAAAAGTTGACACCATTAGATGTATTTCCACAGTTGTCTCGGTGAGCGATGTTCGCCGTGGTGAGAAAATGAGTTTATATTTTGAAAAAGAGCGTTCAACATCTACCGATGTTATACATGCATGATTAAAATACTCTTTGTACTTAGTCAGTGGATTATTCGATACACCATCACAAATTTGTTTTAGTGTGCTAAAATCGGAATCTTTCTGTAACACACTCTCGAACTTTTCTAAAACGCGATTATATTTTGTGTTATGTATAGTCAGTAGCTGTGTATGCACTCCGTCCATAACTTGCAGAGACTCCAATAATGATCTATTTTGTAATTGGTCTATTGCGTCAGCTAATTCTTTATAGTAGTTACGAATATTTTTTAAATCTGTTTCAACGAAGATATCTTGAAATTTCGGCTGGCTCTCCTTAATAACTGCAGCTTCGGCAGGATTGAATTGTGCAACAACAGCTTTCACTATTTTGAAATGTTCAGCATTATAAAAAGCTGCCTGCAACGATGTTCCCCAACGTGTAAGAATCGATTCCGGTGGTTGATGAATACCAGGACACTCTGTGTGAAATGATCGCAGGCGTTTGGGAGATTTCAAAAGTACTTTTGTGTGCTTGCTATTAATGCATCTACCTCGGGAGAGCATTGTCGAATGGTTTCTGCCACAAGATGTAAAGCATGCACTTTACACGTAACATGTAAACACTTGCAACCATGTTCAAAAAGAGAACGGCCTACCGAACGCATTATCGCTGCGCCATCGCTCATAAACAACAACACTTTATCTTTTGAAATTTGAAATTTTTCCAACGTACTAAGTACAACCTTCGTAATTGCTGCAACAGTACACTCTTGTAGTCTTCGGCTAGCTAGTAACAGTGGTAATGTAGCTTTACTAGGGTCTAGTATGCGTACCATAATATTTACAATTGAATTTTTTTACAGTCTGTTGTCTCGTCAACACATAACCAAAGTAACTGTTTTGTCAATATGCGTTTCATTTTCTTTTCCACGTCATCCCGTACTAATGCAACATGCTTACGTGCCGTTTTCTCCGTTGGCAACCGCAACTCGGGATTGTATTTGTCCCAAAAGTCCTTAAACGGTTGTTTATCGAGTAAGCCTAGTGGCAAATTACAGTTTATCAACATAAGAACTACATCAAAAAAATGCACTTCTCGATGGTATGCCCAATTTTCGTTTTCTATGCTGTGCGGAATTTACATGTCTTGTATAGTTCCACTTCTTATTTGACATCAAATGTATTTTGCACACTTTACAAGCTATCTTACTCCTCTTGTAAAACAAATCGGGAATGTGAGAAATAAACTTATTTACTATGTCTTGAAAGGGTCGTTTTTTAGCCTTCGACATGTTCACTAAAGACTACAATTAATAACTACGTCTGTATCAATAAAACCAACACGCCCTATCCGCTATCCAATGCTAAACTGAACTGAGTGATGATGATTTGCCGTATCGTATCATAATCGACCAGCCCTCCCCGCCCACCTAAACACAGTCACACCGCCGCTGCGATTGCTCTCCAGTTACCGGGCTCTATTTATTATCCTAGATGCAATCCTAGTACATATCGTAAATTTGTATGCGACAAAATCTAAGACGATGTATTAGTTTAAATGTGAATATAATGAAACATGTTTAGTTTTGCTGCGTATTTTGCAAGTATCGGTTGTGTTATTCATTTTAACATTTTTGTGAATTTTACGTAACATTGTGTTAAAACTATGGGTAAAGGAAAACCTTTGTCATTAGAAGAAAGAGGTAAAGCATTTGCATGGCATCAAGACGGGGTTAGTAAATTGCAAATTTTGCGTAGATTGTCGCCGAAGTGATCACTGCATTCGAAGTTTCTTAAAGGATCCTGTCAATTATGCTACACCAAAAGGACAGAGTCGTCCTAAGGCAGTGAGTGAAAGGGATGGAAGCGCAATTATTCGAGCAACATCGAATTCATTAGCGTCAGCTAGCACGATTGCCGAAGAGGCCGGAGTATCTACCCATGTCCGTAATATACAAGGCATTTTGAAAGCATCTCCTGTTATATCACGTAGGAAACTGTTAAAGACGCCGCCGCTTTCAGCAAAACATAAAGAAGCACGATTAAAATTTGCACAATATCACATAAGCTGGAAGAGTGAATGGCAGAAAATTATTTTTTCCAATGAAAAGAAGTTCAACTCAGACGTTCCAGACGGGTACTCTTACTATTACCACGATCTTAGAAAATAAATGGGTGGCAGAAACCTTATCTCGTCTAAGTTTTTGTCGCGCAGTATAACTTCTGCCGTTATCAGAAGTTCAATTGTATCTCCGGTGTCACCGGAAGTGACGTCAATTTTGTTATTTTAAACAGGACAGCCTATATATTTTTACTTTTTTGGAAAGGTAACCAAAAGGCGAATCCAACGATACCACATATATTATACTTTAACTTAAGAAATATTACCAAGCAATGTATTATTAATGAAAAAAAGCATTTTACAAGTATCATTTTAACACATCTAATACTTCCGCTTTATGCAAGAATCTAATAGCTTTGAACGGCACAAATCAAAAGAAAGCTAATAAAATTAACAAGTTTTTGTTACTTCTACTTCGCAGAATAATATTGTGGACGATTTTCTCAACGACCTTTTCAGGTTTTTTCTTGTAGATGCAGAAACTGTGACTAGAATTATCAACTCTCTGCGTAGTAAAACGTGTGGCTCGAATGGGGTCAGCATTAATATGATTTCCTCTTGCACCACATTTATTGCCAAGTATATTTTACACATTTTATACTCTTGTTTGCTTGCTGATGAAGTGCTTGATGTCTGGAAACACGCTCTGGTAGTTCCTCTTCCAAAAAAGTAGGGATCCCAAGCTATTCTGATCTAAGGCCAATCAGTATTTTTCCCACCTTTGCTAAGGTTCTGGAAAAGATTATGTATTTTCAATTTCAGGACTATATGCAGAGGTCAAACGTTTTGCCCGACCATCAGGTTTTCGATCTCATCACAGTTACGAGACTGCTCTACTCAGTGTTGCTAGTAACATATTGGAGGCAACCGATCGGGATTTGCTGAACATCCTTGTTCTACTTGACTTTAGCAAGACGTTTGATACTGTAGATCACGAAGTGTTGATTGCGATACTGCGCCATATCGGCCTCGATTGTACACCAAATCAAACACTGCTGGAGATGCTGACTTTGATTTTGTAAACACAAATTTGTTCTTCTTTTTAAGCTTTCGAAAGTATTTTGTAGGCACTCTACCGGAATATTTGCAATTTCATTCGTAATGGCTTCTTGCATCTCTTCCAAGTTGTGTAGACGGTTACGAAAAATTCTATTCTTTAAATAGCCGAATAGAAAAAAATCAGGAGGTGTAAGGTCTGGTGATCGTGTTGGCCACAATCCTTTACTTATTATTCTTCCTGGAAAAAATTGTTGTAGAAATTGGATTGTAGCATTGGCTACATGAGGAGGTCCTCCGTCTTGCTGAAAATACCCGTCTCGTAATTCATCCTCACGCAGTACATTTATAAATGGCTCCAGTATTATTTCTCTATATCGTTGAGTGTTAATTATCACGTCGAAGAAAATAGGACCTATTATACGACGACGAAAGATAGCGACTCATACACCAGTTTTAATCGGATGCAGATCGCTCTCTACAAAATTGTGTGGATTAACTGTGCTCCAAGTTTGATAGTTTTGGCTATTTATATACCCAGAAAGATGAAATCACGATTCATCACTGAAAAATGTCTTGTCCAAGGTGTTATTGTCATTTATATTTTGTTCAAACCACTGGCAATATTGAACACGAGCTACGTTGTCGACAGGAAATAAGGGTTGTACAACAGACGAGAAATTTATAACCAATTATTTATCTAAGAGATTTAGACATTCCTGAATGTACCTGTTTGTTCAGATAGTTGTCTTAGAAGTTTATTAGGACTCCGTTCCATTCGTGCCCAAACATCTGCTACAACCTCCTCTGTAACTACTGTTGGTCTTTCAGTAGATTTACCTTTAGAAACATTGCCAGTTTCCAAGAAAACTGAGCAATACGTTCCTGGTATTGTTGAAAGTTCGGATACGCGATATCATTTTCAGGATTTGTTACTTGAAATTGGTTGTAGGATTGCAGTACAGAATAGGAAAATGAACCGTCTTCGTTTAGAACACCAGTACGGAAATATGCCATCACAACAAAAATATTCTGCTCCGTTGGGAAAGGTATTTACGTATGATATTTATGCATAAATGATATGATTCCAACTTCAAGTAATTCACCTCAATCACTAGATTTTTATTAGAGTTTGTTTTGAAAAAAACAGGTTTTGTGCGGAATAAAGACAAGATGGAAAGAAAATAAATACACGCCATTGTCACTACTCAAAATATAAATTGTTAGTGATATTAAAATCATTACCAACCTAAGTTTGGTTTCAAGTATTGCCAACTCAATCAATCATTTGTGCTCGCACTGTAGTTATAATCAACATAAAAAAAACAATTAAAAAAGATTTTTATGATCATATTGTATTATTCACATAGGATTCCTCGTTAATAATGAGATAAACATTAAAATGGACTATAATATTTTTACATAACACTTTTATCTAAATTGGAAAGAGAAATACATGTGGCATTTGCACATTGTTCCAGTGTTCAGAAAATAAAAGAACTGAAAGACGGTGTTAGAGATAAGCAAAACAATACTTTCAACTCGAACAGCAGCTACCAACCTTTTTTTAATTTCCTTTTCTATTTTTTCCTAATTCTGGAATAAATAACGCAAATACCTCTTACGCGGACATAACAATGTTGCATCATAATTAGCGTCTAAATCGCACGATTATTGTACTTTCAACCGAGACGCTGCATAAATAGGTGGGGACATCAATAAAAATACCTGGCAACAATCGCATTTTGTAGACAAACTACAAAAACGCTAACTGTGCAAATCGAATTAGACGTCCGTCTAGAATTGATGTAATATCCGAAGGACATCGGTTACCAACCTAGGCTTGCATAGCCAATTATTTCGATAATCGAAACCATGCATAGCCAATATTTATTTATCACCTTCAAATGATTCCATTAAAGAATCTTTTTTCCTTATTGTTATTTGTCGCTATATTATAACTGCATAAATTATATTTGTTTGAAAAGAAGTTTTGCTAAAATGTTGTCGTTTCTGATTAGTGAAAATTAAAAATAGAATTCACCTTATGTAATAACGAAAATATTATATGCAAGAGAATCCCGATTTTCGACAGAATAGAGTTAGTTCTTTTTATAAATAACGATAGCAAGGACTATGGAGCAGTATGGCAAACACTAAAGTATCGGCACATTCCGCACTGCACGAATTATTTGATTAATTTGGAACAGTTGTTTCGGAAGTTTGTAAATTCCCATTGTCAACAATACGACCGAACGATGCGTAATTCTAACATGCCTTGTTCTATCCCTACTCTAAAATATATTTACAAGTATCTACTTTTATCGCCTATATACCATAAAACATGCGAAATATAATAATGATATATTAGCACTGCGAGCCTAGTAGGCCCATGGCTTGGGTAACTATCGTCCACCATTCCTTTCTTTCCTTGCTTTTTCCTTCCAGTTGTCGATGTTTAGCTGCCTTATGTCCTTTATAGCTTCCTCCTTCCATTTCATTCTTAGCCTTCCACGTCTTTTTCTGTCCCTTATGCTATTCTCCAATATCCTTCTTGGTACTCTATGTTCTTCCATTCTTACAATATGACCTATCCATCTTAACCTCTGGGCTTTCACCACACATATTATATCGGGTTCATTAAATAACAGTTTCAGCTTTTGATTAGCTCACCTCACCCACACCGCACTTATTTTTTTCGCTTTAAATATTTTTCTTAACACTTTTCTCTCCCATACTTCCAGTACCATCCTTTCCATCAATCCTAAAGTCCTTACCTCACCTCACAAATGTCACAATCGGTCGTATAATTGTTTTATAAAGCACTAGTTTTAATTTTCTAGACACTGACTTATTGCTCAGTTTACTAAGCGCGCATAACGATTCCCTGCCATTATTCTTTGTTGAATCTCCTTCTTCATTGAAACAGTTCACAAAAACCCTTACCACAACACTTAATTCGTACTGGACGCACGTTTCTTCATGTCGGGTTTTCTGTTAAACATTGTCCCCAAATATTTAAAATTTTCCACTTTTTCAATAATATACTTTCTGCCATCATCAGTATTTATCTTTAATTTTCCATTCATCCCTAGATCATTGTCAGTTCACGACATAAATTCTGTTTTTGTTTCATTTATCTCGAGTCCCGTTTTCCTAGCTGCTTTTTCTAACCTACCCATTACCTCCTGTAATTATTGTTTGCTTCTTGATATCAACACAATATCATCGGCGAAAGCATTGCATTGACGCCGCTTACTATAGACCAAGCCCGACCTATTAATAATTGCTTCACGCATTACTTTCTCTAGGACACAATTAAACAGGATTGGTGCGAATGCACTACTTTGCCGTAATCCTTCTTTCACTTTAAATTCTTCCATTATTTTTCCATTTATTCTTACTCCATTTACTGTTTCATTTAAAGTTACTTTTATCATGCTCACAAGTTCCTTGCTTACTCCCAACTCCTTTAGCGCTTTATATAATTGTGATCTTTTAATTTTATCATAAGCTTGTTTGAAATCGACGAAGATTACAAAGGTATCTTTATTGTATTGGTAACTTTCTGCTTGGATCTCCCTTAGTGTGAATCTCTGGTCAATGACTGACCGTTCATTCCTGAACCAACCCTGATAATCTCCTAGCTCCTTTTCTAGTTTTAACCTTAACTTATTCTTTATATGTATTGCAAGTATCTTGTAAGCAACATTAAGCAGAGCTATTCCCCTGTAATTTGTTAGTTCCATTTTGTCACCTTTCTCGTGCAATGGATGCAATATTGGTTCATTCCAAGCTTTCGGCATTTTTTCTTGAACCCATATTTCCCGTATGAGATTTTGTAGACATCCTCTACTCCATATTTAAACATTTCTGCATTTATTTCGTCACTTCCGGGGCTTTTATTGTTTTTGAGGATCTTCATTCTATCTTTCACTTCTTTTAAGGTAGGTGCTTCTTCACCATCTTCTTCTTCTTCGTCTTCTATTTGATTCTGCGTATCAGCTCCTTCTCATTTGTCAATGATTCCTCCAGACTTTCCTTCCTCTCCGTTTAATAATTTTTCAAAATATTTTTTCCATAGGTCCAAAATTTTGTCCTCTTCTCCTATAATGTCTCCATTTTTGTTTTTATAGAAAACTACTTCAGGTTGAAAGCCCCCTTTTATTTTGTTTTCATTATATTTTATTTCCTTTTCCCTCAGCGTACCAAGCATATGAACTGCTTTGGTTCGTATTTCTACTTCTAGTTGTTCTTTAATAAATTTAACCTCTCCACTTTCAACTTATTCCCGTCTTTCTCATTTATATCCCCCCCCAGTAATCACTATATTATTCTTTCTTGTTTTTCCATCCATTCAACACTATTTCTTATTTCTCCCAATTCTTGTCTAATTTTCTGATTTTCTTTTTTTGAGGTTCTCATTTTCCCCTTTCAGTATTTCATTTTCGTTTCTTAATCTTTTAATTTCATCATTGAATGGTTTCTGTTCTGTTTTAATTGATTGAATATCAACTTTAAGATCTTTCAGGATGCCCAGGATTTTATCAACTTTTCTTTCTCATTTAGGGGACTTTTCGCCGCTTTCTTGCTTTTTTGAATACTCTTTCTTCCATGTCTTCACTATCTCTACGGCGTGCTTTCCTTTTCGATATCCATTCATCGGTCGAGTATTCCACACTATCACCCTTTTTCTTTGAGTTTATTACGTTTTATAGGTATTCAGTGCGGTCCTGTCTTGTTTATCCCGCCAGCTGTTCTTGTTTGTAGATCGTACCGCACTTACCGAGGTTGATTTTATTCACTGTTTATTTCTCGTTTCACCATTAATATTTCGTAAATTATTGATTAGTTAATCTTAGGTGTTATCCACTAATCACTCTCCGTGTAATTAGATACTCGAGATATCCAATATTTTTGGGTTTATTTCGGAGCACTAACAACACACAATCACCTAACCTCACTTCGCAAAGCAGACTGTTTAGAACTAGGCAGGTATTGCAAGAATCAAAATAGAAATGGTTGTTTGTTTAATAGTATTTTAATAGATTAACATTACTGGAGTGGACTGTATACTAGACTGTTCCCGCTTGCGCGGGTAGCACTCGACTCGTAAAAAAAGGTATACAAACACTTTTGTTTCTATAACTAAATAAAAAAGGTCCTTGTCACTTCTAGTTGTAGGCCACATAAATTACCCTAATCGTCATAAACTTGTCAGTCCGTTGAGAATAGGTCTTTTTTAACGACGACTCTTAGAAAATAATTTATTAGTTCTAACAAAAGCGATTTATATAGATACATATAGATCTACCTAAAATGCATGAACATAGACTCATGCTAATATACGAAACTAAAAACAAAGGTTATTGACTGTAACACGAAACGTAAACACGTGTTCGTTTTACACCAATAAATCAATCAAAGCTGAGTGGCCAAGTGGACCTTTTTCCCTGTTTAACAAATTTACATTCCTTTTCATATAAATAGTTTCGCATCCAATTCCTGCGGCGAAGTTACGTTCTTAATTATTTTGAGGTTTTCTAATATATTATGCCCGGTTTCGTTTATACGTTACACTTGACGATTCGATCCTTCCATAGCGATAATGTTACCATATGTTCTTTGAGTCTGGTGCTTATCGTCTGTTTGGTTTGTCAAATATAGGTTTTATCACAGTCGCCGCATGCGATTTTATAAATTCCCG
Source organism: Dynastes maya (assembly GCA_029619315.2). NCBI lineage: Eukaryota > Metazoa > Arthropoda > Insecta > Coleoptera > Scarabaeidae > Dynastes > Dynastes maya. The sequence continues at coordinate 50,878,134 of JAROYE020000005.1, forward strand.
ACCTTTCCTTCGTATCCGGTTTATCTTTCGAATTGCCTAGAAGGTTGTCCCCTAAAAACTACTGATGCCTTTCGCGGGTTTCTGTCGGGTGAAATTCTGAAATTTATGAAACTTTCTTTTCACAGAATCTCAAAAGGTGTGTGAAAGTAAACTTGTCGAAAAAAAAATAAATGTAATTTAAGTTGGAGTATATTCTTACGATCACTTGCAATATACAGTCCCTGGATACCGAATTAAGACCATTTAAAAATATTATGATTTTGGGGTAAAATAAAAAAAAACAGTTGGTAATGTTGGCAATATTGTTATTTAATTACATATAACATGCAAGTAAGTATAATTTAAACATATATTTACTAATATTTGCTTGTTCTTCAGTGTTTTATTGTTTCCTCAATCCTTTTTGGCATTCTGCCAATGCAACTTTTTATTGATTTTTTTTTTAAATTTCGTTGCTATTACGCCATACATTTTCAATATGTTGTTGTAATTCTTCCTTTCTAGTTGAGTTTCGTGTACTTATGTACGATATTTTTCAAGACATTCTATACATTTTCAATTGGGTTTATGTCTAGTGCATTGCCTGGCCAGATGACAGATTTTTAGATTCAAGATATCGCATCACACTTTTTGCCTTATGACACGGTGCATTGTCTTGACTGAAAGTGTATGGTCCTTGAATCGGATCAATGAACCAATATAAGGTATTAAATAGTTTTGTAAAACTTTTTTATATTGTTTTTGTTCCATTGTTCCGTTACTGGTCCCGGTCCTTCTGTCGTAATACACGACCTAACCATTAGAGATGGGGGCTGTTTAATAGATTTGATCGTACATGCTTCTTTCTAACGCATTGAAGGACGTCGACGAACAAATTGGCTTCTCCGTTAACACTTCTAGTCGTGATTCGTCGTTATAAATAATCTAGGAAAAGGTAAAAAATGTAGAGAACCATTTAGCGAAATTTGAGGATGAATTTGACTAAAAATACAGATGATAAATGAAACTTACAAGTACGAACATGAAAGTAAATAGCATGTTATATGTAATTAAATAATAATATTGCTAACATTACTAAGTGTTCTTTTTTTAAAATTTCACCCCAAGCGCGAACGGTGAATCGGCTCCGAAAAAGGCGAAGACTATTCCATCGGCTGGTAAAGTGATGACGATTGTTTTTTGGGATAGTAATGGAGTTTTGTTAGTCGACTATCTTGAAAAAGAAAATACACTAATAGAAGCATATTACGCACCGTTACTTGACAAGCCGAAGGGAGAAATTGCGGGGAAACGGCCGCATTTGAAGAAACAGTGTTTTGTTCCACCAAGGTTAACACTTCTGTGGTCGCCACGGCAAAAATTCTCAAATTGGGGTTCAAGTTGATAAACCACCCACGCTATTCACCAGATCTGGTCCCCAGTGGCCTCAGATGGGAGTATTGCTGGGAAAAGAGTATAGATTTACAAGGGCACCATGTTGAGAAAACTCAATTTTACAAAAAAAATATGACTTTTAGAAAATCCTGGGTAGCACAAAGAACAAAGGATTATCAAAAATACTTTCCCACATACGAAATTCAATGTAAAAACTTTTCGCCGACCTCGTAGCTTACGTGCGTGCATTTAATAAGCTCAGAGTCTCCCCGAGTCTCCCAGCCGGTGTGACCTACACTACCACCAATTTAATACGCATATACACTCTCACACACATACACCAAAACATGTATTGCATATACGAGTACCTATGCGTATACGTTCTATCCCTTTCTCTCTCGCTGTAACTTGCGTGGTTTGTTTCGCCGCCAGGAATCGTAAACACACGCTCACGCACGAACGCACACACTCACCGTCGATATTCCATTACACCTCGACATATTAATGGTACAATCACATTGACCGTCTAGACGGAGATAATTTTTTATCAACGCTAAGGACATTTAATCAGATTACGCCTGTGCGTTACGCTCCTTATCTCGGCGAGCGATAGGACGGATGATACTCTCTCTCTGGCATTGATGTGGCGTGTCGATTGTGTGTGCCTGTTTACATTGTATTACGTAGATCGTACCTACATACATGCAAAGGCGAATGATACGCGGAACATGTTAAATGCGAAATTATTTTAAGGCGCAGACAAGTGTCTAGTGTGTATCGTCTGGTATGACTAGTATTTGTACAGCAACAAGTGCTGCTCTTGTTTGTTATTGGTATACAGGGTGATTTATAATAGGTGTAAAAGACTTTGACATCTTGTTCGGGAAGTTATTTACATAAAAAAATGTTATATAAATATAGGTACTATTTTTTCTATTTACAGAGCTACAACAGATTTAAATTTTATTGATTTAGAAGTATGATTAATATTATTATAGCCTAGTAAGTTTCGTAGTGCCGCTAAAAAATATGGACACTGTTGCAACGTTTGCTTGCTATGAAAGTAAAAGGGCGTGGAGTTGCGACGGAAATGAATCAGTAACAGTGCAACCGCTGTCAGAAGACCATCGCGCCAGACTCCAATCATATTATGCATTATACACCAAGTTTATTTCTTTAATTGATCATCCTTGCCTTTCTCGATCTTTTCTCCTCGGTTATCTTTGATTTGCTTCCATAAATCTGTGTGGAGCAAGTATCTCAAGCACGTATGCTAGGCGACTGACTTGCGACTCACCCTAGTTAAATAGCATGTCTGTAAATTTTCTCGTGAAATTGAACAAAATTTCGAATAAAATTGCAATTACTGTGTCATTTCAACCTTAGTTTCATCCAAATACATGTACAATTACAAGTAATAATAATTAGTCGATTAAATATCAACCACAAATACATCTTTCACGAAAACAGTGCTCGGTGACATGTTTGGTTTTTGCTTTGAAACTTCGTTTTCCCAAAATGAAATCGAATGGGTTGTGAAGAATGGATCAGTTGACGACTGGCATTCTCTTTAAACCGGAAGCCCTTCAAAACTTAAAAAAGAAAGCAAAAAACGATTACCATTTATGGATTCTTCACAATCCAGATGCTGTTAAACAATCGCAATTACAACACCGTTTTAATGTGAATATTTGGGCTGGTATGTTTAATAGAGAACTGCTTGAGTTAGAAGCTTTATCGTACAGGCTAAATACAGAGCACTATCAAACTTTCCTAGATGAAACACTTTTTGAGAAGGGTCGAACATATTGCGCTTCTTGATCGTCAACAAGTGTGGTTTCAACACGATGGTGCTCCAGTTCATTGCGATAGACACGTAATTCAATGGTTCAATCGCATTTTCTTGAACGATGGATTGGTCGCAGAGGTTTTATTGCTTGGCCCCCAAGATCTCCCGATCTAAACCCCTTGGATTTTTTTTTGCCATATGAAGCAGCTGGCTTACAGTGTCAAAATAAACACACGCGAACAATTACTTGAGCAAATAACAATTACATTTAATGAAATTCGTCAAGAATGTGCAACAACAGCACGTATTTACGACTCAATGGTTCGTAGGTGTTTGAATTCGTATTTGAATTCAAGGAGGGCATTTTGAACAAACATTATAGGCAAGATTTTCTTGCATAGTCATTTGCTTTTTTACACCAATCTAGGCCAAAGTTAAAGGGTTCTTTATCTTCGTAATCTGATTTTTGGAAAACAAGTTGCTTTTAGTAATTTTTGAATTAAGTCAATGATATCGTTCTAGAACGGTATTGTAGAATTGGTTTAGAACCACGTGAATTAGTTCCGCATTGGGCGTGTTGAAACATAAGATTTGGTTTAGTAACAACAAATGACATTAATCTGATTTCGTTCTTATATGAATAAAATGATATGATATTGCATGAAACAAAACCATATAATTTTGCATTTAGATTGTTCGAAAGAAATTTGTATAAAATGCATTTGTTGTTATAATAATATTCAGTGAAAAAAATAAGACAGAAGATATTGTAAATCGATTCAAGAATTGACCAAATTAATGCTAATATAGCTCATGGTATTGGTGGAATCACTCCTAGTGAAATCAACGTGAGAAATGAAAAGCGCTAGCAAACGGACATGTTTCTGCCTACCCGGCGTCATCAGTCTCGCTCCAAGTACAATTCTTTCTCGCCCTTGTTATTCACCTCTCGGGTTTATGCCACTAGTCTCCACAAACAGCAGTAACTTATATTTCTTGGCGCAACCTAGTGCCAAGAGATATAATCAGCCCGTCTACAAAGTGGCGACAGAAACCGGAGTGCAGATGCCTACCACCTATCGAGCAGCTCATGGGCTTCTTAACGGACATGTTTCTTCAGAAACATGTCCGTTTGCTAGCGCTTTTCTCTTCTCACATTGTTTTCACAGAGAGTAATTCCATCAATACCATGTGCTATGAGTATTAATTTGGTTATTGTTACTTTTTTCATGTGTACGAAAGAATGGAGTTTACTAAGTTTTAAGAGTTTGTGAATAATTTTGTAATGAATACGTTTTAAAGTCGGAGTAGCTTAACTTTCGATGCACGTCACACTACCAACTGTAAAATATGAATTTGTCATTTTCTAAAATGCATGTCGCTTGAATTATAATCAATAGTTTAATATATAAATAGTTATAGATTATTCCAGTTTAGCGTATGTTATTACTAGAGTTTGTTAAAAAGGTGGTACCGGATGGGAGTAGCGTAGCGGTAGCAGCGTCGGCAGGGGTAATTTTCAACTCGTAGTCGATCTCGACAGTAACGCGAGAGAGTTCAAAACGACAGTACGTTGCACGCTGCACGCCAAATAAGGGCATTTCCCTGGATTAGAATATAGAAGTCCGCATATTTATTGCACAATATGCAATAGCGGATTGCTAAGTCGCGATAGGTTTGAATGTAGAAAACATTGTAAAAGTAATCGTCATGTATTGAATTTAAGAAACAGTATTCCATACTGGCAATTTTTATATGATTTTATTTTTATGTTAAGTGTGTGTAACATCCCACAACATCTAGTATCTAATGAACACTTTCGTATTTTTTGGGCTAAGTACGTTTCCTCATGAATGCTGCCAACATCTATGCAATTACGATACAATTTGCCACGTGTGCAAGGTACAGTAAAGGAATGTATAAAGGACGAGTTGAGAAATAAGAAAATCTGCCTGTGTGGATGAAATAACTGATGCTCTGAAACACAGCGACACTCATGTTGTAGCGCGTCGTTTAAAACGTGATGATCCACCAGCTTCATTGTTGTTATCTAGTAAAATGATTCAGAAAACTAATGCAGAAACCGATGTCAAGATAATAAAAGATTCGTTGAGAGAATTTTGTATCACAGGAACCCAAGTCACAATGTTCGTTACTGACGGAGCCGACTTCACATAACATGCCTTATACACGCATATCACTTCGCAGCAGAAGCCAATCCAAAGAAGTATCCGATGGTGGATAAGTTAATAGCATCTACCAAAAAAGTGTTCATCAAATCTCCCAAACACACCCGTGTATTCAAACAATTGTGTCCGAAATTACCACCACCACCTCAGCCTGTAATAACGCGATGGGGAATATGGCTCCGGGGCAGTATCTTACTATCAGAAATATTTTTGACAAGTGAAAAATGTCATTTTGAAACTTGATTCAAATGATTCTGCAGCAGTTCGAGATAGTCAGCAACTTTTTTCCAATTCCGACGTTCAATAATAAATAGATGATAATGAGACGCATTAAATTGCATAAACAATTTACAAGCCGCTCTAGAAAACTTGGTGAACATTATAGGAGTCGATGTTGCTCAAAAATTTGGTGCAATTTTAACGAAAAATCCCGATTTACAAAAGGTTCGATCTGTAACTGAAAATCAAGAGTGCCCAGATGAGGAAAAGGAATCCCACCTTCTTAACAAACTCTTGCACAGTTTGTTAAAAATGTGGCACCGTCAGTGGCGCACCGCATAAAAGTAGGTACGTAATATACAATATTAGTGAAAAATAATATTGTTACCTCTTCCTATCGTCTTGATGTCCACTGTGGCAATTGGCAACTGCCCTGGTAAGCTGCGTAGAATTGCAACATCAGCAACGCTCCCATTGTCGATTCATTCAGCCGTCGACGGTGTTGTGAATACGTTGTCTTATACTTCGAAAATGATCGTTCGACATCCAGTGAAGTAAGATTTGCAAATGTCAGATCTTCCCGTGCAATAAATATGCGGACTTCGATATTCGAATCCACGGAAATGCCTGAGATATTTATTCACATTCGAAGGGAACGTTACACCCTTTGGGCGTCCCATCTCCGCGTACTTATTTGGCGTGCAGCATGCAACGTACTGTCGCTTTGAACTCTCTCGCGGTACTGTCGAGATCCACCCATATTCGCGATATAAAAAGTATAAATGAATTTAGGCAAACATGCAAAAAATTTCTGATAAATTAGTGTTGCTATTCTTATAATGAATTTTGTAGTTACATGACTTAATGTTATGTGTTGTTGCATTATACATCTACTTTTATTGTTGACAATTGCCCATGTCATTCTTATTTTTGATTTTATGGCAAATAAACATTATTATTATTATTATTAGGGCAAAAGGTGTGTACATGTACCATATTCATAGATTGGAAGCTTATTTTGTAAATATTTGCAAATTGTATTGTAGATACATTACTTTACACGCTAGCAATAATGATGGATTTATACCGGATGCATCCCTGATATTTTGTTTGCGCACTAAAAGCTTTGACTATCATGGAGAAATGTTTTATGAAAATTTGTTATTCATTGGTTTAAGGATCAGCTCCTAAGACATCTTGAGAAGTCATTTATGGATAACACAAGTTATCGTAGTAAACTAGAAATTCAATGTGTTACTACAAGTTGGAAAAAGGAAGGCATTCAGAACTGGTTGCGAAGTAATCAGATTTCCTTCGAGGCTATGTAAAAAAAAACGTACTATAATAAGCAGATTAGTCAAGTTGGATATGGTGCTGACAAATGCATTAAGATGTGGGAAGAAGTTTTAAGCGCATTCACAAAGACAACATGGGAAAATACATTTCGTCACACTTGAAAAGGGGAAGTGGTGTGATAGGAAAGTGGGATTTTATAGAGATGTCAGCAATTATACACCTTAGAGAAAGTTACTCGAGTGACTGTGATAACAGCGAATAAACTAGAATAAAAAAAATAAAAAATGTTTGTCAATGTGTTTATAATAAGACCCAAACATGTTCCAAAATTGCCTGTGTGTAATCATTAACGCTGGCCACGAGCGGTACCGCGCATCGGCGTAGAAGCAGTTCGGACCGAGAGGAACGGGAGTATGAATTCGTCTCCGAAGTAGTACGGTCATTTGCGCAATTGTTTATCTGTCCTAGAAAAATTATGATTTCGTCAGCAAAACGACCGCGGTCGGACAAACTTCGAAAATTTATTGCAGAAATTCCAGACTTAATATATGAAGGTGCTAAAATTAAATGTGTAATCTGTAAAATCCCGTTAATGTGTTGGTCCAGACAACATTGTCTACGACACGTAAATAGTGAAAAGCATGTCTCAAAAAGAAATTGCGCACGAGACAATGAAAAATTTATATTTAATTTATGCGTTACGTTTATCGCATGTAATATACCGTTTAATTTACTAGACAAGGAACCATTTATCTGCTTTTGGAATAACTATTCGGAGTGCAAATTACCAAGTCGAACATCGTTACGAAGAATTGTGCCATCTGCGCGCGAACATATTGAACAAAAAATAAAATCGGAGTTGAAAGATCAAAAATTGTGGTTATGCGTCGACGAAACAACAGATCGGAAGAAACATTCTGTTCTTAATGTAATGGCACGCAAATTGGAACCTCATCAATCGGCACCTTCAATTCTATTAGTCTCCAAACGAATACAACAGTGTACTGCCGAAGTAATTTCAAAGTTAGTGTTAAATACATTGGACAAGTTTGAACTTTCAACAAACCAACTCTTGATGTTAGTGAGTGATGGTGTTGCAAACATGCTTTCTGTAGGCCGGTCTCTTAAAAAGCATTCTGCTAATTTGTTACACATTACGTGTAAAATTCATGCTCTCAATCTTGTGGTGGATAGTATCAGAAAATGTTATCCTGAGGTAGACGCTTTAATAGCGCATACCAAAGCAGCATTTGTCAAATCACCGAAACGTATTCGCGAATTTCACAGACTGTGCCCCCGTATACCAGAGCCACCAGAACCTATTCTAACTCGTTGGGGAACATGGTTGCAGGCCGCGTTTTATTAACATAAATATTTTGACAATATTAAGAACGTGGTTTTACAATTCGATACAAAGGAAGCTGCCGCTATCCAGAAAAGCCAGTCGAAATTTCAAGATAGTCAGGTTAAAATGGATTTAAAAATCATTCACGACAATTACTTCGGACTAGCAGATGCAATAGAAAAATTACAAAATCCTGCGGTGCCGTTAGAAGAATCTCTACAAATAGTGCAACATGTTCACGCACAGCTATGCGCGATTGAAGACGCAAAAAATGTTTCTGTTCTAGAAAAATTTGAGTGTTTTTGAGAAAAATTCTGATTTTGGCACATTAAGACACATTTGTGAAGGTGCGTCAACAGAATCGTTAAGTTATTTGAAAGATTGTTTTACTTACGCAAATATTACGTCACTAGATGTAGAACGTTCGTTCTCTGCATATAAACGCATTTTTTCCTCACGCCGTACTAGTTTTGCCGAAACAACAGTTGAAACATATCTAATGTTGCAGATATTTAACAGACATTATTCACTTTGTGATTTCACGGAGGACTCTTAAAATGGTAAGTGTTTGAGCACGGGTTATTTAATTTTTATTTAAAAGATGAGCGAAATTATTTGCGGCAACAAACATCTCTATTAGCAGAATAACTCTAGTGGAACGCGAGGCCTGGTCGACTCTACGCTACTGCGCGGTACCGCTCGTGGCCAGCTTTAGTAATCATCGTCAACTTATTTCTTACAAGAATTTAGTGCAGCATCCTTTACTTAATTAATGCTTTAATACATTTCGTTGTACACGTTAATTCTCAAAGATGTTATTCTTTTAGATAACACTTATTGTTAGTCCTCTTCTTATAACATCTGAAAACAAATAAATTTTGCTTTATACTATGTAGTATTGCAAGTATTACTCTTACTTCGTGGAATAACTAATTAAAACATCAATACGATCCCTACATATAAATTGCGCATTTGCGTACGTTTTCATGTGAAAAACTAGAATATCTCATGCCCCATATGGTGTAAACGGGTTCGATTGTTTATGCAACCTCTTTTACACAAGTGTAACGCAGAATTTTCCTTTACGCTACGCTATTATTAACACTCCAATATTATTTTTCCACTTATCGAAGTGCAATAATTGCACGCTCGTAATTGTGTGTACACAACGCCAGCCAAAAGGTTTCTGACAGAGAATTGACACACTCCCATGTATGTACACGTATATACCCTATAATAAATATGTAAATGTACACCTTATTCTTTGCAATAAAGCAGGAAAGGAAAAAGAAACTCGTGCTAAAAGCAGGGATGCGATACAACGATAAAACAACAAAAAAAAGTAAATTTAATCTTTTAGAACCCCACGAAAAAGACTAAAACGAAAGAAAAACGAATACCCGTGACCTTAGAGGTAGAATTACATGCCCGGACGAACGAATGTATCGCTCTGGCTCTTCGTAGTTGGAAATGAAAACTTTTTTCGTGCGTATAACTTATAGTAGCGGGCGAAAAAAACACAGAGCGGAATCATAATCCTTTTTTTGCGCCGACAGAAGCGAGGCAATAATCCGTTCTTTTACAGCGTGTAATCTCGTTTCGGGATATACGATTTTCAACGTTGAATTTTATTATATCGGGAGCAGTGGGGTAAAAGTGAAAAGCTTCGAAGCGCTTTCATCCACCATTCTCAGTCCCTTATCGGGGACAATTCGGTCAATACTACAAAAGCGGGGCTGCTAGGCCTATGTGCGATAGCAGCTGAACTTTGTGAGGTATTCATGCGTACAGTGTCGGGCCAAAAGAATATTACCTTGCAGAAGCAAAAGAAAAGATTGTTATCGTATCCTTTATACTATTTGTGGCATATGATTATGAAAAAAGATGCAATCGAGAGGCCCATGTTTTTTTTTTTTAATTATTCTTTATGTTGGTTACAACTACATCTAACAGTCAAATATTGCTTAAATCACATCAAGATTGAAGAACTTCAAATTACGTTTGACAGATAAGTGTCTGTTTAAAGAGAAGGTAAAACAGACCCTGCAGGCAAAACGACCCACTTAATAATTTCATATGTCTGCAACACCATCCCATGGTGACCAGTGTTACTTAAAATGTATCACAGATGGACACCCTCCGAAAATATGTAAACAGTCTACGCGCGTGACATATTTTCTTAGCAAGGTAAGTCGTTTAAAAAAAAATGTTATGCAAAAATCCATTTTTCATGCATGCTGCACTTTGTTTACACACGAATCATCAATATCAAGAACAAGCGATTTAATCTACTTAAATAGTAAAATGTGAACTTCCAATAGGCTATGTTTTTGTTTTATTAAGCATTGACATAACATCACTATAACCTCGTTTTAGTTGATATAACAGAAAGACAAAATGGATCGGGCAAAAAAGACCACTCGACCGTTCTGCCTTCCAGTGATCCGTTTCACCTTCTTAAAAATGTTTCAGTGCTTTTGCTAATTTTTTTTACTTCTTTAGATGGTCAGCAACTATAACAGAAAGTCGAATAGACAAAAATGGTGCGAAGAATCGATGAAGCTGGCAATAGAAAAGGTTTTTACGAAGATTATGGGAACCATTAAGATATTTTATAATATTAACACCTTACATAATGACCCACCCTTTCATTTCACTTTGATTACAGAGCATGAACTCTATCACATTTTTCATAATATTCGTTCTAGATGTGAGGGTGCGGGTAATATAGGTATTGATGCTTCGAAATTATGTGTTCCACATATTTCTCCTTTTTTAACTCACGTTATAAATCATTGCTTGAGTAATTCTATCTTTCCGACTGCCTGGAAGAAGGCTATTATTATTCCCGTGCCCAAAGTTACTACACCTGCTACTGGATTATGGAACGTCAATTAAAACATTTTCTTTTAAACAACAATGTTCTTTCCAATTGGCAGTCTGGATTCCGTCCTTTACACAGCTGTGCTACTGCTCTGTAACAGGGAGCCGTGCCATAGCCGTACCTGCCTAGTATATAAAAACAATAGTAAGAAAATAGAAAAAAAATAACAGAACTAATACATAATTATAATATGTGAAAAGTAGTGAAACACTCACCCTTTTAAGCAGCTTTGGCTACGGAACAGTAAAACTAGAAGCATAATTATCAGTATTAACATCATATGGATAAGAGTGGCAAAAAGTTGACACCATTAGATGTGTTTCCACAGTTGTCTCGGTGAGCGATGTTCGTCGTGGTGAGAAAATGAATTTATATTTTGAAAGAGAGTGTTCAACATCTACCGATGTTATACATACATGATTAAAGTACTCTTTATAGTTAGTCAGTGGATTATTCGATACACCATCACAAATTTGTTTTAGTGTGCTAAAATCGGGATCTTTCTGTAGCACACTTTCGAACTTTTCTAAAACGCGATTATATTTTGCATCATGTATAGTCAGTAGCTGTGTATGCACTCCGTCCATAATTTGCAGAGACTCCAATAATGATAACGATCTATTTTGTAATTGGTCTATTGCGTCAGCTAATCCTTTATAGTAGCTACGAATATTTTTTAAATCTGTTTCAACAGAAATATCTTGAAATTTTGACTGGCTCTCCTTAATAGCTGCAGCTTCGGCAGAATTGAATTGTGCAACAACAGCTTTCATTATTTTGAAATGTTCAGCGTAATAAAAAGCTGCCTGCAACCATGTTCCCCAACGTGTAACAATTGGCTCCGGTGGTTGACGAATACTAGGACACTCTGTGCGAAATGATCGTAGGTGTTTGGGAGATTTCAAAACCACTTTTTTGTGCTTGCTATTAATGCATCTACCTCAGGAGAGCATTTTCGAATGGTTTCTGCCACAAGATGTAAAACATGCACTTTACACGTAACATGTAAGCACTTGCAACCATGTTCAAGAAGAGAACGGCCTACCGAACACATTATCGCTGCGCCATCGCTCATAAACATCAACACTTTATCTTTTGAAATTTGAAACTTTTCCAACGTACTAAGTACAACCTTCCTAATTGCTGCTGCAATACACTCTTGTAGTCTTCGGCTAGCTAGGAACAGTGGTAATGTAGGTTTACTAGGGTCTAGTATGCGTACCAAAATATTTGCAATTGATTTTTTTTTACAGTCTGCTGTCTCGTCAACACATAACCAAAGAAACTGTTTTTTATAATATGTGTTTCATTTTCTTTTCCACGTCATCGGGCACAAATGCAACATGCTTACGTGCCGTTTTCTCCATTAGCAACCGCAACTCGGGATTGTATTTGTCCCAAAAGTCCTTAAACGGTTGTTTATCGAGTAAGCTTAGTGGCAAATTACAGTTTATCAACATAAGAATTACATAAAAAAAAATGCACTTCTCGGCGGCATGCCCAATTTTCGTTTTCTATGCTGTGCGGAATTTACGTGATTTGTACAGTTCCACTTCTTATTTGACATCAAATGTATTTTGCACGCTTTACAAACGATCTTACTCCCGTTGTAAAACAAACCGGGAAAGTCAGAAATAAACTTATTTACTATGTCTTGAAAGGGTCGTTTTTTAGCCTTCGACATGGTCACTAAAAACTACAATTAATAACTACGTCTGTATCAATAAAATTAAAAAGCACTACACTAAATAATAACTACGTCTATATCAATAAAATCAACACGTCCTATCCACTATCCAATGATAAACTGAACTGAGTGATGATTTGTCGTGTCGTATCATAATCGACCAGCCCTCCCCGCCCACCTAAACACAATCACACCGTCGCTGCGATTGCTCTCCAGTTACCGGGCTCTAGTTATGTGTCACAGACGATATTATCAGTTCCTTGGATAAGGGTATAGTCACCATTAGAGTTGCTCAATTTGCGCCAACAGCCAGTGGCGAGCGCATAAAAGTTTACGCAAAATAAATGGTCAGAAGTAAAATATAATACGTGCTCAAACACTTACCGTCTTAAGAGCCTTCCGTGAAATCGCAAAGTGAATAATGTCTGTTAAATATCTGCAACATTAGATATGTTTCCACTGTTGTTTCGGCCAACCATGTTCCCCAACGTGTAAGAATAGGTTCTGGTGGCTGAGGCATACGGGGGCACAGTCTGTTTGTGAAATAAGTTTTGCGAATACGTTTTGGGGATTTGACAAACACTGCTTTTGTATGCACTGTTAAAGCGTTTACCTCAGGATAACATTTTCTAATACTATCTGCCACATGGCTGAAAGCATGAATTTTACACGTAATATGTAACAAGTTAGCGCAATGTTTTTTAAGAAACCGGGCTACAGAAAGCTTGTTTGCGGCACCATCACTCATAAACATCAACAGTTGGTCTGTTGAAAGTTCAAACTTTTCAAATGTATTTAACACTAACTTTGAAATTACTCCGGCAGTACATTGTTGTACTAGTCTAGAAGCTAATAGGATTGAAGGTGACGATTGATGTAGTTCCATTGTACCTACTATTACATTAAACACACAATGTTTTTTACGATCTGTTGTTTCGTCCACACATAGCCACAGTTTTTTATCTTTCAACTCCGATTTAATTCCTTTTTCAACATGTTCACTAGCAGGTGGCACAATTCTTTGTACCGATACCCGACTTGGTAATTTGCAGTCCGAATATTTATTCCAAAAGAAGACATATGCTTCCTTGTCCAGTAAAGTAAACGGTAAGCAAGGTAATCCTTAACTTTGGAATATTTAGAAAAGCTTTTGTTGGATAACCAAATGGATAGAGAGGAAATTTCTAGCTTAATTCCTTTGACAAGACTTTACATGAAACAAAGCTTTTTCCAAATTAACAACACTTTTTATCAATAAACAGAAGGAACGGCAATGGGTAACAGCTTATCTCCGTTTGATGCTAACCTCTTTATGGGCAAATTTGAAACCGATCTTAAGAATGCTTTGGCTTTGGATCAGATACGTCGATGACATTTTTTGCATCTCTGACACCAGCAAATATTCAATAACGGACTTCATAGAACAACTTAACTCAAAATTTTCCTCTATCAAATTTATCCACGAAGAAGAAAAAGACAACAGGATTCCATTCCTCGATGAAAAAAAATTAACTAAAAGAAATCATCAATATTGCTAACTTTAACGGATTCTCTGAAGATGTCGTCCATAGTACTATTAGGGAACATAAGAATAGATTAAGAATTAGAAATATAAGCACACTAGAACGCATTGACGGCCGTAACAATAAGAAATATGTTAAATTACCCTTTTATCCAAGTTACACGAAAGGTCTTCAAAAAATCTTTTCTAAAGTTGATCGCAAGATTGTTTTTTCTTCAAACAATAACCTCAAAAACCTTTTAGGAAGTTCCAAAGACCTGGTAGATAACATGGATGAATCAGGAATTTACAAAATTTCATGTAAAGATTGTGATCAAGTGTATATTGGGCAGACAAAATGATCAATCAGAATTAGGTACAAAGAACACAGTGTTGCACTACATATGCTTGAAAATAACCATAATGTTGATAATATAATGTTAATAAATAGCGTAAAGAGCACAGTTCAATAAAATTGTTATGAAGGCATGGAAATTTACAAAAACAAAAAATCACTTAATGAATTCAGATTTAGGTCCACTAAATTCCAGCCTTTATCCTTTGTTACATCATGTATAGTTAATTACAGCTGTATTTATAACCATGCTTCATTGAAAAACATAGATTTTTAAAAACTCTTTCTGACTTTTCACAATTTAGGGATTACTGATCTTTAGAATTACAATTTAAGGCTCAATTTTTTTTTTGTGGTGAGGGTTTTAGTGAAGTGTTTCAATTTCTACGTTATTACGGGATACCCCATCAGATGTGAGTTCGTTAACCACTCCTCACATCTCTTTAGATTTATTCTGGGAATTGCTTATGCGTAAATTATAATACTGTTTCTTCGTTTGATTGACCAGAAGTTTATGATTTACACACTGCAATAATAACAAAGCTAGCAACAGCGGCCCGATATCTTTGAATAACCTGTATATAGTACATAGTTCCCCGCGACGTTCCTGCCGGCTTCCGAGTCAATAGTCCTTTGAAACCGGGAACTGGGGTTGAAAACGGCGAGATCAATACGCACTTTTCGCTGTCGCCTGCGAACTTTCAGTGCGTGCGCCCCATCAGTCGCACACACACACGCACGTACCCTCACACGTTCGCGTATATTTCCGAATTTCATTCATGGAAGTTGCCGGAGAGATTACATACATATACAAAGCGCGAGAGAGGCACGTAAATGAAACGTGCGGAGGAAACCCGGTTGTATAATCCGACGGTAGCTATTCACCCTGAATGTGGAGAGGAGCGTGTGGATAGGTGGGATGATGTGACACGACGCCATACTGCTCCAAATACGGCGTCGAAGTTACGGCCGCGTGAATTTTTCGTTTGGAACGAGGTGAGATGGTACAGTAGACCAATAAAGTTTTCATATAGTACAATGTATATAGGTGTAGTATGCAGTATAAGGTTTAATAAAGAAATACTCCTATATTACTTAAAGAAAATATACAATGGAATCATAAAATAAAGTATAATAATAATAAATCCTTAATGTGTAACAGAATATACACTCCAATAATAGAGCTAAACACAAAGATAAAGTGTAGTATAGTCCGTTTCATTTTATTTTAATCTGACTAAATAGTAAATAATTATTTTTTTTATATATTTATATACAACGTATTTACCTGCTCATTAGTCAAATTAAAATAAAATGAAACGGACTATACATAAGAAAGAAAACACAAAAAGATGGAAATAATATAAAAATTGTATAAAACAAAACGGCTACTTAATATTATATTCCTTATGGCTCTTCTCTAGCATAGCCCTCGTGCTTACAATTAGTGCACGGTCTATGATTCTTTTCTTTCAATACAGAAGTTTAGAAGACGATATCAGTTATACATCGGAGGTTACCTTGAGCATTTCCTTTAAATTCAAATTAAGTAGTGCAGTTCTTGTCGAATGTGTTTGTTTTTATATCTATTTCCTACTGATTATACTTTTTAGTAAAATTAATCGCTGATTATTGGAGTTTGTTAGAAAGGTGGTACCGAATGGCAGTAGCGTAGCCGTAGCGGCGTCGGCAGGGGTAATTTTCAACTCGTAGTCGATCTCGACAGTACTGCGAGAGAGTTCAAAGCGACAGTACCTTGCACGCTGCACGCCAAATAGGTACGCGGAGATGGGATGCCCAAAGGGTGTAACGTTCCCTTCGAATGTGAATAAATATCTCAGGCATTGCCCTGGATTAGAATATAGGACTTCGCATATTTATTGCGCAATATGCAATAGCGGATTACTAAGTCGCGATAGGTTTGAATGTAGAAAACATTGTTGAAGTAAACGTCATGTATTGAATTTAAGAAACACTATTCCATACTGACAATTTTTATATGATTTTATTTTTATGTTAAGTGTGTGTAACATCCCACATCTAGTATCTAATGAACACTTTCGTCTTTTTTGGGCTAAGTATGTTCCTTCATGGAAGCTGCCAACATCTTTGCAATTACGATACAATTTGCCACGTGTACAAGGTACAGTAAAGGAATGTATAAAAGACGAGTTGAGAAATAAGAAAATTTGCCTATGTGTGGATGAAACAACTGATGGTCAGAAACACAGCGCCATTCATGTTGTAGCGCGTCCTTTAAAACGTGATGGCCCACCTGCTTCATTGTTGTTATCCAGTAAAAGGATTCAGAATACTAATGCAGAAACCGTTGTCAAGATATTACCGATTTCCGATGGAGGACCAGGGACATGCAGCCACCCACAAGCGATTTTTAATCTGTTTTACATCTAAGTTTTGTACCTGTTTTGTATCAAAGGTAGCAAATCTAAACAGAAGTGGCATATTCCGTTTAGAAGATACAATATATTTCCGACAGGAGGGCCAGGAAGATACGAGCCCCTGCACATCGATATTTTAATTTTTTTTTGTACCGGTTTGCACTGTAATGTTACAATTTACAACATCAAAAGCAGTTATTAACACCACGTATAGTGCGTTCAACCAACTACCTATGTCCACCCGTTCAACACCAAACTCCCTGTGTTCTTTTTACGGACTATGGACTATGATGGTTGCAGAGTGCCAGGAGCTATCCTTTGCCTCTTCCGTCGTTATTTGATTTTCACCCCAGTTTCCAGATACTCAATCTACCTTCCGCTGGAGTGAAAATGTTCTGTTCGCTGATTCTGGGATCCCACCGCAAGGGGATTGAAGATTGCATTACGGCGGAAATTGGTCAAGGAACGTCCTGGTTTCGGTGTCTCCCGTCCTTTTATTGTCTACTATCTAGGTGGCGAGGGTGTTAGAAGATTATAATCTTCTATTACTCCAGTCAACGACGATCATGGTGGAATGGCTAAATAACTCGTCTTCTGTTCATTTTCTTCATACCGTGAATCTTCGAATTTAATGAAATATTTTCCTACAACAACTTAAAGAATAAATTTAGTCGTATCTTTATATTAATATCGTAAATTAAATATTTCTGGTCAAGAAGTGGTCATGTCCGTTGGTAAAATTTAATATTCGAATGTTGCTCGTAGTGTCATATATCTGAGATCACAGAGTTACGTTTCAAAGCTGGGAACCTTCGTGGCACTTTGTCTTCTAAGATTTATCTATTTTTAGAATAATGCAAGTTAATTGAAATTTAATGTGAATTTGAGATTCTAAAGGCATATCCTAATTAGCCAAAATGAAACAATCGCTATCGCGAACAAAGGAGTCGAGGGTCGCTTATAATTTTCTCAGTTTAGGTCAAATATCGGCCGTATCTACACGTATTTGTTTGTCTGTGTTCTTTTACAAGTGTCTAGTAATTAAATTCAACGTTAATTACGAAGTGAGAGTTAAATTTGGCAATTTCAAAATACGCAGAGATCGTGTATGTAAAATATAAACATAGCGTTTATATTTGAAACGTCATAAAATGAGGTTAGTTTTTTCTATTCAAATTTATTTCTTGAAAAATGTAGTATAATCTTCGCCATATTTTTTTAAATGAATCTGAGAAGTTTAGCAACAAGAGAAATTCCAAAAAAACTTCTACTGTTCCACAAACCATTTTGCCAGTGTCTCTGGTGAGTTATTGTAACCGTATCAGGTACAAACTTTCTGCTCTTAAGATGAGAAAATCGCCGTTTTAGACTTTGAATTCGTACGAAGTCGTTCCGTCGCTGCGCGAATCTCTTATTAATTCGTGTTCATCACATTTCTGGTGTATAATCGCTTAGATAATTGAAGATCCGCTTCAGATGCTTCTTGTTCTCGCGTTCTACGTGCTAGATACCGAAAACTGGATTACTTCGGGATGACGAAACGTCGTAAATATTTTACGTTATGTTTCGGCAAGATATCGTCTACAAAACTGAATGAAAAAAAATATGTCATAGAGGTCTTCTGATCTTATAATTATATATTATAATGAATTATTAAATTTTCCTTATTTTATTTTTTGTATGGGTATTTATTTTATGTGACGTAGAACTTGGAACGTTGATAATTATAAACGAGTTGCGATAAGAATTTTGCAAAGTAATCCCAAAGCCGATATCCAAATCTGGCCAAATTAGTTACAAAACTTGCGGGATATATTGAAAGACTCATTTAGATGAAATAACCAATTACGTTTGAATACGGGTAAACAAACATGGTGTTGTATGAAACAAATAATTTTGTTGATTTTGTTTGATTGTCCTAAGCATATATTTTGTGGTGACTCCTTGGTCCATCGGGCGAAGCACGTTGGTTGTTGGTGCTTGGAACAAACACAACCAACAACAAAGCAAAAACATAACTTTCATACCCGTATCGAAGTAAATTAATGTCAAATGAATAAAGCAAGAACCGCGCAACTCAGAGCTCGCGTATTTCGTAAGTCGCTGTATTATTGCTAGAGTTTGTTAAAAAGGTGGTACCGGATGGCAGTAGCGTAGCGATAGCGGCGTGGGTAGGGGTAATTTTCAACTCGTAGTCGATCTCGACAGTACCGCGAGAGAATTCAAAGCACGCCAAATAAGCACGCGGAGATGGGACGCCCAAAGGGTGTAACGTTCCCTTCGAATGTGAATAAATATGTCAGGCATTTCCCTGGATTAGAATATAGAAGTCCGCATATTCCATACTGGCAATTTTTATATGATTTTATTTTTATGTTAAGTGTGTGTAACATCCCACATCTAGTATCTAATGAACACTTTCGTCTTTTTTGGGCTAAGTACGTTACCTCATGGAAGCTGCCAACATCTATGCAATTACGATACAATTTGCCACGTGTGCAAGGTACAGTAAAGGAATGTATAAAGGATGAGTTGAGAAATAAGAAAATCTGCTTATGTGTGGATGAAACAGCTGATGCTCAGAAACACAGCGTCATTCATGTTGTAGCGCGTCCTTTAAAACGTGATGGTCCACCAGCTTCATTGTTGTTATCCAGTAAAAGGATTCAGAAAACTAATGCAGAAACCGTTGTCAAGATAATAAAAGATTAGTTGAGAGAATTTTGTATCACAGGAACCCAAGTCACGATGTTCGTTACTGACGGAGCCGCAACAATGCTGAGAGTTGGTAGGATGTTGAAAATATACTTTCCGACTCTTCTTCACATAACATGTCTCATACACGCATGTCACCTCGTAGCAGAAACCATTCGAAAGAAGTACCCGATGGTGGATAAGTTAATAGTATCTACCAAAAAAGTGTTCATCAAATCTCCCAAACACATCCGTGTATTCAAACAATTGTGTCCGAAATTACCACCACCACCACCTCAGCCTGTAATAACGCGATGGTGAACATGGCTTTTTCACAAGTGAAAAATGTCATCTTGAAACTTGATTCAAATGATTCTGCAGCAGTTCGAGATAGTCAGCAACTTTTTTCCAATTCGGACGTTTAACAACAAATAGATGAAATTTCCATGAACTATTCTGAAGTTGCACAAGCTATTGAACCATTAGAAAACAGTCACTTATCTACACGAGACGTATTAAATTGCATAAATAATTTACAAGCCGCTCTAGAAAACTTGACGAACACTATAGGGCCGATGTTGCTCAAAAATTTGGTGCAATTTTAACGAAAAATCCCGATTTACAAAAGGTTCGATCTGTAACTGAAAATCAAGAGTGCCCAGATGAGGAAAAGGAATATTGACATTTGCAAATCTTACTTCACTGGATGTCGAACGATCATTTTCGAAGTATACAACGTATTCACAACACCGTCGACGGCTGAATGAATCGACAATGGAAGCGTTGCTGATGCTGCAATTCTACTCAGCTTACCAGGGCGGTTGCCAATTGTCACAGTGGACATCGAGACGACAGGAAAAGGTAACAATATTATTTTTCACTAATATTGTATATTACGTACCTACTTTTATGCGGTGCGCCACTGCCGGTACCACCTTTTTAACAAACTCTAATTATTGCATACAAAAGTGATGCTATTAGGTACAATCGATCTTCGCAACAGAATAGGATCAGTCGCATGGGCCACGGGTTATAAAAAGTGTATGTGACTCACAGCCGACAGAAGTGATATTTTTAAATCAATACCTCAGTGTACAAAATAAAAACTGAAGTGTTGAACTGTTTTTACTGCCATTATTAGTTCTTTTTTGTTTGAAAGCAGTATTTGTTGTGTATGCAATGTAATAACCGAAAAAGTAAACAAAGTAGTTTCTTAAAAAATCTGTTGTACTTAATACCGTAACAATAAATGATAATATAATAAATAAACGTAACTTCCTAACAGTGTGGATAGGATTGTTGAAAAACTTGAAAAACCATCAGGTACGTTTCCACATTTGTCTCGGTGAAAGTTGTTCGCAGTGATGAAAAAAAATGTTCTTATATTTCGAGAAAGACCGTTCAACATTTACGGAAGTAACACAAGCATAATTAACACAATCCTTCGAGTTAGTTAATGAATCTGCAGATGCACCACCACACATTTGTTTTGATCTCGTATAATCGAAATCTTTCTAAAACACTGTCGAACTTTGCTATAACGCGATCGTTTTTTGCGTTGTTTATACCGTGTAGCAATGTATTAACTTCGTCCATGATTTACACAGATTCTACTAACAACAACCCAGTGTTTTGTAATTTTTCTATTGCGTTTAGTAATCGTCTATAACTGTTGCTAATACTTTTTAAATCTGTTTCAACAGAAGTAGCAGGAAATCCTTTCTGTCAATCCTTAATAACTGTAGCTTCGTCAGCGTTGAATTGTAAAATCACATTTCTGGGAAATGTTCAGAAAAATAAAAAGCCGCTTGCGACCATGTTCCCCAATACGTAAGAATCGGCTGTGGTGGTTTGCGAATAACGGGACAAAGCCTGTGAAATGCTCGAATTCATTTGAAAAACACTTTTTTGTATTTGCTATTAATGCATCTACCTACGGGTAATATTCTCGAATAGTTTGTCCACAAGATGTAAAGCATGAACTTTACATGTAAGATGTAAAAGTCCCTCACACTTTTCTTCAAGAGAACGGCCTAAACTACACATTGTCGCTGCTCCATCGCTTATAAACATCAACAGTTGACTAATTGACACTTGAGATTGTTGTAACATATCGAGCACTACTCCCGTAATTGCTTCGCCAGTACACTTTTGTAGTCTTTTGCTAGCTAATAAGATTGCAAATTTCGGTTTAACGGGATCTAGTATATAGTACTCGTATTATAATATTCAAAATAGAATTTGTTTACAATTTGTCATCTCATCAAGACATAGCCACGGCTGTTTATCTTTTAATTCTGCTTTAATCCTACTTTCGATTCTACTCGGGATTGTATATACGCAAAAACTGTCGAAACGGTTCTTTATCGAGTAAGCGAAGCGGTAGACCACAAACAATAATCATTAAAAGTAAATCTAGCTTAAATAAGGTTTGAGGTGGCACGCCATTTTTCTCAATTTTGTGTTGTCGGTACACTTTTTATATCTTTTAGAGTCGCTTTCGTTCCAGCACATTAAAGGTATTTTATAAACTCTACACGACACTTTAGTTCCATTAGGTATAGTTTAAATTCGGAAATTCACTGATGATCGTTTATTTTCCTTGCGTACGTTATACATACTTACATATATATATTTATCTCTATAATTGCGACTAACGCTGCGAAAGGTTGATGAGGAACTGTTGCAATAAATCAATAATTTCATTCGCTGAGGTAGCCCGTGCCGATTCATCTGCATACATACGTCGCGTCGTGGGCGCGGCAACCTCATTCTAACCTGGCGTAAAGCTCTCTGTGCCCGGCCTAATAATACATTTGGAACGTACAATGCCGCTAAGAATAATAGGCAGAGATTAAAAAAAGACAAGGTGTATGTATATACCGTATCTCCACATCGATACATATAATAATAATAATAATATTGGTCTTTATTGTCCAACAGAAAGCAAAGTCTAATTACAGGATAATAATAATAAAGAAAAAAAAAGAAAAAGGTGCACAGCACTTCTGGACATAATATACAGCGTACACATATACAAACGCCAGTTATTATAAAACAGACACAACTTTAATAGCAAAAAAAAAAAATAAGAACATTGATTAAGAAAAAAAGATACTGAACCAATTCAGTGCCACAGAGTTCCAGTACTTAACTAAGAAAAAAGATCATCATAAAGTTTATTAGCATTCTTCGACATGTGCGTTATTGGGACTTTAAGTAAAATGTTAGTCTTCGCTGTGGGAACAAAGAACGTTTCCGTTTGTCTAGTTTTGTACTGAGGTATAAGAAACCTAACTGCCGCAAGTATGTTCGGGGCATCAATTTTATTAGTAATTATTTTAGCCAGAAATTTAGCGCTGGCTATCTCCCGACGAGTAGTTATAGTTTGCATATTATGTTGTTGAAATAGGCTGTCATAATCTGTTCCGCGTGGTGGATACATACCAGTGATTTTAAAGGTTAAGTATTTTAGGAACCTCTTTTGTGTCCTCTCAATTGCAAGTTATTGGTAAAGGTATATTAGGTACCAAACAATACTCCAATCTAGGGACCACCAGGCTAAAAAACAAGGTTTTAAGAGTTTGAGGATTCAAAAATCCTCGACATGTTCTTATAAGAAAACCTTGCGATCGAGAGGCAGAATTGCAAATAGTAATTATGTGCTCAGAAAATTGAAGTTGTGAATCAAATAGAACGCCCAAGTTTTTAAACTGCATTGATCTTGATATGGCGACGTTGTCCACTGTGTAGCCAAAAAGCATAGGATTTTTGGTTTTGACGTATGTAACAACAGCACATTTACTAACATGGAGACGGACCTTATTATTAATACACCAAGAATGGATTCTGTTCAGGTTTGTTTGTAATTTTACTGAGTCAGCGGTAGACGATATCTCAGAAAATAGTTTCAAGTCATCTGCGTATGCGAGAACTCCACAATCAAGACAGGATAGGAGATCGTTAATATATATATTAAATAAAAGGGGACCCAAATTGGAACCCTGTGGAATTCCCGAAGAAGCAGTGTATACAGTAGAGGTAAAGCCGTTATAGCAGACGTATGCGGATCTATTTTCTAAATAGGAAGCAATGAAATTTGTAATTTCAGATGTAAAACCAAATGAAAAAATTTTGGAGGCAAGTATGCAGTGGTCAATAGTGTCGAATGCCTTGGCAAAATCTGTGTAAATAACATCGACCTGCTGTCTACTATCAAGGGATTGGCTGATGTACTGAGTAATTTCTACCAGATTTGTCACAGTTGACCTACCAGAAATAAATCCGTGTTGATATGGAGATATATAAGATTTTACAACGTTGTATAGCTTTAAATACAGCAAATGTTCAAACATTTTCGAGCAGGTGGAAAGAAGACTAATGGGACGATAATTTGATACGTCACCTTTGTCACCATGTTTGAAAACAGGGGTTACCTTACTTAATTTCCAGAACTCAGGAAAGGTAGAGGTTTTACAACTCAAGTTAAATATGAAAGTTAATGGTGTAAACAAGACAGTTGCACAGTTTCGAATAAAAAAATTAGGAAGTCCATCATGTCCGGCAGTGGTATCGGCTCTTATATCCTTCATTGCGGACAAAACTTCCTCAGCTGAGGTTTCAGGAATGCTGAAAGTAAGGGGAACGTTCTCCATGAATTGGGAGCTGGGTATATCTGATGCCTGGTATACGCGCGCGAACACATCTGCAAAAGCCTCAACAACGTCTTGAGGTTTATCCAATGTCTCTAGGCCATACTTCATTGTAGCTGGAATTCTGGTATTGCCACTTCTGTAGCGAACATACTGCCAAAACTGTTTGGGATCCGCCACAATATTAGATTCAGTACTTAACATAAACTGCTTATATGTATCTTGAGATTTAATTTTAGTGACTTTACGCAACGTAACGAACTCTTGGCGATATCTATCTGTGCGATACTGTTTCCATTTACGAAAGTAATACCATTTTAGTTTTACTGTTTGAATAAGTTTTCCATCAAACCAAATTGGAAATTTCCGAGGCGATATCGAAACTTTAGGGACGTGTTTATCAACAATAGAATAAATTACTGAGTAAAAATCATTTACAGCCAGATTAGCATTATTATACATATCTAAGAATGACCAATCAACATTTGCCATATCATTATATAATTCCACAAAATTAGCTCTGCGAAAATTATATACAGTGTTTTTACTAGAAGGAATTTTTTTTTGCTTAGTGCTGGATAACAAATGTATAACAATATATAGGCTTGGATGGTAACCATCCTCTGGCACACAAGGACAGTACAATCAAAATTTGTGAATACTAAGTCCAGTAGTTTCCCTTTATAATTAGTGATATTGTTATGTTGCCGCAAATTTAGCGTATTTGTTCAGCTATCAAGCATAGTGCATTTAAAGTCGGTGACTTTCTCACCAGAAGTAAACTTAGAACAGTTAAAGTCACCGCAAATAATAATAGACTTATTTAGTAATTTTAAAGAAAGCCTATTGCCTAACCTTCACGAAAAAGGGAAAGTTACACATACAAAACATACCCATACGTAGTACTAGTTGATGATTTTCAGTTACTTTAAATTTTAAAACTAATGGTTTTATGAATTTTATTGTTTCACCGAACCTTTGGTGCAAGTTATTTATAAGGTTTTTAATCATTTTTACCACATGTTTAGGGTGAATCTTGTTCTTCCAATACAAAGATGGTGCTTGGTTGTATGAAAGAAATCATGTCAATGTCCATTCACCTACCTTTAAAAAAACATTCAGCCTTATCTCTCCCAAAGTTTTTGATTTTTTTTGTTGGACATGATACATTTAATAGATTTTGCAAAAGATCATTGAATAACTGATAACTAATACTCACAGATAATTGCTCCAAGCAAATTCTCTTTAAAAAATAAATTTAGTTGACTCAGGCATGAGTTTTTCAGTGTAGAAGATAAAGATATTTTTATCTCATCCCTTAATGCATGTGTGTGCCAAAGCTGAACGATTGCAATACGTAGATAGCGTCGATAGTGGAAGTAGTTGGTTGATAATCCAGTTATTAACGAACTCAATGATAAAAGTCGCGACCCGATCCAAGGATTTCTCAAATTCATCAAACGACTACTGCAGAAGGTTAAAATATGCGACCGGCTTTCAGTGGGTGAGATCATATGACTTATAGACTCAACGGACGGCTTCCCCATCTTCTTGGCAGCGCGCACGTGCACGTTCCACGAAAGAATGCGAGCGGTACGTCCACGATAAAAGTTAATTTTGGGCTCGCGGATTACGCACACAGACGTTGTCTAGACACCGCTACGCGCATCAGAGTACCCACTCACTACCACCGGGCTCATACCATCATCGTCCTGATGGTAGCCACTCGTCACCAATATCACTCTCGACAGTTACACGTGCTCGCAAGTACATCGCTGCACTTGACAAAACATAAAAAAAAAATTATACGTTACTAGATTAGAATCCGTAATTAGGGAACGCAAGCTCTAGCGGCAGGCAGACAGAGCTAAACAAGATTGGCATTCAATGTTGTTACTAATTTTAACGAGACACGGCATCTGCAGTCGGTAATTCATCCCACTTAGGGAAACGCTACAATGTACTTACAGTGTAGAAAAGGCTTCCCGTTGGTGGTCTCTTTACGGGGAATAGGTGGTTAATTTCTAAGCATTATTCTGTTTAACTTTAAGACCTTAAAATGTGAATTCGTAGTGGAGATGTTTGAATACTAGGTTTTACCTTGGTATTTTATAATCTCCAGGAATATTTGTAATCTTGGCAAGATTGCCTTACAAGTGCCTTTTTCTTGTGCATACAATGTGTGCTTGGGCGTTACCTACGATATGACAAGGCCTGAGCGCTTTTCGATGACGTCACGCTGAGTTGGTGATGTATCGCCATGCACGATATTAGCCTAAGTGCTAAAGGAATTGTTTTTTTTTTGCATTTTTTTTAAGTTTTGAAGAGCTTCCGGTTTAACACTAGAACCCCCGAGAATTCCTCATACACAGTGCGGCAAATAAGTTTCAGGACTGGCCGTGGAAAACATCATTGAAACAAGATATCTGAATATTTTTCGATTTTTTTATTCGAAATATTCTCCTCTAGTTTCTAGTAGTCTTTCAACTCCGATTTAATCTTTTTTTCAACATATTCACGAGCAGATGGCACTATCTTTCGTAACGATGTCCGACTTGGTAATTTGTACTCTGAATAGTTATTCTAAAACAAGACAAACGCTTCCTTGTCTAGTAAATTAAACGGTATATTACATACAATAAAAGTAACACATAAATTAAATATAAATTTGTCATAGTTTCGTGTGCAAGTTTTTTTTGAAGCATGCTGTTCACTGTTTACATGCCGTAGACAGTCCCTTTTGGACCAATTCAACAACGGGACATTACATACTACACATTCAATTTTAGCGTCATCATACGTTAAGTCAGGAATTTTAGCGTCATCATACGTTAAGTCGGGAATTTCGGCTAAAAATTCTCTAACTTGGTCCGCCTTGGGTCGTTTGCGCGACGTACGCAACATTTCTAAACAACACGTACCGCGCATTTTTTTTAAGTTTTGAAGAGCTTCCGGTTTAACACTAGAACCGCCGAGAATTCCCCATACACAGTGCGGCAAATAAGTTTCAGGACTGGCCGTGGAAAACATCATTGAAACAAGATATCTGAATATTTTTCGATTTTTTTATTCAAAATATTCTCCTCTAGTTTCTAGTAGTCTTTCAACTCCGATTTAATCTTTTTTTCAACATATTCACGAGCAGATGGCACTATCTTTCGTAACGATGTCCGACTTGGTAATTTGTACTCTGAATAGTTATTCTAAAACAAGACAAACGCTTCCTTGTCTAGTAAATTAAACGGTATATTACATACAATAAAAGTAACACATAAATTAAATATAAATTTGTCATAGTTTCGTGTGCAAGTTTTTTTTGAAGCATGCTGTTCACTGTTTACATGCCGTAGACAGTCCCTTTTGGACCAATTCAACAACGGGACATTACATACTACACATTCAATTTTAGCGTCATCATACGTTAAGTCAGGAATTTCGGCTAAAAATTCTCTAACTTGGTCCGCCTTGGGTCGTTTGCGCGACGTACGCAACATTTCTAAACAACACGTACCGCGCTAATAGAAGGTCGAAGCTACATTGAGGCTTGTATGTAACCGTATAGATACGACGCCGTTTTTTTTGCATTTTTTTTAAGTTTTGAAGAGCTTCCGGTTTAACACTAGAACCGCCGAGAATTCCCCATACACAGTGCGGCAAATAAGTTTCAGGACTGGCCGTGGAAAACATCACTGAAACAAGATATCTGAATATTTTTCGGTTTTTTTATTCAAAATATTCTCCTCTAGTTTCAATACACTTGTTACAGCGATTCAACAGTGATTCAAATGCGTGTTCTAGCTCATTTTGTGAAATTGCATCTAGTGCTCGCGTTGTAGCTGTTTTTATGGTCGAAACGTCATTAAAAAAACATCCTTTCAACTTTAATTTTAATTTTGGGAATAGAGAGAAGTCGCACGGGGCCAAATCAGGTGAATACGGTGGATGATTCAACTCACAGACTTGATTTTGAGCCAAAAATTGACGAATAATGAGTGCATTATCTTGCAACAGAGACCAGGTCTCTGGATCGTTTCTTTGCTGATGTTTAATGCCTCTTCTATCATTTTCAGCGAAGCATTGCGATCATTTGCAATAAAATCACGTACTATTTCGATCATTTCGGGTGTCCGAGCTGAAATTGGCATTCCTTCACGTTTATCATCTTCTAACGTCTCTCTGCCTTCCATAAAACGCCTATGCTACTGAAAAACATTTGCTCTACTCAAACAATCATCGCCGTATACTTGCTGTATCAATCGGAATGTTTCTGATGCATTTTTACAAAATTTTGCGTGAAACTTGACAATTGCTTTTTGTTCCATGTTAGTATTTCAACATCGACAAAAAAGTTGTTTTGGAAGAACTGTCATAACTTTGCTATTTGTCAACCGATTGAAGCAAAATTAGTATTACTAGAAAGAGGAATATCACGGTTTCAAACGCTGGTCTGAATACATAGATGGCGCTACTAGTTACTCAGATATGGTTCGAGCCTCGGAACTTATTTGTCGGACTGTGTACCTCGAACCGCCGCCCCGGTCAAATTGCCCGGCGATTAAAACTCAATTTTGTTTCGACTGTTTTTATTAATTAACATAATTTGTTTGCATAAAAGTGTATATTTATTCACAAAATATAAAAATAACTTCTAACTTAACTTTGGTATTTTAAATATCGTTATAATTTTTGCAATAAGTTACTTTAAGTTCGTATTTTCCACATATGTTCTTGTTACAGTTCTTCTTCATCTATCGTAAGTCTTATTTTCACATTTCTTTTCTTGACATGTACGTCTTTTGCGAGATTGCTTATCTGTCTTTGATCCAGCCTGTAAGTTCTTGTTGCATTTTTGATTCGATGTTCCCTCCAGAGGGTCTTCTTCGTTGTTATTGGATTGTTACGAGAGTTCTTCCGCCAATTGCAGAATGAAGTCGTGACGTTTTATTTTTTTGCCAGTGATGTCTTTGTATACAGCAAACGCATTGATTGCAGCAAGATCCAATATATTATAAAAAAGATGGATTGGGCATCTTCTTGAGGGTGCCTTCACGCTGTATGTCAACGCCATATTTTGTGCTATTATAGTGTCATACTGTTTCTGGCTTTTTCTTTGTACCAGTTTCAATCGAAACTGTTCGATGTTGCGTACTTAGAAGGAGAACATTTTTATTTATTTTGGCTTGATACACTGTCAAAGTGCAAACATTTTCTTTACTTGTGAATAAAACAGTTTCATATAAAGCACCTTTGCTTTTTTTGATTACTTCAGGAATTTCTTTTCTCGACCTGTTCACAGTTCCAACAATTGTGGTGTTTAGTTTTGCTAATTTCTTTGCAAGTTCCAAACTGGTAAAGAAATTGTCCGTTGTCACATTTCTTCCCTTCTTAGTGTAATGCTCTAATAATTTTAGAACGACGTATTCACCAAGTGGTTGTCCTATTGGTCTCGAATCATCTTTTCCTAAATATGGGAAGGCATTCAACACATATGTATTTAGCTTCAGTGTCAACAGCAAGCCAAAATTTAATGCCAAACTTACCCGGTTTATTGGACATATATTGCGTAAATCGACATCTTGCTTTTGTAGGAAAAAGTTGTTCGTCTATTGTTATGTTTTCTCCGGGCACATAACAAATTTTGCAATTGTAAGCAAATTTTTGCCATATTTCAGAAACTAAAGCAAACTTGTAATGTTTCAATCTTTCCTTCTTTGTAGACTTGAGATGGAATCTGAGATATCGCATGATTTCTAGACATCGTTTGACTAAAAAACGATATTCTCCACTTTTTAGACCACAAGGAATCTAATTCTAAGTGACTGGAGGAGTTTACCATAAAAAGGATTTCAATATATTTTTACGATTTTGCGTAACATCTTCCAACCACGGTTTTGGCTATGTTTTGATTTTCCTGAAGAACTTCTGCAACTTGGACATATTAATCTTTGGTCTTCCTAATCTGGTGAAATCAAGAACACGCTATATTCTTTCCAATTTATTAATCTAATTATGGTATGCCTTCATTTTGCAGAGGCTTGCACTCAAATCCATTCTTGTACGAAATCTTCGTAAACCAGTGGTGTAATTTCTACCGCATTCATAATAACACTGCATTAAACCTATTCTTGTTTGCAGACCCGTTTTTTTTTAATTCAACTTGTTTGAATTGTCGTTAAGTATTGTCGTTTCTTCATTATTTATACATTGTGCAATTAATGAAATTGATGACACCTCCCTTTTTCAAAGTAATCTGCTCACAATTATTACGAACTGGTGTGAGACAAACAAACTGAAGCTAAACTTAAGCAAGTCTTGTACTGTATCATTTTCTAGGAGAGCATCACCATCTCTGACATATTATTATGTTAATAACTAATTAAATTAAAAAAAAAATGTAAAGGGGGACCTCATAGCATCAACCTCCTCTAACTAAAAAGGAGCAATTCTTTTTCTACTTTCCAATTTTGATGTTCTTAAACGAATGAGCCGATTATATAAAAGTGAACGAAGCCCAAAATAGAATCGTATCTTCAAGGATACATCACAAAAACACCCACCATTCTAAATCATCTATAAACACAACGTTTTCCAAAAGACAACAGCTCGCCTCCGTAGTCCATCAGACATTTTTCGGACATGATTCACGCCTGTAATATCTTTTTAACGATACACCCGTTACTCGCAGACGCATTGTTCGAATACTTGAACGCGGATTTTACGACATGAATGGTATTCAATTCTGGGCCGGCCCGTTGTGCGGTAGCGTGCTGGTGCCTTCTCCCGAAGATATTCCGGGACGCGTGTACATACGTATACGTTGCGTTGTTAGAAACATCGTAATAATTGCGCTATTATTAGCACGTTCATGTAACTCTCTCTTCCGAGATAAAAGGAATCGTATATTCGAGCGATATATACGTGGGGAGCCTGTATAAATAAAAATCTTGTATTGAAGTTTATGATGCTTCACTATGAAAAGAATTAATATTAAATCATCTACATATGTAGAATTTGTGTGAGTTCATTGTTAAGGGTAAATAAAACAAATTGGTACACTTTCTCACAATAATTTTTACTATTGTCTTTTATTTATTTTTTATTTTTTTTACTTATTTTTATTTTTTTTATTTTTTTTTTATTTTTGTAATTTTTTTTATCGGTCGTTATTAATTCAAAAAATTAATAGCAAAAACGAATGTGAGGAAGTGGATCCATTTATTTTATTTACCCTTAAAAGTGATAAATAGAGTTGGCCACGTGCGCCAACGGGCAGCGGCGTTGTTTCGATTAGGCCTTGGGTTCCACTAGAGCTATTGTGTGTAGATGTTTGCTGTCGTAAATACCTTCGCGTAGTTGTTAAATAAAAATAAAATAATGCGTGCTCAAACACTTACCATTTTAAGAGTCCTCCGTGAAATCGCAAAGTGAATAATGTCTGTTAAATATCTGCAACATTAGATATGTTTCAACAGTTGTTTCGACAGACCGAGTGCGACGCGAGGAAAAAATGTGTTTATATGCAGAGAACGAACGTTCTACATCTAGTGACGTTATATTTGCGTAATTAAAATATTCTTTGAAGCAACTTAACGGTTCTGTTGACGCACCTTCACAAATGTGTCTTAATGTGCCAAAATCAGAATCTTTCTCTAATAAAACACTTTCATATTTTTCTAGAACACAAACATTTTTTGCGTCTTCTATCGCGCATAGCTGTGCGTGAACATGTTGCACTATTTGCACAGATTCCACTAACGACACCGAAGGATCTTGTAACTTTTCTATTGCCTCCGCTAGTCCGAAGTAATTGCTGTGAATAATTTTTAAATCCGTTTTAACCCGACTATCTTGAAATTTCGACTGGCTTTTCTTGATAGCGGCAGCTTCCTTTGGATCGAATTGTAAAACCACGTTCTTAATATTCTCATAATATTTATGATAAAAAAACGCAGCATTTAACCAAGTTCCTCAACGTGTAAGAATAGGTTCTGGTGGCTCAGGTATACGGAGGCACAGTCTGTGAAATTCGCGAATACGTTTCGGGGATTTGATAAACACTGCTTTTGTATGCGCTATTAAAGCGTGTACCTCAGGATAACATTTTCTGATACCATCTGCCACAAGATTGAGAGCATGAATTTTACACGTAATGTGTAACAGAATGCTTTTTAAGAGACCGGCCTACTGAAACCATGTTTGCAGCACCATCACTCATAAACATCAACAGTTGGTTTGTTGAAAGTTCATTCTTTTCAAGTGTATTTAACACTAACTATGCAATTACTTCGGCAGTACATTGTTGTATTCGTCTGGAAGCTAATAGAATTGAAGGTGACGATTGATGCGGTTCCATT
Source organism: Dynastes maya (assembly GCA_029619315.2). Taxonomy (NCBI): domain Eukaryota; kingdom Metazoa; phylum Arthropoda; class Insecta; order Coleoptera; family Scarabaeidae; genus Dynastes; species Dynastes maya. Next base: position 50,910,872 of record JAROYE020000005.1, read on the forward strand.
TTACGTGCCATTATATTAACGACCGAATGTTTTTTACGATCTGTCGTTTCGTCCACACATAACCACATTTTTTTTTCTTTCAACTCCGATTTAATCCTTTTTTCAACATATTCACGAGCAGATGGCACTATCTTTCGTAACGATGTCCGACTTGGTAATTTGTACTCTGAATAGTTATTCCAAAACAAGACAAACGCTTCCTTGTCTAGTAAATTAAACGGTATATTACATACAATAAAAGTAACACATAAATTAAATATAAATTTGTCATAGTTTCGTGTGCAAGTATTTTTTTGAAGCATGCTGTTCACTGTTTACATGCCGTAGACAGTCCCTTTTGGACCAATTCAACAACGGGACATTACATACTACACATTCAATTTTAGCGTCATCATACGTTAAGTCAGAAATTTCGGCTAAAAATTCTCTAACTTGGTCCGCCTTGGGTCGTTTGCGCGACGTACGCAACATTTCTAAACAACACGTACCGCGCTAATAGAAGGTCGAAGCTACATTGAGGCTTGTATGTAACCGTATAGATACGACGCCGCTACCCGTTGGCGCGCGTGGCCAACTCTAGTGATAAATTTATATTCATTGAGATAATTATTTCTATCTTTTAGGAGTTATACCTTTCCTTAGAGGGAGTTACTTGTACTTTCGGAGGAGTTAAAACAATCCAGAAAAGTGGTATTAGATAGAACCAATTGGCAAACGCCAAAGTATCGGTACGCTCGGCACCATACAAATTATTTGATTAATTCGGAACAATTGTTTCGAGAATTCGTGGATTTCAATTGTACGTCCGAATGATGTGAGAAAAAGATTTTAATCCTAACATGCCTTGTTCTATCCCTACTGAAACATGCGAAATATTCGACACTAAAAGGAAAAGCTTTTGCTTGTGACATAAAATGTAAACATGTTTTCGTTTTGTGCTATAGGCAAAAGCTCCAATAAATCCATCAAAGCCGACTAGCTAAGTGGTCCTTTTTTTCTGTTTAAAAAATTTGGATTCGTTTTCATATAAATGGCTTCGTAATTCTCGCAGCGAATTAATTTGAGGTTTTATAATTTAATATTATGCCTAGCTTCGTTTATGTGTTTTGTTGCCAGTTGACGATTCAATCCTTCCATAGCGGTAATGGGTTATATGTTCCTTGAATCCAGTGCTTGTTCCGTTTGTCTAATATAGGCTTCATCACAATTACCGCAAACAATCTTATAAATTCCCGACCTTTCCTTCGTATCCGGTTCGTCCTTCGGATTGCCTGGAAGGTTTCTGAGTAGAATTACTTTTAAACTGAAATTTAGCAGTGCCCAATTGATAAATTGTCCGAATTTTTTGAATACCATTAAATTTTTGTTGTAAGAAATGATAAATATTGACATATAATATAAAAATTTGGATCTAATACCGTTCCGCTCTGAGATACAGACACAAGTAAATACATTGTGGAATGTTGCCAGAACATGACCGCACTGACACGCTTGATACCTATTTATTTGTATGCATCAAGAAGCTTGTTGTTTCAACAATATATTTTTCAATAAATTTTTATAAAACCTAAGAGAAAGGCGATAGAAAATTAGATGGTAAATTATTAGTTAGAAAATATATCTGAAAAGAAAAGGACTTTTCGTACAGCGAAGTTTTATATGGAGGTCTCTGAATCTATAACACTGGGGAACAATTTGTAACACAATTTCTGTTGAGTTTGGTTTTTGAGCTGTTTTATAGTTAATTAGGCATGCTGGTTTCAAAACTGTAGTTAGTTTTCTTCTACCACGTCAAGTTTTATCTCCACACCTTATGAGAATGTGACCACTCTCCGCGAAATCGAGCATGGATCATAGGAAGCACTATTGCTCTCCTACTGGCTGACACAAACCTTCTCCGATGGGCGCCGGGTGAATGACACATAGGAGAACAGCGAGAGGTTTATACTTGTCTGGACTTGTTCAGTTACGCCTGAGATACGGTAGTTAGACGTTGTGTGTCGCTCTGAAACGGTGCAGCCCATTCCGACGTGGAGTCTGAGTTCTTGTTTATATACAAGGTTAGCAGTCTTTAGTGTTTATTTATATGTGAACTGAAGCTTTTCCTTATGTCTACCTCTGCTAGTTAACGTCGTAAGTGCTTCAACAGCTCCGATTCGTTTTGTTACATATGTGGCAGTTTCAGCATTCCCAGTCAAAGGACAAACATCAGTACATTTGTCAGGCAAGTCTATTTTGCCTATTTTAAAGTGGAAATTGGTGATCAAGATAAACCATGGGCCCCTCACAAAGTGTGTAAGCAGTGTGCTGAGGGTTTACAGATGTGGACCAAGGGAACACGTGATAAACTTCCATTTGGTATACCTACGATTTGGCGAGAGCCCAGAAATCATTCAAGTGATTGTTACTTTTGTATAGTGAAAACGTCAGGATATAACAAGAAAAACAAATGTAAAATAGAGTATCCTAGTTTACCATCAGCTATACGCTCAGTGCCTTATTCAGCCGAAATCCTAGTGCCAGTTTTTAATGAATTACCCTCTTTGGAAATACGGGAATACGAGTCTGGTGAAGATCAAAGTGACCCCAACGATGAAGATTTTGAAATTAAAGATGATTCCGTTCGTAATGTATTTGACCAGCATGAGTTGAATGATTTGGTACGAGATTTGGGACTATCCAAAAAAGCTTTAGAACTCTTAGCATCAAGACAGCACGAGAAAAACTTGCTTGAAAGGTATCCTATTTTCGATCAAGAGAAAGTGCGTTTCTACAATGCTTTCGAAGTGATGATGGATTTGTGTATTGTCATAACGTACATGGTTTAATGGAAGAGTTGGGAATTTCAGCCTATAACGCAACTGAATGGCGACTGTTTATCGATAGCTCAAAGCGGAGCTTGAAGTGTGTTCTCCTCCACAATGGAAATTTATTGAGTTCAGTCCCGATAGGCCATTCAATTCGTTTGAGTGAAGAATATGAAGACATAAAGAGAGTCATTGATTTGTTGCAATACCACAAAATGGTTAGCTTCCTTCTTGGCCAGCAACGCGGATATACCAAGTATCTCTGCTTTTTCTGTATGTGGGACAGCAGAGCTCGTGAGAAGCATTGAGTGCAGTCGAATTGGCTGCCACGATCTGACCTGAAACCTGGAGATCCAAACACTGTATATCAGCTACTTGTCGAGAGAAAGAACATTATATTTCCACCTCTGCATATAAAATTGGCTCTCATGAAGCAATTCGTTAAAGCTTTGCCAATTGAAGGAGACTGTTTCAAGTATCTCATTTCGGCATTTCCTTGCCTGTCATTTGAAAAGATAAAGGCCGGTGTTTTTGATGGTCCACAGATTCGGCAGCTTGTTAAAGATGAACATTTCATCGGAACAATGTCAGAAATTGAAAAGAATGCTTGGTTGGCATTCAAAAATATTGTTAAAGACTATCTTGGAAATACACGAGCACAGAATTACGCCAAAATTGTCCAGCAACTCTTGGAGAGCTTCAAATTGCTACGTTGCAATATGAGCACCAAATTGCATTTTTTACATAGCCATCTTGCTAACTTCCCGGAAAATCTTGGTGCAGTCAGTGATGAGCAGGGTGAGCGATTTCACCAGGATTTGAAGGTCATGGAGGCACGGTATCAAGGTAGATGGGATGTACATATGATGGCCGACTAATGTTGGAGCATCAAGCGAGAATGTCCACAGATTAAACATTCCAGAAAAAGCTATAAGCGAAAATTTTTGCCTTAATATGTAATTACCGTTCGATAAAAAAACAACTATTTGTATGAATACAGTTTAACTTGCAGTAACTATTATAGCCTTTGTATGAATAAAATTATTCTTTATAAATAGTAGATTTGATAAGTTTTTACTTTATTTTCCTTTATATGCACAATTTGTATGACTTTTGAGGGTATCCTGTAGCTTAAAAAGTTGACGTAGTTGACAAAAACTGCGGTTATTTTTGGATTCAGATGCCAAAAGTTAGTTGAAAACAAGTCACAGATTTAAGACAACGAAATTGCTGTTCCCCCGTGTAATCATACCGTTCTGAACATCATTCCAAAATCTTATTTTTAAGTAAAGAAATGGGAGATTTCGAGGAAAAAATTGATGATATAAAGTTAAACAGCGTAAATCTTCAAATCCTACTACCTCCATGAAAGGCATTTTGATAGTATTTCTCCCATTTATCTCGCATTGCGTTCAGTAGTGAAAATACGGTATTCATCAATCTTATGCGGAATATAATACCATGCCTTTCGTTCCGCGATGCAGGCCATAGTATAGCAACAAAAATTCTGTTATCTTATCAAAAACCACCAGCTGTATTAAGTTTGTTCAATGTCTAGACGGTGTATTCCGGGCAGGAAGCTCTTTGTTTTATAATTTAAAGGTTTTCTGTTAAGATACGGACAAAGTCCGAGAGGATTTTTAAAAATATCTCCAGACATCAGTATGTAACATGCGTACGTGTATATGTATGAACATAATATCGTAATTTTGCGGTCGGTCTGCGTTCGTGAGTAAGAGGGCAGAATATGTAATTTTAAATTTCGTCTGTGCGATGATAAATTTGAGCTTGCCGTTTCTTGGAAAATACGTGGTAAATTTAACTGCTATCAATTGCATATTTTATTGCAAAGAATGTGAAATTTTCTTGGGATAATCGGTCGGTTTCGAAGAAGAAACAAGAATATTTATTTTAGATGCATCAAAAGAAATTGTGTTCGGAAACTATTCTATGCTATATGGTTCAAATTGAAGGTGGCGCTACCCGTCAAAAATATAACATGCGTTGAAGATACTTTTGAAAATTTCAGCCATGTTGGACGCTCAGTTTTTGTTTAACAGTCGTTTGTATCAGTCGATGTTAGTGTTTTGATAAAAATGGGAAAAATCAGATATCGAGCTGTCATTAAGTTCTTGCATTTGAAAAGCAATGCGCCTACGCGAATTAAAGCCGAAATGTTGTTTACGGAGAGCCTGTCCCATCGTTTTCCACATTGAACTTGTAGACAGCTGAATTTAAACGTGGTTGTACCAGCAGATTAATAATGTAATTGCGACAAGGCAGGAAAAAGGATATTATATCACCAATAAGTCAATAAAAGCGGGAAAGCTACTTTAATGATAATAATGATGATAATAATAATAATGTTTATTGTCCAAAAGGTAAACCCAATTACAGGACAAATATACACATTGTGAACACAATACATATTGATTTAAAAACATGACATAACTATACAAAAAACTATTATGTTTCGTGTATCATGGTGCCAACTCTCCGGTGAAAATATCACTAAATATCTTCTCAGCGTTCCTGATCATGTGATAGATTGGCGACCGCAAACGAAGATTGGTCCTCGGTGTCGGCATAGTAAAGGTTGGAGCATAACGAGATGCTATTCGAGGTACGTTGAATCCTATGTGGGAGACCAGCTGCATACAGTCGATCCTATCATTTAATAATTTGTGTAAAAATCGGGCGCTATGGTAATCACGACGGGATGACAATGAACGAAATTGATGCGATTCGAGAAGGGTGTTGTAAGAAGTATGCCAAGGCGGATATTCGCCATTAACTTTGAACGACAAGAATTTGAGGAATCTACGCTGAACACGTTCAATTGGAGCTTGATGGGACATATAGAAAGGATACCAAACAATAGAGGCATACTCCAATTTCGAGAGTACAAATGCAAAATAAAGGGATTTTAGCACTAGTGCGTCATTGAAGTATTTGGACGTTCTCATAAGAAAACCCATCATTTTAGAGGCAGATGAACAAATTTGTTCAATGTGTATGTTAAACGATAAAGTTGGATCAAAAGTGACACCTAGATCTTTAAGATTGGTAATCTTGTCGATGGAAATATCGTTGATTTGATAAGTGGAGATATATGGATTTGTTTTTCTCGTGAAGCACATAAAATTACATTTACTAGAATTTAATGTCAGTGTATTGGATTTTGACCACTCGGTCAGTATATTAATGCTCGTCTGAAGACTCTCGATATCTTGTTGGCAGTTAATATTACAAAACAGTTTAACATCGTCGGCATAAGCGAGGACATGGCAAGATAAGGATGTTAAGAGGTCGTTTATGTATAGAATGAACATCAATGGACCAAGATTGGATCCTTGTGAGATACCGCTGCTAGATACAAATTCAAACGAATTAAATCCATTATAAAATACATAGTTAGTTCATTTACCAAGTAAGATTTAAGAAACTACTTAGGGAAGAAAAATCAAATTTTCAGGAAAGAGAAAACACAAACCCCATATTTGGATAGATCTCTCCGAAGTAAAGAAAATATGTAAAATGCTTAAAAACGGAAAAGCACCAGGACCAGGAAACATTCCTGCAAAACTAATAAAAAACGGTACAACCAAACTAGAGCATGCTCGGTAACTCCCGGCACACTTTGTTTTAAATATTTTAATTATGAACTGTCAATGTAAATGTCAAATAATTGTTTAGTTGTCATTAGCTATTCATGGTGTATAACTGATAAACTTACGATTCGTGGTTTTGAAATGAAAACTGAACTAAGAACTACCAAAAGGAATTTGCCAAATTCTGCGAATCGAGTCAAGAAAGATATTATTAGGCATTTTACGAAAGAAAAGGCGGCCAAAAGGACTATATACAGCGTGTCCCAGGATTGATGTTACAAGAGGTGTGCGGAACTAAAAATCTTTGAATCTCAATTTGGCATTTTGGAACTAAGCCCTGCTTGGTTTGAATCTTATCTTTAGTTTATTTTCGATTTTTTTAAATCAAATAGGCTTTGACAGTTAAGTAAAAACTATTTTCGTTTCGGGTAAAGTACCTATTTCGTGCGCAATATGCTAAAATGTTACTAAAAAAAGTTGTTCAGAATGAAAAGTTATGCCGTTATGCAAATTTTCTGAATGATCGGCCTACTTTAATAAAATCCATTATTTGTTAAGAAAAGTTGTTCAGGATGACGAGTTATGGCTCTACACAAAATTAAAAAAAAGTCAAATATATACTTTGATTAAACCGTCACTTTTTAGGTTAAATTTTTTTATGGGTTGGCCTCAAAGACCTGGATTATTCTCAACCCATGCCCAACAGTAGAGAAATACTAAAAGAAGGGACACGAAACGCCATACACAAATACGGATAGAGGAAATTCGGAACAGTTTCAGAGAATTCAGACATCGCATAGAACGGTGTGCGGAAATTGGTGGCAGCTATGTTGAATAAATAATTGATTGTAGAATAAAGCTATTATTACGTGTTGTAAATTTAATTTGTCAGTAAATTCAATTTATTTTGTTTAATCTAAAAAAATTACCCTTTAGTCAAACTAGGTAGATCCTCGTGAACAACTTTTCTTAGTAAAACTTCGGCGTATTGTGAACGGAAAGGGGCACTTTATCTGAAATGAAGTTAACAAATAATGGATTTTATCAAAATAGGTCTATCATTCAGAAAATTTGCATAACGCCATAACTTTTCATTCTGAACAACTTTTCATAGTAATATTTTAGCATACTGTGGACGAAAAAGGAACTTTACCTGAAACGAAAATAGGTTTTGGTTAACTGCTAAGGCATACTTGATTTCAGAAAATCGAAAGTAAATTAGAAATAAGTTTCAAACCAAGCAGGGCTTAATTCCAGAAGGTCAAATTAGGATTCCAAGATTTTTAGTTCCTCACTCCTCTTGTAACATCAATCCTGGGACACGCTGTATAATGTTTTGTCACGCTATGAAATACGTAAATCTGCAATTTATAAATCGGGAGGAGGAAGACCAATATTTGTAAGAAATAAAACGTTATTGTTTCGTGTTAAAGCCCTTTACAAAAGAGATCCAAACATGTCTAAAAGAAAAGCGGCTGCCCTGTTGGATATATCGCCTTCATATTTACATGAAGTTAAAGTTAAAAAAACTGGAATTAAATCTCACGTATGTAAGAGCGTCCCACATTATGTTAACGATCAAGAAACGAGAGCGAAAACTACTTGTAGAAAAATTGGCACCTCCAGGAAGTGGAAAAGTTATTATCATGGATGATGAAACATACTGTGCTGTTCATCCAAAAGGCGTTCCTGGGAGAAAATACTATCACTGTGCTCCCAATACAGACGTACCAATTGAAAAAAAAAAATCAAACCTAAGAAAACATTTTTCAAAAAATGTCTAATGGCAGGCGATGGATGAACATGGGAATGTTTCAAAACCGTATACTTTCACAAGCGCCATGAATTGGAAAATTTACCTAAGTGAGTGTTTACGCAAGAGGGTTATTCCCTTTATTAAAAATAGAAATGTTCTGTTTTGGCCTAATATGGTAACATGTTATTACGCTGCCAAATGCATAGTATTTCTTCAAGAAAATAACATAGATTTTGTATCAAAAGTAAATAACGCTCCAAATACACCTCAGGTCCGACCCATTGAAAAGTATTGGGCATTATTGAAGAGAAAATATTCCAAAAGGAAAACCCCTGCGAAAAGTTTGAATTCTTTCAGACGTATAGTGACGGCTATAGCCCAAAAAGTTTCAAAAATTAGTGGTGGATCTTTAATAAGCAATGTAAGAAGAGAGCTACGTCAAGTAGGTAGTAGGTAAGTTAATTGTTGCTAAAATATTACATTTAGTTTATAGGTATTTATTAATTTTGTGCCAAGAGTTACCGAGCACACTCTATTTCAACATCTAGCCAAATTATTCAGAGAATGCATAAATAGTAGTATAGCACTCGATGAATGGAAGACCTTGTACTTATCAACTATTCATAAGAAAGGAAGTAAAGAGAATTGTCAAAACTATAGAGGAATCGCTGTAACAAGTACTATGAGTCGAATATATGGAGAACTTTTAAAAAGGAAAATCGAGTTGGAATACAGCAATATAGAAACCGAAGAACAGGCAGGATTCAGAGCAGGGAGATCCACAGTAGATCACCTTTTCAGTATATCTCAAACATTGGAAAAGAAAACAGCGGTTAGTCAAGAAACCCACCTCCTATTTGTGAATCTTAAGAAAGCCTACGATAGCGTTCCACAGACAAAACATTGGGCAGTACTAGAAAACACAGATATTAGTATAACATTAAGAATAGCTGTACAAGCATTATATAAGGACATCATAGTAAGAGTAAGTGGGAAATTCATTGTCAAATCAGTTTACCATCAATAAAGGCCTAAAACAAGAATGCTGTCTCTCACCGACCCTCTTTAAAATCTACTTAGAGCAAGTCCTAAAAATATGGAAGAGGAAATGCAGGAACATGGGAATACCACTTACAAATAGATCATTATTACTCTGTCTTGCAGACGATCAAATAGTAATAGCCCACGAGTACGAAGACCTAGAGTATATAACCCGTAAGCTTATTGAAGAATACGAGAAATGGGGCTTAGAAGTTAATATGGAGAAAACGGAATACATGTGTGTAGGTGGACAAACACAGGACCTGGTTCTTGATAATGGTAGAAAGATCCGACACTGTAAAGCCTACAAATACCTCGGAATGAAACTGACTGACGAGGGAACCCTGGATGAAGCAATAAAAGATCGAAACTCTCAAGGAAGAAAAGCCATTTCGATGATGAATAGTATATTGTGGGACAAAAACATCTCGAAAAGCAATAAAAGACTAATATATATAAAAAGCATAGTCACGTATAGCAGTGAAGTATGGTTACTGAAAATAAGAGCGGAGAAAGCACTGGAAGCAACGGAGACGGACCTCTGGAGAAGGGCGGCAGAAAGATCACGCTTAGAAGGAGTCACAAAGAAATTCGCAGAATAATGGAAGTACCACATACAATAATAGACGATAGAAAAAACAAGCAGTTGAAATGGTATGGTCATGTCCAGCGTATGACAGAAGATCATCCCCGAAAACAAATACTGAATTAGGCGCTATATGGAAAGCGTAAAAGGGGCAGACCACGAAGAAACTGGAGAGAAGGAATAGACAATGAAATGGAGAATAGAGGACTAAGCGACGAAACGTGTCACGAGAGACTGAAATGGAGACTGGGAATCGGAAGACGGCGTAGAACGTTTAAAAATGTAAAAAACATTGCCTGTTGAGTACTGTGTAATGGATGACCTCAAAAATCTTTATTGATTATTTGAAGAAATGGGAGAGCTTATTACAAAAAAACGCAAAATATTGTTGTTAGTTGATAACTGTCCTTCTTATCCAAATGTTGAACTTCATAACATTAACCACATTTCTTTCCACCTAAGGCTATCCTAGTTTTGCAACCTACGGACCAAGGTGTCATTTGGTCGGTGAAACTAGTTTATAAGAAACAAATGTTGATGCAAATTATGGAACTGCGGGAAAAAACTGTGTCACAAAAGTTGTACTATAACTCTTTTAGATGTTGTGAATTTGTTAAACGTGGCATGGGAAAGCGTTTCTTCGGAAACAAGTAGAAACTGGTTCCGTCATGCTGGCACACTAGTAATTCTAGTCACGAAGCAATGGATTTCCCAGAAGATGATATAGCCTTCAGTGAACTGGTCAATATCAACAACATAATGATTCTAAACAAGTTTAATGAATATGTAAGGATTGATGAAAGTGTAGCAGCCACGGAAGAATTATCGGACAATGATTTAGTTCAGCAATTACTTGAAGAACCCCAGGAAAAAGAAGACATGGAAGCTGAAGGGGGATTAGAAGAGCATGAAACGCCGGTTAAAGAGTAATATCGATCAGCTGCATGCTTTTCTCGTAGCAGAGTCGATTCCATTGCCGATGAATGTAACATTTTTGTTGGGTCTAAATAAAAAACAGACATGCGACAAACTTATTAGTTTCTTAAAGCAATCACAGATTTATATTTAAGCATAACGTCTATTTTTTTTCCCAATAGATCGTATTAACCCTCCAATAGACGGGTGCTTCTAAAATCACACCGACGGACGGGTGGGGCCTGTCAGGGTCATTCTTAAAATTTGACTGTTTTCAAGGTTTCATTAGTTATTTTTAAAAAAGAGCATGATACTGTGATAACAACTAAAGAAGTAATGACGTCTATTAAAAAATTACAACGATATTTACAAAAAAAAAGAATAGCACTAACATTATTTCAATACTTAACAAATATAAACCTATTCTATATAAAGATTTATATAATTAAACCATTGATCCTGAAATCTAACTGACTTTTTCAAAACACAATGTAATGTTACACATTACAATAAGTTTTTCACTTTTATTTTTGTTAAAAAACATGACAATGAAGTAACATCAATAGGTATTTGTTTAATTAGCAATTATTCTGATGAGATGGACTATTTTACTTGGTGGCCTAAAGTCCATTATAAACAGGTTCCACTGTATGTAGTCTAATACTAGCAATTAGTAAGTACAAATAGTTACTTTTAGTAACAGTTCTGTATAGTTTAGAACGCTTGGATTCCATTGAATATCTAGTTAATTTTCAAAATGGGAAACGAATGACACCACAGATATTAATCGCACTTGGCCCATGTTCTATATCAACACCCAAGGTATTAATTAGAAAACAGCCCTAAGCTTGCTGACGGTGTGTACTCGTGTAAAAGAGAAATCGTCGCGATGTTTACGTATCAGGTTGGTAACCTTTTCGCAGTTTATGTTTGCAGCACGTACTCTAACGATAGACAAAAATAATAGAGTCCTTCTCTTCGAATGAACTATTACTTTTATAATTGATATGTTGAGTTTAGCGGGGCATAAATTAAAAGTCTAGGCGACCGACTGTTTGTAGATTGTTATATATCTAACACAGGGGTTCCCAAACTTTATGAGTCCGCGGCGCGCTTACAGGTTTAGTATTTTGTCTTGGCGCCCTTTTTAAAATATGCATACAATGACATAAATCAGGCGCAGAAATGAAAACAGCTCTTAAGATAAACCTCGCAATGTGAAGCCCACATTTATTAAAATTGAATCACAAGAACCATCAAACTAAAATAAGAAATAAATGGTGAAAACCTTCAACGACAAGTAAGTTAATGTAATTTTTTCAAAACGCGGAAAAAGGGTTGACTCTGCCACTTTCATTTCTCGCTCCACATCGATTTTTGAGCGATATATGCTTTTTATCATACATCTACAGCTGAAAATCCAACTTCGCATAAATAGGTTGTCGCAAAGGGAATGAGGATCCTTACAGTTTTTCGACTCAGAGTTGCATATTCATTTTTGATTGATATCCAGAACTCCACTAAACTGGAAGAAGCAAATGTTGTTTTCAGGCTGTTGTTGCAAGGGAGTTCAATTAGACTCTCTTCTTCCTGCGAAATAAATTCTGCAAAGTTTGGGAAGAGAAGCTAGAGAACAAAGTGTAAGGTAAAAAAAAATAAACGTCCTTCAGTGATTGGACCTGTTATTGGTCTCGACGAGTCTGCATAAGTGCTTACAGATGAATTCAAAGTGTGGTCAAAAACTGAGAAAAATTTATAGAAGTAAGGAAGTACAACGACTTCATGGGAGGTATCGATCTGGTTGGTCGTATTATTATCAAATTACTTCAAGGACCAACAAATGGACTGTAAAAACGTTTTTTTTTGATTTAGCGATAGCAAATTCTTGGGTTTTGTATTGAACTGATTCTCAAAAATTTGAGGATAGAAAGGCATCATGCAACTTTTCAATTTCAAGCTCAAAATCGTAAAACTTTTTTTAGAATCAAAAGATGGCGAGGGCAGTGGTGATGAATCTGGTATATCTCGAACGGTTCGTGCCAGAAAAAAACCCAAAGGGGTTTTCACTTTCGTCTCTATCACCTTCTGGTTTTCAGCAAGTAGCCATGAAATCTATTGGGCTAAAGCAATTCATGTTTATTGTTGGCAATACGGCAATAATTATCAACAATTTATTGACAAAGCTTCTAATATCAGCTAAAATTCTTTTCCTATAGACATCATTGTACAGTTACAATTCCAGGAATACCATCTGCTCTTACAATTTAAATCCCACAAAAGATCGATCTAGCAAACGCATTAGTTCGACATTAATGAGTAATTAATAATGTTATTAAGCAGTACGTTTACTAAATAATATATCATTTCCATTCTTTACAAAAATACTTATCTAAATATGAACTATGTAACATACCGCTATCATAACACTTCAATGTATATACGTTTTGTGCATTTTCTTTTTATAGAAGAATATGTTTGTTTATTTGGCAGTTACGCTTTTGAATATCGAGAATAATACGCCGATTCGACTAGATTTCGTACCTCGCATGGCGATAACCGTAATGGTTTTATGCATCCAAGTACATCGGTAAGTAAATACATTACGTTATTTTTAAAACGTCAAAGTTAGGAAGCAATCACTGGCCCGACGTTCTGATAACGTCTATAAATCGTCTGCGAATTTAAAGCCTTATTATCCAATTGACTGTCGAGTGTTTTAGATTATCGATTCAGACGACGAGTGCATTCGAGAATTCCGTTGAGATAATTTGGCGTGTGTGTACATACATGAAATTCGATACCACGCGTTAAGCACTAATTAAATAAATTAACAAGACGCCTTTGTTTACGATGAACAATTCACAATAAGGTAGGAAATGGAGCGACTTAAATGTGGATTAGCTCAGAAATGTGATTTAATACTATCTATCTGACTTAGGTATAATTTTTAACAACGCTAAAGGATATTTTTTTGAGCAAGAAAGGGTGACACATTAAGATATATGTAAAATTTAAAAAAAGATTAATTTTTCGAAATTAATTAATTAATTGTACGGTGTGTAGGTCCGGGAGTGTCTCTAGACACTCTTTCAACTAGGTATTAATTAATGAAATTTTAAGAGAATTAAAACTTGAAAAAAGAATACTAGCCTGGAATTGTGACGTTCCGATATAAATTCTATGACTATATGTTACGTACTGTAACCCCGCGCATTCTTAAAACACCAAGCTTGACTTTTACTTCGTATATATGAGGCGTTTAGTTTCAAAACGCACTATATAAATACACAGTCGATTTTTCAGGAGAACCAAAAAACTGCCATATCTTTATTATTAAGATTTGTTACATCCTAATTTACAAACTTCTTAAATTCATATTTTAAATATTTCAAACATTTTATTTCGCGCCAATTCCTCTATTTCAATATATAACGAAACTGAACACCTGCGAAGGATGACGTCACCGCGTCTACAATCCGTAGTATTTGTGTGTACATATTTTAGCTAAACTCATTCCCCTAATTTATCCTATGTTTTGATCTGTATTATTTAATAAAACCATTAATATTAATCATTTTAAGATTTTACACCGCTAATAATCTTTATTTTAAACCCTTCTTGCCTATGATAACAATAAATTTGAGTTATATTCTTAAGTTAATGGGATATTTAGTAATTAATTGTTTAGGGAACCAATCATTTCCGTTTCTTTCAATTCTTTAAGCCCTGTAGCTTCTTTGTTTATCAAAGAACATAAATGAAACTTTATCCACATTCAGTATTAATTCCGCTTTACATTTTGATATCAGTTAAATTAGATTTCATCCGTAGCTAATTGTTGTAATTAACAATTTCCCAGTTCAATAAACATACAAATACGTCGCTATACACCGATCTCGCATACGTTATCATATCTTTGCTTCCGCATTGGTTCTTCAGATCTCGCGATCCCATTGGATTCTCGTAAAATATATAAATAGAGGCATTTTTCCTATCAAGGGGATGAGTAATGAGTCGTTTGGTAGAAGTTAACGTATCAACTAGTAAGGCTGTAAGTGGCTCAGTGAGTGAAACAATGTTATCCTGGAGTACCAAGACTTTTATCGTCGGACGTAACCCCTGCTGGGGGATCTTCCTTGGTATCCATGGTCTACGTTCCCGGCGATTATATGGTTTTGCGATTTAGTCGTCTTTGAGCAAATAGTCGAGAATAACGCTCTATGCGGATCTGGACATTGATTTCCTCCATGGACTTCCGATTTTGGAAATTGGCTTCTTCCGTAGAGTTGCGGGATCTGGAAATCTATTTCTTCTATCGAGCTGCGTTCATCCGTTGTCTGCTGCGCAATGCTCATCACACATCACCCATTTCTCCGGTCTATCAGCACGGCATCCTTTCTGAATTAACGCCGTCGAGAAAGTTCTACCACCGTAACTAGCTGACTAACATCCTCCCTTCGGCGTGTCTACCTGAACCTTTTTTTTATGTAAGTTAACATAATATATTTTCTGTAACGTTACGAACTATAGTTAACATTTTGTTATCTTGGTCGAGTCATTTGGCGTATTTTACGGTCATGGTTTTGGTTAATTATAATTCGTATTTTAAGATTTAAGAACTGCGCTTCACGCCATTACTACTACCCGTTCTAGAAACTTGTAGATTTAATTATTAACTTTTGTTGTTTAAATTAGTATTAATCTTTGAATATTTCTTTGACGCTTTTATTCATCTCTTTGTAAACTTTGTCAATATTTGTAGTTATTGTTTTGGCCCTGAGACATTAATAGTCTTTTTGTAACATTTTGTGCTCTTTCATTCAATATACAGTTTGTTCAAATATTTCCTACATGTTCTGAATTTCTTTTGTACACTCTTTTCTATCTTTCCCTCGAAAACTCTGAATGGTTTCCGACGGAAATATCGACCACCAGCGAGGCGACTAAGTTAAACAAAACATTCAGTGGCGTCATATAAACATCGGAATTCTTACCCAAAAATTCAAATACCGGGTCGTCGTCTCGGCGAAGAAATACAAAGAACCTTCACGAATTCAGCAACAAAAATAAATTTTAAACGCCGTTGTATTATTACACTCCTATAGTTTATATTTTATTATGAAGAAACTACAAAATATTGTGTGTTTCAAGTAATTTGGGCAGGGACTGTAATTTAAACGAACCAAAATAAATCATACACCAACCTTATTCACGTCCACATGCATCGATTCTCAACACTGGGAAATACACCTACACCTATCAGGTGTAGAATTCACTTTTTAACACTGGAGACCTTCATAACGTGTCGCGAATATTATCCACACATTATTTAAACTAGCCATTTTACAGCTGTTCGACGCGCGATTTGTTACACGAGACAGATAAATATGTGAGTATTACGTTTGTACACTTAATACCGTGGACAAGTAGCGAATATAAACATAATATGTAGTAGACTGATAAGAGGTAACTATGTAAGTCGCTAGCAGGCCGATCAGTCCCAACACGAGTAAAACAACAGTTACGCAGGACAAAATACATTACTTCTATGTATTCGTATGTATGTACTTATACATATCATGCATATTCAGATCTAACTAGTATTTATCGTTAGTTATCATCGACTGTATAAATTAATTTCGTTACATACGTAGTAGTCTTGTCATATATAGTCCTTGGCCGTGGAAATAGGACCACTTGGGAAATATTGGGGAATATTTCTAAGAATATTTATTAAATATAATTTTAATTCCGAAAATCTATAAATGTTTGAGTAATGCCCTAATACATTATGGCCACAGATAAATGCTGGTTGCTTAAGGGTGCAATAAACCTGCACAGTGGGACGAAGTGACGAAAACGCGATCAAAATTCTAACGACACTAATTTTTAAAATAAATGAAACAAAAATTATTATTACTGTGTTAGCCATTAAATCACTTTTATTACTAAGGTCGTTATCTGAAGCGACGACGTTATCCACTGTCGCTGTGGACGAAATGTCCGGTTGATCCAGCAAACTAGAGGCTTCAACAGAGAGGCTGTTATTTATTTTTAAACGAGGGGAACGTAGACTGCTAATAAGTGGATCTGAAGACACAAGAAGTAAATGTATCAGATCTGTATTTGTAGCCACCCTAGATGTTTTTCGTGTGAAATGTGTTCTGAAAACTTTGAGGTCTTTACTTCTAGCTTCTTGGACTTCCTTTGATAATTGCCCAATTGGCAGTAAGAAACTAGATATAACAGAGGATGCATGCAGGAGAATTTTGTGTATACTGGCGGACATGTAAAACCAGTATTCTTTTACGTAAAGTTGGGCGGTTTCTTTCTCTCAGTATTTATCAAATTCGTCCATCTTGCCATTTACTTATACTAAGAATCGCTTTCTAAATTTTCTGCAAGATTTTCTTGAATCAAGTTAACAAATGTCTTAAGTAAAGAAATACAATTATTTCATTACAAGTGTATACGAGGTGCATTCAAGTTGTAATACCTCCGATTTTTTTTTCTCAGAACTGGAAACAGATAGAAACATGCGGTTTGTTTTAAAATAAGCGGACACTCTTCGTCAATGCGTGACTGAGATGGCGGCACTGTACGGCACACAGAACCTTTAGCGGCAGCGGCGAGAATGAGAACTGTTTTTGTCACTTTAAATGGTGTGGAACAGATCGCCTCCAAAGTTAGCATTTCCGTGGTATCTGCGCACACAATTCTGCATGACGACCTGTAAATGCGAAAATTGTCCTCCAGGTGGGTGCCACGTATCCAGACAGACGACCACAAGGGTGCGCGCGTGGCAGGTTGCCAGGCAATCTTGACGCGTGATGACGGCATGAATGGCACGATTGTGACAATGGATGAGACATGGGTGCCGTTTTTCAATCCTGAAACGAAGCGCCAGTTTGCTCAATGGAAGCGCACAGATTCACCGCCACCAAAAAAATTTCGGGTAAGCACCAGTGCTGAAAAAATGATGGAGGCCATGTTCTGGAACAGCGATGGCGTAATCCTTATTCATTGCGTTCCAAAAGGTACTACGGTGACAAGACGCAAGAAGGGCGAATTAAAACGTTCCAAAATGTTTCCAAGTGTACTGGCCAAAATTCCCCGGAAGAAAATGTCTACCATGATAGCAGTGCTCGAAAGCTGCAAAGTTCCTTCTTTGTTGACGATATTTTTTTACGTGGATATTTTTATTTCTCTCATAAATCCAGACAGATCTTTGGAAAAGTATCCGCCATCAATACATGTGTAAATATACACACATATACATTGTATCGCAACGTTCATCGTCTTTTATACATGCGCCTGTATATGTCTACAACAATTCGGTCTTATTTTTCGAATTAACCTTGTCCGATGTTGATTCAGTAAACGTCTCGTTTTTAAGGTTAAAGGCTCGCGCATTTAACTGAAGCGAACGTCGAAAAAAACCGGCTATTCTGGAACAATTTGCCGCGGCAGACATTGCGAATACAAACACATACGCGTTTATACAGTGGTGAGCGTGTAATTATGAACAACTAGGAAAAATAACTAACAAATTGATTTTTTTTGTATTTATGGTTTCTATGTGAGGATAATTTCATTTGGGAAATTAATGATTTAGAAATAGGTCTTTGTATTTTCTTTCAATAGATATCTTAGAGGAAATAACTGGGAATACAACAAGCAGATGCTCTGATTTCAAATTTATTATTGGGCTTAGCACAGAGCGCTTCGCGCCAGGTTAGAAGTAAAGTTGCGCGCCCCACGACGTGACGTATGTATTCAGACGAATCGGTATGAGCTACTTCAATGAATGAAATTATTGATTTATTGCAACAGTTTCTCAACCTTTCGCAGCGTTACACATAATTATAAAGATATACACATTGGGAAAATGTGAAATTAGCCATATCTATATATGTACGGCGAGAGAGCGAGGAGGTGATTGAGTGGAATCCGATCGATTCGATGCGGGTCGTTTCTAACAACGTTAGGATGTAGACTTACTGTGTGCAAGAAAGCACGTAATAATTTGAAGTCATGGTTGCCTGGAAATGAGAGTTTCGCATATTTATTTTGTTGTTGCTATAAAGCTTAGACGAAACTAATAAGAAATTCTAAAGACGAAAATAAAAACAGATTCTGATGAAATAAAAGAAAAGAAAAATAAATACTCTAGAAATTCTTATTAAGATCGCCCGCACATAATGCAGTCTAGTTGTCGCATGTACGCTTTTTCGTATAGCTAGACACTTTCTTTCCTTATGTGTATATGTATGTAAGTATATGACCGTTGGCTGATAAAGGCACTAAATTTATCAGTAAATTTCCGGATTTTAACTAGTGTTTAAAAAAAAAATCCGATTATACGAGATTAAGACAAATGTGTGGTGGTGCATCTGCAGATTCATTAACTAACTCTAAGGATTATTTTAATTATGCATGTGTTACTTCTGTAGATGTTGAACGGTTTTTCTCGAAATATAGGAAGATTTTTTCATCACAGCGAACAACCTACACCGAGACAAATGTGGAAACACATCTAATGGTGCAAGTTTTTCAACAATCTTATCTACACTGTTAAGAAGTTACGTTTATCTATTATTATTATTTATTTTTACGGTATTAAATACAACAGACTCTCGAAGAAACTACTTTGTTTACTTTTTACGGTTATTATCTTACATATACAACAAATGCCGTTTTCAAACAAAAAAAAAATTAATAATGGCAATAAAAACACTTCAATGCGTGCATATATTCGCTTTTGCGTCAGCTTTTGCTTTTTACACCGGGGTATTGATTTCAAAATATCACTTCTGTCAGCTGTGAGTCACACATACACCATTTATAATCCGCGCCCCATGTGACTGATCCGATTCTGTTGCGAAGACCGATTGTGCCCGGCTTAGTTATCTCTAGATTTAAAATCTAGGCAGGTTTATATACAAACGTAGTGTATACCCTACACTAAATTTAGTAAAAATAGCAACTTTATCGTGCAACACTACAAAGTGAACTTTTCTTACACTAAAAATGTACTTGATTTTACTTCCATCTAGTGTATCGCTTAGATTATATTTTGTACTAAGAAGTGCATTTGATTTTGCTCTATTCTACACTAAATATTTTACCCATGCGCTAGATGAAGATTACAAGACAAGATTTTTTATTGCGTATGTGCTGTTATCAATCCATTTAAAATGAGTATTCCAGTTAAAAGTACCTACAACGTTCATAATTGAATGGCCACCGTTGTATGTAACTTCTTTGCGAAACGATATTTGCCTAAAACATTAAGCCTGATTCCCTCCGATTTTATCGCGCACAAAATACATTTACCTGTTAAAACGATGGTCGGGCGAGAGGTACTATATGGCGTATTAATTGTTATTTTTGTGCCGAAGATAGGGCCCCGTGTAACGACCGCCGAGGCAACATACACAGTCGATCGTCTTGTACATACGTACACACAGTTTTAGGACTCATTTACGTCTAGACTCAATAAAAATATTTGCATGGGTAATGTGCATGCCCCTTTCAATAATATTTGGAGACGTCCTTGTTCTGTCACACGGCGCGGCGTGTCTGCCGCGCGGCACCCACAGCCGAAACGTTAATTTCGCTTAATCATAATTTGGACGTTGATTCGCATAGCGTTGAACGGGTTCTATGATATATACGATACATACAAACGTATATTATGTATGTATATATACATGATTATCGCGCAAGATCTATTCGTTTGAAATAAAATAAATTATTCCATATTTCTTGTTACGTTTCGGAATTTTTTTATTCCTTTTTTAAATTAATTTTTTATTTATTGTTTTTTTTCCCGTAATAAATTACATTTAATTAATTGTTGTTTTTATTTTTTCCTTTTCTACTTACTTGAGCTTCTACAGAAAAACATCTTTTATATTATTGTATTAGTAAGATGCGGATTGACGCGGTCCCTTTTCGATACAGTCAGACGCGTAGACAGTGTCGTACACTACCGATAGCTATTGGTTAAGCGAAGACGTGTTTATGCTCGTCTTGGGTTTTTATTTATCAATCGCTCACAGATAGCAAGGTGGTGTGTACACGTGTTTTTAATTTGCCCTTTTACGAATATTTTCATATACAGGATGATCGATAATTAGCGAACCAAGTGTATACTTTGTTGTTTTAAATAGAACACTCTGTATATTATTACGGTTTTAGTTTCTCCACCTAAAAATAACCCTAAACAATATGGGTTTCATGTGTCTATTTTTAACAGATTTTGAGAAATTTACAATTTTGTCCTCAATAGCATAAATGCAGGAATATCCATTTCCTTCAATAAACACGAAATGAAAATACATTTTAGTCTAATTTTTTACTTTATTAAATTACACACTCGGCTCTATCTAAGCGTGGTATCAGAACCCCTTTGAAGTATACAGGGTGCTCAGAATTGAAGACCAAACTTGGCTAAATTCAAACACCCGAAACACAATTTTTTTGAATAGCACCATATATTTTTTTTGTGTTCACCCTATAGGAAATTCATATCTCTATCATTTTTGTACAATAATGCATATGTCTAATATTAACATTGAAAGAGATATTTATAGTTAAAGCTGAATCTTGCATTTGAATGTTTATAGCGAATGTCAGCGATGATTGGTTACCATGGCAACAGTAAACAAGAACTTGACCTTGACAGGTCTAAACTGTTCTTTCAAAATTTCGAGTCTGCTTCGTTACTTACACAATGAATTTCGCAAAAGAAGAGTTAATAGATATGATTTATGTATTAGGAGAAAGTGAAAGAAAAAGTGTATTAGCTAGCAGGATGCACAAGCTGCATCCTCAACGACGATGTCCGCAACCAAAAACATTTCTCAAATTGAAGCGAAGATTTGAAGCTACTGGGAACATTATCGCCTTAATGTTCTACTAACTGTGGAACAAGATACCCACGTATCTGTTCGACACATATGCAGAACCCTTGACTTAAGTCGGACGACTGTAAATAGAATAATTGAGACACATACATTTCATCCATATCGACGATTACATCATTCTCTTAATGAAAGAGACTATCCGAGAAAAATAGATTTCTGTAGTACTATACTTGCAAAAATAAACAACATCCCTGACTTCTATAAATTTATATTATTTTCTGACAAAGCTACGTTTAAAAGGAATGGGCATAATATGCATTACTATGCCGTCAAAAATCCACATTGGGGGCATCAAGTAGATAACCAAAATTTGTGGTCGGTAATGTTTGGGGAGGATTAATTGGGGAATATATCATCGGGCCATACTTTTTCGACGGTTATATTACCGGAAACAACTATTTAAATTTCCTTATGAATGAATTACAGCCTCTGCTTGAAAATGTAGATATCCATAAAAGAATTCGTATGTGGTTACAACACGATGGTACGCTTCCTCATAGTTGCTAAAATGTTAAGGCTTATCTTAACGACACTTACCATAATGGATGGATTGGTCGTGTAGGTTCAATACCTTTGCCCGCTATACCTTGTGATTTAACGCCAATGGATTTCTTTTTTTGGGGTTCTATAGAAGATAAAGTTTATGTCGCACAACCTGTTTCTCGTGACCTTTTGGACTTTTTACTACCATTATACTCCCGAAACCAAAGAACAGTCCAAACAATGGACACACAAAGGTTCTCTGCCACCAAAGAAGGCAAAAACGGTTTTGTCAGCAGGAAAGGTTATGGCAACTGTTTTTTGGGATTCTCATGGAATTATCTTAATCGATTACTTAGAAAAGGGGAAAACAATAAATGGCGAGTATTATGCCACTTTGTTGCAACAACTTAGCGACAAATTCAAAGAGAAACGGCCTCATTTGGTAAAGAAGAAAGTGCTTTTCCATCACGATAATGCACCTGCCCATAAGTCTGCGATTGCAATGGCCAAAATTTATGAATTGGGATTTGAATTAGTGCCACATTCGGCCTATTCCCCAGATTTGGCTCCCAGCGATTATCATTTGTTCCCAAACCTGAAAAAATGGTCGGCGGTAAGAGGTTTTCGTCTAATTGGATTCATCGACCTACAAGTACAGGTATTGCTAATTTGGAATACCGTTGGAATAAGTGTGTTGAGCGAGCAGGAGACTATATTGAAAAAAAAATTGCGTTTTCTTTGTTAGGCCACGTAGTTTCCGAACGATCCTCGTACAAATGGCTTCCTGTAAACGTCCCCGCAGAGTTGCTGAATACATGGATTAAAGACCATGACTGCCTTTCGATATTGAGTGATACTGAGATTTATTGTAGCGTTTGTTTATGCACATTGAATTGCTCAAAGAAAACGAAATTAACCCAACACTTGCCAAGCAAAATACATAGAGAGAAAGGTCAACCAGCTGATAATTTTTTCATTGATCTCTGTGAAGCACTCGTAGCTGCAGATATAATCTCAAATTAATCTTTTCACAAATTTTGTATGTTGTTCGACTTTTAAACATAGACTACTACATTAAAACAGTTCACTAAAACCCTTACCACAACACTTAATTCGTACTGGACGCACGTTTCGATAGCCAAGCTATCATCATCAGCAGCAAGACTGAACTGACTCAGTTCAGACCCTCTTTTGATATTTTACTTCTTTACTATTAAATTATTATAAACACTACTAATATTATTGATATCATTTGCATCGTTTATTGAGATTTAATTTTTTTTATGTGCCACCTTTCCTTGAATAACCTTTTGTAATAAGTATTTTCGATATTAATAATCTTGTGTCATCAACTAAGAGCATGTTTTGCTAGAGCGGTAGAATTATGGTTTTGTGTGCTTATGCTACTAAATGTAAACATGTGCCCGTCCTAAATCAATAAATCTATCAGAGATGAGTGGTTAAGTGGACCCTCTTTCCCCGTGTAAAAGATTTGTATTCTTTTCTATATAAATGGTTTCGTAAGCGTGTAATTCTCGCCGCCAAACTACGTTCTCAATTAATTTGAGATTTCTTAATTTAATGTTATGCCCGGTTTTGATTATGTGTAGTGCTACTTTGCATTGCGTTACAATTACAATACATTGCGCTACAATTGATTTGATTCGATTCTACTAAAGCAGTAATAAGCTACATATGTGTTCATTGAATCTGGTGCCTATCACCCGTTTCGTTGCTCCAATATAAGCTTTATCACAGTCACCACATGCGATTCCAGAAATTATTGATAAAATCCATGATCTGGTGATGGGTGGTAGAAGATTGAAAGTGTGTAGCATTGCTAGTGATGTGGACATCTCAAGTGAACGGGTACATATTTTACACCAACAATTGAACATGAGAAAGCTGTTCGCAAGATATTTGCTGCGATTGCTCACAGTTAACTAAAAACGAAATCGTGTGGTGTGTTCCAAGGACGGTTTGCAGCTGTGGGCAAAACATGGATACACTACCACACGCCTGAGACCAAAGAACAGCTAAACAATCGGTTGCACCAAAAAAGGCGAAAACCATTCTTTCAGCCGGGAAAGCTATCGCGACTATTTTTTGGAATTGTCAAGGAATAACCTTCGAAAAAGATAAAATTAGTACAGGTGCATATTACGCGTTGTTATTGGACCGCTTGAAAACTTTTTCATCGGGACAATGCACCAGCTCATTCCTCTTGAGTTGTGGTCGCAATATTAATGGAGTTAATTTCACATTCTTTTTACTCTCCAGATTTGGTTTCTTCGGACTACCTGTTTCATATGAAAAAATGGCTGGTGGGAAAGACGTAATTGCGGAAACGAACGCCTATTTTACGGAATTGGACCAATCCTATTATGCGGAAGGGATTAATAAACTAGAGCAGCGTTGGACGAAGCGTGTAAGCCTAAGAGGTGATTACGTTAAAAAATAAAATACATTTCATTTTTGCACAGGCTTTTCCAACCATTCTTATAATGTAGGCAAAGGCTAATATTTACTTCTTACCTGGCATTATTGCTGTATACACTACTTTGGAATTTGCAACTCATATTCTTTGTTATCCTTTGCTATTCTGGGATTGATTTCCAACCAAATTTTCTTTTTCCCTCCATCATTACCTCCAAGTTCACTTCAAGTTCAAATTTATATTCTTTGCCTTTGTATAATACGAAACATGTTTATATTCCACTGGTATATCTCTCATTATTTTTTGCTTTGAAGATTACCCTTTTGATATGATGCAGGAAAAACCATTCTGAGTCCTTTAGTGCTTTCAACTTTATCTTTAATAGTAGTCCTCATAAGATCCAAAAAATAATTTCCAAAACGTATTATCAAACTTTTATTGAAAATATTTGTATCTTTGTCGATTTCTAAAAGGCTTTCGAAAACTTTAAAACTTGTATTCCGTCAACACAAAGCCATACCTTGAAAGATGAATAATATATTCATTCCCGAATATCTGACCCGGCCGTAAGTTGTAGCCGAAGCTCCCACCGTACATTCGAGTTTCAATTACGTATCAACGGCACGGGTAAGAGAGGCGAAGGCTTTAGCCAGATACATGCGAGAGGCATTGAAATGTCTCCCGAATATAAATCAGGTAATTTTGCAAATGGCACGCCAAATTGAATACATACATCTCCTTCTCGCTGTACATACGTCTACCTGGTGAGGATATATCCTCGTGTATTACGGGGTTTTTGTACGAGACGCGTTTGCACATACCCGTGTGCACACATGCGTACTAAAAGTTTTTGGACAATTTCGCCTCGCGGGTCTTATTATTTGAAACTCTGAGTACGGGGTGAACGACCAGCTGGTCAATACACACAGGTGCGTTGGATAGTTTGCATTTCAACAAGGTCGGTTTTACTTACGAATATGACCGGCGTATGTACCTATATACTTCTACATAGACGTACACACTGGTGGCCATTTATATAAGCAACTGCTTTTAGGAACAAATAGAAAAATGTTTTATTCAAAGAAGAGGTATGCTCTCTTTTTGTACTAAGGAAGTGTTTAACATATTTCTTTTTTTTGATCAGATTCAGTTTTATTCTTCGATGTAGCATAGGGAACATTTTAAGCTTAGAGAACAGAATAACCTAGGGGTAGTATCTAGTTTTTTTGTTATTTCTCAAACCTTATAGATAGTAATCCATTTTGATGTTAAACAACACTAAGTACCAGCACACTTCGCACCGCACAAATTAATAATTAATTCGTTTCAAGGACTCGTGGGTCCCCATCGTCAGCCGCATGACCGAATGATGTGAGAAAAAATTGTGCATGAGTTTTGAAAAAGGACACCGTATATTTCCCTAGAATCTGGCTTAGGTATGTAGGTGATTTTTTCGCGGTCTTTGATACTAAGTAAAGTACTATTCCGGATTCTATTAAATTTACAGTAGCAGAAGAAGTGAACAATCAACTCCCGTTCCCAGATAGCTTACCAATTAGAAACGATAAAAAACTGGAAATATACATCTATAGAAAGGAAGCAAACACTAATAGATACATTATAACTACTGGACAACGCAAAATGGTCGCGATTAATTTCTTAATTATACTTCTTAAGAAAGTCCAACATAGGCATTATGCAAGAAATTTCACGACCTTAATCCCGGTAGAAACCCGCGTTAAGAAATTTGTGAAACTTCCCTTCTACAGAACATCGAAAGGCATTAGTAATGTTTTTAGGGGACCAGATATGAACCTATGTTTTAGCTCTGGTAATATACACAAAAACCTTCTTGGCAATCCGAAAAATAAACCGGACATGAAAGAAAGGCCGGGAATTTATAAAATTGCATGTAATGACTGTGATAAAGCCTATGTTAGTCAAACGAAACGAGCGATAGGTGTTAGATTGAATGAACACATCAGGTGCTACAGGTACGGGAGGATAGAAGCGTCAAGTGTAGCACCACACATAAACAAAACCGGGCATAATATTAAATTAGAAAACCTGTGATTAATAACGTCACTTCTCCGCGGGAATTAGACGCGCAGAAGACTATTTACATAAAAAAGGAACACGAATTTATTGAATAGAGAGAACGGACCATTATATTACTTCTGTATTTTTGATTTATTAGGGTAAAACTGCCCTTTCGTCTATTTTTCCGTATATTTTGCATGTTTTAGTGTTAAGCGGCAAAAGTAGGTACTTGTAAATATTTTTCCCGAGAATAGGGATAAACAAGCATGGTAGAGAAATTTGTTCTCACATCATTCGGTTATGCGGCTGACGATGGTGACCCAAGAGTCCTTGAAACGGCTGTTCCGAATTAATTAATAATTTGTGTGATGCGGAGTGTACCGATACTTAGTATTGTTTGCCTTATTACCTCACAGTCCCTGCTATCATTATTCATTTTGATGTTAATGGTGGTGGTTGGTATTAGTGACTGTTGCCTCTTCCAGATGCACCCCTCATAAACTCATAACCACTTTGGTTGGCGTGATCATGCTTGAAGTCAGCTGGTGATCTTTTCATGGTGAAAATGTTGAAGCATTCTTATATAATAATATAGTAATCCAGCCAGATACATGAATGGGTCTCAAGCTACAAGAAGTAGTGAATATCCTTTACGTTAGTCCAAATCCTTGTCATGGTGGGAAAATATATCAAGACAAAATTAGGCGGAAATATTCATATCAGGCTCACCAAAGACAGTAAAAAAATGCTACATTTCAGCAAAGGAGATCTCACAATGTATGTAATGGCAGGTTGTGCAAGCCCTAAAATATCACTTACATAAACTAGGAAAAGCTAAAAATCAATGTTATCGTCGATGCCAAGAACATCTGGGATGGCAGAACACATTCTATGCGAATGTGTTGCCATCACAGGTACAATCAACACCTCAGCAGACTATTCTTAACACCTGCTCATTTGAAGGAAGGAGATCTTAAACTAATACATACATGCTAAGGTTTATCCAATGCTTCTAACTATTTTAACACATACTAAGGGCACTGTTAGAATAGATTTATTTAGGTCTCGATGACTGCAAGTATCACCCTTTTGACATTATCTTAATATGTTTTGGACGCCAAGCGCTCTAGGACTTATTTCGACCTGTAAGCGTTGCCACTGAAGTATCGTCTTCGATGAAAATTGATGACCCATGATCCATTTGTCTGATGTTTGATTCGTTTGCATTTGCTAATGACAAGGCCATAGAAAATATGAAATTTATGAAAGCTACAGAGTGTCAAAACAACGCAATGCCAAATATTTGAGAAGATAATACGTAAATAGAAAGACGAATATGTTGAAAATATAGTTTTTCATGCCTGGTTACTTGCAAGTCAAAATAGAAAGTTGAAAATGCAAACCATCTCAAAAGAAATGTAAATATGCAGGGTGCCCCATTTAAAACAGCGACCAAAGCATCACTACAAAAGTAAAATCTTTGGGACATTGCTATAATCGAAGTAATATTAACAGGTTTTCTTTTTGGTCCATTGATTGAGTAATACTCAATGTGGAAAACAAAACACTCATCGTATAAAGTGATCAACAACCTAGT
Source organism: Dynastes maya (assembly GCA_029619315.2). Taxonomy (NCBI): domain Eukaryota; kingdom Metazoa; phylum Arthropoda; class Insecta; order Coleoptera; family Scarabaeidae; genus Dynastes; species Dynastes maya. Next base: position 50,939,076 of record JAROYE020000005.1, read on the forward strand.
CAAATGTGTGCTGATATGCAGGTTGTCGTTTAGAGAAAACGTAAGATTGATAGGACGCTTCCTCCCTATATCTTCCTTTGGGACGTTACAATAGAGCTCTGCATCAATTGTTTGTGTTGGAGGTATGAACTTGTTGTGGATAATCTCATCAATATGGAAGAAACAGGTTAGTAAGGGGTTGATGTTGCTTTTGGCTTGACGGGTTTCCTTTGGCCGAGGTGAAGATGGATTCTTCCATTGTAACGATTGTTTGGTTTTGGGATCATACCCATAAACCCAAGTTTTGTTACCTATTATGACCTTACAAAGAAAATTCCATTACCTAGCGTTTCTAAAAAGTTTTGGATTCAGAAATTTATTTATTTATTTATTCAAAAATAGACGCATACAGGAATTAATCCTAATTACATATGTCATTAAATTAAAATATATATATATATATATAATCGCAGAGCATTATACAATAGTATAAAAAGATATATTTGAGTGAAAATGTCAATGAGAAAGTTAGAGAAATCTACGAAAAATTGAAGCCAACTAAACATCAGTTGTGTACAATCACTGCCGATTGAAACATATCACATTTCTGGCGGATATAAAATAACCATGTCTCGATATTCCAGAGATTTCTATTTCACGAAAGTATTCATTATATGGTTTGCAAATTTTCGTTATGGGTGACAAGTAATTTTTACTAATATGCATAGGTGGAACCGGTACTGTAATAAGGTACATGTAATCGAAACAGTGACAACAACCTTGCATTGTCAAATACATTATTGAAAACCTTATTCAGCACAGATATCATGGCAACCTCACGTCTATCTATAAGCGGCGGCAACTGAATTTCTGAATGTTAAAGTATGATTGAAAGGGTGGATTTTGGCCATACTTTCTGTAATAAAGATAGCGCAGAAATTTATTTTGCACTTTTTCTAGAAGATCACTATCCTTTTTTACATGGGAAGACCAAACTGCAGATGCAAATTCCATTTTGGATCTTACTAGTGCTTTGTACAGGAGAATAACTGACTTTCAATTAGTGAATTTAGATCTATTGCGCCTAATAAACCCCAAGCTCCGACAGGCATCAGCAGCAGTTGTCCGTATATGTTCAGAGAATCGAAAAGACGAATCGAAGACAACTCCAAGATCTTTTACAGTGTTCTTGCGAGTAAGAGAAAGAGTATTCAACTGATAATTAAAGAAGCAGGGTAATCTTTTTCTCGTAAAACTAACAATCGCGCTCTTTTCAATATTCAGAGAAAGTTTGTTAAGTTGACACCAATCGAGTATTTTGTATAAGTCACTTTGTTAATGAGAGAAATCAAAAGGTGTTATAATTCTCCTATAAATTTTGCAATCATCTGCATAAAGTAAACATTTCGAATATTCAAGTGCATCTACAATGTCATTAAAAAATAATAAAAACAAGAGCGGTCCAAGATTGCTTCCTTGGGGAACTCCCGTTCGAGATAGAAAGGGCTCCGAGTAAGCACCTTCAAAGAACACTACTTGCCTACGATTTGATAAATAAGATCCAAAAAAATTCAAAAGATTATGTGAAAAACCAAATCTTTGAAGTTTCTTCAACAGAATATCATGATCCACTTTATCAAACGCTTTGGATAAATCTGTAAAAATCATCGCTTAATGAACGTTTTGCCATCTCCGCCGAAAATTTTGCCGAATCCAAACGTGTTTTGGCTTCCAGTAGAACTGTTTTACACATCGAAGCAATGTTATACGATAAGTCGACGATTTTCGTCCTTAATCCCTTTGAAGTAGAATATGGGCCGTATTTTCTCCATTAAAAACGAAGCACATAGGTCAGCCTTCAAAGAGGGAAATCAATATTTAAAAGTCTCGGAGCTATTGATGGTTTACCATCACTACCCTTAGGTTCTCGAACTTTATATAGCAGAAGTAAAAATAGCAATTCTCTAAGTACCCAGATATCTAAGCGGCAAGTGACGAGCATGTGGTAACTAACCCCGCACTAAGCTTTCTCTTTCCGGGCTAGAGAAACAGTTCTAATAAATACCTTACGGAAAAATAACGAGGTCTAGACGGTATAAGGACGTCTATGTTTAGTCTGTCTAAATCGAATGTTTAGACCGTCTGAGCGCCTGTTGCGTCACAACCATGTAAGATGAACTTTTTTATAAATACATGGCGATGCTATCATATTTAAATATTTTGATTGGTGTGTTGGAAAATATTAGACCATCGGAGAAGGAAATAAAGTAGATTATGGAATTGAATTTATCATTTCCTTTTTTTTTATCGAAATATTTCAAGTTAACGCAGAGGAAAACATAATTATGTATAATGAAACTAAGACATTTATTTCAATTAATGATATACTAATAGCTTTTATTATTACTGTTTAATATTTTACATCATATTGGCTTAGATGCGAATTCTATTTCTTCAAAAGTTACTTTAGCGGGCGACAACAGCAAATACAAATTAATAATGATTTCTCGCAGTTTAAACGGTTGAATTTTTGTGTTTCCCACGGAAGTATGTATGTTGCATCCAGGGCCGTTCCTAACCCTTTTGCCGCCCCGTGCAAAAAGCAAATTTTCCGCCCCGTATTTTAAGATGTTTACAAAATTTGCTTGCTATTTTTATTTCATGACGTCTATTTGATTCTACAATTATTGTAGGTACTAAATGTAGGTAGGTACTAGATTAATACAAGGAAATAATTTCAATGTATCTATTTATAAAATGAGAATTTTATAAATTACGTACATTTAATACTAGATGGAACAAAAATCAACAAAATAAAACTATATAACAACAAAAGAAACAAACATTACAAAAATATGTTATGGTTGATTGATGATAAATTTGATTGATCTACAACAAAACTCGTCTTGCTTTTTTCCACGCAAAATTATCGATAATTTGACTCTAATCATGATTTTGGCAAATGTTTTGCTCTATTGCAATCATCGCAAGATTCGTCAGCCTCTCTTGGGACATGGTGGATCTCAAATAATTTTTTTATTATTCGCAGTTTACTAAAGCTCCTTTCACCTGATGCGACGGTTACCGGTAAAGTTAAATAAATTCTGAGTGCGACAGCTAAATTGGAAAAACAAGAAACAATATTGTTTTTTAGGATGTAATCCAGAATGTCTTGTGGTTTTCTAAAACTGGGGGATAATTTCTTTGAGAGATAATATTTCATTGTAAAGTTCGTCTCCGTCAACATCTGTCTGGAGATTACCGTTTTAAGAGTATTGTAAAAAATTATCTAGATCTATGCAAGATTTTTTTAACACGGTTTGTTCCATCCCATCAAACTCATATAAAAATTTAAACAGATTATTACATTCTTTCAAAATAGAAAACTTCTCTTTAATTGATTGCATTGTCGTGTCTAATATACTAAAGTAAAAATTGATTTTAAAATTCTGCATAGCATTTGCGATAGGATCATCTCCTGACTCGTAAGAATATTGCCTTGGAACTTTTTTCTGACGAACAAGAGGAAATTCGGGAGCAGCATTAACTTTTTCCGCTAATACCTTTGCCTCTTTAAATAAATAGCTCGCAATCTTCATCGCTTCTAATTTTACTGATATAGTTAATTAAATTGTTCGAAACCGTAAGACACTCACTTATATTGATTTTCGCGTTTTGTCACGTTTTGCTTAGAACTTAACTTTATACAGAAGATTATACCAAATCACCATTGAGCAGATAAATTTAAAAACCGTGATTTTTTCTAAAAATGACTGAGCCATGTTGTTCGTTTTAACATCCTTAGTTTCGTCTTGTGTAATTTCAGTAAGGCTGTCGCAAATATTTTCGTAATTTGAAATTAAGGGTCTAATAGCATTAACTCTATTCTCCCAACGAGTGTCGCTTAAAGGTTTAAGAGTTAATACTGGTGCGTGTTTTTTTTTAACTGCCCACCTAGCAACTGAAGATGAAAAAAATACATACAGTTGTTGAATTATATCAAAAAAAGACACAATTTCGTTATTTATTTTAGCAGCGTTATTTACTATTAAGTTTAAAGTGTGCGTCAAGCATGGTACAAACATGGCCCTTGAATTTATGTTTTAAATTCTTGTTTGCAAACCAGAGTGGTTTCCCTTCATGTTGGATCCATTATCGTATCCTTGGCCACGTAAATCCTGAATGTTTAAATCAAATTTTGGGAAAAGTTCTGTTAAAACGAAATCACATAATCCTTTGCCAGTACTATCTTTACATGGATAGAAACCTAAAAAATGCTCCCTAATTCCAGTATTTGAAGAAGCCGCTGTATGAGTTGTAGTGGGGGTATTGATGTGGAGGGGGTATTGTTTGAAAGTAGTGTACGTGCCACTTTCAGTGTGCGCAATGGCTTGGCTCGGTGAGCATCGTGCGTTTGTTGTGGAGGAATTTATTCGTAACGGTGGTTCTGTGATTACTACGCAGCGAGCGTTTCGGATTCGATTCCAACTTGGCCGACATGATCGTGTTCCTGATAGGAAAACTATCAAAGTTTGGGCGTCAAACTTTAGACAATCAGGTTCAGCACTGAAAAGGAAACCTACTGGCCGACTTCGGACTGCAACAACGCCGGAAAATGTGCCGCGTGTGAAAGCGTCCGTCCAACAATCCCCAAAGCGTTCAGCACTTAAACATTCAGCTGCCCTGGGATTGTCTGATAGGAGTGTAAGAAGAATTCTGCATAGAGAACTTCATATGCACCCCTACAAAATGATGGTTGCCCAGGAATTAAGTAATAGAGATTTTGAAACTCGCAGAGCTGTGTGTGAGGAAATTCTTCAGAACATTCCCCCTGGCGCTTTGTTTATTTCTTCTGATGAGGCCCACTTCCACTTGTCAAGTACTGTAAACAAACAGAATTTTCGCTACTGGGCTACAGAGAACCCTCGGGAACTTCATCAACGACCACTACATAGCCCTCATGTGACAGTTTGGAGAAGCTCCAGCACCGTTGACGGCGTGACTTATTTCTTTCAGGGCTTTCCAAAAAAATGCTATTTTGCAGCTGCCTTTGATGGTATTTTTTTGCAATTCCCCGATTTCGTTTAAATAGGAAATTAGGGATTGATTTTTTTGACGGGGTATTAAGGTAGGAATGTTATTTACTCCTTTTGTGTCATATTTTAATTTTTGCATTATTTCTTTTTGGATTCATGTATTTTTTTCTTGTCCTTGCCGCCTGCCGCCCCCTAACTTTGCCGCCCCGTGCAATCGCACGTGTTGTCCCCACGCACGGCACGGCCCAGGTTGCGTCCACTAATATATTTTATTTATTCTTCATTTTTGTTAAGGAAGCTAAACGTTTGTTGTTGTAAGAATCATATGTATGCTTCAATTTTTGATACTTCTCAAGAAGTCGTCAAGAACTTTGGTCTCACAATTGACTGTGCTTTAAAATTTAGGCAGCATATGGCGGGGGTGGCTGGGGACTTTGTTTTGTATGGCAATAAGGATTCTTTGGCCGTGCAACTGCGCCAATCTCTTTGTGAGTCACTTATTTTATCGAGGTTTAAGTAATGGAATGTTTTATATATACATAAGGAAAGAAAATGTCTAGCTATACGAAAAAGCGTAAGCGAATGGGTGATTCACCACAAGCGGAGGGGTTAGCGGCAGTCGACGGCTCGCGACGGTTATCGATGTGGTAAGTTACGAGATAAACTGTATTATGTACGGACGATCTTAGTAAGAATTTCTAGAGGATTTATTTTTCTTTTCTTTTATTTCATCAGAATCTGCTTTTATGTTCGTCTTCAGAATTCCTCATTAGTTTTGTCTAAGCTTCGTAGCAACAACAAAATAAATTTGCGAAACCCTCATTTCCAAGCGACCATGACTTCAAACTGTTACGTGCGTTCTTGCACACAGTAGATCTACACGCTAACATTGTTACAAGCGTACTAACATGCTGTAACACGCGATCCGCATCGAATCAATCGGATTCCACTCAATCCCCTCCTCGCTCTCCCGCCGTACATATGTAGATATAGCTAATTTCACACTTTCCCTATGTGTATATATATCAGGAGAAGGCAGCATATCTCCCACACATTAGCTTGGGCGAGATGGCTGAATATGAAGATGTGAAGAAAACTATAGTTTGTTTGTTTTTGTTACAATTTAATAACGTCTAAAATGTTAGATACAAAGTTACGTTTACTTCTACTTTATATAACACTGCTATTTCCACGCTATCTTCTTCCTATAACGTTGTTATTATTTACAAATCTATTCCTCCTTATCGGGTTTAAAGATAAGTACAGGGAATATTTATTTCTTAGACAGAAATGATGTTATTATTCACTAGACGCATGTTCCTTTGCTTTTTTCTTTCCTTGGATACCAAAAAAAAAAGGATAACAGGAGGAAGCGTGTCTTGACATTTTGGGGCAGATTGAAAATGACCCTCAGTTTCTGGAACGTATCATTATTAGTCACGAATCTCGGATTTTTCAATATGACCCTCTAACCTAACTACGGTAAAAAATAGCCAGATTAAGTAAATCTAAAATAAAAAGCATACTGATTTGCTTTTTCTATAGCCATAAGGAATTTATGCTTTAAAGCCAAACGATAAATCAGCATATTTACCGAGAAGTTCTTGAAAGACTTCGAAAAAGGGTTATTCGTGTGAGGCCGAACATCAACAACACCTGGATGCTGCATCACAACAATCCGCCTTGTCCCTCAACGATTTCAACCATTAACGCGTTTTTGGCAAGTAAAATATCTCTGTGGCCCCCCAGTCCCCTTATTCACGAGACTTGAGTTCCTTTCACTTCTTCCTGCCCCAAGATTGAAATTTCAACTCAAAGGAAGTTTTGGGACAATTGACTACATTGAAAAGATCGTAATTGATCAGCTGAAGGGGGATCTGCGTTCCAGTATAGCTATGAAGAGTGGATTAACCGTCTCCAACGCTGTATGGCTTCCCAAGATAGCTACTTTGAAGGAGACAATGTGGAATTGAAAAAAAAAACCTGTTGTATACACTGGATTCATATCAATTCAATTTAGATACTCTTTTTCTTTATTTCCTGTACATCTTGTATACGTGGGTGTTACAATATCTCCAATATTTCACGCAGAGATTAATGCAATGCTCACTACTGCGTGAATTCGCAGAATACAAGAGTACGTGTAGGTGGCCAATTTGGAACGGTAGCAGTACTTCAAGACAACTGTTTCGCTGCAATAATCCCTAAGCATATTAAAGCCCGATGACGGTTTAATTGTTAGGTTTCCATTACACGAAACGGCACCTAGCATACTAGAGCTTACCGCTGCTTTCACGCTACATATTAGATCCTACGAAGTATACCGTAATTTTGAAACAGCGAGTCGAATAGCACGTGCAGCCTACCGCACAGTACATTACAACGTATTTCCTACTAACAATTAACGTTTTGCAAAGCGAGAATTGCGTGAAGTTAAAACGATAATTGCGACAGTATAAAGGCGTAAGTACAGGCTCTCTCGTTATTTAATTTAGTTCATCAGTTGAAGATCCGAGAAATCCGGAAGGAAAAGTTCAACGTTAAATTTGATAAAGTCTCATTCGTATAAGGTCAGCGTCTTCTGTTACATCGTAGGGAGCTTTGACCTGCGAGGTCGTTCTAGCAACTGTTTCTAGGGTCGCCCGACGTTACCAATCTGACGTAAAGTTGTTTACTTTCCGATTTTCAGGCGTTATTACTGAATGGCTATAAAAAGGTTTCCGACAAAGTGAAAGCGACAAGAAAGCTGATACTGGTGGTGGTATTACGAAGCATGGAGCTATGGAGTACATGTTCTATTTTTACCTTGCCAGTCTTTATAATATTCTTGATATTACATTTTGCCAGTCGTAAGGGGAAATTATTTTTTGCTAGCATTCAGTAAGAAGGTTTTGTCTTTTCTTTTTGCTACGGGACTTCAACATTGTTTATGAAAAGTAATTTAAAGTGAAATAATGCTCTAAGGGAGTGCTAAACATTTAAGATCTAAATGATGGTGGGGAGCGTTTTGAATAATCACTTTTAATTTATATTTTAAGAAATCAACATAAGGATTGGCACAATAAATCCAAAAAAAGATACAAAAGCGCAATAATCTTCAACTATAATTATTTTGCCTTGTTAAATATCAAATGACATCAACATGTCCTCAACATAATTTGTTTTCTTGTTGTGACAACGCTCCAAGGAATCCAAATAGGAACTACCAAATATTTAGGATCCAGGAGTGGACAAAGTCTTTTTATCGTAATTTTTGTAAAATTCTGCATGAACAGCAAATTAGGCTGAAAATCGGTTAAATTGTTTTGGAAAAAACTTCTATATATAGATGTACCTTAATTTTGAAGTGATCTACAAAAATAACCACAGTAACCTACCACAAGAACTTTTTGCTTCTAGAGGAATACATTTTCACGTCAAAATTAGACCTGTCGATTTGTAAGTAAATCTTTATATTCATCAAGCTCTATGTAAAAAATTTCAAACAGCCTACCACTTACCTAGTGTATTGACCCACTCCCTCGCCGAATGAGCAGGCCGGCATCCTGAATGATGGACTCACTAATTATTTGAGACGGGATTTTAGGACGTAAAAAACAGCTAAAAAGGCGCTTTTTTAGGCCTTAAAAACTATGTATTTGGGACGAAAAACTGTGATTTAGGCATGTTAGGCAAATACTTAAAAAAAACGGTAAACACAAAAATCATTTTATTTTAAAAAAACATGAATAAGAAGACGATATTTAATGCAATTTTAGGCACATTTCAGCCATAAAAAGAAATAAAACATACAAATTTTAACTAATAACTAAAATATGTAGATTCATTTGGTTTAAAATAATAAATAAATTAATTAATCGCCGTGTAACATGTCCTCAAATTTCGCGTTTGCGTAGCACACAAGATGTTTTTCCAAGTTGTCGTTAGTAAAATTTGTTCTTCGGTGGGAAAACAGCAGTTTGTACGAAGAAAATGAACGTTCTACGTCACACGAGGTTGTAGGACAAAACTTAAATATGGACCAGTCAGCTGTGGTATGAGCGGTAGCTTCAATTGCTTCGCCACTGAGCAGCTCAGCAAACTCTTTAACCGTTTTGAAACCTGGATTTTTCGAAATCACTTGGTTAAACTTTGACAAAATTATTTTGCCAACTTTTCCTGGGACATTCTTGAGAGCTGCTTCGGCATTATTAATTACTGCAACAGAATCTGTAAGAGGAAGGCCGAATGTTTCTAATCTTTTGATGTTATCAATGAGAAATTTATAATGCGACTTGATGTATAAAAGATCGTTTTTGACATTTTGATTGGAAAAGTATTCTTGCGCTTGCTCAATACAGTTAGCTGAATCTTTGTCAAACGATATTACAACCTAAAACATAAAGCGTTAAATAAAAACAATCTTATTAAAAAATTTTGCTAAAAAAGTACTTACTGATTTTATTGCTTCGAAATTATTAGCATAAAAAACTACCGCCTCTAACCAAGTTCCCCAACGTGTTAAGACAGGTTCGGGAGGCAAAGGGAGATCTGGCAGATTTTCTTTATACACTGCCACACGCAGTGGAGCTTTTAAAAAGACTCTCTTGGTATTTGAAATTAAACCATTAACATTAGCATATTGATTTCTTAGACATTCACACACCAAATTGAGTCCATGTGCAAAACATATTAAATGATTAAGATTTTTATAAAAAATCTTCAAATTTGTACCACATTTATAAGAAGCACCATCCGTGACTAAAAGCTTGACTTTTTCGTACTTAATTCCATCTGTTGGCCACAAAATAACTTTAACTTTAACTTAAATATCTAGCATTAAATTTACAATATTATTAAAGTAAGTTTTTTGCATAATATATCTTACCTAAAGCTTGGTTCACGAATCTTGCCATTGTATTGCAATTTGTTCTTTCAAGTTGCTTTGTAGCCAGTAAATACGGTTTTCCTGGTGTTTCAGAACAAAGCTTACCCACAATCATATTTGCCATAATACGACCTTTAGAGTCAGTCGTCTCATCTGTAGATATCCAAATATCGTTGTTACCAACTTCTTCGCGAATAGTATTAATAGTCTTAAAAAATTAATAAAAGTATTATAGGTGTAAACAAAATCTTAATGACACTCAAGTACGAAAATACATTTTTAAATTATTATTTATTATATTAATTACCTCACTGTAACATTTTGTTACATATGTTGTTCTTAAGGTTTTCACGCTTGCCACATTCTTGTTGCAGTATTTAGTGAGAAAATTTCGCAGTTTTGAATAGTTTAATCTGTCCAGAGGAATACTTGCAGACATAAAAGCGTCGCATAAATCTCGATTAAAAACGTCGATTTCTCTTGAATTTTTGGTGTCTATTAACATTTGGTTCCTCAACGGTTTCCTAAGATTTGCCTGATGTCCAGGAGAAGTAGCATGTTGCTCTAAATAATTTTTCTTTTTGCAAGTTAACTACAATAATATTTTTGAAGCAAGTTAGGAAAGAAAAACAAAAACGTCCTTTACCATTTTTCCGCACGCTTTACAAAACAACTCTTCACTGTTGCTTGGATTCAGCTGAAAGACAGTAGTGCCTCCAATTGCCTTCAGCCATTTTTGAACTTTATCGCTATGTGATTCCTTGGATCTTGGCATTGTTGTAGATGGAAACACACAATACACTGAGTAGATAAACAAGCACAAACCGACAGAAAACTACCGAAAAATATTCGTTGCAAGCTACGATATAAATGAAAATTCAAAGTACGTCTTTCACTATATACTGATTCGTCAATAGTCCACCTCGCTATAGGAACACACACATATACGCTCCAGAGAAACATTAAGAGAATAAATATAAAATCTAAACTGCAATATCAAGATGTCCATTGTATAAACTATGAATGGGCATCGTGTATTCATTAATCACGTTAACAGGGAGAAGAAATTTGCTTATATGGTTTAAATTACAGGGCGTAAACAAGCCGATAGGGATTCCCGTAAAATAAAAACGTGGGTGCAGGTAAATAAACCCGAGAGCGATAAGCCGATAATTGAGGATATATCTTCAATAGGGTAGTAATATAAATTTTACGGCAGGCAAATCCAAACTTTGCCCCTCACACAATAGACGGGAAAACCCATCGTTGTATTAGTTTATAGCATTTTAGCTGTAAAACTAAAATTTACATTTAAGAAAGATGCAGCTGTGTAAAAACCATATTTATTTAAAATTAAAAAAAAAAACGTTTAGACCAAATAAATATGATTTTAGGACAAAATAGGCGAAAACCCACGATTTAGGCTGTTAAAAGTCCAAATAGGCAACTAGGCAAAATAAAACATAGCTAGATCGCTTTGATTTGTCGAGAAACATATAGATTTTGTATTATTTTTAATTTGCCTTGAATCTAAACAAAGAGGCATTTTGCCTAAAATCCCGTCTCTACTAATTATCAAATTTACGGGGGGAAAGTTGTTGTAACCTTTTCTTATTTTGGATTTTTTTTATTATCAAAGCGCTAGAACGTGGCAACTTTTGTTACGTAGCAAGAATTTATGAAACGTTTTTGATATCTCATACGTAAAACCATTTGCAAAAACTGTCAAACAATAACCTGGGAGTACCAGAAAGAAAAATAAAACAGGAATCAATTCCAGAGGCGGGGCAAGACCTAAATTTGATGTGGGCAAGAAAATTTTTGCGAGGCCCTCTGGTGGCGCAAGAGGAGGAATTTTATAGAGAGAAAAACACTTTTTGAAACAGTTATTCATAAAAATGCAAACATCTTCGCTTTAACTAACATTATTAAGTAAAAACTAACAGTAAAGAATTAAAGAAATTGAAATTTCCTGCTTTTAGCCTTACTGAACTCCTTAATAACTCTATCGTAATCCAGCGTTTGCTGGATCTTGAAAATAGCAAATAAATTTTCTGAATAAAACGAAAAAATGTTTTTGCTGCCACAGAAGAATTAGCTGCGTCTACCAACAGCAGATTCCAACTATGACACCCGCAAGGTGTGAAAAATGCCCTGGGATTAGTATTTAATATTCGAGTTTTAACCCCCCTATTTAAGCCTACCATATTTGCACCATTGTCGTATCCTTGGCAACGACAGTTTTGAATATCTAATCCATTTTTTTCTAGCTCTTCAAGTATTGCTTTAATTAGATATTCTCCAGTCATCTCAGTAACAGCAAGAAATCTGATAAAGTTTTCTTCTATTGTGCCGGTTGATGTATTACAAAATCTTGAGATAACTGACATTTGTTCAACTCGACTAGAGTCTCTAGTGCAGCATAGAATAATATTTTGCCTCTTTTACCCTACGAATCACTTCATCGGTAACTGTTTTTGACATCAATGCGATCAATTCATTCATCAAGTGCATGAAGTTACCAGAACTTCCGCTATTGTCGCCTACTTTGAGAGATTCTCTGTGACCTCTAAATGCCAGGTTGATGCGAGGCTAAGAAATTAATGATATCATTTAATCTCTCAAACAAATTGTGCCAATGTTTTTGCGATTCACGAATTAGCCTTTCATTTTCTTGGTCTATTGTTTTTCCATGCTTTATTCCTTTCTCTAATGTCATCCATTGGAACATAAATGCCATATGTTCTTTGGTATTCTCATGCCTGTAAAATACTACTTAAGTATTTCCAGTCACAGCACCCTCTCTGTACCATCTGAGTTTGTGAATTGCCAAATTTGAGTAAACCAACCAGCGACGGCGTTAAGTTTCACCATTATTTAGTTTTCTTGAGAAATGAAAATTAGAAAAGTGCCTATAATCGTCGTCTTTGGGATAATCTTCGTCACTGTTATTTAACTGCTGTGTAGGGCCGCTTTGAACTATATCATGACGCTGAGAATCCGTTATGGGAAATGTCCACATTCCCGGACCCGAACTAACAAATGCTTGTTTAACTACATCACTGGCATCGCTGCTAATCGGCGGAGAACCGATCTGTTCTTTGTGAATTTTACTGCTCAACACAAGAGTTGCAGTTTCAGATTCTGATTGGCTAGAGTTTAATCCTATCTCTATTTCCGACTGTGGTTCGGTAATCAGTGCGTCTGGAGTACTTCTCAAATTCAACGGAGTCTCGGACGTGGCTATATCTTTTTTGGAAGTCGAAGCAATCAATTCAGACGATTCTGTGTCACCAGATGCAGTTTTTTTTTTGAGAAACTTCATCATACTTGAACTTAAAGCCTGATTTGATGCAGCTCTGTAAGCTTTTCTTTTTGCCGAACCAGATTCCCATTTTCTCCCGATATCTCTATCTCTCCTGGGGCCTGGGCCTGATATGTTAAGATAAGAAGATCGTGTATTGTACTTGTAATCAATAATAACGTTTTTACTTCTTTGTATAAGTACCTACAGACACCGACACGGGCAGACAGACCGAAATTATAAGGGTTCGACTACGGAACCCTAAAAACAACAAATTATATACTTAATTATTTATAATATATTATAACATAAGTAATGTAATATATAATGTGTAATTATTAACGCTGGCCACGAGCGGTACCGCGCATCGGCGTAGAATCAGTTCGGACCGAGAGGAACGGTAGTATTACTTCGTCTGCGGTGCAGTACGGACATTTTCGCTGCCGGTCATTTGCGCAATTGTTTATCTGTCCTAGAAAAATTATGATTTCGTCAGCAAAACGACCGCGGTCGGACAAACTTCGAAAATTTATTGCAGAAATTCCAGACTTAATATATGAAGGTGCTAAAATTAAATGTGTAATCTGTAAAATCCCGTTAATGTGTTGGTCCAGACAACATTGTCTGCGGCACCTAGATAGTGAAAAGCATGTCTCAAAAAGAAATTGCGCACGAGACAATGAAAAATTTATATTTAATTTATGCGTTACGTTTATTGCATGTAATATACCGTTTAATTTACTAGACAAGGAACCATTTATCTGCTTTTGGAATAACTATTCGGAGTGCAAATTACCAAGTCGAACATCGTTACGAAGAATTGTGCCAACTGCGCGCGAATATATTGAACAAAAAATAAAATCGGAGTTGAAAGATCAAAAATTATGGTTATGTGTCGACGAAACAACAGATCGGAAGAAACATTCTGTTCTTAATGTAATGGCACGCAAATTGGAACCTCATCAATCGGCACCTTCAATTCTATTAGTCTCCAAACGAATATAGCAGTGTACTGCCGAAGTAATTTCATGTTTAGTGTTATAAATACATTGGACAAGTTTGAACTTTCAACAAACCAACTCTTGATGTTAGTGAGTGATGGTGCTGCAAACATACTTTCTGTAGGCCGGTCTCTTAAAAAGCATTCTGCTAATTTGTTACACATTACGTGTAAAATTCATGCTCTCAATCTTGTGGCGAATAGTATCAGAAAATGTTATCCTGAGGTAGACGCTTTAATAGCGCATACCAAAGCAGTATTTGTCAAATCACCGAAACGTATTCGTGAATTTCACAGACTGTGCCCCCGTATACCAGAGCCACCAGAACCTATTCTAACTCGTTGGGGAACATGGTTACAGGCCGCGTTTTATTATCATAAATATTTTGACAATATTAAGAACGTGGTTTTACAATTCGATACAAAGGAAGCTGCCGCTATCCAGAAAAGCCAGTCGAAATTTCAAGATAGTCAGGTTAAAATGGATTTAAAAATCATTCACGACAATTACTTCGGGCTAGCAGATGCAATAGAAAAATTACAAAATCCTGCGGTGCCGTTAGAAGAATCTCTACAAATATTGCAACATGTTCACGCACAGCTATGCGCGATTGAAGACGCAAAAAATGTTTCTGTTCTAGAAAAATTCGAAAGTGTTTTTGAGAAAAATTCTGATTTTGGCACATTAAGACACATTTGTGAAGGTGCGTCAACAGAATCGTTAAGTTATTTGAAAGATTATTTTACTTACGCAAATATTACGTCACTAGATGTAGAACGTTCGTTCTCTGCATATAAACGCATTTTTTCCTCATGCCGTACTAATTTTGCCGAAACAACAGTTGAAACATATCTAATGTTGCAGATATTTAACAGACATTATTCACTTTGTGATTTCACGGAGGACTCTTAAAATGGTAAGTGTTTGAGCACGTGTTATTTAATTTTCATTCAAAAGATGAGCGAAATTATTTGCGGCAGCAAACATCTCTATTAGCAGAATAACTCTAGTGGAACGCGAGGCCTGGTCGACTCTACGCTACTGCGCGGTACCGCTCGTGGCCAGCTTTAGTAATTATTACCTTATTCTTAATAAATATGTAGGTACACCGTTGTTTTTCTTCACAAACAAAACTTTTAAGAGTTTTAAGCACAAAACAGTTCTTTACTTATTTTAGTTCAATATGCACAATATATATCAACAATCACTCTCAATTTATTTAATATTTATAGTTTTCTAACAATGAACCATACTCATTCTTGCATCAAAATATGTCTGAAATACAAAATTAGATAACATCAGGCGAGAAGCAAACGGGATGGGAAATCCCGAGCGGATGGGGATTCCCCGCGACAGTCACCGCAACGCCAGCAAATGTTGCTAGCCTCAGCGCTTCGCCCTTAAGGCGTGCAGTTTGAATGTGGTAGGTTAGTATTGAAAGAAGCTTGCTAGACGGTGGGATATATTGTTTAACGATGAATAAAATTTTTATTCACGGTCAAGGCTTTTAATGGTCCTAGCTATGAATTAAGGAACGCCGCATAAACCTTCGAGGCGCGAGGCCCCTCTGACCGCGAGGCCGTAGGCTGTGGCCCAAGTCGCCCACGCCTTACGCCGCTTCTGATCAATTCAAAATCAGCTGCTAGATAATGCCATCCGGTTTTAGAATTTTTTGTAGTGCTTTTATTACTTATCCTCTTTTATTTTGAGAAATCTAAATAAGCAATAATAAATCAACGATAATTCATCCTAACACAGCACACAAATCCTAAGTAATCTTCAAACCAACCGCCTATTTAAATAAAAAAACAAATAAATTCTTGGATTCTTCAATCCGCCGCCTTCGGTTTTAAAATATCGACTCAATAACGTCGTCAAATCGACACTGTTCACTCCGCTGCTGTTCGCTGAACGCCTTCCGGTCTAAGTATTTTAGTTAATTAGCCGTTATCTTCGCACCAAACCGAGTCAAAGGTCATACACAATTACGCGAAGTGCAACTGGTAATTGTATTAAGTCGCCGTCTGGGCCATGACGTGCTCCGTGCCTCCGTCGTTGCTCCGACCGATCACATTGTGCGCCTTTACATCGCGACGGAGACGACTGGGACGCCGAATTAACAAACAAGCCGACGATATTCGTTCGTAGCGTATGGGGACAAATGCAAATGTGCTACTTGGATTGTCTCCTAGCGCAAAGTGAAACGATATAGGTACAGTCAAAGGTAAAATGACAACTAAATTAGAAGTGTATGTGCACATAGGGAATCGGTATTTTTAGCAGCTTAGAGTTCTAGCGATATAGGGTGTTTCTGAATAATGCGAGAAAACATAGAAATTGCTTGTGGTGATGGTAACAATTAATTAGTTGCAATAAAGTTCGTGTAAAATAAAGAAATAACAACAATTAACAAGACAAGTTGAAATGAGAGGAAATAATAACGAGAACAAAAAAGGGAACGTAGGACAAATGCAGGATATAACAACAATAAACAACAAGGATAATTTATATCTTTGGGATTGAGATTTGACAGTTTGACAATTGCTGATTACTAAAGCTGGCCACGAGCGGTACCGCGCAGTAGCGTAGAGTCGACCAGGCCTCGCGTTCCACTAGAGTTATTCTGCACACTTACCATTTTAAGAGTCCTCCGCGAAATCACAAAGTGGATAATGTCTGTTAAATATCTGCAACATTAGATATGTTTCAACTGTTGTTTCGGCAAAACTAGTACGGCATGAGGAAAAAATGCGTTTATATGCAGAGAACGAACGTTCTACATCTAGTGACGTAATATTTGCGTAAGTAAAATAATCTTTCAAATAACTTAACGATTCTGTGGACGTACCTTCACAAATGTGTCTTAATGTGCCAAAATCAGAATTTTTCTCAAAAACACTTTCAAATTTTTCTAGAACAGAAACCTTTTTTGCGTCTTCAATCGCGTATAGCTGTGCGTGAACATGTTGCACTATTTGTAGAGATTCTTCTAACGGCACCGCAGGATTTTGTAATTTTTCTATTGCATCTGCTAGCCCGAAGTAATTGTCGTGAATGATTTTTAAATCCATTTTAACCTGACTATCTTGAAATTTCGACTGGCTTTTCTGGATAGCGGCAGCTTCCTTTGTATCGAATTGTAAAACCACTCTTAATATTGTCAAAATATTTATGATAATAAAACGCGGCCTGCAACCATGTTCCCCAACGAGTTAGAATAGGTTCTGGTGGCTCTGGTATACGGGGGCACAGTCTGTGAAATTCGCGAATACGTTTCGGTGATTTGACAAATGCTGCTTTGGTATGCGCTATTAAAGCGTCTACCTCAGGATAACATTTTCTGATACTATCCGCCACAAGATTGAGAGCATGAATTTTACACGTAATGTGTAACAAATTAGCAGAATGCTTTTTAAGAGACCGGTCTACAGAAAGCTTGTTTGCAGCACCATCACTCACTAACATCAAGAGTTGGTTTGTTGAAAGTTCAAACTTGTCCAATGTATTTAACACTAACTTTGAAATTACTTCGGCAGTACACTGTTGTATTCGTTTGGAGACTAATAGAATTGAAGGTGCTGATTGATGAGGTTCCAATTTGCGTGCTATTACATTAAGAACAGAATGTTTCTTCCGATCTGTTGTTTCGTCGACACATAACCACAATTTTTGATCTTTCAACTCCGATTTTATTTTTTGTTCAATATGTTCGCGCGCAGATGGCACAATTCTTCGTAACGATGTTCGACTTGGTAATTTGCACTCCGAATAGTTATTCCAAAAGCAGATAAATGGTTCCTTGTCTAGTAAATTAAACGGTATATTACATGCGATAAACGTAACGCATAAATTAAATATAAATTTTTCATTGTCTCGTGCGCAATTTCTTTTGAGACATGCTTTTCACTATTTACGTGTCGTAGACAATGTTGTCTGGACCAACACATTAACGGGATTTTACAGATTACACATTTAATTTTAGCACCTTCATATATTAAGTCTGGAATTTCTGCAATAAATTTTCGAAGTTTGTCCGACCGTGGTCGTTTTGCTGACGAAATCATAATTTTTCTAGGACAGATAAACAATTGCGCAAATGACCGGCAGCGAAAATGTCCGTACTGCTCCGCAGACGAAGTAATGCTACCGTTTCTCTCGGTCCGAACTGATTCTACGCCGATGCGCGGTAGCGCTCGTGGCCAGCGTTACTGATTACTTTGTTTAGCAATGAGCTCTTTAGATCAGTCTGGCGTCACAAGAAACAATTTGGCGCTCTTTCCTAGCCTACTTTGCGTAACAACAAAAACAGATTACCGAAACCTTTATTGCTGCATATCGTAATATTTCTTACCTTTCCAAAAACCTAAAAACATACAGGCTGTTCCATTTAAAAAAGAAAGTTGAGGTCACTTCCGGTGAAACCGGAAATATAATTGAAACGGCAAAAGTTAGTTCACAAAAAGTAGAAATCGACCTATTTCCTCTAAAAACGCCAGCTTCTGTAAAAAATTTTTACATTAACCGGTATCTTTTGAAAATGTTTATGAAACGTTTATGTTAAAAGTTATATCATTGGCGCCATGAAATATTTTAGTGCTGTTTTTGAAGATTAGTGGCATAAACTGATAAATGAACAACAATATGGGCAGGAGCGAAAAGCGTTAGTGCTTTTCTCTTCTACCACGAACTATTTATTAGCATTATCTTGGTTATTATTTCCAGGCAATTTTTTCATGTGTATTTTCACGTTAAGTTCACTTTTGTTTGAACATTACACTGTAGATAACCTCTACCTTAGCATTTTTAAAATCACAAGCAATGATGATAAATTA
This sequence comes from Dynastes maya, assembly GCA_029619315.2. NCBI lineage: Eukaryota > Metazoa > Arthropoda > Insecta > Coleoptera > Scarabaeidae > Dynastes > Dynastes maya. The sequence goes on from JAROYE020000005.1 coordinate 50,958,095, forward strand.
CTGCATTATGTACGGATATGCCGTACTGTTTTAAACAAGGTAAGTGCAATTAATCTTGCAACATCACATTTATTTTTCGCGACATAAACAGCACTCTTGGGTCTCATTTACCCAAAGGTGTTTTTATGAAAATCGACCGAGAATGTACATATTTTGTGGTTTCGATGGAATCTGTAATTACAACAGAATTAACAACCGAAATCAATACTTTCTTTTTATGTTTCGAAAGTATATAATGCTCGAGACAATAAAGATAGTTTTGCGCATGTTACAGCATTTTATATAACGCTCTGGGTCTCTGAGACCCAACACTGCAGTTGCAGGGTTAATAATGTGGATATAAGTAACACGCATTTCAGTAATTCTAAATAAATAAATGCTTTATTTTAAGAGAATGAAACTGTTGATTTATGAACAGTACCTAAACGCTTTTTGGAATTAAAGAAACTATTTACTATCCTTAAGAAAATATTATTTCGTGTTATACAGGGTTGTCCAAAAAGATGTTACCACTCATATGGTACTACATAATTTTCTAATTTTCTATTGTTGCACGCTAAATATGGCCACGCGACTTACTTTGGAAGAGAGAAGGAAGGTGGCAGCTTGGATGGAAGTGTTTGGATCACCTTCAGTAGTAAGAAGTTTCAGCAATGGTTCCAAAAGGATCCCCCAAGCCGGTTAACTATCCGTCGACTTCATGAGAAATTTGTGCGCACAATGACCCCAATGACGTCCCAGAAATATCCGAAGGGAAGATAACTTCATAAATGTTCAAGGCACAATGATTAGGAGCCCAGGAAAGTCAAGTACGAGATTAGCATTGGAAACCGGAATCGCGCGGACGTGTTTTAAGAATTCTCCACTGAGATTGAAGCCGTACCACATCCAAATGATACAGGCCTTTTCTGATGCTGATAAAATTGATCGTGTATGAGCTGCAGAAGTGTTATTAGAAATGACGAACATAGACCCTAATGTTGTGAATAAGCACAATTGCGTCATTTGGAATACAGACAACCTCCATGAACTAAGAGAGCACACTCGATCCTCTCCGAAAGCTAACGTATGGTGTGGCATTCCGAAGTTTGGATTACTTGGTCCAAATTTTTTTAATGATCAGACTGTAACGGGAGATTCTTACCTAGATATGTTGCAGAATTTTGTTGTAGACAATCTTCCCCTCTGTATCATAACATCTTGTTACTTTCAGCAAGATGGTGCACCACCGCATTATTCTTTAGCGGTTCGACGTTACCTAGATGATACATTTGGTAGCACGGCCAGCACGGACAGCAGGCTTGACTCGATGTGATTTCTGGCTATGGGGAATGGTGAAAAAACGTGTGTATGCTACAAAACCTACTGACATTAATGACCTTAAAGAACGCATAACAACGGTTGTCCGCTCTATATCTAAGGAAATGTGCGAAGGAGCTATGGCCTGTATGGTGAAAAGATTTCACACATACATTGAGAACCAAGGAGTACAGGTCGAAGGAGTGCATTAGCTTCATTTAATCTGGACTTGTGTACACAGTGTGTGTTATGTTATTAAAATAAAAGTCAATCCCATTTAGGTGGTAACATCTTTTTGGATAACCTGTACTGTATAGTAATCTGTACTGAATTCATTGCTCAGATTCTCAATAGCTTCTCTTACATTGTTGTAGGATACTTCAGTGAATGCAAATACAGGCAAATTTGAATTGCTTTCGGATTTGCATAGATTGAATCGCTCACATTCAGAGAGGAAAATAAATCAGCAAGCCGATGCTTGTGGATTCCACATTGCATATACAATACATCAAATATGATTATCGACGCAAAGAATCTACTTATACCGTTCAGTTAAATTTTTTTTACAGTAATTTTTTGCAATTCTTTTTACGTTGCCATATAAATTAGAAACGATTAACTTTATTGGAATATATATTTGGAAACATGTCCTATTTTGAATAGAACATACACTACTATAATAAATTTGCCACCTGAATGTAACCGCATAACTTTTTTTTGATAAAAATATAACACGCCATGCAATATTTTTGTCGTAGACTGTACGATGCACTTTATTATCTTCGCTGTATAGCGTAGCTACCGTCGTTGTCGTCGTTCCCGGCTGCAATGCCGCAATAGGTACCGTTCTTGTTGTGTTTGTTATCGCAATTTAAATCCATTGTGAGCGGCAATGCGTTAGCAAGATTGTACCGGCGACTGCAACCTTTGTGCCTGCCGTACACGGATGCAAGCAAACAAGGCAAGCAAATGGTGCGGGGGGCAAAGGGAGGCCGGTATATAGACAAGGCAGAACACATACACACACGACATGTGTGCAAGTCTGTGTTTGTAAATTAAAAGCAAAATGACGGCGGGCAAATGCAATTTCCGTAACGGGAGTCGTAGCGACTTCGTTGTAGTATGGCTATACGATGCGGTAAAGACCGCGTTGTTCGTTTGGACTAAGCCGCTGATTGGAGGAACAATCGCGGTATTAGATGGAAATGGATGTCGAAGCTCGCTTATGCCGTTTTAATCGCCAGAGTTTGCGACATTCATGTTCCCTCTGGATTATTTCGGCAACTTTAAAATTCACCAAATTGTGAACTGGTCTCCTTGAAATCCCCTCCATCTATCTTATTTTATGCTTATGAACAAGGTTGAAAATAAAACGCTAATAAAACAGCATTAATGTAATATTAAGAACTGTCAAAATGACTTGGATTATTTTAAAATCGAACACGTGTGGGTGTTGTTTAATTACGATGTTTACGGTCTTGATGATTATGAAGTGATTACGCGGCGGTATCGAGCACGATGTCCATTTATCATCAACCGGGGTTAGCTGCTTATGTCCAGAATTCAGTGTCGGAATGAAAAGAAGTAAGTATGCTTACAAAGTTTTTGACAAAACAACTTTAAAAAAAGAACAAACGCAATATACAAATTAAATCAAAATAACATTAGAATTTTATGTTATTTTGATTGATTGTTCGGTCGTGACTATTTACAATGTTTTACACTAAATCTGTTATGATCTGATATGTATCTGCTTAGATTACTTACTACCTCAAGCAGTCAAACGTTTGTTGCCGGTATTGGCAAAAGTTCGTTTACGGTCTTAGATTCTCTAAGTCAAAAGAGATCAAGTGTTTGCAACGGCTCCTGGTATAGGTTAATTACGGACTTGCATAATTTAAACGGCGGTCTTTCTCGCGGAGGAATCCAACAACTGATCGCTGTTGCTACGGGTGTGATTGGGAAAATATTCCAGAGTTGCCGGCCGAAGCTGACTGCCTCCGGGATATTTCTCGGACTTAGAAAATATTCCAAGGTTGTCGGCGAAAATCCGACTACCCGAGGGATATTTTTCGGACTTTACTCAGACCGTTGTAGTCTGCGTGTACGCCGACTTGCCACGTAGAGGTGAAACTATTGCTTAGACTTTTGTAGTCTGCGTAATCGCCGACTTGCCACGCAAGAGTCTGCCCAAATATGAATCTGGAGGGTTTATATACAATTCTTGATCGTGACGTTGCACTTTTTCCTTATAACGTACAGTGGCCTTCTTGTACGTGATGCGTACAAGTAAAACGTTCGTTAAGACACAACTTTAATCGGTTTGGTTAATGAAAAATATACACTGGTATTCAAAAATAATATACAGGGTTTTCTAAAATTAATTTACAAAATAAAAGTTGAAGTTACAAAATAGAAATTGAATAAAATAGCAAGATAATTTAAAGATTTGTTAGGAAAGATAAGTTATAATTTTGTACTCTTTTCTTTTAGCATAGAAGTTCTTAAACTTGTTCGTCACAAGTTGTACAATGCAGTATGTAATGCCAACGGGGAACATATAACATTATTTGCTACTGGCAGTTAAATTCAAAGGTGACTGCCCCAATTGGTTAACTATGAAGCCAATAATTCCTGCTACTACCGATAACATCGAAAAAGTTCACTAAATGATATTGAATTACAGTTGAATCAGTTCGAGAGAAGAGATAGGATTGTAAAGTACAGTTGAATCAGTTCGAGAGAAGAGATAGGATTGTAAAGGATATTGAAGAAATGCATATATCATATAGGGCGTCTGGAAAGGCAAGAACCAAATTTAGCACTTCAAAATGTTATTTATGAGACAAAAATAATGTTATTACAACTAACCGAAATGCCTTCTGTTTTGTTCTACATAAAGTTGGCAACGACGACACCGCCTTTAATTTTGGTAACAGTTTCATTTATATGATTAACTAACCATAGAATGTAGAATATTTAACTGGCAAAAAGATATATCGACTATAATTAGAAGCTGAAGATATATATGTATTTATAGAATCAAACAAATGTCCTTTTTTAATCAAGTAAAAATTTGGTGTCGTTTTTTAAAATTGTTGTAATTTATGTTATTTATATTGGTTCGGTGTATGTCCTTTGTAGTATATGTAATTTAGGCTGCATTCACATAGGGCAATGCGAAATTAGTGTAGCAATGATTTGCTTTATCGTAATCTAGCCTAAATTTATCTGTTGATATTAACAATTGCTTTTAGAATGCATGGAATTGCACAGAAACGTTGCATGGCATGTTTATTAGCAATTTCTGCAGTAATTATTAATCTGGGCAAACAGCGGTAACAGTTAGTGTAGTAGATATGTGGTGCGGAGTCGGCGATTATTTATTTCACGCGTTCACAGCGTCAGTACTAAATCGATGCTGTATGCGAGTATCTCTGTGTATATGTAGGCTGTCGTAACTTATTTCGTAATTGTACGCTTATGTTTGCTTTAAAAATGTCACAGTTAGGTACGTCGCGAAAACGACCAATGGCAAACACAGTTAAAAACTTTATAGTGGACATGCCGGACTTAATTTTTGATGGAGCTAAAATTCAATGTTTAGTTTGTAAAATCCCTTTAATGTGTTAGTCCAGAAGCCATTGTTAACATCACATCGCAAGCAAACAGCCTTCTTCTGCAAAAAGTGGCATACGAGACCAAGGAAAATTTACATTTGATTTATGTGTTACTCTTATTTTATGTAATCTATCGTTTCGTTTACTAGACAAAGAAGCATTTGTCTCCTTCTGGAATAAATATGCGGATTGTAAATTGCCTAGTCTGACATCGATACGAAATGTAGTGTCATTTGCTCGTGAACATATAGAAAAAAGAATGAAAACGGAATTGGAAGATAAAAAACTGTGGTTGTTGTGGCCGAAACAACAGATCGTCAAAAACATTCTGTGGTTAATATAATGGTACGTACAATGGAACCACAACGACCGTCATTCTCCTTCTTACTTGCTTCCAAAAGAGTTATAAATTCTACTGCCGACGAGATTTTAAAGGTGGTGTTGAACTCATTGAACAAATTTGAAGTTTCAACTAAGCAACTTTTAATGTTTATGAGTGATGGTACCGCAAACATGCGTTCTTTGGGCCGATCTCTTAAAGAACACAGTGGTAATTTCTTACATGTAATGTGTAAAATCCATACTCTAAATCTTGCGGCACAAACGACTCCTACATGTTTTCCACTAGCAAATGCATTGATTGCTAATACAAAGGCAGTGTTTCTAAAGTCCCCGAAACGTACCCGACTCTTTCACAAACTGTGTCCTGATTTACCTGAACCGCCACAGCCGATTGTTACACGTTGGGGAACATGGTTGCAGGCTGCGTTTTACTACAACAAATATTTTGATCAAGTAGAGAAGGTAGTTTTAAAATTCAATTCGACAGAAGCTGCAGCAATCAAGAAAAGCCAGGAAATATTTCAAGATAGTCAGGTTAAAAGAGATTTACAAACTATTCACAACAATTACTTCGGACTAGCGGAGGGAATCGAAAAATTACAAAATGTTTCGATGTCGCTAGAGGATTCTGTTCAAATTGTGAATGATGTTCACGCACAGTTATGTGCTGGAGAAGGCGAAACACATTGGTGTGTAATACCAAAATTTGTGTTTTAGAGAAAGACTCCGATTTTCTTATATTAAGACAAGTTTGTGAAGGTGCGTGTGAAGATGCATTAAGTTGTTTCAAAGATTATTTTAAATATGCAAATATAACATCGCTAGATGTCGAACGGTCGTTTTAGGCATTAAAAAACATTTATTCCGCACGTCATACTCACTTGACTGAAACAGCTGTGGAAACAGATCTAATGATACAAATATTTAACAGATGTTACCCAGTTTGTAATTTCACGGAAGACTTTTAAAACGGTAAGTGTTTCAGCACGTTTTATAATTTATTTCTTACCCTCTATTTTATGTGTAAACTTTAATGCGCTCGCCACGCCTCTGGCTATTACCGCATTTTTCCCAGGTTAGTAATCATGATATCCAAATTCAAAAGCAAACGCAGAAAATAATGTTAAAGTTTGATATGTGTATAGTTTCACGTTACACTAATTTCGCGCTTGCTGTGATTAGATCTCGCGGATTCAACTTCCCACAGTATTCACCAGATTTACTCACTAGAAATGTTTTTCCCATTCCCTAAGCTCAAAATTCGGCGTGGAAGGCAACAATTTTCAAAAAACAAGATTATTTTACCAGTGGATATTTATTTTGAACTAGCTACCATTTGAATGTGACGAAGTTAATATGTTATTGTACTTATGGCTGAAAATTGTTTAAAATCAAAAGCTCTAACGCGTATATTACTTCAAACGATATAAGATTACCCAGACTAACCAAATGGCTGCACTTAAAACGTCAATTTTATATATCTTGATCATATTTTTGAAGAATGATGACACAGAACAACGTGTGACATGTCTAATATGTCAGATATAGGAAAATATGATCCTCTAACAGCTTCCCAATATACAAAAATAGAAAGATGGAACTTAATATTTATCTGTTTGGTTCTCTACGTCAATTTATTAAGGTCTGATGCGGTGATGACTGGTATTGCGCTACCGATATGCAAGCGCATAGACAAAGAGGTTTTACTGTTTCTTTCGTTTTTACGATCGGCGCCATATAGAAGGTATAAAGCACCTACGAGTATTGAATATCATGACTATCATGAGTTTTTACGATTCCTTACGGCAATTCAAGCGATCGTTACGGTGATTGATTGCCTCTTTATCAATATAAATACAACGAATTATTTACATACGTGCGGTATTTGAGTCTGTCAGCAATCTGTCTTGTCTTCGTAATAATATCGATTTATTTAAAGTACTTGATTTTTGCATTGCAAAAAGCTAAAAATTTTATCAATTTTGGTGTATTTTCATAATTTACAGGCTGGTGCAACTCCACTATTTTATACTAATATATTTAATTTTTATGAACAAATTAGGAAGGTATTAACTAAACAGTTTCCGTTTTATTTGACACCTGGAAGATGACCTTCGTTGTTGTCAACATAGTGTCTAGTGTATTTCATTTGAAATGCTTTCTTTTAGTTCTTGAAGGGTGCCGTAACGATGGCGAAAAAACTGTTGCTTAAAATACCCCCATAAGAAAAAGTCTAGCACCGACAAATCCGTTGAATGTGTTGGCCAAGGGGTTGGGCCAAAACGTGAAATGACCAAAAGTTTCTCTCACTACAGCCATACTTATTCGTGCTGTATGGGCCGTTGCTCCATCCTGTTGAAAATGAACAATTTGGGGGTAGCTCGGGAATGACAAAATTTTGAAGCATTTTAACGTACCGTTGAGCTGTAGCAGTAATGGTACAATTCTCCTCTTCAATGTTTCCTGTAATTGGATAGCCGTTGGACAACTAAATCATGTTACGAGGGACGTTCTGTAATTAACAAGACAAACTGCATTAGCGGGAAAACTACTGAATATTATTAGATGAAACTTTTTGTGGATCAAGTTGGCAACCTTAGGGACAAATTAAGTCAGCCGTTTGAAAGAAATAAAAGCCAACATAACCTCTTTTGTTCATTTTAAAATGCCGGCCCCTCTCGAAACGTGTACGGTGGAAAAGCAACGTTCAGTGATAAGATTTTTCTTATCCGAAGGTCCGAAGCTGGCTGAAATTTACTCGAGAATGTTGAATCAGTATGGTGAAAAATGTTTAAGTCGCGGAAACGTGTAGAGATGGATTGAACAGTTTAAATTGGGCAGAACAAGTGTCACCGATATTCATTGCTCCGGACGACCGGCTGCAGTGTCGACGGACGCGCTACAAAATCGCATAAATGACCTTATTCTCAATGACAGGCGTATAAAAAGCGTGACAATAGCCGATTTGTGTAATATTGGTGTTGGAACTGTGTATTCAATCATTCATAACAAGCTGAATTATCGCAAAACGTGTTCGAGATGGGTTCCAAGACAGTTAATTCAAGCCCATAAAGACACCCGTGTTCGCATTTGTTCTGAACTCAAACGACGGTTTTTAACGGAAGGTAATGACTTTCTAGAGCATGTTATAACCTGCGATGAGACGTGGATTCATCACTGTGAACCTGAATCCATACGGCAAAGTCTTGAATAGAAACATCCGGAGTCGCCCGCTAAGGAAAATTTCAAAACTCTCGCATCTGCCGGTATGTTAACGGTCTTCTGGGACTTTCAAGGCCCAATTTTTTGTGACTAGTTAGAAGGACAACGTACTGTGAACAGCGAATACTATTGTAACTCGCTTCAACATAAACTAAAACCTGCAATAAGAAGAAAACGCCAGGGTGCTCTCTCAAAAGATGTGATTCCGCTGCACGATAACGCCCGCCCCCATACTGCTCAGAAAACGCGAGAGATGATCGAAAATTTGGGTTGGGAGGTGTTTCCACATCCTCCTTACAGTCCTGACCTCGCACCGTTCGGTTTTTCATCTGTTCGGCCCGCTTAAAGAGTTCTTACGCGGCACCAAATTCGAAGACAATGAAGCAGTCAAACAAGCTGTACACAAGTGGCTCGGACACCAAGGTCAAGAATTTGTCAGCACTGGAATTAGGCAGCTCACAGAGCGATGGGAGAGGTGCCTCATTGTCATTAAATCAATTGTCTTTTCCACAGCCACTTGTCTCGTTAATTACTGAACGTGTCTCGTATTACTATTGCTATAAATAAACACGTATTTTATGCGTCTAAAGAAAGCAATTGGTCCTCCCCCTCAATAAGGAACATACATGGAAGCAAACAACTAGCAGGATTTGTTTTTCAAACTAGAAGAACGTAACAGTAGTATTCTCGCACCTTATTTCAAATACACCCCGTATATGTAAATGTATATCTTTGATAGCAGAAAAATAGCTGCAGTATGACGCGCATCGATAAAGATTACTTAGTAATTCATAAATATTTATGCCTATTTACGTTGCACAGGACGAAATGCGAAAAATCTTGTCCAAACAAAAACATCAAGACAATACGCCATCGTCATGTTTGTAAATTATGTGCTTACTTACGTACATTCGTATTATTTTCTCTACGATAAAGTGAAAACAAACAACATTGTTGCGCGTTGCGTTCATCTCGATTGATAGTAGTTTCGAACGAAAACACCACACAAGCAGCACCACGGAGAGCCCCTGTAGGCTGTAAGCTAGGTTCGCTGGGGCCGCGCGCTGTATGCGTCGTATTGTTGTGTGTTGTTGTATAGTGGTTCCGCCGCTTTGCAGTCGCGTGTAATGAGGTTATTCACTGGCACGTATTCCTCGTTCAATGATCTCGAGATCGTCGTTGAATGCGCCGCTTTTTGATATAGAAATCTGTTTTCATCGGGATGATGTCCGAGCTAGAGAGCGCGGGGTCTTTGTTTCTCGTGAAACATACGTGGAAGAAAATCGCGGAAGACGGCTTTCTTGGATCAATAAGTTCATTAAATTGGCTCGAAAATGAGTGATGCGAATCAGAAGGTGGAGAAATGGAATCGCAGAAATACGAAGTTTTACAGCTATTACAGAACTGCAGGTTTTAGTGCGGGTCACCTAAGAGGACCGCATGACGTTGTTAGATTTCTAATATGAGGCCTTTTCAAATAATTTCTTAACAAAATCACCACTTTAATAATACTCAGATAGGGGGTTTTTTATATTCAAAAAGGCTTTTACTATGTCGTGGTATATAAACGACATTTTGTCTCTAAAATTTTCAAATCAACTTATTGATTTGAGGAGAAACATACCATTCAACTTTCCATTCCCAAATCTCCATTTCCAAACGTTGTAATTCCGTAGTCAAGGTATACGTTTTCATTCTGCAAATAACTACAAATCTTTCCAAAAGTAATAATAATAATAACTAGAGTAACCAAAACTTGCGGACTCGCATAGGCGTCGGTATTGCGGGTTAATATAAGAATACGAAAAATTCATAAATAAACTTGCTTGCTAATTATTCAACAAATTAGAGGCATCAGGATGTGAACTACTGTAAACTTGCATCATTGCATATGTTTCCACAGTTACTTCTTTAAACCTTGTGCGTCGACAAGAAAAAATATTCTTATACATAGAAAACAATCTCTCCACATCTAAGGAAGTTACATTTGCATGTAGAAACTGTTTTTCAAAATCACTTAAAAATTCACTATTCTTACACTTATTATAAACGGCCTCTAAAGTATTAAAATCGGGATTTTTCCTTAAAACATCTGCCAACTTTTGACTAGCGCATAATCCTGGCGTATCATTTAATGTGTGTAATTTATTTTTTACACTCTCCACTATGTCTAATGATTCCTGCAATGGCAATTCAGTACATTGTAGTTTGGCATCTAGTAATACTGTATAATTGGTACATATTGTTGTTAAATCTTCTAAAAGTTGAGGAATTTAAAATTCTCTTTGACTTTCTCTAATTGCTTTAGATTCATTCCGATTAAATCGCATTATAACTGATTGAATTTGTTGAAAATGGATCAAATAGTAAGAAGCTGCTGTTAGCCAAGTACCCCATCGCGTTAAAATTAGTTCAGGAGGTTCTGGAATACCTGGACAAAATTTACGAAATTCTTTTAAACGTTTAGGAGATTTACGAAACACTGCTTTAGTACTTCCAATCATCCGATCAACGTTTCCGTAATGTTGTCGAACAACTTCACCAACTAAATGCAAAGCATGCAGCACGCAGGTTATATGTATTAAGTTAGGAAATATATGTTTTAAGGATCGCCCAACACTTAACATCGTTGCTGCACTATCTGTCACAATCATCACAACTTGATCTTGGGCAATTTTAAATTTTTTCAAAGTGTTCATTATCACTTTTTGAATATTTTCCGCGGTACATTGTTGAACACGTTTGCAAGCTAACAAATATCGAGATGCTGTGTTCTCGCTAGATAAAACGCGAGCTATTACATTCACAATACTGTTTTTCTTTATATCGGTCGTCTCATCCACGGTAATCCATATTTTTTTGGAACACAAATCACGTTTACACACATTTTCTAGCATCTCTTTCATTCGCGGCAAATGATTCTGTAATTGTGTTTGTGAGGGTAATGGGTACTTTGGAACGTATTGTCGCCAAAACGTTTTAAAAGCTGCTTTTCTCACCAACGACAACGGAAGATTACAAGAGGTAAACATAATTAATAAATGTATGAGGAATAGTGTATAAGGTATTTCAGTTCTTGCATTTCTCATATGCTTAATACCATTGACATGCCTCTGGCAATCAGTTCTGTCCAATGCAGCCAAACGAACATTGCATATTAAGCAAAAAACTGCACTACCGTCATATTTTAAATGGGGAAAAAGTGACACATACTTATGTACATTAGTAGCAAATCTATTACGAGGCATTGTTTTCTTAGGTATGTAAATATTAGTTCTATATGAAACGATACACTAATTATGTACTTGGTATAATACTACAACACACAAAAAACACCAGCTATATTTTCAAAAGCGACACGTAAGTACATAACCTTGACCGCACAACTAATCTCTGCAACAGCTCAACCGGTACTAAAACGAAATCTCTCTCAGCGCGGTTTAACATGATTTATATTCAAGGTCGACACTACATACCTGCTTCTCTACCGGTTTAGTTTATTTATGAATTTTTGGTATTCTTATATTAACCCGTAATACCGACGCCTATGCGAGTCCGCAAGTTTAGGTTACTCTAATAATAACAATAAGACAAACTTTATTGCAACGCCGATATAGACTAAACATACAATAAAATATAATACAAACATTAAAAATGCCCTCTCGCTTGACCTACAGTATTATCGCATAGGAGCACTTAGTTATGACTGTTTGACTTTTTTCCTTGCAAAGAAGGGCAGCAACAGTGAGGAACATAATTTTAGAAGTGATATTGTCTTATACGTATATATAAGACAGGACAATAACAACATATTTTAATAAAATAAAACCAATTTACAGTCACTTCTAAAATTATGTTCCTTACTATTGCCCTCTCGCTTGAGCGGGTGTACAATGTAGTACATTGTAATAACATCTGTTTTTGAAAACAAAGCTGATATAGAATTTGCAAAACAACATTTTTACGTCTACAGTTTGTCTATTTTCACCTAAGTCATTGTTTTGTCGTGTGGGTAAAGATAAGTACTGCTGTTGAAAAAGGAAGCAAGATTTGGGTTTGTTTCACAGACAAGGATGTACCTGGTTTGTTTTCATGCGAGTGACAGACAAGGATAGTAATATACTACTGCATTGTTCAAATTGTTAGTGCACTGCTTACCTTTTAGTGTCTGGTGTCAGTTGTCAAATATAGGTTAGCACCGTTTTTGTATTTACTTTATTATTAGTTATTTTCTCGCCCGTTTTTTACATTCTTTCTGTATAATAATAATAAGTTTATTGATCAAAAAAGAAGCAAAAGAAATAATACAATAAAAAAAAAAAGATAAACGTAATACCTAAGGATCAAATGGGAGAGAATATTAGTCTTCAGCATAATGCTGTTGACTGGTTTTCAGTTCTCACCAAAATAAACTAAAAGTACATGAAAAAAAAAGAATTGAAAAAACATATCTTACAGTTAGTCACAAAAAAAAATAATAATAAAATAAAAATAATACATTATCACATAAATTGAATGTCCAGATCGCACAAGACTTAGTTCTGTTGCCGCAAGAGAATTATTTTCACTTTCTTCTTAAAACTAAGAAAAGTTGCCGGAGTTCCAACGGTATCGCATTATAGACGTTGGCCATGTTATACGAAAAACCTTCTATAAAGTTCTAATTTGAATTTCGCAAGAAAAAGTTATCGCAAGAGAAAATTGTTCTTTTTAGAAAACAGAATACGAGTGCAAAGTCTTCAGTAAGTTATTTTGAATAAAGACAATGCATCGAAAAGAAGTTGATGTTCTTACTATTATTACAGAGAATGCCTGGAAAGCGGTTGGATTCCAAGGCACAGGAGCTTGTGCTTAACATTTTGGCATATTTTGACAGGGAAAAAGAAAATGGGGGTTCTTTATTATCCTTGAGTGCTGTTTATGAGGTAGATATTCTAATACACTCACAATTATATTTACAAAGTGTGTACTGTTACAGAGAGCAAGCCAGGCACTTGGTGTGACCCGACAAACTATTTGTGCTATCAAAAAGAAGACATCGCAAGTTCCTGTTCATTCATCTATTAGTTTCGTCTAAGCTTCGTAGCAACAACAAAAGAAATATGTAAAACTCTCATTTCCAGGCGACTATGACTTCAAATTATTACGTGCATGCTTGCACACAGTAGGTCTACACCCCAACATTGTTACAAGCATACTAACGCGCGACTCGCATCGAATCCATCGGATTTCACTCACTCCCCTCCACGCTCTCTCGCATGTACGGCGAAAGAGCGAGGAGGGGATACCGATATAGCTAATTTTTCTTTTTCTCAATCGGTATACGGCATTAAAAAATTCAATCATGTGTCGCACAGGCTTGAGACGTTGGGATCCAAGCATAGACTATTTCATTTGTATTGTTTCTTTCATAAGATTATTATATTTAAAACGCCCCCATATCTTTATCTTAAAATCAGATTTCGCACCGATGTGCACAATATTAATATCATGCTATTACGCCGTATTAGAACACTGCACGGGCCTATTTTTCACGGCCCGGCGCACTCGTGGCGCGTTACAGTATGGAGTGGACCCGCCCAGTCCGCCCGTTGCGTCCATTACCTCGGCACAAGGCCCGCTCGGCCCGCCCGTTAGGAAATTTAGGCCCGTTTAAATTATTTTAGCCTGTTGAAGTATTTATATAATTGCTGTCTATTTCTAAACATTTTTTAATTACTACATTATAATTGTTAATACAAACGATAGCGTAAAAACTAAACAGCATTTACTGCATACGTTATATCCATTCGATGTATTCAATAAAAAAAGCCCGTACGATTTTAGGCCTGGCCTGGCCCTACCCGCAATGAAAAGAGCGAAGGCCCGCCCGAGCCGCCCGGCGGGCCGGGATTTTCCTAGCCCGTGCAATGCTCTACGCCGTACTGCCCTGTTCGAAAGATCGTTTAGTTATAATATTGCAAATTTGTACAATGGTTTACCTCCGTCTCTTCTGTGGTCGAGCATCGCCGCGTTGGTTTGGGGGATTAGCGCGCTGCCAGTAGTTATTGTCCTAAAGTAATGTTAATACATTTATTTATTTAAATTGTACGTATGCTATACAGGTCACATTTCTTTGTCTTTTTGTGTTTCTTTAATATGTATCTGTTTAATTAGTTTAATTTTTTTTCTCTTTGTTTATTACTCTGCACCTTTTTCCTTTTATTTTATTTTGCATATGGCCAAACTGAAAATCAGATATTTCTGAATTTGAACATATATTTACTATTCCTTCGTACTTCTTAATTGCTTTAACGTACAGTAGCATAGTTAATCGTGAAAGACTAGAATCTTTATCAGACAACTTCTTAGAAGAGTATACTCTTCAAAAGCTTTCTTCAATAGTACGGGAATTTTGTTTTCCGTTGATCATATATTTCCTTACATTCTATGACATAAGCACTTCCTTTGCGGAACCAACTGTAATAACTAACGCTGGCCACGAGCGGTACCGCGCATCGGCATAGAATCAGTTCGGACCGAGAGGAACGGTAGTATTACTTCGTCTGCGGAGCATTACGGACATTTTCGCTGCCGGTCATTTGCGCAATTGTTTATCTGTCCTAGAAAAATTATGATTTCGTCAACAAAACGACCGCGGTCGGACAAACTTCGAAAATTTATTGCAGAAATTCCAGACTTAATATATGAAGGTGCTAAAATTAAATGTGTAATCTGTAAAATCCCGTTAATGTGTTGGTCCAGACAACATTGTCTACGACACGTAAATAGTGAAAAGCATGTCTCAAAAAGAAATTGCGCACGAGACAATGAAAAATTTATATTTAATTTATGCGTTACGTTTATTGCATGTAATATACCGTTTAATTTACTAGACAAGGAACCATTTATCTGCTTTTGGAATAACTATTCGGAGTGCAGATTACCAAGTCGAACATCGTTACGAAGAATTGTGCCATCTGCGAGCGAACATATTGAATAAAAAATAAAATCGGAGTTGAAAGATCAAAAATTGTGGTTAGGTGTCGACGAAACAACAGATCGGAAGAAACATTCTGTTCTTAATGTAATGGCACGCAAATTGGAACCTCATCAATCGGCACCTTCAATTCTATTAGTCTCCAAACGAATACAACAGTGTACTGCCGAAGTAATTTCAAAGTTAGTGTTAAATACATCGGACAAGTTTGAACTTTCAACAAACCAACTCTTGATGTTAGTGAGTGATGGTGCTGCAAACATACTTTCTGTAGGCCGGTCTCTTAAAAAGCATTCTGCTAATTTGTTACACATTACGTGTAAAATTCATGCTCTCAATCTTGTGGCGGATAGTATCAGAAAATGTTATCCTGAGGTAGACGCTTTAATAGCGCATACCAAGGCAGTATTTGTCAAATCACCGAAACGTATTCGCGAATTTCACAGACTGTGCCCCCGTATACCAGAGCCACCAGAACCTATTCTAACTCGTTGGGGAACATGGTTACAGGCCGCGTTTTATTATCATAAATATTTTGACAACATTAAGAACGCGGTTTTACAATTCGATACAAAGGAAGCTGCCGCTATCCAGAAAAGCCAGTCGAAATTTCAAGATAGTCAGGTTAAAATGGATTTAAAAATCATTCACGACAATTACTTCGGGCTAGCAGATGCAATAGAAAAATTACAAAATCCTGCGGTGCCGTTAGAAGAATCTCTACTAATAGTGCAACATGTTCACGCCCAGCTATGCGCGATTGAAGACGCAAAAAATGTTTCTGTTCTAGAAAAATTTGAAAGTGTTTTTGAGAAAAATTCTGATTTTGGCACATTAAGACACATTTGTGAAGGTGCGTCAACAGAATCGTTAAGTTATTTGAAAGATTATCTTACTTACGCAAATATTACGTCACTAGATGTAGAACGTTCGTTCTCTGCATATAAACGCATTTTTTCCTCATGCCGTACTAGTTTTGCCGAAACAACAGTTGAAACATATCTAATGTTGCAGATATTTAACAGACATTATTTACTTTGTGATTTCACGGAGGACTCTTAAAATGGTAAGTGTTTGAGCACGTGTTATTTAATTTTTATTTAAAAGATGAGCGAAATTATTTGCGGCAGCAAACATCTCTATTAGCAGAATAACTCTAGTGGAACGCGAGGCCTGGTCGACTCTACGCTACTGCGCGGTACCGCTCGTGGCCAGCTTTAGTAATAACTTCTCGAACTTAAAATCCTTATTGCAATTTCCATCGATCTGTTAAAATATGGCGGCGCGTTTATAGTAGATCTCGAATCAAGGGGGTGGGGGAAGTACAAGGGTACTTTCGCGCTGTTCGATTCCGTAATGCGTAATGTAAAACAACACCAGAAGGAATCCCTCTCGCACGCGAAACGCTCTCTCCTCAGCCGAAGCTCTCTAGGCTGCTACAGAGCCAGAGCGACCTGAGTTCATCGACCCTAATGTCAACAGTAGTAGTAGTAGTAGTGAATCGAAGAGCCGACCCGGTCGATAGCGAAAGTGAGTTTGAGTTTTACCTACCTTATCCTGTTACAGATAATGGATTCCCTTTCTAACGTGCGCGCCGAGGATTTCGATATTTTTTGCCTGGTGTCGTTTTTAGTTTACGTCGGAGAGAATGGACGGTCTAAGAGGACAAACAGAAAGAAGAAAAATAAATGAATGGTAGTAGATTAATCCAATATCTGTTGGTGAAAACAAGAACGGAACTTAGAGCAGATATTGACATATAGGAAATTTATGTATTTTGCGTCTCCCTTTAATACTCTGTATTTACCAACTCACTGACTCTGGTATCTCTGTTGCATTGGTGAAATGTCTTAATGAAAAAAATCCAGAACATGAACTTAGTTCAATAGATGTCCAAATTGCCTAACAGGTGTAACAGTTCTTATTTGGGGTTTACAAAATATTTTGCTTTGGAAGAGAAATACCATAGCTACTATTATTCATAGGCTTAACATGGTTTTTAGAAGACAAAGCTTTATGTCAAATCAAGGAAAAAGAATCATGTCAGAATCAATTGCAGTAAGACCTCGGTATATCTGGCCTTAGTAATCCGTCTCAGTTAATTACACGCAGAGAAACGTTTACTTTCAATTCAAGACGATTACTGTTTCAATTATCCACAATACAATAACTGTTTTAAATCAAAATAATTATTTTTTAGCGTTTATTTATCTGCTTAAGAGAAGTACTTGTAACGAAATAATTGTATTTCTTTGTTTAACATATTTATTAACTTGATTCAAGAAAATCTTGCAGAAAATTTGAAGAAAGCGATTTTTAGTTTAAGTTAATTGTGCGTTATAACTAGAGCGGGCCAAGAGCGCCACGCGCCAGGTTCGCAATCAGGCTGCCGGGCGCATATATGTATGTAAACATAGGTAATTTAAATATGTAATTATTAGGACGAGGACCAAAACCACTGTCTATTACGTCGTGAAGACGCGCAAATATACACCTGCAGTTTGGGTGTTCGTTGATAAATAGGGCGTTGTTCACAGTGGGCCACTACAAAAAAAAAGTTCATTCATCGACGGCTACGAACTAACAGCGCGCTTATTCATTTACGGATGACGCGCTCTATTCATCAACAAATGACGAGTCTGCAGATGTTACGTTTGCACCACTTCGTGGCATACTAGAAACAAGCGTCGGTGTGCTCGCTTTAGTGATTATGTCTAACGTAACTATTAAAAATAAACGGCCATTACCTACGAAAGTTAATAAATTTCTTAGTGAATTTGTGGATTTACACTACAATGGGAGTACAATTTTCTGTAAAGTTTGTAAAAAGAAACTACTGTGCTGGAGCAAACGTGATTGTGAAAGACATATAAATAGCGCACACCACAGAAATAAAAGAAATGGTGTGTCACAACAACGTCAATTTCAATTAGAATTGCTTTTAACGTTTATGGTATGTGATCTACCACTTCGTATACTTGATAAAAAAGCATTTCGAAAATTCTGGGGTACATACAATACCGAGTGGATACTACCATCTCGGACAGCGTTACGGAGAGATATTCCACGAATACGTGAGGACATTGAAAATCGAATTAAAGCCGAATTAAAAGATAAACAGCTGTGGCTATGTCTTGATGAGACGACAGATTGCAAAAAAAATTATATTTTGAATATAATAGTGCGCGTATTAGATCCTATTAAACCAAATTTTGCAATTCTATTAGCCAGCAGAAGATTAAAACAGTGTACTAGTAAAGCAATTACGGCCGTAGTTCTCGAAACGTTACAAAAATTTCAAGTGTCAACCAGTCAACTGTTGTTGTTCATGAGCGATGGTGCAGCAACAATGTGTAGTGTAGGCCGTTCCCTTAAAGAAAAGTGTGAAGGACTTTTACATGTTACGTGTAAAGCCCATGCTTTACATCTTGTGGCACAAACTATTTGAGAGTGTTACCCGGAGGTGGATGCATTAATAGCAAACACAAAAAAAGTGTTTCTCAAAAGTCCTAAGAGGACTAGGGCATTCCACAGGTTATGCCTTGGTATTCGAGAACCACCACAGCCCATCCTTACGCGTTGGGGAACGTGGTTAAAAGCCGCTTTTTATTATAATGAACATTTTCAAGAAGTCAAATCCGTTATTTTGCAATTCGTCCCTGCCGAAGCTAGAGCTATTAGGATGAGCCAGAAGGGATTTCTCGATATTTCTGTTGAAACACATCTAAAGAATATTAGCAACAATTACAAAGGGTTAGTAGACGCGATAGAAAATTTGCAAAATTCTGGATTGTCGTTGGTAGAATCAGTGCAAGTCGTGGACGAAGTTAGTACATTGTTACATAGTATAAACGATGCAACAAGTGGACGAGTTTTAGCTAAGTTCGATAGTGTTTTAAAAAAGAATCCGGACTACACGAGATTAAGACAAATGTGCGATGGGGCATCTGCAGATTCCTTGACTAAGTCTAAAGATTATTTTAATTACGCCTGTCTTCGGTAGACGTGGAACGGTCGTTTTCGAAATATAAGAACATTTTTTCGTCTCGGCGAACATCCTTCACCGAGGCAAATGTGGAAACTTATCTGATGGTGCAACTTTTTAAACAAGCCTATCCGCATTATTAAGAAGGATAGAATTTATTTATTATATCTTTATTTACAGTTACATTATTAAGTACAACAGAATAAAAAAAGCGTTCAGTTTCTCAGTTATTTCCTTATTACATTCCATTTACAACGCATACCGTTTTCAATCAAATAAAAAATCATAATGAAAATAAAAACACCTCAGCGTGTACATATATATATATCCGCTCTAATTACTAAACATTATTATTGCGTCAGCTTTTATTTTTTTACTCTTGTGTATTAATTTCGAAATATCACATATCTGCTGTGACTCACATATACGCTATTTACAATAAGCGGCCGTTGCGCCTGATTCCGATTCTGTTGGATGGCGCAATTTGGCCCGCTCTAGTTATAACACAAAAAGATATTTTCTTAAGGATAGTATAGTTCATTTCAAATTATAAGAATATAACTTTGAACGGCTTAAATGCTGTTATTGCACCACCTGCGGTAATAACTACCTGGATACGCAAACAAACTGCTGAGGATCGTAATGACAAAATTTAAGTGAATTGAATAGAAATGGAATTATGATTTGCGATATGCGTAACTACCTGTTTGTACATTTAAATCTCATTTAATATGTAAATTCTTTAATTACTTGTAACATCGAATTGCTTACTATGTAAATTTATACTGTTTGTAAAATATACATACATAAACATATAATTATCTTATAGGGCCGTAATTTATAATCAATACGGCCCCTAGATTCAATATGCATTGCCAGGTTATTATCGTCACAGAAGGTGCAATAAAAGTATTAAAGGCCTTGTAAGTCTACAGTTATATTCTTATAATTTGAAATAAACTATACATAAATAGTTTTCTGAATTCCAGAAAGCGTCTAGGTATTGTTCATAATCAAATCAATAGCTTCATTTTCTTACAATAAAGCATTTTTTACTTAGAATGCTTGAAATGCATCATTTATATGCATATTATTGCGCTTACATTATTTAAAATAGTACGACATATCCATACATAATGCAGTAAATCATTCTCGTTGCTTGTGATTTTTAAAAAGCTAAGGTAGTACAGAATAATGTTCAAACAAAAGCGAACTTAACGTAGAAGTTCACATGAAAAAGTGTCAAGAAACAATATCCAAGATAAAGCTAACGTAAATAGCTCATGGTATTGATGTAATCACTCTCGCCAAAAACATTGTAAGAGAAAAGCACTGACGCTTTTTGCTCCTGCCCCCATTGTTGTTCATCTCTCAGTTTATGCCACTAATCTTAAAAATCAGCACTAAAATATTTCCTGGCGCCACCTACTTGCAAGAGATATAGTCATGCCGTCCTAGAAAATAACAGCAGAAACCGGAATGCAGATGCATACAATGATATAACCCTTAACGTACAACGTTTCATAAACATTTTCAAAAGATATCGGTTAATGTAATATCTTTTTTTTTATTACTATTTACGTGTACTAATTTAACTATAGTTTTTTAATATATACATAAATAATAAAAAAAGGAATAAATAAAGTTAAATACAGGGTGTTTCAGGGTTCTATTTACAGTTTGAATAAGGTGCTGTTTTGGGGGGGAGAGTGGTAGAAGGGTGGGGATGGTCTCGTGTTCCCCTGCCCCTACCATTCAGTTGACAACATCCGGTTTTGTTAATAAACAAAACTGTAGGTACTGGGCATCACGAAACCCACGTCATATGCATGAACGACCCTTGCATTGTGAACGAGCAACTGTATGGCGTGTTGTTGAAAGTGTTGGTGTAATTGGGCCTTATTTTTTTGAGGACGAGCGTGGTGTAGCGGTCACCGTTAACTCTGCCCGTTACGTGGAAATGATTAGAACAATTCTTATGCCTGAGCTACGGAGAAGACGCATAAATAGGCAAAGAATATGGTTCCAACAAGATCGGGCAACTACCCACACATCAAGAGTGTCAATGACTGAAGTGCGCCACCTTTTTCCCGGACATGTAATTTCTTTGCGAGGAGATGTTGCCTGGCGCCCTCGGTCCCCTGACTTTTCCCCATCCGATTATTTTCTCTGGAGGTACATCAAAGCAACAGTTTACATCAACAAGCCGAGGACTGTACCAAAACTGAAGGAGGCGATTCGACGAGAGATTGCAGCTATTCCTCGATAAATGATTCAACAAGTGATTGAACTTTCGGGAGAGGCTCGAAGAGTGCGTACGCCGAAATGGGCATCATTTGGAGGATGTCATTTTTAAAATCTAAATTTCGATGTTTGATTATTTAATGTTAAGTCCTTATGAACACATTTCATTATTCAAGTTTTGAAAAATATTTGTCTGCGCATTTTTTTTAAAGTGATGAAGCTGTAAATAGAACTTAAAGTATCATTTTATCAAAACTTGTCAAGCATCTCAAATAAGTCTTGAGTCATTGCGCTTCCAATGATGTTTTTGCAGAACAGAAGGTTTTCAACGATAATATTATCATCCAGGAAGCGTACATAACAAATAAGGTGTGCGTCTTTGTTACTGTCAGCAGCCTCATCAAGTTGCAAAGCAAATTCCGTGCCTTTCATTTTCTCTATTAATTGATCATTGAGATCCAGAGTTATATGATCAATTCTTCAACTAATAGTGTTGTACATTTGAAATTAATTTTTTCGCCGATTCTGCCAGCACAATATTAACCATGTCAAGAGCAGCCGGTAGAATAAGCTCTTCTGCAATAGTGTGAGATTTTTTGCACTTCGTCACTCTGTATGTGACCTTAAGAGATGCTAGCAGTGCGTTGCTTGGTACTGAGGCTTGTTTAATGAACACATTTTTTTGCTTTTGTAAATCTTGCAACTTGCTACTAAAGAATTCGCGAGATTTTTCAACCACGCTAGAGTGATTGGTCTCGAGATGTCGCATTAGCTTATTTGGGAGTATACACTCGGTCGCTAGAACTTTTACTGAAGTAAAGCCAAAATTCAAATAGTTATCATCGTATTTACGATATTTCCGTTTCTTTCCTACCCCACCACCTGTCGATAATCACTCTCACATGAACTATCGACATGCTTATTTAATAAAAATGTTTCAATTTTCCTACGACTTTACGAAGACACAAACCGGATACACTGAAACAAAACAGGTGCTGCTTTGGTAGCGGTCGTCTTAAAACCGTTTACTTTTCTTCTCAAATGTTCACTCTTCGATTGTTATTTTGGAACTGAACTGGTTCGCCGAAGTGGTGCCGTATTTATACTAGCCGTCCCACCTACTTAGAATTTTCGCGAAACTTCGACAATGTCCGATAGTGTACAAAAGAATTCTATTAACTCCACGAAAGTTCCATACTTTTCTGCAGCATTCTATGTGCTTCGAGAATGTTCCGTATCTTTCTAGAAAGTTCTACAAGCTACCGGAACGATTTAGTCTAGATGTTCTAGAAAGTTCCATTAGCTTCGAAGCCGTTTCGAAATGTTCATTCTAGAATATTCCAGACCGCTACGTCTGCCCTCGTACGCAGGAGTGCCTTGCGGCCCTCCTGTTTACTCTCTGCAGCACCCCAGAGCGCCGCGGCGCGCACTTAGTGAACCCCAGTCCTAGTCTAATTAGCAATATACAACAACCCCTCCTAATAACAATGTAGCCTTGCTCTCGGTAATCTTATGTAATTACCCCATCCTTCTCCCTAGTACCCCACACAAAATCACTCCAGTATTTTTTTTCTTTTTGTCTCAATTCTGGATAATATTTATTGACAAAACGTCAGCAACTGTGACTAATTTATCAATTATAAAATACTCCAGACGATGCGGTAAAGATAAATACTTGACAGGATAAAAGTATCTGCCACAGACAATTTTCCTATCATGAAAAAGATTTATAATCAAAACGCTTGTCGCTTGCAAAAAAAACGTCAATCCCAATCGCTTCTCAAATCGTTTCGAGAACAGCTACCTGCCTACTTTGATTGTCATTCTACGGAACAATCGCGTTAATAAGTAATTAGCAAAGTTGTGTTTGGGATTGATAAAGAAGAACGACTATTAGAGAATAATAAGCAGGTTGTATTGATTGATGTCGTCTGAGAGATTCTTTTTTCCAATGTTTTTGTATTTGAAGTTTTCCGAAGGGAAAAACGTTTATTTTTTAAGCGTATTTTCCACTGAAAAGAAAAGAAATCTAACTGATTAATTAGCTTGCTTGTGTACTTTGGAAGAAGTGAAGCTAATTGTTAAATTCGCGAATCATTTAAATATTAATTACAACAATTATGATACAATATGACCAACATGAATCAATAAAGAAAAATATTTTAATCTAACGTAGAGTATTGTCGTGTTCTTTCTTAATAACGAGCTGGTAAGTTTGCTCTGTCGACGTAATGGAAAATCTCGCCAAGAATTTATTAGGAAGAAGTTACGACGTTCTTTTGAAGAAAAGAATACCAAATTGTTAGTTGACAAGATATCAAATAGGCATGTTTACAATTAGGGACTTTCGAACGAAAATAACCATTATCCAACAAAATCATCTTGCAAAATATTTTCATAGTTCCTTGTGCTTCCCATTGAGGTGACTATGGGCGACGTGATCATTGATCAATGAAGTTTGTGATATCGTGGTAGCAGATCGCAGGGTATTGCTAATATAGTAGATATCTCAATTGAACGTAGGCTAAAAAAAATTGAGAATGAGAAAGCTATCGGCGACATCAAAGCGTCCTTGTCATAATCATTATCAGCTTCTGAAATTTGACAATATTCGCAAATTGTTGCAAGTACATTGCATCAAATACATAGTACATATTACATTGATACATTACAACAAACTCGTCGAACTGTGCACGTGAAGGTACACCAGTCCGATAGCCTCGACTACACGGCGCAGCTCTCTCTCTATTATGTTCGCTGTTACCAAGCACGCGAGAGTGTACGGCCTGCGCTCGCTGACAGACCGCCGATCAAGACAACGGCTATTGCGTCATCTTCGTCGGTCGATCGCACTGGGAGTACAATCGACTATCGTTGAGACGCGAAATATTACGCATATCAGCGAATTTCGCTTTTGTAAGACCTTTAACGCCCACCTACTTACGTACACATACGTGGTATAATCGCACGTGTAAATCGATATTGAGTTGGTATTATTTACCGATCGGTTTCACATGTGCGTAGTACAAAATATTTTGATAGGTGATCGACTTACTCTAAGCAAGATAAGATTTGTATTGTTTTTGTTAGTGAAATATAACGCGAAATGTTTTGGAGATACAAGAACATAAAACTTCGTCCTAAAGAGTACTTTGATAGTTTGATTTCTGTTCTAAAAATTGCGAAGATTTGATATATTTTACTTGGATTTTTAGAAAAGAAATTTTTTTACATACAGTTTACAAACAATGTCTAACAGTGTGGTTTCATTAAACCACAAAGGCATTTGCGTGGATGTATCGGTTGGGGCAATAGTGCGAGATTCTTCGATAGCACCTTTACTATTGGTAATAGAAAAAAATATTCAATACAAAAATCATAGATATACATTAGTATCACACGCCAAAATTATTTTGACATATACAGCGTGAATCACAAAAAAGTTACATATCAAAGTTGTTTTTTTTACCGGAACATCCTGTATATTAGTACATATTTCGTTTATACTTGAGGATCTAAGGTTACTTTGTATAAGATTATCTATACCTAAACTCGATTGTTTTCGAAATATGTGCGAAAAATGATATTTGCTCTCCAGAAATAGCTATAGTTTGTATAATATTTGACATTTTGCTCTGCACATTGGTATTAAGTAGCCTATACAGCTAGAGATGCTTCCACTTAGAACAAGACAACTTCTTGATCATAGGCCATCTCTGACATCGCAGTAAAAATGTAATTCTTCGGGAGACGTTTTCGTCGTTATTTTAAATAGAACATCTTTTAATTATAATTGCTAAAAACAGGATTATATGCAAATGTGCATATTTTGCATGTAATATGCATGCATCCTTTTTAATGCATATTTAAAAGAATTTTGTATATTCGTGCATAATTTCTGTTCTTTTTGGTACACATATTTAAATAATAAAGAAAGCGTTATACGTAAATTGTAAAATACAAATTACGTTAGTAAATATATAATCAAATGTAAACAAAATTCTCTGGGCTTTCCCTTCCTGTTACGGGAGGTGACAGTGCTGCTTAAAATTTGCATAATTTATTATTTCACCAACAGCGCTGGCTTTCTCTTTTCGGTTGTGCGACACCCAAGCGGAAAAATTTGGAGGGTGGGCAGTAAACAGGAACTTTCGAATTTACAACCCTTTGTCTAAATAATGTACGAATTCCCAGTTCGTATAGATTGTGAATAGTAGGAATTCCTGGTTTTATTATTTAATAGTAGTCAAGTGCACGCGTAAGCCTGAAGAATTACCTTAAATTGGAGAGGACAGCCACTTTGCGTTTATCCCGACCGTTCAAAGCGATAGTGCGGCATTGTACGCGTTAACGCTGTTTATTTAATTATTATTGAAGTCATTGTATGAAATTTTAGTAAATTGTGCGCCATTCTGTCTAAAATTTCCGATTTGCATCCAATCCACGGCCATTAAAGTTTATTTGCTATTGCCTACCGAGGTATTATCATGAAGCTTTTATCTCAAAGGCAGCAGTTCTGCAGTTGTATCAGGTTGTATAGTGAAAATAAACGCAGTTTAAGTGTAAAGTTGTGGTTTCAAACGAGGAGTCACCCAAACAATCGTAAATATGAGTGTACAGTGAAAACGTTCGTTCAATCATGCCAAAAGTTAGTAGTGGTACATTGGCTTGGATCAAATCTCACCCTGAACTTCGTTTGCACGTTTTATAATGTGTTGCAAAATTGTAAGTACTTTTTAAAGTTTTTTTATTGTAACGTAAATTTAAAAAAAAATACAAATATTTCGTGACTTGTAGGTAACGTTTAATTTACGACTTAAGTGATCTAGTAATCTTGAGTAAAATAACAATGCATCAAGTAAAATTTATGCAAGGTGTCCCCAAATCCGCTTTACAAATTCTAACCAGAGCTTACTGTTTGTTAACTGAAAAGTCCATATACACAGTGGTTAAAAAAAACACGGGGGCGTTGAAAGTTTTAAAGAATGTTGAATTTCTTGAAATATTCTTGAGAAAATTCAACTTGATCTCCCTGTATATCGGTATTAAGGAATTTTTGACACGTGTGTAACACATTTGGGGATATACTTTTAACGTGGAAAAATTTATTGACACAGCATTTCTAAGATTAGTGTTGAAATGTTATATTATTCTCTTCAGATCCCCTGTGAAAAAAAATTTCAAGTAGACCAACATATCAAGACATCTTTACATGCTGCCAAACAGAAAAAATTGTAGAGTAAGGAAGCAGTCAATTTTACAATGCATTGAATTGGGAACAAAGAAAACCGACCAGAAACTATTTAATGAAGAGTTATGTCGCGCTTTAGTTAGTGCTGATATTCCCCTAAATAAGTTGAATAATACAAACTTTAAATCCTTTCTTCAAAAATATTGTACACATAACATTCCCGATGAAAGTATCTTAAGAAAAGGTGAAGTGGGTGGTACTTATACTGACACAGTAATCAAAATAAGAAAATTAATCGGAGACAATCATTTTTATATAGTAGTCGATGAGACAACGGGTAATGCTGGGTGTTACATAGCTCACTTTCTGATCGGAATCTTGAAGGAAAATATCTCTAATAGATCATATTTAGTTTCTTCAAAGCAGCTTGGAAAGACAAACAATGCAACAATTTCAAGATTTATTCTTTTTTTGCCTGAAGCTGTTCCTTTGGAGAAAGCATTACTTTTAGTGTCAGACGCGGCACCATATATGGTTCGAACTGCGTACAATTTGAAGGTGTTCTATCCCAACCTACTTCATCTCACATACCTTGCTCATGGCCTCAACAGCGTTGCTGAAGAAATACGGAACCAATTTCCTCTGGTCAATGAATTAATTTGTAATGTGAAGAAAGTGTTTTTAAAGCTCCGCTACGTATTCAGATGTACAAGGACCGACTGCCAGATACACCACTTCCTCCTCAACCTGTAACTACAAGATGGGGGACATGGTTGAGTGCTGCCATATTTCATGCGGATCATTTTGCAGAAATAAAAACCGTCCTTTTGGAGATTACCGATTCTGCTCGATGTGTTACTGAATCGCATAGATTTTTCAACGAGAAACTACTGCCCCAGCAATTGTCATTCATTAAATGCAACTATAGTTTTGTTCTAGCAACTATTTTAGCATTGGAGAACATAACTTTGAGTTTAACAGAATCCGTTGAATTTGTGAACGAATTTCAAAGTGATTTCGAAAAATACGGGATACGGTATGTTAAAAGTTGCCAACATATTAAAAGGAGATTTTAACGAAACATGTAGCTTAAGTGCGGAAACAATATCTACACTTAAAAATGCGCCAATAACTTCAGTAGATGTGAAAAGGACATTTACAGTGTATAAACATGTGTTCACAGATAAACGACATAATTTTTTAATAGAAAATTTTGAGAAATATTTAGTAATAAAGTGCTTTTGTAATAAAAATTAATAATAAGTTATTTGGATGTATTTTAAGATCTTTTTAGACTTTAGTGCAATTTTAAATGTGTTAGGTTATTACCTGCATTATATTATCTTAGTACACCATGTTTGTTTTTAATAAACCTGAATTACATTTTTATTTAGAATTTTGCAGATTTATTCGGTTTTTTGCATATTTTAACGAAAAAAACGTGCATATTTATAGGGTTTTTGGTGCATGTAATCCTGTCTTTAGTAATTGCTGATAACATTTTGCGTTAATTACGTAAAACTTTCCCTATACCTAAAATTAGTCGTTTTTGAGGTATTTTGCATCTTCGACTTATTGTCCCGAATATCAGTGTAATTAGGTAACAAAAAAATAATTTCCCAAATACAGGGTCCGGCAAAAAGACCTCCCCGATTTTGAATGATCATTGCACGACATGAGAGGAGAGTATAGAATGGGGAATAGTCTCGCTGGACAGCGGCACATATGCCATTTTCTGCTGACAAAATGAATTGGGTTGTAGATCATCGGGCGTTTGTTGTTGATGAGTTTATTCGTAATGGCGGTTCTGTAATAACAACGCAGCCATCATGACACTATTCCGGGTAAAAAAAACGAATCGTGTTTGGGTTTTGAACGTTAAGCTTTAGGCGGACAAGCTCTGCATTGAAAAAGAAATGCCCTGGCCGGCCTCGGACTGCAATGATACCGGAAAATGTGTTTACTGTGAAAGGTTCAGTTGAGCAATCGCCAAAACGTTCAGCACTGAAATATCCAGCTGCATTAGCGCTTTCTGATGGATGTTTGAGAAAAATTCATCATAAAGAATTCAGAGTGTATCCTTACAAAATTATGGTAGCTCAAGGATTAAGTGAAAGAGATTGGGAAACCCGTGTAACTTCGTCTCGAGATATTCTTAATAACGTTCCGGCTGCAGCTGTAGTGATCTGTAGTGAGGAGGCACATTTGCACCTACGCGGAACAGTTAATAAACAAACTTTGCGTTGTTGGTCTACAGGGAACCGTAAGGAACTCCACCAACGACCAATCCACACCCTTAACGGTTTTTTTTTTTATGGCATAGGTGATTTTGGTGCTTGGGGTCCGTAATTTTTTGAAACATTACAGTAATGGTGACTGACCGATATTGCAACATACTTTCTCCGGCTAAAATTGAATCATCTTCATGAAGAACATGAAAAAGACAATGTGCAGTTCCAACAGAATGGAGCATCATTCCACACTTCCTTACGTTCATTCGGGATTCTAAGCGAAATGTTTTCCAGCCATCCTGTTTCCTTATGAGGTGACCCCCTCGTTCACCCGATTTATCGCCATGCGACTTCTTTTTGTGAATACATCTTAAAGCCATGAAATAATGAGACCTTGAAGGTAGCAATAACTCAAGAAATTGCTGCCATTCCGCCTCAAATGACCTGAAGGCTTATGGAGAATTTTCGTTAGATACTTCGTTGCATCACTAATGGAGGCCGATATTTGAGTGACATAGTTATCAAAACAAACCAATCTAAAATGGCATTGTATGTGCAATCTGTGAATGAAAGAAATTATTTGAAACCTGCTTAGGTTGGATATTATTACCTTTCAAAATTGGGGAAGTATTTCTGCCGGACCCTGTACATGAACATGCTCATTTTCAACAGCTCTCAAAACTGCACTACTCAATGAATCTCTCTGAAATTGTGACAGACGGTGACTAAAGAATAGTAATTATAGTCGGTGATTTTTTTAATATCGAGGAACCAGCTAAAACCGTCAAATGAATTACATATTTGCTTGACTGAACATTCCTTTTCTCTTATATTTTAGAGTGGAAAAATAATCAATTCTATACTGTAATTAACAAAATGCAGGTAAATTGAAATACTTCATGAGCAAATCTTAGGAACACATCAAAAACAACTCCCAACAATATGACCAAAATTGATATAATCACTATGGCACTTCAAATGTCTTTTACTTTCATTATTTCTATACACCATAGCTTGCAATATTTATATCGAAAACAAATGTCCAATTTCCTAGGCAGCTATAGTTGACGGTTAATATACATGTGTGTGTGTGTGTAAATATAATGCATTTTCAGCGGTTTCTTTTCGTGTTAAATGCCTATAAATTAATGCGGCGACCTTGGGCAAAAAGCCTTTGCTTCGCGTTACGTAATTTGAGACCGGCGAGAGAGAGGTGATTGACCCCCCTCCTTACGAGTTGCAAAACATCCAACGGAATTGGGCGCGCGATATCTGATGCACGATGGCGCTATCGATTTCCGAAACGAGGCATTCCAAGGGGGAACAAGGGGGGTCCGCATGTCGTCGGCGGTTTTCTTTTTTGTTTGGTGTATTTGTCGTCGTGTACGCTCGCGCACACGCACACATGCGCACATCTAGTGCTCGATGCTAATAACGGCGAAAAGAATATCGGTTTTGCGGGGGAAAATTTTTATGACAGAATGTCACTGGCCGAGGGAAATTAATTATCCTCCTGACAAGACGTCAAGATAATTAATTGAGAAATTCATCGCAAACTCGGGAAGATTGAAGCGGGTATATACAGGGTGTACCAATAAGAGTACGCACGATGATGATAATTTTTACAATTGCTCGGTGAAGGTCGCTAGATTTACTGGAGCAATATCATGCAAACCTCGCCAATTATTTATTTGTGTATTGCCAATTTATGAACAAACAGATACACTTTGCCTATTTTTAGTTTTTACCTGCGTCATTGTTTTATCACAGGAGTAAAGATAACACTGGGGAAAAATTTGTAACACAATTTCTGTTGAGTTTGGTTTTTGAGCTGTTTTATAGTTAATTAGGCATGCTGGTTTCAAAACTGTAGTTAGTTTTCTTCTACCACGTCAAGTTTTATCTCTACACCTTATGAGAATGTCACCACACTCCGCGAAATCGAGGTTGAAAAGAATGCTTGGCATTCAAAAACATTGTTAAAGACTATCTTGGAAATACACGAGCATAGAATTACGCCAAAATTGTCCAGTAACTCTTGGAGAGCTTCAAACTGTTAGGTTGCAACATGAGCACCAAATTGCATTTTTTACATAGCCATTTTGCTAACTTCCCGGAAAATCTTGGTGCAGTCAGTGATGAGCAGGGTGAGCGATTTTACCAGGATTTGAAGGTCATGGAGGCACGGTATCAAGGTAGATGAGATGTACACAACTAACAACAAATTCCAGGACAAAGTGAGTTCTGCGCAGGCTACCTTTCTCTGTTTGAATCTATCGCATACCCTTTCCCGTATTTGTATTTGCTTCGCAGCGAGAGACGGTCTCGAACGGTCGAATAAACAATCCGGGTCGATGATGGATGCAGTGATACCTACCCTCTTTTACAACCTACTTGTGAAAGAGAATGTACCGCTGCCTCTTCTTACCGATTGCTTAGGGGATGTTGCGCTATCTACGCACGTTACATACTTGCAGATAAAGCGATTCTCGCATTTTGATGTGGAGCGAGTAATGACATTTTAAAACACATTTCTACAACAGATATGCATACAAATATCCTACGTTTAAAGCAATACTTTGAGCGCCAATGTCAACGTTT
This sequence comes from Dynastes maya, assembly GCA_029619315.2. Classification (NCBI taxonomy): domain Eukaryota; kingdom Metazoa; phylum Arthropoda; class Insecta; order Coleoptera; family Scarabaeidae; genus Dynastes; species Dynastes maya. The sequence continues at coordinate 50,989,809 of JAROYE020000005.1, forward strand.
TTATTTGAAATATGAATGAAATAAAAAGCGCGTTACAAAAGAAGAAAACAATGTTTAATAAAAATGTTCATACTCGTTTAATAAACTGTCAAAATACTTTTCTGTACGAAATAAGAAAATAAGTGCAAGTAAATCGTGTGTGCAGTGAATTATTTGCATTTTGTTGAAATGCAAGAGGCAACTAATAATAAGAGAAGTAACATTAATGCCTTTATTGCACAATAGAATTCTATTCGGGCAATAAATTTAAGTGACAAATATCCATAACGGTAATGAAAATTGATGTCCAATAACATCAAAAACCTTTTAGGAAGTTCCAAAGGTCCAGTACATAACATGGATAAATCAGGAATTTACAAAATTTCTGTAAAGATTGTGATCAAGTGTAGATTGGGCAGACAAAAAGATCAATCAGAGTTAAGTGTTCTAGTGCCACAGATTTAGAGTATCCGATTAAAGCGGAAATACTGACAAATAAGGCCAAATCTCAAAGGACAGTTGAAGTAGGTACTGCCATTAGCTCTTCGTCCAGCGAATCCTTATATATAAGCTAAGAAACCATGAACACACACAAAAGACCTAATAAGTAACTGAACTCATCATTCTACAATGAAAAAACAAATAGATAAGGAAAGTGCGAGGACAACTTATCGCACGCAATTGCACGCTCCGTATTCCCCGGACCTTGCTCCCTATAACTTTTCATTAAATAGTAGGGGATGTATTGTAAATAATTTTTCGATATAAATTTCATATACAAAAATTTGGAGATATTTATTTGGACCTACAATAAAACTGCAGTCCCAAACTTTTATACCACTTTTTTTTTAATAGAACCAATATTATTTGAATTCACTAATTCAAAACGCAAGAAACGATCTGAACGTATGAATGATCGACGATCTACTTCAAAATACGTCACAGCCTACTGATATCTAAGCGCTCAGACTTTATGTATCGAAGCTCATAATCAAGGCTCGGCAATCCGTACGGGAACACGTCATTGCTAGCATAGCCGTTCGTTCGCGCCTATCGGTAGGAATTGAGAGTGTACAATAATATTCAGTATTACACAGACAGTAGAAGATATGACACATCATCCTAATACCGAGTTTTATGTCTAGACATTTGAAGCATCCTTGTTTTATTTATTGCTGCTTGTCTTTCAAATAATTCTTGGATTTAGATATTTTTCATATATATAGTAGATACACGGTTTCAAACATATCTGCATTTAGTTTTTCGTCCCAGAGTTGTTTACTTTTATTCTCCCGACGAAGACAGAAATATTGTTGAAGAAAATAACTTACTGAACAAATTACAATTTATAAATAACAATAGCACATTTTGAGAAGAGCAGCATAACATTAGTGTAAGCTCCAAATATCTTAGATGATACAATAAATCAATTAAAAGTTGTTCCCAGAAAATTTAGACACAAGTTAAATCAGAATATTATGTCCGTGTTCAACAGAAACACAGATTTACGTATATACTAAATGAATTTCCTATTAATGCATATCTAAATACCGATGTACTCACAAGATACCGTACTATTATATACCATATTTTAAATTTGCTCCGCTAATTGGTTGCGATGTTGAAAGAACATTTCGTGCATTTTAAGAAGTACTAACATCAAGAAGAACCAGCTTTACATTTGAAAACATCTAGTAAAGGTTAATTCAGCCCTCATTTCTAAAAATAAAAAATACTAATACTGTTTTACGTAGTTCATCCATGTTTGTAAATTGTAATACCGTGTAATCATAGATAATGACTTTATTTAAAGATGTTTCTAATTAATATTGTAAATAAGTGCCCACAGATTCTAACACCAGAACGATAAAACCGATCGCATGGCACGTCTATGGAAGTGATAAAAATAACGTATTCCATTCATATTTGCCAGCTGCGTGTAATTCATCCCGTACGTTTTGCAGAGACTTACTCATAATACATTTCGTTTGTTATTAAGGCAGCGCATATTACAGTATACGATCTATAGAATCGTATTTATTCCCTTTAAATCTTTTTTGATTTGGTTCATAGTTTGTCATTTTTTATAGCAACGTGAAATAATTTTTTGGTTTAAATTTATTTGCATAACTTTATTTCTTTATCACACGTTCCGCGAATGTTTACTAATTTGCAATAATTCGAAAATAACTTTAAAAGCTTTATTTTTATATTAGCTTTCAAATTAAAGTAATTATTGGTATCTAGTTCTAATCTGATTTACGATATACAGATCATAGGCTCTACATTTTATGTGTATTAATATGGAAGAATCAATCTGATTATGTATTTTGAAATTTCATTACTCGGTCCATTTCAAAATTCGGGAATCGTCGCTTTATCATGCTTATCTGCATGTATACAACGTGCGTAGATACCGCAATATCTAGTAAGCGCTCGGTAAGAAATAGCAACGGTATATTGTGTTTTACAAGCAGGTAAAAAAAGGGTGTTATTATATGCATCTCCGGTCTGAAGTGAGATATCAAAAATGGAAGTCCGAAATGCAATTTGTAACATGTATCAACAAAGTAATAACAGTTATATAATTGATTTATGATTTTGTTGAATTGTGCAAACAATCCTTGAGTATTTTATTGAATGAAATTGCCTTTAATTTATTATAGATCACCCAAGAGTGCTTCCGCGGTCGTCAGCAACATTATACTACTTGGTTTCCGGGTTGGAGCTTCCGCTTCGTTGTCGTAGCTTTTGCCGACGTTCCGTCCACACTCTTATGGGACATCTTTAGGGCTGCTACTGCACACAATCAGATGTTCCATAAGGCAACGACGCGGTTCCAACCCGGAAACCAAGAGTAATGTAAGAAGTGTAAATAAAATTCAAATAAAATTTAAGATTTAGTAAATTAATAAATCTAATTCAATATGTATTATTTACTGTGTGTTTCCATTAAACACAAAAATCCTTTGTGAATTATATTTAACCTTTGTTTTAGTTAACCCCCTCTATAGCGAACACCTCCTTACGACGGACAGTAGACTCTATCACACAATTGTCCGTTATTGAGAGGCTTTGCTGTATTCGCAAACTGTAATATTTAGTTAATACATTTTTTGTACTTGGGTTATTCCTGTAGGAAATAAATTATTATTATCATTATAACGTGTTTTCACTTAACATTCCACGAATTGCATTTAACCATAGAAAAAAATCTGGCGCATTTTTGCTTTCTCTAGAATAAGCTAATAATAATTCACCTCACGTTGAAAAAGTTCGTTTCGTAGTATTTCAAATATTTTAAAACAAGAAGAAATAACATACTATTATTAAATTTTGCGAAAAAAAAACATTGTCTATACTCACGTGAATTTTCTGACACATTCACCGGCGGCATGGACCGTTGAGTACTCGATTCGAACTGAAAGTTTTTCCTCACTGATGGCGACGCAGGTACGTCAGATGCCGATGGAAATCCGTAAGTGACATCTTGACGGTCGTCCTCGACGATTTCCACGACGTTCTTCGACGTACTCAAGCCATCGACATGCGTACGATTGACAAATTTACTCTTCTTGCTATTACGCTTACTATTTTCACTAGAATCGATAGTTTGGAGACTATTACTATTATTAATTTTATTATTACTATTATCGATTTCAATATTATCGACACTGCTATCGTCACTGTAATCGTCGCTGGTAGATGGCGTCGTCAAGTGTGGCGTTCCCTCGCGATAGAAATCGAGAACATTATCGAACGCGGTTAGATATTCGCGTTTTGTTCGAAAATTTCGAAAATCCTCAGTCTTTTTCTTACGATTATCAGAGTGATGGTGACGACGACGATGGAATATGGCGGTGAAACCTTTAGAATCTAGATGATTATGCTTGTTTAGAATTAAACTAGTATCACTTTGAACGCCGCTGCTATTACGATTATTACTGCTACCTAATACTAATCTGGAAGAAGAATTTAAGCGGATGATCAAGTCCGCAACTTTGTTACCTTGGCGTATCGAGAAGGGTTTGGTTGAAAAGGATATTTGTTGTGGTTTTCCTTGGGGATACTGCAATTTCACTAATAGCAAATTCTCGTGGCTACCATTGGATGTCACGTAGCATTTTGAAGCAATTGTCAAAGCACCGACAATAAGGATGCACAGTAACAGCGCTGCAGCGGTCGAAAACTTGACGAGGACGCCTTGGCAGGTATGGGCCGTGGTCTCTCGAGCGACCAAGGTCCCCACATACAGTGAACACAGGATGAACGAGACGTCGCGAGCTGTACTACGATAAATTACTACGATCAATGCCTCGAATATGTCGAATTCGCTACGTTTGCCGAATACAGCATCGATTTTTCGCCGAATATCGTTCGAGATCGTTAGGATCGACGTGATGGTTTCGGTTCGTTTACCGGATGCGTGACGCGCGTGTCGGATCCCAGGTAGCCGCGACGTTAAGGGTCCTTCGGATTTTCGGTGCGTTTGGCACATCGCATCGCGGCAGTGCAACCAACCCGACGGCGGCGACGTACGACATCTTCATTTTACCGCGTCCCGATCATCAATGGCTCGTTTTCTTCTTGATTCTGATGAATTTATGTATTATATTTGAGAAGTTTTCAATGGTAGCGCGATTGTTTCTTTAGTCTATTGTTTCCATACGCATACTTCCAGCCTGAAAGGAGAAAGAGAGCGGTAATAAATCACTAAATCGATAACTACATACATAGATGGAAAAAGGGATTGATAATCTAGAAAGCTCTTCCAAAATGCAAAGCTTGTCTACACTGTAAAAAAATTCACGAATTTTACCTCTGTTTATTAGATTTATTTTGTTTTAATAACCAATAATTGAATTTCATAATAGAATGTTTTTGTAATCAAACAAACATGCATCAATAAATTCGATATTGTAGATCTTTCAATGTCACTTGAGGACCTATCAGGAAAACCTAAAAGACGCAAAACCAAGGAACTGCGAAAGACATTTTTAACGACAGAGCTAACTTATGCAGCACTGACGAAACTGCTGCAAAACTTATTAGGGAAGCTTCACGCACTACACCAACACGAGCTTCAAAAATAAGAAGTGCTTGGATACAATCAGATAATAAAGCAATTCCTTTAACACCTGATGAAGGCTTATCTTCATTAATTGAGGCTCAAATCCTTATTTCGACATTCTTGAGCCTCTACAGACAACTGGCCTATTGGTAGTAAAGCAGAATCAATAATATTACCGGCCTTCGCGATTTGCCAAAAAAATCTATATGTGCGCTTCCCACAGAACCTCTAGAATTAGAATTTTATTTTTGTGTTAAGTGTGTGCAACATCCCACAACATCTAGTATCTAATGAATTCTTTCGTCTTTTTTGGGCTAAGTACGTTCGCTCATGGAAGCTGCTAACATCTATGCAATTACGATATAATTTGCCAGGTGTGCAAGGTACAGTAAAGGAATGTATAAAAGACGGGTTGAGAAATAAGAAAATCTGCCTGTGTGGATGAAACAACTGATGCTCAGAAACACAGCGTCATTCTTATTGTAGCGTGTCATTTAAAACGTTATGGTCCACTAGCTACATTGTTGTATCCAGTAAAAGGATTCAGAAAACTAATGCAGAAACCGTTGTTAGGATAATAACGGATTCGTTGAGAGAATTTTGTATCACAGGAACCCAAGTCACAATGTTCGTTACTGACGGAGCCGCAACAATCCTGAGAGTTGGTAGGATGTTGAAAATGTGCTTTCCGACTTTTCTTCGCATAACATGCCTCATACACGCATGTCACCTCGTAGCAGAAACCATTCGAAAAAAGTATCCGATGGTGGATAAGTTAATAGCATCTGCCAAAAAAGTGTTCATCAAATCTTCCAAACACATCCGTGTATTCAAACAATTGTGTCCGAAATTACCACCCCCACTTCAGCCTGTAATAACGCGATGGGGAACATGGTTCCAGGCAGTATCTTGCTATCAAAAATATTTTTCACAAGTGAAAAATGTCATCTTGAACTTGATTCAAATGATTCTGCAGCAGATCGAGATAGTCAACAATTTTTTTCCAATTCGGACGTTCAACAACAAACAGATGAAATTTCCATGAACTATTCTGAAGTTGCACAAGCTATTGAGCAATTAGAAAACATTCACTTATCTGCACGAGACGCATTAAATTGCATAAACAATTTACAAGCCGCTCTAGGGAACTTAACGAACACTATAGAAGTCAATGTTGCTCAAAAATTTGGTGCAATTTTAACGAAAAATTCCGATTTACAAAAGGTTAGGTCTATAACTGAAAGTCAAGAGTGCCCAGATGAGGAAAAGGAATATCTGACATTTGCAAATCTTACTTAACTGGATGTCGAAGGATCATTTTCGAAGTATACGACAACGTATTCACAACACCGTCGACGGCTGAATGAATCGACAATGGAAGCGTTGCTGATGTTGCAATTCTACGCAGCTTACCAAGGCGGTTGCCAATTGCCACAGTGAACATCAAGACGACAGGAAAAGGTAACAATATTTTTCACTAACATTGTATATTACATACCTACTTTTATGCGGTGCGCCACTGCCGGTACCACCTTTTTAACAAACTCTAGTTATTATTATTCGATTTATTACTTATGTTTTAGTATTCTACTTACTTGGCTTTATTCATAATTAGAGTAACCAAAACTTGCGGACTCGCATAGGCGTCGGTATTACGGGTTAATATAAGAATACGAAAAATTCATAAATAAACTTACTTGCTAATTATTCAACAAATTAGAGGCATCAGGATGCGAACTACTGTAAACTTGCATCATTGCATATGTTTCCACAGTTACTTTTTTAAACCTTGTGCGTCGATAAGAAAAAATATTCTTATACATAGAAAACGATCTCTCCACATCTAAGGAAGTTACATTTGCATGTAGAAACTGTTTTTCAAAATCACTCAAAAGTTCACTATTCTTACACTTATTATAAACGGCCTCTAAAGTATTAAAATCGGGATTTTTCCTTAAAACACCTGCCAACTTTTGACTTGCGCATAATCCTGGCGTATCATTTAATGTGTGTAATTTATTTTTTACACTCTCCACTATGTCTAATGATTCCTGCAATGACAATTCAGTACATTGTAGTTTTCTGATGGCATCTAGTAATACTGTATAATTGGTACATATTGTTGTTAAATCTTCTAAAAGTTGACGAATTTGAAAGTCTCTTTGACTTTCTCTAATTGCTTTGGATTCATTCCGATTAAATCGCATTATAACTGATTGAATTTGTTGAAAATGGATCAAATAGTAAGAAGCTGCTGTTAGCCAAGTACCCCATCGCGTTAAAATTGGTTCAGGAGGTTCTGGAATACCTGGACAAAATTTACGAAATTCTTTTAAACGTTTAGGAGATTTACGAAACACTGCTTTAGTACTTCCAATGATCCGATCAACGTTTCCGTAATGTTGTCGAACAACTTCACCAACTAAATGCAAAGCATGCAGCACGCAGGTTATATGTATTAAGTTAGGAAATATATGTTTTAAGGATCGCCCAACACTTAACATCGTTGCTGCACTATCTGTCACAATCATCACAACTTGATCTTGGGCAATTTTAAATTTTTTCAAACCGTTCATTATCACTTTTTGAATATTTTCCGCGGTACATTGTTGAACACGTTTGCAAGCTAACAAATATCGAGATGCTGTGTTCTCGCTAGATAAAACGCGAGCTATTACATTCACAATACTGTTTTTCTTTATATCGGTCGTCTCATCCACGGTAATCCATATTTTTTTGGAACACAAACCACGTTTACACACATTTTCTAGCATCTCTTTCATTCGCGGCAAATGATTCCGTAATTGTATTTGTGAGGGTAATGGGTACTTTGGAAAGTATTGTCGCCAAAACGTTTTAAAAGCTGCTTTTTTCACCAACGACAACGGAAGATTACAAGAGGTAAACATAATTAATAAATGTATGAGGAATAGTGTATAAGGTATTTCAGTTCTTGCATTTCTCATATGCTTAATACCATTGACATGCCTCTGGCAATCAGTTCTGTCCAATGCAGCCAAACGAGCATTGCATATTAAGCAAAAAACTGCACTACCGTCATATTTTAAATGGGGAAAAAGTGACACATACTTATGTACATTAGTAGCAAATCTATTACGAGGCATTGTTTTCTTAGGTATGTAAATATTAGTTCTATATGAAACGATACACTAATTATGTACTTGGTATAATACTACAACACACAAAAAACACCAGCTATATTTTCAAAAGCGACACGTAAGTACATAACCTTGACCGTTCGACCAACCTCTGCAACAGCTCAACCGGTACTAAAACGAAATCTCTCTCAGCGCGGTTTAACATGATTTATATTCAAGGTCGACACTACATGCCTGCTTCTCTACCGGTTTAGTTTATTTATGAATTTTTCGTATTCTTATATTAACCCGTAATACCAACGCCTATGCAAGTCCGCAAGTTTAGGTTACTTTATTCATAATTAATACTATTGACATTTTATGTAAAAACTTTTTCATCTTGTGAAATCTATTTCTTTTTCAAATCACGAAGCCGAAAGTTCTACAACAAACAGTTTTTTATTTACCACCCCGTTACGCGAGGTAAACAAGGAAACCATACATCAAAGTATATCCGTTCGTCAGCAATTCAACACAACAGCCGAGTCCTTTTATGGAGGTAAAAATCAATTCTATAAGAGAAATGTTCTTTAACCCATTAACTACCAACTTCTTTTTAATTTTTGACGGGGAAAGTTCTGTGCATGCACAAAAAGTTGTGTAACAATAGAGTTATATTGAAATTAAGTTTTGTTGTTAAAATATCTTATATTTTAGTCCCAAATGGGGATTGTGGCAGGTTGCATGAAAAAAAAGAAATTTTTTTTTTCTATTGTATGAATTATTTTATGTATACAAAAATAGCTGTTATTTATGCCATTTTTCCATACATTTCACATGTAACCCGACATTACATGTAGCACATTCTTTTCTTACATTTCAAAATTGTTCACAAAATGACATTAAACTGTCAAACGCACCTGATAAATTTTTCGCGCCAAGTGATGTACGTAAAATTCCAAAACGAGGGATTGTAGCAGTTAATGGGTTAGCAATGAGGAATTCTAATATTTCATAGGTGAAAAACAAAGAAGCGAAAAAATATACAAGAACTAGTAATTAAAACAAAAAATCGTGGGTTTTTTAATTTTAGAAGGGTAAATTTGTATACCAAGGATTGTTTTCTACATAATTTTTAGGTTGACTTCGTTTCCTGAAAATCAAAATAACGGAAAATTGTGACGTCGTGGAATTTGTTACCCTAATTAGTACATCAAAATCTATAAGAATGGATATTCATTGTAGACCCGTATAATCAAATTTAAATAACTTAGGTGTTGTAAGTTATTTCCTTGCTGGATTACTTGAATTTACCTTCGCCTCTCTTCTGTCAAACATAGCTACATACCTTGCTTCTACGCAATCGTTCACAGCTAATTCAGTTAGACGTAAGATAAACATAAACTAGGACATTTTACGCAAACTTTCGAGCTGTCGGAGTGAACGCTACATAGTTCGGTAGACGCGTGCACGTCGTGCTCGGCGAACATTTTTTCACTTTCACGAGCGCGGGCCCGCCAATCTAACGCGCTCTGGCATCGCCGAACTCGCGCTCACCACCGAGGACGACACAATCCGGAGAAACGAAAACATACATATATTACGCCGGATAATAACACGCAAGATGGTGCGCGGCATGCCGTAAACTATATAGTCTGCCGCTTCTGTTCTAAATACGGGGCTGGCATTCGGCCAGGAGTTTCTGTGGTGAATGTGTTTACGACGAAACACACCTCTGGAATCTGACCGTCCTCATGACTGTTCGCATATTACCGTTATAGTAAAGAACAATTATACTGTATGCGCCCCATACAATTGAATGCAAAGATATGCATTTGTACACTCCAAGACAAAAATAACGTTGCACATGTTACATATTTTGGAAAAAATAAGCTTTACTCTTAATTAAGTTTAGAACAGAAATAGTTGTGTATGGTGTCTATTTGAAAATTTGAAACAAATCATATTTCCAAGTAATAAAACAAACCATTTTCTGTGAAATGTATAATAGCAATATAAAAATAATTTATTGTGTACTTGACCGTATGGTACCAGACAGGTTACAGAACAGTATTTGTACATAAACAAGTATAAAAGAACTTACAAGATGATAATAAAACTAAGGAATAATATTACACAGCTACTGATTGTTTTTGTAAAGTATTAATCTAAACTATATATTATATTACACGTGGAAAGAATGCCTAATAACAATAACCAAAAAATAAATGCTAATATAGCTCATGGTATTGGTGGAATCATTCCCGGCAAAAACAATGTAGCAGAGAAAATAACACATGAACATGTTTCTGCCTACTCGGCGTCATCAGCATGGTTCTGAGCACAATCTTCTACTGCTAATGCCTGCTGATGACGCCGAGTACGCAGAAACATGTCCATGTGTTAGCCCTATTTTCTCTGCTACATTGTTTTTGCCGGGAATGATTCCACCAATACCATAAGCTATATTAGCATTTATTTTTTGGTTATATATTATATTACTTACTAAGAAGGCTTTAATAGATTTTTTAAACTCTCTTACATTGCTTGATGACTTAATAATATCGAGCAATACACTGAAAAGTTTAATGCGCATATATTCTGCTGACCTCTAATACGCCGTGAGCCGGTGATGAGGAGGACGCAACATATTCTTTTGTCTATGCATTCAATAAACCAAATCGTAATTTTAAATGGCGGCAAAGATATATTTTTTAATTTAAAGAAACAATCTTTTTGACATCGTTATTTTAAGGCAGCATGCGATTCAATCTACAGAGGAAAAATGCTAAAAGTACCAGAAAGATTTGATATACCTGGGAAATTAATTAGGCTAGTGAAAAAGACCCTAGAGCAAAGGGTTAAGGCAAGGAGACCCTCTTTCGACAATGCTGTTTAACTTAGTATTAGAAGAAGTGATAAGAAACATCGACATAAATAGACAACGAACACTAAACACAAAAAATCACCAACTGATGGCAAATAGTGGTAAAGAACTGAGCAGAGTAATAACAAAATTCATAGAGGAAGCAGCAAAGATGGGCTTACAAATTAATGAAGCAAAAACAGAATATATGCAGCTAAAGAACAAGCATTATGACAACAATAATGCAATGCTAAGAATTCGAACGTCCAGTAATGGCGAGCTAACATTTAAGGAAATCGAGAGTTATCTATATCTGGATGCATGGATAAATAACTAGTGCGAAGAAGGCCCCGAAATAGACTTCAGGTTGACAAACAGCAATAGGTGTGTGGCAGCGCTACAGAAAGTAATGAGAAGTAAAGAACTATCATGGGGGCTAAAGATAAGGATCTACAAAACAATAATACGACCCACCCTGCTCTATGGAAGTGAAACATGGATGCTAACAAAAAGAGAGCAAACCAAGATACTGATATGGGAAAGGAAGGTTTTATAATAATAATAACAATAATAATAATAATAATAATAATAATATATTTATATTCGTAATTTAACCATTACAGAAAATTGTCAGTCTTTGTTTTGTGTGTAAAGGGCACAATAGTTAATTAAATATAAATTAGAATAAAAGATAAGAGTCAATTATAAAATTAAAATAACAAACAATGACATATAAATAAATAAATAAAGACAAACAAAACATATATACACTAGACTAGAAATTCCTGGATGTCGTAGAACTCCCGCTCCAAAAGTATTGCCTTAACGTTATTTTTAAAATTCGTTAGAGGTAAGGTTTTGAATACCTCTGGCAATTTATTACATAATTTTGTTCCCCAGTAATCAATTGCTTTCTGGGAACTGGCCAATCTGTGATACGGCACTCTTAGTTCATTTCTTGATCTGGGGGGGAACTATGGAAATTTCCATTTTGGAGAAATGTTTCTTTGTTTTGGTGGACGTGACTGACAGCTGCCAAGATGAATGCGGATGGAAGGGTAAGTATTCTTTCTCTTTTAAAGTATGTTTTAGAGCTGTCTCTTTATTCCAGGTTGCACAGGAATCTGATGGCCTTCTTTTGCAGTATAAAAATCCTCTGTGCTTCCGAAGATGTCACCCATAAGAGTAAACCGTAGCACATTATGGAGTGGAAATTTGCGAAGTATGCCGCCTTAGCTACTTCATGTGTGGCTATGTGCTTAAGCCTCCTGATTGCGAATAGTGCAGATGATAATTTCTTCGCCAGGTGCTCGATATGTGGGTACCATGTAAGACCACTATCGACGATAATTCATAGGAAATTTACCGCCGAAGGCTGGCCAGTATGTGTGGTAGCGAAGAACAGATTTTGTCTTATCAACGTTCACTTTTAGTTTGTTAGCCACGCACCATGTTTTTGCATCCCTAATAGCCGGAATATCATTGGTGTAAATGACGAAAAGCAGAGGACCAAGAATGGAACCCTGAGGAACACCACATGTTATACTCATCGGCTGCGATTGCAAGTTGTTCCATTCCGTTAATTGCAATCTACCTGTCAGGTAAAATCTCAGTACTCCTCTTTTTCCATAATATTCCAACTTGCTTATTAGAATATTATGATTCACCGAATCAAAGGCCTTTGTTAAGTCTAACATGTTCAATTCAGCATATTCTCCTACATGGAACGCTCTATAAATGTGTTCGACTATACTCAGGATGCGGTCGTAAAATAGCCCTTTCTATATCCATGTTGACTTGAACTCAAACACTACTGCTTTTCGAAGTACGTGGCTAGCCTCCATGCAATTGCTTGCTCGAAAATCTTCGATATCGCTGGTAGAATGCTAATAGGGCGATAATTCTCGCAGTCATTCTCGTTTCCCTTTTTGAGCACCGGAACAACTCTGCCTATTTTAAGCTACCCTGGAAACACCCCTTGTTCTATGCACCTATTAAAAATGATCGTTAAAGGTACGCATATCTCCTCGCGTAGGTCTTTTAGTAGCGAAACAGAAATATTATATACATCTCTGACGTTCTTTCCTTTCATTTCTTTTGATATCTCTTCTATTTCTGTCGGTGTGACTGGATTTAAATAAAATGATGATGTGTTTTCCAAGTGGCTGGTCCGGAGCAGAGTTAAGGAAAATGTTTGGCGGGAGGAAGACAGACGAAGGATGGGAAAGAAGGTCAAATGCTGAAATATACGAGCTGTTTAATGAGCCCAGGATAGACGACGTGGTAAGGTCGAGAAGGTTGCAATGGCTGGGGCATTTGGAAAGAATGGACGTCTCAAGAACAGTAAGAGGAATAGAAGGAAAAAACGAGGAAGGCCGCGAAAAGAATGGAGGGGAGTAGTAAGGGAAGACATCAGAGAAAAGAATATAACAAACTGGAAAGAGAAGGCGAGAGATCGGAAGAGATGGAAAGAAGAAACAAAACCATGAAGTTCTAGGCAATAGGCCTGAATGGTCTGGGTGAAGCCTTATATATATATATATATATATATATGTACACGATCTGTTGAAACAAATAACCTCAAGTTTGATTTGAAAATACATCCGTTTGATTTAATACACGTAATATGTTTGATTCAACAATGCAGTTCATTCTTTTAAAGAACTTCGTCAGTTTGAAACAAATATATTTTTCTTCGCCACTTATTTGACTTGTCCTTTTTATTGCGAACGTTCCCAAAATGGAAACATACTAAAAAATCTAATTTTTACTGAATTAATCATAACACTTGCATAAAATCCTTATGTTTTAAAATATACAAGGATGTAAACTTTTCTGATTGTTGATTATAAAAAAATTACGCAAGTAATATGATTAATTCTATAAAAAATAGATAAATATGTATTTGCTTAACAAAATATTTTTGTGGTTTAAAGTATGCTGTTACTTTGACAAATATGTTATTCTGTTGGTATTATTAGTCCATTGAAATGATTAGTACAATAGATGCTTTCTTCTTTTTAGAGAAGAAAGCATTCATTTATGAGCACATACGGTAACAATGTGCTAAAAATGCACAATCGTTTGAAAAATTTTATTAACATTGTGGATAAACTAACAAAAGTACATAAATAATAAGTATAATGCCGAAAATTAATCTCCATTTCGTAGTGACGTGGTGCTTTTACAAACTCCAGCTCCTTAAAATACCATTAACTTCCTCCATTACGTTAAGGTGATATCAAGGCCTTCCTAATGTGGTCGCAAACAAAAACGGTCTTACAAGTTTCTTCGAGATTATTCACATTTCCCAGGAACCTGTAAAGTGAATATGGTTAGGTTAGGTTAGGTCTCGATGACGAAGTTGTAACCTGATTTTAACAACATTAATAACATCGAAGTTAAGTATGTATAGTGCGCCGATAACTTTAAACAGACTGTAGTATGTCCAAATTGTTATAATATATAGCTACAAAAATACGTCGACAAAAAAATTATTAAAAGGTATGCACTTTTATATAGGTATTTGTAAAAACAATAATTATCCATATATACGTAATTTTGTAATTGTATTCGTGTAAAATTGTTTCGACAAAGATGACATTTTTTTATTTTTAATTTATCCGCAAACCGTCCTTCTGCGTAGCCTTCCTGATTCAAGGTAATAATAGCAGATCGTTTTGAAACAGCTAGAGGCTTTCCACGGGGCATTTTAAGCAGTCAAACCGAAATTACTTTATTTTTCACTTGAACAACTACAGATACTTTCACAATAACAATCTCTTCAGAACTACTGCGTTTACAAATGTTATAATACTTTATAAAGGGTATACGAATATTTCCAGGTAACACGAGTGAATCAGCTAACCCTCCTAGGGATTATTCTAAAGCTTGATTGTCACTGTAATTATTGGGGATTTCCAACATAATTATATATTTTATGATAACGGTCTTATAATTAAAGCTGGCCACGAGCGGTACCGCGCAGTAGCGTAGAGTCGACCAGGCCACGCGTTCCACTAGAGTTATTCTGCTAATAGAGATGTTTGCTACCGCAAATAATTTCGCTCATCTTTTAAATAAAAATTAAATAACACGTGCTCAAACACTTACCATTTTAAGAGTCCTCCGTGAAATCACAAAGTGAATAATGTCTGTTAAATATCTGCAACATTAGATATGTTTCAACTGTTGTTTCGGCAAAACTAGTACGGCATGAGGAAAGAATGCGTTTATATGCAGAGAACGAACGTTCTACATCTAGTGACGTAATATTTGCGTAAGTAAAATAATCTTTCAAATAACTTAACGATTCTGTTGACGCACCTTCACAAATGTGTCTTAATGTGCCAAAATCAGAATTTTTCTCAAAAACACTTTCAAATTTTTCTAGAACAGAAACACTTTTGCGTCTTCAATCGCGCATAGGTATGCGTGAACATGTTGCACTATTTGTAGATTCTTCTCACGGTACCGCAGGATTTTGTAATTTTTCTATTGCATCTGCTAGCCCGAAGTAATTGTTGTGAATGATTTTTAAACCCATTTTAACCTGACTATCTTGAAATTTCGACTGGCTGTTCTGGATAGCGGCAGCTTCCTTGGTATCGAATTGTAAGACCACGTTCTTAATATTGTCAAAATATTTATAATAATAAAACGCCTGCAACCATGTTCCCCAACGAATTAGAATAGGTTCTGGTGGCTCTGGTATACGGGGGCACAGTCTGTGAAATTCGCGAATACGTTTCGGTGATTTGACAAATACTGCTTTGGTATGCGCTATTAAAGCGTCTACCTCAGAATAACATTTTCTGATACTATCCGCCACAAGATTGAGAGCATGAATTTTACACGTAATGTGTAACAAATTAGCAGAATGCTTTTTAAGAGACCGGCCTACAGAAAGCATGTTTGCAGCACCATCACTCACTAACATCAAGAGTTGGTTCGTTGAAAGTTCAAACTTGTCCAATGTATTTAACACTAACTTTGAAATTACTTCGGCAGTACACTGTTGTATTCGTTTGGAGACTAATAGAATTGAAGGTTCCGATTGATGAGGTTCCAATTTGCGTGCCATTACATTAAGAACAGAATGTTTCTTCCGATCTGTTGTTTCGTCGACACATAACCACAATTTTTGATCTTTCAACTCCGATTTTATTTTTTGTTCAATATGTTCGCGCGCAGATGGCACAATTCTCCGTAACGATGTTCGACTTGGTAATTTGCACTCCGAATAGTTATTCCAAAAGCAGATAAATGGTTCCTTGTCTAGTAAATTAAACGGTATATTACATGCGATAAACGTAACGCATAAATTAAATATACATTTTTCATTGTCTCGTGCGCAATTTCTTTTGAGACATGCTTTTCACTATTTACGTGTCGTAGACAATGTTGTCTGGACCAACACATTAACGGGATTTTACAGATTACACATTTAATTTTAGCACCTTCATATATCAAGTCTGGAATTTCTGCAATAAATTTTCGAAGTTCGTCCGACCGCGGTCGTTTTGCTGACGAAATCATAATTTTTCTAGGACAGATAAACAATTGCGCAAATGACCGGTAGCGAAAATGTCCGTACTGCTCCTCAGACGAAGTAATACTACCGTTCCTCTCGGTCCGAACTGATTCTACGCCGGTGCGCGGTACCGCTCGTGGCCAGCGTTACTTATAATAGACAAATACTACCTGGAAATTGGTAAAAGGCTTCCAGAAAAGGTTAGTTTTAATAATTCCTCACAGAAATGTATATTATATAATTTTAAAATTTTTTCCTAGACAGTTAATATAATTTGTCAGCTTGCCCGAACTTCCATGAACGGTACTGTACGTCTACTTGCACCAACAATATTTAAGTTTACTTATCTTACAATTAAATAATTTTGGACAAATAATTCACTCTGTGAAACTCCCGAAGATATACAGTTTCTTGGAAAATATAACTTGCAATCCGATGTATATGTATATATCTTTACATTTCGAATATATAACGTATTAACCGTTTTGTCGCTGACTGTATACGCGTTAGACATAGCCGCGTTTAAGTGGCAGCATAGTAGGCGTCAGGAGGTACTTAAAACTAACGTTCCATGCATCGCATTCTACATACTATCACCTTGAAAGCAATGCTTCTACGAAAAGTAACGTCGTCTAACGGCGCTGCTCTGTGATTAGCCGTAATGACGTTCTTGAACTGCATACATATCGGACGAAATACGCGAAATAGAAAGGATTTAGCTCTAATGGGTTCGGCGGCGATCTACAAAACAAATGCGAATATAATTGCTCGTTATTAAAGCCTTGGAGATTGAGGAAAAAAGGAAAAAGGCCAAATCGAGATGAAAGGAAAAGAAAACGTTGATGAGTGTGGAATGGGATTATCTGGGATATAAACATGGTTTCGTTTATTGTATCTAGTAAGTGAAAAAGGAAGCAAGAGATTAATGCAGGCTTCTAACAATTTTTTTCGAATTGCTTTTGTAGGAAAGAATTTAGGGCAAATATCAATGTCACTATGGATTAAATATAAAAAGTATAACATTAGTCGTCAGTATCCTGAGACCTACATTATCTCTCATAAAAGAAACATCTCAGACAAGTTGCTGAATTGGAAAAAGGGGTGAAGATTCAAAACATCCACTATAATCGTATTGTTTTTTTTTTACTTCAGTGGTTGGAACATATACCATTACCAGATCTGGACCTGCCAGACGAGCTAACAAAATGCTGAGTAAAATAAATTTCTGTGTTATTATGTATACTGCTCATTTTAAAAGCAATGAACGGTTTAACAGGACTAACTATCGTGGTAAAATGCTTTGATTGCTTTTGTATAGTTGTAGTCATTACTAGAGTTTGTAAAAAAGGTGGTGCCGACAGTGGCGCACCGCATAAAAGTAGGTACGTAATATACAATATTAGTGAAAAATAATATTCTTACCTTTTCCTGTCGTCTTGATGTCCACTGTGGCAATTGGCAATCGCCCTGGTAAGCTGCGTAGAATTGCAACATCAGCAACGCTTCCATTGTCGATTCATTCAGCCGTCGACGGTGTTGTGAATACGTTGTCGTATACTTCGAAAATGATCGTACGACATCCAGTGACGATTTGCAAATGTCAAATATTCCTCTTCCTCATCTGGACACTCTTGATTTTCAGTTATAGACCGAACCTTTTGTAAATCGGGATTTTTCGTTAAAATTGCACCAAATTTTTTGAGCAACATGGACTCCTATAGTGTTCGTCAAGTTTTCTAGAGCGGCCTGTAAATTGTTTATGCAATTTAATGCGTCTCGTGCAGATAAGTGACTGTTTTCTAATTGCTCAATAGCTTGTGCAACTTCAGAATAGTTCATGGAAATTTCATCTATTTGTTGTTGAACGTCCGAATTGGAAAAAAGTTGTTGACTATCTCGAACTGACGCAGAATCATTTGAATCAAGTTTCAAGATGACATTTTTCACTTGTGAAAAATATTTCTGATAGTAAGATACTGCCTGGAGCCATGTTCCTCATCGCGCTATTACAGGCTGAGGTGGTGGTGGTAATTTCGGACACAATTGTTTGAATACACGGATGTGTTTGGGAGATTTGATGAACACTTTTTTGATAGATGCTATTAACTTATCCACCATCGGATACTTCCTTCGAATGGTTTTTGCTACGAGGTGACATGCGTGTATGAAGCATGTTATGTAAAGAAGAGTCGGAAAGCATATTTTCCACATCCTACCAACGCTCAGCATTGTTGTGGCTCCGTCAGTAACGAACATTGTGACTTGGGTTCCTGTGATACAAAATTCTCTCAACGAATCTTTTATTATCTTGACAACGGTTTCTGCATTAGTTTTCTGAATCCGTTTACTGGATAACAACAATGAAGCTGGTGGACCATCACGTTTTAAAGGACGCGTTACAACATGAATGACGCTGTGTTTCTGAGCATCAGTTGTTCCATTCACACATAGGCAGATTTTCTTATTTCTCAACTCGTCTTTTATACATTCCTTTACCGGTACCTTGCACACGTGGCAAATTGTATCGTAATTGCAGCTTCCATGAGGGAACTTAGCCCAAAAAAGACGAAAGTGTTCATTAGATACTAGATGTTGTGGGATGTTGCACACACTTAACATAAAAATAAAATCATATAAAAATTGCCAGTATGGAATACTGTTTCTTAAATTCAATACATGACGTTTACTTTTACAATGTTTTCTACATTCAAACCTATCGCGACTTAGCAATCCGCTATTGCATATTGTGCAATAAATATGCGGACTTCTATATTCTAATCCAGGGAAATGCCTGAGATATTTATTCACATTCGAAGGGAATGTTACACCCTTTGGGCGTCCTATCCCCGGGTACTTATTTGGCGTGCAACATGCAACGTACTGTCGCTTTGAACTCTCTCGCGGTACTGTGGAGATCCACTACGAGTTGTAAATTACCCCTACCCACGCCGCTACCGCTACGCTACTGCCATCCGGTACCACCTTTTTAACAAACTCTAGTCATTACCAATTACAACATAGTGATCTAACAGGACAAATTAAATCGTTTTCAAATTGTTTGTATTTATACCGTATGCATCTTTACTAGACAAGTTCCTCAAACCAAAACGAAAAAGGTCACTTGGTGATGGTTTCCATGATTGATTTGGAAGAAAATTTGTAAAATCAACGTTAATAGAAGGTGAAATTTTCTTGTGGTTTTTTTTTCACTATTTTGCGGATAATAACCACCTAAAATACTATAAGACTTACATATGAGGTTTGAAAGAGTTTCACCGCAGCAAGTATATGGTGGAGATAAATGCATTGAATGGTATGATATTCCTCAAATCTATCTTAAGTAAAACTGGTCTTCAAGATGCAAACTGAATCCATAATATCTTTTTCCAAAATCCAATGCATAAGCATCTTTTGTATAATAATTTTCAAGAAGAAGCTTCTCATAATGATTCTAGTCTTGAAGAAGACATATCGATATATTTTTTGGAAGAGATTGCACAAGAATCATGAATTTTGGCATAACTTACGAAGTTAACTCACAAAATCTTTTCAAATCAAAGTAAAACTTGTTTAAACTGCAAACCATTTTTGAATAATCTTCCAAAATCCGGTAAACACAATATTCACGGCACACCCCGCCCAAAAAAAATTATTAATTAACTCGGGAAGGCCTTTTCGAAGACACGTGGGTCATCATCATCAAGCCAAGTACCGATTGGCTTCCCGAGTTAATTAATAATTTGTGTGGTGCGGAGTATGCCGTGAATATTGTGTTTCCCATACTACCCCACAGTCCTTGCTATCATTATTCTTCCAAAGTCCCTTAACTAAAATCTGACATACCCAAACTATTTCAAAAACACCTTTTTTTGGTTTTCTCATCCTCGTTCTCAAATAGTAATAAAATTTTCGTACAATTAATCTAAACCAACCAATTCACACGCTTTCATTTTCCAATGTGCGTCGTACTTCTTTTCAACCTGTTGATACAATCAATGTATTTACACCGTAAAAGTAATTGGAATTGTAAATTGGGCGTCTGTTTGGGTTTCGGAGGTTTAAAATATCCCATTTAGAAAAGAAGGGGTTATGTATATCGTTTATTATTCCATGAGTGTTTAGTCTACGTGCAAACAGTAAACTTCGGAGCTGCTATTGAGCTATCTCCTGCGAGGAGAGGCACAAATATGGCAAGTGGATGTCGTTTATTATTAGAACGTTAAGTCATAGTATCGGTAAAGGATTTTTTTTTGGAGATTACGTCCGGCGGAATTCTTTTTACGAAATCTTTGTTATTCGAGAGTTATTGAACCTGTAAGAAAGACGAAAATATCTCTATTATGTTGTTTTGTATTGAGCCAATTGAATGACCATTTCTAATGCTGGAATGAATATATTGAAATATGAAATGTCCTACTTATTTTCTAAGACATTTCTTAGTATTCATTGTAATCAAAATCTTTTGTGACATGCCAAAATATACCTCAACATCATTGAAATACTTAATTATTTGGAATTGTGGTTCTCTAATAAATTGATTCAACAAATTTGAGAGCCACACTTGTTCTTCTTTAGAGTTCTCATTTTGGACCGAGAGACATCTTGTACTTAAGCAGTCGCCTACACTACGTCCACTAGATTGAGTATGAAACTCCTTTATGACAGAAACAGAATGCTGCAAGGTTCAAATTGAGGACCGGTTCTTTTCAATATTTAGCTTTAAATGCAGAAGATCCCATTAATTTTTGATACTATTGCACCGGCATCTGATTGTCTGATTTTGTTTATATTTGGTTTCACTATCGTTTAGAGGGATTGTGGTCCGTAGTTGTTTTTTGCAAAAGGGTAAAAAAAAATTTTGGACGATAGGTGTTTGAATAAATGGGGATGTTAACACACAACGCAGCATATAGGCAGAAAAAATCCAAATCGTTTGTTCAGTACGTTTACATGAGCAAGGGTTGTTTGGTGCAGCTATGATTTTAAAATTTAAAAATTAAAGAAATGGAACATGAACAAAAAAAATCAGTAACGATAAAATGGGCAGCGATATTTTCAAATATTGCAAGGCTTTGTCTACCATCACGGAATCATGATATTGACAACACGGTGCTCCCCGCAACAATAGACAAACGTACAAAGACAAATTACGCAATACATTTGGAAATTATGTATTAGTAGGAACCGTTGGCATTCCAGGTGACCAGATATGAATCCGCCGGGACTGCCTGACTATTGAGGCTACTTCCTAATAGAACTACTACTCTAAGAAACTGAAGCAATCGATGTCACAGTCATCCAGAACATTATTGGGAATACTTTTAATAACCGTTCATAATTTAAAAAGAAAGACTACTCTCAATTGAACCTCATTGTAGTATTTCATATTGAATTCTTTTTTGTTTCCCCTTTTTAAAATACCACGCTGGGCTTCGGAGGCCCGTGTTTATGCATGCTAGGTTAAAAAGACTTCATAGCTTCTAAGAATTCAATGGATGTTGAGGAGTACTTAACTCGATTTTCTATGAGATTTTGTGGTTATGTTTGGATGTCTATTAATAATTACACTATGATAATTCGTACGTTTCGTAGGACGTAATCGTTAAATAATTCTCAGGGCATCGAATTTCATCAGGTACCATGTATACATAGCACGTCAAGTCGCCTATACATATAATGTTGCGCACAATATCCTAATTGATATCAGTCGCGCAGGCGATAATGTAAAAATGTGTCTACGCAAAGTAATTTCTTCCTGTTTTTCAGGGTCAACAATTGCATCAATTGGCAATTCGCACGTCGCTAACGTATATGCCCTCGGGGGCCCGACAGAACTGCAGCATTATGAATATTTCATTTCGCCAGAGATATCCGTCTTACGTAGTGGTTACTGGCTGGGGGCCCGTGAATCGCTAAACAAAACAGGATACACGCGATATCTCGGTAGGGCGTGGGAAAGGGTGGGCCCTGTTTAAAATTACGATGATCGTTAAAGTAACGGAAATTGTAAAAAATTCGAATAGTATTTTTGTTATCCGTGTGTGATCTAAATTTATTTGTGCAACATGCATTTTGATAAGGATGTGTAATTTTAAGCATGAAAAGTGAAAACTGCTTCAATACTTCTTACGTAATTAAATACACAATAGGGTACGTACCATGATCTACGATCCACAAAAAGAGATTAAGGTATGAAATTTTTTCGTATCTCAGCTCGAATTTTCATGTATTTTTCGATTTCAAATACACCGACATAACCCAAAATATGTAAGGACATATACGAAAAGGACCCCACACGGTTAATTGTGAGAATTTGTCGAAGCATTTTGATTTTCGGTGTCATGACTACAGTAACCAAAACTTGCGGACTCGCATAGGCGTCGGTATTACGGGTTAATATAAGAATACGAAAAATTCATAAAAAAACTTACTTGCTAATTATTAAACAAATTAGAAGCATCAGGATGTGAACTACTGTAAACTTGCATCATTGCATATTTTTCCACAGTTACTTCTTTAAACCTTGTGCTTTGACAGAAAAAATATTCTTATAAAAAGAAAACGATCTCTCCACATCTAAGGAAGTTACATTTGCATGTAGAAACTTTTTTTCAAAATCACTTAAAAGTTCACTATTCTTACATTTATTATAAACGGCCTCAAAAGTATTAAAATCGGGTTTTTTCCGTAAAACATCTGCCAACTTTTGGACTAGCGCATAATCCGGGGCGTATCATTTAATGTGTGTAATTTATTTTCCAGTAAATAAAGAAAAATTGTTTTCTTGGTACTTAAAATCTTGAAAACGCTTTTCAACTTCTGTCAGAAGGCTTCCCATTTTCTCTGTATACCATTTTGTATGATATTGGACATTCGTATTTTCCTGATACGTCTTACAAGTCGGAAAATGTGACAGATTATCCACTGCTAACTGTTTTTCCCACAGCATCATCTTACACTTGAAAGCTTTCACATGATCATGCATATCTGTTATAACTTGACGTGGTCCTTGCAATTTCGTATTTAACTCCGACAAGTTTTTGTGATATCTACCATAAATGAAAGATCTTGTAAAAAGGTACGTCGGATAATAAGTGACATCTTGTCCTTTCACTTCCATGAAAAGGGGTATTTCTTCTTTAAGTTTCCAAAAACCCGATCGAGAACCATAGAACACGAAAGCCATCGCACCTCTGCATAATAAGGAAAACCCAGTGTACTCACGTTCTAAATCACGAAAAAACGCAAAAAACTGTCCACGTGCGCTTATGAAGTTAATAATTTTTTTCACTGATTTTAAAACGCTTTCTAACTTGATCACTTTTTGAGCAAAAACTTTTTGGGTGGATTATACAATGTACATGATGAAAATCTAGTTTGATCTTTGTCTGTAAATTTTTAATGAAGCCATTATTTACCCCAGTCATGGAAGGAGCTCCGTCTGTTGCAACGGAACACAGTTTTGACAAATCTAAATTGTCTTTTGCAGAATCTGTAAAACAGCATTGAAAATATCCTCTTCAGTTGTTATATCATGCAATGGTACTAATTCCAGTAATTCTTCATAACTTTGATATCTCTATCAACAGCACGAAGAAAAACAGCGAGTTCCCGCCACAACCACACACATCTGTACTTTCGTCACAGGCAATAAAAAAATGCAATGAAAGAGTCTGATTTTGTTTTTATCTGCGTTTTCAAATACGGTTATTAACACGCTCGGGGGCCAACATTATCTGGCTTTTTTTCAAAATTGATTCGGGCCGCAGGAAAATGCTCAGTGGGCCGCATTTTTGACATGCTTGGTGTAGATCATTTTTCAATCTTTAAAAATTTTGACCTTGTATGAGTTATAAATCTTAGAAGCTAGTTGTTACATAACAACAACAAAAATCAATTAATAATACAAAACAATACACAACATAATAAATAAAAACCATACATCACGGAAAACACTCATTGAGATTAAGTGCGGGATTGCGTGAATGTTTTTAGGTATTAAGATTTATAATCATCTTTCAGAAAATTTCAAAAGGGCTTAGCTCATGTAACTTTAAAAATAAGATATGGCTGCAATCAAAGTTGCTTCTACTCCAATGAACGAATACTTTGAGCAGCAATATTAACATATAGATTTGATGTATATATTCTTTTGTATTTATATCTCTCTGTTTTTCTTGGTATATTCGTTCTGTGAGATGTTTCATACTCGTTTACGAAAATAAATTACTACTACAAACTACTACTACCTTTCAAAAAGGTACACCGATGAGCCGTAGGCGGCGAAACGCGCGTCTATACATGGGGGATGTTAGTAGCTTATATCATTATTAAAACATAATTTATTTACTTATTTATTAATGAGGTTCTGGACTCCCCTTTGATGCAGTCTAGACTTAAAATTTTAGGAACAGTTATGGAAGTGGAGTTTGGCTCCATGGCTATAGACGTGGGGAATATACTTTAAACAATAATATTCGTTACTTTTAATTCTTAAGCATTGCCATCTATCACGTTTCTTTTTTATATAAAGAATGTATCCAAGAGATATAAATAAAGCATTCCATCTCTTAATTTCTTCCAAAATTACAAATTAATATTCATACATAGCAGAAAATAATTTTTATGGCAAACGTTTCCCGAACTATTTGCAACAGTTCAAACGTTTTGGCATCAAAGAAGCAAATAGTTGGGTAGTTAAAAAAATCTTTCACTCGCCAGCATACATAGAGGTTACGTTAATTCTGTGTCCGATATGTTCGTAAAGAAATTACACATACAATTAGGAAAATTTTTTTCACTTTTCGATGCCCGAAACATGCAAAAAGATAGGAGAAATTAGAAAAGCAACTATGCGTAGAAGCTAGAAGGCCACTCTCCGGGTTTTTTAAAATAGCAGCGGAAAGGGCGTACCGTCATTGTTATGCCGTACGTTTACGATACGCGGGTTCAAAAAAGAACCAAATATTTTTAATTCATCGTAAAAAATACTATAAAATAAAAATACGTCGGACTGCGCTACGCCTGTTACGAGCAGCGCCCACCCGGAGGTATAATTTAAATTTAGGTTATGTATGCATATATGTATATACAAGGGAGAGGACACAAGGTCGAATCGCTTTTATTATGACTATATTATAAGAAACAACAGAAACCGCGTATTTTAAAAATTAGTAATAGGAAAAAGTATGTTTTTTGCATTTTTGTATAAAAGAACGATATTAAAAAAATTCCTCAACCTACTAGGATGAAGATGTAGCGAAGATTCGTCGATGTTATACAGAGTTTCTTCCACTAAAAATGAGAGAATCCCGCGGGCCCTTCTACGGTGAGGAGTCCCCCAGGTGTCTTTGGGGGTAATCATATTCACACACAGCACCAAACACGGAGTTCAACGCGTTAGTATCTCGTCCCGAATACAATCTGTGTGTTTATTATTGTTATTATTACAATGTTATAAATGTAATCTAAGGATGATGCGAATAACGTGAACGATGAGAAACAACACTAAGCGACTAACCGAGAGAGAGCCGACTGTCTTGTCGAGATCGATCTGCAAGCTGAGGTGGTGTTACTGGTATTGTATTCGCCACTGTGCGATTTGCTATTGTATTACCAACACAAAAATCACTCAATAATAACAACAAAAAGTTCGTTTTCTCGCGAACGCGGAAAAAGATAGGTTAGAATAGCGGCGGGGCCTGGATCTTGTGTATGGGAAAGGAAATAAAAGTGGGAGTGAACTGTGTATTATCGTAGGACGGCGCTGCTACAATTATCGTGTATTATTTCGCTTCAGGTCAATTCTCCGGGATTTTCTCGGCCTAAAACGTAAGATGAATTGTGTTTTGTTTGAGAGAGCGTCCGACTATGATGCGTACGCGCGTGTATGTGTGTTTTATCGTCGATGTGTCGTCACATACTGACTCTTCGCGGTTGTTCAGCCGGTCTGCGCCGAGTCTGACCAGACAGATTTACAACGGTCGGCGTTCGGTCAAGTTCGACTCGTCTCGTTCGCTGGTGGGTCGCGGCCGCAGTATAGGCAACCGTGGGGTTATGTAATATCCCCCTACATTTTTTACTTTACAATGAAAAACATTTAAATATAGCCCAAAATACGTTCCCCCTTACTTTTTCCGTCAACATATGACGCATGTACTGTAGGAGAAGAGAGGAGGGGACTACATGCATATGTATATATAGTACATACCAACTCGCGGTATTGTGGAGGAAAGATAGGTCCAAATTTTATTCCCGTTGACGTGATTACGAATTTTATTTCGTATCCGTACGTCTATTTGATCTTTTAAGGCTCTTCTTTAGACTAGGTCTCGTGTTTAGTGCAGAGTCAAAAATTTTTTCCCATTAAAATTGACGTGTGACAACATTATTAAAACGCATACGGAAGCCAGAGTTTGTAAATGTTTTCGCGGAAACATAAATTAGTTTTCTATCCCAATAAAACGATAAAAATAGCAAATTTATTCATAACATCACATTAGTATTTCATTTTATATTTTTATTATTTCTATGTACATTTAATTTCCTAAAGTAGGTAAAACAATTAGCAAATTATTATCTTATTGTACATTATTGATTAGCAAATATCAGGGCCGTGCTGTTTCGGGGGGGCAACACGTGCAATTGCAGGGGCGGCAGGCGGCACGACCAAGAAAAAAATACATGAACCCAAAAAGAAATAATGCAAAATTAAATTGACACAAAAGAAGTAAATAACATTTTCATTTTTTTTTTCAGTTAAAAAAAATCCAAACCCTAATTTCCTATTTAAACGAAATCGGGGAATTCAAAAAAAATCCATCAAAAGCAGCTGCAAAATAGCATTTTCTTGGAAAGCCCGAAAGAAATAAGTCATGCCGTCAACGGTGTTGGAGCTTCTCTTTCAGTCTCTCCTTTTCTTTTCATTTTGCTTTAAACGATTCTCGTTCCCTGTTTTTAAAGGGAGAAACCTTTATTCGGTGAAATACCTATATTGGTGGATAATATAAAAGCCCGCGACAATTTTTTAAAATGTTTATGATTATTGACGTTGAGCGTAATATTTTGGTCTGTTTGTGTTCGAAATTAATTCGTTAAAAAAGTCGATTTGGGGGTTGAAAATTTTGTGCTGTTCTAAATACTGTAGCAAAGTAAGTAGAAACATTATGTTTTGTGTATATTGAAAGTAACTGCTAATAATACAGGGACACAAAAAAAATGTCGAAACCCTGAGGGTAAACCTTCCTTTCCCCAAGTATTTTGGGGCGCTTTAACAGAATATGACAATAAAAAAGGTTTTAATTATACAATTTTCCCCCAGCACCCCCCTTTCAACCCCCTTTGGGGTTTGAAATTCTTGGTGCGCTGAAAACCCAAAAATGAGATAAAAACTGATGGGTGGTTTAAATCAGTTTTTATCGTCATATTCGGTTTCAGCGCCCCAAAATACTTGGGGGAAAGGGGGTCTACTTCTGGGGTTTCGACCTTTTTTTGTGTGCCTGTTTAATTCACTTTATATATAATATACATAATATATTGTATTTTTTGGACTTTTTTTTTAATTTTACTGGGTTAATACAAAATGTCGGGAAGTAATCCAAAGAAGAAATCAGGGCCTTTTTATCGCAAGCAAAAAGGAATAAAACTGTTAGAAAAGGACAAACTTAGGGGATCCTTGGATCGATATTTTAAAAGCTTCTTGTCAACAAAGGTCATCAACAAGCAATGAACACAACCAAAAAACATCCACTGCAAGATTCTCCGACTCAGATAGTTTGGATGGAGCAGATTCAATACCGGGAAAGAGCAACCTTTGGTCGAATTGGATGAAAACCACGAAAAAGGGAAAGCGATGATGCCGGTATTTCTGAAAACCGTCTCTCCTGAAAAAAAAGGGAAAGAAACACCATCGGATTTTGATTTCCTTTTGGACTGATCCGGGTACGTGGCCGTCGGTTTTAAATAGTCGCTTATTGATCTTATGATTGAAAAAGGGTCTTTCCATTTGAAAGAATATAATTTTCCTTTTGATGATACAAAACAAAAAATTTTTGCAATAAATTTTTTAATGAGATTTTGTCAAATGGGGAAAAATTTAAAAACGAAACTGGTTAGTTTATTCCCTCTAAACTAAATGCTGCTTTTTGCTTTTGTTGCAAGATTTTTAGTACTAAGAATAGAGAAAATTAAATTAATAAACCGGTGGATACCCCAGATTGGCGGCATGTAGCTGTATATTTTTTCAGAGCATGATCGTAGTTCCTTTCACGTTGAGTGTATAAAAAAATGGTGTGGATCTAAAATTTTATTTGCCCAGCATATCTTGGATACCAATCATGAATCTTTACTTTCTAATCTTAAATTAATTCAGCTCATGAATAATTACGAAAGTTTAGAATATTAACGAAGATATTTTCATATACAAAACATGTGAACACAAGTAAACCTTACTCTTATGTTTAAAATCTTAACTTTTTCTTTCAATCTGGACTGGTCTTTTTTGCTCATTTTGCTAGAGCAGTATAATTGAATTTGGAGTTTTGAAGAAGCAAAAGTAACTATTTCCTTTGCTCTTGTTTAAATTTCGTTAAAAGAAACAAGTAAAGAGCACAATTAATAACAGCAATGTTTCGTATGCCATTAAAGATTTTATAAAAATAATATACATAATGCTTTGACTATAATTTAGTTGGTGGTGCGGACGTTCACCGTGCTTAACAGTAACAGAGCATTACTTCTTATTTTCTCATTTAATTTTGCTAAATCTTTCAAACGCTGGAAATATCGATTACTGATATTTAATAACAATTCACCTGGTTGAACGTATAATATAATTGATTTGTGTCAAATTTTAAAACTGGCATGATATTAATGTTTTTTCATTTTAATGTACGCAACATATTTTGTATTTTAATGACAAAGGGTTTCAACATTTGAAGATTAGTCTTAAATCTGTGACGGCTTGTGAAAAAAATTCTAAAATTTTAAAAGCAGTTGTAGGTAAGAAAGTTTAATAATATGTACAAGCATTTCGTAAGATGCAAAAAAGAGCAAGTTGATTTCGATTAACTGAAAGAAAGAAACAGTTCAAATATTTTAGTTTAATGGCCCCACTGGTATTGGTTCAATGATTGATTATAACCATAAACAGGCAAGGCCCTTTACATTCTTAACACCGTGGGCCAGAAAACCTTGCACAAATTTAGTAGCCTGTGCAATAACAAGAGATACAAGGGAAAGCTTTTTTCTTCTTCGTCACAAAGTCTGCATAGATGTTTACCCCTATAAACCCCCCTCTTGTGCAGATGTCCTCTCAGACAGGCATGCGTTTCAGTAGGCACCTCGCTTCCTTAAGTTGTGTTCTGGTTAATGTTGGGGGAAGGTCTTCCACCATTTTCTTTTGTAGCTTCTCTCTTTAGCTGGGATGGTTCCTATAGAGTTTGTAATCATGGACGAGGTGGTACCCAAAAATCCAAAAGTGATTCACGTATTTAACATATTAACAAACCAAGACCCCCAGAATGAATTCCAGGAAAGTTTCATTTGAAAGGGGACAGCGGTGAATTAATCAATTTTATTTTGCCTACCACTTCGTATTAATAGTCTAAGAACATTTCACAGATTGCTTTCAATGGAACCTACTGTATAAGATTTTTTCTTTGAGTAAATCCACACGAGAAACAATAATGCACGGCTATATTGGGAAAGACCAGAGGAAGTTTGCGAAAACTCCATGGATATAACGCCGGATAAAAAAGACCATTATACGTATGGTATATTCCTATACGCATTACGTCATCAGCAGGACGATTTCCTGCGAGACCGAAGCCCAATACTCAGTCAATGTCTAGACGGAAAAAAGAAAAAAATGACAACTGTTTTCCCCTTCCATTCCACCACCGTAGGCGGTCCGACCAGCGCGCCATGTTATCGATTTTTGTTTTTTTACATGCTGTTGCGCCATATAGCTCAGCCATACATGTACCGCTTTAATACGTGATTTATTAACTACCTTTTCTACTTCTCCCGACGTAGTCGTAGACGTGGAACGGGCGAAATTTGGCGACAAGAACGTAAGGTGTAGCTTAGACCCCTAATGGAGAGCTATTCATTCTTTTCTAGGCGAAACGGATTTTTGCCTTAACGTTTCGGACGTTTTTCTCCGAACGGGGACGATGGATTTATTGCGATTTTTATGGCTTCTTGCGTGAGGAAATAACGAGGATGTTTTTGAGATGGGTTTTCTTTCTTTCATGGTAAGTAGTCCGGTCGACTAAAACTTGTAATTCTTTTCTGTGTCTCCAAATAACAAAACCATAAGCTATCTTCATGACCTTCCCTTCTTGTCGGACAGGAACGATGTCTATTTTCTAAATATGAGCATTGGAGTTTGGTGGGGTATGAGAAGTGAAAATCGCATAGGATGAAGTAATATCTTTCAAAATATGGGCAGTGCTATGTTAGGGCTGTCAAACACTGGAAATCAGTATTTACCGTTTTTGGGTGCTTTTGAATTCCTGTGTCGAATAGTAGTGAGGTTAAATGTAAAATATGTGTATTATATAATAAATTGATTGTTAATCTTTGCCCCTAACCTCATTGGTGGCATCATAAAACACAACTTAAATTTTCTAGATTAGATTAATACACGAGGTGGTTCTTGACCTATCCCACTGCGATTAGATCAATTATATTAGCTTTGCTTTTTTAGCAGACCTAGCGCCTTGTGATCGATTCCTCTACGTAGTTTTGGCTTTTGGATATTCCGAGCCTATTGAGCTCTGCATCATCTTTTCTCCTCCTAAAGGAAAAGCCAATGGTATGAAGGTGAGATGAACTTGATTTTTTGCTTGACTTTGGGGTTTCAGAGCGTGCCGAATACATTTACTGGCAAAGTAATTGCAAAATCAAGAGGATACTAGAAAACAAACAATAGCAATCCAAAACCAATTAAAGCAAATCAAAGAATTGTTAACATTTTTTTAGAGTAATTTAAATAAGGTAAAGAATATACGAAAATTAATGGTCATGGTAATTAAGATAATGATGAATTTAGCACTAAAATCTTACTCTAAGTTAGAGAGACCCAAATCTAACAATCCAGCAAAACAATATGGCAAAAAGGGGAAAGCAATATCAGAAAAATATTGTTCATATGAATCATTCAAAATGTTTAGGTTGGTTACATTTTTGTATGCTGAAATAATTCCCTAAAAAAAACACGACTACATATGAGACAGTAATAAAACCTTCTGGTAAGTACCCTGGCTCTCTTCTTAAAAAATCTAATTATTTTCGACTCGATTTTTAACTTTTAAAACGTTTTTCTTTGCGTTTTAAATTTTACCAACAGTTGTTTTTGAGCTGTTACGTTATGATGTTCGATAGATGAGATTTATTATTTTACTATACTCAGTGACATAGAAATTGCAACAGTTAGAAGGGGTTGGAATTTCCGGATGAAATTCGGTAGGAATATTCACCTATGTAAAAGTAAGAAATGATCAAAATTTGGGAGGAAAATCTTTATTGTTAAACAACATTTTATAATAATTGTTAATAATGTGCGGGGCCGCCTCTCTGATTTACATATTCATTTACACGCTGTGGCATTGATTGAATAAGGTGGTTTATCTCGTCTTGGGGGTATTGCCTCTCATGCAAGTTGCACCTCATGTCTCAAAGCCTCCAAAGTGAAAGAAGGACGCTGCAAGTTCCGCAACCTTCTACCCATTATGTCCCATACATGTTCGATGGGAGAAAGATCTGGAGATCTTGGGGGCCAAAAGCAAAAGATAATCTGGGCCTGTTCAAGAATTTTCTAAAGGGAAAAAACCTTTGCTACATGAGAACGTGCATTATCTAGCTGGAATAATGGATCTTCGAGCCCTTTGAAAAGTATGGCGGAAGAGCGTTCCAACCACCTCCGCAATGTACCCCTGTGCTGTCATATTGCCTCGAAGGGAACATCAAGGGAGACCTGCTGTCATAAGTAATCGCACCCCCAAACCAGAAAACCCACATTGCGGTGTACGTGCCTCTCAACGGTAAAATCGACGATTCTGTCGTTCACCCCGTCGTCTTCTGACTCTCTGACGACCGTCGCGCATGCCTAAACAAAATCTTGTTTCGTCACTAAACACAACACGACGCCATTCAAGATTCCAAATAAGATCTTTCATTGCACCATTGTAACCGTTGCGGGATAATGTTCCGCAGTTCAAAGGAAGCACAAGCTGGGGGACGATATGATGTTAACCCCAAAACTTCGGATTTGGCGATAAACTGTTCTAAGGGTTACATGGCGACCTTTTTCACCAAACCATTGGTCACCAATTGCCCGGGGTAGAGGAAATCGGTCTCTAAATGCCGTTGTCTTAAGCGACGATTTTGACGCTCATTCTTTTCTTCTTGAAGTCCCGGTCCTCTTCTACGACGTTCCGGGCCATCTTCAAAACCATGTACGACACACTCTATTACAGTAGAACCGATTCCGATTTGCACGGTTAGCATTTCCCCAAATGAAAACCAAACTTCGCGAAAACCAAAAATTCACCTCTGTCGAATTCGTTTAAATTTTGGCGATACACTGCTCGTCTTCTTACTCTAGGCATAGTTAACACTTAACTGAACCGCAGTTCAATGAAAACAACAAAAACAAATCGAGAAGTTATAAAAAACACGGCAAAAAAAAACATTAAATATCAGTGATGAGTAGAGACGGGATTTTAGACAAATGCCTCTTGTTTAGATTCAAGGCAAATTAAAATAATACAAAATCTATATGTTTCTCGCAAATCAAAGCGATCTAGTTAGTTTTATTTTGCCAGTTGCCATTTGGACTTTTAACAGCCTAAATCGTGGGTTTTCCCCTATTTTGTCCTAAAATCATATTTTTTTGGGGTTGGTAAACGTTTTTTTTTTTAAGTTTTAAATAAATATGGTTTTTAAAACAGCTGCATCTTTCTTAAATGTAAATTTTATTTTTTACAGCTAAAATTCTATAAACAAATTTACAAGATGGGGTTTTCCCGTCTATTGTGTGAGGGCAAAGTTTGGATTTGCCTGCCGTAAAATTTATATTACTACCCTATGAAGATATTACGCCCTTGTAATTTAAACCATATAAGAAAAATTTCTTCTCCCTTTTAACGTGATTAATGAATAACATGCCCATTTCATAGTTTAAAACAATGGACATCTTGATATTGCAGTTTAGATTTTATATTTTTTCTCTTAATGTTTCTCTGGAGCTATATTGTGTGTGTTCTATAGCGAGGTGGACTATTGACGAATCAGTATATAGTGAAAGACGTACTTTGAATTTTTATTTATATCGTAGCTTGCAACCAATATTTTTTCGGTAGTTTTCTGTCGGTTTGTGCTTGTTTATCTACACAGTGTTTGTGTATTTCCATCTACAACAATGGCAAAATCCAAGGAATCACACAGCGATAAAGTTCAAAAAAGGCTGAAGGCAATTGGAGGCCACTACTGTCTTTCAGCTGAATCCAAGCAACAGTGAAGAGCTGTTTTTGTAAAGCGTGCGGAAAAATGGTAAAGGACTTTTTTGTTTTTCTTTCCTAACTTGCTTCAAAAATATTATTGGGAAATTTTAAATTGCAAAAGAAAAAATTTTTTAGAGCACATTGTTACTTCTCCCGGACATCAGGCAAATCTTAGGAAACCGTTGAGGAACCAAATGTTAATAGACACCAAAAATTCAAGAGAAATCGACGTTTTTAATCGAGATTTATGCGACGCTTTTAGTCTGCAAATATTCCTCTGGACGATTAAACTATTCAAAACTGCGAAAATTTTTTCACTAAATACTGCAACAAGAAGTGGCAAGCGTGAAAACCTTACAAATGTTACAATGAGATAATTAATATAATGATAATAATTTAAAAATGTATTTTCATACTTGAGTGTCATTAAGATTTGTTTATACCTATATATTTTTATTAATTTTTTAAGACTATTAATACTATTTGCGATATTTGGATATCTATAGATGAGACGACTGACTCTAAAGCTCGTATTATGGCAAATATGATTGTGGGTAAGCTTTGTTCTGAAACACCAGGAAAACCGTAATTTAGTGGCTACAAAGCAACTTGAAAGAACAAATTGCAATACAATGGCAAGATTCGTGAACCAAGCTTTAGGTAAAATATATTATGCAAAAAACTTACTTTAATAATATTGTAAATTTAATGCTAGAATTTTAAGTTAAAAGCAACTCTCGTATTTTAGGTATTTTTGTGGCCAACAGATGAATTAAGTACGAAAAAGTCAAGCTTTTAGTCACGGATGGTGCTTCTATATGCTCAAATGTGGTACAATTTGAAGATTTTTTATAATAATCTTAATCATTTAATATGTTTTTTCACATGGGCTCAATTTGGTGTGGGGAATGTCTAAAGAATCAATATGCTAATGTTAATGGGTTTTAAATTTTAAATACCAAGAGAGTCTTTTTAAAAGCTCCACTGCGTGTGGCAGTGTATAAAGAAAAAACTACCAGATCTCCCTTTGCCTCCCGAACCTGTCTTAACCACGTTGGGGAGCTGGTTAGAGGCGGTTTGTTTTTTATGCTAATAATTTTCGAAGCAATAAAATCATTTAAATACTTTTTTAGCAAAAATTTTTAAATAAAATTTTTTTTATTTTAACGCTTTATGTTTTAGGTTTAATATCGTTTGACAAAGATTCAGCTAACTGTATTGAGGGAAGCGCAAGAATACTTTTCCAATCAAAAAGTCCAAAAACGATCTTTTATACATCAAGTCGCATTATAAATTTCTCATTGATAAATCGAAAGATTAGAAACATTCGGCCTTCCTCTTACAGATTCTGTTGCAGTAATTAATAATGCCGAAGCAGCTCTCAAGAATGTCCCCGGAAAAGTTTGGGAAAATAATTTTGTCAAAATTTAAACCAGTGATTTCGAAAAATCCAGGTTTCAAAACGGTTTTAAAAAGTTTGCTGAGCTGCTCAGTGACGAAGCAGTTTTAAACTACCGCTCATACCACAGCTGACTGGTCCATATTTAAGTTTTGTCCCCACAACCTCGTGTGACGTAGAACGTTCATTTTCTTCGTACAAACTGCTGTTTTCCGACCGAAGAACAGATTTTACTAACGACAATTTGGAAAACATCTTGTGTGCTAACGCAAACGCGAAATTTGAGGACATGTTACAAAGGCGATTAATTAATTTATTTATTATTTTAAACCAAATGAATCTACATATTTGAGTTATTAGTTAAAATTTGTATGTTTTATTTCTTTTTATGGCTGAAATGTACCCAAAATTACATTAATATCGTCTTCTTATTCATGTTTTTTTAAAATAAAATGATTTTTGTGTTTACCGTTTTTTTAAAGTATTTGCCTAAAATGCCTAAATCACTGTTTTTCGTCCTAAATGCATAGTTTTTTTAAAGGGCCTAAAAAAGGGCCTTTTTAGCTGTTTTTTACGTCCTAAAATCCCGTCTCTAGTGATGAGGGAGAGGTAAAAACTCAATAAAACTTTATTACTTCATCCGGAAATTCCAACCCCTTCTAGCTGTTGCAATTTCTGTCACTAAGAATATTTAGAAATTACTAAACGATTTTCCTCAGAAATGTTTTTTGAGAGAAAAGTGGAAGTCAAAATGTTAAAAGAAAAAGCGGTATAGTATTTGTAAACTCTGCCCTTTCAGTACACTTATATCCGGTACAGAAATTAGGAAAGGCATACAATTCTCTAATTATAATTATTGTTACCAAAGTTTGAATTACTTAACAATGCTCGAAGTTTCCTTCCGTAATGCAAATCGGTCCCCAGTAAAATTGAAACTAAATTTTTGAGGTATTCGGTATAATCAACTGAAAACAGTCTCGATTAAATATTCAGCTCTCTGCCGAAAAGAACCTATTACCAAAATGAAAAATATTAGTGATCCAAAATGTAAATCACCTAACACTACACAGAACCATGAAACAAGAAGAATTTTCGACTACTGAAAATGTAGAATTTGATCGGTTTAAATGAACTCAAAATGTTTGAAAAGAAAATATTATTTATAATATTCCATTTCAACTTGATTCAGGTACTATAATGGTGAAAAAATTTACAAGCTTAAGTATCTTTATACTTAAAGGTGAAAAGAGGTAAAGGTAGATAGGAGATTTCGGTATTCACCAAAATTATACTGAAGCATGCAATAAAAAACCAACAGCGTGGTGAAATGTGAGACTGGATTCAGAACGGTTTTACTTAAGAATGAATCCATATTGGGCACCTGCCCGAGAGCGATAAGCCGATAATTGAGGGTAAAATCTTCAATAGGGTAGTAATATAAATTTTACGGGAGGCAAAACCAAACTTTGCCCTCACACAATAGACGGGGAAAACCCATCGGGGTTTTATTTAGTTTATAGCATTTTAGCTGTAAAAACTAAAATTTACATTTAAGAAAGATGCAGCTGTGTAAAAACCATATTTATTTTGAAACTTTTAAAAAAAAAACGTTTAGGACCAAATAAATATGATTTTAGGACAAAATAAAGGGGAAAACCCACGATTTAGGCTGTTAAAAGTCCAAATAGGCAACTAGGCAAAATAAAACATAACTAATCGCTTTGATTGTCGAGAAACATATAGATTTTGTATTATTTTTAATTTGCCTTGAATCTAAACAAGAGGCATTTTGACTAAATCCCGTCTCTACTCATCACTGATATTGAAATGTTTTTTTTTTTGCGGTGTTTTTTATAACTTTCTCGATTTGTGTTGTTGTTCTCATTGAACTGCGGTTCAGTTAATGTTAGCTATGCCTAGAGTAAGAAGACGAGCAGTGTATCGACAATTAAGCGAATTCGACAGAGGTCGAATTATTGGTTTTCGCGAAGCTGGTTTTTCATTTGGGGAAATTGCTAACCGTGAAAATCGGAATCGGTCTACTGTAAATACGAGTGTGTCGTACATGGTTTGCAGATGGCCAGGAACGTCGTAGAAGAGTAACCGGGACTTCAAGAAGAACGAATGAGCGTCAAGATTCGTCGCTTAAGACACTGGCATTTAAGAGACCGATTTTCCTCTACTCGGGCAATTGGTGACCAATTGGTGAAGAAGGTCGCCATGTAACCCTTAGAAACAGTTTATCGCCGAATCCGAATTTTGGTTAACATCATATCGTCCGCAGCTTGTGCTTCCTTTGACTGCCGAAAAATTATCAGCAACGGTTACAATGGTGCAATGAAAGATCTTATTGGAATCTTGAATGGCGTCGTGTTGTGTTTAGTGACGAATCAAGATTTTGTTTAGGCATGCACGACGGTGCGTCAGAGAGTCAGAAGACGACGGGGTGAACGACAGAATCGTCGATTTACCGTTGAGAGGCACGTACACCGCACTGGGTGGGGGTTCTGGTTTGGGGTGCGGTCTCCCTTGATGTTCATTCGAGGCAATATGACAGCACAGCGGTACATTGCGGAGGTGGTTGGAACGCATCTTCCGCCATACTTACAAGGGCTCGAAGATCCATTATTCCAGCTAGATAATGCACGTTCTCATGTGTAGCAAGGTTTTCCTTGAGAACTTCTTTGAACAGGCCCAGATTAATCTTTTGCTCTGGCCTCCAAGATCTCCAGATCTTTCTCCCATCGAACATGTATGGGACATAATGGGTAGAAGGGAATGGGAAGAAGAAAAAAAAAACGTTAGACCAAATAAATATGATTTTAGGACAAAATAGGCGAAAAACCACGATTTAGGCTGTTAAAAGTCCAAATAGGCAACTAGGCAAAATAAAACATAGCTAGATTGATTTGTCGAGAAACATATAGATTTTGTATTATTTTAATTTGCCTTGAATCTAAACAAAGAGGGATTTTGCCTAAAATCCCGTCTCTAATTATTAGCAATGCATAATTTAACATTTTTAGTTATTAGAAGTCTCAACAATTAACAAAAATAACATTTCTCATTCAAACATGTAGAGACTCTACAATTAGTATTAATATTGTAAATTAATAACTCCCTTTTAGCTTAATTTATTATTACTAAATATCACATTCAATTAAAATAAAGTTGACTTTCTGGTTTATAATTTTTCTTTTGATTTCTACCTTTTTTAAGGACAATACACAAAATATTTAAGTTATTTGCGATCTTGACCGATATTAAAAACCTTTTCCTTTTTGGTGAATTCACCAACTGTAACCTTGCTGAATTTAGCCTCTGCTTGGCTTAAGTTCAATGCCTACTCTTCGCATTCTTCACGTGCTTATTAACGGTGTCTTTTTAGCGAAAAAAAAAAGGAAATATAACCGCATAATTTCAATAAATACTTCGTAACTTGGACTATTCAGCATTATTGCTGCTGTTTCTTATATATATATTTTTTTCAAACAACAACGGCGATTAAAGAAAGACGTTTTTGTAGCCTATTTTCTTTAGGGAATGATGGAAACTCCAAATATAAAACGATAACGGACGAGCTCAAGCATCCGCTCGCGACAATACCTCGCACTTCGCACGAAAACAACAACACATTATCCGTTTAATAAATTTGTTTACACTGCTCGTATGTGCGATATGTCCGCGCTAAATATGTCCGTACGTACAAGAAAAGGATGTCCACGCCCGTTATTTTGCGAAAATTACCGCTCATCAATTGCGTGGAAATATATAAACAACATGGAATGGATGGACGGGAAGATATGGCTTTTTACAATGTAAAATTCCATGGTTTGTTCAAGATTTTAAAGGATACGATAAGCTAATTGTTGTGTGAATAAATTGTTTGGTTCATTTACTAAGGATTTATAATCTTATACAAATTATAATTCTACTTGTTTTCTCTTTGTATTATTTTTGTAAAGAGGTTGGAAAGATAAGAAATGTTATTATCT
The DNA here is from genome assembly GCA_029619315.2 of Dynastes maya. Classification (NCBI taxonomy): domain Eukaryota; kingdom Metazoa; phylum Arthropoda; class Insecta; order Coleoptera; family Scarabaeidae; genus Dynastes; species Dynastes maya. The sequence continues at coordinate 51,029,257 of JAROYE020000005.1, forward strand.
TCTCTGATGTACGATGTAACCTCGTTTATTGGACGTTTTTTTTAAGAGACAGTTGTGCATCAGTTTTGTACTCTTGTTTAACCTTTTTTTCTTATTTTTTTTGAGGTAATTATCGTTTTTGCAGCAATATTTTTCTTTTAGAAAGCATCTTTTATCCTTATTACATTTTAGATTTTCTATCTGTACATTGGTAGAAAGGTTTTATTACACAAAAAAATTGGATTTTCTGACAAAGAAAATGCTGATTCAAAGTTTGCGTCTTGTAAGCAATTACATTAGCGTGTTGCCCATAGGAGGGTAGCCTGGAAATTTTCAGCCTAACACAGAAACAAGCATTTTTCCACGGCTCAATATTCGATTTTTTCAATTCTTACAAAAACACTAACATCCTCCATGGTTGAAATATTCAAAAATATCTTCGGCACATGCGTAGTTATATCAGAACACTTTTGGCGAATAGCGCCATCTTCATGTCGAGGCTTGAAACTTTTCAGACTACCCTCATACTCAACGGATTATTTTTTACATTCGCCCATACCCCATATTTTATTATGTTCCTACGCCTGGTGTAGGAACACAGAGGCGGGTAAGACTTAAATTTTGATGTGGGCAAGATAAATTTTGCGGGGCCCACTGGTGGCGCAAGAGGAGGAATTTTATAGAGAGAAAAACACTTTTTGAAACATTATTCATAAAAATGCAAACATCTTCGCTTTAACTAACATTATTCAGTAAAAACTAACATAAAGACTTAAAGAAATAGAAATTTCCTGCTTTTAGCCTTACTGAACTCCTTGATAACCGTATCGTAATCCAGCTTAGATGCTATATCTGCTTCAATAGATAAAACTGCCAAGCTGAAAGTCTTTGCTGATCCATTCTACCTATTTCTTAAATAATTTTTTATTAGTTTTAATTTTGAAAAGCTCCTTTCAGCAGAGGCTGTACTTACTGGCACTGTTAACAAAATGCGAATAACAATATAAATATTTGAGTAAATTTCTTTTAAGTTATTTTCTGTTATGTATTGGAGCAGCTGTTTCACATCTTTAATGAAGTCGGGAAAATTTGAGATCATTTTTTGCAATTCTTCATATAATTCGTAAGGTTGGAAGTCACTGCTCTCACCCACTCGCAGGACTGTGTAAAAATTTCTTGACAGTTTTTTTAATAAATGCTCTTTTGGAATATTTTTTAACATATCATAGAGATCATAGAGAAAACCAAATTTTCAAAATGTTGATTTAAAGCTAAAAATCTTGAATCCATATTGTTCACTATGGAATCAATCATGGTGTTTTAAAAAAAATTCGTACCGGCTTTTGGGGAACTGTACAGGTTCATCGCTGCTTTCATAATCGAACGTCCTTTTTCTTTTTGACTACCCTTTTATTTTTAAAATCTTTTGGCAGATCATAACTGCTTTTCTCAATAAATTGGCGAGCGTCAGACAAGCATTGTTCGAACCCAGTTTGTCGATATTCTTTGAATCCAGTCACAAAATTTACGCAAATGTCCAAGAGCAATACTTAAATGGACTTCTACAGATTGCCATAATTTGCTTATTATATTAACGCGCAATAATAAACTCATACCATAAATGCTTTCAATGCATACAACACCATCATCAAATTGCAAGACAGATAAACAATTGCGCAAATGACCGGCAGCGAAAATGTCCGTACTGCTCCGTAGACGAAGTAATACTACCGTTCCTCTCGGTCCGAACTGATTCTACGCCGATGCGCGGTATCGCTCGTGGCCAGCGTTAGTTATAACACAAAACAATATTTTCTTAAGGTTTTCTTAAAACCCAAAAGCGTTTAGATATTGTTCATAAATCAATAGCTTCATTTTCTTAAGATAAAGCATTTATTTACTTGGAATTCTTGAAATGCATAGGATATGTTTTCCAAATATATGAAAGTTAATTGTTGCTAATTTATATGGCAAATAAAAAGAATTGCAAAAAATTACTATAAAAAGAATGTACTGAACGGTATAAGTAGATTCTTTACATCGATAATCATATCTTTATGTGTTATATATGCAATGCGGAATCCACAAGCACTGGCTTGTCGATTTATCTTCATCTCTCAATGCGAGCGATTCAATCTATGCAAAAGCAAAAGCAATTCAATTTGCCTGTATTTGCATTCACTGAAGTATCCTGGAACAATGTGAGAGAAGCTATTGGGAATCTAGGCAATAAATCCAGTACAGATTGTTTATACAGTATAACACAAAACAATATTTTCTTAAGGATAGTAAATAGTTTTCTTAATTCCTGAAAGCGATTGAGTATTGTTCATAAATCAATAGTTTTTAGCATTTATTTATTTGGAATTCTTGAAATGCATATTATTTATATCCACACTATTAGTTTTCACTTACCTTGTTTAAAAACAGTACGACATATCCGTACATAATACAGTAAATTATTCTCATTGCTTGTGATTTTAAAAAGGCTAAGGTAGAGAGTAATGTTCAAACAAAAGAGAACTTAATGTAGTAAAGTACACATGAAAATTGTCTAGGAACCAAGATAATCAAGGTAATGCTAATAAAAAGCTCGTGGTATTGATGGAATTACTCCCAGCAAAAATAATGAGAGAAGAAAAAAGCACAGTTTATGCCATTTATCTTAAAAAAAGCACTGAAATATTTCCTGGCGAACACCTACTACCAAGAGATATAGTCATGCCGTCCTAGATAATATCGACAGAACCGGAATACAGATGCTATAACCCATACAATGAAATAATCTTTATCGTACAACGTTTCATAAACATTTTCAGAAAAATACCGGTTAATGTAATATATTTCTTTTCTTTTTATTACTACCACGTGTACTATTTAACTATAGTTTTTCTTTAAATATGTAACAAATAATAATAAAATAATAAAAAAGGGGGAAATAAATTTAAATATTACTCATTAATTATTAAACTACTTAAAAATAATCCCTATTTAATTACATTATTAGGGAAATAATATGGTTTTTCTGTAACATTTGCAGCTGGCCTGATGACGTGTTTTCTGAACATGAAATCGGTTGCCTAATTTCTCAATAGAACTTTGTAACATCTGGACTATTTTTCATTCCTACCTTTAATACGAATACTTTCTTAACTTAACCCATTTACCGCCGACTATAAAATAATCAAAACTTTTTAAATTTTGAGTGATAAGATAACTAACAGAATTAAAATAAATACACTTGTGCAATATTATAAATATATTTAGATGGTAAAAACTGAAGTGCAAAGTGTGTCATAATTTACGACTTAGATCTTACCAGAGTCATTTTGGCAGAAAAAACAAAAATTTGCGGTTGTTATATAAGGTTTAGGAAAATATTCTGCGTTGGATATTCCAAAAACAACAAACTCTTTGGATATTTTTTTTAATTAGTGATTATTAAAACAAGTCCCCCGTGTTTTTTCCACTATCATGTCGAATTCCCGAACGGCGGTTAATAAACTTGCGGGCCCCTGTTTCGAACGAAAATACACCTACTTGATAGCAAAAGTAGCCCTCGTTCGATCTACGTCGATCGCGCGCATCCATCTCGCTCGCCTTTTTTCGCAAATCGCGTACAGTTTTGTTCATTTTTTGACCCTGTTTCCCGTCTTTCTCGCGCCTACGGACGACCGATCTATAACCGAGGATGCAAAAGAGGTTACGTGATTTTCACAATTAGATATTATTTTTAAGTATAATTATTCCTGAATTATTTATGAGTGATGATGGCATATTCTAAATCTTGCGACACAAGCGATTCCTACATGTTTTCCCCTAGTAAATACATTGATTGCTAGTACAAAGGCAGTGTTTCTAAAGTCCCCGAAACGTACCCGACTATTTCACAAACTGTGTCCTGATTTACCTGAACCACCATAGCCGATTGTTACACGTTGGGGAACATGATTGCAGGCTGCGTTTTACTACAACAAATATTTCGATCAAGTAAAAAAGGTAGTTTTAAATATCAATCCGACAGAAGCTGCAGCAATCAAGAAAAGCCAGGAAATATTTCAAGATAATCAGGTTAAAAGAGGATTTACAAACTATTCACAACAATTACTCCGGACTACCGGAGGGAATAGAAAAATTACAAAACGTTTCGATGTCGCTAGTGGATTCTGTTCAAATTGTGAATGATGTTCACGCACAGTTATGCGCTGTAGAAGGCGAAACAAATTGGTGTGTAATACGAAAATTTGAAAGTGTTTTTAGAGAAAGACTCCGATTTTCTTATATTAAGACAAATTTGTGAAGGAGCGTGTGAAGATGCATTAAGTTGTTTCAAAGGTTATTTTAAATATGCAAATATAACATCGCTAGATGCCGAACGGTCATTTTCGGCATTAAAAAACATTTATTCCGCACGTCGTACTCACTTGACTGAAACGGCTGTGGAAACATATCTAATGATTCAAATATTTAACAGATGTTACTCAGCTTGTGATTTCACGTGACTTTTAAAACGGTAAGTGTTTCAGCACGTTTTATAATTTATTTCGTACCTTCTATTTTATGTGTAAACTTTTATGCGCTCGCCACGCCACTGGCTGTTACCGCATATTTGCCCTGGTTATATATTACTGCCGATTTAGTATATACACTTATGACAAAGCAATATGTAATACATTACAAGTTCTAACCTCCAAATAACACAGCCTGTATAGCTTTATTTTCCATTTTCATGCAATGAATCCTTGCATTACGTACATACACTAAATATTGATATGGATTGTTTAAAATAAATAACATGCTTTTTTTTCTTGGATCCAAAGGTATAATATAAGTACTAATGCCACACAAATATGCCCGTGTCAACGCTTAAAATGTTTTAAGGAATAGGAGATATAATACTCTTATACTTACCGGAATTTTGATATCAATAAGGAAGTTTCGGTTTAATTTTAAAACACGCTTTTAAAATTTCAGAATTTTTGAAAATATCATTAGAATTCTTTAGGATAAAGATCTACATTTTCACCTAATTTCTAATAAATACTAAAGGTTTATAGGAAAATTATCAATTTAAAGAAAAATTCCGTGTTTTATACCGGAGATATATACTTTTTTCGTAATATAAGGATTTAAATTTACTCCCATTTCTTTCAGTGTAGTTTCAATACAACAATTATGTCGAAATGTGTTAACCAATATATGGTATGGGTAAGCAAAATACAAAAAAGTAAGCCGGTGGATCTGATTACCCATACATAATTTTATATAATTTCAACATAATTTCCAACAGATCTAATTCAATAACTTGAACACACACAAAGATTGAGAAAATATAAATACCGTTACAACACTTGCACACACAATAAGGATCTTCCATCTCCATTGTTAATACAAGGAACAAACGTTAGACGTATGCCCAATTTTCAAAGGGAAACAATAATTTTACGTTATATTTAGAGGTACTTAGTACAAAGGGAAACGCCTATTTTTTTTTATTTACGATCTCGTGTAACAGCATTTACATAAGAACTGGTTCTTTTCGGTGGTCATTTTAGCCTCTTATTAGCGCCCCAAAATCTAGGAGCCTGGGAAAAACGAGCGAATCATCTAAGGGTGCATTTATCTCAGAATAACGTCGAAATTTATTGTAAAATCTTGTTCTATTAAGTCCTTTTTTCTTGTCTTCTCCGTTATCCGTCAGTTGTTCTCTATATATTCCCCTACAAACAAAAGAGAATCATGTCGCAAAAGCGAGAAAACAAACAAAGAAACACTTTCGTGAACAGCAACCGGCATTAGATAGAGGCGTTTATACATTATTTATGCAATAAACGGCGACCGTGTGCAGTAATTGCGGTTATGTAAAGCGACGGAGAAACCTTGCATAACTTCGCGAGCAGCATTTTATTAACGAGCGAGTCCGGTCTAGCATCGGTCAATTTTCCGACGCAGTAGGCTTATTTAAACGCATCATTCTTGTCGGTTTCGCTCATTGTTATTCGATGCGAGTGTAATTTTTGCCGCAAATGACATGAAAGCGGTGTGAATTTTTGCAAGTTCCTTTCTTTTCAAATAGAGATATCCTTGAAACCATTGTATCTATATTATTTGCACGTCACGTAAACGATTGCATGTAGGTGTTGTAGCAGTCGCAATTAATTGAAATGTATACACTCAAAGACTGACATGTTTTGAACCAACTAAATTTATTTATTAAAGGAAATTAAAGAATTTTAAGAATCGTTGATGTAATCATATATTTTATGACATTAATGTTAATTTTTTTTGCCTGATAGTACTACGAGGATAGTATGAGAAGTACCCGTGTTTGGAAACAGACGATGCTTTATGTCAAAATATGCATTACCGACTGTGAGTACTATTCTTTAGTCGATGTCTGTCAAAATTTCGGAGAGATTCATCAAGTAGTGCTGTTTTGAGAGCTGTTGAAAGAAAGACCCCACTTACTAGAAAAAAACGTCCTACCTGTTAACTAGAGTTGCTCAATTTGCGCTAACAGCCAGTGGCGGGCACATAAAAGTTTACACAAAATAAATGGTTAGAAATAAAATATAATACGTGCTCAAAACACTTACCGTCTTAAGAGTCTTCCTTGAAATCACAAAGTGAATAATGCCTGTTAAATATCTGCAACATTAGATATGTTTCTACAGTTGTTTTGGCAAACCGAGTGAGACGTGAGGAAAAAGTGTGTTTATATGCAGAAAACAACTTAACGGTTCTGTTGACGCACCTTCAGAAATTTGTCTTAATGCGCCAAAATTAGAATCTTTCTCTAAAACACCTTCAAACCTTTCTAGAACACAAACATTTCTTGCGTCTTTTACCGCGCATTGCTGTGCGTGAATATGTTGCACTATTTGCAGAGATTCCACTAACGACACCGAAGGATTTTGTAATTTTTCTATTGCCTCCACCAGTTCGAAGTAATTGTTCTGAATAGTTTTTAAATCCGTTTTAACCTGACTATCTTGAAATTTCGACTGGCTTTCCTTGATAACCGCAGCTTCCTTTGGATCGAATTGTAAAACCACGTTTTTAATATTCTCAAAATATTTATGATAATAAAACGCGGCCTGTAACCATGTTCCCCAACGTGTAAGAATAGGTTCTGGTGGCTCAGGCATACGGAAGCTCAGTCTGTGAAATTTGCGAATTCGTTTTGGAGATTTGACAAACACTGCTTTTGTATGCGCTATTAAAACGTCTACCTCAGGATAAGATTAATATTATCTACCACATGACTGAAAGCATGAATTTTACACGTAATATGTAACAAGTTAGCACAATGTTTTTTAAGAGACCGACTTACAGAAAGCATGTTTGCGGAACCATCACTCATAAACGTCGACAGTTGGTTTGTTGAAAGTTCAAACTTTTCCAATGTATTTAACACTAACTTTGAATTACTTCGACAGTACATTGCTGTACTCGTCTGGAAACTAATAAAATTGAAGGTGACGATTGATGTGGTTCCATTGTACGTACCATTACATTAACCACAGAATGTTTTTACGATCTGTTGTTTTCGTCCACACATAACCACAGTTTTTTAGCTTTCAACTCCGATTTAAAATTTTTCTTTTTTTCAACATGCTCACGAGCAGATGGCACAATTCATTGTAACGATGCCCGACTTGGTAATTTGCAGTCTGAATATTTATTCCAAAAGAAGACATATGCTTCCTTGTCTAGTAAATTAAACGGTAGATTACATGCAATAAGGGTAACACATAAATTAAATTTAATTTGTCATAGTGTCGTGTGCAATTTTTTTTTTTTTTTAAGAATGCTGTTTACTAATTACGTGACGTAGACAATCCCTTTTGGACAACACATTAAGGGGGTATTACAAACTCCACATTAAGTTTTAACGCCATCATAATTTAGGTCAGGCAATTGCTATAAATTCTGTAACTTTGTTCAACATTGGTCGTTTTCCGCGACGTAGGCAACATTTTTAAAACAAACGTAGAACTACGAAATAGTATTTACGGCAGCGTACATGTATACGCAACAGATCTGTTGAGACTCGCAGTTATACTGAGGGTTGTATCGAACCTCGCTACTGCCGTTTGCGCTTAGTGAACTACTCTACTGATAACGCCCCGGTCCACTCATCGGCAATTGCGAGAGCAAAGCTAGTCGGTTACGGTATGAGTTGGCGGCCCTATGCACCACATTCGCCAGATTTGCCCCCCTGTGACTTCTTTTTTTTTTAACTTGAAGAAATGGCTTGGCGGAAAACGGTTCACGTCAAATGAAAAGATCATTGCCGAAACAGCAGAGTTCACGATAAAGCGAAAACAGATTTCGTAGGACAAAAAAGCAGCCCGCTGGAACTGTGGTGAATCGTACTTCTGACTTCGAAAAAAAGGTATTACACATCTCGTTCTAACGATATAGGTCTTTATGGAATCAGCTAAATTCACTCGATATTAAAACAGGAAAACCAAACATTCCAGCAATGCTGGCTGACCCAGGAAAAATAAAGGATTATTTCATCCGCAGTTATCTCAGCTAACAGAGCTTTTGCAACCAAACTCTACATTTACTTTGTAGCGATATCTACGCTGTCTTTCCATTTCTCGACAAATGTGCGCAGTTACATTCTTCTGCTATAACCTCATCTCCTTTCAATTTTTTTGTTCTTTACATTGATGGAATTATCTTTTCGATTGTTGCGTAGCGTGCCATGTATGTGTGATTTTTTCGCCATCTTACGGGCCAATTCTACACAAGTATAATAATTATATCTATGTGCACTGTTCGCCCTTTGCCTAGTAAATCCCTTATTAAATCTGGAATTACTTTCGTTGGAACAGTCTAATTTTCAGCATCATTCCTTTCTCGCCCACAATATACTGTTAGGTAATATCCATCAGGTAAGCAGAATTGAAACAATTACAACCAAGCAACCAATAAATTTTTCTGAACTTGATGTTGAGTTCATCACGTTTCTTCTTGATATGCTCTTTCCACCGGAGCTTGGCGTCGAGAGTCATGACAAGATATTTTGCTGTGTTGGCATGTGGTCATTGAGTGCCATTAATAAAGACTGGTTCTTGTGCAATCTTCTATTTGTAAAGTCAATATGTGTCGATTTGGATTCATTCAGTTATAGGACACTACCCTGAGGTACATCAGTCTTAATCAGCTTCAAGTCTGAATACGAATCTTCGTATCTAACCTGGAAGTGTCGATTAGTCAGGTAAGATTTTATAAGTTGATAAAATGATCAGGAAGAAGCGATCTTAATTTTGTGTCGTAGACCTTCATGCCATACTCTGTCAAATGCCTGCACTACATCTAAGAATCACCAGAGCATAGATTTTTTTTTTTCTAAAGCTTCTTCAATGACACCGGTAAAAACGATGAACTGATCAATTGTCGAGTGATTATTCTGAAACCAAAATGATGAGATGGTGTCAGGTTTCTTTGATCAAGAATAGATTTGAGACGCTTTAAAATCAGTTTCTCAAACAGTTTAGACATTATTGGTAATTTGATTCCACTTCACTTGGATTTTTGCCAGATTTTGGTATCATGATGACTTCAGCTGTCTTTCATGGATCTAGGACATAGTTTAGCCGAATACAAGCATTGATCAAAGTAGTTAATTTAACCAAAGCTTTTCCTTTGAATCTTTTAAGTATCGCACCAGTGACAAGGTCAAATCTAGGCGCTTTTTTGCATTGAATGGTGGTACTTAATGTTTAAAATATCTTAACTAACAGAAAAATGGTCGGAGAAACCATAAACGGTTTTTTGTTTGGATATTAGTAGTGATATTACTATTATTAGTGAGAATCAGAACTAATAAGGAAATAGATGTGTCCTAATAGGTTCCTGCACAATCTGATGCAAATGTTATAAGGAAATAAACTCCAAATAATGATTATATTTTTGTTTTTTTTACTTTCCCTTCTATTGATTGCATTCGAAGGTTAACAGTACGTTTTTAAAAGTAAATTCATTCTAGTCAAGAAGTATTATCTAACATTAGATACCGAACCGGCTCAACTAAAATAACAACCATAACCTATAATTATTCACGGCACCGTTGATTACGTATGCGAAATCGCGACCACACCGTTCTTTCGGCTATGTTATGTCAGCAGTAATTGTTAATCGTCAATTGCATTGTGGCGCGCCGTCGGCCATACCGTCGTGCGGTGCGGCACTCCGCCTGGAATGACCTTGTCACGTGTATACGAATTTTTTGCTTCTCACCTCTAGACGAACGGACTGGCCCGATTATTTATGAACCTTGAGAGAGTGGTTTCAATAACACAACAATGTATACCCGCCCGGCTATAAACCCGGCCAGGTCCTAGCCGGTCCGCAATAGTAAAGTGCCTGCAGGGTGAGTCACGGAGGGCATTTTCGATGTACTATGAAAGGAATAGGTAGCGACCCACCTCTGTCCTACGATTGAAACGCTATATATTAAAAACTGATCTGAACAACAATTCTCGCCGATTTTTAATGAAATTTGGTATGTAAACAGTGAAACCTCTTAACAACGGATAACTGTGGGTAGAGACTATTGTTCGTTGTAGGGAGGTGTTCGCTATAGAGAGGTCAACTAGAATAAAGCTAAATAAAAAACTCACTCCACCTTTCGGTGTATGAGTGTGGGTGTTGGCTGAGCCCTAGTGTGATTCGTCCTTGGGTGGTTGCTTCCATAATTTTTTCATTTCTTGCTGTCTTGTGCCAATTTCTTAATGTTATTTGTATCCATTCCCGTCTCTGGCCGCTTCCTATGTTCATGTTTTTCGTTATCGTGCTTTAGATTTATGTCCTATTGGTTTTGTCCATAAATTTTCCTTGCTCCTGGGTTCATTCTCTATAAGTGGCCAAACCATCTTAATTGACTTTTTTGGATTATAGCACTAAACTGCTTTCGTTTGCAGGTTTTCTCTGAAAGCAATATTTCATATACGGTCCTTTCGTGTTTTTATTTCTATTTTTCCTAGGAACCTCCTTTCGTACTCTGTATTCCGTTTTTACTTATTTTGGTATTTATTTTTTTCCTCGAATTTAATCTTAATCTCGTTATATAATCTTTCGGTTTGGGAAATTCTATGATTTTACATTTTCATCTGCGTTTCTTTGTATATTAACAATCGTTCCGAGATACTTGAAGCTTTCCCACTTTGTTCCAGAGTTGTCACACAGGGTAATTTTCTGTTCTTCTTCTGTTTTATTAATTATCATTGTCTTTGTTTTTGTTTGCGTTGATCTTCATATTTATCTGTTGTAGTTCTTGTTAAGCATTTCCAGACTATTGTTGTAGGTCTGTATCTGTCTTTGCTATGATAATTGATAACTATGTCATCCGCATGACTTGTTCACCGGTTTTTTAGGCTGTTCATATTTAAATATCCTATGCTGTACTGTTTAATTTCTGTTTCGCTTTCTTTATGTCTGTATCTGGTATTATAAATAAGAAAGGGCTTAAAACGCACCCTTGTCTCAGTCCGGAATTTGTAACAAAGGCTTCGGAAGTTTCGTTTTTTATCTTACTAGTGTGATGTTTGTCTCATATAGGCTTTTAACATAGTGATTCATGTTTTTATTAATCCTCTATCATGCAAACATTTCCAGACATCTATTCTTCTTATTTTGTCAAAAGCTTTTTCTAAATCGATAAAACACAAATGAGCTTCACTGTTGACTCTTAGGGTTTTTCTGGTATCTGGAGTAGACTGAACATTTGACCACAAGTGCTCGTACCCTGAAAATGTTGCGAGAGTAAGACGTGCCGTCCTTCGATCTCCACGGACGTCGATACATTGTTACAGAACTTTTTGGGACCAACAAAACCAAATGACTTTCACCTTGCCAATGTTTGGTTCCAACAAGACGGAGCGACAGCTCACACAGCTCGGCAACCGATGGAGGTTTTGAGGCAGATGTTTCCTGGGAAGCTCATTTCAATGACGGGTGACGTTCAATGGCCGACTCAATCACCAGATCTAACCCTTGTGACTTCTTCCTTTGGGTATCTCAAGGCTGAAGTCTATAAACACAGACCCCGCACTTCGATGGCATTGAAGGGGCCATTCGCTAAGAAATTCAGCTCGTACGGGTCGACGTCTTACAACGGGTGACGGAAACTACCGACTTAGACTTCAGAATTACTTTGACAATGATGGTCGTCATTTTTCGGATGTTTTGTTCAAAAGCTCTTCATGTTAAACTTTAAGGTTCATAGAATAAGTGGATATCAATAGTTTTTTTTATTTTATCTTACTTTCGTTTGTTGTTGGCCTCCCTGAAATCATAACGGAAGTATTCCCCCACCTGTGTAAGTTCTTGGCTGGGGCGCATTACAATATTAATTAGATTTAAAAAATTGTCATCGTCAGATAACTCGCCTAACATCATTTTCAAGCGAATGACGTTAATAAAAGAAGAAATGCTTATATTTCTAGTCAAGGTCCAAGACGATTTATAGGTTATATTTTATGTCAAAATCTACTGGAACTTGGCTTAAAACTGTTAAACTTGGGCGTTCAATTGACTAGGATATTGACCCACAGATCAACCTTGAATTTAACTGGTACAATTGGCCTGTGTTACGCTAGGGTGATGGTGTTAAATTTTATTTGATTCCGTATTTCTTGAAGTTTTCGCTATACATCGTCAAATTTGTCGATATATTGCAGCAAACTCCATGAAATACTCAATCGAACAAAATTTGAATCGCCGCTCTAGCATATAAGCCATTTAGGACATCAACGGTCAAGAAGCAGTTTTCATTTCGCAAAAATCATAATCAAACAATAATATATAAGCTGTTCCATTTAAGAATCAAACTTGTATCGTTTGTAGCGGAAACCGACACCCTGCATACCGAAATATAATTTTATGTTGTGCAGCACTTGCCTCTGAATATTTTTGATTTGCTTCGCTAGATTACTCAGGGAAGGAATTATCTTGCACTCACGCATTGAATGGACACGCTGTATATTCCTATCAGGTCTTCATCCCCACCAAACTTAAAAATCGGTAAGTCCGGTTTGGGAGTGCTTTCCTGTAAGAAATTCTGTAGAAATCATATAAAACCGATATATTAAGACAATAATCGTATTATAATTTATTTTTTCTAACAGAAACAAATAGTGATTATTATGAGCTTTACGTGAGTCAAATGAATTCTCTTCTTTCATTCATTAAGGATTCCAGTAAGAAAAAATTAATAATGATCGATCTGGTTATCCGGCAGGACCTTTATGTTCAATTCAACGGTGCCCAGACAATTATTTAAAAGAGCTCATACTTCTAAAGAATACTTACTAAAGCACTGTCGTGCTGTTAGACAATTAAGTGGGCAGATTGAGTCGCTATGTATTCTCTTCATAGTAACATACCGACGCACAGAGTACGATCCAAAAATAAGGAGGACCATCTTCTAACTCGATAACACTGGTCGTACCTACCGATTTTTTTTGTTTTGTATTTTTATTGTACGTGGTTCGATGTTGATCTTGCGGCGCGTATTTTATGGCCTTAAGGTGATTTTAGCGAATTTCGAAACGATATTGCGTATGCTTTCACTATATCCATTGTGAGGAGGCCTTGAAGAAGCAAAAAAAATCTGGCGTTTTGAGTGCAAACACGTGTAGTCAGGGGATTTCCCCCAGTTTTTCAGGCTCGCGGGAAATATTTGCTTGTAAAAATCCTTTTACGAGGGATACCGTTCTATGTTTTTACAAAAACAATGAAAGAAAAAGAATCGTACATATCATTTTAATTGTTTTCCAAAATGTTCACAGTTCCAAGATTTATATACTTTTGCGCGTTCGAACCAATTCTCGAAACATTTTTTCACTCCGAAGGTGGTGTCTTTAAAACATGGTTTTTTGAAGGCTTCAACAGCTTCTTCGGTGATAAAAATCGCTGTCGACACATTTTTTGTTAACATTAGAGAACAAGAAGAAGTCGTTTAGGCGATAAGTCAGGTGAATACGGGTAATGAGTCATTAACTCAATATTTTTCCTCCTTCAAATAATGAATGTTTGACGTGCTGTGTGAGTGCTGGCATTGTAATGACTAGTCTGGGCAAACAGCGGTAACAGTCAGTGTAGTAGATATATGGGCGGAGTCGGCGATTATTTATTTCACGCGTTCACAGCGTCAGTACTAAACCGATGCTGTATGCGAGTAGTTCTATGTATATGTAGGCTGTCGTAACTTATTTCGTAATTGTACACTTATGTTTGCCTTAAAAAATGTCGCAGTTAGGTACGTCGCAAACGACCAATGGCAGACACAGTTAAAACTTTATAGTGAACGCCGGACTTAATTTTGATTGGCGCTAAAAAAATTTCCAATGTCTAGTTTGTAAAATCCCCTTTAATTGTTGGTCCAGAAGCCATTATCAACGTCACATTCGAAAGCAAAATGCATTCTTCTGCAAAAAGTGGCATACGAACCAAGAAAAATTTACATTTGATTTAGTGTTTCTCTTATTTTATGTAATCTATCGTTTCGTTTACTAGACAAAGAAGCATTTGTCTCCTTCTGGAATAAATATGCGGACTGTAAATTACCTAGTCGAACATCGATACGAAATGTAGTGCCATTTGCTCGTGGTCATATAGAAAAAAGAATGAAAACGGAATTGAAAAATAAAAAATTGTGGTTGTGTGTGGACGAAACAACAGATCGTCAAAAATATTTTTTTGGCTAAAGTATGGTACGTCAATGGAACGACATCGACCGTCATCTTCCTTCTTACTTGCTTCCAAAGACATAAAATTTTACCGCCGATGAGATTTTTAAAGGTGGTGTTTTAACTCATTGAACAAATTTTTAAGTTTCCAAATAAGCAACCTTTTTTTTGGTTATGACTGATCGTGCTGCAAACAAGCGTTCTTTGGGGCCGATCTCTTAAAAAACACAGTGGAAATTTCTTACATGTAACGTGTAAAATCCATACTTTAAATCTTGCGGCACAAACGATTCCTACATGTTTTCCATAGTAAATGCATTGATTGCCTAGTAAAAAAGGCAGTGTTTTTTAAGGTCCCCCAAACGTACCCGACTATTTCACAAACTGTGTCCTGTTTACCTGAACCACCACAGCCGATTGTTACACGTTGGGGAACATGGTTTTCAGGATGCGTTTTATTACAACAAATTTTTGATGAAGTAAAAAAGCTAGTTTTAAGATTCAATCCGACAGAAGCTGCCAGCAATCAAGAAAAGCCAGGAAATATTTCAAGATAGTCAGGTTAAAAGAGATTTACAAACTATTCACAACAATTTCTTCGGGCAAGCGGGGGGAAAAGAAATTACAAAATGTTTCGATGTCGCTAGTAAAATTCTGTTCAAATTGTGAATGATGTTCACGCACAAGTTATACGCTGTAGGGAAAACGAACAAATTGGTGTGTAATACAAAAATTTGAAAGTGTTTTAGAGAAAGACTCCGATTTTCTTATATTAAAACAAATTTGTGGAAAGGGGCGTGTGAAGATGCATTTAAATTGTTTCAAAGATTATTTTAAATATGCAAATATAACATCGCTAGATGTCGAACGGTCGTTTTCGGCATTAAAAAACATTTATTCCGCACGTCGTACTCACTTGACTGAAACAGCTGTGGAAACATATCTAATGATTCAAATATTTAACAGATGTTACCCAGTTTGTGATTTCACGGAAGACTTTTAAAACGGTAAGTGTTTCAAACACGTTTTTATAATTTATTTCGTACCCTCTATTTTATGTTTTAAACATATATGCGCTCGCCACGCCTCTGGTTGTTATCGCATATTTGCCCAGTTAGTAAAGGCGAAGACGTTGACGATTGTTTTTTCCTGTTTTTATCGATGAGTTCTAAAAAATAAATTGTTGAATACCTTCAGCATTAACTTTTTTTTCGATCGTCCAAAACAATGCTTGCGACTGTCTAGTACAAGAAAGAACAAGTATTTCCTTCGAAGTGTTTCGTGAACAGACAAATTTTTTTTGGATTCGTTCATCTGGGAACATCCAAACAGTTGATTGTTCGTTAGTTTCCGGGGCGCACGAATAATCCAAGTTTCGTCAGCTGTTACGATGTTGTATACGGATTTTGTTCTTTTTGGATTTTTTGAGCATTTCCTTACAACCCGTTGAGGACTTTGCTGCAAGAACGATGCAGTTCCATTTTGGCTGAGAAGATATAGCTCCAATAGAAATCAACCTCCTGCTACCCTTTCTCATTGTTAAAAATAATGTATAGCTGGTGTTTACAATTCTTAAAACATACTCCTTTGTTACCTGGAAACGCAAATTAACATCTATACAAATTATGATAAAAAATGGATATTTGAATTGTATGTAATATTAAATGCTATGAAGCCGCAGCAGGGTCCTTGTTAACACGAGCCTTTGTACCAGGGGGTACGAGGAACCCATCGTAAAATAAGGTTCCCATATTTTTAAAAAATTGATAACATTTTTTTATTTCCTTAAGATTACACATCGCTCTAAGGTAAAAACTTAACTATTTTTCAACATAACCGCCATTTTTTCCAAACATTTTTGCAGACGGTGCTCCAACTTTTTACACCATGTCGTAAAATTCTGCCCCCAGTCCTTTCAAGAATCTTTTCAATTGTGGGGTTGGAAATCTCAGGAATCCGAAGAGCAAGTTGACGAATGGCGACCCTCCGATCTTCAAGCAGTATGCTCTCGACCTCTTCAACAATTTCCTCTGAAACTGATGATCTTCCGCTACGCTCTTTCATCGTGATTCCGTCCGACCCCCAGTGAATTCCCTACACCATTTGCGGACGTGTTGAGCAGCTATACACTTTTCTCCCTAAACTTCGGTTAATTGACGATGAATGTCTATAGGTGAAACCACTTTTGCGTTTAAGAAAAGTAACATAGCGCGAATTCCGCACCTGGCGGTAGCGGCGATCGGGAGTTCCATCTCGGTTGGCTGCTTAACTAACCCCTAAGCGGCGAAGTGAGAGGGAGTGGTACGTATATAGAATGGGAGAGCTGCTGCACACGGCAATGTTGTCGGATTTCGACTAACACGTGTCCCTTGCTGCTGTAGGGCTTTGGAACCTTATTTTACGATCATCCTTCGTATATAGGTATCTGTAAAAACAATAAATATCCACGTATACCCTAATTTTGTAATTGTATACGTACAAAATTATTTTGATAAAGATGACGTAACCACAAAATGTATTGTGTGTGCGGACACCTACAGAGTGAAATGATCTTTGTGGGCCCCTTTTGTGTGCAAAGAACGTTACAACACTTACTATCTCGTAATCTCGTAGGAATCCTGAAAATCACGAAAAGAGTGACAGGGATAACTGTATGGAGATAGAACTGCAGATACGTCACCAGACTTATGCATGCAAGCATGCCTTATCACTAGAGCGGGCCAAGAGCGCCACGCGCCAGGTTCGCAATCAGGCTGCCGGGCGCATATATGTATGTAAACTAGGTAATTTAAATATGTAATTATTAGGACGAGGACCAAAACCACTGTCTATTACGTCGTGAAGACGCGCAAATATACACCTGCAGTTTGGGTGTTCTTGATAAATAGGGCGTTTGTTCACAGTGGGCCACTACAAAAAAAAGTTCATTCATCGACGGGTACATAACCCGCGCGCTTATTCATTTACGGATGACGCGCTTCCCATTCATCAACAAATGACGAGGGCCCGCAGATGTTACGTTTGCACCACTTCGTGGCATACTAAAAAACAAGCGTCGGTGTGCTCGCTTTAGTGATTATGTCTAACGTAACTATTAAAAAAAAACGGCCATTACCTACGAAAGTTAATAAATTTCTTAGTGAATTTGTGGATTTCACTACAATGGGAGTACAATTTTCTGTAAAATTTGTAAAAAGAAACTACTGTGCTGGAGCAAACGCGATTGTGAAAGACATATAAATAGCGCACCCCCACAGAAATAAAAAAAAATGGTGTGTCACAACAACGTCCATTTCAATTAGAATTGCTTTTAACGTTTATGGTTGTGGTCTAACCACTTCGTATACTTGATAAAAAAGCATTTCGAAAATTCTGGGGTACATACAATATCGGTGGATACACCATCTCGGACAGCGTTACGGAGAGATATTCCACGAATACGTGAGGACATTGAAAATAGAATTAAAGCCGAATTAAAAGATAAACAGCTGTGGCTATGTCTTGATGAGACGACAGATTGCAAAAAAAAATTCTATTTTAAATATAATAGGCGCGTATTAGATCCTATTAAACCAAATTTTTGCAATTCTATTAGCCGCAGAAGATTTAAAACGTGTACTAGTAAAGCAATTACGGCCGTAGTTCTCGAAACGTTACAAAAATTTCAAATGTCAACCAGTCAACTGTTGTTGTTCATGAGCGATGGTGCAGCAACAAATTTTGTAAATGTAGGCCGTTCCCTTAAAAGAAAAGTGTGAAGGACTTTTACATTTACGTGTAAACTCAGCTTTTTCATCTTGTGGCACAAACTATTCGAGAGTGTTACCCGGAGGTGGATGCATTAATAGCAAACACAAAAAAAGTGTTTTTTCAAAAGTCCTAAGAGGACTAGGGGATTCCACAGGTTTTTGCCTGGGGATTCGAGAACCACCACAGCCCATTCTTACGCGTTGGGGAACGTGGTTTAAAAAACCGCTTTTTATTTTAAAAGAACATTTTCAAGAAGTCAAATCCGTTATTTTGCAATTTGTCCCCCGCCGAAGCTAGAGCTATTAGGATGAGCCAGAAGGGATTTCTCGATATTTCTGTTGAAACACATCTAAAAAATATTAGCAACAATTACAAAAAGGGGTTTGTAAAACGCGAAAGAAAATTTGCAAAATTCTGGATTGTCGTTGGTAGAATCAGTGCAAGTCCCTGGACGAAGTTAGTACATTGTTACACAGTATAAACGATGCAACAGTGGACGAGTTTTAGCTAAATTTTGATAGGTGTTTTAAAAAAGATCCGGACTACACGAGATTAAGACAATGTGCGATGGGGCTCTGCAGATTCCTTGACTAAGTCTAAATTATTTTAATTTTCGCCTGTCTTACTTCGGTAAAACGTGGAACGGTCCCTTTTCGAAATATAAGAACATTTTTTCGTCTCGGCGACATCCTTCACCGAGGCAAATGTGGAAACTTATCTGATGGTGCAACTTTTTAAACAGCCTATCCGCATTATTAAGGATAGAATTTATTTATTTATCTTTATTTACAGTTACATTATTAAGTACAACAGAATAAAAAAAGCGTTCAGTTCTCAGTTATTTCCTTATTATATTATTGCGTCAGCTTTTTATTTTTTACTCTTGTGTTTAATTTCGAATATCACATATCTGCTGTGACTCACATATACGCTATTTACAATAAACGGCCGTTGCGCCTGATTCCGATTCTGTTGGATGGCGCAATTTGGCCCGCTCTACTTATCACTTACCTTTGCTGAAATACCTGTTACATCAAAAAGAGAGGAAATATACTAACAATTTGTTACAAAATATGAAACGGGAAAAATCAAGCATTGTTAAATGTGTGGGGGAATTAAAACACATTTCCTAAGCTGCTAATATAGGTGTTAATGGCCTTGAAAACGATATCGGCGAGATTTATGTAATTTTCAAATTTGCTTAATGTGCTTTCACTCAAATAATCTTGGGTTTTTAAATTTAATAATAAATTCAAAGATATAGATTTTTTTGATTCAAGAATTTTTTTCTCTATGTATTTTGGGCTTTTTTTCTGTCTTGTCCTGCTCTAACAATAAAATGTAAAATTTTGAAAATAGTATGTCAAATCTCAAAGCGCTTCTAGCATCGTTTGTAAAAAACTTAAAACGCCCCCCCAAAAATTTTAAAAAATTGGATTTAACTATCCTTAAATACTTTATCAAAACCACTACATTTTTTATTTAAAACCCTACTATAAACCCCAAAGACTGGGATAATCTATTAATTTTGCCTATTTCTTCAATTTTCAAGCAAATCTTGCTTTTTAAAAAATTCGAAAATTTAATAAAATTTTTCTGCTTTTGTCAAACGTAGTGAAAAACTAAATTGAAACTTTTTACAACTTTAAAAATAAATAATCTCTGTTTTAAATCTGAAACCCATTTTTTGAATCGGAAATGGTTTCGTGCCCTCATCCCCTTTTTTTCCTCTCGCATTCGTTCTTTACGTAAAATCATTCCTTGTTCTCGGCAAGTTTTACGCGCGCCAAATTCCCCATCCCGTTTGCCTTTACGTAAATAGCGAATTACTTTGCAAAAAATTGCGTTATACAACACACTTTGTTTTATGTTTGTATATGTAGTCCCTGTGAAATCAAAATACATTCCCAATGATTTTGCTTAGTGCAACGGATGGCATTCGAAAGGGCCACGAGATATAAAAAATAGGGTTTTGCATATATCAAAGGAAATTAAAAATATTTTTGCGTTAGATTTTACCCGAGCACTCCTGGTAGAAGAAAAGGGAAAAGCCGGCACTTTGCCCCATGTCGGGTTGCGGAGAGACCCTTCCTTTTTTCAAGCCCCAATCAGAAAGAAAGAATGTCCTGTATACTTTTTTTTTCCCAAAAAACATATCCCCAATCCTAAGCAAAAAATGTTTTTGTGTAAAAAACCCTAAAAATTAAATTTTGATAATTTTATCAGCAAACCCCCCAAAAATGACAACGCGGGGATTTCCAAAGATTGATTTTGTTAGACCCTTATAAAGTATATAAAGCTGTAGGACTTTTTAACTCGATCAACTTGAAAAACATATGGCCACAGCAATTGCTCTGCCTTCGTATCATTTAGAGTTAAATCCCAAACGAAAAAATCTGGGCAAAGTAAAAAAAATTTGGGTTGCTAGCCATAACACAACATTTAAACTACTGATGTGGAAAAAATTTTGGGGGAGAAAATTTAAAAGTGTAAAACCATCCAAGAAGGTAAAGTTGCCTCAATCACTTTTTTAAACCCAAGTTTCCACAAAAGTAAAAGCGTGAAACCTCTTCTCTTGGAATGCTCTCAAAAAAAAATGAAAGCTTCCTATCTCATCCTCCGTCGTGAAACGCCGACCACGGGGAAAAGTTTTTTAGGTTTAAGAACAAACCAGAAATCACCATGGCCAAAACAGGGGGCAAAGGGGGGATGTTCAAAAGACTTTTTACGTTATTTTCAAATAAAAATTCAAATGTCTACTGTCACTGTGTAGATGCATTGTCGTATGCAACATTTACCCGCAATGTGGCAAAAACTCAAATAAACAAGGGTGACCTTTTTTTGCCCCTTTTTTTTGTTTTTTTGATTTTTTCCCAACTTCATCGCTTTTTTCTAATCCGGCTACGGAAGAAACTGCGTACATAAATTTCTTGAAGTCCTTTGCTTTTGGCCCTTGTTGGTGTTGGGGCTCTTCGTGATCCACACACGGGCCCCCTGGCGGTAGGAATTCGTAAAATGGGATGGGAATTTTATCACCCGTTTTTATTTTTGATAGAATGCGATGTCCACCATTATTTAACATTTCCAATGTTTCCCGAGCGATTCTTACTCGCTCTGCTTTTTGGAAATCGGTAAGCGTGTGTGGCACCTAACGAGTAACAATTTTTTTCATCCGAAGAAGATCATGTAAAATTGAATTTACTATTGCGGATCCAACACCAAGAGTTGCCTCAATCACTTGATAGGTGCATCTTGGATCTTCGTCGATCATACGTCTCACACTCAATGTTTCCAGCGGTAACTGAAGAACAGGGCCTACGGTACGTTCCTCATCACTAGAGACGGGATTTAGGCAAAATGCCTCTTTGTTTAGATTCAAGGCAAATATAAAAATAATACAAAATCTATATGTTTCTCGACAAATCAAAGCGATCTAGCTATGTTTTATTTTGCCTAGTTGCCTATTTGGACTTTAACAGCCTAAATCGTGTTTTTCGCCTATTTTGTCCTAAAATCATATTTATTTGGTCTAAATTTTTTTTTTAAATTTTAAATAAATATGGTTTTTACACAGCTGCATCTTTCTTAAATGTAAATTTTAGTTTTACAGCTAAAATGCTATAAACTAATACAACGATGGGTTTTCCCGTCTATTGTGTGGGGGGCAAAGTTTGGATTTGCCTGCCGTAAAATTTATATTACTACTCTATTGAAGATATATCCTCAATTATCGGCTTATCGCTCTCGGGTTCATTTACCTGCACCCACGTTTTTATTTTACGGGATCCCTATCGGCTTGTTTACGCTCTGTAATTTAAACCATATAAGCAAATTTCTTCTCCCTGTTAACGTGATTAATGAATACACGATGCCCATTCATAGTTTATACAATGGACATCTTGATATTGCAGTTTAGATTTTATATTTATTCTCTTAATGTTTCTCTGGAGCGTATATGTGTGTGTTCCTATAGCGAGGTGGACTATTGACGAATCAGTATATAGTGAAAGACGTACTTTGAATTTTCATTTATATCGTAGCTTGCAACGAATATTTTTCGGTAGTTTTCTGTCGGTTTGTGCTTGTTTATCTACTCAGTGTATTGTGTATTTCCATCTACAACAATGCCAAATCCAAGGAATCACATAGCGATTAAAGTTCAAAAATGGCTGAAGGCAATTGGAGGCACTACGTCTTTCAGCTGAATCCAAGCAACAGTGAAGAGTTGTTTTGTAAAGCGTGCGGAAAAATGGTAAAGGACGTTTTTGTGTTTTCTTTCCTAACTTGCTTCAAAAATATTATTGTAGTTAACTTGCAAAAAGAAAAATCATTTAGAGCAACATGCTACTGCTCCTGGACATCAGGCAAATCTTAGGAAACCGTTGAGGAACCAAATGTTAATAGACACCAAAAATTCAAGAGAAATCGACGTTTTTAATCGAGATTTATGCGACGCTTTTATGTCTGCAAATATTTTCTGGACAGATTAAACTATTCAAAATTGCGAAATTTTTCTCACTAAATACTGCAACAAGAATGTGGCAAGCGTGAAAGCCTTAAGAACAACATATGTAACAAAATGTTACAATGAGGTAATTAATATAATAAATAATAATTTAAAAATGTATTTTCATACTTGAGTGTCATTAAGATTTTGTTTATACCTATAATATTTTATTAATTTTTAAGACTATTAATACTATTCGCGAAGTTGGTAACAACGATATTTGGATATCTATAGATGACTCTAAAGGTCGTATTATGGCAAATATGATTGTGGGTAAGCTTTGTTCGGAAACACCAGGAAAACCGTATTTACTGGCTACAAAGCAACTTGAAAGAACAAATTGCAATACAATGGCAAGATTCGTGAACCAAGCTTTAGGTAAGATATATTATGCAAAAAGCTTACTTTAATAATATTGTAAATTTAATGCTAGATATTTAAGTTAAAGGCAACTCTCGTATTTTAGGTATTTTGTGGCCAACAGATGGAATTAAGTACGAAAAAGTCAAGCTTTTAGTCACGGATGATGCTTCTTATATGCTCAAATGTAGTACAAATTTGAAGATTTTTTATAAAAATCTTAATCATTTAACATGTTTTCACATGGACTCAATTTGGTGTGTGAATGTCTAAGAAATCAATATGCTAAGTTAATGGTTTAATTTCAAATACCAAGAGAGTCTTTTTAAAAGCTCCACTGCGTGTGGCAGTGTATAAAGAAAATCTGCCAGAATCTCCCTTTGCCTCCCGAACCTGTCTTAACACGTTGGGGAACTTGGTTAGAGGGGTAGTTTTTTATGCTAATAATTTCGAAGCAATAAAATCAGTAAGTACTTTTTTAGCAAAATTTTTAAATAAGATTGTTTTTATTTAACGCTTTAGTTTTAGGTTGTAATATCGTTTTCCAATCAAATGTCAAAAATGATCTTTATACATCAAGTCGCATTATAAATTTCTCATTGATAACATCAAAAGATTAGAAACATTCGGCCTTCACTTACAGATTCTGTTGCAGTAATTAATAATGCCGAAGCAGCTCTCAAGAATGCCCCAGGAAAAGTTGGCAAAATAATTTTGTCAAAGTTTAACTATGTGATTTCGAAAAATCCAGGTTTCAAAACGGTTAAAGAGTTTGCTGAGCCGCTCAGTGGCGAAGTAGTTGAAGCTACCGCTCATACCACAGCTGACT
Organism: Dynastes maya; assembly: GCA_029619315.2. Lineage (NCBI taxonomy): Eukaryota > Metazoa > Arthropoda > Insecta > Coleoptera > Scarabaeidae > Dynastes > Dynastes maya. The sequence goes on from JAROYE020000005.1 coordinate 51,053,387, forward strand.
GGTCCATATTTAAGTTTTGTCCTACAACCTCGTGTGACGTAGAACGTTCATTTTCTTCGTACAAACTGCTGTTTTCCGACCGAAGAACAAATTTTACTAACGACAACTTGGAAAAAACATGTGTGCTACGCAAACGCGAAATTTGAGGACATGTTACACGGCGATTAATTAATTTATTTATTATTTTAAACCAAATGAATCTACATATTTTAGTTATTAGTTAAAATTTGTATGTTTTATTTCTTTTTATGGCTGAAATGTACCTAAAATTACATTAAATATCGTCTTCTTATTCATGTTTTTTTAAAATAAAATGATTTTTGTGTTTACCGTTTTTTTTAAGTATTTGCCTAACATGCCTAAATCACAGTTTTTCGTCCTAAATACATAGTTTTTAAGGCCTAAAAAAGGGCCTTTTTAGCTGTTTTTTACGTCCTAAAATCCCGTCTCTATTCATCACCAAATGCAAGTTGCAATCGTTCAAGACTTTGTTCTTCCCTTAACCAACCTTTACTACTTAGGGATGGTGGTATTTAGAAATGCAGTGTTGCCGGCCCTAACTTCTCTACTTTTGTGGCATCTCAAAATATATAGCGTGTCCCTCGTATTACAAAAGAAGTTACGTACAACGTCTCATAAACATTTCCAAAAGATACCGGTTAATGTAATACTTTGTTTTCTTTTTATTACTATTTACCACGCGAGATCTGGACGATTTTTTCATTCCTAGTTTTGATATGAATATTTCCTTAACTAGAAATTCAAAGAAAGATCGTTCAAAATTAAATAATAATTATCTTATTTAGAATTTACTTATAAATAACGATTATAATTCTCAATGTTTCATGAAGTTTATTTTGAAATTACGCGTATAAAGTACTATTAACTTCCGCTAAAAGGAGATTCGTATAAATATCCACTTATTTTTTTGATAATACGGTACTTTATACTTCTAATGTCTTTTCAAAAGGATTTGATAATATCGGACATTACAGACATTATTTGTAAACCTACAGCAATAAATATTACCATGCTGTTTTTACGATTCCTAATAGTAATACAGCAGCATTCGGTACGTGAAGCTGTAGCGCTAAATCGATCCCTCCATTGCACACGAAGAGGCAGGGTTACGTCCGCCGGTATGCCTGCTAGATAAATCGATGTCGTTGTCTGGACGTTGCCGTTTCAAGCGTACGACATGGACATGCGGCGAACTTGAAGAAGAAGGATTGAACGTAAAGGTCTGAGCAGAAAACGGCATGTCTGGTCGTCATCATTCTTGTTGCTGTTGTGTTGTAATTTTTGCTGTTAGATGAGACTGCACGGTGTCTACCATCTTGACTTGGTGCAGGTACTGACCTATTCTAACCTCCGCTTGCTGAGCCTATCGGCTTGATTTGGTGTTTGTTTCTTCTTCAGTTATGTGCAATACAATGTGTTGGTATTATTATCCTCTCTCTTTGAAGTAAACCACAGAGTGCTGTCGAAAAATTGCAGGATTGACTTTATTACTTCTTTTTATACAAATTTAGTTAAATTAGATACTTTTGAAGAGGTCTTTTGTTGGGGTACACTTCTTTAGATGGATTCAATATAAAGATAAAAGGCTTTATATCTTCAAAAGGATTTTCAATTCTGGAATCAAGCAAAGTACGTTAAAAGTGGATATGGATAGATTGTTTGGATTATTTCCTGATGCATTAAATAACAACCAAACAAGAACATACACGTTGGTCCAGATACGAACGGGGATTGCTTTGTGAATGGCAACTGCGCATTCGAATCTCACTGGAGATATCCAGTCGCAGTACATTATAAAACGAGCACCGGTAACGTACGCATATTATAAACACGCATGTCCGCTCAATCACGTAATATTATCATTCAAAGCCTTCTGACAAAATGTGTTAATACCGAATTACTGTGTAATTTTTCTGTATTCTCACATGTTAGAAAGTATAGTTTCTTATATTCATTTTGTTACTGCTATGGAAGTAGGCGAATGAAAAAGTAATTCTAAGTAGGGAATAAACAACGATTCTTATAAAATTAAACTAAAGAAAAATAAATTCGATAATTATACAAAATAAATTAAAATTCTGAAACAGTTCACTAAAACCCTTACCACAACACTTAATTCGTACTGGACGCACGTTTCTCAAGAAAAAGTTTTCCAAATTAGTCACCACTAACAAACCGAAACCTGCCGAGATAATTAACCCAACTGCATTAGTTAGAAACGAGTCACATGAGTCTTTTAGCAAAGAAGAGATCGACTTATTAAACAAAGGTTTGAAATACAACCTGAAATTTAATAAGGGCCTCCGGTTGAAGAAATTATAGTTGGCATAGAAAACGCGATCAGTAATTTTGATGATAACACAAAAAATTTTATTCCTACCGCTTGCAAAAGTCAAATTTTGGAAAATATGCAAAGGAATGCACCTGACATTGCACGAAAAGATCAAATCATTGCTAGAAGACTAAAAAACAAAAATTGTTTTTATTTAAAATCCGACAAGGGTAACACTGAAAGTCATCTTAGACAAAGAAGATTATTTTAGTCGAGTCAACACCACTTTGTCACAAAGTTCTTATTCAAAATTATCAAAAAATCCTTTGTCTAAAATGATTACAGAAACCAAAAAGACCATGTTTAGAATGTAAGGCTGTCATTAGCGACAATTTAAGATTTAGACTAACGGTATCAAACCCGGGTACTACCTAGGATGTATTGTTTACCTAAAATACACAAGCCCGGAAAAAGCATGAGACCCATTGTTTCGAATATCAACAGTCCAACTTACTTACTTTCCAGGTGGTTATCTGACAAATTGAACCAGTTACCTGTACAATTTCCGGATTTGGCTATTAAAAATTCTTACGAGTTCATTGAAAAAACTAAAGACATTGAGCTCACTGACAAAGAAATTTTAGTTTCGTTTGACGTAAGTTCATTGTTCCCTAGTGTTCCAGTTGATTTAATTTGGAATTTTTAGAAACACTTTTTGTTAGATAACCAAATGGATAGAGAGGAAGTTACTAGCTTCATTTCTTTGACCAATAAAAACAAAGCTTTTTCCAAATTAACAACACTTTTTATCAACAAACGGAAGGAACAGCAATGGGTAACCAGCTTATCTCCGTTTATGGCTAACCTCTTTATGGGTGAATTTGAAACTGACCTGAAGAATACTTTCGCTTATTTCCCTCGGCTTTGGATCAGATACGTCGATGACATTTTTTGCATCTTTGACATCAGTAAATGTTCATAACGGATTTCATAGAACAACTTAACTCAAATTTCCCTCTATCAAATTTACCCACGAAGAAGAAAAAGACAACAGGATTCCTTTCCTCGACATGTTAGTAATAAGAAATAAAAATAAGTTAGAAATAGACGTATATAGGAAAACCTACTAGTAATAATAGATTCATCTTACAGGATTCTAATCACTCGTATGCACAAACTTTCGGCTATTAACTTTTGGTGCACCGGTTACTCAATTTTCCTTAACTAAAGATAGATATCAAAATGAACTAAAAGAAATCATAAATATTTCTAACTTTAACGGATTCTCTGAAGATGTCGTCCTATAATACTATTAGGAAACAAAAATAGATTAAGAATTAGAAATGTAAGCACATTGGAACGCATTGACGGCCGTAATAATAAAAATATGTTAAATTACCCTTTTATCCATGTTACACCAAGGGTCTTCAAAAAAATCTTTTCTAAGATTGACCGCAAGATTGTTTTCTCTTCGAGCAATAACCTTAAAAACCTTTTTGGAAATTCCAAAGACCCAGTGGATAACATGGATAAATCAGGGAAATTTCAAAATTTCATGTAAAGATTGTGATCAAGTGTATATTGGGCAGACAAAAAGATCAATCAAAATTAGGTACAAAGAACATTTGGCTCATCTCAATTCAGAAGGTTTGATAAATTTAGCCGTTGCCCTACATATGCTTGAAAATAACCATAATGTTGATAATATAAAGTTAATTAAAAACGTAAGGAGTACTTCTGAATTAAATGAAGGTATGGAAATTTACAAAAACAAAATCACTTAATGAATTCAGATTTAGGACCACTAAATTCCAGCATTTATCCTCGTTACATCATGTTTAATCATTATAGTTGTAATTTTAAACCATGTGCAATGAACCGCTTCAAATTTTAATACTTTGGATTTAATAACTCACGTCATTTGCTCATTTACCTTTTAGGCTATTTATAGTCCTGTGCAATGAAGCGGCTCATTAAATTTTACGATTTTAAATTTACATATTGTATAATTTATTTTCCTTATAAGGTTAGTTTTTCACTTAGCTTGTTAGTTCAGTCTTGCTGCTGATGATGATAGCTTGGCTATCGAAACGTGCGTCCAGTACGAATTAAGTGTTGTGGTAAGGGTTTTAGTGAAACTGTTTCAGTGTTTCCAGTGCCACAGTTTTATAGTACCGTTTAGTTAATAAAAATTCTAACAATGTTACTGTATTAAGGGGAAAAATCTCCTGGCAATTTTGAACTTTGTAACTTTTATATTTGTTGCGTTTCAAAATACGTTTCGCAGTACTCCTACTAATACAGTCCGATTTCGTCTACAATTTGTCGGTTAGAGCAAGGATCGCCCATTTCAACAACGAACAATACCTCACTTCTCTCTCCTCCCGCTCGGGATGCATTAGAGGGATTTGAGGCTGTTCATCTATTTGTTGGCATTTACGGCAATTCCCGACCACACAGCCAAGTTTCTCAAACGCCTTAACGATCCTCTCAATCGCCGAATGCGAAGGAATAGGACGATCCTCGTACTCCACGGCAAATAGATCGGCCGTGCTTGGTAGGTATTTCCGGCAAAATATTTAATGATCTGCGGTTGTAAAACTAATACAGTGTAATCGAAATCCATGATCATTCGGTAGAACCTTGCGAGCGCATAGATAGACAAATAGGTCTATCGCGGCGGGGATAAATGCAAGGATGTCGGATTGAGCTACGTACAACATATCTCGCACCCCAGTGAAACCTGTGCCAACGTGTATAACTTTAGTCATAGACATCTCTATATTTACATCACTATTAAATTTCTAAACAAATAACTGTATGAATATACTTAACTCAAATGAAAAGGAACCTTTACGTGAATTAAGGTTATTCTTTGGGTTGCGATAAAAAGGAAAACAACATACCAATTTCTTCTTAATATGTGTTTTTATGTCATTGACCAATATTTCGGATCAAATTTGGTGCCTTTTTAGGGCTTTTTACAAGGATAGTCTGAAAAGTTTCCTCTAACACAGAAACAAGACTTTTTGTTAAATTAAGTTTTATTTCTCAACATGATCTTCTTGTAAAATTTATACTTTTTCCAAGGATGCTCCCATTTCGTTAATCCGTCCAAACACTGGTTGACATCTTGTTATGCAAAATCGTTTACGAATGCTATGAAAATTTTTCTTTCAAATGCAGCCGTTTTTTCCATAAATTCTGCCATCAGCTTGTCAAGGAATGAGACGCTGCCCAAAATTTTGCTGTGGTAAGTGATGGTGCAGAGTCTCCGTAAACAGCATCCATTCTGGCTTTAATTTGCGTAGGCATATTGCCCTTCAAATGCAATGATTTAATATTGGCTCGATATTCGAAATTTTTTTCAATTTTTATAGAAACACTAACATTGGATGACAGAAACGACTATTAAACAAAAACTGAGTATCTTACATGGCTGAAATTTTTGACGAAAATAGTATAGTGTACATCAAAAAAAAGTTTATACTTACAAATTTGAACATGAAAGTGAGAAAACTAACAATACCTCAAAGTTTAATACCTATTATTAATTAAAAACTAAACATAATAATGAATATTTACAAAAATTCACAATATTAACAACACAGTCGCATACCCAGCTATGTCCACAAACCCTGCAACACGGTGTGTGTCAACAAACAAGCATACAGGAAGGTGGAACCATTCAGCTGGGAATGTAAAATGATGTACATACATACATCAGAATTAGCTAACAAGAGAAAACTCACAACCCGAAAATTCAAAAGAAATTGAATCTTTGGGAATAAGTAGTCCACATGGTAGTATTAAAAAATCTAATTCCCGAATTGGCCCAAAACTGTTTTGACAGGAAATGAAAACCCTCTCAATTTTCCGGGATGTTTGGATTCCACTCCATTACAAAAGATGCTTCTTCTACACTTCTTTTTATCAAATCATTTAGAATGTCGTGCAGTTCTTGCATACGATAGTTAAGTGCAGTTCGCCCAATCTTTGAGTAATTATTAGAGTTGCTCGCTAGCGCCAACGGGCAGTGGCGGAGGTTCGACACAACCCTCAGTATAACTGCGAGTCTCAACCAGATCTGTTGTGTATACATGTACGCTGCCGTAAATACTATTTCGTAGTTCTACGTTTGTTTTAAAAATGTTGCCTACGTCGCGAAAACGACCAATGTTGGACAAAGTTACAGAATTTATAGCAGAAATGCCAGATCTAAATTATGATGGCGTTAAAATTTAATGTGTAGTTTGTAATATCCCTTTAATATGTTTGGTCCAAAAGGGATTGTTTACATCACGTAAATAGTAAACATCATTCTTAAAAGAAAAATTGCACACGACACTATGACAAATTTAAATTTTAATTTATGTGTTACCTTTTTTGCATGTAATCTACCGTTTAATTTACTAGACAACTAAGCATATTCTTTTGGGAAAAAAAATATTCGGACTGCATATAACCAAGTCGGGCATCGTTACAAAAAATTTGGGGCCATCTGCTCGTGAACATGTTAAAAAAAGAATTAAATCAGAGTTGAAAGATAAAAAACCTCTGCTTATGTGTGGATGAAACAACAGATCGAAAAAAAAACATTCTGTGGTTAATGAAATGGTATGTACAATGGAACCACAGCAATCGTCACCTTCAATTCTATTAGCTTCAAGAGAGTACAACAATGTACTGCCGAAGTAATTTGAAAGTTAGTGTTAAATACATTGGAAAAGTTTGAAACTTTCAATTAAACCAACTGTTGATGTTTATGAGTGATGCCGCAAAACATGCTTTTTGGGGCCCGGTTGTTACATATTACGTGTAAAATTCATGCTTTCAGTCATGTGGCAGATAGTATTAGAAAAATGTTATCCTGAGGGTAGACACTTCAGCAGGCATTCAAAAGCAGATTTGTCAAATCCCCAAAACGTTTCGCAAATTTCACAGACTGTGTCCCGTATGCCTGAGCCACCAGAACCTATTATTACATGTCGGGGAACATGGTTACGGGCCGCGTTTTATTATCATAAATATTTTCAAAATATTAAGACGTGGTTTTACAATCGATCAAAGGACGCTTGGCTATCAAGGAAAGCTAGTGAAAAATTTTAGATGTCAGGTTAAAAAGGGTTTAAAAAACTATTCAGAACAATTACTGGATATGGAGGCAAATAGAAAAATAATAATCCTTCGTTGTCGTTAGTGGATCTCTGCAAAAGTGCAACATGTTCACGTACAGCATGCGCGTAGAAGACGCAAAAAATGTTCGTGTTCTAGAAAGGTTTGAAAGTGTTTTAGAGAAAGATTCCGATTTTGGCACATTAAGACAAATTGTGAAGGTGCGTCAACAGAACGTTAAGTTGTTTCCAAGATTATTTAATTACGCAAATATAACGTCACTAGATGTAGGACGTTCGTTTTCTGCATATAAACACACTTTTCTCGCGCCGCACTCGGTTTGCCGAAACAACTATGGAAACATATCTAATGTTGCAGATATTTAACAGACATTGTATCCAATCTCCATTCCATTATTTCATTTTCTTCAAGTGTTCAACCACTTGATCTTCCAATCGTATTTTGGTTTTCCTCTTGATTGATTGATTTCTACCCAAGCAAGGTTAGTCTTTACATCCTTAACACTGAGGCTTAGTAGCCTATTGTATTATTCTTGCTTCGGTTTCGTTTTACTTGAACAGGTTAGTTCCCTCGATCAGGTTTAAGGGTCTATGTAGTAAATCTTTCTCCATTGGTAGATCAGCGCTTTGCATAGCGAATCTACGTTGAGCTAGCGCTGCACACTCGAAAATAATATGAGGAGCTGTTTCCTCGTCCTCTTTGCAAAGTCTACATAAAGGTTGGTCTTTGGTAGATCCTCATCTTATTGGCCTCTCAAACAGCCATGTCCTGTTAGTAGACATGTTGCTGCCCTATGCTGTATCTTGCTTAATTCAAACAGATCAGCAGTCAGATGTTGCGACGGTCTTCCCATCATCCGTTTGCTGTGCTTTTGTCCAGACACATGGTTCTAATTAATTGGTGTTGTGTTACGTTCCACCCATTGATTGCACCACGAGGTTTTCTCTTGATCGCATTTCGTCTGGTTTCCATTTCATAGTTCGTTCATACTTCATACCTTGGTAAGGTAGAATTAATTATGCAAAGGATGGTATGGAGTTCTTGTTGGATGCATCAAAAATTCTTTACTAACAACATCGGCCTCTGAAATGGGAACACCATTATATACTTTTATAATCAAGTTCCAATGGTGGAACTATTTGGCAGTATTTTGAAACTAATTGTAATGCATCTCAAGCTAAATAGTTTCGTTTGCAATATTTTGGGATTCGTCGTTCTTGATAAACATAATAGCATTAAGCAGTCTGCGTGTGGACCTTGTAAATCCTATTGGTGGTCGATAATACGGGCACTGCGCTGTATCTACGTACGTATTTATGTCAAGTCTAGTCTACCTATCGAGATGCCCGGTAAATGTTGTAGTCTTCAGAAAGGTCTTCCACCTCGAACCGGCGCAAAAACAGGAACTCCGTCGGTTTTTCTCTGGTATTTTTTCGTTTTTCGCGTGTATGCACATGTTGTTTGACGGGAGAACTGGACCCCGTAATGGCAACGGTGGGTATGGTAATGGTTGGCGTGTCGACATCTGCTATACCGTCGTAGCCGTAGACTTCTACTATGGCACGTATTAAATCGGTCTTGTAAGGCAATTGCTGTCTCAATCTGGATGCTGCGAGGAGGATATTGCAAAAGCAAATCAAAATCAATTGATTATACAGGGTGAGCCGAGACGAACGGACCAAATACCAGGAGTGCGTTGTTATACGATTTACATTTATTTTTAAAATTTCATACATTAACATTTTTTTTTATCATAGCGTTTGTTGCGTACAGTCGCAACAAATTCATTGCAGATTTTCTTAGTTTTAGTATCTTTAAGGTTTCTAATAAATTAAGACCTCGAATACGTTATTAGGAAATCCCCTTTGTCATAGAAATTATAGCTTTTGCGGAAAAATTTTCCACGGCCTCTAAAAGGGGAAACCTTTTTTCTTTTTTAATTCAATTGCTTTTCATTTTTTGTTTTTTTTTTCCCATTAACTTGTTTCGTTTGAAATTTTTTTTTCGCGTTCTTGTTTTAAACTTTTTTCGTTGCGTTAATTTTCCCCTTGGGTGGTTTTTGGGGCCTGGCTGTTTTTGTTTTTTTTTTTTCCTCTTTTTTCTATGGTCCCCGGTTTTTTTTTTCAAAAAGGTTTTTTCCCCCCTCCCCGCCCCCCCCGGTTTTTTTTCTGGATTTTTTGTTTTTGGGTATCTTTTTGTTTGGGGGGCGGTGTTGGAAAGGGGGGGTTTTGTTCTTGAAATTTTTTTAGCTCCCGTGCTTTTTTTCCCGTTTTTCTTGGGCTTGTTTCTTTCTAAGGAATTAAAACTTTTATTATACGGGTGGCGGGAAAAAGGCTAAAATTTTGCGTTGAAAGTTTTCTTTTTTTTTAAAATTTTTTAACTTTTTTTTTTTCAAAGCTTTTTGGGAAATTTGCAACTTCTTGCGGATTTTCTTTTTTGTTTTTTTTTTCTTTTAAATTGCTAATTTTTTTTTTTTTTATCTGTTTGTTTTTTAATTCAAAGTTTTTTGCTGGGTTTCCTTTTTTTTCCTTTTTTGTTTTTAAAAATTTTGTTTTTGTTTTTTTTAATTTAGGGTTTTCTCTTCATTTAATTTGCAAGTTTTCGCGTTTTATTCAATTTAAATTTTTTCTTTCCCCAAAAATGTTTCCAAAATTTTAATTTTTTCCTGGTTGCATAAACCTTTTTGTGGTCGTATCCCTTACTTTTTTTATTTTTTCCCTTTTGTTTGTCCCCTTTGGGGTTTTGTTTATGTGTTTCTTTTTGGGTTTCCTAATTTTTGTTAAATTTTGGATTTTTGTCCTTTTTTTGGGGAAAAGCGCCTCCGGAAAATCTTCTTTTTAAAACAGTTTTTATGCAAAATTTTTTTTTTACGCCTTTGTTTTTTTTTTAAAAAAGTAGTTTCCCCATTTTGCCTCATTTTTCGGATTCTTCTTTTAAAATAAAATCCGGGCGCCCTTTTTTTGCAAGTGCATTTGCATGATTTTCTTCGGGTACCCCAAAAGTCCCCTTTTAAAAATAGGAATGAAAAATTTTTTTTTTGAGGGTTCCCCTTTGGATATTGCCTTGGGGGTTCCCCTTGGTTTGCCTCCCTGGTTTAAAAACTTTGGTTTTCGTTCCCGGTCCCTTTTGAATTCAAAACATTGGTCTGGTTCAAAATTTGGATATTTCGCCTTGGGGGGTTCCTTTTTGGTTCCTTCCTCTGGGGTTTGGGGGAAAAAACCCGATTTTTAAAATAAAGGTTGTCTATCTTTCCCCATTTTTTTTTTTTATTTTTTCCCGATTTTTTCCATTTTTAAAATTTGAAAAACCCTTGCAAAGGGTTCTTAAAAATGCAACAAAAAACCCCTTGGGGTTTTGTCAGTTTTTTTCTTTTTAATTTTTTTAAAAAAAATTTTTGTTTGGGGAAGGGTTAATGGGGCGAAATTCAAAAAATTTTCCCTTTGGGGTCCTTTCCAATTTCTTCTTCAACTTTTTTGGTGGGGTTTCAAAACCCCTTTTTTGTTTTCCCCTCCTTTCCAAAATTTTTGGTTATGGTGGTTCATTTCGATTTTTCTGCTTTTCCGCCCCAAAATTTTTCCTTCAAAAATTTCTTTTTAAAAATTGTTTGGACCCGAATTTTTTTTTTTTCTGAAATTCCCTGCAATTATGATGTTGGATATTTGGGGTTTTCAATAACGGGGAAATTTTTTCCTTTTAAACCCTTTTTTTTTTTGCCGTGTGGAAAAATGGGGAAAATTCTGGGGAAATTCCCTTGGCCTCCTACGTGGGCCCTTTTTTGGGTTTCATATTTATTGCAAAAAATTTGGTTTTCCCTTGGAAGGAAAACCCCCATTTTTCCGTTGCCAGTTTCAAACCTTTGCGTTTTCTTTCCTGCCCCAGAAATTTGTTTCTTTCAAGGGGGCCCCAAAATATTTTTTTAAAACCAAATAATTTTTTGGTTTTTTTTTTTTTTTCCCTTTTCCCTCTGGTATTTTTTAAAAAAACTTTGTTTATTTTTCCCAAGTTTTGCCCCTCAAAATTGGAAAAAAACCCAAAAAATTTGGGCTTTTTGGGTTCTTTAAAATCCCCCTTTTTTTGTCCGTTTCTTTCATGTAATTTTTTTTGGGTTTCCGCCCCCAAACAATCGGGGTTTTTCAATGCTTGCCGTTAAAATTTTCGCGAGGCCCCTTTTCTGGTTCTTTTTGTCCCTTTTTTTTTTCCCTGCAATTTCCGGCTCTGGGTTTGATATGCAACCCAAATTTTAAAAACCTCCGGCCCCCCTTTTTCCCTTCCCCCCTCGTTCCCTGGGGGTTGTTTGCAAAATTTTGGAATTGCGATTTAAATCCCGGCAAAGGAATCGGACGAATGCGAGTCGGGGTTGTTTAGA